>OW152822.1:1988000-3250500 GCA_933534255.1 Iphiclides podalirius | reverse complement strand
TCTCTACGGATGTTACGTTTGAATCGGCCTTTGACTTTGAATGAGACAATCGTGAATAGCTTTCAAACTGTTTGAATTATAATAAATTAGGTACTTAATCTGTATGTAATAATTATGTTATGTAAGTGATTACTATATATATATTAGTGACTTTAATTAAAAAAGAACAGTGTAGATAAGAAACCGTGGTAGGTTTCTTATTTAACAACACTGTTTTTTCTCTTTTTAAAGCACTAGTTTTTTATTTAGAAACTTTTGAGATTAAAAAAAAAATCCCCAAAAAACCGATGGTCATTGATGTATATTGATGATGATGATTGATGGTTATTGATGAATAATAATCGGTTTTCCAGAAATAATTATTTATAAATTTATCAGAATAATATAGACATGCCATTACTTTCATATGGTTGAAAGTAAATAACACACCCGAGTGAAGTAAACAATTCTCGGCGCAATTCGGAAAATACTTTACGAGCGGTGAAAGAAATAACCTAGAAGGAAATTAATTAATCCAATCGAACAAGGCCATTAATAACATCAATTACGTAGACAATCAAAGTCAATTCCATTGTTTTTGGATTTCTACGCTTTTACATAGTGACGAAGATTGTTTACGTTATTTTATATTATTTTAATTACAAATTAGTCCAATTTTTTCTCTATGAAACGTCTGTTGGCCAAAGTTGCAGCAACGCCTATGGTTTACCCGTAGATAAATATTAAGGTACAAATACTGATGAATTAATAGAATTCTAAAATCAATTGTAAGTCTGAATTTTGTCATTAATGTCGATATTAAACGCGAATCAGCTACCACGATAGCAGAACCAAAAAGCAACGTAGTTTGTGAGGGTTCCCAGGGCAAGGCGATTGGGACTACACGCGGATTAGCTTAAAATCAAACTACGGGTACTCCAACGACGTATATTGCAAATTTATATACATTCTTCTAGGCAGCAAGATTTTACAAACATCTTAATATATTCATTTAAATTTAATAAGCAACAGCAATTTAATGCTACTCAAAAGAGATAAAGCGATAAATGTAACAACCACTTATGCATGTGGTCTCACTACTGGAAAGGAAATAAAACCTATTCGATAGTAAAGTATATAAATTATTTCATATTAAGTCATAAAGCACGTGTTTAATGTTTTGAAACATATACATATATTATTTACGGTACACACTTTATAAAGAACAAATAAAAACACACATTTTTTAAACTGAAAAAAGAGTATATCGGAGGGATTAAATTCAATCGATAACAGTTAATTTAAATAATTTAGCAATATTGGTAAATGTGAAAACGCTTCGCAACAAAACTATTACCATGGTAATTAAGCATGATGAAATTGGCCCTACATATCTGAGGACCACGCAGCAAATTCTGCTGTTGCAGAAATGGGAAAAACTGGTTAGGGAAAGATGTGCTTACAGAAAATTCCGTTACGACGGGTGTAACCTGTTATTTAAATAAAATAACACAGAAGCGCTGCTTTGTTAGGTTAATTCTATACAGGTGGCACTTTCTGCGCAGCTGTAGCAATCATTACTATTTTAGAAGTGACGTCAGCCTGTTAACAGTGAGTCGTCAAAAAGTACCGTAGAAACAAAAAAACTGTTAGAAATACGGGAAGTTAAGTTATGATTATGCGCAATTTAATCTTTAAAAAAGATTCATTTAATAACATTCAGTGAATTAATAAATATGAGTAAAAAATAATGGGATAATTAAAGCGATGTGTTGCTGTAAAATGTATAGAAATGCTTTTTAAGTTACTTTATTGAATATAGGTACTTTTTCACTTCCAATTTTGAGCAAGGTGATAAAGAGAACGAAGGAGAATTTACTACACAATAAAAATAATTTCAGCAATCCAGCAGAGTTTTAATGATTGTAGAGGGCATGGTGCAAGGCAAGGGCGAAAACAGTTTCCAATGTGGTCAATAATTTCAGAATAAACTAACAAGCGGTTTAACTAAGTTTCAGTGGAGTAACTTTGCCATATTCAATGGCAACTTTTCAGGCTTAATAACTGTTTTATTTTAAATTGTACTGAATCTGCGTTTACATCATTTACTATCATGAAGTTTTTTTTTATGTGAAAAGTTGCCAAACAAACAGACGGTTCACCTGATCTTAAGCAAATACCGACGCCCATTGACATCTGCAACACCCGAGGGTCCCAGATGGATTGACAACCTTTTGAAAATTGGGCTCCGGCCACCTCACTCACCAGACGAAACGCGAAAGTATTATACTTCCACTTTACACCGGTCTTCTGTGAGGTCGTGGTACTTACCCGGACGAGCCTGCCATATCGTGCAACAGCTGAGGCTGCTGCGTGGCCCTACCACCGTAAAAGTAGTACATTTCACCCATTAAATGACATATCCAAAATAAAAAACAATGAAAATTGTGGCTTATTCGAGACGTAGTAGTAGTTCTAAGTGTGAGGGGATTACATACATAACGTTAATGATATTGCATTTAAACCATAAGCATAAATATGTGAACATACATCTTGTGGGTTCTTCGAGTTATATTCTAAACTTAATAACTTTTATTTACAATGCTAAGTAACTACTTTCTTAATAATTTACAGCTATAAAGAACACCACATTCTTATACAGGCTGACGTACGGGATTATATTTTTGAATTAGGAGTATCTACTGTCAGCTCAAGTCAAGGCACACATTATGTATTTCTTATACCAAGCGGTGGTTGTAATTCCTGCATCTCGTAAAAACAAGTTTAACTTCCGTATTGGGTCGTAAACGTGCAAATAAACGCGCCGGTGTAAAACGGACCATCCAATGCCCGGCCTGAGCCTATTTCACGTGTCCGTTTTCACCTAAACATTTGTTGCCCAAGTTAAAATTCCGCTCAGAGTTAATATGAAAATCGATTTCACAAGACTGCAAGACTACTTTTAATTTGCATTATTTGCAATTCCATACGGTGTTCAAACAATTTTTGACAATTTATCTACCAAACTCACATTTAAACGTCTTGTGTGCAGCAGAAATGCAAATACAAAATTATAATAAAGGCAAACGCCTCTCTATTTCATTCACCGTAAAATGTTATTATACAATGTCAGCATAATGTAAGATTGCTCAACGGGTAGTGCCAATAGCTAAATTCATTTAATATGTGTAAATTTATATTTTTAGTAGTTAATCTATACTAAAAAGCTTGTCTAGGATTTAAAGGTGAATCTTGCGAGACTAAATTAACATTGTCGGGAGGAAAAAACAACGGGTTAGGCGTAAAAATTCAAATCTAAGACGAATTAATTAAAGTTCCAATGCTGAAGTCAAAATACTTAATATAAAATAACATATAACTTTGACACCCTTGCCACAAAAATGTCTGTGATACCTGTTAGATAAATGTGCTTACAATTATATGCTATTTTAACTTCTGAATTGAAAAATAAAGAATTATTAGATAAAAAATCTGCCAGGGAATCATCTAAATATGTCCCAGTTCAAGATTCACCCTCAATATAAACAATAACTAACCGATAGCACATATTGCGCTCTAATATATCCGATCAATAATATTTCTTATGCTTGTCCATAGAACAAGGTGAACACGTTATTTATAACGGCCATAAATAAGGGAGACCCCATATTGGTTGCAAAAACTATCCAGGTATCCGGAAATTTCTACAGAAAAATGTGTTCACGCCAGCCTCTATATATTCTGCTTAGGAAAGTGATCTATGCATCAGTTATTTATTAGTTTATCCTAAATTATATAGCAAAAAAATAAACCAGTTCCGGCTTTGCCTTGGTTCCATTAGAGTTTTATTGTAAATATTATTGATTTCACGGAAATGATAAAAATTATAGCCATGCCTTAAAATAAATTACCGGCTGCAGAATCTTTATTACTTCTGTTTATCTTTCTATTTAACCTGCATGGCGATTTCGGCTTCTTGATACTACGCGAATACTTAAGAGTTAACCAAATGTTCATCGAAAGAGCAGAAAGGGATATAGGCACGTCAGCTATACGGAGAATACCGCTAGTCTACACTATACACAATAAGTTTTGTCAAATGACAAACGAAACCAATTAGTTTGTCCTCGCCTACGAACATGGCGAAACCGATACAATACAAGAGGTAAACCAGTCCTCCAGGGCTTGCTGAAAGCAAAAATATAACTTCAAGTAATAGTAAGAGAAAAAGTATATTATAATGTTGGCCTATACACACGGAAAAAAGAAAAAATCTTTTCCAAACTCTTAAGAGATCATCTTAAGAGTTTACGTGGTTGTGGTATTACAGCATTTGAAAAAAGTTTTTTTTTTATTTATAACACGTCATGTAATTTATTACAAATATTAAAAATTTGTAGCATTGTTGAGTAAAAATGATGACAACTGCTCCTAGGTTTTAAACTGGTTTCAGCCATGTGATTTTTTTCCAAAGCGTCACTGTAGTACTAAATCCTTGCGTTTGTTTACTTTAAAAGGATTATGTAACGGATTAAAGGCTTACAATTTTGTGTCAGCAATTCCAGAGGATGATTTATTTTATTGGCCGTTTACGCTGGTCGTGTGCAGTTTTTACATTGAAAATTTATGTTCTATATCTGTTTTGATTTATGAAAAAATATCGACACGACGCTTTCTAGGACAATGATTTTGTATATTTTACTAAAATACATAAAATTCTTATAATAATTTACTTATTAATTAATTATTTAAAGCAAAACTTATTTTACCACTGAAATGTTTTGTGCCAAATGCGTTTACAATAATTTTAACTAAGGTAAGAGTGAATTTGTGTGGCCTTATATAGGATGTAAGAAAATCAGTAACACGGAATTTATTGCTTAATGTACTCGCGCTTTAAAAATGCTTCTATAAACTTATGCCCAATAAACTTTTAGAGTACGAATAAAGCCGATGGTGAAACCTTTATTACAGTTTTTTTTTTAAATAACATATACCATATCCGCATATGTTTTATACCTCTTAAATATAAGACATAGATCAGTTACGAAATTCTGTTAATGATAAAGATCGGTTCAAAGAATCTTTGACATTTTTGTGAAATTCATGTCGATGCCTAAGATTTAACAGTCCACATCATTCAATAAAATCGAAGTAAACCGGCTTAAACATTTCCTTGGACGAAACAACACACAAACACATAAATCCTAGAACAAAAATAACTAACCACCTGCAGAATTAATAACTCACTCAAACTTTTTTGTAGTTGATTATTTTTTAAATTTATTGTTTTTAGTAGTATTTGCACATAAGATGAAACTTAAAAATGTTTTGATAAAACTATTAACTTAATTATTGTGTAGATGTCCCCGTACATACCATAAAATGTTTTTCAGGTAAAATAAAACATTATGTTTCCTTAATCATTAAACAAGATGAACTCAAATAGAATCAGCTTTCGCAGCCCATTAATAATTTGAAACGCATAAAAAATGTACTGATTAAAATTGGTAGCAAAAATGTAAAATGTTTTTATTTTGTCTCAAAGAAAATTATAGATTATTTATTTGTCTTTAGCTTTCATGATGTTTGAACAAAACGTTTTGAGAACCTATTATTGATAAATCGAATAATACAATAGAATTAATATTTGTCTCCGCTCAGTGTTTTCCATTTCATTCAGTTGTAATTATGATAATTACACTTTAAAACAAACTTTTTTAACTTAACCTAGGTAGACAAAAAATCCTGATCAAACAAGAATAAAACTAAAAGAATAAAATAATGATTCTTTGCACTCTTTTGAAGTGCTTTTTGCATTTAAGAAATGCTCAAAATTTACTGGACTCCATTGTTGTTTTTTGTAAAATTTTTACACGTTCTCTAGTCCCAAAATAAGCAACGCTTTTACTAAGGGTACTAGATAACTGATCATACTTAAAAATACATTTCTTTTGAAAATAAATACATATTATAAACATCGGTTCATTGCACAATATATTTCCAATAGTGGGGTCGAATCCATACCTTCTGGCGCAAAAGGCACGTACACCAACCACTACGCCAATCGGGTCGTCAGTTTTTATTGTGATTCAACAAATGAGGTCAAGGTTCAAAGTTCAACATCCTGGCTACCAGATTTTCACATCCTTTGCTATAAAATGACTCGTAACAAATTGGGACATGCGAATATTGAAAACTGAACTTCCCCGTTCAAGCGATAGTCTAAATACTACTCGAGCGGAAATCGCACCAATCAATAACGACTCTATCGCTATTCCTTAGAACAAGGTGGACGTGATTTATCGCGGTCGTAAGTAACAAAGACCGTGTAATAGATTTAAAATCTGCACCGCTTTCTTGAAACTTCAGTTCGGATATTAAAGAGAGTGCAATTTATTTTTCCGTATCTAAACTTATGAAGTTTGGGTGGCTAGCAAGGTTGAGTGCTTTTTTGGCCTATTTGCTTGATATGTTAACGCAGAAACGTATTCATTGTTGCTACGATAACGTTGTAGGGTGGACAGAATAGTATAAAATGTATTATATAATATATTTATTGCATACGATAAAGAAGAAGTATATGTCTATTTTTCTTCTTTCTCCTGCCCTTATCCTTGGTAGAGTCGGCATAACATGTAAATTATTCTGTTAATGGTATTGGCTAGGTTTTTTTTACAACCGACCTACCTGACGTTAACTGTCCTTGGGAATAAAAACCCAGATCCGGTTCATAACAATAACAATAAAAGCCCGGATCTCTCAGGTACACTACTACTTGTCCCGTGTGAGAATTGAACTCGATCCCGGTGCCGAAGCCAATTGCAACTGCGCCATCGTATCATTCCTCCTCAAGATAAATAATCGCAAAATATAATTTTTGACCATCATTTTGCGCCAATTTATAAAATGTTATTTTGTACAAAAAATTGCATGAAACCCGGTTTAAAAAAAGATAGAGATAGGTCTCTAGATTCGTCTAAACCTAATTGATTATAGGCCCTAGGCAAATCCCATTCTGAAAGCTTTTTCACCACAATATAATTTCCCAAACAAATCAACAAAAAACCAAAAAATTAATGGGCGCAAATAGGAGCTTTCAGCATAGTTACTCCCGCGTGATCGATTTTTATACAAAACTCCTTGCCCAACTAAGCAAAAAAAATCTTAACTGTACATCGGGTATTGTTCTCGAATGGTCTTTATCTTTATTATAATTAATTAAGTTTTAACTAGTGTTGTAGTGTAATTTTCATGACTAGTACTATTGAAAACGACTGAACATACCTCTACTCTCTTGCTCATGAAATCTCAACGAAATAATACTATCTAGTGTAATTTTGTAGCAACAATAAATAAATAAATTAAAAATATATAAATGATTAAAATTTCGGTGCGGTTATCGTATATTACAGGTTGTTTTTGTGTTTTTTTTTTATTTCAAGTGCCACGTGCGTGTCAGACTCGCGTGCGAATGGTTCCGTACCATTAATTTCCAAAAAAACATGTCTGCATGGGAGCTCCACTTAAATGTTTTTTATATTGTATTTTAGTATTTATTGTTATGGCGGCAACAGAATACTGACCAGGCTCTCGGCATAATTTGAATCTCTTACAAATTGGTATGTAAAGTGCCCCGCGTTTCTACTCTTCTTTATCGTTTGCTTCAGTTATAACCATTTTAAGCCACTTATATTTTGCAAATAACACAATTCTATGTATATACATTTGTTATTGTTGAAAAAATAAACAAATTAATGATGAATGAAATCCATCATTTCGGGCTACTTATAGGAAAAAAAAGCTTGGGCATTTATGGATATATATCAACTTACTTTTAGTAGTAAGTCCATCATTCATAAATATTATATAGAAATCACTATTAGTAAACTAGTCAGAAAATAAGGCCCTGAATAGCATCGTTCGTTCACTGAATGGGGCTTTATCGTGTCTGTGTGAACCCTCTTGCATCGGGACCAGGTGTTGCATTAGGGAAATTGACAATAAAGGTAATGAAGGGTCCCTTTAAAATACCTATACACTACAAATGAGCAACGGTGGTCTAAATGAGTCTACGATATTGATAATGTAAAGATCGAAGTGCTTTAAAATTATTTAAGCTGTTTTATATTTTTTAACACGAGTGCATTATATATTATTATATAACTATTAGGAAATGTTTCTGAACGTATACATAAGTAAAGTTTCGTATTTTTTTTTTCATTAAAAGTAATAGAATTTTAAATACAATGACATACATATTCTGATTTCTAATACTACTAATAGTAAATAATAATTTACGTTCACGAAAAGTCTTAAAAGATTGATTTTTCTTATTAACATTCTACGTCTAGTCTAAAATGTGAGATTCAAATATTTCAATTCTTATTAAGGTATTAATCGAACGAGGTAACATATTACATAGTGACCGGCAATCGAGATCATCTATTATTTTTCCAGCGCTATTTCACAAAACTGATTTATCGCGATCATAAGTAACGAAGATTCAATGATAGATTTTAAATCCACTTAGATTCAAAAGGAGTCTACATTGAAAAATTAATTTACTTTTGTATCATTAGAAGAGATTAACGTTTTCGTTTTAAGTAAGAGAGAATGTAAGATATCTATGGACCTATGTTTTTTTTTATGTGAGAATGTGACAACAAATATTTACTAACAACTGATGCCCATTTACATTTGTGATACTCCGTGTGAACCCGGTTACCTCACTCACCAGACGAAAAGCAGAAGTATTGGACATCCAATCTGCGCCGGTCTTCTGTGAGGTTAAGGTACTTATCCGTATGGGCCAGCCCAGTTGAAGACTGTTGCATGGCCTTACCATCAATTAATTAACAATACAGATAAATAAGTGTACGTACGCACAAGAAATCGTCAAGTTTCATTGTTTAAAACCCAACTCTGAACTCTGACGAGTTAAGTAGTTCTGTTCCCGAATGTCACTATTCTTGTGAATTTTTTCTCCACAAATGTTATTTGTAAATCAACAACAATTGGAAATTTCACGTTACATTTCATTAATCAATATTAAACAAATCATATAATACTGTACGTACAGCATTCGAAATTTGTAAAAAAGGTTTATTTTACACGTATTATTCGTATATTCCAATTCAGAGACATTGGAAGACAATCGTGTCATAGCAGTAACTAAAAAGAACGCACAAATTTCATGTTTATTTTGCGATTGTACAGGGCAACGCGCATCTTGTAAAATAAATATGTTTCATCTTCAAAACTTTATCAATAGTTAAATGATTCCGATGCATTTTTTCTACATGACTTGTTAATTGTTTTTCAAGTGAGAAAGGAAATATAATGTTTGCAGTATTCTTGAAATAAATAAATAATAAGTAAATAAATAAGGTAAACATTCTAATTTAAGAGTAAAAACAATATTTATTCATGGCAATTTATCTATACATTAATCTCTTCGTAGGTATCTTTGCAATCATGACCCATTTACCTACTAAAGTAAAAACTTTGGAAATGACGTCGCTATTCAAACAAGAAGAATATATTGATAAAACAATGAAGTAACAAAATAATTCTCCAAATTTCCAGCAACAGAGCTACGGTAAACCCGAACAGAAGATGGATGACTCTAACACATGGATGACAAATTGGTCTAACATTTTTTTAGGTTAGTTAAACCTGAATGTATTCACGCGGTAGGCGCGGATATTTTAAAATGTTGGCGAAATTCTTACCACTTTTACAATAGGGGTTTACGTAAATTTGTTAGATATTTAAAGGATTTCAAAGCCTTAAATTAAAATTTTTTGTAAATATATCTTGTTCAGTCAGCAAATTGTAGTTCATACAAATCTGTAGAATCACCTTCATCTACTTTACAATATAAAGTATTTTATTTTACAGATTATATCATA
This sequence comes from Iphiclides podalirius, assembly GCA_933534255.1. Taxonomy (NCBI): domain Eukaryota; kingdom Metazoa; phylum Arthropoda; class Insecta; order Lepidoptera; family Papilionidae; genus Iphiclides; species Iphiclides podalirius. Next base: position 3,240,607 of record OW152822.1, on the reverse strand, counting down.
TAATGATCAAATTACTTTATATTATAATATACTTTATATTTATAATATATTATAGATTATTAGGTCGATAACTGTTTCAATGTTTTAATGTAAACTGTAAATTTCTGTTAAATTTTCAATAACATATGAATACCAGATTTACTTCTTCACGTCTACATTAGCACATCCATGAATTATAACTACATAGGCTTTTAGACAATCTATCCATCGATGCACGGGTCTTAAGATGTTCGTTCGTATTTAACTATTGAATCGTTAAAGTCCTTAAATGAACTTTACAACGGCAATTTTTCAGCATTTATGTGGACTTTAATTTTTATCGCACTTTAAAATGAAAAAAAATCTTTAATTTGTGTACAATAAAGTCATTATTGTACACAATTTTTCGAATTTTTATTTTACTAAATAGATTTATATTTATATAAAACTAGACGGATCTCTAGATTTTTGCGGCTAGACGATACTTGCCGCTTTGTGCATTTTATTGGAGATGTCTTGCACTTCAAAATGATCGATATTATCACACATTACACAATACCATTGTGCGTTTGTAATATTCATTGGGGCATACTCGTAGACTTCATCATTATAAATCCATAACGCTCCTTTCATGATTTCTTTTTAATGTAAGCATAGCATGTTTATAATTGATGCTATTAACAATGAAATCTTTTTATTGTTGCTTAGTGGATTGTTGGTGTATTATAATACTATGCCAATTGAAGTAACATTAGGCTTATTTTAATTGTCTCTTATAAAGCTCTGGCGCATATTTGTATGTCTATAAATGTAGAAATAATTAATAAATATAAAAACAAATATTTAAACTATATCACCATCTTTTAAACAGGTGTGAGTTCAGTCTCAGAGAAGGAGTCAACAAAAAGTTTCGGAGTGTAATTGATGTATTATTGTGGTAATCATAATTACCTATAATTACCGAGAAGCCTAAAGCAGTAGAAAAACAAATACGTTACATTCATAATCCAATATTTCTTAATGAAACAGGTTTATACCCAGAAATTAAAATACCTTGTTGGCTGAATATAAGGAAAGCTAGCTTGCAACATTAATTAAAAACCTGATCTTATTGAGAATAGTGCGGACAAGGCTGCTTTCTCTCCAGGATTTTACTTCTACATACAAACTCATGAACCGTGATAGATAGACAGTTGAAATTTTCACAGATATTTTTTTTATGGAAAAAGGAGGCAAACGAGCATGTGGGTCACCTGATGATAAGCGATCAACGCCGCCCATGGACATTTGCAACATCAGTTGAGTCGCAATTATGTATTTCTGTTGCCGCCATAACAACAAATACTAAAAAAAACCAGAATACAGAACATAAAAAAATATGTTGGGCTCCCATACAAAATCAAAAATAAAAAAAATCAAATCATTTATTCATCGAAATAAGAAATATACATTTCATTTATCGATGTCATTTTTTAAATCTACCACCGTTTCGTAATGAGGTTCCTCGAACGGAGAAGAAACAGGCGAAAGAAACTCCGCAGGTATCCTCTTTTTTGTCATTTTTTTTCTCAAACATCCACAAAGCCTAACTCGTCCCCATTTATAAGTCAAGCGCGGTATTTTTAATGTCATATTGGCATAATTTCCTGATAAGTGTTTCATGATTGACGCAATCGATAGAACGACCCCTTGTAAAACCAAAATGATTTTTGTGTAATAATTTGTTTAAATTAAAATGTCTTAACAGCTGATCAAGAATAAATTTAAAGAAATGATTTTCATAAATAACGGTACGGAACCCTTCGTGCAAGCGACGCTAAAATAAATATCTGCACGAAAAATCGTTACAATTTTAGCAATGGAAAAAAGTGATCTTTTTTTGACACACTTTTGTACTAACCTTTACTTATCGCATACATTCCGTTTGGTGCTCTTATTTTGCCCCACATCGCTGGAAACCACACTACCGGTATCGACCACGCCCTTCGTACCATAAACCAACCATCAAGTGAACCCTCTCACCCAAACCGAGAACGATCGCTTCAGTGTCATCTCAAGAAAGCGCAAAAAAGGACAAAAAACGCTCTGTGACAATGATCCCTGAAAACGTGAACACCACCAGTAGTCGTTCTGCAACGATTTATGTTAAAAATTGCGACATTAAAAGACGGCCACAAAACTAAGATTAACCAAAAAGCATTCAGCAACCCAACAGAAAGTAAAGCAAAGTCTCCGAGAATATGATCTGAAAGTAAATTTGCGTGAAATTCAGGTTAGTATAAAAGCAGCCCAAAAGAGATCGAAGTCAACGAAGCAAGTACTCCCTGAAGGAGATATCACGTCATAAGTGTCTAACGCCCTCATCGCCCGCGCAGTGGTGGACATCATTGGACGCAATCTTTCAGTTCCAATGATATTGACTGACGCATGAAAACTTCTCCAAAATGAATGCTGGAAAGGATAAAACAATGGACGCGCCAAGCATTGCTTCAAATGCTAAAAATAATGTAGATAAAAGACGTAATGGTTTTCGTCGGTGTGACAATCAGCCGTTTAGCTTAGTGGCTAAAGCGTAGCAAAATACCGCAAAATATATATAATAGCCGATAGTAGTAGTATATGTTCGCTAATAAAGTCTAATCATATACGACGAACGTTTATAAATATTTAAATTATATAATGATCATGTAAATATAATTATGACTGTAATTTTAATAAAAGTATTAAGAATTATTGAAACTGTATTTTATTATTTAAAATTTTATTTGTATTTACTTTTATATTGTAATCGGTCTGACATTTATTTTTTTATGCTTGTTTTTATGTTGTTATTTGCAAACGAACTAACGGAAACAATGTTGGCAAAGCTCTATACATATATAGTTATTGCAGGTAGAGTGCGTATTGTATGTAACCAAATAGCACTTTAAGTTACTGCCTCACGAAAGGCCTTCGTGAAACGACACGACGCCTTTATACGAAAATACGAACGTGTCGTTTCGAAAATATACACTTGAAATCTCCCTCGCACCAATTAGTGGAGCTTAACGTTAATCCGCTACAGATAAACCCAGTACAATTAGAGCCCTATGCGAACACACAGATAGTCTGAGTACGAATTAGGTAAAAAAAGCTTAGTTTCTCATTGTGTCTATTGATGTACCTACCCAAAATTAATATCTTTATTTATTTTCTTACCTAACTTTACAAGATGATATGTTTTTTTTTAATATAATGTGGCGAGAGTATGGGATTCCACATCGCAAAGAATTCCAATAAAAAGTCTAATAAAAACTTATAAAAATTTAGTTTTTGAAATTAACAAATTATATACCAAAACTAAATCACACGTTATACAATTAATAAATAAATCACAAATCACTAATTTTAATAATTGCAAAAGACCTATTTTCTTTCTAAAAAATTAAACCACTAAACACTAATTTTGCGTTATAAAATTTCATGTAAAATTTTACAGAATTCTAATTCTATAATGCAGTACAAAAGTATAATCGAAGAACGAGAAATTTGTTTCATGGGCATCAAATATTAGACAACCAAATGAAATCAAAATGTTAACGTCACCAACGTCGATGAAAATACAGATACCTGACACACCATTTCTATGATGCGAACTTATGAATTTTCCTCCATCAAAATTGACTAACGTTCACTAGTTTTCAATAAAAAATATGTGGTTTGTTTACCCGTAACTATTCTAAAAAATAGACCTATAAGGACATGACTTTTTCCGATTTCAATGTTCATTCCATTGTAAGAAATTTGTTAACCTTAATAAACATAAACATACTATTATCATCATCATCATTTCAGCCTGTTTGCAGTCCACTGCTGAACAAAGGCCTCTCCCACAGACTGCCACGATCCTGAGGCACCTGCATCCATTGACTTCCCGTATACTTGCACAGGTCGTCACTCGTCACTCCATGTAGTGGATTACACAGGTCGTCACTCCATCTAGTGGATCGTTCTACACTCGATGGACGAGGCTGCCACTCGAGAACCTTTCTTATGAGCCCAAAAACCTGAGCACCGGGGCTCTCTTCTTCGATGTCGCAAAAGCTTTCGTCAAAGCACAGTCAACGGCAATCGAGGTCACGGTCTGCACCGAACCTCGATGGCCCGTAGGCGACATGCCATAATTAACGCACGCATGAATACATGCGCAGCTCTACCCACTGAGGAGGGCCATAAACCCGTGTGTTCTGACTGGCCCACCGGTTCTGCGTTCGATGAAGCTTTAATAGTCTGAGGACTGAAAGCGTAACAACAGCTTTCTTCCCCAGCGGTATCGATTCTGCGAGCTAAATGGCCGGCCCATCGCTAGGTCAAAAAAAAACTATACCTTAGAAATATTTGGAACATAACATTTTGTACGTTTATTCCTGTTTACCACATTCCTTCTTGCTGTTTACACAGTCATAAAACGAGCTTGTCTCTCTATTCAATAAAATTCGTCTCGTGTCACTTCATTAGTGCAACGAAATTAAGTTTGCTACAAAAACAGAAGTTGAAATTCAGTTGAAACGCTTTTATTCCCTCACCCCACTTGTTATATTATTTGCTCTCCTACATTTTTAATTAAAAATTCACCGTTTTAAACGAACCTTCCTTTCAGAATGCTTAACAACTGTAACGCTTATGTTGATTTTATATTCCAACCTAAGCTATTTTTTCTCAAAAAAAGTACTACTATCAGACCGACATGCATACTTATATCTTACATAATTATATTTTATTTTTATAAAAAAATACCAGCTTTTCTCATTTCTTCTATCGCTTTAAGGATGCTCTTTAAAAATTATAGATCGCTTTACAAAAATACACATCAACCAAATGGTTAGCACTAAATTATCAGCTCAAATTTAAAACAAAATTTATCTGTTAACACTAATGCAAGTACATAGCATAATAATTATGGCGAAACTTGAACTCCCACACATGCATAATGCTAGCAAATTTTAACAATTAAACGTCATAATTGCTTTTAAAAATAATTTCAAATACCACCTTTGCAAATGGAAATATGCAAAAATCAACAGAACTTCATGAATTAAAAAGGGGAAAAAAATCCTCGAATCGGGAACAGTATTGAACGTTTCCGTTTACACAGGGACGTATTTAGGATACATTTAGGACACCGTTAACGAGCTGAGGCGGATGTTTTGCAAGTTTTACGAGCTGCCGGAATTACGGAAGGTAGTTAAGTGGAAACGGTATACTGATTAACCGCAATGTTGCGTACCAAAAATTCTACTTTTTCCCAAAATGGAAAGTTTTTGTTTTAGTGGAGTGTTTGTGTTAGTTTTGCGTTTCAGTAATATGTGAAGAGGCTTTTTAAGGATCATGTCGCATCGTCTACTGTTGTACGCATGGACTCATCCGAGGAGTAACACGACACAGAAGATGCGCGAAAATTTAAGAAATTATGTCTTTTGTTTTTCGTTTGGTGAGTTAGGTATCCGGGGTTAACTATGTAAGGGCTTGTAGGCTTGTATATTTGTGTATTTTGTACCAAGACCTCACAGAAGACCGGCGTAAAGTAGAAGTGTTACACTTATGCATTTCATCTGGTGAGTGAGGTAGCCGGGGCCCACTTTATTAAAAGGTGGCAACGCATCATGCAACCCTACGGGTGTTGCAAATATCCATGGGTGGCGGATATCACTTACATCAGGTGAATCACCAGCTCGTTTGCCACTTTGTCACATAAAAAAAATCTGCAAACCTAAGACTATTTTATTGATATCCATCGACCTTTGACATAAATTGAACCAAAGTGCAAAAATTGTTATGTGGTGTAGCCAATAAAATTTATCCAAATATATTGTATTCGACATTATAATCAGTGTAAACTTTATTGTACATGGCAATGACAGCTTTGATGGCTAGTTGAACCTGTATGAAGCAGCTCAAAATTTTAAACTCAATAATCTCCGACGCTGATGTAACGAGCATTTTGCGTGTATAGCAGTTGTCGAACTGTACTTAGTAAAGCGTTAATAATTTCCTAACAAAATAGTATAACGACGTGATATACTACGTTAGCGCACGCATTAAATGTCACTTAGTACACTAATGGAGCATTGCAATGAAACACGTGATTTTCTTTTGATATCATTTTGTAGACAACTGTTTCCTTTTCGCTTTTAAGTTCAATAATTAACAAACATTTTAGTTATTAAAACAATATTTAATAAAACGACTATTCTTATAGTTAAGCATATTTTTGAGACCGACGAGCGAATAAATAAACTGACTGTAGGCATTAAAATATGTAGAACTGTAGGCAATTTAAAAAAATTCAGACAGAGTCCAAATTAATTTATTCTTATTTTAATTTCTTGTTGAACGTCAAAGAAATAATTAAGAAAATTAAACAATTATCATAAGCAAAATATTTACATACCTAAAAGTTTTTTTTTTAATTTGGTATTTATGTAAAATAATTTAATTTCAATAATTCATTTTTGAAGTCAAAATTCTTATATAAGCGGCGATTCGATTATTGGATGAGAACTGAGTGAATTTCATATGAGAAAAAAGTAAGATATAATGCAGAGAGAGATTGAAGTCTACTTTCAATACAAAACAATAGAAGCTGCACTATACGCATTATACCTAAGTCTACAACGCGCACATACGCAGACAATAGATATCTGTTTAGATATGAATAGATGCGTATATACCACGTACATATCTATTACAAATATAATTAATGTGCACGATGTTTTTTTACTTTTTTAAGAACTTTCATTTTTTCAAATTACATTGACTGCAAATTTACATTTAAAATCTAGGCAATCAGGGATTCAATCAACTTTTAGATAAGAAAACCTTATTCGGATTGATTGGAAACAATATAATTCTTAATTTGATGTAATAATTCGATTAAATAACAGATGAGGGTATATTAAAAACGTTCACTTACCTCTTTATACTTGGCAATTCAGTACATGCGCACAGGGAACTTTTATATTTAACTCGCATACGACACCTTTTATATTGTTTCAGCTAAAGCTTAAATTTTGTTGATTGAAAAAATGTCAACCTGTATATCCATTTGTGACACTATTTATAGTTAAATACTATCATAATAAGGTTTTATGTTGCCAGCGGCCGAAAGCTTAATATTTCGATTTTTTTTTTTCATTGACGATGCAAGATTTTTCTTCAACGATATGAATCCCAAAAGCATTAACCAATGAATTTTTGCCTTCAGATGTTTATTATTAAGTGATACATTCGAAACACGAAAAAAGAGAAGCCAGTTTACAATTGCTACACCTTACCCATCATGAATTACGTTTGTTGTCTTTATTTTTTATCTTTTTTTACTGTACAGTTATAATAATTCCATGTAGTTAATGACGTGAAATCTTATCTCAACAGACTGGTTTGCATTAGGTATGTTTCTCTATACCGGCAGAATTGCAAAGGAATGTTTTTATTCGACGGAATTCTCTTATTTTACAATACAATCGCAAATTTTTACGTACTGAGTTGATAACATTTTGTACTGCAACATCTGCTGCACATTATGCCATTCAATGCAAATTTATTCACAGGTGGCTGACCGTATTGATTTTCTAAATATTATTCCATCCGCTTTTGCTTTGTTCCGAGGTTTAGTTTTTTATTTATGTGGACTACAGATTGTCTGAGGTTTCACGGGTTCAAATAAGTAATTTTTGCATCTCATTTTATAGTAACAAGTTCTAACTAACAAGTGCCTGTTTCGCGCATTTTTCCATCAACCCCTTGAAACCGCTGCAAGTTGTACAAAATCAAACGCTTCGTCGTACAAGATTAGGGGAGCTTATCACGCCTTGGTATATAACAATGAATTGCCTTGCAATCATTAAAATCACAATTCTGATCACCTTCTTTAAAGAAGCGTCGCTAAGACACTTCAAAAGGAATGAAAGATCAATCAAGTCCATCGGCTTACAGCTTTCGGTTTCTGTCCCACACCCCCACAGACCATGCCTCCGAAAATACCGTTTTATTGACGATACAGACAATCCCAGACACAAATTAATGCCTAATTAATTGAAGTCTCCTGCTGTCGTTCGACAGCCCGTTACTGCCTCTTGTGACGAAAGAACCACAAACAGGTCAACGATTGCTTACGGTGCCTAACTTGACTCACGCATTTTTTTAAGTGTGAATGTGCTTTACCGATTCACCTGATGTTCAGTGACAACCACTGCCCTTTTACATTTGCAACAGCCGTAGGGTTACAGATGCATTGCCAACTTTTAATAAAGTGAACCCCGGGTACCTCAATCACCAAACGAAACCAAAATTTCTGTGCTTTTGTGGTACTTACCCGGACGGAACTGACCATTCGTGCAAAAGCGGAGACTATTGCGTGGCCCTACCTCAGTAAATGTCTTGTCACGAAAGATGTTTAATAGAATGATCAATCAAACACACACAAGATTTCCTGGTCCGATCCCCGATTCCCGATTCAAAAACTATACTCGATGTCACCAGAAGTGTATAAGATACAAGGCTGCTTTTAAATGTTGCTTATGTCAATTGTTTTTAGCAATTTGATTTGCGCAAGATATCGAATATCGTGAATAAATCACAATCGAATCGAAGTACCTATAGATTCGAATGTACATCTGAAGGCCTCTTGAATAATGTCTTCTCATGTTAGTCGTATTGTCCATCTCTAGTTAGATATTGTCGCTGTCGTGCACTCAATACGTATTTTCCATATTTTTTTTGTGACCAGCGTATATTTAAATTGGTAAAAATTAAAGTTAAAAAAAAATTAAAAACAAATGTGCATATTAATTATATGCGTACTTCATAGTTATACAGATACTAGCTGACCCGGCAAACGTAGTTTTGCCATATAAATAATTTTTAGGGTAGAAAAAAATGTTTGGGGTGGACCACCCTTAACATTTAGGGGGAGGAAAAATAGATGTTGGCCGATATGCACACAAAATTTTACGAAAATCGGTCGAGCCGTTTCGGAGAAGTTCAAACACCGTGACACGAGAATTTTATATATTAGATTTATTGTCTGCGCATGTGCGTGTTGTAGACTTAAGTATAATACGTATAGTGCAGCTTCTTTTATTATTATTGAAATTATAGGTTAATTTGTCTCTGCATGACAAAGCCATAAACACTTACAAAAAGTATTTTACGTGTATTTTTTCATATCGAGGCTGTTCAAATATCAGATCATTAACTTGTCAGGGCATTCACTTGCACACCGAAGCAAATATAAGGTATTGAATATAAGCATGAACACAAACAGAAAGCAAGTGCTTATAGCGGCTTAGATGTAACATTGAACATTCCAGTTTATATACGGCCATATATCTAACCGTTTACGAGCCAAAGCGTAAGCTGAGCGAGTTTTTACGAGCTGCTGGAATTACAAGCTTAGTTTAGTGTAAGCGATAAACTGATTAGCAATGTATGGCAGACGATAATGGATAAGGTTTGTTGTGTATATGTTTTATTTTTTAATATCATGCCAAACCAGTAAAGTTAAACATTATAATTATGAAAGCGCATCTTTCCCACGATCTTTTCAATATTTAGAAAGAAACAGTAAAAAAATGATTTTGTTTAATCCATTGTAATCCAGTCAACATTAAAAAATAAAATACCCGTGGTATGGTTGTTCTCACTAGACCGTATTATATTTGATCAGTAGTGGGACTGATCATTTATTATAAAAGTAAAAAAGTAAAGTAACAGCCTACACATGTCCCACTGCTGGGCAAAGGCCTCCTCTATACAGAGGGTATCAGGGCATAGTCCACCACGCGGCCCCACTGCGGATTGGCGGACTTCACATATCTTCGAAATATTTTTTTTTTGTTATTATTTCGAAAATATGCAGGTTTCCTCGCGATGTTTTCCTTCACCGCGGAGCACGTGATAAGACAGCACTTAAAGCTAAAAACTTCATTGGTGCCCTCACCGGGGATCGAACTCAGGTTGCTCGAGTATATTGAATGAAAGGCGAGCACCCGGACACTGAGCTATCACGGCTATCATTTATTATAGCAAAATTATATTGAAACAATGATTCATTGATGTTCTGAACTTTTGAGCTTGTTCTAGCTTTAAACGAACTTCAAAGGAACCGCAACTTTACCAGCAATCTGTTCGGTTGAGTATTTAAAATAAAAAAAAAATACTTATCTGTGTTACAACGAAAGTATAAGAGCTATCGCACAAAAAGGGTTTTGTATTGACCTGAGAAAAATCGGCGAGAGAAACTCAGCGGGACATCATTAATTATTATTTGACAAGATACATGTTTACAACATATCAAATATCAAAGTGTTATCATTAAAAACCACTAAAATTATAATAGACAAAAATAATTGTATATAACGTTTGTGTGTTAATCACGTAATTATGACATTGACTTTATCATAAATAACCCTTAACTATCAAACATTTGCGTTTGATTACTAGCAATAAAATAAAAGACGTGTGAACACAACAATCCTTTTGCCGAGCTAGAAGCATAGCCGCCATTCTGTTTGATTGGATCGATCGGCATTATATTGGTGTTTACTCTGCTCATGCACTTAGAGCATCCGTTGCTCCATTCTAATGTTTATTTGATTCTTCTTTTTTTGAATTACGAATAAAAAACGATTTTCACTGATTTTTATATTGCAGTAGTATAAAATATAATGAATTAGGTGATTTGAACAAAGTCCATGAGGAATATGGTAAGCGATCACCGTGACCACGATCTAGTGGGCAACCAGTTCAAAAAGGGAGGCCTTTGTTTAATGGTGGACGTCTTCTGGCTAATAATTAATTAATCTTAAGTTTCGGGTATTTGAAGCACTCGTAACACCGTACTCGTATTTCTTTTATAAATAAATGCATGCTTTAAATTTTGAAGAGCCTTACAATCTCATTTTCAGGACTCTCGCTTTTAATCCAATATGCTCGAGCCACCAGAGTTTAATCATCGGTTCTGGCACAAATGAAATTGTTAATTTTACTTAATTTTACAAGTTAAGTTTACTTATCACGTCTTCAGCGGTGGATTATAAGCAAATAAAAAATATTTCAAAGATATGTGAAGTCCGCCAGTCCGCAGTGGATTCATGTTGTGCACCTCAATACCGTCTCGACAGAGGAAGGCCTTCGCAGTGAGACATGTATAGACTTTACTTTACTTTACTTTTTATGGATATTTTGTTTATGTGAAAAGGTGACAACACTCGTTGGTTTTTTTTTTAATATGAGAAGGGGGAAAACGTACTTGTGATTCACCTGATATAAAATAAATATTTCGAGACATATTTTTACACAACGTCCTCTAATCCCAAATTAAGCAAAGATTGTTTTACTATGGGTACCAGACAACTGATAAACATGCTTAAACATATTTTTATTTTGTAAATAAATACATATGATAGATATAATAACACCCAAATTCTAGAAATGACATATTTTTCATCACGCAATATTTTTCCAGTAGTGGGGACTGAATCCACACCTTCTGACTCTAGAGTCAGGGTCACTATTCACTACACCAATTGGGTTGTCAAACCAAATATTATACGCAAGTATTCTGTGCATGCAGGAAATTTTATGCAGACTATTCATACTGTTTATGGCTATTAGCCAGGAAAGGATAAGTAATGACATCACAGTGACTAATGACCGCTCAAATTAATGACAGCCCTCCCATCGATCATCAGGCCCTGCGACGAAGCGCGACCGTACTTTTAACAGATAATTAACGCTTTTTGTAACGACGAGACGAAAGCTGGTGGTTGCGAGAGCAATAAAAGATTCAGTCTTATTAAAAAGAGTATTGAAATATTGAAACAAACACAAAATTTTGTACGGCACAAAGTTTATTTTATTATAATTTCTTCCGTTGATAAATTTCTTTTAGTGGTGGTGTCTGTTTTCTGATTGTCTCTCCCCGATAACAGATTAACGCGTTAAATTTGTAACGTTACAAAGATGAAAAAGCTTGTCATATGATCGCTACATTTTCCTTGCCGATTTTGTTTTTAAATAAACAGTACTCGACACTACAGTTTATTTCTTTTTACGACGTTTTTCGCGGATTTATTGCGAAATTTAAATATTTTGATAAAAATTTCATGGTAGATTCAACCAGTGTTTGACTTTTTAATTGGACGTCTGATTGTCATTGTTAAACCTAACTACCGCTAGTTTTCAAATTATTAATTTTGTGTCAATCTACAAAGAAGCACAATTGCATTTTGTCTTGCAGTAGTGGTTTGTGTGAGTCTAGATTTCTTAATGATAGGATACCAAGCTGATGGTAGTACCCTCTCTTCTCTATTGATATTGAGGCTTGTTTGCAAGGAATGAAAAATATCATTCGAATATGACGGTAAATTTCGACGCAACAACAAATTTTATAATAGCTCGGTCGGTAATCGGGCGGCCTCAAATGAGACGGCCGCGGTTCATACCACGATCATTTACACACTTATTTTTTTACTTTATTTTCGATTCCAGATCATTGCTTTCTTTATCTTTTATTACACTTTTTTTTTATCATTTTGTCATATTGTTTTATGACACGTGAACAAAAACTGTGCATCTCTGTACAATAAACGGTGTGTGTGTACAATAAACGATGAATATTTGTAACGAGAGATGTCGCAAATGCTTTTATTTATTTTTAAATTACTAAGTTAATATAACTAAACTAAAAATATGTTGTAAGATAAATACAAAATTAAATTCTAAAACATCGTGTGCTTCGTTTGTGTGTCGAAAGCTTTAGTAAAAACATGTTGCAGAAATAAAGGGTATTCATTTATTTTTGGTTGCAAAACAATAGTCCAATAACGAATTAATTACTTTTCACACAAAAAGTAACAAGGACAATTAATATAACATAAAAATACTTATAAATGTCACTTTCTTGTATTTATGTAAGATATAGTATTCATTTATAAAAGAAGTTTGTTGTTTAGTTCAGAAAGTTTCAAAATTGATTGATCGGTTTGCACATATTATGTATCCCTCGATATATTCTTGTATTGTTGTATGTCCACAATTACCACACATTTCTAATATAACTATTTTATGGATGTTATTGTGATTTTAATAAATTATCGCTTAAAGTAATAATAAAGTCTCATTAAACAAAGTTTAATAAGATTAGCATATGTGAGTGAAATGAAGTTTGCCAAGTCAACACATTTCGGTAGATAAGCCGAGAGTTGTAAGCTCAGCGAGAAAAAGTAAATTTATGGAAAAGAATAACAATGAAGCTGAATAATTTAAAGTAAAATACACATTAAATCTCTGTATTTATACTTCTATATGAATTGAGCTACTGCATTTGTTCATATGCTCTATATGCTCTCATTCGAAACGATGGGTTAGATTTAACTGAAATTTATGAAACGAAACGTGATATGTGGACAGTTTTACGTGATTTTTTTTCCAAAATAGAAATGGTATACGGGCAAATTTGTTCTGTAAATAGTCGACTCATCGATAGATTTAGTCTGTCGTGTTTTGTCATTCATCTTCCGAGTTTATATTTGTGTCCAATACTTGAAATATTCAAATATCGGCCAAGTGCGAGCCGGACTCGCGCACGAAGGTTTCGTTACCATTACCTATAAAAACTGTTGTATGGGAGCTCCACTTAATTTTTTTTATTGTATTTTTTTGTATTTGTTGTTATAGGCGCAACAGAAATGCATCATCTATGAAAATTTCAACTGTCAAACTATCACGGTTCATAAAATACAGCCTGGTGGCCGACGGACAGACAGACGGACGGACAAACGGACAGACGGACAGACGGACAGATGGACAGATGGACAGATGGACAGACGGACGGACATTGTGCTTCAACCGGTATCACCTACTGATTTATGACCTGTTTAGAGATGGAAGCACGCTTTAAAACACAAACTCTAAAACAAATTCCCATCACAAAGAGTTTTCAACGCAATGATAAGCTTCGGGACTGTAGAGATTAATGATGTAATTAATCATAGGCTGTTTATATTATCTGCGACGGCGTGACTTATCAACGCAGATTAAATGTTGCCGAACTATTAGTCAACTGTCATCAATTTTCTAATTGTCGCTAGCGGACACCATTAGCTAATGTCTAATTCAAATAGCCTTTCAGTTTGTCAATTTAAAATGGACTAACGTTACCTTTACGATTAAGGGTAGAACATTTTTGTATATTTGTAACAGCGTATCATTAAAAACCAAATCATTTAAGATTTCCTTAAATTAGTAGTTTATCTTTATCATAATGTGATGTTGTTGAATTTTGCACGAATGGGTAGATCCGTCCGGGTAAGTACCAAGAGCTCAGAAAGCGCTAAAAGGTGGCAACGCATCTGCAACTCTACGGATTTGCAAACGTCCATAAGCGGTGGTAATCAATTAACATCAGGTGATCATCTAGCTCGCTTGCCACCTTCTACCATAAAAATATCACCACGTTTTTTTTCGGTTTTGTTTGTTAAGGAGGTTTTTTTTTTTGTGGTAAATCGTGTATTTTGGAAATTACATTTAGATACAAATTACTAAGTAATGAAATACGCATAATATTTTTCGATCTTACCGACGTTTGTGTTTTTCACAAAAGAAAGAACTAAAAAAAAGGGAAAAAAATAACAAAATAACAAATCGACAAAAAATAAAAGATAAAGAAAGCAATGATCTGGTGATGATCTCGAAAATAAAGTAAAAAAATAAGTGTGTAAATGATCGTGGTATGAACCGCAGCCGTCTGTTTTGGGGCCGCCCGATTACCGACCGAGCTATTATAAAATTTGTTTTTGCGTCGAAATTTACCGTCATATTCGAATGATATATTTCTTTCCTTGCAAACAGGGATAAAAGGACATTTTCTAAAAATAAAACCTAGCTAGATCGATTTTTCGCCCCCGAATCTAGGCACATACTAAATTTCATGAAATTCTCTGAAGCCGTTTCCGAGATTCCGATATTATATATATATATATATATATATATATATAAGCCGTTTCCGAGATTCCGATTATATATATATATATATATATATATATATATATCGTTTCGAATGAGAGCATATAGAGCATATCAGCAAATGCAGTAGCTCAATTCATATAGAAGTATAAATACAGAGATTTAATGTGTATTTTACTTTAAATTATTCAGCTTCATTGTTATTCTTTTCCATAAATTTACTTTTTCTTGCTGAGCTTACAACTCTCGGCTTATCTACCGAAATGTGTTGACTTGGCAAACTTCATTTCACTCACATATGCTAATCTTATTAAACATTGTTTAATGAGACTTTATTATTACTTTAAGCGATAATTTATTAAAATCACAATAACATCCATAAAATAGTTATATTAGAAATGTGTGGTAATTGTGGACATACAACAATACAAGAATATATCGAGGGATACATAATATGTGCAAACCGATCAATCAATTTTGAAACTTTCTGAACTAAACAACAAACTTCTTTTATAAATGAATACTATATCTTACATAAATACAAGAAAGTGACATTTAGAAGTATTTTTATGTTATATTAATTGTCCTTGTTACTTTTTGTGTGAAAAGTAATTGATTCGTTATTGGACTATTGTTTTGCAACCAAAAATAAATGAATACCCTTTATTTCTGCAACATGTTTTTACTAAAGCTTTCGACACACAAACGGAGCATACGATGTTTTAGAATTTAATTTTGTATTTATCTTACAACATATTTTTAGTTTAGTTATATTAACTTAGTAATTTAAAAATAAATAAAAGCACTTGCGACATCTCTCGTTACAAATATTCATCGTTTATTGTACACACACACACCGTTTATTGTACAGAGATGCACAGTTTTTGTTCACGTGTCAACAAAAAAATATAATTTAAAGTTTTATCTTGAATGCATTAACATTGAAAAAAAAATAACCCATAAGGTCAAATTGAATGTTGCGCCTATTTTGAAACAACGAATAAAATAACTAAAAGCTGAAATAGTAAAACAGACCTACGTATTATCTTTATCGTTCTATTTATATTTCTCAAGTTTTTGTACGATTCCCAAATTTTGCCATAGTCTTTGTACTACCTTGTTATCCTCGTAGCACCCTCGTCACTTGTACGACATATTCATGATGACACTCAGATGGAGATAATATATTGTGCCCAGCTCATTTGTTTACGTCAAAGAGATGTTAAAACGAAAATTAAATTGGCTGAATTTCCTTTAGCCGGTTTTTTGTCCCCTACCAAAACTGCCTGTTTATCTCGCTTGACTTTTAAATAATATACGTAAGTGTTTATTGGATTAGGCTGTTAACGAAAATTGTACTCGGGTCATATTTAGGAAGCCCAAATAAGAATCGTAGTCACAAATTTTGAATTCGCTCGAGATAGCAAATACCAGTATAGTCAAGATGGGTAGAAGTAAGGAGCGAGCAAGGGCAAATTTAGCAGCAGTGGGATAAAAATTACATTCTCTTCGTAGAGAGCCTACCGCAGAGAAACTTTCTTACTAGTCTCATTATTTGTCTGCAGTGTATATGTCAAACAGGCGTCAACATAATGTGTTTCCCGATTATTCACCTTATTATTTCAAGGGATATCAGTAGTATTGAGAGTAATTGGTGGTAAACTAGACTGATCGATTTTGGCAACTAATCTAGACCCTTAATAGTCAAGCCATACATTTTACTAAAAATTCGAAATACAAGAAAAAACAGCGTTCGTGCCCTAAATTGCTATGGACAGGTTTACCAGAGAAGATATAAATCTGAAGATCGTCAGCGTACAAGTGATTAGAAGAAGACAGGTGATGACTATTCGTATTGTTAAATTGCAAACAAGAGATAAATAAATTGCAAACAACAACACGTCACTTTGAGGAACGCTGTCACTGGTGGTAGACAAGAAAGAGTACATCCTGTAACAGAATATGCTGTCAGGGGTTAAATAAAAAGTAAAGTCATTAATCACAATTTTAAATCAATACCTGAAGTGAAGCATAGTTATTTCTACAGTAGTATTTTTATTTGTTATTTGGTTATTATTACAGTTTTACCTATAGTGATGTACAGCACTCGTACTGATAAAGTTTTTGTAATCTGTGTTGCAACGTATACATACAAATTATGTATATGAACAGTCACATCCGAAAGCCACTGAAATATTTATTCCAACCCAGTATTAAATTTTCACACACTCATGGCACCGAAACCCAACTGTTAGTAACTGAGTAGTAACTATTATTTTATCCTCTAAGCATTTTGTTTCCCGAGATTTGTTTTTTTTTTAAACATAGCAAGTGGGACTAGGAAAAGGTACAAGCTTTTAGTACCCTAAAAGCAATTTGTCAGACGTCTACCTTGCACTATGTTACACACTTTGCTCGTGTAGCACGGTGCTTACGGTCATAGCGTTATGTGGAAATAAAAAAATAGTCCATATTGGTCATTACGTTTTACCATGGATATCAGTCACATGGATCATTCAGAAATGGCATTTTTATTTTTCCTTTTTTATATTTAATTTTTAAACGAATTGATAGATCGTTAAATGAGAATGATTTATTTTTTCGGGTTAATCCTGGTTTTAATATTTTTGCCGAAGTTTTGAACAATTTGGAGATATAAAGTAGTGGAAAAATCTGCAAGTTTGTTTTATTCAACACAGCTTCGTATAAGTTATTCCAACGTCTAAACTTATGCTCCTTCGATTTTCATTCTTGTAGCAGTTGTGGGTTGTGCGATAAGATATAACGAATTATGTTTCCGTTTACTAGAATTTTAAGATGAAAATTTTACACATCCAGCATAAAGCACATTTGAATGAAAATGGACTAGGTTAGGACAACTCTTAGAAACTTTAGTAGAAGATCGTTTTAGTAGGATTTACTAAGTATTTGAAACATTAAATTTGTCGCTAGTAAAATTACAGTGATCTCTTTTTTACTAATTACAACAATACAAGCTCTAATACTTGTAATACAGTGTAATGATGATAAAGATATCAATGTAATTCCATTTTTAAGCTTTAACTATATTTTGTGACTACTTATTATCTTCCACAATATTAATGTCAATGCACTATTACAGTTGAAACTACTAGCTAAATAGTTCTAATGGGTGAATATTTGTCACAAAGATGAACAGAGGCCGTTTATTGAGCCAGATGACAGCTGGCGCATTCGAGCCTAACGAGTTGATGCATTGCACGACTCGAAAAGGTGTATAGCATGTTAGGAAAGTGTTGAATTTGGAATATTTTGTAAGACATTCAATCCCAAAATCCTAATAATCCTAATTACAGCACAATTTGGGTTCTAATTAATTTCAAATACTGATTCTGCTTTTGGTAATTATCTAACAATGAAAATTCTAAATTTATTGAATTAGGTCTGAATAATTCAGAGAATCAGTACTCTTGAATTAAACTGAAGCCATAAATGATATCGCTCACCCTTGTGCTTTATATCCTACGAGAAAAAGAAACTATTTCGACATATACACGTGTCGAAGTAAGCTAAAACCAATTAAAATTGGTACATGAATAAATTATTGTTTTGGTTACATATCATTACAATTATATGTAACCAAAACACAAAATGGTTTAAGCTACGACAATATAAATAAAGGAAGATAAATTAATTAACATAATTACAATTAATCTAAGTTATATGAATTTAACTGCTTATTTATAAATTTCATTGAATTCGGGTTGATTTTTTTGTCCATTAAATATGTTTACATCTAATCAGTATTACCACTTCACAAAATGTTTGAATTATTTAAAATTTATTTTACTGAAAAGCAAATAATTACTATTATTTAAAATAAAACGAATACAGTTGCCTGAGTTTGCATATTTCAAAGGTTTAGAAAAAACAATTATGTAAGTATATAACAACTTTATTACAAATCAATGTTTATTATGAATAAGAAATACTTTAGTGTATTTTTTACAACAATTCCATGCAAAACTATAACTTTTAAACTATTCTTTACATTTTAGTCTTTCAGATCCTATAAGTTACCAATATCCAGAATTTTTATTCGATATAATTCTGGATATCAGGGCTTATTTTTATAAGCATAATGTTAATTTGACAATAACTTTGTTTTGCCAGGGCTAACCTTTCATGCAGGCATTATATATTTTCAACACACATTCAAGATATACAAACATATATATATATATTTAGATGAATATTCATGTCGCTGGTGCCAGCGCTGCAACTCAGTCTATACGTGCGCACCACTACCTTTGTATGTCCGGTTACCGGAATCCTGCCTGTCACGAAAAATATTTCGCGTAGCGTTACATGTACGAAGAATATTGGAAAATGGTTTGAAAGCTATTCGCCACAGCAGGCACATTTTTCTCTGTATAATACCTGCTTGCATTGCGGACAGATTTTCATATCATATGTAATATAGGTAATATAATTTATTTTATTTTTATTTTATTTTATTTATTTGGTTTACCAGCAATTGTTACATTTATACATTCATTAGAATTAGTACACAGTATATTTCTATAGCTAAATGCATAATTAATTAAAGGTAAACACCACATGCGAAGTATCAAGTAACACCAATAAGCTTAACAATAACAAATGTGTACAGAATACAATTAAAAAAAAAAAAAAAAAAAAAAAAAGGTAGTGAAAAAGAGTTTTTTAAAAATTTTTGAGACTTAATTAAAAATATATATGCTATACGACTAATCTACTCATCGACAATGGTTTCTTGCAAGTGCTTACGAAAGGTATTGAGACTAACAGCATGAATATCAGTTGATTTTCGTAATTATTCAAAAGTCGGCTCGCTCTGGGGACAAACGAGCTTGAGCCCAATACTGTTGTGCGTAAAGGTGGAACCAATGGTTGGATTTGGGTTCTAGGTAGCTTATTCGGTACATTGAATCTAAATTTACTTAACAGATTAGGACAATCTATTTTATTGTTAAATAATTTGTTTAAAAAGATAAGATCAAGCTGTGTTCTGCGATTTTCTAGTGAAGTATATTTAAAATTTTTCAGCCTATCTTTGTACGAAAACCCCTTCCTACATTGTTTCGAAGAATGAGCTAGATGCCAGAGATATCTCTTCTGTATTCGTTCTAACCTCAGAGAGTGACATGCATAGTGCGGTCTCCACACAATACTACAGTATTCCAGAATGCTCAGGACAAAGGAGTTGTATAGTAGTCTTTTTGTTTCTAGCCTCCGGAATCCCCTTCCAATTCTAATAAGAAATCCAAGCATATTAGAAGCTCTTTTTATGATATTTTCTAAATGGGCTCCAAAGGTTAACTTTTTATCAAATATCACACCCAGATCTTTAATGTATTCAACTTCTTGTATCCTTACTCTAATTTCATACTGTCATATGTAACGTTATGCAATAGAATATTTTTAACACTAAATTAGTGTTATTGTCTGGACAGATGTTTCCAATGATTGTTTTTATATAAGACATTTTATGTAATGATTTCAGATTTAATTGTTAATCCCATTTTAAAAATCCCATTTTTTTCCCAAAAAAGTTAATAATTATTTATTGATATTTTTTTCTCGTACAAGCTTCGTATTACCCGTAGTATATGTTTAATATTATGACTTAATATTTTATAGTAAAAATATTAAAACGAAAATGAAATTCTAGGAGACAAAAAAGGCAAGAGTTATTTCAATAAACTTTAAATTTATTTAGAAAAACCAACAAATATGTATATTTTACTTATTACAGGTTAAAATGAACGTAGATGCACGTGCATTCAATATTAATTTGGGAATAAATGAGTATTTTCATAATCAATATTCTATTAATATTTTGGTGTTCATTCATTGGCCGTTGGCTGGCCGGAGACGCCGCTGCACATTTATTATTCCGGTATGGCGAAGCGATGGAATGTGATTAATTAAATCGATCGGGTCCAATCACAATCACGGTTATGTACATTTTGTCAACGAATTTGTAATCGTTTATAACTCTATTTATATAATTGTGTGTTTGGCAATGATTTTTTTATATAATCACTACAGTACCCGGAGGACCGAGCTTTGCTCGGTTTGTTTTTTTTGTAAATCGTGTATTTTGGATATTATATTTAGATACAAATTACTGAGTAATGAAATATGCATAATATTTTTCGATGTTACCGACGTAATAATAAGAAAATATGAACTGATGTTTTTCAAAAAAGAAAGAACTTTCAAAATCGATCTAGCTAGGTTTCATTTTTAGAAAATGTAATCGGGCGGCCCCAAAACAGACGGCCGTGGTTCGCGTCACGATCATTTACACATTTATTTTTTTACCTTTTTTTTTAAAGTTCTTTCTTTTTTGAAAAACATCAGTTCATATTTTCTTATTGTTACGTCGGTAAGATCGAAAAATATTATGCATATTTCATTACTCAGTAATTTGTATCTAAATATAATATCCAAAATACACGATTTACAAAAAAAACCGTGTCCTTTTGTAAGTAACCCTTATATTTTTACTATTCATCTGGTTGCAACTTTTGTTAGGCTGTTGTGCACGCCCACACAGTAACAAGAATGTATACATCATCATGATGACTCCGTGACGCAGTTGCCAAGGTATTGGCTTGCGCGTCGGGGGTCGTGGGATCGATCCCCACACTCGACAACTATTTTGGTGACCCATAGATAGTTGTTTCACATCTGGGTGTTTGTCCACGTTAAATTTATGTTTGTAAAAACGTCCTAACAGCACAGGATAATGTTATCCTAAACTAAAATTTAAAAAAAAAGTCATCATCATCATCATCAGCCGCAAGAGGTCCACTGCTGAACATAGACCTCCCCTTAGAACGCCACAACGAATGACACCTTGCCATTTGCATCCACCGGTTGCCCGCGACTCTTACGATGTAGTCGGTCATCAAACATCACTAAGATCAAAAGCCTTGTCTTACCTTACTTTCATGTTTTTATCCATATAATTATAGTTCCGCAATATGTATGCGTCTATTTATGTCTTTATCAAACTTTATGTGTTTTATGTTAATGTACTTATTATATATTTATATGTGTGTTTATATTCTATATCGTCAATAGTATAAATAATTTAATGTAATATACAGCGTGTCTTTACCATCGCGACAATAAATGAACACACATATAGAGGATAACTTTTTAAAATTGTATTAAACATTTACATTCTTTAAACATCATTATTTATAGAGTTATTAAATTTTCCAATACAAATAATTTTAGAACACCCTTACGTATAAAACTGTAACGTTAAGTTCATTTGTAAAGGTCACAAAGCATATGAATGGGTTGAATGAATTTAAAAGAGACAAAACATACTGTTAGAAGGAGAGGCTTGTAATTCGACGCTGTGGCAACGAATGAAAAAGTCTCTGAATGTATGAATCAATCAGTTGTAGTTGTATAGGATGTTACAAGTTTTGTTTCTTTTTTACTTAATTACTTTGTTTGAAAAATATATCTTTTTAATTATGGATTTTTTAACGTTAATATTTTTTATGGTTATTGGCAAGTAGCGTTAGACGTGTGTTCATTTATTGTCGCGATGGTAACGACACGCTGTATACACCTACCTCGACTTTTCACCATGATCCTGGTTGACTGGGAGAGAATGGCAAATGGAATTAAATTCGGCCTTTTTAATCTTTGTTTAAGCTAATAGCAATACAGAATTAATAAATAATAAAATTCCGAACGGAACCACTTAAGTTGAACACAACTTTCAATTCAATGTTAAACTGTTTTGCCGACGCCGAGATAGTTCATTGCTCGCAAATCGCCTTAGGTTCCCCAGAATTTGAACAACGTTAAATTAATTACATTATTCGCGTATGGGTCGTAATATCCCCAGCATCAAGACTATAGAATTTTAATAAATATAACATAAATATATTTATTTACCTGTACGTAGATTGTTGCACTTTAGTAGCTATAGATTATCTATAATATACCATATAAACTATAAAAGTGACTATAAACAAATTACCCTTCATAACCAATAAGCGTAAAATATTTCTTCTAGTCTTCTATAAATCTATGATGCTCTTATCCTAATTCTTTTTAATGCTGGTATGCCATTTTTATAACTGATGCTACGAAAAATTATTAAGCTTGTATTGTAAGTGGATTTGATGAATAATTATAACGATTACCTTAACTAAATAATCATTAATTGTTTATGTTCCGCTTCACTTCAAATTCTAATCGCAATTAAGGTGGTGAAATGTTTTGCAATTTTCTCTGCCAGTTTTTAAATAATTTGTTAATATAAAATTATGTACTAATCTTTAAATATAAAAAAGACCATAAAGATAAATTAATCCATATACATAAATAAATAAATCTTTAATTCCATAACTAACTGATTAGATTATATCGTAGTAAAGAATATTTCTTAAATAAATCAAAATACCAATTTTTTCTTTAATTATATTGGTTTAGCCGCCCATCCTAGTTTCGGGGTATTGTATGCGTGAATTAAATTTGAGTAATAAGAAATATTAATCTTCCCTTTTTAAAATATGGTAGATACGTACCATATTTTAGAAATGGATATGTAAATACTACAAGCATTTAGTTTGAGCAGGATTCAACAATAACCCTTCAGCAAAATAACCCATCAGAATTAGTGTAGTTGGTCTTAACGTTTCATTTGAATGGTATCCAACAAGTCTACGACGTCTGTAAATTAAGATTATATTCACCATCTTCTATTCAGTAATTAAATACTGTTAGTGCTGAGGAACATAAATGCCTTTTGCAGCTTTGCAAAAACCCTGATATGTTTAAGGGCAGCGCGATATCTGAGCTAGTAATTTGCGATAAGACAAAAAACCTTCTATCAAATAAAGGCAGCACCAAAAACTTATTCTTTTGCGCCAATCAGGCGAGTCCTAATGTTATGAATAAGGGTACTTTTATTACAACTGATTATTTCTATTATAGCCCTACCACGGCCCATAAATAGTGAATGATAAATAGAGCATCATTAATTTCTAGGATCCAACGGCTAAAGTTGGACTCTGACTGATTCACAATCATTAGCTTCCGGATACGAACGATCAGATAAACACCGCCATAAATACGCGGCTAAACATTTTACCCACATTAACGCGATTAACATTTCGAGCCTACACCAAAACAATAAAATCAATTCAAAGAATAGCAAATATACATTTGAGTAGAACATCTCCAAAGTATATTTGTTACTTCATATCATTATTTTATAGGCTTAATTTTATCTAAAAATTTCATATATAAAAAA
The DNA here is from genome assembly GCA_933534255.1 of Iphiclides podalirius. Taxonomy (NCBI): domain Eukaryota; kingdom Metazoa; phylum Arthropoda; class Insecta; order Lepidoptera; family Papilionidae; genus Iphiclides; species Iphiclides podalirius. The sequence continues at coordinate 3,216,309 of OW152822.1, read as the reverse complement.
CGCAAGGAATGTTTTTATTATAACATTGAAAAACAGTTTCAATCTGAATTCATTTATTATTCGAAATTTTTTTCTTGATTGGTATCCACCGATTACACGGAAGACTATCTTTTTTGGTTAGATGATAATAGTTAATCGTTTATGTTCAGGTGATTATTTCTTAGAGTAAGTTTACTGTTGCAGAGTTAAATTACATTGAATACAGTTTCTCATTATATTTTTGTGAGCTTTAGTGAAAGTGGTACTTGAGAAACTAAAAAAGCTTGAAATGGAGCCTAATGGCACCATATCAGGTTATGCTACAAAAGTTATGATAGAAAAGATTCACTCCAAACCAAAACAAAATCGTTTATTCATCGAAGTAAGAAATATACATTTCATCTACGCTATTTAATCTTTATGCACAGACAAATACAAAGGCGGTCTTAATGCCAATGGAATTTTAGCATTTAATATGTTGAGTTCAAGGTACAAATAAAAGACGAATTAAAATAAAAAGTTTCGTCTATGGTTACCTTATAATCAATGGTATATAAGGATATATGAAACTATCCAAGTATATATAAGTAAAATGTGCTGTGAATTGAAATATACACTACTTAAAATTAAACTACGTTGTTAGACTTAAAAATAATTATTTAATATTTAGGTTCCTGTATATGTGCAAACTGTGTTCATTAAGTTTAACGGTGGTAGGGCCACGCAGCAGCTTCGGCTGTTGCACGAATGGGCAGGCCCGTCCGGGTAAGTACCACGACCTCACAGAAGACCGGCGTAAAGTGGAAGTATGACAAATACTTTCGCGTTTCGTCTGGTGAGTGAGGTAGCCGGAGCCCAATTTTCAAAAGGTTGTCAACGCATCTGTAACCCTCGGGTGTGGCAGATGTCCATGGGCGGCGGTATTCACTTAACATCAGGTGAACCGTCTGCTCGTTTGACAACTTTTCGCATAAAAAAAAATAAAAAAAAAAAAAGTTAGAAACCAGGATAGGATAATAATATCTTAACATTATAGGTAACCTTTATAAGTAATGGTCTGATGAATCGTTCCCCGAAAATATTGGGAAAATGAAATTGAAAGAATTATATAAATGTATCCATTATCTATACGGCGGTTACAATAAGTAAAAGCTCTTCTTTAAATATTAATTTTTAATTTTTTGCCCCTTCATCTTAAACTTAGCTTAGCAGGCTTTTTAAAGAATTCACAAATTTCATCGGCACTAATAAAGAGCCGGAATAAATGAGTTACGAGTCCTTGTCCATTTGATGCGGGTTTGCAATTTAAGAGCGGTCAAATTAAAAATTCCTGGTTCTTTTCCGGACGCGTTTAAGTAAATTATCGCTACACAAAGCAAAACTCAAACGCAATTTCTTACTAGTAATTTATAAACATAATAAAGATGGAGTCAAAGTTATTAAAAAATAGCCTTTCTATAGTATTAATATATTAATTTATGCCTCTCTTTGATTTGATTGCAGATAAATTTCATTTAACAATATTTGTGTAATCTACAGTTGATTTGAACCCCGTATTAAATGGAAAAAATTTTGTTGGATCGAATACTTTGTAACTGAAAGCGTATGAGAATGCAGTTTTTTCTCAATTTGGGATCTTTGTGACCCACCCATGACAAGCATATATTTATTTCTAGCTTTTTGATACGTGACATATACCATTGCAATAAAAAAACATTTCCAACTAAAATTAGACGAGAAATTGGCATGCCAATTCATTTTCATCGTATATATGTACTTAATGGTCGCAGTCAATATAGTAATATTACCTTTCCTAATGTAAATATTACTTATCGTCTACTAATTTGTCTGCAAAGCAAAGGTGACTCTGAACCTCATTTACTTAATAGGGGAATAAATCCTCGTATTGTGGACACTGTATTGAAAGCTCCTCTTTGCACAAGACTGTATTTAGGACATTGCTAACGATCTGAGACCGGGGTTATGCGAGTTTAAGAGCTACTGGAATTACAGGACGCAGTTTAATCGAAACGATAAATCGATAAACTACATTGTTGGAAAATGAACATCGGTGCACTATGCAAAATTGAGGTTGGCGGAGCGAAATATGTTCAGACGCTTAAGCAACTTTGTGTTTTGGTAACGAGGAAGTTGTAAAGCTTGATAAAATATATAGATATGCTATGTATTTCCACACAAGTATTTGCTTGTCAAAATTGTTTTGAGGCTGATTATTATCAATACAACTATATCACTTCTTACCTATATCACATATTCATTATCTGAGATGGTAGTGAAATATGAAAAATGTCGAAATATGGAATTGTACATCTTTAAATTTATTTGTAACTTAGTTGTGTGAAAAGTAATTAGGAGTGCAACTGTTGCTGCAAACTGCCTGTTGATTTTTACCGCTGTCCTGTCAGGACATCGATAGAAACCGTCAATGATATTTCTATTAAAAAAAAAGCAAAATCACACTTAAACAAAACATAACAAACAGTACTTTATTTTTGTAACTTATTCATTTGTTCTAAAATGTTAAAAATTTCCCTTTTGAATTCACCATTCACTCTTTATTAACAAAAGTTGAGTTTTTAAATTACTTGACGCTTAAGTTGTATATATGTATAATATAAATATAACTTTGTACCCGACCAACGATTTTCATTAGGCACTTAAACATTGAGTAAATGAGTGACACGATTCCAGTGCTGAAGACGGAACAGGGAATTAACGCAGGGAGCTTAGTTCGCTTTGAACGTTCGGCTACACAGTGCCGTATGTATATTAAGCCTTCTAAGAGACAACACGGATGTTAGTGAGGCTTAAAGCATGCCTGGGAATCAGGAATCCACGAGAAATATTTGATTAATGGATGATAACTTTAAAGAAGACGTCATTTCGCGTGGTGGCGATATCAAATGGCCGTTGAAATAATGTTTCTTAACACCGATCGGCTACTTTCTTTACCTGGTATATACATGATATATACGTTAAATATACGTATATAAGTGAAATATACGTTTATAGATTATACGTGATATATACGCAAAATAATACGTGATATATACATAAAAGGTCTATGCTGATAAACCATAGAAAGTTTCATCGACAAAGGCCAACAACATATGCAAAGATGTCCAAAATATGTGCTCCAAGATAAGCCATAAACAGCGGATCAGTAGTGGGCATTTCGCCAAAATTATGTTTTATTCACAGTGTCATCAAAAAATGAACACGAAATTTCATATCAGTAAAGGATTAGTTCTTTCACTTAAAGTTAGTAAAACCATTTTTATCAAGTAGGAAATCAGCTAACAATTATGCAAGCAATGGCATAGTGATACTCACTATGCCATTTTGAGACTCGAGAACGTTGTGTGAAAATGTGTCCTAAATTATTTTCATTTCATAATTTTTTTTGTCTGTACAATCTTTATTAGTCTAATATTTTCAAGATTAAATCTATCTAAAATTAAACATTATCTAATAAACCTAATCCATGCGGCATGGTGCCAATAACGCTAGCTGCATTTCCTCGCTGAATAGTTATGCTTAACCTTTGAGCGAGAAAAGAACCAGCTCTCTATTTAATATTTAATCCTCATAAATTCTAGCTAAGAATAATTTCAATCAAGTCAGGTTTTAAACAAAGTGAATATAATCGGTCCATTCCTTTAGAAGCTCCGATGCCACAGACGGATACATCAAATTTATAACACCACTCTTTTTACGTCTTAATAAAAATTAAATAAAAACAAGTGGCCAATAGATTTGAAATAACTCATTTAAAACTAACGTACTAGATAATATCCATTAGCTTATATATATTTTAAAATTATGTATATTCATGGAGTTTACGAATATCGTTAATGTAACTTCTGTTCAGACCGTTCCTATGAAAACATATGGTCGTTACATAAATACAATGTGAAAACAAATGCTTACAGTAGCTTAGACGTAACATTAAACTCCCCATTTTACATGCGACCTTATATTTAGCCGTTTAAGAGTAAAATCGTAAGCTGAACAAGTTTTTATGGGCTGCCAGAAATACAGCTTTGCCTCAGATGATTATGGGTAGAGCATCCTATGTTTATGTTCTGTATTATCCTATGTTTTGTATTTATAAAACAAAACTAGTTTAGATTAGTGTACTTAAACAAGGCAGAATAAAAATATGGTTTTGAGCTAGGGGTTCGATATTGGAGTAAAATGCCTATTTTCAAAAAAACTTTTACTTTTACTGACGATCAAAAATTTGGTCACTTTCATTTTCGGATGCAACAGAATCCCTCGTCACGCTTGGTGCGTATTTCACTTATTATGCCCACGTTATCATATCAAGCCTTCACGTACGCTTTTACACAACTTCTCCGTTACACACATTTCCGTCCTTTATATTACACTACCCTTTTCACTACCCTTTTCACTACACTCTTAACTTCACTTTTCACTTCGATTTCTTCCCCTTTCTTCTTTTTTTCTTCCTCTTCTTCCTTTTCGAGTTCCGCTACTGAAATCTCCGTCTAGGGCGCTCCGGGGCCCGCTATTTACAGGCTGAATTTTAATCGCCTTTTTATCTAAAACTTTTTAGAAACGATTTGCATTTTTTTTTTTTTATGGGAATAGGAGGCAAACGAGCATGTGGGTCACCTGGTGATAAGCGATCACCGCAGCCCATGGACATTTGCAACATCGGTTGAGTCGCAATTGCGTTGCCGGCCTTTAAGGAAGGTATAGGCTCTCTTCTTGAAGGTCCCTAAGTCGTATCGGACTGGAAATACCGCTGGCGACAACTCGTTCCACAAAGTAGTTGTGCGGGGTAGAAAGTGTCGTGAAAAACGCACTGTGGTGGAGCGCCAACCATCAAGGTGGTGTCGATGGTACTTGGCGGTTTGACGAGTAAATTCTATCGTCCTCTTCCTTAATACAATTTTCTGGAATCAGAACCTTCTTTTAGTCTACACTAATAATTTTTAATTAAATTGAGTACATCACTCATAACTGTCAAGACAGTTCGTTGACATTTAAAAAAATCAAGCCCAAAGCCCGAAACCAGATGACCCTGGTTCGCGTTCAGATGAATATAACCCCATAGTCAAACAAATTCTTCATATAAAAGATTACTTTTTTAAGTAATGGCAGGATCATTTCCTTAGGAAAACTTAGAAAACAGAAATTTGAAGAATCAATTTATCCATTCTGTTTAAATTTAATGTCTTCCATACTAATAAATACGAATCTAAGAATCACATTAGTCAGTTCAAAATTATCATTATCATTTCGACCTGTTAGAGTCCACTGCCGAACGTAGGCTCGAGAAATAAGTTTCTATATTATACCAGCCAATTGAATGATTATAATCTTTTTTTTTTTCATATATTATGTACTTACACAAAAAGTATATTTTACTGTAACCAATGTGAAACGAAAAATTTTAATAAAGAGTTAGGTTTGACACTTTATTTCAAAATATACATCAATACACAAATTTCTTAATCATTTTTTATTTACATCAACCATGTTTTAATAAAGACTATGTCATTGTTTTACATCATAAAATTATTCTTTACTAGCTGCTGCCCGCTGCGTAGAATAGGCTGAAGGAATAACATTTAGGTAGAAGGACATATATACATACAATATGTATATAAATTATAACCTAGGTCTTATTCTAATGTATAACCTATATTTTTGTAAAGTTTCATTAAAATCCATTCAGTAGTATTTACGTGAATGAGTAACAAACATCCATCCATACATACAAACTTTCGCGTTTACAATATAAGTTAGGAAATAAGGATTTTAGGTGTTTAATTGGTGTTTATTATGTTAACATTTTAATGCGTTCATTTAAGTCTAATACGTGGGAATGTTTTGAACTTATTTCCATCAGATGATACCATAATAATTGAAACAAAATGAAACATACTAGAAGTGCTATGTATGCTGTATGCAGTAGATATGTTTGAATAATATTTTTGTCCTAACAATACAATTTAAATGTGCTCTGTTTAAATAAAAAGAAAAAGAAATTAAAATAAAAAGAAAACCTTTGCTTATTCTGCAACCATATATGCTGCTAGTTTGTCGAAACCTTCAAATATGAAATAAAGTTTACGAAATTTAAAAACACACTATTTTAAAAAAATCTAAAAAATTATATATTTTGCCCAAATGGGTGAACAACACCAAAGCAGAGTATAAAAACGTGGTAATAATTTTTTATCAAGTTCACCAGTAAAATCATGAATTCATTTTTAATAAATCTTTTTTTTTTTCATTTTTAATTAAATCTATACATGAAAGAATACACTGTAATAACAAAAATATATCTTCCATAGGACGACTACTTACGATTAGTAGTTATAAATGACATGAAAAAAAAATCACTAATGTAAAAAATATATATCGCCAAACTGGCTTCTTCTCCGATCACGTTACTGCAATGGTGACAACAATGATTTTGCAGCCACATAGTCACGGGTATGTCGAATAGAAAAGCCCTCGACTGATTTATGCTTTGTAATCAAACGGCGGGTTGCGAGAGGATACGATTGACGATTGTGGGGTCGACTTGAGGGAAGGTGACGTATTATGTAATTCGAAAAGGCGTCTTCATACTATTAACCTCCATCGAGTTGAGGTTGCAATCACCATTAAAAAGGGTAACGAAAATCGTACATGCCATTGTGTATAACTTTAGCCTGTATTATTGCATATCGCCATTACGGATAGTACCTAGGTCCTAAACTTGCCACTTGTAATATAAATATTTCTTGCATTTTGCGATGGTAACAGTAATAAAGTTACTTTATCTCTCACTTTTTACGGTTCCTTACCCAAAGAGTACAACGGGACCCTATTACTCCGTCGTCTGTCTGTATATCCATCTGTCCATCTATCACCAGGCCGTATCTCATGAACCGTGATAGACAGTTGAAATTTTCACAGATGATGTATTTTTGTAGCCGCTATGACAACAAATACTAAAAAAATAACGGCACGGAAACCTTCGTGCGCCAGTGCGACTCGCACTTGGGCGGTTTTTTTTAATTTTCTCTTCTATCCTTGAATCAAGAACATGATGCAAATACCTTAATTTCATCATATGTTAAACGACTGTATACAACCATTTATACAGTGAACCGTTAAACAACTATTTACCCGATGAATAGACAATTCTTTTTATGGAAAATTCACATATGTACGTATAATTTATATTAAATACTTAAATAACAAGATACCCTAATTTTGTGCACGCTATGTGCAAAGTACATTTATACACAGCACCTTTCGAGTGATAATTTTGTGAGTGATTATACCCCTTTTTTTTAAAGCAGCCCCTGATGAGGGCTATTAAAAATTATTTTAACACTCCTCATTGTTCGCGTATCAACATAACAAAAAACGCATTTACATAACAGTAAAGATACATACAATAAATTAAAGTACAGCTCATTTTAGTATTCATTAAATAGGAAACCCTGTCATAAATTTTCGCAAGCAAAAACCGACTTAACCTAATTCATAAACAACGTTACTGCGCTTCCAGTTCAAGCACCGCCGTTTCAGGCTCCAATCTAACTTTATTGCTGCTATGTTTTAGCTTTTTACTTAAAACGCATTTTCGGGAATTTGGTTTTTTGTGACCCAGTCAATACGCTAAATGTTGGGTTTAAAACATTATTGCCTTTAAAAGACCTACCATGCCTATCTTAGTGACTCAAAATTACCGTCCATCGGTTTACATATGCTGCATTAATTATATTACATTTTTTCTTAAAACTTTTCATCAGCTAACTTGCAGAGGAAGTGATCTTCATGAAAGTTGTCCTCGTTCTTCCTCAATACGGATATAAAATTACAATAATAAAAAAGTAACAGCCTATATATGTCCCATTGCAGGGCAGAGGCCGGCCCTGTACAGAGAGTATTAGGATAATCCACCACGCGGGCCCACTGCGGATTGGCGGACTTCACATATCTTCGAATTTTTTTTTTTGTTAGTATTTCGAAAATATACAGGTTTCCTCACAATGTTTTCCTTCATCGCTGAGCACGTGATAAGTGACCATTTAAAATAACTCTTTCAATGGTGCCGGCGCCGGGGATCGAACTCAGGTTGCTCGAGTATATGGAAAAAAAAATGTCACAGGTCTTACAAAAATCTCATATTGTTATGTATTATCATCATTATTACAACCTGTTTGAGTTTACTGCTCGATCCTGAGCCATCTGCTCTGCACCTATCAACTTACCGCACATTTACACTATCGCAAAAACCGCTCATGAATGGAAGTCCAAGATGTTATGAAAACATCTCATACACATAATTCTCAATAAATAACATTCGAACGAAAAACATCCCACTAAAGTAAAAGAAAAGAATTTTCTTATTACTTTTTTGAATTTAAGTGACATTTTTTTCTTATAGCAGTCACAATTCATTTTTCACAAGAAGTCATATCGCATTTAATACTTATTAAGTACATTTTAATAAATGACAATAAATTTTTACCTATATAAATAGGTTAGATTTTTGATGCATATAATTTAACGAAACAACATCCCTAAAGACCATACTGAATTAGAATTATGTAAGTATTACACAATTTTATGATAAAATAGACCTTTCCAAAAATGAATGGGGTAATTGAATATAAATATGAAAAGAGGGCATAATACAGATATAAGATAGGATAGATTTATTATACGCGATAGCGCGACCTCCCATTTTTTTACGATTTACGTTTTACCCTATCACAAATAGGTGGATTTGCCACCAATGCCTAAATACATTATTTTCTGTAATAAACACCTTTAGACCTAACAACTTAACAATGTTGGAATGCCTGACACGTGTTTATTTTAGCATTTATTTCCGGACTAAGGTGACCTTTGAAAATAATGTATTCTAACCTAAAAGTGATTTATAAGTCCCCTGAGGCTGCGATGACACCTTGGTGGTAGTGGTCGCTATTCGTGATATTATCTTTCTCTGAGTCTCTCGCTTGCTTGGCGCTTCCTTCATTATATTCCTTCATCATATTCCTACATAAACTCGCATATCTCACACTGTAATGTTACCTCTCATTATTTATGATATTAACTCACATTTTAACATACGAACATCAAAACTAGTATTTTGAATTTCCCTGTTATAAATTTATAAAAGTTTTCAGAGGATACTGTAAACTTTACAAGAGTCCCTTTTCCAGTTTGCTAATCAAAAGCCTCTAGTCAACTCAAATAATTAGCTAATGTTGCCCGCTAGCGATAATCGATGAGGTGAATAACGTTTGGCAACCTTCAGTCTACTTTGATGTCACGGGTCGATGTCAAAAAAATAAATAGCCTTTGATTAATTACGTCTTTACCTAATATTTTAAATCTGGATGGTTGGAATGTATCAATTTATTTATTTATTTATTTATACTTTATTGTACACCAAAAATAAAAATATATAAAAAGCAAATTACAAATGAATATAAAAGGAAGTACAATAGGCGGTCAATGTCGAAGTATATCGCTAAAACAATGTAGCCTAAACAAAAGTTCCCGTGGCTAATTCCATTTCAATTTGTTTCTTAATGAATCTTACTTTAATTGATTTATTGATAAACATGTTATATATTGCTGCTACATTTATAAAAAGTAAACGTGAAAAATGTAAAAAAATAATGGTTGAGAGCTCTCGATCCGCCACTGCGTCGCCAGGTGATTGTTCATTATTTGCACTCAGCGTGTTTTGAAGTAAATTTTCGGCAGTTTTCTGTGGTAGAACCACGAAACAGTCTCCGCTGTTGCACGAATGTATTCGCCCGGATAAGTACCAAGACCTCACAGAAGACTGGCGTGAAGTGGAAGTGTTATACTTCCGTGTTTCTTCTGGTGAGTGAGGTAGTCGGTGCCCACTTTATTAAAAGGCAATGCATCTGTAAACCCACGGGTCTTGCAAATTTCAATGGGCAGAAGTTATTGCTTAACATCAGGTGAACCTCCAGCTCGCTTGCCACCTTTTCACATAAAAAAAAAATAAATAAACTATTACAAGTTGTTTGCAATCAAGTTCGGCAAACATTTAATTTCAATTTAGTATAATATTTTCGCGAAAAACACTGAGTGCAACCCTTAAATATAATAATATACTCTTAGTAAAATTATGCGAAAGAACAAACGTTCATTCACTCATAATACTGGAGTGAATAACTGTAGATTTACTATTTGTCTTTTCTTTATATTTGCTTTTGCTTCGATCGCTTGGCTAATAACTCCCGGGCTATCTTCCGCGAATTATTGACTCGGCAAACTCCATTCACCTCATGTACGATAATTTTATTAAACGATATCAATTGTAGCAAGATCATGTTTAATGGAAACTAATTAAATTCCCGAGAACATCCGTAAAGCAGTTTTATTATTAGTATTATTAGAAGAAACTTTTTGTATTACTGTGTTCGAAAATCATGAAAAAGAAAATCATCAACAATCTTAATGTAAAAGTATCGCTGGTTAAAAATATTGAAGTTTTTGTAGATCTTTCAGACGAAATATTATTAATAATATATTACACTGACTTATTCCAAAGAATATTCATGAACCTATTTAAATAAAGAAACATAATAACTTTAATAGAAAGGATTCCACTAATTCAAAACACTGTAAGCTCATAAAGCATAGATCAAAGCCATTTTAATTACGATAGATGGCGGAGTTTCCAGTTGACCCGAAATATGAAAATAGGGTCCCGTGAACCCATAAAAGTAACAGCCTATACATGTCACACTGCTTGACAAAGGCCTCCTTTGTAAAGAGCGTATTAGAGCATACACCCTACTGCGGATTTGACATATCTTCAAAATATTTTTCTTAATTTATTGCGGAAAGTTTACTCACGATGTTTTCCTTTACCGCTAAGCAAGTGATAAATCAGCACGTTAAATGAACAATTTCATTGATGCTATATATGTATACATGTTACGAGTATGTATTAAAAGCGAGCGCCCGGACACTGATCTATCACGGCTCTCGTGAATTTATACCACTCTTAAATCGACCTAATGATGCTTCGCTTGCCTTCGATGAGTCTGGAAAAGCCGACAACCCAGTACCAAAGAAAAAGGTGTCAGTTATACATAATGGCGTCTACATTTAGAGTTCATATATAACGGCCCATCGATTACTAGCTGAGGTGGTCTAACATCGCGTGGGCAGGCCAAAGACAAATAGATTTGGACATTAATAATAATTATCGGATAATGAAAGTAATTTTGCTTCGCGACGGATATCTTTACCGTCCTTATTTCTATCCTTAATTCTTAATCAACACTGAGATTTTTATCGTACGAGTAGTTTAACTTTAATCTTAACGTTATATTTAGAAACCAGAGGTGATCTATTAGTAGAGAAAGATTATGTAAGTATTCCTTATACCACGGAGACATTATTAATAATTTAGTTCATCTTTGCTCATCAAAGAAGTTTTTGCTGAATATTCATTTAAAACAGGATCCCGTTTACGAGCGATGAATTTCACAAGGCGTAACGTTAAGTCCAATCGTAAAAAGAGCACATCAGTTTTAATACTGAACTGCTGGGAGAGAGTAAACGTAGACTTAGTTTATATTGAATATTTTAGCTGAACAGCCACTTAGTATCGTCACGTAGTTATTAGAAAACTTTAAGATTTATTTTTGTTTCTAGTGCTGGTCATTCGGATGCAGCTGATAGCTTGATATTTTTATCTTGTGTATGCTGATGCATAAAACTTAATACTTGAATTTTTGTAGATAAAGTAACAAATTCTTTCAACGTTGCAGAATTTAAACCTGCGTTTTTTCTATATCGCGCCCAGAAGTCGTAGGTTCGGCGAAGTTCAATTCGTTGTGATCTTCAAGTAGTCATGCTTTTTTTTATGTGAGGGTTGCCAAGCGAGCAGGCGGTTCACTTGATGTTAAGTTAATACCGCCGCCCATGGACATCTGCTACACCCGAGTTGCCAAACCTTTTAATAGAGTGGGCCCCGGCTACCTCACTCACCAGACGAAACGCAAAAGTATAACACTTCCACTTCACACCGGTCTTCTGTGAGGTCGTGGTACTTCCCCGGACGATCCTGCCCATATCGTGCAACAGCTACGATTGTTTCGTGAACCTACCACAGAATTCTATAGGCAATTCTTATGGGCACTCCTTAAAAAACATTATTACACTTATGAAAGCCGCTTTAAGCATCTATGATATACAATACACACATCACAATCATCATTTTTCTGATGAAAAATGATGAGATATATATATGTGTTAAATAACTTAAAGCCAATAACAACCGTTTCGTTGATGTTTGTATCGAATTTCGAATGCAATTTTGCCAAACTGTATTGAATTTTGCGCCGAGCGCCCAGACGGAGTAGAGAAAAGAAAGATAAAAATATTCGTAACAGAAAAAGTCGGTGGCGATATGAATATATTAATAGCTTTCACACCCGTGAAGATGGAAATGCAAACAAACATTGATTGCCGGAATTTGCGGGTCTGTTCTTGTAACACGGGCCGTTGTTTGTAAAACAAACAAGGTTCTGCCAGTTTGATTTCCACGCTGTAATTAATTCAAAATAATATTACTTAATGCGGAATAATTGATGGGGTTTGAAAATATACTTAAAAAATGTACTTAAAATGTTTGCTGTTGAAAATCTTTCGCCGCTCTTAGGATTATATATAACACACACACAAACATATACATACATATGTGAGAAAAGTTCAGATATACCTACCAGGCTTGCCATCTATAGTAACCTCTTAATCATTAATAAAACCGGTCCATATATACCTATCCATTACACCGCCATAAAAAATTGGTAAATAATCACCTCCAATTTTTGAACCATATGTATGTAGTTATATGGCAGTTTCTATTGACCTAAAATCACGAAATTTGGCAAAAAGCAACGTCTTCATTCAACTCATTACAAATATAGTAAAAATTTAAGAAAAAAATAATAATAATTGAAAGTTAAGGTAAATTTTGGTACTTGTGTTCCCGATAATCTAAATTTGCCCATATCTTTTTTATCATGTAGACTCAGGTCCTTGATTTTTATACATCTAAAAAAGACTGTAGACCTCAGTGTCTGGTATAATTTCAACTTGCTAGCTCCACCTGTTCCTGAGAAAGTCGTTGATGACACACGAACACTTATAAGGGTTCCATTTTTTTTTACCTTTTAAGATACGAAACCCTAAAAACGAGGCAACACATGATTGAATGAAGCTAGAAGTAGTTCGGTAATCCCCCAGAGTCAGTAGTTCAGTCCGATACGAGTGATTTAACCACCCTCGACGTCTGGTCATCGAGCGCACCGACTTATACGGAAGACGACATAATCAACAGCGACAACATCATATTATGCTGCAACTATTTAAATCTCCAAAACATGTATCTATTACATATTTTAGGTGTTTTTTAGGTTGTTTTAATTTGCTCCGTTAGACTGAAGTGTTTTAATCTTTTTAAAATGACTCATTCTTATAGCTTTCCCATGTTGCTAAGAAGGCTAATATGGTGCAAGCTGGTTGGTTAGAACGTTTGTTGGGCTTTGGAAAGCCGATGACTATGGCCTTTTTCCAGGCATCCGGGAAGGAGCGGTAGGGAGAAGCTCATTGACAATGCTCGCCAAGTCCGGGCGCTGGTTATCGGCCGTTTTAAAGGTCAGAAACACGGCTTGTCTTAACAGCGTTTTTGATGCTAAAAGAAGTGCTAAAATAAGAAAGAAAGAAAATAATTTTATTTACCAAAAAAGGACGCAAACAACAAAAAATAAAAAATTTAAATAATTACATACTAGAGTAAAAATAGAATACAAAACTGTATATAAAAAACTAAGGTGATATAAAAACAAAAAGTAAATGAATCAATTTAAAAGAAAAGAATTGTACGCCCTATAATCGGTACATTAGATTTATACTCAGCATTATACTGTGCCGGAAGTCAAAACCCCAATACAGTGCTGATTTTCAGTGCTGACCTAAAATATTACTAAATTACATGACGTTGTATGTTTATATATACTAAAATCAGACCGTAATCTTGAGGTACTCAAAGTGTCCCTCGGGTGTCGACTTCGATTTATTGAAAGCCCTATATCACTACACAAGCCTACATGTTATCGTCAGACAAAGGATCACTTCCTTAAGAGTACCTACCCTACTCTCTACCATGTCATAATGTTATAACATTTCCAAAACTTACTTGAGTTGAATTATGTTGACAATTGACTAAAACTTAAGTGTTTGGAAAAGTAACTGCGTAATTTGCGTTTGTTAAGTGTTAGTAGACAATATAAGCAGCCATTGGTTCTGCGTTGATTGGTATGTTTAATGATTTTAACCAGCCTTAGTTGGGTTATGAAACGACACTACTGTGCTCCATCTTCTCTCAGTTATTGAGAGCTTCAATGAATTGAAGCTAAGTCTGAACACAGTACCCGCAAATAAAATATGTTTACACTTTTTGATTTTTGTCATAATCTTAATTGATGTTCAATTATTCTCACATTTTGCCCCCTAACATACAAAAAGTAAATTCCATATTTCTATATGGTTACTACCATCACACTTATTTAAAGCTTAATATTGCGCCCTAATTTGAATGTATTACGGACCACTTTTTCAACTCTAGACTTTGGTACGAGAGAGAATTTTAATGGATTAAAATTCTCTCTGGTACCAAACCGTTCTACCGTTCACTTATTTTTCTCGCAATATACCAGTTAAATTGTTACAGTACATAATGTCAATATAAGCCAACAAGCAAATAAAAGCATTACATATAGCATCGTTCGCAAATAAACTAGAACCACGAAAGTGCAGTTAAAGCAAATACGTAAAAACGACTAGCAATAAGTTAGATTGGAGCTTGAAACGGCGGTGCTTGTACAGAAAGCGGAGTTACGTTGTTTACATGAATACGAATTAGAGTCAGTTGGTTTTTGTTCGTGTTAGTTTACGAGACTGGATTTCCTGTTTAATGGACACCAGTCTCAAAATAATTATGAAATTTATCTCTGTAGCCTTATAATCGAAGGTACAATTATTACGCGATCATTACAAACTCTTGATCGATTGTTGCTAAAATAAAAAAGTATTTGCGTATTTATTACGCACGTAAATAATTATAGGTAAATCTTTAGCGTAACAAAAGAAGAATAAAAGAAAATTTAACCCCTGTGCCAGTTACTATTTGTTTGTGTGAAAGAAATTAAATACAAAGGATAAGGGTTTCATTAAATTACTTGAAATTATAGGTAAATGCAAAAATTTGTTATTGGTTGCCATGGTAAAATACCGTGTAGTTGGTGGAAGTTGTTTGTTTTGCCAACTTCAAGAAATCGCTTTTTAACTGATAAATGTCATTAAATAATCGTTTATTATCAACAAATCTACATGAAGTACAGTTTGGCAGTAAACATTAAACAAACAAAACAGCAATACACCTTCGAATAGACTAAAAATAAAAATTTCGAAAGTTTATGAAGGTTTCTTGTATGGAAACGACTTATTCTTTTATTATTTACGAAATACATTTTTTTTTATTCCAAAGCACGTAACGCGATACTTTGTTTCGTTTGAGTTATGAACTCCTTATGACGTCATAATATGCTATAGGTAAGGAACTGAATGCCATAGTGAATCAAGGCCCGGGATAATGTATATGTATATGTATATACATGCTTCTTACAAATACCGTACATCACGATTTATACCCATATTACAATATTTCCGGTTCCACAGTTGAAACTCTAAGTTTTTATATAAAAATAGGTTTAAATTAATTATTCGAACTTACGTTTATTGAATATCGAAAAGTTAATTACATTATTCAAAAAGGTAAGTCATCGCTAAATGCTGTACTTTTCTAGTCCATGATATAAAAACTTTATATCAATATAAATATAAATAAAGGCTTCTTCTGCACATATATAAGAGTTTTTAAATGCATATTTATATGTATATAATATTAATTTCAATAATGAAATATAATATAATACATAATATATCCTGGTCATCATAAAGTCACTACTTGATATTAGTAGTGTTTATAAAGAGAAAAATTAAGATTATTTATAATTAATTCAGCAATTTATTACGTTTGAATAATAAAATCAGAATATCATCAAATGACAACCTTACGAAGTTCGCATTGCGAATAATTAAAAAAAAACCTTTTTAACTTCTTATATACTTAGTTAACATTTGGTTACGTCATATATAAATCCAAAGAACTTTTGTTAATTAGGTTAATAGAAGATTCTCACAGTAGTTTTTCGAGGAGTTTGTCATAAGTGAGTAAGGAGGGATGTACAATTTGTATCCAAGATTTAGCTGGCAAAGTTGGACGTTGATCGATTAAGTAGACTTAGCTCGCCTAAATATATTGTTTTGTAATTATACATTTATTTTCCATATATTTTCGAAGCAAATTATAAGTATTCGTTCATCCTTTGATTATATACTTATCTAGATAACTCATTAGCCGTACTGAACGGCGCAAAAATGTCTACTAAAATTGATAGACTCGCATTCCATCCATGACATTTGAATCACTAACGGATAAAGTGCTCAAGAAAAATAATTATTTGTGTAGGTTTGTGCTATTAAAACGTGTCGCATTTATATGGGAAAATCGTATCATAATACCAAGATCACTTTTCACCAGTAAGTTTTGTTATTTAATTAAAATTTTACGAAAACACGATCAGAACATTATTCCTTTAAAAATACTTTATTTATTTATCAGTAAATAATAATTTACCTACACAAAATGAATGAAACCCATGACGTCATGCATTTAATAGTATTTTTGTTAGTTCTTTCTTCTATATTGGGTTTCAATGTCCTACCCAACAAGACGTGCAACACTTGCACTTCACGCTGGTTTTCTGTGTTTTCTTTTTTTCGTTTCTGTGTTCTTTGTTTGTTTATAATCAAAAGTGACGTATTAATAATCGTTTTAAAATTTTGAACGTTTCATTTCGAAACTTGTATAACCTAGATAACTACGTTCCAATTTTAAATTGCGACAATTTTAATGAGTTAATTTATTTTTCCTTCAACAAGGTCTTATTCCTTCTCACTTCGAAGACACTCGCTTTTAATTCAGACGTGGAAAGAAAATGGCCGTTACGTCTGCCCTTACGAATAAATTAGACATCACCGTCTCCGCTGTAAACGTCTCGTAACAGCGGCGCAACGTTCCCGTCGCCCCGACACGGCAGCTTGTAAGCCTCTCTTAACATCCGTATTGTCCCGTAAATGGCTGAGCATACGCTGCCGTGTACCCGAAAATTCAATACGGATGTTCATTCAACATTCAAGCTCCAAACGTTTATTTCCCTCTTCGTGTTCAGTATTAAAATCTTATCGCTCATTTTACGACTGACTTTCTTAATGTCGCGTCGTATAACATTTATGTGGTAGACGAAGAGATTTTTAAGAACTTTTTTTAAAATTCACTGTATCTGTAATGTTGTAAACAACAGATGTTATGATTACATTTTTAAAAAGTTGCAGAAAAATGGTTGTCGCCGCTGCAATGATTTGAAATTGCGTCCTCCCAGATACGCGCCTGACGCTCTAGCCATTGAACTAAACGGCTTATCTTCACACCGACGAAAATCTCAACGCATTTCACCTGAAATACGTTGAGATTTTCGTCATTCTCATCTTGTTGACATTTTTATTGCATTTTCACCTAGTTAGGTAACTAGGTGTAAATGTAGTAAAAATTAATTAAAATTACATTTACATCTAGTTAGGTAACTAGGTGTAAGAGTAATAACAATATAACGTGAAAAATTTAATAAAAATTAACGCATTTATTGATAAATTGATAAGTAATACTTTTCATCTTTTAGTGTGTTTTCTTTACAGCAAACGACCACTTTTTCATATAAATTTTAGAAAAAATAAAATAAACATATATTTCTCGACACATTTTTACACAAGGTTTTTTAATCCCAAAACTAAGCAACGCTTGTACTATGGGTACTAGATAATTTATAACATATTAAAACATAATTTTCTTTCGTAAATAAATACATATTATAAATATATAAACACCCAGGTACTGGAAAACCACAATGTTCATAACACAATATTTTACCAGTAGTGGAGATCGAACCCACATCCTCTGAAGAGGCAGGGTCGTCCGAATGAGATGTTTGAAAACTAGAAATGACGCCTCTTTTCAACAAACAAAGCGTTAAGCAATGTAGATTAAAGTCAGAAGTAGGTGAATCTGTATTTAAACTAATCCTTACATGCATGCGTAATCGCATATTGTTCTAGTTAAATCCGGTTTGTTTTGCACGGATTAACTTTAAGCTTGGGTTATTGGAACGCCAGTTTTAAATACCCTGTAGTACATTCGAAATACTTCCCACTCAGAAATATTTCGAATGTGTTCACTTATCGAAGTGATACATATTTTCAATATCACTAATTGTGCCCATGACTTTTATTTCTCCAAATACTTATTAAGTCAGAAAAATTGACAAGAGGTGGTGTTAAATGTGTAACAACCGCCATGGACATTTACAAAATCTGAGAGACTGATGATGTGTTGGCAATTTTTAAAGTTGGCCCCATTTACTGCACTCGCCTGAATAAACGCAAAAGTAAAATTGCCTCACTTGCCGATATTCTGACAGGCTTTGGTTCTGCCTGGCCGAGCCACTCTAGCTGTGCAACAACATCAAGACAGTTTCCGGTAGTATCACTAGCAAGATGATATGGTCATTGTAGTTCAAAATAAATACTTAAGTATTCGTAATTTACATGATGTATTAAATATGCAGAAATAATGATTTTAATAACAAGTACATAAACTTAAATGAATGTAAATGAAATTTTAATAACCAGTTTTGATGAAAATTTCATTAATCAGTAGATAAACTAAAATAAATATAAATGAAACTCAGCCCTATGAAAAAAAATCGCGACCGACAGAAGTCATCCATCAGAAGTCACAGCAACCGTTGTAAGAAGCTGATCGAGATTGTCGTTATAAAGATACTAGTCACTCCATACGCCAGATTCAGATATTTTGTAAATCAATTATTGACACAATTTTGAATAGCGTGGCATTGTCTAATATTTATGAAACAATTAATTTGGAATGGTGACATCTTCCCCACGCTTACAAAATGCGCTTCCATTTTTCCATGCAAATTTATTCACAGGCCGCTAACTGTATTGATTTTCTAAATGTGTTGTTTATCCGCTTTGTAAAAATGTGCAAAATGAAATGTTAAGACAAAGTGGGTGAAGAAATTAATTTAATTCACTGAGTTTGTAGCTAGCTGAATTTCGTTGTACGGAAGTACTAATAAAGTGACGAGAAGCGAGATTTATTCTATATATTTCAAACTATGAGAAAATTTCTTCTACTTTACGCTTGTGCAAATAAGCCTAGTAAACATTTCAGTTATGGTGAGTTTAAGGCGTTCGGTGAAAAATAACGTCAAGCAATGTTTAAAGATTGCCCATAATCAGATATCGAACAGTGTATGCAGGGCTTGAAAACTCATTTAAAGGGAATATCACCCCTGGTTTGAAGGACCATCTTATATTCTGTAGATAAATATCAATCACTAAAATGTATGACTGATTTTAAAGAAACAAACGTTATTAACATGCTGCAAAACAATAAATAATACGTTGATTCTCTTATTCAAAGGTGAATACAAATTATTTAATTTACATTAAATTTGCCTTATTTCATTGTAACCATGTAACAAAAATAAAAAAAATGTTTTGTATATTTCATTCTCTATTACTTTTAGCAAAAATTTACGAAACATTTCATAATAATTTCTTCGATACTTTTATAAGTAAGTCTTCGGTACTTTAATAATATAAGCCTTATGGCTTATATTAATATATAAGTACTAAAGTACATATAAACCTAGAGATATTATGGAAGAAGATGAAAATTTTTACCTAATCCGACACCGTCCTGTACAGGCTGTGAGTTCACATGGCCTCAAATTATACTTGAATTCTTTAAGGCGGATTACACTTGAGCCCAGCTAATTGGTTTGCTGGTAATTTCAAGTCTACGCTTGGGAAAGGACTTATGTCGCCTATTTCATACATAAGTTACTACAGCCAAACAAACGGGAATTTTTATTCAAAAATCAAAAACCAAAAATATATTTATTCACATTGCGTGCGTTACGCTTGCGCGTTCATATGAAATGTCAAAATTTACATAAAATTAATACGTTCGTAAGTACCACCGCTTTGGAAAGCAGTTTCTGTTGAGAAGAAACCGGTAAGAAACTCAACCGTTGCTCTTTTTTAAATCGATTAGTTAACAATATAATAGAACAGGTCTTATTTTAGTCTACGTGAGTATCAACAGTATAAACCCCACACATTGGCGTCGTCAAGATATTCCGATTCCTGTGGGATTTTATTATACATGCGCACGCTTTGCCCCATGAACGATCTATTTAATTTTTGTAGAAGAAACAATGGAGTAATTAATTTGTCCTTATTTCTGTTCCTGTGTAGTATTTAATTTATGTCTGTCACTGTTCTTTAGGTAACAATTTAGATCATGTCTAACATACAAAATATTACATTAAATATATTGGGACGCAAAAGTGAGTATATTGATCTCTTTAAATATATCTCTGAGTGTATTTCGGGCTCCGATGTTAAAGTTTGCTCGGACAGCTCTTTTTTGAAGAATAAATATAGAATTTATATCCGATGCACTACCCCACAACAAAATGCCGTACGATAAGATGCTGAGAAAATAACTAAAGTAAACAAGTCTGGCAGTGTCGATATCTGTTAGCTGCCTAACCTTACTAATCGCAAAAACAGCGGAGCTTAGCCTACTGCAGGAGATGATTATAGGGGACTCCACTGGAGCTTTGAATCTACTGTAAACCCCAGGAAAACAGCGGAAATATTATTGTCTTAATGCTTATACCTATTTTAAAATAACCAATAACCATTGACCACAAATTATAATGCGACTCGAGACTCTAATTTACTTCTACTATCGTCAGTGATGTACACTCTCTAATGAAGACTCTCAAATACATGCTTTATTGGTCCGACTTCCAAATGAACTTAAATTTATGTCTAAAATAAATGCATCCTCAAGTCAGAATCTTTGAGGAATAATTTTTTTACTATTTTAAGTCATAGTGTTAGCAGATATTATTACACTATAACTAATGTCATATTATACATTAAATTTTAATACAACAAATGTCAAACAATGATTATTTTTCGCCCAAAATTATAGTTATTTCGTAGAAGGCTATTGATATAAAAACTAGTAAATGTTTTCAATACACAAGGAAGACCGTTGAGTTCCCTAGGGTCTGAATTTAAATTTCCTCCTCGACTTTGCTGACGTTTCACAATATGAAGTTATTCGAGAAAATATTCTTTCGTTTAGATTGTCTTCGTTTTTTTTTAATTTTTTTTAATAGATAAAACAGTATTTTATTAATAAAATACTGTGGTTTCACGCAACAGTTTCTACTATTGCACGAATGGGCCGGCTTGTCCTAGGAAGTACCACGACCTCTTATGGACCGTAAATGGTAGGAAGAATTAAACTTGGCTGAGGTAACCTGGGCCCACTATTTTAAAGGTTGTCAACGCATCAGCAAGCCTTTGGGTATTGTAAATGTCCATGGGCGGCGGTATTCAGTTACATCAGGTGAAACGTCATAAAAAATATTACGTATTAAAATTCTGCAACTTTCGCTTAAAGGCATCGTTTGAAGGCCTAGCAGTTATCAAATCTAAAATTATGACAATTATCAGGTGTTATGATATACCAATAGACGCCGGAACAAAAGTCAAATCGATATTGCTTACGAAAGACCGGCTGTTGTACATAATATATGAAAAAACGACAGTTATCAGCTGCGAGCCGTCGTGTTGCGGGTTGTGATTTCTGCTTTCGTCGACTGTAATTAGGGTAACGCTTCGTGTCCTGAGTAATGTGAGTTTAAAGAGCCTTATCGAAGAAGACGAAAATATTCCCACACTCCTTCTTTGACCTTGGCGTGTACATTTTATTTGCACAACCAATCAACAATCATCAACAGCTCGGAACTTTATCCATAAAAATTAGGACTGTTTCATCTTGTAAAAGAGAATTTGACTTGATGGGCTTATACTTCCATCGTTACAACATTTGTAATGCATGACTGTAGTTGCAATGTTATTAAATAACTTCTTATAAATTTTGTTACCAGCTTCAGCTTGCTTTCTAGGTACATTATTATTATTATGATTATAATAGACGATTGTTTAAAATATTCTCCATCCAATTAAGATCACAATAGTCATGCGACAAAATGAAAATATTCCAAACAAGAAAGTCAATTTCCACATAAATCATTTGTATATCAAAAGGAAAAATCAGACTATTTCTTCTACCAGGGATGTTTAGTTCATAGTAGCAAGTTGGTTACGTGTGAGAATACGAGGATATGTATCCTACATACATACTTGCAATATAGATATTAAAAGTGAATTAGTAATTTTGTCTAATCTGCTATCTACGTAAATAGGCACAATCTAGTTTTCTCAGTCTAACAAGTTTGTGATATAACAGTTATTGTCACGTGTATAAATACAATTTTATACTTCATAAATTGGTCCGCTATTTCTATTCAAATATTATAATATTTAGTTAAATTCGTACTGAATCGAAGCATCGAATGCGGTTATTATCGAATTATGGACAGACCGTGCCGTCTATTTCTATAAAACAAACAAGAAACGCAAACTTTCTCGTTTGCTCTTCACTTTTGTTTGCGAGCGAGCACTGAGCTAAAAGTTGATGTATATCTTGCGTAATTTCCAACAGCATCGACTACGCTCAGTACGACCGGGATACCAGCAGCGGTGAAAATCCAACGGTTGCAAGCTCATTTACAACTATTATTGTTACATGCCACTCATTTCATTTTTACGAAAGACAGATAATAACTTTTTAGCTACAGACTGTATATCTAAATATAACGTAAGCAATACATACAAATAAGGTGCTCTAATATAAATGCTACAGAAATATGTAACGGATAGCAAAAATGCCAACAAATTGACTTTTATTTTAGTTAAAACTATTTGAACATTTTTTTTAATAAAGACGAACTTGTTCTTTTATTTTAAATTATAATGTTAACAATTACCGAACCGACTCAGTATTTTATTATTTTCGTACATATACATAAATTTTCAATGCATATATTTTTAAGCCGTTTATGTTTTCGTGGTTGCTTTTAATCGATTATTTTCGAGTGATCTTATTGTTGTGATTTTATTGTGACTTCAAGTCATGGTACTGACAACAACAAAATGTTTAAGCTAAGCTGATTTACCACGTTCTTGGTGATGTTCTTCCGCTCCCACGTGAATTGGCTTTTCCCACAAGTCCGATAAGGCTTATCAAATCACCGACGCGAACTACAAGCCAAGAGGAACAATCAGTAGACCTGTAGTCAAAGACCAACCTCGGAATGTAATGTGGGCCTCAAATGATATGTATATATGATTTACCCTATTTGAATGACATAATAGTAATTTGCTGTCAGTATCGAGTGCTTCAATAGGAAGCTAAACGTCACATAATAGTAATCTGCGCTTACCACCATAAATATGATATTACAAATGATGGTTGTATATGTTAATTTTATAACTTTGCTTATTACAGGAGACTGATGCACCAAGCTAAGTTCAAGGCTTGTATTATTGGGTCCCCTCTCCTAAAATTTGAAAGTACATTGCCAGTTCAAAGATCTCTAGAGTACATGTTTTAAAACGAGATTTATTTTCATCCTAAAGATTATAGTTAAAAAGGGAACATCTGTATTTACAGATGTACATTGCAACTAACACTTATCTTTAAATGTCTAACTTCTGCTTGTACATTAATGTGCCCGCGCGTTCGTTTAACTAAACTTGGTAAAATTATTAAGGTTCGAAACACTGGATTTCCACGTGGGATAAATTTTAAGTGCATGTTATTATGATTCTGAGTTTGCAGGGCCCTTATCGTCCCACCAAGGTAGCATTGTAGCGGTCCCACCCTCATATTGACAGTGATAGGGCTACGCAACACTCTTCACTGTTACATGTATGGGCAGGTCCGTCCGGATAAGTACAACTGCCTCACAGAAGACCGGTGTGACGTGGCAGAGTTATACTTCTGCGTTTCGTCTGGTGAGCGAGGTAGCCGGGGCCGACTTTGTCATTAAATGGCATCGCATTACTTAACGGTTATTACGTGACATCAGATGAACTTCCAGCTCTTTTGCCACCTTCTCACATAAAAAATAAATAAATAAAACCTGGAATCTTCAGAACCGTCGTCTAAGCGTCGAATATCAGGTAGCATCGACTCGAACCATTTTATGATTGTTATTAGTTTGTATTTTCTTGCCTCCAATACCTCTATCGTATGCGATATCATGCTTAGAAGATCCATCGAAATCTTTGGATTCCAGTTACGTTGTCTTAAATAAAGCTCTCGTCGAAAAAAGTTTTTTTACATTTGAAATTTGAATGCAAGGTTTACCAGACGAAGCAGGTACTTATCTCTTAGAAAATCAAATTTTCCAAAGGCACAGGTAAATATATGACGATGATGATGGTACTTATTAGAATTAAAACAAATATATATATAAAAATCGTCCTAATTATATTAGTTTATTACATTATCAAATATACATTATTACATACTAAGGAGCAGTTACAAAACACCTTCTTGTATCTTGTATAAACTGATGTTAACGTGACCACGATGGCCGTTGACTGTGTTTAGCTTGTCGGTAGCTGGGGGCTGTAAGAACCGCCCTGGAACACTTACCACCTGGAACATGACCTAGTGTACGCGTTGTGTTGGTTTCGGCGTGCTTGAAGGCAAGGACGAACTATGGTGTTTGCTGTTGCACTAACTGTGTGTAGTGTTATCTGGCGGGAGTTAAAACACTATTTTGAAAAATGGTCAAAATTGAACAAAGTTTAGTGTTTCCAATTACAATAAAATAAAATTAATAACTAAAAACACTCATAACCATTATTTTGAAGAGAGGCATACTCAACCCTCCTCTAATAAAGTGTTGATTATTGTCGTTATTCTTAATGAAATCCTTTCTAAAGCAAACTAAACTATTAAAATATTATTTCATGTATCATGTGTAGAAAACATTAAATTACTTTTATACATTCCATTACTAAAATTTGTGCTAGTGCACCTACAATCTACATATAATATTGTTTAACTAAAAATTCATCAATATTAACATTTTAAAGTAACACACATTGCCTTGCCATTTTTAAAAGCCCGCATTGCAAACTTGGATTAAATTTCGGCCGTGCTAAATGAATATATGAATGTTGAGTGTTATAAATTTATGTATACTTTGAATAATACAAGTATAAACCGGGCTCTGAGCTCTTTAATTTGTATACAATTTACATCTTTTCCTTTAGTTCTTGAATATGAGAACAACCTTTACCATACAATTAAGGAATAGTAACTTAATGTTTTACATGACATATTATGTATAATCTCGGCTTCCTTAAAAGTAAAAATTCTTATTTAACTTAATTTTAAAAATGAATTTGAGGATAACCTGAATTATTCCACCACATATCAACTTTATATTATTTTATAATGATATCTAAAGTGAAAAAAAATTTAATATTGATAGCCAGTATTTCAAAAGGATATCGCATTATATTTCTCTTTTTTAATGTAACTCTAATTGCGCCGGTGTGTGTCAGTCAACCTGTAATATTTTTTCCGCAAACTTTGAAATAAAAACACTAACACTTTGACAGCTGTGATAAATCTAATGGCACCACTGGAGTTGCAATCTGTCTAACAATTATAATAATATTACGTACCTACTAAGTGAATATTATTCTGTAATTAGAACATGAAAATGAAACTGGCCAAACCATGTTTGTTTTGAAAACATCGGCTCCGACTCACTTGTACAACCTGTAACGACCTATTAATAATAATAAATATTATTATTAATTAGTCATAATAAATATCAATTAAGATGAAAATAAAACGTTTAAGAACGTTTAATCACAATAAAAGTTAATAATATATACTTAAATTAAAGAAATCTAAGTGTTAGTATGAGAAAATGATATTACCAAAAATTGATAAAAAATAGTTAAAAATCACTTAAAATACTCAAAAAAGGATATTTATTAAAAATATAGCAAGATACGATCACTATTATGTCCATTAAATACAATTCCATACTTAGTGATTTCTAAGGGAAGTATTATGTACCGTGCGGGGACACATTTGTATGACCGCACATATGTAAGTACAGAGGTCGATCGCGACTCTTAGTACTATAGTCAAAGTACATTGTATGAACGTCCCATACCAATATCATATGGAAGTAAGGTCTAATGGATAAAAGTAATAATATGTGAAGGCTCAGAGAAAAAATAATGAATATATAAATATTATGAAGAGCAATGAATGACTTGGGACTTTATAAGACATATTACTATGGAGTTGCGTGGTACTTCTGTACGACGATATGGTCTACGGTAAACGTGGAACCATGAATGGATATGTCTTCAGTGGTGGACATATCATCGATAGCTGGTGGTAGTTGGCGTCTTAGTGACCATCAATATGATACGTTAGCTGTCATTCGGCATAGTAAGAGTTTGGTGGTAGTTGGCGTCTTAGTGTGTTGCACTATGATACGTCGACTGATCATCTGACTTTGGGGAGTCTGGTAGTGGCTTGCGTCTTAGTGTATTCCACTATGATACGTTGGCTATTACTTGGCTTGGGTGGGGGTCCGTTGGTGGTTGGCGTCTTAGTGTTTTACGCTATGATACGTCGACTATCATTCGGATCGTGAAAGAGTATGTTCGGACACTTCGTGTGTTCTGAGTATATTCTAAACTTTGGAGCCGAAGTTGATTGGAGTTGTATTGGTGTGGTGTGAGGGTGTGCCACCTACGCGATAGTCACATTGATGCATGCGGCTATATGCAGTACTGCGTCTTGGTATTTGCGGGGTGATCTGCGCCTAATATCATTGCATCGTATGAGTCTGGTTGACAGAGGTTCGAGGTGATGATGTCTGCTGTGTATGCGGATAGGCTGTATGTTGGCGTGTTGACCTGCGATAGTTGTATTGATGCATGTTGCATTTGGTGACATTGCGTCTTGCGACATTTGCTTGGGAGACGACGCTATTCATAATGGCCGAGTCTGCGTCTCGGTTTGATGCACATCTCAGTAGATTTGTCCAAGTCGGGTTCCTGATGACGGAACTGCAGACTGTCTGACCTCTTTATACGTTTTATCATTATTAACGAATCTCAGTAAAGTTCCCACCGTTCGAACGAATAATGGCAACTTGCTGGTGGGTGAGACAAACTTGATCGAAAATACATTACACTCAACGTCAGAGACACTGACAAATAATTATATGTTGCCAATTATAAACCCTTCTGATGGCTAAACATAAAAATCACAACTATGGCTATATCTGACTATTTCAATGGTTGGTGGAGCATATGCGTTTACCTCATGTGGATGGTAGCTGGCGGGAGAAAACCTCTCAAGGCAGCGGCGATGCCGTGCAACGTTTTAACCATACCCTTGGGGCTACGCGCTCTGCG
Organism: Iphiclides podalirius; assembly: GCA_933534255.1. Taxonomy (NCBI): domain Eukaryota; kingdom Metazoa; phylum Arthropoda; class Insecta; order Lepidoptera; family Papilionidae; genus Iphiclides; species Iphiclides podalirius. The sequence continues at coordinate 3,188,604 of OW152822.1, read as the reverse complement.
ACGAAATGTCGTGCTAACCTTTTTAATGGTAGTGATGCCAAAACACTAACAATCACGTCTGCAGTCGCGGCGATCTGGCAAAAGTGGTGGCGCTTACGGAGGGCTTATTATATCATAGGGCCAGAGTGCCTGATCTTTAACACATGTCCCAAAACCGTATTGACGTACATTCACAAAGACTGGATTTGTCGTCGGCTTGTATGACGTTTACACGCATTGACATGCGCGACTTCGGTCAAAGTTTGTGCTTACGCACTGCCAAGGGGCCAAGCCCTCTTTATGCTGGTAAAACAGCTTTGCAATGGACTTCGGTCCTTTCCCCAACTTTTTGTTCCTCTTCTGGGGGGGGGGGGGGGGTGGGGCGCAATATGTTGGTTGGCGCTCACCGCACACGGCGTTGGTGAGTGTTTTCATGGAGCCGTGTGCCTTCCCTACATTTTTTTAAAATGTGGGGGAGCCGTAGACTTGTATCGGTTGATGTGAGCCCTTTTCAAGAGAGAAGGGATATTATTTTAAAATTATATTGTAAGCCCTTTACAAGCGTGAGAGGGAGTATACTATATACTCTGAGCCCGTCTCAAGCGAGTCGGGATTAGTTAATAAGAAAGCAATCTAGCATTATCTCTGGCTTATACCACAACTAGTGAATATTTATCTATCCAAGATCCACCTAAAAGAATCAAGTTACTAAATAAACACAACGTAAATGCGGTCCTACCGAATATGACGATCACAATAATATTTTATACGGCTAATTATTACCTTTAGAAAGATCCTTTAGAAAGATCAATAATTTATCCTGGTCACGTAATGATGTTATATGATTTATTCATATAATGGGGGAAAAAATATATAAGTTATAATTATATATACACAATAAAGGGGGGGTGCGAGTTACAAACCGTACAAACTTTGGTAATTGCTGTCTGTTTTGATATCAATCTTCACGGGTGTGGAAGACTATTAATATATTCATGTCACTCTGAAAGCTGTCCAAACGAACTTTTTCTGCTGTTTTTCGTCAAAACACAATTTGAGCCTTAGTACCTCCGACCTGATCTTCGAATCGCCTTTTGATTTTTCATTAACGCTTACCAATTTTTGATTAATATATTAGCAAGGTCCATGTTACAGCTTTTACAAAAGTTTGTGAGGACCATATTCTATTTTATTTACGTAATAAGTACATGAATTGTCAATATATTGTACATTTTGAATTGACTAAACATATAAAACTATACGCTTTAAAATTACGTTCTAAATAAGCAAAAAAAAACACCATACTATCACTGAACGTTAGGTCACATTTTTAAAATAAAGTACATGCACAAAAAAGCTTTATCTTTTATCATTTGCGATACATGCTTAATCAGTTTATCTCTTACATTGAACTAAGCCTGTAATTCCGGCAGCTCATAAAAACTCGGTTAGCTTACGCTTTGGCTCGTAAACGCCTAAATGTATGGCCGTATATAAACTAGAACGTTCAATGTTACAGCTAAGCCGCTGTAAGCATTTGTTTCCTCTTTGTATTCAATACGTTCCCCCTAAATTTTCACAAGTGTTAACAGTGGCTATGTAAACAATGATAGTACTAATAGCGAATACATCAATCTTGAAATGGTTAAATGAATTGGCTTATCTTCTCCTGTCTGTCCTTAACTAATTTATAAGACTGGATACTTCTGTGAAATAATTGCTATTCACCAAACAAATTGTGTTATTTCATGGTTGAATATCCCCCTTAATGTAACTAGTCTGGCCATAAATACTGTTACATAAATACTTTTCCTTTTTTCAACTTTGTAATTATTTTGAATTTGGAACACGTATATTATTTTAAAAACTTAATTCGATTTTGCGCCATTTCACATATATTTTTCGTGTATGGAATGGGGTGTTAAAGAAAATACGATTGCAGTGATCGCATTGCACAAAGTCGGTATGGAGCCGTCGATCATATTCCAGACACTTCAAAAGCTTGGTATCAGCCGTATGTTCGTATATCGTACTATCAACAGATTCAGCAACACTTCGTCTTTCGAAGACCAGAAAAGATCGGGGCGGCCGCGTGTTGTTAGAACTACAAAGGCTGTTAATGCTGTTAAAGCCAGAATTCGTCGAGACCCCATTAGGAAGCAAAAAATCTTATCGCGAGAAATGAAGATTCTCGCTAAGACTCTGTCGCGTATTATAAAACAAGTCCTGAAGCTCTAATCAATCTTTACAATTAAAGAGAGTGGATCGATCAAAACGCCTTCTGTCGACGATACGCAGGTGAAAGGCACAGAAATATCCTCTTTACCGAGGAAAAAATTTTCACGATTGAAGAACACTACAATAAGCAAAATGATAAAGTGTACGCTCACAGTTCTAAAGAAGCTGCTCAAGTTGTCGGAAAGGTACAACGTGGTCATCATCCTGCGTCAGTGATGGTTTGGTGGGGCGTGTCTTATCAAGGAGTCACAAAACTAAATTTTTGTGAAAAAGAAGTAAAAACTTCAGCCAAAGTGTATCAATATACAGTCTTGGATCATGTTGTGAAACTTCTCATCAATACACTTTTTTAAAATATACCGTGGACTTTCCAACAGGACTCTGTACCTGGTCACAAGGCAAGAACTACCCAAGCCTGGCTTGAAACCAACGTTCCAGACTTTATAAGAGTTGAAGACTGGCCCTCATCTAGCCCAGACCTCAGCGCTTTAGACTTCAAATTATGGTCAGTTTTAGAGGACATGGCCTGCTCTAAACGACACGGCGACATTGAGTCTCTTAAAAAAATCTTTGGAGCAAGCAGTGGCGAAATTTCCCTTGGAAACAGTGCGTAATTCCATAGATTCGTGGCCAAACAGATTAAAGGCCTGTATAAAAGCTAAAGGTGGCCATTTCGAATTTTTTATTTTTTGCTGAGACGTTAGTAAATTTGTAGGTATAAATATTAATAATATTACATTACTTCATTTAAAAAAAACTGCGTTTTAATTTGTAACAGAACTTATGGCTGGACTAGGTATGTAGCGGTAACGTTTTAAGTAAACTTTATACAGACTGACAAGTCCTTTTTATTAACCTTTTAACATCCCGAAAATAAATACATCCAAGTGATTTCAAACTTGAAGCTTTAGGTTTTTGGCTACAGCATCTCCTGTTGTTGATAAATTAATATCAGATTTTTACAATGCTATTCTCTATCTGTATTACTTGCACATAATACACAACTATAGCTTCATTGAAATCTAAAAACATAATAATTATTTTGATGACTCCGTGGCGCAGTTGCCGAGGTATTGGCTTCGGCGTCGGGGGTCGTGGGTTCGATTCCCACACGGGACGACTATTTGTGTGACCCACTGATATTTGTTTCGCATTTGGGTGTTTGTCCGCGTGAAATTTATGTTTGTAAAATGTCCTTACAACACAGGATAATGTTATCCTAAATTAAGGGCAATGATTAAAAAAAAAGAAAAGTAATTACATTTTCATTAATATCTTAAATAAAAGTGTGATGTACACACATATTATTTAGATAAAATAAAATTATAGAATAATAATACTATAGGCTATAAGTCCGCTGTGCGTATTTATAACGATTTTATAATAAATTTTTCTGTGTATTGTACGAGAGGGTCAGCATACGCCAAAGCCAGTCTAGGAGAATCTTTTTTGGCTTGTCTCACAGTATAGATTTTTATATCACAAAACTTCACAACTTTGTTATTTAAATGGAGATTAGATAATGATTTTGCTCTGTCAACCATTTTATTTTCAGTGTTCAAATATTGATTTATGGTACGGAACCCTCAGTGTGCGAGTCCGACTCTCACTTGACAAGTTCATTTTTATTATACAAATTTAAAATTATTTATTATAGTTGTTAGGGGTGAGGATATATAAAGTTCGCTTTAAAATCCTCATAGTATTGTTTATCCTTACTAATATTATAAAGGCGAAAGTTTTTATTTATGGATGGATGTTCGTTACTCTTTCACGCAAATATTAATGAATGGATTTTAATGAAACTTTACAATAATATAGCATATACATCAGAATAAAACATAGGCTTTAATTTATATACATATTTTTTTGTATATCTGTCTTTCTGTCTGAATATTACGCCTTTAGCCTATTCTATGAAGACGTAGTCGCGGGCAGCAGCTAGTTATGTTTATAGTTTACTAACTAAATATATTAATTTTTTCTAATATATTCATGTGTTAAATGCCATGCATATAGCGAGATACATTGCTGACCATTTCTCGAGAACTATAGATGAGAGCACATATAATTTGATATGTAGTGATTCTAACGCCCACTTTACATTTGGTAAAGGAAAGAAGTTCAACACCCGTGTAAATTAGCTCTTACACATAAATTATGTAGCACCGTTGTTACTGCAAACATAGTCAAACGTTTCCTCTGCTCAGGCTTATGAGCTTCACTTAACGTCCACATTGTCTCGTAAACGACTAAGTATACGTAACCGTGAACTCTAAACATTATATACCGAAAGCGCCGACGTTTATTCCACTCTCCGCGAAAAGTATTAAAATCTCAACGTTTAACGCCTTTGTTAACGTTACACCTTACGAAATACGTTAGTCGTAGACGGAGTGATTTCTTAATATAAGGTAACAGGTTATATATGATCCACTGCTAGGCAAAGGCCTCCTTTGTTCTGAGGGTATTAGAGAACAATCCATCATGCGACTCCACACATTGGCGAACTAAAAAACAATATTCGAATAAGGTAAGTCGACCCACGAAAGATATATCACCTCGGTTAATGCTATTTAACGCACACGTAACGTTTAAAGTGCGTTAAATAACATGTAAACGTCTTTTAGATTACCATTTCTTATACTTAAGGAAATATAACATATTATAAAATGTTTTATGGATGAGTTGCTTTTAATGTCTGTATACCATAAATGTTTGGAGCATAAAGAAAATCGAAATTTTTGAAAAAAAAATATAAATATCTTAACAAAAAAAACTGGTTTAAAAAAAACTCTATTAGCAAGAGAACGAAAATAAATGTCAAGATTTTCGCACCGTGAGGTCATCGGCTTGGTTGGTAAAGCGTCTGGGCATGAAACTAGAAGACACGGGCAAATCCCGCAGCGCCAAAAGTTTTTATTAATTTATCTTCAATAAATTTACAATTGAAACTCAACTAGAACTAAAACGTATAAAATATTACTAAATCTAAACTAACCTACCTAACCTAGAAAATTAAACAACTTTTCGAGTTTGTGGTTTTATTCACAATGGGTTATGCGTGTACGATCCTTTCGAGCAAAGAAATAATTTTGCAAATCCGTCTATATGTGACGGAATTATGTCTTAACATACATAAAAAAATATATTAAAATCCAAATTTATAACCTCCGCCTTTTGAAGTCGGTTAATAAAAATAGGCGTTTAATTCATAAAATATTTCAATTTAAATGACTAGTTCTAAAGTTTAGAGGAATACCTGTACTGATTAGTATTCTTATTAAATGTATTACGCCGATATATTTAAGTGCGTGTCCCTTACTGTCACTTACGTTTTACCCAAACGCAGCGCTGACTAAGCGACTGAACACATTTCCCTCGCTCGTATTGCGGTTAATTGTTTTATCTTCCCCGGTAAACTTCGTGCCGTAATTCAGCCAAGTCATAGAACTCAAACTGAACCGCTCAGCTCGTTCAGGGTGTCCTTTATACGTCCTGAAAATATCTACGCAAACGAGAGCGCTCAATACAGACTTGTTATGCGTTTTGAGTTTATGAAATTCGATGTCACAAATATAGCTTCATACGGACAAACACCTGGGAACTTTTGTCTGAGACACGCGAATTCTTATTCCGTGTGAGAATCAAATCGTGAATCGCTGTGTCAAAGCATATACAACGAGATAACAATGCAGGAAATACTCGTTGTACTATAGAAATGCTATTTAAAAAAAATATGTTTAGGAAAGACATTAATAATCAACACTTGCCAATCGCTCAATCTAATGTAGTGCATAAAACTATAAGTTCTGTTATCCATCGACATTGATCAAATTAACTACTACTCCGTGGCGCAGTTGCAAGGACATTGGCTTTGGCGTCAGGGGTCGTGGGTTCGAATCCCACATGGGACAACTATTTGTGTGATACCACAGATAGTTGATTAGCATCTGGGTGTTTGTCCACTTGAAATTTATGTTTTCGAAACGTCCTTACAACATAGGATAATATAATTCTAAAGAAAAAAAGAAAAAAAAGAAAAAAAAAAGAAAAACGCTGTCACTCAACTATGGCTTATGAACACTTCTTCTATAATTATCTAAATTTAAATTAAGAATATAGAAGGAGGAATAAAAATCAAATGACAGAGTCTCTCTTGTTATGGTTAAGCAGGAACGCATTTATACTACAACAGATTTATTTAAGTTGTTCACATCGTGAGTCCTAATTTAATTAAAACCGTCCACAAAGGATTCACGAATTGCTTTATTTAACCAAGCTTAAATTACGGACTCGCATTAAATGGACAATCACGCGCGCAATACATTTATGCAGGATCTTAATTAGTGCCGGTGTTAATTTCCGAGTCCTTCTAACAGCTTGCGCATTTAATGTACCAAAAACGATTAAAAAATAACTAATAAAAGCCCTTAATTCAAAAGACAATGAATTGTCTTGAAACTCCGTTCAGCCTCGAAAATCATATATTAGACAATTCATTGCCCAATTTTTTCATAATTCTTTCAATAGAACCTAATTTTTCTTCAAAAGCAAATGCTTCAATGTTTTAATATAAATAAGCACAGAACACTTTTTAGTTTTCTTTTTATCTCGCAATTTCAAGAAGTAAACTTGTTACAAATTTGTAGAAAAAGTATCTATTTATTGTCCACACTATTTACTGCGTTTAAAGGAAGTAGTGCGTTTAAAGTTAAGTATAGAACAGTAGTGTGAAAATAAAAGAAAAATACTGACTTTAGTTATTGGAATGAGGAATTCATTGTTTTAATTTATTAAACAAAACTGTACCGAAAATTGTTACAACTTAAAACAGCGAGAATAATTTGCAGAAGAACAATGTTACTCTAATTGCACAATTTATAATTATTTATATAATTAATAAGTAACAAATGACGCTTTGTATGAAAATGTACTTTCTTAAATTAATAAACTATATCAGTAATTTGTTATTACTTCATAAAGTAGATTTTAAATGTCATAGTATCACTTTCAAATAGTGACTAAAATATCTCCCACTATCTGTATTCTCTATAGATAGAATTTCATGATCATCGACTCATTGACATTCATTTGATGACTCGGAGGCGCAGTTGCCAAGGTAATTGCTTCGGCGTCATGGGTCGTGGGTTCGATTCCCACACGAGACAACTATTTGTGAGACCCACAGATAGTTGTTTCGTATCTGGGTGTTTGTCTGCTTCAAAATTATGTTTGTAAAACGGGACAACACAGGATAATATTATCCTAAACTAATGGCAATGTTTTTTAAAATATAAAAAAGAAATTGACCATCAACTTAAAACATTAATTGAATTAATGTGGGCAAAATGTTTTGCCGTATATTTATTGCGGTGTTTATTTGCGCCGCGTATCCGAAGGCTAATGATTGCGAATCAGTCAGAGTCCAACTTTAGCCGTTAGATTATGGAAATAAATGATGCTACATTTCGGTAGCCCTCACTATTTATAGGCCGCAGTAAAGATACAATAGAAGGCATTGATAACGTTAGGCCCTATCCGGTGCACGATAATTAGTTGAGTTTTGTGTATTGTGTTTGCATAGTGTATTGAATTCCTGCCTTATATATTAATTTGTGTGACTGACCTGCTAGGTCTTTGCATTGGCAAAATATTAGTAACATAACAAATAATAATGGCATAACAAATTCACAACAATGAAGACGTTAATGCGACTTATTATATGAAAATCTATAACGGTTTATTGTTTTGATTTTTAATAAAAAAATATATATGTATTCCATGTCGTGGATTGTCATCGATCTTCTTTTTCGTAACGCTATTGCTGAAAATTTGGAAGCCACCTGACTTTTGTCACTTCCTTGTTCTCAAACAAATTCTGCTTGTATGTTATATTTCAGCGTCAAGCCATGAATTTTTAATTTGGTCAATCATTTATTATAAAAATAAAAGAAGCCGGCAAATTCACACGAACAAAACTTTTCGTTGTATCTAAGTTCCAAAGACTTTCTTTTTACGGTCTACTTGAATAAGAACTGTTAACGTTATTTTTTTAGATTAAGTGTACTTGTAATGATATAATAAGTTATTTTGTTACTTCAATAAAATGAACTTAAATATTTTAAGTACCTTCTTATCTAAGTTAGTATGTATCTATCTATTAGGTAGTATTTTGTCGTAAAATCAAAAGATAATAGAGTTTCCATAGAACTGAATGTTGACAAATAAATTTAATTTAATATTAATCTCATTTAAACCTCTTCCGTCTGGGACTCTAAGAATAAATAGCCGAGATATGGTGGAATCTAGTGATTCCACTAACTCTTTCGATTTGATTTCGGTTCTATAAGCTCTAATACTCGTAAGTCTAGTTGTAAGCGAAAACCCAATTAAAGAAAGGCTGTAAACAGATTAATAAAATTAAAATATTTTAATTATTTCTAAGATATCTAGTGTTCTTCGTGTCAAAGTAAGAATAACATTCCAGTATATTAAGGCATTTATAAATTTGCACATAGATGTGTCATTTTTAATCTCGCTACTAATGCAATGAAAAAAGAAATTGTAAGTTTGATTGCAGTAAATAATAGTCCATACAAACTTTAAAAGTATTTTTTTTTCTTGTAGTGCCAGTCTGCACCGAAAATGAAACTTTTAACTTGACTCTACTAGATAAATTGTACAAAAATTTCATTACTGTTGTCTAATTTTAAATGATGCAAAACGCTCTAACTTTTCATAATTGATTCTTTTGAGTGTATGCCAACAGTCTTAAAAGAAATAAAAAGCAACTTTGCCAATCAAGATTTTAATCCTGAAAAACTTTACGTGCTTTGCACAGGGGAAAGAATTTCTCTTTTCATTTATTGAAGCATTTTATTCAAGGCTCATTTCAATCACATCATTAAGACCTGGACAATAGGCCTTTTTTGACAAAAAGAACAATAAAAATTACAAAATTACAAACATTTCGTAGTTTTTAACCGACTTCAAAAAGGAGAATGTTCTATGTTCGACTCTATGTATTTATTTATGCATGTTCACCGATTTCTCCCCCATTTTTCGACCGATTCTCAAATTTTTTTTTATCAGGGCACTTTTTATCACTGTTTTAGAAATAGCATAAAGTTTTTCACTTAAGACTAAGTGTTGAGATTTATAAAGAAAACGTTATTAGAGACGTACCATCACGAGGAACAAAAATGTGACGAGAAAAAGAAACACCACTTAACAATTTTTCTTCACGAATTCATTTCCTAGATACGTGGGAAAGCTTTGTGGTGTAGTAATATTTGCCTATTTTTTATAATTAGTCTTTTTTTATTATATAAAACGGCGTCAAACTGTAACCGTGATTGAAAAAGGAAAAATATTAGTAAATAGGGATGATAATAAATAGAGAAATAAAATCTCTAAGCATTTTAAATAAGTTTATTTTTTATTTATGTTTATTGTTTATTTTTTACGTTGGTTAAATGATGAAAATCAAGAAAATTACAAGAATTTCAAAGATTATCAATCGCGATTGCGAATCAAGTAGACGCGATATCTCGCGTTCTCAGCTATAATGCACACATCATAGCTGAGAACGCAAAAACAACGTATAAAATGTGTAAATACGCTGTTTTCGTTTTTTGTGTATTCAGTACACATCTGCTTAACCTTTTCGAGTGTAAAGATGTGATGTTTTGTTGCGGGATTACACAAAACGATGCATAAAATGCATATATACTATATATGCGATAGCATCAATCTTATATCAACTGAAATAATTTTAGATGCAATCTCTAGCATTAATTTAAGCCGCCAATTTTTCCTTGGAATTTGAAATTTTAAACTTATTGAACAATTGCTAGAATTCACGGACCAATTCGAACCACTTTTTAGAGTTCAAATTTGATCATTTGGGCCGCTCATTAGATGGGCCATTCTGTCGCCTTTTTAGAACATCGTAGTATTATAAAAGGGGATGTTTCATTTTCAGCAGTTACCCATTCGTTGACTTGATAATGAAAAAAAATATCGGGGTTAGTGGAAAAATGTTATTTCGTGATATGAAATTCAATTACACGAGCTTTAGTTAAGATTATGTCATTATTATATCATTAACATACTAGCCTGTTAACTAAGTGGCGTTAGGGAAGGAAACTATATATTATGTGCAATATAACATCGCTTTTGATCAAGCACTTACAAAGCTATTCCAAAAAGTGCAGCGATGGTCATTGAGAAAGTCTTGCTCAGGGTATTCGTGATGAGGTATTTATGGTGTGTAGACTGGCTGCTGTTGAAGATGATGTTCCATCTTCTTGTCACAGAAATAAGATAATTTCATTTTTCAAATTGCAAACATACGATTTTTATTTACTGAAAAAGGCTTTAGTCTCGAAATATAACATATATTCGTTTTATAAGAAGTATGGTCCATTCTCTCATATTTACATGCAAAAACGAATACCTAGATATAGTTTAAAAGCCCACAAAGTCAGACATCCGACAAATTGCTTTTGGGCCACTAAAAGCCTGGACCTCTTAATGGAACTTTTTGGCAGTCTGACTTGCTATTTCTAGATAACATTTTATGAATTCTGCCTCTGTGCTAAACGCATGCAAAGACTATATTTAATTAAATAACAATAATTATTGCAATAATATATTTAAATAAAATGGGTGTCGCGTACAAGGCAAGCAGCATGTCATGAAGTTCAATATGTTTTTACTCTAAGCAGTGAACAAATATTTTATGCAGTAACTTATATGAAGATTAAATATAATTTAATGATTATTTCGGCCTCTGAATGTATTATTTTTAATAGAACAATATAAAATCGTAGCTGGTTACGTTAAAAAAAATTCGGAACAATTAACACTTAACAAAAAATAAAAATTCGAACGAGATAAGGGATATTATTCTACTTAGTTAACAATTTATTTAATAAGAAACAAATATCTAATAAAGCTTTTAATATATAACTATTTTATAACATCACACAATTTTCCCTGAGATACAAGTTTAATTCCTAGTAAAGGATTCAGGAACGTAGTTATTTATCAATACATTTAGTATCATCCTCTTAATGGAACTTTTTGGCAGTCTGACTTGCTACTTCTAGATAAAATTTTATGAATTCAGTCTCTGCGCTAAACGCATGCAAAGACTATGTTTAATTAAATAACAATAATTATTGCAATAATATATTTAAATAAAATGGGTGTAGTGTACAAGGCAAGCAGCATGTCATGAAGTTCAATATGTCTTTTACTCTAAGCAGTGAACAAATATTTTATGCAGTAACTTATATGAACATTAAATATAATTTAATGATTATTTCGGCCGCTGAATGTATTATTTTTAATAGAACAATATAAAATCGTAGCTGGTTACGTTAAAAAAAATTCGGAACAATTAACACTTAACAAAAAATAAAAATTCGAACGAGATAAGGGATATTATTCTACTTAGTTAACAATTTATTTAATAAGAAACAAATATCTAATAAAGCTTTTAAGATATAACTATTTTATAACATCACACAATTTTCCCTGAGATACAAGTTTAATTCCTAGTAAAGGATTCAGGGACGTAGTTATTTATCAATACAGTTAGTATCATCCTCTTAATGGAACTTTTTGGCAGTCTGACTTGCTATTTCTAGATAACATTTTATGAATTCTGTCTCTGCGCTCAACGAATGCAAAGACTATATTTAATTAAATAACAATAATTATTGCAATAATATAACCATTTTATAACATCACACAATTTTCCCTGAGTTACAAGTTTAATTCCTAGTAAAGGATTCAGGGACGTAGTTATTTATCAATACAGTTAGTATTATTATTAAAATGATGAAAGCTATGAAAATATTTTGGTTAACACAACCTTGACATTACAAAGCAACTTAAATCAAATCATATTTACATAGTACTACTATAATATTATTTAATAAAGTAGTTAAGGTCTAATTCAACTTACAATGTGGAATCAATAACTCTTCGAGGATACAGAGGCAAATTCATAACATACATTGGGAAATGACTTTTTTATGGGAAAGAAGCGCCAAACGAGTAGGAGGCTCACCTGATGATAAGTGATCACCGCCGCCCATGGACACCTGCAACAGCAGAGGGCTTACAAATGCGTTGCCGGCCTTTTAGGAAAGAGTACTGTATGCTCTCTTCTTGAAGGTTCCCAGGTCGTGACGGTTCCGAAATACCAACCGGTGGCAGCTGGTTCCACAGAGCGGTTGTGCAAGGCAGGAAATGCCTTGAAAATCGCGCTAATGAGTTAAAAAAATGCTGGCAAAGCATATGAACGTTTGAGAGCCTATTTAAGCAAAATTTTAAATAATTGAAAACACCGGCATAGTCCAGTTAGAGATTAAGTTGTGTAAGATAATTATGTGTAAGAGATGATATTTTAAATGTCCTAGTGAAGTTTCATAAACTCAATTTATCATACCTTAAATATAATATCAAAGTTGGAGTATGTTCTTCGTTTCTCTTGTTACATGTTTACCTTAACTTTTAGAAAGTATATTTAAAAATTGCTTTTTCAGACTGTAATACTAGTGAGATACAGATATGTCAAAGCTATTCCTTTAAAAATGAAAACTGCTAAGCCAAAATGCTTCTCAAAACAGTTACACGGCGTGATTAGATACAGCAAAAGATGACTTTCCCTCATTGAGGTATTTGTACTCACTAGAGCCCCTTCCCTCATTATCCTTAGTTGTGATTAAAACTCTTCTTCCTTATGAAACTGAAACGGGTTATATAGTACAATTATCATACAGCGGCTCTGGTTTTTAACCTTTTTACTAAATATTTCAAAGAGATGCACTCCTATCAACCGCACTTAATCAAGCTTTCAGGTTTTACTGGCACGTTATCATGAGCTCTCTTTATGCTACACTAGTTTCTTGTATCCGCACAAATTTTGTCACACCAGGCTTGAATCCTTTACGTTTTTTAATCAAAAATACGAATCGCTAAGATGCATTATTGGACCGGTGCATCATTTTCACTGCAATTTTGGCGTGATTTATATAAAATAATAACAGTGAACTTTCCTTTGATCCAACAACAATAGAGTAATCGATAATCACTTTATGAACAGATCCAAATATAATTACTTATTTAAATAAAGATAGTATACTAGGAAATTCATGGGAGGAAGTGGTCTCGCGAATTTCTCATGTTAAAGTAAAAAGTACTTTATAATACCAGCCATCTGCGAGCTGGCGCAAGTGAACGAGCTTTTAATTTTCTGTAGGATAAGTTCAAAGGTTTCTACGTTAGCAGTAACTAGTTTCCTTCGTCGAATTTATTTTTATGGTTTCGTACATCTCGCTAATATAACTTTTGCGGGAAGAATTTTCTTTTTTTCTTAATAAATTGGCGAGTTACAAACCAAACAAATAAGCCAATAAAAACACAGATGTACAGACAGACACAATGACAGATAGACAGACAGACAGACAAACAGCGGAGTCTTAGCGGAGTAATAGAGTCCCATTTTACCCATTGGGTACGGAACCCTAAAAAAGAATAGCAATGAAGCTAGGTTGAAGCTTGAAACGGTGTCACGCAAATGGTAAATTAGTTTACAGAAATTACAGTTAAGCTTTTTTTCGCCGTGATAGCTCAGTTTTTTATTGTAATTTTAGCTACTTACTTATCACGTGCTTAAAAGTGAAACAGGAAAACATCGTGAGGAAACCTAGAAGTTTTCGAAGCCATAATAAAAAAAAACATTCAAAGATATGTGAAGTCAATCCACAGTGGGTTCGCCTAATGAACTATGCCCTAAGGTACAGAAGAGGCGTTTGCTCAGCAGTGGGACGTATATAGGCTGTATACTTTACAAACCTTTACTTTTTAAAGGCGATTTTTGTTAGCGTAGATTTAGGAGTCAGTATTTCGCAATTTGTAGGACTAACTACGAAAAATGACGATAATTTAATGGTTTAAATAATGGAATGTTGTAACATTTATGTCATTTGAGTTGCCAAAGGATCGTTAAACTTTTTGAATTGATCATTCTGATAATTAACAAGGTCATTTTGTTCAATTCAGAGAGTATAACCATCCTTTTCGCGACTGAAATGTAATTTGAAAAGCCGTTTAACAGCTTATTAGTTGACATCTACGATGATCAGTGTTTCAGAAACTGGGCGTAAGTTCACCCTTTTTCCAATCCTAGTATAGCCTTATAAAAAAATATGTCTCTTGATTCTCCCAAAACGCCATCACTTTTCTATTCTCTTCGCTATTATCTTCAAAGTTCTTGTCCCTAGGGTGTTCCTTAAGGTAGAAGTTACTGGAGCTAGATCTGGCTTATAAGGCGGTTGATCAAGCAGTTCGAAGTCTATTTCTTGAACTTTAGCCATCACAACTACAGCATTGTGAACTAGTAATCTTGATTAAACAACACTCCAGCTCACTATTTCACTTTACACACTCGGGAAAACTTGCAATTTTGGGATTCCTTGCTACTTTCATCTGCCTGGTAAGAGCCAGATATAGTGGATCACTTTATCAAATGTTTCACTATAATAATTCCTTCGGCGTCCCAAAAAGAACTGATGCCTTAACCTTCTCAACCGAAAGCGACACTTTGAATTCTTCGGCGTTGGTGAAGCTGATCGCTTTAAGGTCATCGATTGCTATTTGATTTCTGGATCAAAACGGTGGATCCAGGTCTCCATGGTCAATAAACGTGACAAAAATTCTCTTCATCTGCCGGAAACTTTGTAAAATTAATCCTCTAATATTGCCTATACCAGATCCTTGTGAACTCAGCAACATTCCCATTTTGCATTCTTTCATAGACATACATTACGTACGTCAGAACTAATGACATCACTTATTTCGTTTTTCTTCAATTTGTTGTGTTTTCTTAGTCGGTTTGCATTTAAACGAATGTAACTGCAAAAAGTTTAAGTTTAAATTAAGTAAATTTTATTTGTTACCTAGTTTACATATTGAGTGTACAGCAGATCAATATTTCATTTTATTTCAGTAATCAAATCATTACTTGACTTCGTGGGCATAAGCTATCATCTCTTCATTACAAATAACGTTAATTATCTGCTGTTAGAGGTACGGTCATGCTCCGTCGCACGGCGAGATGATGGATGGGGGAAATGTCATTAATTCTAAGTCCATTAGTCACTGTGACGTCATTATTTATCCTTTATTGGCTAATAACGATAAACTGAACATAATTTATCTGTAAACACGCTGTTTTTCTTGAATACGATGGTGGATTGACAAGTTCGCGGACTCATACTTAAATTATTTATTATAATTTTTATTTTACTGTTGTCATTTTTTCAAAGTACGTTGATTTGGTTTTAGTTGACACATCCCGAACTTTTTTTTGGGTTAAAAACGACTTTTAGAACAAGATAGCCCTTGATCTGATCTGCATACGACTCTATGTCTAAAATTTTGCTTAACTACTATCCTAGAGATTGAAGACTACATTGAAGAGTAGAAAATTTTTTATACTTCATTGAGCGAGTTATCAAATAGCCTTCCATCACTCTAAGATTATTTAAAATGAGGGAAACGGAGACAATCTTTTCGTACTTTTTCTACAAATTTTAATGTTCAATCTTAACTGCAGAGATTAGCACTATAAAAATTTAAATTACTACTTTATCATGTTTTTATTTTATCCTTTAAATTCTTAATTTTTTCTTAAAGGTCTTATACAAAAAAAGGTTGCTCTTGCACAGTTTCTGAGTCTAAGACTTTGTTGATTGGTGTATTAATTTTAGTACGTAACAAAATAAAATATATTATGTATTTAGTTAATATTTGACGACAGAGGTAGCTTAGCACTGCAATTAGCATAATTATATGGGATTCCTATTATATAATTGAAGGGTGCAAGAAGCAATTATACTACGAGAAAAAGATGTTAGTATTAGAGAGTTCTTAAATTAAATGCATTAACAGCAATTTACTTACGTACTTAATTTTTTGCAACTCCGGGCAAATCGAGAGTTATGTTATATTCTAAGTTATAGAAAAGTCTGAATATAAATCAATCACTTTTAGGAAATAAATTACGTGAAGTGGTGTGTCATGTGTACACATGATTATAATTATCAACAGCAAATCCAGATAATTAGTTCTCGAACATGCAGGCATTGCTTTTTGCTATAATAAATGTTCTTGAGCTAATTAAAGCATTAAATTAATATGCAAGTATTAAGTATATATATGTAGGATTAATTATTTAATAGTTGAGTAAAAGATGATTTTTGAACGAAGTATTGTGTGAATGAGAAGGATGGATGACGTAAAAGGGATTGAGGGACTTTTTCGCAACGACGCCACGAACGAGTAACGTGTATCTGTGTCTTAAAATGTATTAATTTAAATAAAGATGAAAATAGTAACAATATACTCAAAATAAAGATTTTATTTATCCTACGCCTACAAAATTCTCGTCCGGGATAACGGGCTTAAAGTGATTTTTGGGTATTTTAATAACGAGAGGAAGTGATCACGTACGCCAGCCGCCATTACGTGTTACAAAGGAAGCGTATTAATTGTCACTTTAAAATAACGACGATAATATTTACGACGGTTAAAGATGATGGAGAGCAATAACGACGATGGTAAATATAATCCATTCTTCCTGATGGATTCCCTACCTAAGTTTACGGGGGATGATATGACGTATTCCTCTGCAAAATGGATGCAGCATATTGAAGACAACGCAGATATTTTCGGATGGAACCAACTACAACGGCTAATTATCGCGCGGAGGTGCTTGGCTGGTACTGCACAATTATGGCTGAAAACGGAAAAAGCATTTAAAACTTATGATGAATTTAGAACGGCTCTGATGAAAGAGTTTCCTGATACTATAAATTCCAAACAAATGTATGAAATGATGAGTAATCGGAAAAAGCAGGCTAATGAAACGGTTTATCAATACATGCTTGTCATGAAAGAATTGGGAAAAAGGGCTAAGTTTGCAGACTATGGATACCACTATGAGTACCATACAGTATATAGTCGATGGCATAAACGACTACGAATCAAACAAATTATTATTCTATGGTGTTACATCCTATTCAGTGCTCAAGGAGAAAATAGCATTGTATGAAAGTTCCAAACAGAAAACCAAGAAGAGTACTATAAGCAAAAGAGAAGTAACAGTAATGAAGCCGATGGCACAACGGGAAACTGGAGGACAGACATTCCAACGTTATTACAAGTGCGGTGAGAAAGGGCATCTGTCGAGTTCCTGTCAAAGAGGTGTAAAATGTTTTAGGTGTAATGAGTTCGGTCACATAGGCGCAGAATGTAAGAAAACGGAACCTGTAATAACACAAATTCATGCAAAGCGGGATCGACGATCGATGTTCATTCAATATCCCACGCTGACATCAGAGGGCGCTAGTTCCGCTAACGTGGACGTGAATGAAGAAGGTGAACGTGAACGAAATGTAATGAGTTGCGATCCGAAGGAAAGAGCGAGTGCCTGCATATCAAATGTTTGTGACAGTAAGGGGATTCAGTGTCAACTTCAAAAACGTCAGTCTGTATTTAATGTAGATAAAGGTGATGCGATAATTAATAGAAGCATAAAAAATTGTCACTGATTGTGAAGCCTTTCAAAAAACCTTGAACAAAAAGGATGCATCTGCAAAAGTAGCACGATGGATACTATACTTACAGGATTTTCAGTATTCTATAGAACATAGAACAGGAGACAAGATGCAACATGTTGACGCATTGAGCAGAAACATTTGTTTTGTGGATGTTGAGTTACATGCGAGAATAAAGAAGACACAAGAAGAAGATGAGGGGTTAAAGATTATCAGAAAACTATTAGAAAAGAATGGATATGAAGATTATTTTTTAGAGAATGATGTTATCTATAAAGGACCGGAGAAGAAATTGGTATAACCTGATATGATGGATATGGAATTGATTAAAAAAGCCCATGGAATTGGACATTTCGGGAAGAAGAAGATTAAGGATATAATAGAAAAAGATTATTACATTACAAAACTAGACAGTAAAATCGATAAGATTGTTTCTACCTGTGTACCCTGTTTATTAGCGAGTAGAAAGTCTGGTAAGAAAGAAGGCTTTTTAAATCCAATTGATAAAGGAGAATTACCACTGGATACTTTACATTGTGATCATTTAGGGCCATTAGATGCAACTAAGAAAATGTATAACTACATACTTACTGTAATTGATGGATATACAAAGTTCGTCTGGATTTATCCTGTTAAGACTGTGGCAGCAAAGGCAAAGGAAACCGTAGAAAAGTTAAAGTTGCACCAGAAAGATTATGGTAACCCACGGAGAATCATTACTGACCGTGGAGTAGCTTTTACAGGGAATGAATTTCAAGAGTACTGTCAAGAGGAAGGCATTAAACATATCACTATTGCCACTGGAATACCACGCGGAAATGGTCAAGTTGAAAGGGTGCACAGAGTTATTATTTCTACTTTAACAAAGATGTGTATAGAAGAACCAGGCCATTGGTATAAGCATGTGAGTAAGCTTCACAGAGTCATTAATAGCACATACCAACGATCAATTAACACAACACCTTTTGAATTGTTAACGGGAGTGAAACTTAAACTGAAAGAAGATTTATCTATTATGGAATACTTAGAAGAGGAAAGCAGAATCGAATTTATGAGTAGAAGAGATGAAACAAGAAGAGATGCTAAGGCACAAATATTAAAGATCCAAGAAGAGAATAGAAAGACATATAACAAAAGACGTAAAGAAGGAGAGAAGTACAAGCAAGGTGATCTAGTTGCTATACAACGTGTACAGTTTGGAACTGCGTTAAAATTAAAACCAAAATTCTACGGACCATATCGAATTACAAAGGAGTTGGGAAGGGGTAGGTATGAGGTAGAGAAAATAGACAGAGGTAAAGAAGGGCCGATAAGAACTACATCAGCTTCAGATTATATGAAGAGATGGCCTTGATACAAATTGTTTTTTTGACCGATTAAGTAATTGTTTTTGTATTTTTGTATTTTTTAAACATCTACTAAAACTGCCTTAACTACCTGTGGTTGTAAAGGAATAAGCTAATTAGTGTTGTTATTTTTTTTTGTTGTATGTTTAAACACTTATGTCTATGAAGAAGGAAAAAAAATGTTAAGTACTTAGTATAACTGTGGTAAAGTAGCTTCAGTCTGAGGCCAGACTGATTTGCAGAATGGCCGAGTTGTAGGATTAATTATTTAATAGTTGAGTAAAAGATGATTTTTGAACGAAGTATTGTGTTTTTTTTTTTAATATGATGATTACATATATGCAACAAATAACTTTAAGGTTGGCAATAATGATTAAATAAATAAATAAAAATATTCTCTCAGCGACTAGAATTATTTGCACTATCGTCTTCCAATCTTATATACAGTAGCGTTGTTAATTTCGCAACATCGTGGTTAATCAGTTTATCGTTTCCACTAAGGTACGTCCCGTAATTCCGACAGCTCGTAAAACGCGCGAAATATCTGGTTCAGCTCGATAACAGTGTCCTAAATACGTCCCTGTGCAAACGGCAGCGTTCAATACTGTGCCCGATTCAAAGATTTGTTTTCCCTTTCAAGTTTGCAAAGTGCGGTGTTGCTTTTGTTTCGTAGATGGCTTAGTGTTCATATTGTCCATTTTCCGTTAGGGAAGATAAATTTTTTTAATGTTTTTTTATTAAAAACAAACATTATATTTATAATTTATTGATTGGATTAGTAATTCTAATGTTATTTGGTATAATAATAAAAAAATAAAACATAATATGTTATTATGCACGACTATACACTACACACTTATATACACGACTTGGTTGGTTAAGCTGAATATTACTGAGCCTAATGCTCAGTTATTAATAATAATTTATCGACTCTCAAAATAAATTTTATAATTCCTTTTTTTTTTATTTTAGTTGTATGACACTATTCTAGTTCCAGTTAAACTTTGCACACAATTCCTGATTTTAAGGTAACACGGGTCGAAGTCAAATGTGTTCATAGTTTTGGGTGGAATGACAATTTTATGATCCATTTATTTTTGTTGTGTAGTTCATTTTCTTCTTGTAACTGTAACCTGACAACCATTTTTAATTAACAAGGACTTTGAACAAGATGCGTGAAAATAAATTGGGGTGGTTAGTAAATACTTCTGTGATGGCCACTCAGCAGTTTATTCTATTACACGAATAGGCAGGCTCGTCCTGGAATTACCACGGCCTGAGAAGACGTGAAGTGGAAGTATAATACTTTTGCTTTTCGTCTGTAGAGTGATCTGCTGAACGGTAAAGCCTTCATCAACCTATTATATCTGCCATATTTTTTTTAAGATAAAGTCCTTCTACGGGCATAAACGATACATAATCTCACCTTTAACGGTGTATAAGCTTTTCTAGTGTCTAGTTGGTACATAAGTAGTTTTTTATTGCACATTATATTAACTAATGAAATTACCGTGTAGCATAAATATAGCTCACAGACAACCACTATACGAACAATTCTCCAAATTGAAATGAAGACCGTAAACGACGAGAACAATTTGACATAATTTATCAGAATTCAGTAGAAACGTATAAAGGTCACTACTAAAAGTTTGTATTTACGCTGTGATTTGTGTAACGAATTGTAATTTACTTAAAACCGTCCGCAAAAGACTCACGAATTGCTTTATTTGACCGCGCTTAAATTACGGACCCGCATTCAATGGACAATCACGTTCGCAATCCATTTATTACGACTCTTAATTAGCGCCGAGGCTAATTTATGAATCCGTCTAACTGTCCGCTGATTTAAATTAAAAATAATATACACGTACAAATTTACCATACAGTAAAATAAAATATTAACAATATGTTTCTATTAATTTACAACACTTTAATATATAATTTACAAAAAAATATCAGAAACTGTTGTAATTGTAGGTTTGGATATAGAACTATTTTCGCAAGCAAATGTTGCTTCTCCGAAAAGACCACGAATACTCTGATCCAGTCTGATGGCTTTGATATAGCATTGATGCAAATATATACCCATCCGATGTGCTCCAATTTATATCATACATATCTATAAGCTCGGTGAATCGTGTAAAGTATTTGGCAGTCTCCGTCTAACACGCAGTGTCAGAAACATGAGAATCTTTACAATTTATACAACTAATTATATATAATAAATAATCTTAACCATAAATATTGTTACTTTAATAATAAATGTAAATAATGTAAATAAATTTTCATTTCCAATTATTTATGGATAGTAAAAACATTAAGATTTTCGTTGTCATGAGTATAAAATGCTTAGCCGCATATTTATTACAGTGTTTATCTGGTACTTCGTATCCGGTAGCGAATTATTTTGAATCAGGCAGAGTCCAACTTTAGCCGTTATTTCCTAGAAATAATGATACTCCACTTACCACTCAATATTTATGAGCCTCAGGCCATGGCGGCATACTGATAATTTCTGGAAGTGGTCACTAACGAAAAAATCAATAACAGAATTCGAAAAGTGAACTCTTTGCAAAAATGCTATTTTTTACGATTTTCGCTAGGAATTACGCCAATAATACAGTTGCCAGAAGTTTCAGTTGGCATCCGGTGATTAAGATTTATTAAATGTGGTAAGGCCACGCAACAGTTTTCACTGTTGCACGAATGGGCAGGTCCATCCGGGTAAGTACCACGACCTCACATAAGACCGGCGTAAAGTAGAAGTGTTAAACTTCTGCGTTTAGCCTGGTGAGTGGGGTATCCGGAGCCCACTTTATTTAAACGTGGCAACGCATTTCCAACCCCACGGGTGTTAAAAATGTCTATGGGCAGTGGCAAAGTAAAAAAATTCACCTGTGGTTAAGTAAAAATTCCCCAACGTATGTACGCCTAAGTGACGACTAGTAACGACTGTATGTTGAGTGGCATCGAATAATGATAAAGAAGTTTAATCGGAGTATATTCAATGACTAGTTATAACGTTAAAGGTAACGAAACCAGTATGCGCGATGTTTTCCACATTATTTTGTTTTGAACCGGAAAGATGAAACCGATAGTCGATAGAATGGATAATTCAACTAAATTTATATAAGAATTGTAATTTATTATACACAAAGGCATATTGGTTACATTAAAAGTCCACGCGGCATGGTACCAAGAATGCTATTTTACATTTTCTCTTTGTACAGTTATGCTTAAGGAGATTACATCGCTCAAATCCCGAAAACTGCACGTTTGACGACCTTGTTAAGAACCAATAAGCTCTTGCTGTCATCATGAGACCTTCAGAATGTATCATGTAGTAGCAACCTTGCTCAATCAGACAAATGTTGAAAATTAGGGCAGCAAGCAAAGTTGATAATTTTTATTAATCAAAATAAATGTAAATTATTATGCAGATACGAGAAGAATTAAATGTATAAGATCTCTCAGAGGGCGAATAAAATATGCAAAAATTATGACAACTTTGCGACACAACTGTGTTCTTTCATTTGTATTCATATGAATAGCAGTATCGCAGTTCTAACAATTGTAAAACCAATGTTATATTCGGTCATTTGCTAATTTTATGGCGTCAATATCGTCACCATTTCAAATAATGGAAGTGTCAAGGCAGGCAAGATAGGGATTTAGTTCCCCAGAATTAGACCAGAATTAAACCAACTGCGTGTGAAATGATACGTCTTGATTCGCGTAGTATATAGTACCACACTACACGAGTGTTGTATTAGTATGTCAATTTATAGGTACTGTATTATTGTTCCAGTGGTTCTCAACATACATGTAATTATTAGTAAATTATTATGTTTTTTTCATTTTTATGTTGCATTTTGGGTGATGTAGACGTGTGTTTCACAGTTAAGGTCTCATGATCACACCAGTCTTTGCACGCCATCGGAACCGACACAAGGGATTACATTAGTAACAAATTACGGACTAGTAAATTAAAAACCCCCTTTACTGAAAACTGACAAAAATGTTTACTCGGTACTGTAAAACGTTAATAAACATTGCATAACAATGTAACACTTTATCATTGTAAATTACCCAATACGTGACAAAATTGTTTTTGATTTTTGCTTTGATAGTGTAACCTACAAACAGACAATAATAGTTACAATTATTTGATAATTATTGTTACTTAATAACGGATTAAAATAAATTGTTATACTACGAAAACATTCCTAAATTTTAAGTTTTTTCATATTCACGAGGTCAAAAATGCAAGGGTACAAACGTTACAACGTTTGTACCCTTGCATTGTCAAAATGACGTAGGTCAAATAAATTGTACCCTTGTCATTCCCTTGGCACTTCTTTTTACGTCATTGTGTTTTCGTCCATTACTAAAATAATAAAAAGTGACATATTAGTGTTAATTCTGACTTGGTAGTTAAAACGCTTTCACTAATCTACACGGTGATTTTTTTTAGACGAAGTACACATTTGGACAAGAAATAACCAGGAAAACATCAATTCAAACATTTTTTGTTTATTCTGTTAAGAGTGGTCCCCATGAGCGGTAAAGTAATCATGCGTTCAGCAAAAAGTTTTAGTGCGCGTCAATAGTTTATTGTATTTTGACGGTAAGGCAAGAATTTCTTAAGGTGTCCATAATGTTTAACAAAATTGAAAAAAAACTTTGAAAAAAAATGAGGTCACAAGTACGTACCAGATTCAAATTTAGAATCAAAGTCTGCATATGCTCTGTTATGTCCGTCGTCTATAAAATCACCCTGTATATGTGGTGCTCAGTAGTTTAAGTATTAACTGGAGCTGTTAACATAGTTTCGGAATATGTGACAATAATATAAATTGGAGAGTATATACAATCAGTAGTCTAGCAGCCTGTAATCGAACTTCGACGTTTGTTTTAATCACAATAGAGAGTAGGTATTGGTAAATTTTGTGTTTGTTGATTTTCTTATTTAGTCCCAGTAGCAGTATTTTGACTATCAATAAGTGATTGTAATGCTCGTTGAAAACTTAGCTTAGCTTAACTTATTCACGCCCTTCATGGTTCTAATCCTACGGTTCCCGATGATGTACTACACCTTAGTATGTAATCACTGTACTTTTCACTTCCCAATATATTATTTGTGTTAGGCAAAAATCACTAACACAAATTTGAGATAATACATACCCCAATATGAAATAATCACTATTATTTATTTAAATTAGTCGTTTACAGTGAGAATCGAATGCATAACGTGCGGTGCCTAAGCTATAACATGTTAAATGCATAAAAAACCCATGGAGACGTTTTTTCGTTACTCGAGATAAAATATATTTTCGATAAGATTTTTCGCATATCATCTATTTAAGATTGTTCAGTGTAAAGAAAAGAGCTCATTTACTTTATTTGAAACTCCTCATTTTGAGAGGCGTTGAGAGATCTAGCTTTAAGCGCTAGGCAAGCTCAGTTAAGTAAACAGAATGAAAAAAGTAAACAATAAAAGTGGATAGGAGCGGGTAATGTCCTATGAAAATAAGCTCTTTTACTTTAATTCGCTTGAAATTAAAATAATATTTCGTATACGTTACGTTTAGTGGTTTGATCTTAACAGGGTTTGAATATAAGTAATTGAAAAGAAATTCCAATGTTGACTACGACACCTCTAACATAATAGTAAAACGTGGCGCAATAGTAAGGCTTCGGCGACGGGGGTTGTGGGTTCGATTCCCACACGGGACAACTATTTGTGTGTCCCACATATAGTTGTACCACATTTGGGTGTTTGTCCACGTCAAATTTATGTTTGTAAAATATCCTTACGACACAGGTTAAATAATCCTAAAGTAAGGGCAATGTGTTAAAAAAAACAAGAACGAAGAAGACTCTCTGTCTTATTTCATAAAGAAATATCTATTATATCAGACATTTCTCTATGAAATTAGACAGTAATTTACAGTTCGCTAAAAACATATATATCCCAAAGCAGCTAAGAATTTCCGTAACACTTTTAAACGCCGCCACTCACTACCTAAATGTAGGCTTAACTAACCCCAAAAAAATATTGGAGCAATTTGTCACTCATGTGTTAGTCATCTATCTTATGTTCACGTTTTTTGTTGAGCTTTTCCTGAAAATTTGGTGAATCATCCGACATTTTGCCACTTCATTGTTCCCTAATACTTTCTGTTTGTTTATATTTGGGCGTTGTGCCGTGAGATTTTCATTTCGTAAATGTGTTTTCACTGCGAAAAGAAACATTGAGAAATTCTTACATAAACAAAACTTTTCAATATAGCTACGCAGCCTTAAGGCTTATCTCTTTTAACGCAGTTTTAATGTAAAATGTTTTCTTTGAACGCAACAATCGTATATGGTTGTTAAGAATAGAATTAATAATTTATAAACTTCTTATGTACAGTAGTAAATAACAGATTTACATAGATTAAAAAAAACGTTCCGTAACGGTAAATAGAGCTTTACAGCATCTACATAAATGTAGCCAATGTCATAGTTAGTACAGTACGTAATACAATTGTTGTTAGACCACATCACAATAGTTTATTCAAGTTCTGTCAAATCAAAGGTAACTTGCATTGGCAAGTTATAGTACTAACTTGTAATATTAGCTCGACGACACGTTAGCTCATTATGCCAATGCTCATAATTTATAACTATAAACTTAAGTTGTGCAGTATGAATAAAGGCGAAGTACTTGAACAGAAGTGACTGAGAGAGAAACAAAATTAATAACAATAATGTTAACATAAAATAAACTATAGTGTCCATACATTTATTGGTCTAAATAGGGAAGGATCTCGAGTGACAGCATCGTATTGGCCATCGCAGTTTAGGACGACTCCCCACTAGATGGAGTTACGTCATTATATGCAGGTGTTTCAGCATCGTGCTTCGTGGCCGTCTGTAAGAGAAGCCTTTATAGCAGCAGTAGACTTAAACAGGCTAAAATGATGATTATGATGTTGATTTCATTTTAGCCATTTGTACAGTTTTTTCCTAACTAGATATAACGTAAAAATTCTTGACCTATAATATGGAGCCACACTTTATGGATGCTTTTACGGACTTTTGGATATAAACATACATGCATGTAGCACAAATGAAATAGATTTTTATTTCACGATTTTCTTCTTAATTCCTGGTATAATCGGAGCATAATAAATAATTAACAAGTGCGTTAACGGCATGGAATCAATTCATTACTGTTGTGACAAGACCACAAATGCTAAAAATTTAAACGTTTTTATTATTGCTTTGACCGTCCGAAAATATGTTGACAGCATCTTAAGGACCTTAGTAATTCGAAGCGTATCGAACTTTCCATAATTGATTGTTTCAAAGGGCGCCTTTAGATCCTTTCTTTAAAAGAACTTTTTCAATTAAGAATCCAAGCGGGAAGGCAAGAAAAATGGGGTTTTTCGGCTTTTCGTAGATGGACAATAAAAGAACGGATATTCAAAAGGACTTTTACAAATTCGTTCACTGGCGAATGACATAATTTCTATTTATCACAGCCTATACAAGTCATTAACGGATTGCCTGCTCTATATAAGCTAAATTAAGGTCCCTGATCCTCGTTTTCTGTGCTTGACTTAACACTCTAAGTACCATTGTTACATACTCTATTAATTTTATCATTTCATACTCAAGAATTTCTTTTACAAAGAATATTTTGTAACTTACTTTTTCATGATGTTAGTACTTATATAATTATTTTATCATTCGCAGCGTTGCCTATTACTAATGGATTAATTATGTAAATATTAATATTTTTTTTAGTATTGCAAGAATGAAATATAAATAAAAGACTATTAAAAAGATTATTAAAGAGATATATTAATTAAAGAGAGATTTTGTATTTGAGATGGTTTTAGTTGACAAATGCTAATATAACAAGTATCACTTATATTAAACAACCGTCAAAATGAACCCGCACCTGTCCCCTAGATGAAGTTACGTTTGTACTTTACGAGCTATACTTTCATACCGTAGCTAGCGCTTCATAAAGAATAATACAAGCAATTTAATTTCCAACTTACAACGAAAAAGTTTCCGAGCTCGCGAGACTCTTGCATTGAATAATTCTTTTGCAGATACTGTGACCGCAGCACTGCGCTCTTACTTAAAATAATTTTTAGTACTCTGGTGATCTAAAATTTATGAATAATTTGGGCATTTTTAAGCGACTTGTTTAGTTTTTGTGTATTTTTTATTAACGCCATATTTGCATTTAATCTTAAAATATTTTTTTGGAACAATACTATAGAGTTACTAGAAGTATTAATCAGAGACATTAGAACTTTTTAGTCCAAAAAACGAACGTGTTAGCCTTAAAAAATATATTATGTGTAAATCTATGCTTAGCTGTGGTAGGGCCACGTAACTTTCTCTGTTAATTTTCGCTGTTGCTCAAATGGGTAGGTCCATCCGGGGAAGTACCACGACCTTGCAATAGATCGGCGCTAAGTGGAAATAACAGTTAAAAAACTAAAAACACACGTTACTAATTTTCTATACGATTCCATATTTTTCCTGTATTTTGCTATCCAGGTGGAGATAATATGTTTGTGTAGTACAAAAAAAATAATGATAAAATTACATACAATATTATTTTAATAAAATCCTCCACAAAGTAGTTGGCTAAGTTTCTAATTTAATCCTTCCTGCATCGTGCCAACAACGAATGCGGGATTTCCTTGCCGAATACTTTTACTAAACCTTCCAACGAGTAAAGTTGTTCTCCTGATACTAATCGCAATAATTTCGTTAGGACTGATGTAAAGACTCTGCAGAATATGGAAAATGTATGTACGTAGTGTAAGTTGACCCCCACGAGATGGAGGCACGACCTGTGCAAATTTGCAAGAAGTCGACGGATGCACGTGGCTCAAGATCGTGCTTCGTGGCAGTCTGTGGGGGAGGCCTATGTTCAGCAGTGGACTCACTCATGCTGAAATTATGATGACGATGTTGTATACATACACAACAGACAGATGATATTGTATACATACACAGAGACTACAGCCTACTATAAGATTATTACTAGCTGACCCGGCAAACGTTGTTTTGCCATATAAATTAAAAAATGTTTGGGGTGGACCACACTTATCACTTAGGGGTATGAAAAAATAGATAGTAGTCGATTCTCAGACCTACTGAGTATGCATATAAAATTTGGTAAAAATCAGTGAAGCCGTTTCGGAGGAGTAAGTTAACTAACATTGTGACACGAGAATTTTATATACAAGATTATATTTGTGCTATTTATTGACTTGAGTTAACACTGATGCTGTCCCGACCCTATACGAATTAATAATGAGTTAAAAGTTGGCTGTATAAACGCAAGTAAATGTATATGCTTTATATCTGTCTCAATGAATTATTCAAGCCGTATGGTCTTTTGTTATTCTGTCTAAAGATCACAACAATTCAAAATTTGAGAGACTACGATGCATCAGTATACGAGCAACCCCAGATTCAACGCCTACGAAAATGATAAATGTCTTTTTCATTAAAATATCATGAACTCATTGTAAGTAAACGACCTCCTATATCTTTATCATATTAATTTATAAATGATATAGATATCATATCAAAATATATCAAGAATTCGTGATGTCTCCAAATCTGCAGTGAAAAATTATGTAGTGCACTATTCCCTAATAATGCCTCTCTAGAATAGTCTTTTGTCCGGCAGTGAGAGAAAAATTCATGACCTTTGCATTAATTTTTAAATCCTTCATAATTACATCGTTCAGAGAACTATGGTGGTACATACAGCCAGGATTATTACAAGCATATTTTATGTTTAACACGCCAGAAATTCTTGTTAAATTGCTACAGCAAACCGTAATTAGTCGATTTACTGGTTAGTTTAAAATTTAAAAGTTTATAATTAGTTTAAAAGTATATCACCCACCACTGAAGTCTCTAAGTTATAAACGCGTTTCCATAAATACACCTACTTGCAATATGTATAACTGGGAAGCATAATATCAAGTACTCAAAATAAGTAAAATGTATAGATGTAACACTTATATTCTTTGTGTTAAGTATTACGTTAGATCCATTTTTCGTAAACATCAAGTCCGACCAAGGAAAGGGCCAAAGCTTTTAGAGGCCTAAAAGCAATTTGTCAGATGTCTGCCTTTGTGAGGTTTTCGAACGATGGCATCTTTTTAAATTAAACTGCCTCCAAGTATCGATAAATAGAATCGATACTTTAAGTTTGAAGCACTTTAACTGGTTACGATGACAAATAGCTGCCAAGCATTGTAAACAAATATAAATTACATATTTAATATTTCATTTTATTAAAAATATTACATACACAATTTTCACAATAATAATCATCTCGTGTTCTTCTAAAACATAAATGAATGAAGGTACAATTGTTTGTTACCGAAATCTGTCAATAATCCTAATGTAAGAGGCAATAGTATGGCTTGAGATTTTTAATAAATTTCCTTCTCTCACGCCATATTAAGTTTTATTGTTTTATTCGAGATCATTAATGTTAATTGATACCTATATTAATATATTTACCGTTCAGGAAAGTAAGGGAGTTTTGCTCCCACTTAATAATCACTTAAAAAATGTAATTTTTACGAATTTCGAAGTTGTACCTTAGTTTTGTTTTCTTTGTTTCATATTAGGCACATTTCATATAAGATAACAAATTCATCTTTTTTTTAAGTGCGGATATAATTAACACTAAATTTTCATGATCATTTTTAATAGGTCAATGTAATAGAAAAATAGAAGAAACAACGTTTAAAGATATTTTTTTAAAAATAATGGAATTGATAATTTTATTTTACTTACGTTACTTTGACAACTAAATGAAAAACAAATGAATGAGTGAGCTTGTAGAAAAGCGCGCTTCATATGAAGAGGTACTAAAAAAGATTTTAAAAAGCACATTCTTCATACAAAATAGTTATCCACTTAAATTTTAATTCTTTCAGACGGTACGGCCGTAACTCAAAATCTTCTCTTCCCAAAAGCTCTCATTGAACAAAAAAAATAAGCATTATACAGGGAGGCTTTTCTAAGTGCATCCATTTTTTTAATTAAATTCTAGACATAAATAATGTTATATAAAAAATGAAAAATATTTAACATCATCTCCAAAAGTGCGTCATTTATGGGCAACTCATTTATTTTACGCACGACCATTCATAGCTAACATGGACACAAGTTCGTTTCAAAAGTATACGACCCATTTATGAATGTCTACAGAATTGTCAACAAGTTCTGTTTTTTAGGGAATAGAATGGCAAATTAGAAAAAAAAAAGTTTGTTTCTATTTCAACAATCGATTATACTACCGAGTCTGAACCTCCTGTGTGAATTTGGGCACCTTTAGAAAAGCCACACTGTATAAAAAGCGAACCATATTTTTAAAAAAAGCTTATTATTGAAAAAAGAATGTTTTTCAAAGCTCTTGCAACCCAAAAAAAGAAAGAACAAAATGCAAAAAAAAAATCAAATTTCTTATAAAAAAATTTAATGTGTCATCTTAATTGTAAAGGTCCGAACCATAAAAACTACTGATAACTAAACTTGATATAAACATTTGAAATAGACTTTACTGTCACCATTTTCTTCTTAGCTCTCTTGATTTGTTTATGAAAAAGACAATTTAAAACTTGAAATTCATTTTTCTAGTTAAGTATAAAGCTAAAAGTTTTCAAGAGCTTAGTTCAAACTTTCAACGTTTTACTTCGCTTAGTTTATGATAAAAACAAATATATTCAAGAATACATAAGCAGCACTAGTATTTTAAGAAAGTAATATGTTTTTCATCTTAACACTTTTATTTTTATGCCAGTAATATAACTAGTAAATAAAACGTACTGAACGTTTTATTTACTTGAAGTATATAAGTTGGTATCTTTTGTTGTAATGCGAAATGTTTAGTTTTAAAATTTTAAGTTTAGTTACAAAAAGTTTTAGTTGGTTTCCTAGTAATGCGAAATAACATTATTAGGATAAACAAAATTCCACATTAACACTTAAAACATAAATAAGAGAAGCGTAGAGGTACTGAAATGCGTACATTACTTAGTATTATTCATTTACTCGTTAGATGATTAAGTAAATTATTCAAATGTAATTAGTAAATAAATTATGTGCAATAACATTAACGAAAGCTTTGGTAGTTTAGTAACCGCGCAATTAAAATTCTTGATCGCTAAACCTGAGTTTTATGTTGTGGTCAACCGACAACAGTTAACTCCTGCTTCCCGAAAAGGCTAGCTTGATAGGGGTTCAAAAAAACCCTCGTCAAATAAAACGTATTTGCGCTTTTTCGTTTCATCTGTTAGTAGTCAAGTCACACAGAAATATATATGTATGTACAGGCGTATTCTGCCAGTTCTGCCGTTCAGTTCTTTCCGTTTGCTATAAAAAATGTATCTCATCAACAGTACTAATGATTCTTAATAATCAGGACGGTAGCTGAAACTACTGTCCTTTCAGCGAGCATGCTTATCAGCAACTCTTGCTGGTGGGAATCCTAGAACTCTACGTACCAGCTTCTACGCCATCACTGGCTACTGTACTGTGAACTGTATACTTATTCGATATAGTACAATATTTAATACTCAATGGGAAATAATGCTTGCACCAAATAAATTTAAATATAAAGCTGGTCGCTGTAAGCTCGGGAATATGACAAAAATTCTATGATTCTCGTATGTCCAGCGCATTATACTACGACTGCCAGTTAATAATGATCTTTAACCAACTGAACGTAAAATATATTTTTATATTTGTTTAATTTTTATTTCAAATGATAACAAAATGTTTTCCTAAATAACCTCATACTGTGACTCGTCAGCAGAGTCGCGGAGAAAATTTGAATTAAGGCTCTTGGGAACTCGAAAGAATTGCGAGGCTACTGAAAACATTTACTTTCTTATACTATTTTATACATTTACATAATGTTTATTTTATAGAGAGGGAAGAATTTATGTGACGATCCATTAAGGTAATTCGGATTTCTTATAAAAACAAACAAACAGAACAATGACAGCTCAGTGACTGGACGCTCCTTTTGTGTATTTCAAAAATGTTTTTGTTTATCGTAACTTTCCCATCTTCTCTGCATTCCCTCTTTACGTTGATCTCTACATACTACGTTATGAGTGGAAACAGAGCATTTGATAAGTAGAGCTATATGCAGGTATATAGAACAGATTATTCCTAATCACTACATAGTATAAAACAAAGTCGTCCCGCTGTCTGTCTGATTCGGTATCTTGATTCGGTTTTTTTTTTTTTACTAGGTAGAATGATAGCCGGGGCGGGTCGCTAATGGTGTTTATAATACTCTTGCCAAATAAAGATGTCGTATCAAAAAAATAAAATAAATTTAAAATAATCGAGGATTTTTTAAAGCAAAAAATATCCGGCCAAGTGCGAGTTATACTCGTGCACGAAGGGTTCCGTACCATTATCTATAAAAACCGCAAAAAGAAAAAAAAAATATATATATATATATGTATTGTATGGCAGGCCGACTTAAATATATTTTTAATTCTGTTTTTAAGTACTTATCATTATAGCCGCCACAGAAATTCATTATATGTGAAAATTTCAACTGTCTAGCTATCACGGTTCATAAGATACAGCCTGGTGACAGAAGGACAGACAGACAGCGAAGTCTTAGTAATAGGGTCCCGTTTTACCATTATGGTACGGATCCCTAAAAAACCGCTCTCGCCGTTTTCTTTGACGTATATTTTTGGCCATTGCAGGCCACTAATTACAATTTCTCAACAAATCTTTACGCTTACGTCTTAATTGAAAAACTTTTTTTTCTTCTTTCGCCACGGGCTTGACGCCCCTCTGGACCAATTTATTACGAACAATCCAAAGCTCTTACGAGTGGGAAATGTTATTATTTAATTTTTGCCGTGTTGTTTGTTTTCTTTTCGGCTTTGACAAAGTGTGTCTTAATTATTATAACTGAATTCATTGACGTGATTCATTTAATTCTTAGGGAATCTTGTAACGTTGTAATAGTTACGTACATAATTTAGTAACGGAGCGTAAACCATAATGCACCGAGGCATAGGTTCCCCGGTCGTATGACGTATGAATGACTGTGCTGGATTTTGAATCCGACCGGCCCATTCTCCATTACGGCTCGGGTTGTGCAACACATTAAATATAACATATTTAATATAAACTTTGTGTGTTAAATTACCTCGAACCGTTGCATTGAATCATTACAACACACTTTTGGAGTAAGTCTTCTAATTAATTATAACGTCACCCCATATTGGGGTCCAAGTTTCACCCAACAAATTCTGGTACGCAGCATCACCTGCCACGAGATTCACGACGTCTTCGTGACTTCCATCCTTTTGGCAAATCCTCACGCAGCTGAAGTCCGTCGGCCAAGCAGAACACAGGGGAGTACCGGACTACTTCGGTAGAAATAAGGCGAGCTATACACCCACGACCATATTTTTATTTATTAAAAAAAAAAATATACATTCTTTTAATTTGTGTTGACGGGTTGTTTCCTTTTAAAGTACCCCCGCCACAAACTAAACAAAGATAAGGAGAAAAATTCTGTTAAAGAACACTTATCATAAACCCTTCACTTTTACGGCTTTTTCAACGGGGTTATAAACGCAAGACTGGAATAGTAATTAACATCAACGATGTCATGTCTACTTACCCTGTTAGTACTTAACTGGTAGGAGTTGGTACTAGATAAAGTCAAATAAATATTACATATTTCCACGTCCATTTACGTAAATCTTTATACATAAGGAAAAGACAAACAAGGTGAATTTCGCAGCATTTCAAGTTCTGAATCGATATATTTTATATTAAGTACTCAATTTACGGTTAGAATAATAAATATTTTCATTTCAGTCGGCCTTCAAATTTTTCAATTACATTTAATGATTCATTAAATGTAACTCAAATATATAATTGTTGTCTTTTTATGAACCTACTACTCAATCGTTTCCTAATGAATGTGTCTTATAAAACAATGGCCTCAATACAGATCAAAAATATGCACATATCTCAATATCATGTGAAAAACAACGTGTATATGTAAATACAACTACACGAAAATTCATTATTCACTTACAATGCCCCGATATCGCAAATTTATTTTTAATATGAACAGCGTATCTAAAATAATTTCACGGGAGAGAGCAGCGGCGCGGGCGGAGCCTCTCCAAAAGGATTATTCAAAGTAAGTCCCTCCCGGGAGCTCGGGAAACTTTTTCACCGTACGCGGGAATTTAAATTGCTTGTATACTTTTTCGTGGAATAACGCGCACGCAACGCTATGAAAGTATCGCTCGTAATGTACGAGTTGAATTTAATTAAGGGCAAATGCGGTAATCTATGTGAATTAAATTCGTAATATATGTAGATATATGTAGATTCGTAATTTTAGGCTGTGGTAGTGGGGTGTAGTAGGGCCACGCAGCGGTGTTCGCTGTTGCACGAATGGGCAGGTCCGTCCGGGCTAGTACCACGACGTCGATCGGCTTGAAGTGGAACTGTTATACTTTTGCGTTTCATCTGGTGAGTGATGTAGCCTGGGCCTGCTTTATTAAAAGGTAGCAACGCAACTGCAACCCTACGGGTGTTGCAATCCATGGGCGGTGGTTATCTCTTAACATCTGGCGGCTGCCATCTCGTTTGCCACTTTGTGACATTAAAAAAATATATGTGTATACATACATAGTATGCGGCAGCTCTGTTGACGCTGCGTGGAGTCGTTTCGATGTTCGCTATAAACACCCTATAACCATGGGTATGTTAAACGCATCTTCAACACATCATAAGGTTATTACAACACTGGTTATAAATTATGCCAAAGTAATATTTTCAAAAACAAAACATAAGATTTTTTTAGTAATTAACGTTTCGGTTCGGATCGAAGTTTTGAATTTAAATAAATATTTATTTGATTATGCTTTCCAAAACTACAAAATTGTTACAGAGACTAACAGTGTAACTGCAAACATAATTCAGTGTTTAATTCAGCTATTGCAAATGGGTAATGATAAACATAATATAAAAATATTCAAAGAAAAAAAATAATGTTATACATATATATCTTGTTCGTAGCCATAGCTAATGACTTTGGTATTAGACTATTTAAAAACATAGAAATTAAACACTAGAAGGAGGAAGCTAAAGTAATTTGTGTATAATTAATTTTATTTTAATGCACGTCATTTAAATTTGGAAGTTGGTTATTGCGGTTAAGGATTCATATTGTAGCCATTAATGTCATCGGACACGAGGCCATCAAGATTGTCATGATACGGGTACAATTATTTGCACCCTTGTCACATTTATTACATTCATGACGTTGATGTTAAAAGCACAACACGTATTAATACTATCTCAGGATATATATAACGAGTTTAAATTATTTCTTGCATACTACATATTATTAATTACGCACGAATGTCTGTAATTTGTAAAATAAATATTTGTTAAACATGAACTTTGTAAAATAAATCTGTTTTACGTAAATCCGTATTCGGGTAAATTGAAATTTACTTAATTGAAGATTGTATAC
Source organism: Iphiclides podalirius (assembly GCA_933534255.1). Lineage (NCBI taxonomy): Eukaryota > Metazoa > Arthropoda > Insecta > Lepidoptera > Papilionidae > Iphiclides > Iphiclides podalirius. The sequence continues at coordinate 3,152,815 of OW152822.1, read as the reverse complement.
TGTTACAGAAGTATGAGTAAGCAGAAATATTATAGAAAGAAATTAGTAGAACGAATTTTAGAAGCGAAAGTGATGTAAGTGAAAGATGTTAATGAATGTTTTATTGAAATGACATAATGTATAAGGAATACAGCAAAGGAAGTGTGTAGTGAAACTAAAAGAAAAAGGGATATCGATAAGGATACATGGTGGTGGAGCAAGGAGGTACAAATAGTACTGAAAGAAAAGAATAGTGCTTTTAAGTTGTTGAAAAGTTAGGAAAGGTTTGCAGAATTGAAAGAAGTAAAAAAATACATGCCAAATTTGGACGGGTGGCGCTTCACTTAACACCAGTGACCTGCCAGCTCGTTTGCCACCTTACATAAAAAAAAACCTACGTGGGATTGGCATAAGTCAAGAAACAACAGAAGAATTTCTCCTTTTTTCCATATTTTAATGTAAACAATAAATAGTAGAATTATTGAGCGAATAGAAATTCTAGCGTGACTATTCTCTTAGTTAACCATCAAACTAAGTCCAATTTCGGTACCGGGTACGCAGTTTACAGTTGAAAACTGGATTGCTTCAGGATATCTCTAATTAGCAATATTCTGTCAATAAAGTAACTCAGACAACGCCTTAGCAATGCTGTATTCTTACATTTCGTATATATACTTTAGTTGCAGAAATCTTTGTATTTAAAGAAAGTACTATAATTTATTCAAAAGGAAGCCGTATATTCTCTTTATACTTCCAAGACATTTCTTAGTAAACAAAGGTACAGCGACTGACAGTAAAAGTAAAATAAACAAAGAATGTAACTGTGAGAAATGTTCTAGTGAAAAATTGAAATTTTATACGTCTCTGAATGCGAATCGCAACAAAAATCACACTTCGTACAAAAGAGAAAAGCGTGTTAAATAAAAAAAAAACTTATGTAACGAGTTATACTTCTTAAGCGTTAAGATTATAAAAACAATAAAAATTGTATCATCTGTGCTAACTTTTTGTTGGTGAAAGAGACATTAAATGCAATTGATGACCAATTACTCGGTATTACTATCGATACTCTGCGTGATAGAGTTCGTAACGAACGCAGTAGAACTAAGATAACCGACATAGCTCAGGATAAGCAAGCTGAAGTGGCGATGGGCCGGCCATATAGCTCGTAGAACCGATAACCGTTGGGGAAGAAAGGTTCTCGAGTGGCAGCCTCGTACTGGCCATCGCAATGTAGGACGACCCCCCACTAGATGGAGTGACGACCTGTGCAAATGTGCGGGAAGTCGATGGATGCAGGAGGCTCAGGGTCGTACTTCATGGCAGTCTATGGGGGAGGCCTATGTTCAGCAGTGGACTCAAACAGGCTGAAATGATGATGATGATGATGATGACCAATTGCCCTTGTGGTGTCAATGTAGATAAATAATGTGTCCATATGCATTCTTGTCGAATAAGTACTGGCCACTTTTCCCGCCGCATTTTCCTGAACGATCATCCGTAGAGCTCTTGTTTCCATCAATGTTTCTTCTATTTTAGTGCCCTCTGGCATTTTCCATTGATTCCTTGATTTTTATACACCTAATAGGGACTATAGACCCCAGTATCTTGTATAAATTTCAACTAGCTAGCTACACCCGTTCCTGAAAAAATCGGTGACGACACACAGACAAAACAGACGGACAAGAGAGCGATCTGAATAAGGGTTCGGATTACATTAGTAAATTTATCTAATTAAATAGAAGAAAAATTTTCCTTTACATAACACGATATCATCAATTTTGCGTGTAAAGGCAACGAAAATTCTAATTTACAACATTAAAATCAAATTTTTAGAAAATGAAATAGCAACCATTAGAATAAGAAATAGTAATTATTAATTACATTATATTATTAACATTTATTAGTTACTAAATACGTTTACAAAGTTTAGTTTTATTTTGCCGTAAAATGCAACGACTGCTTATATTTGTCCGATTTGCAAACAAGAGTTCTCATTATTTACTTTTACATGGACAAGATTAAAATAATGTGATACAATATACTTCATTTGCTTTGCTATAAAAAACCTCGTGTCTTACTCGCAGCGGATTACTCATTTGCATACAAAGTGAATGGCACACTTGGCGAAATACGCAACGTCGGGTTACGTCGTTACGTTTATAGGCAATGTTCGATCTGTTTCGTAAGACGAGTTATTATTGAAATTAAAGACGTAGGTATAATTTGTTCTTGTTGAAAAACCATACTGCTTTTTATCTTTTTAATCTTCGAGAATGTGTGTTACTTTTTTGATATATATGGGTCTACATGGAACTGCTACAGCTCTTCACTGATTCGTTTGATGTGAGAAGGTGGCAAGCTAGCTGGCGGTTCACCTGATGTTAAGTGCCCATGGACATTTGCAACACCCGAAACGGCGAAGTACGACACTTCCAGACGTGTACGACTTCATCCGGACAGGCCTGCCCATTGGTGCAACAGCCGAATCTGTTGTGTGGCCCTACCACAGTTAATCAATTTACATATTTGTGTATATAACAACATACACATTTAAAAATGTAAAGTATTTATTAAAGCATTAATTTTATGAGATTGACGACCTAAAAATGTATCCACAAAGCTGCATTAATGGTTTCAAGACGCTTTCTCCGGGTCTGCTAACAGTTTCAATGTTGTAATAAAAATCAGTTTATGAGTCATTACGCCACCTATCATCTTAAGGATGCGACATATGCTCAACCATCTTCCATAAATACTTTTGATACCTACTGTAACTGAACCCCCCTTCATGCATATATAATTATATAAAAATTATATATTTCTTTGCCCCTTTATATGAATAAATCATATAACATTATTACGTGACCAGGATAAATTATCGATCTTTCTATAGGATCTTTCTAAAGGATGAGGTAAAATAACCTTAAAAAATCTAAAATGATAATCACAATCAATGCTGGTCTTAATTGAGTAAAAAGTACAGTATTACAGTACAAGACTAGTACTGTTTTAGTACATACTAGCTGTGTACTAGTTATAAATAAATAATAAGCCTAATTCTTAGATCAACCAAAGCAGATATAGTCAATTAATTTATATATAGTCAATTGCGAATGTCAAAGATTTGGGTTCGATTCCAACAGCGGCGACAAACTTTTCGTACTTTTTCTACAAATTTTAATAAAGATATAGTCAATAGATATAGTTTGAATTCGATTTTTTATCTTTTACCTGAAAAGACTTCTCAATAAATTAACGCGATGTAAACATACAGTAAAATGGCACGAACCTACATGGTATGTTCATGGTACCTTGTATGTGGGCTGCCGTATATTCAGCACACAATACAGCTGAGATTGCCCAGCGTTGTAGAAGTATGTAGGCTGTTACGGCGTTTTAGAGTACGCCAAGAAATAATCTCACCGCTTCCCTTCAAGGCAGTTTATTACCGGACGATCGTGTATGACCGCCTTGGCATCAATGAGCTTGTCTTACACACCGCAAGATAATAACGAATTTAACCTTTAATGCACGGTAACACCGTTTAATTATTTTATTCTTTGTTTAGTATATGTTGTTATAGCGACAACAGAAATGCATCGTCTGTGATTTCAACTGTCTATCCATCACGGTTCATGAAATGCAACTTGGTGACAGATGTACAGACGGAGAGGCAGACAGACAGGCAGACAGACAGAGACAGACTGAGACAAAGACAGAGACAGACAGACAGAGGAGACTTGGTAGTAGGGGTCCTAAAAATGCGAAAAATTGAAAAGTCATCTAAATAAAGAATTAATATAAAAATTAATAATAATAAAAATAAAGAAACATTGTTAAAAAATTGCAAAGTAAAGTACGATACGACGTCAAAAAAAGATTTCACTTCATTTCCATTTACGATAGAATCTTACAAACACGTACAAAAACCTCATAGCAAATGGTTCGGATTCTTCGCATTGAGACTGCAAGCGGTCGATTGTTATTTCTCCCCGTCTACTTTTTCAACGTAATCGTTATTTAATATACACTTTGTATTGAATTAATTTATATATTTATTATTATTTTGTTGAATTAATTTCCGTGACCACAACTTTAATGTTATTGGATAATTCATGATAATTACCGATTTTTTTAATTAATTTTGTTACACAAACTAAGTGGACGAAATGGTATTAAAATTATGATTATCTCTCAATCTCACTCATATTTAAATTCGTATTTTCAAATAGAAGTGTCCATGTAAATTCCAAATTGTAAAATTCGATAACAAGGTTCTGAAATCTACAAACTAGTGTGAATTCACCACAAAATTTTGGCTTTATTCAGTCTAATTTTGTTGGAAAGAATAGGTCCATGATTGCATCACTTGATAACATTCTACTTCAGCTGTTTGGACGGCGGATGGTGCTACTTTGAAAAATTTCTAACAATCGAATTGTTCACATTGATGCAATATAGCCATTTGAAATTGTTTGAATAAAATCCGAGGTTCAGGCTAGGCGACCCATGCGCCAGGCCACCTCAAGCCCGTCGGAACTGTGAAGGCCTCTCACAGCCTTCATGAGGTAACAGTGGCTCATCCAGCCCAAAAAAAAATGTATAAAATGTGTACTGATTTCTTTGTTTTTAGTATTCTATATATTCTATATATCTTATAGGTGTATAAAAATCAAGGTCCTGAGTCAACACGATAAAAAGATATGGGCAAAATTTAGGTTTTCGCGAAAACTTGTAAGTACCAAAATTTACCTTAATTTTCAATTTTTCTAAATTTTCCCTATACTTGTATTGTAAGGACTCGTACTTGATCGGATTTTCCGATTTACCTCAGTGACTCGCGTTTTCAGTCGATACCTATTATATCCCTACTTATAAGGTGTGCGCATTGCGCAGTGTAGTTTCGCTTGCAGTTATTAATTGGATAGATTATGAGGTGAGTATTAAGTGGTATTTGCCACTGACAAACATTATATCACTACTGAATCGTAAATCGTGAAATGTTTATCGTCAACCTTTTTTTTTTTCGTTTTTACATAAAAATCATTGCCCTTACTTTAGGATAACATTATCCTGTGTTGTAAGGACGTTTTAACAAACATAAATGTCACACGGACAAACACCCAGCTACGAAACAACTATCTGTGGGTCACACAAATAGTTGTCCCGTGTGGGGATCGAACCACGACCCCCGGCGCCGAAGCCTGTAACCTTGGCAACTGCGCCACGGAGTCATCTATACACATATATAACACACATACCAAAAACATCTGTTTAAAATCTTCTATTATTTCTAGATTCACAGATATTCCATCCACTGCGTGTAAATGGAAATAATAGAAATAATGAAACCTTGCTCCTCTGAACAACCATCCATTCTATATGTAAATTAGTGTTCCGTCATGAAAGAGAAATACAGTTGTTTGCGCCTTCCACTCACAAAAAGCTTTGCACTTGTTTAATTTTGTGAAAAACTATTTTTACTCAATAGCACATTTTCAGAAAGCGAAATGTGCATTCAAGATAAAAGAAAATTCTCAAAAATCCACTGCAATTTTGTATTAAGGTTTAAAATGTTGCTTCCCTTTTTACATTTAGCATTTTCGCTAGAAAATTTAACTTAAATGGATAAAAACCTCTCGTGATTTAAAAAAGCACAAATCAGCATTTTCTACCAGTTGTTAAAGTTATGGAAGCGTTTGCTGCGGGAAAGCAATTCATAATTATGAGAACAAAAGAAATCATAAAAATTGCTTCCGCGGAGCTGTTACAAAATTAAGACCTGAAAAAAATTATTGTATTCAATATTTATGCTAACATTTGCATCTTCAAGGGTTTTTTTAACATTAATTTTCAAAGGTTGGACAAGAATCCGCAAAATCTACTTTGCCAGTTTATATACAGCTATGACATCAAAAATAATTCAAAAGACCTAGGTCACAATAGGTAATGAAACGTTTTTTAAACAAAATAAGAACCGACTTCAAAAAACTCTATTAGCACTAAAAAGCTAAAAAAAACTAATATAATCAATTCTTAAAAATCTAACCTATATAGCCTAACCTACGTAACCTACGTCGGTGCCAAGCCTAAGCAAGAGCATAAAAGTTTTACTATATAAGTATATAGTCATAAGTCATAAGTTTTTAAACGATTTAAGTGATTTAGATATGTGATTTAGTACATATATTTTAACCTATTTGATAGATAATCGCAGTATTCATTGTTGCTAAAATAAAAAAAAAACATTTCATTTTCAGTGTTTTAATTTTAAAACTTAGGTATTATAAAATATTGGTAAATCTATCAAAAATGCTGCTCGTATGATAAAACGGCGTCAAAAGAAAACGATTAAAAGCAAATGAGAGAAAATCTCTAAGTATTTCACATGAGAGGCCTGACCAGCGCAAAAATTGATTGTTAAAAACGACGAAATCAAGAACATTACAATAATCGTCTTAGTTTAATTCGCACTCGTTTGTCTATACACATTTACACAGATACCAATCGCGTTGGTGAATTGACAACGGCTCAACTTGAATTGCTTTGAGAACGTCATGACAAGTAGACGCTTACAATGCAAACATGATAGCTGAAAACGCGAAAACAGCGTAGTAATTCTGTAAATACGCTGTTTTTGCGTTTTCATCTACACTGAATACATCTCCTTAACTTTTTTGAGTGTACAAACGTGATGTCATGTTGTGTGATTGCGAAAACCAATGCATATTTTTATAGCAGCAATCGCGATTTAATCGCTATCATTATTTGAAGAGTTCCGTCGTCTATCTCCAAAACTCATCATCAGATATCTATGAAATTTAAATGGGACCATTTCGGAACAAAACCCTTTGGAACAAAAAAAGAATTTTCCAAATCCGTCTGTATATTAATATGCACGAACATACATAAAAAAATATGAACACTCGAATTGATAAATAATTTAAGACACGTTCTTTTTACACAACATTCTCTAGTCCCAAACTAAGCAATGCTTGTACTATGGGTACTAGAAAACTGTTAGACACACTTAAACATACTTTTCTTTTGTAAATAAATACACATTATACATAATATATGTAAATAAATACACATTATACACCCAGACACTAGAAAAACACTATGCTCATCACACAATATTTTTCCAGAAGTGGGGATCGAACCCACACCCTCTGGCGCAGAAGGCAGGTACACTACCGACTACGCCATTCGTCGTGATAACCACCTTCTTTTTGAAGTCGGTTAAAACACCAAGTAAAGTCCCGTTTTACTCTTTAAGTACGGAATACTAAAAATCACCCTTCAATCTATAATACATTCACTTAGTCGAAATCATGAAATAGCATCTTGTAATTCGAATTTGTACACGGAGTAATTTGCGTGGTAAGACTTCAATTCACGCGGTTCAAAAGGCTTCGCAATTTGTACGGATGTCTAGGTGTCGGTACAAACGATATCCGCTTTTTAAATATTTGTCTTCAACTTTCATTCATCACACTTTCCCAAACTAGTTCTGAGTCCTATACCTTTATAGCTGACGCTCACTTCAGTATTAAATCTCTCTTACTATTTATCCTAACTGTATATTTTATTTAGTATATAAAATCTCGTTTTCAAGGCATTAGGAGTGATGACAAACTATGATTAATATTATTCAAGTTATTGTTATTTAAATCTTGTATAATTTGAATTTCCATCATTTACGGTTATTTACATTAAAATGATTATCTCTAAACTAAATCAACAAAGGTGAAATAGTTATGATGATTTATTTCACAATCACATTTTTTTGTTTAATGAAATTTTTATGATTCTAACTTGATTCCAAGGAAAGCATGGTGCATTTTATCAGCAATAAATTACGTTTGAAATGGTATTAATTTGTTTCGCTAAGAAAGTATTGTTTGTATGTTTTGGTCAGAAATTGACCAGCGGCTATCTAAAGAAATGGATAAAAAAAATACCGGAGAGTTATTCTTCGCCGATCTCTTCTTACTTGAAACACGGAATTGCACGTTTTCAAGTGAAACTCGAAACACAATGGCGAGGTTCCTTTGTGGCTGAGTAAAGGATTGCAGTCGGACGCCCTTCGTCAGCGAACTGTTCTTATAAGCATGCTTGTATTTGTGCACGTATTGTTGTCATCTCATTTTGCTGTAGAAAACAGAACTTACGTTCCATGAGAAGTAAAAAGCGTTGTCTTTGTTTTTGTGTTCACATTTTTTCATTTCAATCACGACATACACACAGTAGACTAGTCATGCAGATACTCCTGTTAAATTCCAATAAGAATCCCATAATTCAAAATTTTGTAGGTAATTGGGGAACTTTACAATTAATTATTTAAACCTTATGGAGTCAGCGAAGTAGTACTACAAAGGCAAGTTAACTATAGCGTACTGCCATTGAAGCTTTTGAAAAAATTTTACAGCCATGGCTAAAACGCACGAATAAATAACATATATTGGTTTACAACATACCTATCTCGATTCCATTCTACTTCGTACTAATGTTTAGAAAATACTCGAGGAAAAAATAAATTGAAACGAAACCGGGAAAATATCAGGCATTGTAGGAGAGAGACACGAATGAAAATAGGGGAGACCGGTTCTGGGAATGACGCGTAACGAAACGGGTAATTGCTCAGATAGAATGAGATTGAATACGTCAGCATTATTGTCACGTTTAAAAGACATTTCGACGAAGCATTCTTCATTTGGATTAAAATTAAGGCGGATAGGTACTACATTGTTATGTATTGCAGTGGCCAGTAAAGCTTTGAGCGAATTTTATTTTAATTACATGTTGAAAATCTAGAGTAGATATGAACTTGATGGTTAAATAACCTAGAATAAAAAGTTTTCACTATGCTTATTTTATCTTATCATATGCACTTATTTTAGCTTTCAACAATTCGCGGCTTTTGAAAAAAATGTTTATTCTAAGAAACATTTTTTACTATTCATGGGTAGCTTATGTTACAGCTATGGCGTTTTGTCAAAGCTCATCAACATTAAACTTATTTTTTTATAATTGTACATCGACTTCTAATGAGTAATTCAACTTAATATCTTACAATTTCACTTTTGGAGCGACAACAGGATAACCTCCTGCCACTTTAGATACACAATTATTTTCAGAGCATCTTATTAGATTGGACGACGTGATTCGACGTGACGGACGACGCTTGATCGGCCAGACAAGCTTAATCGTAAAAAAACATAGACAAAATCCGCTTACAACACGATTCACATGTTACGCCGATCCTTGGTGGGATAAGGGCAGGAGGATGATGGATTCATATTTTCAAATTCAAATATTCATTTGCCATAAATAGGGTTAAAATGATGTTTATGTATCTATATATATAAAAATGAAAACCTACTTCCCTTGGTCACGCCATCACGCGTGAACGGCTGGACCGATTTCACTTTTTTTTGTTGTGTTTGTGATCCGGGAGCCAGGTACATTTTCGGTCAATTATTTCTTTTCGAGAGAAAATTCATAAAAGGCATGGGTGGGCGGTGGAAGCCTCCCACGCATGGAGAAAAAAAAACTTCAGTCATTTCCTCTCATTTGAAAATTTGTCAGATTATAGTTTTCTAGTATTTTGAAAGAAAAACAAAGTCAAAAAATTTTGCGAAATAACTCATCCTTGTTAATCGATGGCTCTGACATTTGTACGAAACACTCCGTAAAACCTTCAGATTTTGACATTATCGTGAATGCACGCTTCTTGCCTTTTCTAAAAAATGCAGGGTTGTAATCACATTAAAACCTAAACAGTTATTAAAGCGAAAAAAGGGCTAGTATGTTATAACACAGGATAATTTTATCTTACAATATGGGCAATGTTTAATAATACTTATGTTAAGAATATTCTTATTTTCATAAAGGGGTGGCATAGCGATTCTGAAAAATATCTGACTGATTTTCGCTTTTGGCGGACGGCAGCTCGCATTGGTGTTAGTTATACGTTGGTAAAAGCATTTGAAATTCTATATTTTATGAATAACTCTTGTTATGTTCCAATAAATATTTAAAAAAAAATACGTTTTTGAGTGTTATGTAAGCTGACGTTGGTTCAAGCTGTTATACTTCGAAATATGTGCCCTGCAACTGAATGAAGAGATTTCCTGCATTTGTAGTATTGCATAAAAAGTCGTTTAACAATCTTCGAAGATGTATCCGATTATCCGGGGCAATACGACGAAACACCAACCAAAACTCCACCAACCACTAAATCTAAATATTTATCTAGTATTTAAACAAAACAAACATCATAAATATGAAAGCCAAATTAATTGTTTACCCACAAACATGTATCCGTTGTGATAACATAAACGTAGTACGAATAACGTGCGTCGACCCATCTCAGCAAAACTAAATACATAAATTAATCATAACTTTGTGTTGTCATAATGTTTATGCACACTGGGGGATTATTGTTAAGTTTCAAGAAAATGAATTATGGTACGTCAACAACTCATACTTCCTTCGGACGTTCTATTGTCTTCTTCTCTGCTTAGGAAACCATCCTTGCTAATATTATAAAGGCGAAAGTTTGTATGTATGGATGGATGTTTGTTACTCTTCCACGCAAATACTACTGAATGGATTTTAATGAAACTTTACTATAATATAGCTTATACATCAGAATAAGGCATAGGCTATAATTTATAAACATATTTTATGTATATCTGTCTTTCTGTCTGAATGTTACGCCTTCAGCCTATTCAACGCAGACGTAGTCGCGGGCGGCAGCTAGTATACAATACTTATCAAGTTTCGTAGCAGAGGATGACAATGTGAACTCTTGATCTTTCTTAATTTACTTCTATATGAATACTTCAATCTCTATGGCGTATTCAAACAAGGTAGCCAAATAAATACTTTATTAGGAATTACGAAAACTGAACAACTTTAGAAACCCTCTCTTCCTCCGCTATATAACTGAGGCATGCATATAACTGCTGACAACTTTAGTAATAATGGTGAGAATGATTAGTTATTGCTTATTTTATTGTTTTAAAAAAGTTAACTCCAGTTTTAATGCTGTTATGTCGAAAGTACAATAGTAATTACAAAAAATTGAAAAGAAAATGCGGAAAAGTGTGACGACAATTTTTTAGTCGAGGAGAGGTTCTAGGGCGGTAGAAACTTACTCAATTTAATGTTAAATTAATGAAATGAATCTTTTATTAATGATTTTAAATGTGTGTTTAGAACCTACGCTTTTCTGTACTTGTATGCACATGGATTTAATAAAACTTAAAAGTAATTGGTACCTTACATATAAGAATTTCATTGTGTTACGAACTAAAAATTCTTGGTGTGATAGACTCATATGCACAAAAATGGGACATAAGTAATTATTTCGAATGTGATATAGGTACAGATAAAGGCTAAGGAACTGGATGAGTTATTACATTCGTTAATGTGTATTAAGGCGACATTTAATATATTCAAAGATGTTCAGAAACGTTTGATTAATCAAAATAAAGATCTATTTATATTATAATATCAATACGACGTAGTGGGTAGTGATGTTGTCCCTTGCGCCAGAGGGTATTGGTTCGATCCCCACTCCTTTTTTTGGTATCGGGGGGAGTGGGGGGGTGTGTCTTCGAAAGATACCCTGTCATTATATGACAGGGTTATGTGGGGTTCTAAAACCCCCCACTAATCTCCTCGGTGGCCACCTTCTGTGCGTCTAGAGGGACTCCAGGGTCTCCTACGCCTCGGAGAAGGATAAACCTTCCCTGATTCCCTCGCCATCTTGCAGCAGCTCGATGCCACTTCATGTTGCTGCCAATCCCTTTTTAGTCGCGTTTAAGACAAGCAGCAGATACCTTAGCCCTATTCTATGAGCCCGGGCTAAACATGTATAAATATTGTGTGTTGAACATAGTGTTTTTCCAGTGTCTGGATGTCTATATATGTATTTATTTACAAAAGAAAAGTATGTTTAAGTATATTTATAAGTTTTCTCGTATCATATATAGTACAAGTCTTGCTTAGTATGGGACTAGGGAAGGTTGTGTAAAAATTTGTCCTAAAATATTTATTGTTATTATTATTAAACAGTTAAAAATATAAAGATACGTTAAGTCTCCAATTCAAAGTGACTATGCCATAATATCCACCAGTGCAATTCATTACTTCATTTCACATAATTTAAAAAAACGCAACTTGAAAAGACTACAATGTTTCTGTATTATTTTAATTATTTTATTGAATTTAAACAAAATATTTATATTTTATTGAATTTAAACAATATATTTATAATATATAAATATTTAAAGTCCGTATACTTCAATTATTAATACATGCAAAACGAGATTTTAAAAAAGTTTCAAAAATTTAAATTCACATTTACGTACGAGTTTTGATACTATTTCGTAGCAACGTAGTATTTACGACGAAAGTTTTATTAAAACGTGAGAAAAGTTTTAATTAATACAAACAGCTGTTCGCCTAATCCTTTGAGATTTTGGGATTAATGTCACAATGGAGGTTCCTCGTTTGAAATACACAATAACCTAAAACACTAAACACTAGCGTAAAATTAATTGATTGAAATAATGATTTACAGCATTGCGTCATAACATCGTTAAGTAAACCTATTACAAATTTTATGAAATTTTACTATTCGGCGTTTTTTGTATTGTCATGGAACTGACTATTATTTAACAAACTGGATCAAATTTAGAAATTAATTGCATTAGAGTCTGTTGTACATTAATATTAATCTTAAAGAAAGGACAGTGCTGAAAATAAGGGATTTTTTCATACAATGACCAAATATCTTTTCTGAATGCATTTCTATTAAGTTTTGGACTCGTTTAATAAGGTAGCATACAGAATGGATTTACTTAAAATCCTATGTCCCATAGATTCTGCAAGCAAAAATTCTGCAGCGGGTATACTTTAATACCCACACATGTTGTAGCCGTCTGTAAGAAGATCCGTACTGACCTATTAAACGCACTTTTGGAAAAGAAACACAAGTTAAGACCTGGCACCTGCGAGGAATCTTTCGGCTAAAACCTGAGAGTGCGCGATAAGTATGCTGTGACGCGATATTTTAAGAGTAGAATAACAGTTGTGCTGAAGAAAGAATTATAAGCGCGAGCTTTCCGTTGATGATGTTGGATATAGAGCGAGGCGATGACTAAAGTCTGACCCCACCACCATATGGGATACACAGAAGGAAACAGAATCTACGTTGGTAGGGCCACGCAGCAGCCTCGGCTGTTGCACGAATGGGCAGGCCCGTCCGGGTACGTACCACGACCTCACAGAAGACCGGTATAAAGTGGAAGTATGACAAATGGCGTTTCGTCTTGTGAGTGAGGTAGCCGGAGCCCAATTTCCAAAAAGGTTGTTAACGCATCTGCAAACCCTCGGGTGTAGCAGATGTCCATGCGGTATTCACTTACCATCAGGTGAACCGTCTGCTCGTTTGGCAACTTTTCACATAAAAAAATAACAGAAAATTAACGAAATAAAGAAAGAAGTTTCATTATTTCTTTATTCCGTAGTTTAGGAGACTAATTATATAAGAAACGATAATATCATTCATATTATATACTTATATAGTATACTTGTATACTATTCATATTATCGTTTGGTATTGTATACTTGCATTCTAAATCTGCTAGTGAATCCATGGTGCTCGTATGACAACCAAATGAGCCATTTTAGCTCATTTTTTCTTCGTTTCTTTCTATGTTTTCAACCGACTTCAAAAAAGGAGGAGGTTCTCAATTCGACTGTATTTTTTTTTTGTTTGTTACCTCAGAACTTCGACTGAGTGAACCGATTTTGATTATTCTTTTTTATTTGAAAGCTGGGAAGCATCCCATGTGGTCACATAAGGTCACGTAAGGGGCTTAGAAAACTCCTTAGGAAAATCAATTACAAAATGAATATTTATAATATTAATAATATTTGAAGTTGGTTTTCATTTTCGTTAGTAAAAAAATGGACTTTTTTATATTATAATCTTTACAGTCAGTATCTTTTATCGTGCTGAGACCAGCATTTAATCGACATAGCTGCATCAAAACAGACAGTCCAATATCTTTAGGGACTGGAGAGCGTCATAATGGGTTTTAATTTCTCCTTTCATTTTTAAATAGAGAATGAACATTCATCGTTTAATCGGACTTATCTTCCAATAATTAATAATATACTTATTTACTATACTTTAATATATAAAGTTTAAATTTCAATTTGAACATTACTGAATAGTTTTTTGATTTCGGCGGTAGTGATAGCTTTCTCATAGCTTTTTCATATGCATCAAGTTGCGTGTTCTATTTTTCATTCTATCACAATAAACGAGCTAGTGGGTCTGTAAAAAGACAATGTTTGTATGTTTGAAAGGATATAACAATGGATGCGCCAAGCACTAAACTAAAAAACAATGTAAATAAAAGACGTAAAGATTTTTGTCGGTGTGGCAATCAGCCTTTTAGCTTAGAGGATAAAGCGTCAGTCCGCGAATACCGAAGACATGGGTTTGATTCCCACAGCGGCGACAATCTTTTCGTACTTCTTCTACATATTTTAATAAGACAATAGTTGTTTTCGTAAGAAATTCGCATGACATTAAAAATTTCGATCGGTAAATTTTATCAACTTCCGCAACGAACGAGCGAATGGGACTTGTAATTGTTTTTTTTATTGTAAATGCATTTACTCACTTATTCAAATCGTCAATTAATTAAAATTTAAATGGGTAATGGGACTAAATACGAGGTGACAGTTTATATAGTAGACCGTGGAAAATGATGTAGATGTATAATCTTTTTTATTCTGTTAAATTCGATTGTACGAAATATAAAAAAAAAACAAAATAAATAAACAACACGTTTAAAATAAATAGCCACACATTCTTCGACACGACGGAGTTACATCCACGAAATTGTGACATAATTAAACGATTCCCCATGGCTAGTTTTACAGCGGAGGGTTAACGAATTGGATTAGCTGAGTTACTCCAATGGTAGATTTCTTTTTTGGTGGCACTTAACGATATAATACTTAAAAAAATAGTTCCCGTGAGAATATAATACTATCTTAAAAATTGCACGTTCAGCAACATGTGTTATATAAATAAATAAAACTTCTGCTATGTATTAGATATACAGTACACATGTGTGTCCTTAAAATTTCACTTGATGTTCTCGTCCAATTATAGATAATCATTGCTAGTTTACTTCAAATATATGCAGAATTATAATAAATTAATACAATTATTTAAATGTACGGTTCGTTATATATACAGCCGCGGCGCAAATAATAGTAAAGTGTTAGTTTTGACACTTTTAAAAGAGAAAAAAAGGTAAGTTACCTAGCTACTTGTACTTGCGAGAACATTATTTTATGATATTTTCACTTTTTTACTGACTGTACATCCAAAATAAACTACACAAAGGCTTAACATTTCAAGTTGCTTTATAATGTAAGTGTAAACATCCTAGAAACTTGTTTCCTTCCTTGTTTGGCTTCAAATCTCAGACACAAACCGCACCTACAATTTTTTTAATTGGACTTTATTTTTAGTAATAAATTCTTCATAATCATAGAAAATAGTTCATCTACAATCATAAATTAGATAATTCAACGCTTAACTGGGCAAGGATTACCCTAATTACAGTCTACTAACTAAATCATTTATGAATTGAAATATCTGTTACTCGGTTATAGTAAACGACAAACAATTTAATAAAAATTTAGGGATTCTTTATTTGTAAGAAGGATTAGGAGGTCACTGTTCACCAAGTATACTGCTGTAAGGTCACACAGCACTTTGTAATGGCACATGAATGCACAAACTCGTTTAGAGATCCACAAAAGCCTGTTTCAACTGGTCAGTCAGATGGCCCATTTTTTAAAATTTACCAGCGCATAAAAATTGCGTCCCATGGATAGTGTCACTTGTCATTCAACTGTTGTAGAGCCACGCAGCAGTCTTCGCTGTTGCACGAATGGTCGCCCGGGTAAGTACTACGACCTCACAAAAGACCGGCGAGAAGTGGAAATCATATACTTCTGCGTTTCGACTGGTGATGGTCAGCCAATACCGGGTTCCACTTTTTCGAAAGTTGGAAACGTAATTTCAAACCTACGGGTGTTGCAAATGTCCATGGACGCTATTTATCGCCTAACAACAGGTGAGCCGCCAACCCGCTTGCCATTTTCTGAAACGAAAAAAACCAGAGCACTGTAATCATAGAAAACAGTTTATCCATATTTAAACATTAGATAATTCAACGCTTCACTGGGCAAGAGTCACCATAACTCCAGTCTAATTATCTACTTGACTCACTCTCCAAGACTACATTCCTAACCACATCTAATAGATGATAAACATGCCACTAGAACATTACCCGCCCATCGGCTATTCAGTTGCCTTGTTCGCTTAACTTTGGCAATGAAAAAGAAATATTTGTTTTAGGAAATTCGGGACGACACAAAGATGTCCGAAGTCAGAGTGGAAAAAGTATTAAGTAACTCTTAGGAGTCGGGAAAAGACGGTAATAATGAGACAAGTTTTACACTTATTTTAATAAGAAACAATTGCAGGAACGTAGGTAATACTTATGAAATAAATTATAAGTTGTTGTGAAACATTATTGTATATAACTATGTTACAGTACATACATCATCATACTCTTCCAATTACACTAAACCATTATGACCTTTGATCAACCATGACAAACCATCTTATTAGTCAGAACGATTTATAGCCTGATTTCATAACATTTATATTGGTTTGGTGGAGACGTTTTATACAATAGAGTGTTATGTATAATTACGTCAATGATAACATGATAAAGTTGTTAAATAATAACAAATGGTTGAAATCGAACCCGCGTTAATTAGCGTTTTGTTTAAATAAACACAACTATCTTTTTTCACATGAGTATACATATATTCTATATAATATCGTTATGTACAACTTATGGACAAATGACTCGTCAAGCCAATATTACTATACATAATGTAATGAATACTGTAATAAAAAGGAATTGTTTCGACACAACTACTACAAATCCTATATAAAATATGAAAATCTTTTTTTTTTTTAATTACATTACATATTTAAAAATCAACAAAAGGCATGTAAGTTGTATTATACAAAACAACATTGCAGTAAAAATAAAATTGAGCGGGTTGTACATTAATAAGGAAACTTTTACATAAAAAATTACCCTTTGTGAACACGCTTTACTCGTACACATTTGATAAAATACTGCTAGCGTTCATTTATATTACATCCATAAGGAGAACAGGTAAGTCAGCTTCCATAAGAAATGTCGTGTTACGACTATTTTCTCTTATTTTACACTCAAAACTTTGAACACCTTAACTGGATAAGTACAAACAAGGAAATAAGGAAAAGAAACCGCCGCAAGTAAAGTTATGTCGTAAAAAGTTCGTTACTTAAGCGAAAAGCGTAAAACCTGACTTGTTTAATCTCAATAATATAGTAGCGTCTGTTTTTTCGCATCCTGGGTTTGCGTCATCTTATGGAATATTCGCGTAGGTAGCAAGGTCTATAAATTAAAATTTGATATTTCAAATTTAAAATACATTTCCAACGCCACCGTATTACGAACTAAATTAAATTATAGGCTTTATACCTTTTTAAAGTGGCCCTATACTTAACCTGTTCCTAATTACTTCTTACGTTCTTAACTTAGTTCTAATTTGTCAATACATCTTCAAGTATCCATGGATTCACATAAAAACACTGATATATAATCAATTATGTAATTATTCTTCTGTTAATTCTGTTAAAAAGCATAATTATAAAATTGTTAAATAAATGCAAAAGTTATAAAAAAACAAATTATGTTCGACTTTTATTGATAATAATATAAATAGATAGTAAAGATTTCAAGAATTAATTGCTTTTTTGTACATGTTTGCATTAAATCATACGACAAAAAGAGAAGGATGAATAAGTTGGCGAAGAAGCAGGGGGTTATGACAAAGAAACGATACTTATGTTACTTCGTTAACTGTTCGCAACTCAGATAATGAATGTTTATCGCACCTTTTTATTAATAAACTAGCTGCTGCCCGCGACTACGTCTGCCTAGAATAGGCTGAAGGCGTAACATTCAAACGAAAAGACAGATACACATAAAATATGTATTTAAATTATAGCCAATGTCTTATTCTAGTGTATAAGCTATATTATTGTTAAGTTTCATTAAAATCCATACAGTAGTATTTGCGAGAAAGAGAAACAAACATCCATCCATACATACAAACTTTCGCCTTCATAACATTAGTAAGGATCTTTATAATTACGTGATAGCTTAACAAAGAATTATGTATAAATGTTTTTCAAATTAACAATAAAAATAATGATGATTTAAATTTCTCAAATTTAAATCATCATTATTTTTATTGTTCGTACTGTATGCGAGCAAAGGGAGAACATATTGTGTAATTTCAACACAATTCAGTCAATAAACAAAAATATATGCGCAATTCCTTTTAATTAAATTCCGAACGTATAAACTATACCTCATGAATATTTCTGTATATACGGCGACAGGTTTTTTGAGGACAGCCTCTGTTTTAATTACATGAATAGTGGAATAAGCGAGCAGACGGATCACCTATTGTTTTCTACCACCGCTCATGTACTTCTTCAACCTCTCGTTGACAACCTTAAAAAATGTGGGTGCCGCTTACCTGACTCTCCTGATGAAACTCGACAGTAAACACTGCGGTACTTCACCTGATGAGCTCTTTTTTTGGTATCCGGGGTATCTTCAAAAGATACCCTGTCATCTTACGTGGTTATGTGGGGTTCTTACCCCTCGGTGGCCACCTTCTGTACGTTTGGAGGGACTCCGCGGTCTCCTATGGAACGCACCGATGTACTGGGCGTGAGGACGCCTCGGAGAAGGGTAAGCCTTCCCTAATTCCCTCGCTATCTTGCAGCGCCTCGAGGCCACTTCGACCTGCTGCCAGTCCGTGGCCCCTTTTAGTCGCCTTTGACTACAAGCAGAAGATACCTTAGTCCTATTCTTAATAGAATAATAGTAGTAATGAGCCTGTCTATTAATGCAACAGCAGAAACCTTTGCCTGGAAGCCTATGCTTACTACCCTCGTGAAGGCAAGGGACTTGTCAGACTCGCACCGACCAAATTGCCACGATGTTGCACCCGGTGCGCATATCATCAGGGACACGGAAATACTTTCGCACACTTCCGCGACCGTGCCAGCGTTCCACCCCATCCCCAGTAAAGGCACGCTGACACACTCAACGCGACTTACTACTCAAACCCGAGCTTACTGACAAAGGCCAGGGAGCCCTGGGCTAGGTTTGTAGCTCCCATCGCTGTAGTCCAGGGCCTATAGAATAGGGCTAAGGTATCCCTTGCCTATCGTAAAAGGTGACTAAAAGGGGACACGGGTGGGCAGCAGCACGAAGTGGTCTTGTGCTGCTGCAAGAGGATGAGGGAATCGCAGATAGTTTATCCTTCTCCAAAGCGTGTTCAGGCGTAGTACCGAGGGACAGCGGTTCGTTCCATGGGAGATCCCAGAGTCCCTCCAAATGTACAGAAGGTGGCCACCGAGGGTGTTTTAGTGGGTAAGAACCCCACGTAACCCTGTCATGTAAAGTGACAGGGTATTATATTTTGAAGATTTCCGTCCCTATACCAAAAAAAAGGTCTGTAGCTCCGCATCTCACCACATTTTGGCCGCGGAGACTAGGGGGAGCGATTTATTGGAAATACTGACACTCTTAATTAGCCCAGTGGGAGGGGCCCTCTCGAACCGGCCTTACACCGCACTCCGACCAAGTTTGGGTTCCTCTTGGCTTGGCACCAGTACTAAGCCCCTTCAACACTGCAAAGCAGTTACCGGGCCGGAGTGGGGAAACGGGCCGGAGTGGGGAAACAGGCCGGAGGACTTATCGAACCGGACTAAATGTCCCCTATTAAGAGATAGATAAGGCGAACGCTCGAGGTTAAAATCAAACTTAAACGCAATTCAGTCCCCAAAATTAGTCTTAAATAACAATCTATATGTTACTGTCCACTTCAGGCCATTGAGATCTTTGTGATAAATTTACAAACGTATTAACAAATATAAATCGACCATAGAATATTCCGTAGGGCGTATTCGATTAAATTCTACAAAGAAAAGAAAAATTCCTTAATGAATAATTTTGAAAAGCCACAGGAAAATATTGGAAAAGTTACGAAGAAAAAGTAAAAAAATGACTTTGAATAAAGTGTCACGAACAGACGAAAATAACAAGGTAAGTTGGATATTTCTTTTCATGAGAAACAAAATGTACATTAATATAATAATCGAGCAAAAGAATTGTTCAAGTGAGTTGGGAAAAGGATGTGACATTTTTTTTAATATCCATGCAGAAAACCACCCTACATAAAGAAAAAAAACTATGAATAAAGACCAGTAGCTAAAGTATATCAAAATTCACTTTCTTGATTTACATGGAAAGGAAACTACTTGACTTATATGCAAACTCTTTTATTTAAGTAATAAATAATAATAATTATATGTATTAAAGATATAAAAAGACCTTAAATAATCTATTTGCTAATGATTTTACTTTCATTTAACAGGTGAGTGAATCTTTTATTAAAAGAATTTTCTTTGTATTCTTGACTAAAATAGAAACAGAGAATAACAGTTGTTATTGGGATACATTTTTATATACAAATGAAACTTTCGATTTACAGAGAAAAGCAATGAAGTCCTTGTTTCGTTCTTCCCAATTAATTCTAGAGCTTTATTCTTTACATTTGACACAGCCAATTAAATTATAATAAAAATATTTTATATATGTATTCCGCGAAGTAAACAAATATTTTTGTTGAATGAAAAAGAGCTCCGCAAGTTAACTCCTTCACTATCAAAGCTACACATATCTAGAACTGCTTGCCCGATAACGTAAGAGATGCAACAAATAAGGCCTCTTTCAAAAGACAGCTTCGTAAACACTTGTTGAAACACCATTACTTAAGGTATAAACCATTACTATGTCCAGAAGCACTTTTAGTTCAGAAGCATTTTTACGTCTTTAATCCCAGTCATGCCAAAAATTAATTTCAAACGAAACAGAATATCACATTGACGTTGGCAATAAGCAGTGAATGCAGACACAAGTACATTTTCAAGCGACTCCAAAAGAGGATTAGGTTCTCAATTGGACTGTATTTTTTTTAATGTTTGTAACCTCAAAACTTTCGCCTGGGTGAACCGATTTTGATAATTCTTTATTTACTTGAAAGCTCGTGCTTTCCATGTGGTCCCATATAAATTTCATGAAAATCATGAAATTTATATGGGACCACAATGTTAACGAACAAGTCTATTTTTGTACTAACGAAAAACAAAACCGACTTCAAGTGTCTCGCTCTGTATTCATTTTATTATTGATTTTCGGGGTTTGCCTAGCCCATTACCAATGAAATTAATATGGGACCAGATGGGAAACCCCAGCTTTCAAATAAAAAGGAATCATCAAAATCGGTTCACTCAGTCGAAAGTTCTGAGGTAACCAAGATAAAAAAAAAACAATTGAATTGAGAACATCCTCCTTTTTTGAAGTCGATTGAAATCATGGAAGGCGCACGTTCACACAAGTGTTTGTTAATAAATAGCACCACTCACACTAACAGTAATATATATATATATACAAATTAATATAGCAATGAATTATCTTCAAACAAATATGAATCTATGTTACTTCAACTAAGTCTATACTAACAATTATACAAATGTATATATTATACAAATGTAAATATTATGTTATATAACTATACAATACGCTAGTTTTAGCATTTCTGCGACCTTGCCAGCACTGGCTCCCTTGGTCGTAGTAAGGCACGGCCGACGAACTCCCCCAATTTCGGCGAGTAGAGGCCATGGGAGCCAGGAAAGCCAGGGCTAATAAGCAGCAAACCTTCCAGCCCCCAGGAGCGGAGGTTCTGGGGCTCTGCCACTACTTGTCGGCCAAGGAAGATAGGGAGAACGGCGCAGTGCCATACTGAAACTCCTCTCCCCCCACAGCCCCACCACCACTGCCTCAGCAGCCCCGCCTATTCTCCGCTTCCTCCGCGACTCCTCCTCGGTAGCAGAAGACAAGGAAGAGTGGCTCCTCCTCTTCCTTGTCTTCTGCTACTGAGAGCAACAGGACCAAGAGTAGCTCCTCCTCTACCATCCTCGACCTGTCTCCTGCATGCTCCAGCAGGCATCCAGAGTGGGCTCAATGAGCCTATTCGGTGCAACCCACTCGGGCTGGCCGTACACCGCGGGCCGGAACAGAGTGGGTTCCTCTTAGTTTCGGCGTGGGTGACCGAGCGACGGCTACTAAGTCATTACAATAAGGGAACCCAGTCGGAGAAGAGATTCTTAACATCCTGCCATAACTAAGAAGAAAGGACCGCCGGGGCGCTGCTATTCCTAATTATGCGGGATTCATCATCTCAATAAGTAATAAATTGTACTGCACGACTATTTCACATGTACAAAAAAATAAAAAGATTTTTCTGGCGCTATGTCGCAATATACATTTGAATTTTTTAATCGAACTGCGGGCTTCATTAAGTAGGTAAACTGCAGTTAGAATAAAAGAAGCAATAACTTAGTATATTCGCGCGGTCGTCGCCAGAGTTGCGAACAGTTAACAACTACAACTTGGGGATTTGAGTACCATTCGTTTTTTTTTTTTTTGCATTTTTAGTTCTTTTTAGTAAGTATCGTTCAACAACTATTTCAAAACTTTAAAAAAAAAGAAGCAATAATTCACAGCGACTAGGGCACATTCAAATATGGCTAACATTAATTTAACGTCGAAACTTATTTTTATTAATTTAGTATTCATATTTTCTCATATACAGGTCATGCTTGACGTAGTGATTTTATTAGTAAAAACAGAAACTACCTGTTTTACGTATATTTATTAGTTTTTACGTATGAGACGGGAACATAAGACTAGTCAAGGTTTTAATTAGTCGGAGCTGTTGTTTTTCTTTTGCGCGTGCCGAAGAGAGACTACAATAAAAAGATTAGTTATGAGGGTGTAAGTTTATTTAAACCTAAAACAGAGGACCTGCTGAATGACTTTTTTTTAAATAAATGATAAATAGGTCAGAATTATTTTTGTACCAACCAAGATGTTTCAGTGTCTTATCTATATATTAAAACTACAAAATTTGACGATTCATAAGAGCGCGCAAGCGTCTATTTGAATAAATATATTTTTGATTTTGATTTTGATTTTGTTGGATGCCCTCCTCTACAATTTTTACCAATCTCTACAATGATATACGAAAGAGCAGACTCATGTATATCAGGGTAGATCTTCTTTGTCGTTGTTTTGTAACACAAGTACTCTATGACAGAACATCCTGTAAATATTTTTTTCAAGTTTTCAGCATTTTATAAAATCGCGCTTGGTCTCACTTATACAAAACGCAACCGCTATTAGGTCGCCTGTGACAGCCACAAATCAATTAATGAACGCCTGACAGTAGTGAAATTACAATATAAAAAGTATTTATATGTGAGCCTAAGATGGAGTGACGACCTGTGCAAATGTGCGGGAAGTCAATGGGTGGCAAGTGGCTCAGGATCGTACTTCACGGCAGTCAATGGGGGAGGCCTATGTTCATCTGTGGACTCAGGCTGAAATGATGATGATGTGAGCCTGCGAAATTTTTAGTCGACCGACGTAAAATCGCAAAACAAAACTCATATTTACTAAGTTATAATTATTGAGTAAGTAGATATTTGTTAAATAACTGTTTAATTTTAAGAGTCAGTATAAGTCAAAATTTCTTTATTCAATATAGACTTAATTTCAGTTTTATTGAACGACAAGAAAAATCTACCACCAGTTCACTAAACTAGACATGACCAGAGAAGATCCGGTAGGAAATGGTAGATCTAAAAATATTTTAATTTTA
Source organism: Iphiclides podalirius (assembly GCA_933534255.1). Taxonomy (NCBI): domain Eukaryota; kingdom Metazoa; phylum Arthropoda; class Insecta; order Lepidoptera; family Papilionidae; genus Iphiclides; species Iphiclides podalirius. The sequence goes on along the minus strand of OW152822.1, from coordinate 3,128,851 downwards.
GTAGGGCCATTAGTTTAAAGATGTACCACAGGTCTGGTGAGAAATGAAAATATTTTTGGTAGGGCCACTCGTCGTCTGTGGAAGTACCACGCCTAACGCAGGTCTGTTGAGAAGTGAAATTATTATTCTTTTGGTTTTCGTCAGGAAAATGGACTTGTCCGACTGTCTTAACCGTTCACACGCTTGACACCTTCTCATACAAAAATAACCTAATGAAAGTATCAAACTTTCTGCTCTTACGAGTAAAATGGTAAAATATTTCTTTCTAAATAGAAATTCAAAAGAATAAGAAATAAGCTAATTTTGAAATTTGTCTTAAAGTCCATATATAAATTTCCCATTTTGACATGTTGTACGCCCGAAGATAGGTTCAGGCACACCATTTTAATATGTGGTTTTCCGATTATAGAATCCGATTTAATGAAATTTCACATGAAAATTGTCGATAAACTACTGAATTTTTTTGTTTTTTAAATTACAAACAAGACTCTACATTATGTACCTAAAATATTTAGGTAACATTTATCGTGAAAATATATTAATATGTCTTGCTGTAGCGTGCCTTGCCGTGAATTCTGGCCTGACCTCTCAAAAAAGTCTAGGACAGCCAAAGGCAGGACTTTGAAACACCCTGATGCGTGTGGAGTAACCTACTTAGTAATTTTTCCGTACTTACCAAACACGTAATACTTTGTTAGTTTTTTCTACATTATTTTTTTTATATCGCAGGTATCCTTGAAATTTCTCTTCCTAAAATACTTAATTTTCTAACGACTTTTTCAATTTCTCAACTACATTAACATGGCTTTAATAATATGCATTAATAAAAAGGATCTCAATGTGAACTGTAACTCTTTTCATTTCAACCTGTAAAGTTTAAAACAAACTAAAACGAATTTAACTATAACGACGTTCTGAAAACTTAAACTTTTGAGACAAAGTTTCATAGTTGCAACATGAGTTGCTATGAGTTTATTCTTATGTTGTAACACTAGTTCAAGTATTTGCATAGTCGTACTGCACACTTCTTATAAGTTTACCTTAGAAATACATTTTTGAGTTTAAATTTTATTATTAAATACGTAACTGTATTCATAATTCGGTTGTTAGAATTGCAGTTTTTACTCGAAGTATGCTTTCGTTTCTATACCTACTGAACTATGTGCTGACGCAGAAAAAGTCAACACGTCTTATAAGTTAAACCTTTGGCTGAATGAACCAGACGTTCGTTTAACTTACAGTGCACTGTGAAAAATGTAAAGTACCTTTTACCTCGCACTAAAATAACAATCGCATATTCAGAAAAAGTAAAATTTATATAAATTTATATTTTTATAGTTAATGCCATTTTTAAACGCTTTTATTTAGCTCGACCCGTACGGAATTTGTTTGTTTGGGTCAAAATTAGAAATTGAAATTGAAGCACCTTGCCGTTGTCAGATTGATCTGAAATTTGGTACACACATTTAATTTAGATGACAATACAATATTAACAAAAAAAATTTAACAAAAAAAAACATAAAATAAAACCGTTTAACTTAAAAGTTTTAAACGGTTTTATTAGCTCATGAAAACAAATGTTTTTACATCGTTATTTACGTCTGTTCGTGATACATCGTTAAGTCACTTTGAGTTTTTTCTCTTTTTTGCTAATGATGTATGTACAAACCGATTGGCGTAGTGGGTAATTAACGTGCCTCTTGCACCAGAAGGTGTGGGCTCAATCCTTTCTTCTGGAAAGATATTGTGAAATGAACATACTTTTTTTCTTGTGTCTGGGTGTTTATAATTTAGGTGTTATGTGATATGTGATGGGTGTTCATATATTTCGTCGTTTCAGATTATTTGAGTCCACTGCTGAACCTAGGCCTCCCCCACAGGTTGTCAGGAAGCACGATCCTGAAGCACCGGCATCCAACGACTCCCCGCACACTTGTATAGGTCGTCACTCCATCTAGTGGGGATACACTGCGATGGCCAGTACGAGGCTGCCAGTCGAGAACCTTTCTTCCGCAACGTTTATCGGTTCTACGAGCTATATGGCCGGCCCATCGCCACTTCAGCTTACTAATTCTCTGAGCTATGTCGGTTATCTTTATTCTACTGCGACTATCTTCGTTGCGAACTCTATGACGCAGGAAAATACTAAGCATAGTTGCGCGACTGAGCGTCCTCATACGGCCAGCAGTGAAGGACTACGTCTCGGTTCCGTAGGTCACGTATGTATAATATGTATTTATTTACAAGAGGCAAGTATGGTTAATTATGTTTATGAGCTATCTAGTACACATAGGACTAGAGAATGTTTTGTAAAAATGTGTCCTAAGATATCTATACATCAATACAGATAAAAAAAATGGAAGTGTCTGTTTGTAATATTAAAATAACCGCTTTTTACTAAATGCATATGGATGTACACGGTACATATACCAAAATAATTTTTTTTACAATTTTTATCTGTCTGTCTGTTTGTTCCGTCTAATCTCTGAAACGGCTGGACCGATTTGGATAGGACTTTCACTGACAGATAGCTGATGTAATAAGGAGTAACTTAGGCTACTTTTATTTCAGTTTTTTTTATTTTAAATTCCACGCGGACGAAGTCGCGAGCACAGCTAATTTTAAATATTTTTAAATGCGGCTTTTGAAGTTAACGATTACTGAACTGATTTCTTTCACATTGCGGAAGTGAAGTGCGTACTCAAACTGAAAGGCCGACGGGCGAGTTATGGTTCCAGTGCCATATTTGTCAAATATATAAAATGGGAAATTTCATTTAATGTTATGGGCTAATTTTGAAACACCTAAAGCGATTGCTAAATTTTTTTCACTGACGGTAATCTAATTTCATAATTCCTGAAATTGCAGTCGCGTAAATACAAGAAATTATTAATTTAGTAATCTTAAAGTAATTTTGAATCAGTTTTTATTTTTAGTGCTAGGCTCCGCACTTAAGATAATTTGTCGAAAAATATTAAATTGGATAATTTGTCGAACAAAATTTTCGCCACTCCTAGGCTTCGAACCTGTACCTTCCGTGTAACACGCACAGAAGTTCTATCCACTAAGTTAAGTGGTCGATATCCGCACCGCGAAGATCTTAACATTTTATCGTATTTTTAAGCAATGCTTGGCGCCATTTACAATCAGTGGATTTTAGAATGATTATTTGAAAACCAGGGAAAAAAATCGACTATTTATGTACACATTTTTATCTAAACATTTGTGCTGTACGTATCAATGTTTCAAAACACATTGCATGTCGTCCACTCGGGGAATAATTACGTGTGACTTTATCACCAATAAATTTAAGTCAGAACTTTGTAATCACCTCTCTTATATTACAAGCGTTGTTGTTTGTTGGTTGGAATTACCACTCCATAAATTGACACCAAGCCTTAGAATAGTCTAAGAGTATTATTAAAAGATGCTCTTTTAAAGAAGTAAAAAACTCAGAGGAATAGCCGAGATTGCTTTACGCCTCTCCAAAAGCAACGAACGCGAGCAACGAAGAAAAGCACGACACACATCGAATTTCCCATACATACATACATGACTGTGGTAACATAATAACAACAATTTTATGTATCCCTGGCTAATTGGATAACGAAATTTGACTCCTTATTACAATCTATGTAATCTAGAAAAGATCGAGAAAGAAAATTGATATAAAGGTTTTGAAGGCTTTAAATTAACCTTCTTTCTCTTATTCTTTTATTTGCTGGAGTATTTGGCTGAAACAAAATATTATAATATTCAAATATTGGATTCGACAAATATTATTATGTACAATTTGGCTTTTAAATATTAATTTTCTAACAGTATATAAATAGTTTAAATAATTTTAATACAATCCAGGTACAACACGTGTCGTGTCGCGTTAAAAATAATGATCAAATGCACTAACTTCACGAATCCAGTTCGTTAGCGCTCTGCTCTGAATTACACCCAGAGGGACCGTTCAATTATGTCACAATTTCCTGAACATAACTACGTCGCAGGTTGAGTACTCTATTTAAAAAATTGTCTCTGTAAAATTAGAAAGACGTGTTTAAACAAAGTCTTTCATATGTTTCTTAAAATACAATATACCATAATCAATAAGGTATGTATAATGAGTTTCAAATAAGAATAGGAAAGTCAACGCACTATAAATATTTTTCGAGATAACTTTAATATAAATCCAGATAATAAAATATCTGTTTTACTTTTAAATAACAGTCGATGGAACATTTTAAGTACCTACCTAAATGACGTTTCTATTTTTATAGGGGAAATCGGCAACGACGGTGACTAATGATGAATGGTGACTGCGGTTCTTTCACGCCTTAGAGCATATTGTGGTATGCTTTGTAGCAGTGTACCATGGTTTGTATCTAAATACAAAATTTATTTGTAAATAAATATTATTTTAAAAGTATACGAATTATTTTAAAAGTATACTGTATGTTTAGCTCACACTAACCGGTTTGATATGAAAGCTATGACGTCGAAACATGGCGCGAGATTGATCCTATTCTTATTTGAATTGAATTTATATTGATATAGTAAAGATATTGCAAATCGGCCTTTCGAAAGGTAATTTTTGTTTCGGTTTCGTTTGTCAATCTTTGTACAAGTGTGTGACAGCAATAACACTCCGAGGAGCCATTTGCTGATAATCTCTTTCCATGGTTCGATGTTCAATATTTATCGCCGAGTACTGTACAAAAAGTTTATCAAAACTGAGGACATTACCATGTGAAATATGATTTTTTTACAACCCTCCACGGTGCTTTATAAGAACTTTTACATCGCATTTATCAACTGTTTATGGGAGTTCATTACGTAACATACTGGGATAGTAAAAGTAAGGGCCATGATACCCATTAGATTGCAATTAGTCATTGCACTTAGGGATTTAGTATCGATTACATTTATTTGTTTTCTTTCAATAAACACTTTAAATAATGTCATAAAATATTTCACCGCCGAAATTTAACATCTTTTGAGTATGTTTTAGGTTTTTTTCTTTTATGCGAAAAGTTGCCAAACGAGCAGATGGATCACCTGATGTTAAGTGAATACCGCCGCCCATGGACATCTGCTACACCCGAGGGCTACAGATGCGTTGACAACCTTTGGAAAATTGGGCTCCGGCTACCTCACTCACCAGACGAAACGCGAAAGTATTTGTCATACTTCCACTTTACGCTGGTCTGCTGTGAGGTTGTGGTTTTTACCCGGACGGGCCTGCCCGTTCCTGCAACAGCCGAGGCTGCTGCGTGGTCCTACCACTTTAGTCTATAATTAAAACTACTATTATTACTTTTACTTTATCATCAACCGCGTGAAATACAAAATTGTTTATTTTAATAGTTTCACCATTAAACTTATACTCAATGTAAACTATAAATCAGTTTTTATCGCAATTTACAATTTGCTTTTGGCTAAATCGTAAAAGAAATTATCTGTATCATCCACTGCTCGAAAACACGTAAGTTTAACCTCACAGAACAGTGACTCACCCCTCGTATTTAGACTATCATTTACGCTGACTTATCGAACGTCGTGAACAATAACTATACAAAAACACTCGTTGCTCTAATGAAATATTTAAGGATACCTTTAAAATCTCTGGAGGGGATTCCAAACGAAAGGTAAACGCATATCAAATTTCAAGTTTGGAATGAAATAGCGTAAAATTTCAGCACGCCAAAGTAAAACGGAATGTTACGCTGAAAATTTTTACCTTATTCCAAACAACATGTCTCCGAGTGAGGGTCGGTACACAATGGGGAGTTTCCTTTGTGGCCGGGTGAAGGATCGCAGACGGATGCCATTCGTCACCGAACTCTTTTTATGTATGCACCGACGTGCCGTTTATAGATGTCTCTCGTTTCGTCACATTTCTCAGTCGGGAAATGTTTTCACGAAATTTCGCATCACAGTTTTATTTTTCCCTTTGGTGCACACACTCCCATGGGATTGAAACTCGCGATTCTTAGGTCATATTATGTCTAACGTCCCTGCCCCTACTACCTATATTTTTTTCCATTATACAAAACCTTCAAAAAATTTCAGCAGAAGTGCTTTATGTAACCTACGTTCGGGTAACGTTTACAAATAGATTTCTTTATCGCAGATGCGCAGGGTAAATATGCCCAGAAGTATAGTCAAAAATAATTAAATAACTTACCAATACAACGAGCCACGATAACTCGGTATCCGGATGCTCGCTTCTAATTGAATATACTCGAGCAGCTCTCGGTGGCGGTACTAATGAAATTGATGAATACAATTTAAAGTGCTGACTTATCACGTGCTCAGCGGTGAGGGAAAACATAGTGAGGAAACCTTCAGGTTTTTGAAATAATAAAAAAAATCCGGAGTTGAGTCGCGTGGTGGTTAGTCTTTTTTTTTTTTGTTGACGTGGGGGAAATGCCTACGCATGCCCGCCCTCGCGGGGACAAGAGCGGGTTATGTCGGACTCGCACCGACTAAAACCCCCACGATGTTACACCCAGGCGCATATCGGCAGGGTCACGGGAACGCTTTCGCACACTTCCGCGACCCTGCCAGCGCTGGCCGCCCTAGCAGCCCCCTCACGGGGAGCAACTCCCCTCTCCTCCAGGCAAGGCGCGCTGGAACATTCAGCGCGCCTTCCTACTCGGCCCCATCTTCACGGCCAACGAACTCCCCCGACCCTGACCGGGGCCATGGGAGCTAGGAGAGCCAGTGCTAATAAGCAGCAAGCCTCCCAGCCCCCAGCGGCGGACCTGGTCTGTGGCTCCGCCGCTCACCACGTTTCGGCCGCGGTGGATAGGGAGAACGGCGCACCGCAATACCGACACTCCTCTCCCCCCGCAGCCCCACCACAGCTGCATCGTGGTGGTTAGTCTAGCTTAATACCCGCGGATACAGGAGATCTTTGTCTAGCAGTGAGAAATAAATATAGGCTGTTAATTTAACATTTCAAATAAAGTTATTAAGGTATGAATGAACATTATTGGCGATTATAGATTATAATTGCATAATTTTTTTTACGCATTTTTTTTTTTACGTTACTACAAAAAGACCAACCCCAAAAACTTAATTTATACAATTAGTACGATAGTGATATATACACGCAAATTAAACTGAGACTAACTTAAAGTAACTTCGATGCCCACTTGACAATTGGCAGTCTAACATCGTAAGCTTTACGCGAAATAATATTCTGCCACTCACGAGTACTTTGAAGAGTACCGTCTTTGGTGGCTACCGTCGCTAGCGGTGTTTCGGAATCGATACGAATCTCGTACGACCATTAAGATAACCTATGTCTACTTCGAAGTAACGCATAACGGTTTTTCAACTCCTGTAGTAAAATGTCCATCGGCGGCTTTTCGTCTGACGTGACGCTGATAGTTTACTAAATTATATAACTACTAAATTATATATATGTTCGCGCCTGATGTATTAAATTTACCTTCGTCATCTATTGTCGTATTAAGTATTTAAAAATCGCATATTCGGGCATTCAAATCAGGGTTTCGCGAGTGCTTCTTTTTTGACGACATCGCCATGAATGCCATCTAGTGTGAGTAAAAGTTCGCAATCGCAACTACATACGAGGGATGCGAATGGAGCGTATGCGATATCAGATTGGTCGATAAGCCGCCCGTCGCGTGTGTAATCCCATTCGTTCTGTGTCATTTCGCACTCGGGGCGAGTTGACGGTTACGGGATCAATTTATTTTCAATTTTCTCTCCCCGCGTACGCTCGCTTACCGTTGCGTGTAACTCAGTAAAGGACCGTCACGGCTTTTAATAAGACATTTAATCGGTACAACGACCTTTTGCAATACAAGGGGTCCAATTGCGTCCGTGGCGGCCAGAGCTAATTCTGCTGGTGAAAGAAATTGTTTAATTATTAAATCGCAATGGTACCTGAAGTCATTCCGTAATTCTTTCGAATAATAGCAACAAATCCTCATAAGCTTTTATAAATAATTGCCCTCATAGTTTTTATCATAATTCATACATTTTAGTTCTTTTGTAAATATTTTCTTAGATATACAGATTACCCTACAATATTTTTCATCACCACCGAGCATGTGTTAAAAAAGATGGTGTTAACAATTGCTATGGTGCCAGCACCAACCTTTGAACTTGGGTCGCTCGAATATACTGAATTAAAAGCAATTCTTTGCTCAAACTTGAACACGAGAAGCACTTACATAATATCAACCACTAAACAAAATAAATACCCATTGAAATAGTTGAATTTCACTAACAACCGATTAAAAACCGAAAAAAAATTTAATATTCCCTCCAAAAAAAAAATCAGATCTGAGTCCCCGGAACGTGAGATTATTTAAATTGGCCAATCAACGCGATGGCATTTTTTCAACATGGCGCCAGGCTACGGGGCTTAACGTAGCGACATATGGCACGTAATTGCTTACTTTAAAAAGAGATGACACGGGAGTCACATAAAAGGGTGTTCCGTAAATACCCCTACTGTTTTGTATTTACTCTATGCTATTTACGGTTTTTTCTATAAATAAAACAACTCCATTTTTATTAACGAAAAACAAGACTGACTTCTAATATGCTCTGTATTCATTTTATAATTGATTTTCAGGAGTTCCCTGAAGTACTTCCGGAGCCCAAGATCCAATACCAACGAAATTAATATGTGACCACATGGGAACTAAATCAAATACAATATAAAAAGAAAAGTAAATAAAGGATGCTGACACTCGTGACATCACAAGAATCAAAGGAAAAAAACTAAACCATTGGCATAATAAAAAGAATAAAATATATACGAATATGAATTAAGTGAATTAGTACTTATCTAATATGCGATATATAAATTAAATCAGACATGATCTAAGAATAAAGAACACAGAAAAGGTACTGATATTACATAATATGTTAATTAAAATAAGAACAATAACAAATACTATAACCCCTACTCCCAACTGTTAGCATTTTGCATAGTACCATTTAATTTAGTAGCAGAATACCATTAATTATGCTAAAAAGACAACCGAGACGGACAAAACATTAGTATGTATTGATTATTTATGTCATAAACAATCGTTAAAGTTATAAAATTAGAATTTATGGTATGTGTAGATTTATATTGGCAGCAATGACGAAAAGTTGACATACTAAACAAATGGACACTGCTGTAAATATGATATTGGGAAAAAAGTGGAACTTCAACTGCCAAAGATCGTTTTTTGAAAATAACAAAACCTGTTTTTCTTATTCTTAAGGTTGATCAAGGAACTTTAAATATATTCTTGCATCCAGAGCAAAAACATTTTTCAAGATATAGTTGTATAAGTCCCATTTATAATATGTTCCCCATCGCATTTTTGATTGTAAGTTGTTGGTTGTTAAGTAAAAGTCAGATGACTTACTAAAGTGAATTTATTTACAACCATCTTAATCTGATTGTATTTACAATCAGATTCAGATTCAATTAACGAACAAATATGAAAAGACCACAATGAACTGCCAACAAAGGATATTTTAATTAATTAATTTTGTAGTTGTCCCATATCTAAACTAACCCATTAGTTAGCGTCTCAGAATCATCATAAACTGCTTTTCTTTTTCAAAACTTTAATGTGATATAATATTGCAAATTAAAAAAAATATATGACAACTGATATTGAACTGATATAAATTAAAATCCATTTAACATTATAATATATACACAATATTAGCGCCAGCTACATTCGCATGTTTCTTTCAATATAGAATTACAACTTAAAATTAAATTTTAATTTGTTTATAATGCAATAGAAAACTCAAAACTAGCTTCTCAATAAGAATATAAATGATTAAATATAGCCGTCAAATATATTCTATAAATTGCTCCATCGAATAAATAACTTGAATTACCCAAAAAATTCTGTAATTTGTTCGCCCTTTGAACGTGAGATGATTTAAATTGACTAATAAAGGAGAAACATTTTTTCAAGGTGGCGCAGAATGACGGGTTTTTACGCAGAGACACAACTCTCATTACTTTATTGTTAGATCTTTCGATAATGACGTAATTATAAACTTTTGTAAAATATAGTAATTTTAGTTCATAGAATCTCAAATAGAATTAAAAAAGGAAACATAAAAATAAATAATTTGCTATTTATGGATGCAGGGAAAATTTAAGAAAATTTTTGTTACTTTGCGAAATTTTGCTTTTTTGCTTTAATTTTTACGAGATATTACGACTGCTTAAGCATTAAATAATTCTTCCATGCTTTAAATTTAATTTTTTACAAGCACAAATTAACCAAGGACATGCACCCTGGTAAGGAGCAAACATTTGCAGGTCATAAGTAAAAAAAAAAGTAAAAAAAATCAAAACGTAGAAAAAAAAGTAAGTAAAAATCAAACTCACAACCACGACACCGAAGTCTACTGTTTAACAAATGCGCAAACCAGACTCTCAATATAAAACAAGGGTTCCATATATAAACCATACTAGCTGCTGCCCGCGACTATAACTGATGTATAAACTATATTATTTTAAACTTTCATTAAAATCGATTCAGTAGATATTGCGTGAAAGAGTAACAAACATCCATCCATACATACAAACTTTCGCCTTTATAATATTAGTAATGATTTTAAATTACGAATGAAATCAATGAAAAGATGACTCCAGCTGGTACGAGCTGGAGTGACAAAATAATATATTAAATATACTTTTGAGACCATCGTAAAATTGTAAATTAAAATAAAGTTCTTTGAAGCTCCGGCTCATATTTTTATATTATTCGTAAGAAGACTATTCGACCATTCACGCTGTTCAAGTGGATCTAAAAATGTAGAGGTCTCCAATAAAATTTCACTTACACACGAAATACCGTAATTTTCACGTGACGATGCTGTACTCTTGAATCAAAAAGTCATATAATTGACACGCGATCATACAAATCTGAACCCTTCCTATTTAACATAAGGTTCATTTCTCACGTCCGCTCGTTCAGATTTATTCACTTCTCAAGGGCCAATGTTAAGAATTGGCAGTCATTGTCAGAGAATAATGGGCGTTCGTGGGATGAATACAATTTAACTTCATGCGCGGTCAAAGTTTAAAAGCTACCATGTTCAGTACACACAGCTGCACATTCAGTAGTGAAACCTGTATTTTATTATATCTCTGACTTAAACAAGCGTTTGAATTTCTTAGACAATATAAACAATATCAGTTTATCGCTTTTTAACAAACTTAAGTAGTTACCACTCATGAATATACAGCAAAGAATAGAGTACAATTAAATAAATCAGAAACATGAAATTCAATTACTTGCTTATAAATTATAATTTACTTACCATAAACCATTCAGCGTAGTTTGCCGATATAGATAAATTTTACATACTTACACAGTTGGCAGAAATATGTATACGTAGCAGTTTAGATTTGTTTAACATATCTAAAAGCAAGCTACATGGCAAGATTACGTGCTACTTTCCATCATATATTTTTATAATTTTGTTGCCAGCGCCAACACGTAAGTTATAATTTAGAGTAATAAAAGAAATATAACCAAATATTTGCAATTGCATTTAATCATTTCATTAGTACGGGCCCCGGGATTTGGAATTAGGTTGTTCACGTATAGTTTGAATCTGGAAATAAAAGTGAATGTCTGGACACAGAGCATTATTTGTATGAGATTTTACTTAAAAAATGGTGAAAACTTATAAAAGCCCTAAAGAAAATAAAACGATAATTTTCACATTCATACTAAAAAAAACCTTAAGGGCAAATTGTTTTAAAGAGTTTATTTATGCGTACTTAAGTGTTCATTTTAATAAATACATGTAACGTGTATAAATACACTATTTCTTACACATGAAATTATTTTTTATTAATTTTTGATAACGAGGTAGATAAATTAATTCATCTTATAACTAGCAGAAATTCTCCTTTCTACACACCTACAAAGATTTATAAAATTATGCCTAAGAAACATTATTAAACAATAATTTCACGAAAATTCAAGTAACATGTAGAATGCTATCAAATTTTACCTAAAGTGATGCTCCAACTAACTCTAACTTTTATACGTATAATGAAAGATATAGCAGAGCCTTTGTTAAAATGAAAATTGAAATATTTTGGTAGTAGCGAAAAGTTTCAGTAATTAATTTTTTTATAAAGGAATTAGTCTTATTAAATTCATAAAGATCTAGCTATGCTACGATAATATTTTGGTCGACACGGTGGGCTTTTATTTTTATTACAGTCAGGTTGTAAATTACTTTTTATGGTTATTAATGTGCCATTTTATTTTTATTCGTTAGCATGTCATTATTATCGTCACAAGGGTTGTTCCTTTTCATTTTCTAATATAAATTGTCTATAATCTCTACCTTACCTTTTTTATTACTCATTCGCTAACGTGTGTCCAAATATCTTGAATGGTACAGGGTGATATTATCTTAGAAAACATTATCAAATTATTCCACTCCTTCGTACAATTATGAACGAGAAGGCACACCACTTATATCAATGCTGAGATGGGAGAAAAGATGGCGAGAGTCTACCTGATAGCGAAGGTGGGAGAGAAAATAAAACGTGCTATTCCAAGACACATGACCGACATGTAACCTATAAACGACCAAGGTACTTTGTGCCTCTATTCGAAGAACACTTACGTGTAAGATGTTATTCTTCGAGTTCGACAATTATTTAATAATATATATACTCGGACGATTAGACTCTCCATAGTTCTGGAGGGACACATAAGCGAGAATAAGGCATAATCAGATGAGTGAGCTGATTTCAGCGAAATCATTATTGACAATCGCAAACAGGAGTTGAAAAGGAGCTGCCGTGGCAGCTCAGTGTCCGGCTGAGCATTTTTAATGGAGTTTAATTAAAAGCAACTTGAAATCCAATTCCAGTGCTGGCACGAATAAAGAATTTCATTGAAGTTTGAAGTGGCTGTCTTGCCAATGCGAGTAAATTGTTTGTTTAAATAATAATTTGAAAATTATGTAAAGTCCACCAATCTGCACTGAAGTCACATGTTAGCCTAAGATTTGCTCCTTTTTAAACAAAGCTCGTATAAGCCTAATACGGGATGTGTACATATAGATACATAGGCTGTTACGTTACTTAGTTTTTATGTGTCGACCTGCTAATATACTCTTAAAAATTTAACAGAGTGTGGAGTCATTTCTTGTATTGGTCGGTATCAGCACGACTGCTCTCATTTTCATACAATAAGCAGGTAACAAGTTGTATATTTAAAAATAAAAAATAAACATAAGATGTGGTAAAAAAACAAGCGCGGTAACATATTCACACTGCATTGATTCATAATTATTATAATGTAACATTATTAACATTAAACCTAACCGTATGGATGATCCACAACCAAATCAAAGCAAAGTTTGTCGCTCAAATATATCATATATAAAAATAAGCATATAAAACGGACGTTTATAAAACTATAACAGATTTAGTGAGATCATGTTTCTATCCATTGCAATGTTTGGAAAAAGGCCAATATTGCGCGTCCTTGACCGTTGACCGATACAGCCTGTCACATCTAGACTTATTATCTCTTTGCTGGAAGTCTAGCAAACTGGAACAAAAGACTATGGAGTTTTTGATTTCCCGATTCCTTTTACAGTTCTTATTTCGAACATTATTAAATCGTATTCAATGCAATAGAAACAGAATAAGAAACAGCGAAGGCTAAGCACATCCGATAATGTATCGTTTGATGTTTCTGAATATCTCATTTACAATATGATTTTGTCCCACAAAAGTCGAATAAATATTGTTACATACCAGTTAAAGCGCAGTTCTTGCGTTATGATTCTGTACAGATAAAATAGTTTTATAGGTATGCCTTCAAATCAGATTTTAGATAGTCTTATATAACGGAAGGTATTTTAGAGTGCATACGAGGGAAAAGTGAAATTTGGTAACAATTTTAAAACAGACCGTCAATGTTTCTTTTTCAACATTATTTTCAACTTCATGCTCGTTCTATCAGAAATGAAGTTTAAACTATTTGATGTAAAACGAAAATACATAAAAAACAGTTTATTAAAAATAGAAGTATAAAACCTTTTAAAACCAAGGCTTGGAAAATGTTATCCCTTTTTTATTCCCTTTCCTTCTCGACAACATTTCTTCCGTGTGGTGAGTCTCAACGTAAATCACAGCCCCGACTACTGTTTTTGTACAATAGAGAAATTTAGAATACCAACCACTTCAGTTAATTTATGGATGTAAGTGGAAATGCTAGCAAACATGTTTCAAAGTGAATTGTTATTTAAACGGAACTTTTATTTAAAAAAAAATATGTAACACCAAACTTATGATTTCATTTAAATTAATAAATAAATAAAAGATGATAGTAGCACCAGTTTAACTTTGTCTGTAAAACATTTTTTCATACCACTAGTCTTTGTTATTATTCAATAAAGTCCTAAGTTTTTACTTTCACTCTTTTCGTCCTTTACATAATAAGGTTAATTATATTTTTATGTACACTATTTACATTTATTACAAAATTCAACGATTAGCCATGTATTTGACGTATCTCAGACGCAATTACAAAGCTATTTTTTTATTTTTTTAAAGTTATACTTTATTGGCACGTTTGGAAAAAAATTGAGAGTAAAATTTTTACGATGCGCGCGTACACCGACCCTCTAAAAGCGGAAATGATGAAATTGAACCAATTTTTTTATCTTGTCGGTTTCCGTGGTAATATGCCACGTGAAGCAACCAACTTCAAGGCATTACCATTGCAAACCAATAATAATTTTGAGATTTACCAATAATTCCAAGTTATTTCAATAAACCGTTGACAAAATTGTATTTACGCTAAACTATAACTTCTTACGTGCGTACATAAGTACACCCATACTTTATTCTTAATTTTAAAGAAATTTATTGCTTGTTTTTTGTAAGTTTTAAGAAAAATTGATTTTATTCAAACACATTTAACAAACAAAAATATATCTTTCTCAGAAAATTAAAATTTTGATGACGATGACGACCATATGATTTTCTTGGAAGTATTCAGTTAATGAAATGAGAAATCTCTAATTGAGGACTACTTTATTATCTATCAAAAATGATGGTCTGGCGTTGGTACAGTTTTCGTGTTCCTTTTTGAAGCAGTGCTCCTCGACCAGAACATTGTTCTCTTCGCACTCGCAGATAAAACAATTGTCCATTATTTTACCCAACTTGTTACATGCATATTTTGTATGGTTATGTACCATAACTGCCTTTAATATTTCCTCGTTCGTTATTATATCTGAAATCAATGAAAGATAGTTTAATTTTCTTTTAGTATTAACCACAAATTCAAATAAGCGTATCCTGCAAAGGTCAGCACCACCTCGTCCACATACATACACGTAATGACAGCACACACAACCAAATAATAATTCATCCTCGCCCGCAAGCTCGATAAAACCAACATACAACGTTGACATGGTATTATTACTCCCAGGGCGGTTCTAAGTGCCCTCATTCAAAGATTAATAAATACAGTTAACTATCGAGGCCACCGTCAGTACCGACCCTGGTGAGTGACGAGGAGAACCAAAACATGGAATCTGATGCTCCCCGAGATTTGTGTTCAATGAAGCTTTCTCTACTGACTGATATTAAGAACATCGGTCCTTTAAATAATAATTTCCTGTGTTTATGCGATTACACATTACTAAATTAAAGTATGTTTGTAAACGGAGAATAGTAACTCTTTAGAGTTCAATTCCATTCCTAAATCCAAAACACAATTCACTATGGATCCTATAATCAATAAAATTAAATCTAGGTCCAAACAAACCGCTACTGTAAGACAATATAAAATTAGCTAATTTTGCGTAAATCCACACAATAATTAATAATTTTAAAACCTGACGGTAGCCCGGACTGACAATGACACTCAGATGTCCAACCTGGGGCGTTGTCTGTCCCGTGACCATGAACTCTGAAAAGGTTTCGAAACTTCGGGAAATAAAACTAAAAATAAACGCGATAAATCCCTTAATATTGTTTCATTTAGTATTCACTCCTTTAAGTTTTTAAAAAACCACAAACAATATATAAACTAGTTCGATCCGCCGACAAAGTTACCTTGGAATGATATGTCTCGACGTCCCATCGGCTCATAATACACATTTGGAAATGGTTGTTCACAATAAAATCGGTTGTTAAGTGGCCGGCAGAAGTAAAGTATGTTCCCCATGTATGGACATATGCACAGTTTACATCTGAAATAATTGATTGATAAATTAATTTCGGGGTCTGATTTGGCTCTCAATAGAAATCTACATCAATATTCACAATATTTGTTATCGTTTAAAGTGAATTGTTTCCTAAAAAGGCTTAAAATTATTAATTTGTAATGCTTTCTACTACCTGATAATATACATAGTCCCAGGTGTACATCGCTGCTCATCTTCGGTCGCGTTATATTTAATACATGACGAGTTTAAGTCACGACGACTTCGAGCATGCGGCGTCTCGTTCAAAAATTCAACTCTTTGTAAATCCTCACAGGTAAAAATAATTGCATCAATGCTGAATCACATGTTCTTAAAATAATAATCTTATAATTAAAGTATACGTTGAAGATACTTATATTTAATGCTTGTTTATTTTTAGCAAAAACAAAATAGGATGAGAATGGATGAGAAGATAAGAATTCAAAAATATGAAGAAAAACAATTCAGTTCTAAAATTGTCAATATAAAAATTATAAATAAAAGTTAAAACTAAAAGTTTATTCGTTAATCCCATTAAACGTCTGCGTATATTCTGCCCATCTGTTTACCCCTTATTTTCTCATCATCAAACAGTCCACTACAGAACAAAGCCGGTATTTAATTCATCTCACTGAATATTACGATCCCTTGCACATATCACTACTCCATATTTTGGACATATAAACGGAAAAATCAAATGGTGTTATTAACACTTACTGCTCCAGTCGGCATGAGATCCTTGTCATTACATTGTGAAGCATCACACTCAGCGTACAGCTTTAACCCCATCTCAGGACACACACATTGCTTACAGCCTATAGTAAACTGTTCCCCAGGAAAACATAAATCCAGACTTCTTTTAGTATCACTTCCTATTCGGTCCTCCAACAAATTTTCTGGCTCTTCAAAATTGGTCCACGTTGCAATTGCATGACATGTGTAATTTGTGCAAACTCTGTCGTCTCTATTACCATTCGGTGGACATAAGCAAACATTACACATTTCACTGAAGAGCTGCCCAGGGGAGCAACTATCCGATCTCAAGAACTTTTTTTCGCACAGGTTCTTTGTGCATTTTGCAACATTTTTTAAGCCATCACTAGGGCAATAACAAACATTGCAATCTACCTCATAGTAAGCCAACGGCTCGCATGTGAATTTGACGTTGCTACGAGTCAGATCGACTTCCGTGCAATAATTCTTAGTACAAGCCTTTTCCTTCGACAACCCGCTTTCAGGACAAATGCAAAAGTTGCATTTTTCTCTGGAAATGGATCCGGGCGTGCAAACCTCTGATATGCTTACTAACGAAAATTGATTGAGTTGCTTATGAGATTCTTGTACTGACCTTTTTGCATCACAATCATCGTACGTACACCACTTTGGGTCAATTTTTCCTTTTTTCGAACAGTAACATGTGTTGCAATCAAAGTCCACAAATGTCTGAGGCTTACATGGCATGTCTATATTAAAATTTTCGTGGTTTTCGGATGGTTGAATGGGTTTTGTATCGTTAAGTAATTTGCAAAGTTTAAAATTTGATGCAGTGCTACCACAAATACAATATTTCCCCTCATATAAATAAATAGAATTAGGTTTACACGAATTTTGTGACGTCATTATTTTTAAATCATTTTTTTGTATGAGGTTTTGTGTTTGCA
The DNA here is from genome assembly GCA_933534255.1 of Iphiclides podalirius. Lineage (NCBI taxonomy): Eukaryota > Metazoa > Arthropoda > Insecta > Lepidoptera > Papilionidae > Iphiclides > Iphiclides podalirius. The sequence goes on along the minus strand of OW152822.1, from coordinate 3,110,948 downwards.
TATTTTCGGATAAGATTCTTTGCAATAAATTAAATTTACTTTGATAATTACAACCTCTAGAACAATATTTTCCGTTCGATGATCCATTTTGAAGACAAAAGCATTCTACACAAACTGGTACAACTTCATCTGAATTACATTTTCCTGTGAAGTTTGCACTCTTTAATTCTAAATTTGTAGAACAGTTTGTGACAACACAAGAATCTTCATTAATTGTGCCATTAGAGGTACAGTCACAAAACAGACACATTGGTCTGGTAAATGTGTATGGTGTACATTTTTTCCCTATCTTACTGAGTGATATTATGTAAGTGTTTTCCGAATCGACGTCACAAGGAATGTTTGTGCAAAGTTTATCGTCTTTAATCTTGTTATTTGAACATTGGCAAACATTACAACCTCGCCTGTAGAAAGAACCTGGTTTGCACTCTTGATTTAGATTAAGTTGAGTTGGTTGTTGACAAACTTCAAAACATTTTTCAAGAAGAAATTTCCCTTCATCTGAACAGAGACATTGAAGGCATGGGAAAACATACATCACGTTGGGTATACAGTTAGTTTTTGTAGTTGTCATATGATGACGAGCTTGCAACTGGAGATTCACTAAGCAAGATGCATCTACAGTACATATTGCTTCGGCCGTATGACCCGATACTGGGCATAAACAGTTACTGCAGTTAATTTTGTAGTATTTCAAAGGTATGCACCAGTTGCCGATGGCGGATAGTTGTTTTCGAGTGGTAGATGACTTATCAGTGCAGTAAAAGTTTGTGCATTGAAATTCTCCTTTACCATCACATTGGCATTGGTTGCATCCCAGCCGTATTACCTGCCCTCGTTGGCATGTTCGTCGTCTTGACACGTATTGACAGTTCTCTTCTAACCACAAACCCTTAGAATCACAGTGGCAAAGCTTTCCGTTAAGCAGAAACTGTGTCTTTGGAATGCAAGTGTCTGAAAATCAAATAGTACTTCACATTTCGGCAAATCAATTCGATTCTATTGAAATCAACTTACGAAATATCGTCGATTCCTCGGAAAATGATGTGCCTAACGCCAAACTGATTATTATAATAAACATATCTTTTAAAACACAGAATGTTTGGAGTATACTAATAATAAGCTAGGATGCTTATTTTAAATTGAGTTGCTTATTTCAGTTTGATTAACGAAATATTGTTTAACAACTTAATCTTATCAACATTGTAAATGGCATAAAATTACTGTACGCTTTGTAAAACTTTTATAGTTATTGCAAAATTGATATCACAATACTGTATAAGATCAAGTGGCAGTAACTTGCGGTTCTTCAATATATCAATCGATATTAATTGATGTTTGTAGAAAACAAGCAAGATTAAATTTAACCATTTTTCTGTTTCCTTTACTCTACCTAATATATGAGTAGACGAAAAACTTGCTTCATCTAAGCCTATTTATTGTCTTCGTCAAATACAATTTCACATCACGCACGAGTGCTTTTGTCTTTGCGAAGTTGTGACGTGTTTTTGTTATTGCTTTTAAAGCCGAAAGAATATTTCTCAGCTTCCTGTGGTCGTGCTTATCATACCAATAGGAAGAAATTTCAACACTTTTTACACACAGTTAAAACAAAAGTACATCAACCGCTTTAAGACAACTTCTTTATTTCCTTTCACATAAATTATGGCTCTTATTTTAAATGTATGTTACATCCAAAATTGATTCCTTTCATAATTTTTTTATGAAAGAGAAAGTAATTTCTTCTCGTTTTTAAATTTAAATAGTGAAATTGATTCATGGAGCGGAAAATTTCTGTAAAATATCGCACATCCTATAAGGTCTTTTATAACATATATACATACATGTGGACGCGTGCTATAGAATACTTACATTTTTAATTTAATATTAAATAGCTACACACGAAATATTGCAAATTGTTATTACTTTGTAGAATAAATATGAATATCAAGGTTATGTCGTACGTGAATTGCGAAATAATATTAATTGATTGTCTAACTGCGATGACAAAACTTACAAAAATGCGTCCAACTGTCGGTTCAATTCAAAACAAAGAGAAAATTATAGATCTTACAGATTCTTTTAAGACATTGTCCAATAAAAATGCCTTATTTGTAATATAAATATATTATTATTAATTACGGTAATGCCTATCCTATCTACTAATCTGGAACATGTAACCCGAAATATGCAACATGATGTAAAAGTGTGTTGAAGTTTCTAAGTCCATCCCGAATTTACTCCGTGACAAGCGATTTTATATGTATATAGAAATTAAAACTTTGTAGAAAAAAGGAACGACTGTTTCTCGGCGCTGTGGGAATCGAACCCACGTCTTCGGGATTCGCGTCCTGATCCTCTAGCCACTAAGCTAAACGGCTGATTGTCACACCGACGAAATTTTCAACTCCTTTTATCTACATTGTTTTTGTAGCATTTTTAGCAATGCTTGGGGATTCCCACAGCCAGCGGCGAGTAACTTTTCGTTTTATTTTTCTACACAATTTTAATATCCATCTTAAGTGCAGAGATTAACACTATAAAATATTGAAATTTCTATATAGAGATGTCATCTAAATTATTTCGTTAATAATTATAAACTATGGGCTGAAAAAAAAAACAAAGCATTTACCATCAAATTAAAATAAAATACAATTAGAAACGATCACTGCCATCACTTTCGGGGGTATGCATAAACGAATAAATCTTAACTTCACCAAAACTAACACTTAAAAGAAGTTATTAAAAATAGCGCTACGCGACTCCATTAAAAGCCATAAAATAAATAATGAAAACACTTTGTGGAACGCAGCAAACGCGAACGGGCAAATGGAACATTAATGATAATGAAATATGCAATATGAATTAATGCGAAGCCGTTAAAATGCAATGCACGATTAATGACACAAGTACCCGGAGGACCGAGCTTTGCTCGGTTTTTTTTTTGGTAAATCGTGCATTTTGGAAATTACATTTAGATACAAATTACTGAGTAATGAAATATGCATAATATTTTTCGATCTTACCGACGTAATAATAAGAAAATATGAACTGATGTTTTTCACTAAAGAAAGAACTTACCTTTTCACCATTTGATTTTGTAATAGTGTACTTTTTATACTTATTAATATCGATGTTTTGTGTCTATATCATAAAGTGAAAATTTTTGAAGGTTCCAAATCGCTATTCAGGACAAATTATCCAATTTCCGCGGCTGGTGACAAGAGAGCTGGTTCTTTTCTCGCGCAAAGGTTAAGCATAAAATGATCAAGCGAACATACATATCTTATCCTTTAAACGAGCAATTCTTGTATATATATATATATAATAAAAAAAAAAAAAAAAAATTTAAATGATCAAGCGAACATAAACGGCTCCAGCGATATTTCATGAAATTTAGCGTATTTCATGTAAATTCGGGTGCGTAGATTCGGGGGCGAAAAATCGATCTAGCTAGGTTTCATTTTCAGAAAATGCCCTTTTATCCCTGTTTTCGGGGAATGAAAAATATAATTCGAATATGACGGTAAATTTCACCGCAAGAGAAAATGTCATAATAGCTCGGTCGGTAATCGGGCGGCCCCAAAACAGACGGCCGTGGTTCGCGTCACGATCATTTACACATTTATTTTTTTACTTTTTTTTAGATTCCAGATCATTGCTTTCTTTTTTTTTTTTTTTAATTTTTTGTCGATTTGTTATTTTGTTATTTTTTCACTTTTTTTTAAAGTTCTTTCTTTAGTGAAAAACATCAGTTCATATTTTCTTATTATTACGTCGGTAAGATCGAAAAATATTATGCATATTTCATTACTCAGTAATTTGTATCTAAATGTAAGGTTATAATTATATTGTAGATGATTTTTACTTTATTTTTAATTTTACTTGAGTCATCCACACAGCAGCTTTCGTTATTGCAAAAAGTCCGAGGTACTATCACGGCCCCACAGAATATCGACATAAAGTAAGAAGTACGTATGGTTATTATCGAGTCATTGAAGTACGCGGAAAGTGTACTCTCCAAAAGTTTGGTGACAAAATTGCGACCCAATGGGTGGCGGTAAATACTTAACACCAGGTGAACCATGCATGCCACATTTCATGCTCATTAAGTAAAAATCGGCCAAGTGCGAGTCAGACTCGCGGACGAAGGGTTCCGTGCCATTATCTATAAAAACGGCAAAAAAAGTCATGTCTCTTGTATAGGAGCCCCAATAAAACATTTTTTTCCTATTTGTTTTATATTGGCAACAGAAATACATCACCTGTGTAAATTGAAACTGTCTTACTATCACGATTCATCAGATACAGCCTAGTGACAGACGGACAGACAGACAGCGTAGTCTTAGTAATAGGGTCCCGTTTTACCCTTCAGGTAAGGGACCGTAAAAAGACGTATATAGCAAATGTCCCTGAAAAATAACGTCAATTTTCTCTGTCATTATGTGAAAAAAGCCAAATGAAGAAGTTAAAGAGCTAAGTTGAAATTCTGAACTCGATGCTAATGTATTTTTTCTTTTTTCTTAGTAAACATCCACTATCCACTATAACCAGTAGACGGTACTCAAACTTATTTTTTAATAAAATTATAATTCCAACCTTTTATTGTTATTTTATTACAAAAATTTGAAATGAGGTTAAGCCTAAAATATCATAAAACTAATTAATAACTCAGTTCTAACAAACGAAGAGAGATTTCCTTTGTGGCCAGTAAAATATGACCATAGCGCAGACTGAACACGTTGTCCTTCATCATTTTTAAGACCTCTTCGTTTAAAACATCAAATGTATTTTTAATGTTATATTCTTAGGCTTAATCATTGCAAGTTGTGAAAAACTTGTTGTGTATTAACTGAAGGAATACTATAAATAAATAGGAATGTGACATTTTAATAACCATGACATACAAACTTTAAAATATTCCTTTTTTTTAATTAAATTCGTTATTTAAGATATCTGCGAGCTAGTATATTTTTTTAATTAGTTATTTCAAATTTGTAACGAGCTTAACTTAAATTATGTTGATTGAATGCAACTTGATGTGAAACTTTTGACTAATTCAAATTAGTCACCTTTTCTTAGAAGCTTTAATTTCACTTCATCTGCATTATTGACTCAACTATCGTATATGATATTGACCATAACATTAACATTGACATAACATAGTCAATACATAATTAAATGCGAGATGAAAATTGATTACTTTGCTTTATAAATAAACCTAGATCTGGTATGATTGGTGAAACATTTTCATAACAGCTTAGCAAATATCGTTGTATGATAATAAATTGAAAATGTATTAAGTAACTGAAAGTAGTAAAACGAGATCTTTCCTTTTATAAAGCAACAAAAATTTACAGCGCAAGTTTGCTGCACTCGTGAATAATAAACAGTGCGTTTTCCAGTATAATGTTGGTCGCCCGCACGCAGCTGAATGAGAATTCCCATCTCCCCATACCTGTTGACCCCCTTAGCCCAGACTTCTGAATGCAGGTGGAGAAAAGAGAAAATACTTTAACGCTTCACCGAAACGTTAAACACTGACCTTTTTTATGTGATAAAATGGCTAACGAGCTGGCGGTTCAGCTAATGTTAAGTGATAACCGCCGCCCATGGACATTTGCAACACCCCGTAGGGTTGCAGATGCGATGCCACCTTTTAATAAAGTGGGCCCCAGCTACCTCACTCACCAGACGAAACGCAGAAGTTTAATACTTTTTTTACCTTAACTTTTAAGCGTGAAATAATGACCCAATAATATTCATTTCCTGTATTCTTTTAGGTTCATATGAGTAAATCCATGATTCGTCACCTGAGACGATATTATAAACGTCATTTGACTTCCCTACGTTGAAGCGTTGCAGAGTATTCCGGCACCAATCTACACGAGCCGCCTTTTGCTCTTTGGACAAATTGTGGGGAACCCAGCGGGAATCTAGCTTTCTTACACACAGCTTTATGTAATATCGACTGAACTGCAGTCATTCCGACACTGATAACAGCCCGAATCTGCTCGTATGTCGCATGACGGTCATCTAATATAATAGTTTGCACAGCTGCGATGTTTTCAGGCGTGACCGCTGTTCTTGGCGACCTGCGGAAGAAACAGTGCTGAGCGACACACGACCGCGTCAGAACTCAGCATACCAGCGGTATATTGTCGTTTAACTCGGTGCTTCAACATTATAAATCGAAACAAATTCGCTGAGACATTTATATTGAGATAAGTCGCGATGAAAATTGTGATAAATTATGGCACGGAAATGTTCACGCGTGAGCTCCATTTCTGTTAACGACGTGTGAACTTTAAACCAACATAGTTTTTGTCAGATTATAAAAAAGGTTTTATTGTAACTCTATCCGAAATATTCTATTCCGATCATTTCATTGTGCCCCTCGTATTAATGCTATTTTGACTTCACGTAGAAGAACCTTTTTTGCATACAAATTTCCTGAGGTCATGTGAAGTCTGCAATAACATAATAGAGATAATTAAATAATTAGTCACTTCACAACTGTTTAACGTTCAGGGTGCATCATGTCTCATAATCGTACCTAAATTATTAACACCAATAATATATAAAAAAAAACAGATTTTTCGCATATACAGTATGTTTTTATTTACTTGTGGACCGTACATGGTTATGGAAACTATTTTACAGATTTTATCGCGTTTTATTTTGAATTTATGAACCCGAAATTTCCAACCATTGACAGTGATTTTTCGTGTTCACGGATTGGGACGGTAACTAAAACGCCATAAAATAGTTATCCTATTCCTAGTAATTTTATTACTTTCGTTTCTATTTGTATTGTGATTAAATTTGCAAATCAAATCACATTCTGTATTGGAAGATTAATACCACGGTGCTCTGATCTCTCAAAATGCTAATTCATGGCTGGAATTTAATAGACTGTGAAGGCTAAAATGGACTAACATCGGATGCAACGTTTTGACAGGCTGTTTTATTGTTCACCCATTAACAATATCGAATTTTCATGATTTATCTGAATATCTATCTTACATTAAAATATTAATACATACATACTAGCTAGACTATTGTAAAAAAAACATGTCATAAAACACAACTCCCGAATATTAATATTTTAAGGTAGTCAAGCGACTTTGAATTCGACGACGTTGTCAAGTGCCTATATAACCTAGGGATGGCCTTGCTAAACGTTTTTCAAATATCAAAGAAATTGCATATCTTCACGAACGCGTTAGGATTACCTTGACCACGACTACAAAACCGAAGCTCTATAGAATCCGTATCAAATAATCAGCAGTAGCTTACGAAGAGGTAATATATGCTGGCAGACCACCTGACTGTGAGCAAATCCGCTCCACTGGTTTGTACGCAATCGATTAGGTTCGTTTGGATAGGCAATGTCTGCGGTCATTTTGTTGTTCGCTTGTTACAAATCAAACGTTCTACGTATTGACAGTTATATCAAATTTCAATAAAGTGGCTAGGCAAGGATACAAAGAAAAGATATAAGATAAAGCTCATACTAGGAACATACATAAATTAGTTCTAGTCTTTTCTATTTGTATATTTTTTTGCTTTACGTTGAATATCTTTTATGGGACGATTTACACGTTATTTTTAACAAATACCCAGAAAACGTTCAAAATTAATCAGTTGCTGAAGAAAAAACTTGTAAAGGAACATTCGTGTGTATTAATTACTACAGAAATGAATTGATCGCTTCAAAGTAGATAATAATTAATTGCATTTAATGCATACAAAAATGCACGTTTGTTATTATTTTATCAAATTATGTTAAATAAAATTGTCCCGCTGAGTTTCCTTCGCCGGTTCTTCTCAGTTCACTGGCTTTTCAGTGTTTTTTTTGAAACCTGTTTTTTGACAATCAATAAGAAAGTGTAATGCTTCTATATTGAATAAAGATATTTTTGAAGTGAAACTTCTAATGCGACATCCAACGAGGTTGCATTAAACGTTTAACGCTACCATGGAGGGGCTATGAATGCACTGTTGCGTTAAACTTTCAACGCTCCTGGGGAAGGGGAGTAGAAAGAGACACAGCGAGAGTGGTACTCGAAGTTTCACTTCTTCCGCGCGGAGGGACTCCACGTTATTTTTTTAATTGCATTTGACGCTTCCTTTATAGTGTTCATAGTCACACCACAGACCGACAATCTGATTGCGCGTAAAGTTACGCCCGATTTCTAAAACACTGTTCATGGTATATGTTTTAGACTTTAACAATCCATTTGGCAACTTAAATCATATTTGAAAAGCTATTTGGCAGCTGATTAGTTAACTTCTACGATGATCAGTATTTCAGAAACCGGCCGTTAGTTTTTTTTAACAATTTTGTTTAAAAAACCGCCTCCTCCAAACCTTGTAAATTACTTCTAAGAAGGGGAGTTACACGTGTTCCTAATGAATGGCGTAACAATGGGAGTTCATTAGCGTTCGGAGACGCTTTCATTAATCGCACGTCACGTTGCCTTCGTCTCAGTATTGACTGAGGCCTTTGAACGTATTAATGGACTATCTTACTTGGAAGCTTTATATTTACTATCTGTAATACTGTTGTCGGTAAAAACAAGTAAATGAATTCAAGATGCCTTAACAACCTTTAAAACTGGCAAGTGCGTGTCGGACTCGAGTCGCGCACAAAGGGTTCCAAACCATTATAAATAAAAATGGCAAAAAAATACTTAAATATTTTTTTATTCTGTTTTTTTTGTATATATTGTTATAGCGGCAACAGATATACTTCATCTGTAAATATTACAACTGTCTAGCTATCACGGTTCTTGAGATGCAGCCTGGTGCCAGGCGGACTGCCAGACAGACAGCAGAGTCTTTGTAATAAGGCCCGGTTTTACCCTTTGGGTACGGAACCCTAAAAATTGGGCTTAGTTTCCTACAAGTGTATAATATTTGCACTTCTGTAGGCTGTGGTCCTTCCCCAGACGATCGTGTTCTTTCGTGCAAAAGCAGAATCTGATCTTATACTCTACTACAGCAGAAACCGTTTGCAAAATATAATGTCATTTCAAAACCTTGCCAAGTTAATAATAACTATTTTTGTGTTGTTATAGTTAAAAAATATGTTGTAATCACAACGAAATTGACTGATTTTTTTTTCTAACTTTCCGAAATGATTTTTTTATAAATATTTAAAAACAATAAGTATCTACTCAATGTTTTAATGATAAATATCCACACATTTGATCTGAAAGGGCGAACACACACACAAACTTCGAAATTAATAAACAATAAGTTCTTTATTGAATCTTGTGGTGTTAAAAGTATAAATTATATTACATTAAGTAAAAATATCTATTTACCACTGCTCTTTCCATAAGTGCTGTCACCGCAGAAACTGTCAGTCACATGTAATGAGATCAGCGCTCCAGGCGCTAATTCATGCTTGAAATCCAAGTGAGTGTGAATATAGTGAGCAAGTTCGCTCCATTGGTTTGTTAGTAATCGATTACATTCCGTTTGGAAGGATAATAACTGCGGCCATTTTGTTGTCCGCCCCTTCACGATTCACAGATCAATGACTTTGCATGTTTATGTTTACAAATTTTTGCTCAAACATTTTAAACACTGTCAACTTTCAGTGCGTCGATATTTACAACTGGTAAACGCGAACGAGATTCATAGAAATATGTCTCTTGTACAGTCTGAAAACAAGCACCAGCTTGGGATCCCGTAATTTACAAAATTAAATCCAAGCTCACCATTATTGCAAGACTTTAATGTACAGTACATTAAAGTCTTGCAATTGAGTCCTTTGAGCATAAAATCCCATAAAAATCAATCGTCAAAAAACAGACGATAATTAATTACGTGAGATTGTGGTTTTTGCTAATGGTAAGATATTCCAATTTTGAAAAACTTTATTGAATGCAATTCTGAAAACCTGTCATATGTGCAAAAGAATAAACAGTTTAGTATTTAATTCATTTACATATCAAACACTAAATAATACATACTATGGCACATTAAAAATTTATTGTTTTGTTACTTGTTTTGCGAGGAGGTGGGTGCTGCTGATGAGGCAGTAGCCAACTTTTAAGTATAATAAATTGTGATTCTTTCAATTAGCGCATCTTAACTGAAAAAAATGGGATTCATGCATACTCCTCCGTTTTTGACAAAAGTTTGGTAAACTAAAGAACATTTCGAAGGAATCGAGACTGCGTCGCTTCCATGTGTCAACATGGAAGCGACGCAGTCTCGATTCCTTCGAAATCTATGTCCACTCGATTTATTAACAGAGATCATCTGTTAATAAATCGAGTTGAATTAATAATCGATCGTATTCTCCACGCCTCATTTTAAAGCAGCGATAATAAATTAGGGGGTCTTCGATGTTTGTCGATTTAACTTTTTATTGTAGATTTAGTGATACAGAATTACTTATTAAATTTAGATATACTAACGGTAAATGTGTTCATACCTTGTAACATTGAAAGTGATACGAGTATTTCAGCTCTGGACATTATACAACAATGGCAATACTAATACGATATATGTAAACAAACAAGTTGACCCGGCAAACGTTGTTTTGCCATATAAATTATTTGTAGGGTAGAAAAAATTTTTTGGGGTGGACCACCCTTAACAATAAGGGGAAGAAAAATTATTCTCCACCCTGGCTAATATGCACACAAAATTTCACGAAAATCGGTCGAGCCGTTTCGGAGGAGTTCAATTACAAACACCGTGACACGAGAATTTTATATATTAGATTGCAAACAAAAGTTTGATACGATTTATCGAAATTATAATACTAAATGTATTATAACTAGAAAAATAAGATAAATTAAATATACAAGAAAATGACACTGAAACGTGAAATAATACTCCGATATTTCACGCAGGTAACGTTAGATGTGATTGCTAGTTATGATTTTTCTCTATTTGGGTTGAGATTAGGTTAGGAATTATAGGCACCTGGGTGTATGCTATTGGCCGACGACACATACAAGACGGTGGTGGGACCTGTCATGATATTAACATGTTATGGGCACATTATGAGAAGGGATGAAAGTCATGTGACTAGAAGAGTGATGAATATGAATGTGGTTGGAGGGTTCAAAGCTAGAGGAAGACCGAGAAAGATTTGGATGGACTGTATTAAGAATATATCTGTGAAAGGGCAGTATTGAGATCAGGGCTGATAGAGGAGAGTGGAAGAAAAGGACATGTTGTGCCAACCCCACCTAGTATGGTATAAGGGCAGGGGAAAGAAAAAGATTGAGTTAGGAATAATAATAAAATGTTATATTAATGTAATTATTAATCTAATATATTGTGTGTCATTAATGTTAAGTATGTCAAAATTTATCATTTTCAATCGCTTTGGCAATTTTTAAGAACATGAATATGTCAAGAATAAGCAGTATAAACTCAGTTGATAAAATGTTTATTTACCCATCGCATGGTCTTCAATTACAATGCTAATAAAAAATCAACAGCGCCTAAGGTAAAATATAAAAATAACAAAGCATTTCCAAATGGATTCACCGTCTCATGTGAGATCGATTCCCTAATGCCCGTAAATAATGTTATCTAAAAATGATTTTCCCTTTTGCCGAATCATACAAAAATAAGAAAAAGAGAACTTTAATGATTATAAACCATTTGTTTGAATGATGCCAAATAGTATATGATCTTCTGAGACTAAAAAATGAGTATTTTATATATACAATGGCTTACCGTACATTTTGTTAAGAAATTGGTTAGTTGGTTGGTTTTGACCCATATCCTACCTGGCAATGACTCCGCTGCTCAGTTGTCAAGTTATTGGCTTCGACGTCGGGGGTTTTGAGATCGATTCCCACACAAGAGAACTGTTTGTGTGACCCAGAGGTAATTGTTTCGGATCGAAGTGTTTTCAACGTGAAATTTATGTCTGTAAAACGTCCCTACAATACAGCAAGAAGACAATGTTTTCGAGAGAACGACTACAATAGATCTTCTAGGTCACAATGATCTTTGCAACTTACTACCCAACCCCTTCCACATAAATTCCAAATGCAACCTGGTGATAAGTAGACAACGATACTGTAACGTTGCATCTAAATGCACCCTTACATTTTCTAATAATTTTGACAAATAAATATATTTCCTTTCTTCTTTCTTTCACACGTAACGACCGACTATTTTTCAAAACTCAGAACGGTTAAATCCAATTTGATCCCGCTGGGGTGAGTTCTCATTTCATTACGATAGTGTATATATTTATAATATTGTAAGTGTCCTGCTTTCCATTTATTTCTTTGCTGGGGCTGCTTAGCGTTAGAAGTCTAGGTTTTATGAAAGGGGAAACTGAGCTCGAGTAGGGCTTGTCCAGCACTATTGTGAGCCGCCCTAATGCTTTGCTTCATCAGGCTTCCAGGATCCTCCTACCCTATTTAATAGCCGAGCGCTGCCGTCCGGATTAATACGGCTGATCTACCCGAATTACTGAACCTGAACACCCCGATACCGACGGCTTTGAAAATCTGCGAAGAACGGTTCCAGTTCCTACGTCAGGCCAGTGAACCCACCATACTTAGCTGTTGTGAGCGGAAGTACGACGAATAAAAACTTTAAAAAAAAATAACGAATCTTTGAACCCACCTAAACTACCTTCTGAATCTAACCGTCAGGCCACAATACGGTATATTACAAGCACACTGACTTATTTAAAGTCTAGTTAGTATTTCCGTTAAAAAAGCCTACGTAATATTCGGATGCAAAGACTTACCATATTTTATAAATGATCTGTGAGTGAAATGAAATTCTATGTAGTAAACTTTATAGCAGGCTTATAAAGGAATATGTAAAGTATATAAAGTGAAGGTATATAAAGTAATCATTCCTTATAGAATTACTAATATATATCTATCTAATCTAATAACTTGAATTAAGCAATTCTTGAATATTCCATATATATGGATATATGTAATCTGAATCTCGGAAACGGCTCCAAAAATTTTCATGAAATTTAGTACGCGTGGGTTTCGGGGGCGATAAATCGATCTAGCTAGGTTCATTTTTAGAAAACGTCAACGTAAAAATTTCAGAAAAACTGCTACGACATCATTAGAAAACGAAGGTAAATTTCGCCACCATCTAAAAGATTATAAAAGCTCAGTGGGGAAATCGGGCGGTCCCGAAACCAGAAGACCCCAGTTCAAGTTCGGACGATGTTTTCTTTTTTTTTCTTTCAAGTTCCTTTTTTGTGGAGAAAAAAGGGTCATCCAGGTACTAGTTACGCTAGTATGTCAAACTTACCGTCAAGCGGGATGGTCATGTAATTCCTTGTTTTGTATAACAAAGACAGGTATGTGAATGTTACCGAAACATTGTTGAATAATATTGTTAAGAAATATTTGTATCGCTTATACTTGTACGCTACACCAAGCAATGCATCGTCTGTGTTGACAGCAGTTAAGGTTGGGGATTTGCGTACGTGAGCTGAATCCCACTTGAAATTATTATTTGTTGCGGGGAGCAAAATTAAATTCCTCTCAGATTTTCGACGCTTCGTAAATTTTGCCATGTTATATACAATCATAAAAAAAACGTTCAAGACCCGTTGTTTAGTTCTTTCAATCATTGGCAGATGATCTAAGGCCTCAAATATTTTCTCTACAATTATAAACAACCAACTATTGTCTGATTACTTTTTGTAAACAAGAAAAAATATATGTGTCCCAATTAAAAATGAAAGGCATTATACTTTTAGAATGCTATTCGCCTAATGGTGATAGAAGTGGAGAGGCAACTCACAAGGGGGTTGCAAATGATTTGCTAACCCTTTATTTAGTATTTTTTTTATTCTTGGCAATGCGTCTGCAACCCTTCAGGTGTTGTATGTCCATGGACGGTGGCAATTGCGATGTTTTATAAATAAAAAGTAGTCAGATTTTAGTCTGAAATTGTTTTGCTTTATTATCCAACCATGGTATTTAAAAAAAATGTAAATAAAGCATAATATGAAAATAGGAGAAAGTAATTTTTCATTGCAAAAAAAATTTTAAACGCTATTTATTTAGTTTTAATGTGAGCTAACCTAAAAAAATGGTACAAAAACCTCATAATTGACCTTTAAAAAAGAAATGTTATTACTATGTTAGGTGCACATTTTTTGGATGCCAATTTATGCATTTATAAAATAAAATTTTCTCTATTTTTTAATATATATTGGATTAAATCGAGAAACCGTTGATCTGACACTTCTGTTGCACACTGTATACAACCGTATGACAATAATTAGAAACAGGTTATTTTTAAGTATTTTAATCATTAAGGGACATCAGACTAGAAGATATGCAGAAGTTTCCCAAATTCTGCCCTTCAGAGTTAGATTCACCGTTAGAACTGAATATGTAAATTGGACTTACCTGTCCGGACTAACTTTCATAGATAAACATTTTGTCAATAAGTTCGAGCATAATGACCCAATAACTATCGGTAAAGGCGTGACATGGACATTAGACATGATCTTTGTCTTGTTCATGATCATCTTAAGGCCCACCCGTTACGACACCCTGTTTAGATCACTGTGCATAGTACCAAGGTTTTTCAGTGATTCTACCATGAAGATGATTGGTAAACCGAAGGTGGGTGGTGATGTATGCGCATCCTAGCCTTGTCATATAAACACTTCAGCACCTCGATACACTAAAGCTTAATTTGGCACGCTTTAATTCATTTAATATTTATGACTTCCCGACTCGTGCTCTTAGCGATATTAATTTTTTAACAAGACGCGTACATGACTTTGCTAGATGATATTTTAATAAACGAATGAAATAGATTGTTTGAGGCGAAAATACGGGTAAATATGCGATTTATCTTAAATATCAGTAGTCAGCACAACAACAAAAAACAAAGTTATAGACAATATGCATGTTATCTAGTAAGTATGAGGTACACATACTGTACCTCAGAGATAAACAGCATTATGTGACAAAACACAAATTTTACAGGAGAGGCAAAATTGCGTGAGTGAATCCTTGAAGGCACTATTGATTATGATATCATATACGATTGAAACTTTTATTAATTAGGTGTATATATTATTATGTATATATTATTATGTATATATTATTGTGTAGAATGTGTTCTTGCGATTTTAATGATGTAAGAAATAATTTAGAAAAATGTGGATTTACTATTGTATGCATCTGAGTACAGTACAGTACAGTTTCGTTATAAGTACAGTACAGTCTTTATAAATATTTATAATGTTAGGCCTACTTTAATATGATTCAAAAACTGATTATACAATCAATATTTCTTACTATTTTTAATGTATGTAAAGAAATGTGATTTTAGAGGCAATACTCTTAATTTAATTACAAGAATTATACATGTACCTATAGATGTACCATTGCTTGATGACTATTTTATTTAATAACGTTTTTAACTGACCTTTCATTGGCAGAATTCTGTAAAGAGAAGTCATAAAGAAAGAAAGAAAACGTTTTTTTAGGTGTATGGATTCAATTTTATTTTATTTACTTCTTATTATGTAAGAACCAGGGACATAACAACCATTTCACAGTTTTAACCTGCTATCTGCTGATATCAAAATATCACTATCAAAATTTAAATGTCTAGTTTTATTAATTTACCTTTCTAGTTAAGAATACAACGTACCAATAAATTTTCGGTATTAAGGTATCAATATGAATAAGATGGTATGGACATGTGCAACGTCGACCTTCTGATTACATTGGGAAAGAAGCGTACCATCTGGACATCCGAGGTTCCCGGAGACGAGGAAGACCAAAAATAAGATGGACAGAGGTACTGAGAAAAGATCTTAACACCTGCAATGTGACTCATGACGATGCGATGGATAGAGTCGAAGCGAATGACAGGAAAGGCAGACCCCACTACCGTGTCTGAATAATAAATGCACGGGAGATATAGATCAAAGTGTAATCAACCATGTTCGGCACCTTTACACAGTTTTATTATAAACTTTCGAACGAACATCGTCGGGCATAAAATCGAATGCACGACAATGGTCATCGCCTTACAGCCAGGAGGACTCAAGCATGACTCTTGCAGGAGAACATTCAAATTCTGCTGAGGCCTGCTCTATCGCCGCACTTAAATCCGATTGAACTACTGCTAATGCCAATATGATGCAGAGGAAGGTTGTAATTATTTATTTAATTTTATTAATTTATTTTAATTTAATTAATTTAAAAGAGGAAAATAACTCCATCCTCGAATTGGAACATTAATTAATACATCTTGCAGTGCAAAACAAACCCAAAATCTTTATACTGAGCTGGTGGAATGTAATTCTCAAATGCTTACAGCCAGGAGGACTTAAGCATGACTCTTGCAGGAGAACATTCAAATTCTGCTGAGGCCTGCTCTATCGCCGCACTTAAATCCGATTGAACTACTGCTAATGCCAATATGATGCAGAGGAAGGTTGTAATTATTTATTTAATTTTATTAATTTATTTTAATTTAATTTATTTTAATTTAATTAATTTAAAAGAGGAAAATAACTCCATCCTCGAATTGGAACAAATTAATACATCTTGCAGTACAAAACAAACCCAAAATCTTTATACTGAGCTGGTGGAATGTAATTCTCAAATGCTTATAGACTTGACAAAAGATGACTCTTGTATCAAGCAATCTTGCTTTTCACACAATGAGCTTAAAAAATACATTAAAATTAAAAGATTTATAAAGAAAACAAATAAATTATTAAGAAATAGATATACATTCAAAGAAATTTATGAAATAAAAAATGAACGGTCAAAGTTATGTAAGTTAGTAAAAATGTATCAAAATAAATTGGAACAAAGTAGGTCTGAGTATGGCCGGGTAACACTTCAGCTTCAAACTGAAATTAATAACTTAAATAGCACATTACAAATATTAACTGCTAAATATGAATCATCTCAAAAACAAATACAGGAACATATTCTAGCAGCTGATAATTTATTAGATCTTTGTAATTATAATTATAACAGATTGGAATCATTTACTAGCAAAAATACATGTTGTTGCTCCAACACAGAATCTCCAAATAAATTAAACACTCAGAATATATCTGCAGACATGGGAAGTGACTTGGTCATACAGAAAAAAACGCAATCAGCCATCATATAATAAATTTGAAAATAAATTACATTCAGTTGTCAAATCATCCAATATCTCCAATAATAAACATAAAGTTATAATTGTATCGGATAATATAGGACAAGGTTTTGGTTCTTTACTTTCCAAACATGTAAATAATGTATATAATATATGTTCACCAGGTGCCAGTTTTCATAACAATATTAACAAATTATTGACATTAAACTTAAATGAGAATAGTACTGTTGTACTACTTCATGGGGATAGTTCATCTGTAAGGAAACAGGAAATTGTTAATAATATGGCAATATTACTCAACTTAAAACTAAGTGCAAATTTATATTATGCTCATTTCCATATTCCTCTTTCCTTTCAGAGGAACAAAATAAATACATATATAGTCTTAACATGACTCACCGTCATAGTGACGCTTTCTTTTATTTTGACTTAAATAATTTTATTAAATCTAGTTTTAAGGTGACAAAAAATACTTTGTATTTGCCACTATATTATAAGAAAGTAATTGCTACTCTAGTAGAATATAATATACCAACAAAACCCAGTTGTACAACTAAAAATATTTTATTATGTAATAATCTTTCAGCAAACAATGTTAGTTTAAACTAAACATTGAGACAACGCCTAGGCCACTTAAATTAAATATTGTGCATCAAAATATACAAGGCTTAGGCGGCAAAGAACCCGAAATTGAATTGTTCCTTAGGAAATTTAATATACATGTCATCTGCTTCACAGAGACATGGTTACATAAGCACTGTAATATTGTTAATATAGAAAATTATAAATTGTTAAGTTCGTTCGTAAGAGTAAATGCTATTCGCGGTGGCTCTCTTGTATTAGTTAGAACTGATATAGTCTGTAAAAATCGACAGGATATAGTGGCACACACTGTCGAACGTTCTATTGAATTATCCTGCGTTGAGAGTCAACAGTATATCATAGTATGCGTATACCGGCCCCCCTCAGGTGATTTCGATCAGTTTGAGTGTGTAATGGATGATGTTCTTAAAAACTATGTTCAAGTAGTAAATCATTAATAGTTTGTGGAGATTTTAATGTGGATTTACAAGTAACACAACTCAGTAAACGACTTTTAAATTTATTTAACTCATTTAAACTTAAAAATCTTTTTCATGAACCAACTCGTGTTACTAACTTATCCTCCTCGTGTATAGATAATGTATTCTGTCACAGTGATGTATATGATAAATATTGTTACGTGTTCGGGGTTCGAAGGATTTGGAGAGAAAGACCTGCTGACTCTTTTGAAGACTTTATTTACTAGCGCTAGGTCCAACACAAAGCACTAGGTCCAATCACTAAGCACTAACGATATCCTAGATTGTAGCAAAGTCGTAGGTTTCACTGGTATCGCTCTTGATCACTAGTTTTCACTCCGAAGTCGCCTCGAAGGTAGCTCAAACTGAACTATCATCGCTCGCCTCCCTGCGGCTTTTTATATGGGCCGAGACCTGTTCCGGACTAATCCAGAAAGATCATTCCTGGAACGTACCCGACACGCACGAACATGTTCGTGATTCCGGAAAGTTCGCGAATGTACCCGGTTTTCGAGACTATAGTTCCACAGCAGTTCCTGTAACGCCATCTAGAGTTGAATAGGGGGTTTAATGTCGTCTTTGTTCTTTAGTGGTTTTAATAGTTGACGCTAGATGGCGTTCGTTCCTTTGTGTGTTCATAACACTACTCCCCTCTTAGAGATGCTCGTCTCGAGCATCATTGTTACTGCCATGGTAACGCGCCAGACGGTCTATGTGTACCACTTTGAATGTCCCTCTTGGTTGCTTTTGAATTCTATAAGTCACATCATTCAGTCGGGTAACCACTTTGTATGGACCGTCCCACTTGGTCTGCAACTTTGGGGATTTCCCTTTCCGACGAGTTGGGTTATGCAGCCACACCAGTGACCCTTCGTCGAAGCCGTCCGTGTTCGATTTCCGGTCGTATGTGGTTTTCATGTTCTCACTTGACTTTAACCCATTTTCCCGAACCACGGCGTGTATATAGCGCATTTTTTTTCTTAAATTGCAGACATAGTCTTGTACGGTCTCTGGTCCCTCCGGTGACCCTCCTGTCAATAGGTCTACTGGTAATCGTAGTTCTCTACCGTAATTGACATACGCCGGGGTAGCTTTTATGCTCTCATGTTCGGCGGTTCGGTACGACAGAAGGAAGAGTGGTATATACTTGTCCCAATCCTTTTGTTTGTCGTCTACCAATTTCGCCAGATGCCTCTCAAGGGTCTGGTTAAATCTCTCAACCATTCCATCAGACTGTGGGTGGCACGCGGTGGCCCTCGTCTTATGCATGCCCAAAATTCTACACACTTCCTGGAATACTTGCGATTCGAAGTTCCTGCCCTGATCGGAATGGATTTCTAGAGGCACACCAAAGCGACATATCACTTTTTCGACTAACTTAGAAGCGACTGTTGTAGCTTCTTGGTTTGGTATGGCGAACACTTCGGGCCATTTGGTGAAGTAGTCCATGACGACCATAAAATACTTGTTTCCCGACTCCGTTACAGGAAATGGCCCAGCTGCGTCAACTGCAATTCGTTCCCATGGTGCACCGACGTTATACAACCGCAGGTTCCCACGGCTTCTGGTCTGTGGTCTTTTTACAGCAGCGCAAGTAGTACATTTGCGGCACCAATCCTGTACATCATCTCGACAGTGCAACCAGTAGAATCGTTCTCGCACTTTTGTTAACGTCCTCTTGACACCTAGATGACCTCCTGATACGCCATCATGTATTTCACGGAGAACATCTGGTACTCTCGTTCTCGGGACAATTATCTGAAGATGGAACTCTCTGCCGTTAGTCTTCTCCCATTTCCGGTAGAGTATTCCGTTTTGAAGTATCAGACTGTCCCATTGCGCCCTGTACGCCTTTGTGACGGCGCCAGTGGGAGCAACCTCACTCCAGATTGGTTTTAAGTCACCCCGTTTCTTCCATGTGATGATGTGCCGAAGGTCGTCATCTCTTTCTTGAGCCTCCCTCATAGCATCATTCTCCCAGAGACCCAAAGGACTTGTTCTCGTTAGCTTTAATGTTACTTCATTAGATTCCTGTTTGACGCAATGGTTGCAGTCTTATGAACACGGCCTTCGTGAGAGTGCGTCGGCATTCCCATGCGTCTTTCCACTGCGGTGTTCCGTCTTGAAGTCATACTCCTGGAGCTGTTCAATCCATCGAGCTACTTGACCTTCTGGGTTCTTGAATTGCAGTAGCCACTTCAAGGCTGCGTGATCAGTTCGCAGTAAAAACTGTCTGCCGATGAGATATTTGTTGAAATGTTGTAGTGTCTTTACAACAGCCAAGAGTTCTCTTCTTGTCACACAGTAGTTTCTCTCTGGCTTGGATAAAGATTTTGCTGAAATATGCGATAACAACTTCTCTTTCACCCTGTTTTTGAGATAACACCCCTCCAATGGCCGTGTTGCTTGCATCCGTGTCGACTATAAACTGACCTTCAGATTGTGGATACCCCAGGATTGGTGTTTCACATAGATGTTTCTTCAATTTCTGAAAAGAATCTTCACAAGTCCCATCCCAACTAAATTGTCGTTTATCTTCTGTCAGTCGATGTAATGGCTTGGCTATCTCTGAGAATCCTTTAACAAAACGCCTGTAGTATGAGCATAGGCCGAGGAATGCTCGCACTTCGGTTTTGTCCTTAGGGGTAGGCCATTTTTGAACTGCTTCCAGTTTCTCCGGGTCTGTCTGGATTCCATCATTGGAGATAACATGGCCGAGATAGTTGACCTTGCTCCTGAATAAACGACACTTTTTCGGGTTCAACTTTAATTTGGCTCCCTCTATTTTGGCGAAAACTCGCTCCAAGTTTCGCAAATGGTCCTCGAAGTCACGGCCGACAATGATGATGTCATCTAAGTAAACTAAGCAAGCCTCTCCAACTAAGCCTGCAAGTACACACTCCATGAGTCGCTCAAATGTGGCAGGTGCGTTGCACAATCCGAAGGGCATGACGTTAAATTGCCATAAACCTTTACCGGTCGAGAAAGCTGTCTTCTCCTTGTCTTTTGGATGAATTTCCACCTGCCAGTATCCAGATTTCAGGTCTAGGGTCGAGAACCATTTCATGCCACTTAAGGTATCCAAAGTGTCGTCGATTCGAGGTAACGGGTAACTGTCCTTCTTAGTGACATCATTGAGACGCCTATAGTCCACACAAAATCTCGTGCTACCATCTTTCTTCTTCACTAACACAACAGGTGAGCACCACGGACTTGTAGACGGTTCAATAATCTTATTCCTTCTCATGTCCTCCAAAAGGCCTTCAACTTCTTTTTCCTTTGCAATTGGTATCCGTCTTGCTCGTTGACGAATTGGTCTTTCGCTCCCGGTATCTATCCTGTGCTGAACCATCGAAGTTCTTCCAAGGTCATCGAAGTTCTTGACTGGAGAAGATATTCGCGTAGCGCTGTCAAAACTTCCTAGCTTTCATGCCCTGTGAATAAGTCAGATTACTCTTGCAGTCATCGAGTAGCTCAGTCACTAATCCGTAGTTGTTGCTGTTTGCTGGGTCTGCGCCTGTCGTCGAACTACACTTTTTCATCCAGACAACTTCCTCGCACTTTCCAATGACGTCACCTTTGTTCAAGCAGACCTCGCGATCACAGAGATTCAAAACCTTGACCATAGCGTTACTGCTTCCACTAACAAGGGTTCTTGCCGTCATCAGTTTTTGTGCCGATGTCTTGGTAGGTGCGTCTTCGATTAACACGCATCTTTTTGACTTTTTCTTTCCATTTGGCGGCAGTTTCGCCAGCACCCGAGCTTCCGCTCGTCCAGGTATAATGACTTTCTTTACACATGCGACTTTCCCGCAGGCGCCTCCAAGAATGAAGATTTCTTCTTCACCACACTTGAAAACTCCGTCAGCGACATTAACTCTGCAGTTGTGTTTCCTCATGAAATCCAAATCCAAGATGCAATCATCCATTATCTCAGCCACGATGACGTTATGAGAGTATGAGGACACCCCTACATACATCGTGACCGACATTTCTCCCAGGACGGGTATTGGCTGACCGGAGGCAGTAAGAAGCCGGCAGTTAATTCTCCTTTTGAGTCCCCTTGCGGCTTTTACCAGATTAGGGTTCACTATTGTTCTAGAGGCTCCTGTGTCTAGAGTCATTTTGCAATCCGTCCCACTAATAGTACCCTGAATCACAAGGCTATTCCCGCTGCATGCCTGGGAGATAACAGTTATCGGGGCCTCCTCCACGTCAGCCAGTACTCGCCGCTTAGTACTGGCTTTTATTAGTTTCCCTGATCCCGGGCAGGGGACGAAGCCTCTCGCTTCTTCAGCTTCGCTATTTGTTCCTCGATCCATTTCATCCTTGCCATCTGGGTCTCCTTCTGCGGGGCTTGTCCCGCAGTGGGCGGGGCTTGGTCCCCAGTGGGTGTGGCTTCCGCAGCTCGTGACCTTGTCCTGACACCCTCCTTGAAGTCCTCTCTCGGAGTCAATGGCATCTCCAAATCCCACTTCTGACACCAGTTGCTACGTGTTCGGGGTTCGAAGGATTTGGAGAGAAAGACCTGCTGACTTTTTTGAAGACTTTATTTACTAGCGCTAGGTCCAACACAAAGCACTAGGTCCAATCACTAAGCACTAACGATGTCCTAGATTGTAGCCAAGTCGTAGGTTTCACTGGTATCGCTCTTGATCACTAGTTTTTCACTCCGAAGTCGCCTCGAAGGTAGCTCAAACTGAACTGTCATCGCTCGCCTCCCTGCGGCTTTTTATATGGGCCGAGACCGGTTCCGGACTAATCCAGAAAGGTCATTCCTGGAACGTACCCGACACGCACGAACATGTTCGTGATTCCGGAAAGTTCGCGAATGTACCCGGTTTTCGAGACTATAGTTCCACAACAGTTCCTCTAACGCCATCTAGTGTTGAATAGGGGGTTTTATGTCGTCTTTGTTCTTTAGTGGTTTTAATAGTTGACGCTAGATGGCGTTCGTTCCTTTGTGTGTTCATAACAATATGTTATAAATCATCTGAGCTCGGATCACTTTGGGCTAAAATTTTCAATAAATGAAAAAGCTAATACAAGCAAACTTAAGATCAAGTGTAGACCAGTCACTACTAATAGAATAAATGCTTTTAGAGATAAAGTGGCACATCATATGTTAAATAAAGATATAGGAGTCAATAACCCTAATGACTCTTATAGATCAATGGTTGACTTTCTCATATCTTCTTATAATGATACTTTTAAATCGCGCACAATTGTTAAGAATTCAAAATTAAAATTTAGTGACTGGGCAACAGTGGGTATATACAAAGTAGGGATTCATTGTATGAATTATATAGTATGAGGCAGTGGAATCCCGATCCTAACTTCCTTAAAAATGATCCAGGCAACTATAGACCTATTTCCATATTGCCATCTCTTAGTAAAGTTTTTGAAAAGCTAATATTAAATCAACTTTTAGTTCATTTTAATGTGAACAAAATCTTTCACCATGAGCAATATGGATTCACTAAAGGCAGATCGACAACAGATGCGGGCGTCGCACTTGTCAAACATATTTATAACGCCTGGGAAAGGTCACAAGATGCAATAGGTGTCTTTTGTGACCTTCGACTGCGTAGACCATAAAACTATCCTTCAAAAGCTAGAATATTATGGCATTCGTGGGATCGCCCTCAATCTCATTGCCTCATACCTTAGTAATAGAATTCAAAAAGTATCTATAAATGATGTTAATTCCACTGGGTCCCAGATGAAAATCGGAGTCCCACAAGGATCAATCTTGGGCCCATTATTATTTTTAGTATATATTAATGATCTCCCCTTTTATGCCAGTGGGTTGTGTGATGTTGTACTGTTTGCTGACGATACATCGCTTATTTTTAAAGTTGACCGAAACGTATTAAATTATGACGACGTGAATAGTGAACTTTCACATATCCTCCACTGGTTTACTATTAATAATATGGTATTAAATGCCAAAAAAACCAGATGTATTCTTTTTACCCTTCCCAGTATAAGAAGGAAAAGTTTTAGTTTAATATTAAATAACGTACCCATTAATCCAGTTGATTCTGCTGTATTTCTGGGAATTACAGTAGATTCAAAGCTCCAGTGGAGTCCCCATATATCATCTCTTGCGAATAGACTGAGCTCCGCGGTTTTTGCGATTAGAAGGGTTAGGTAGCTAACAGACATCGACACTGCCAGACTTGTTTACTTTAGTTATTTTCACAGCATCTTGTCGTACGGCATTTTGTTGTGGGGTAGTGCATCAGATATAAATTCTATATTTATTCTTCAAAAAAGAGCTGTCCGAGCAATCTACAATATCGGAGCCCGGAATTCACTCAGAGATCTTTTCAAAGAGATTAATATACTCACTGTTGCTTCTCAATACATTTATTGTAATGTTTTGTATATACGTCATAACCTTAATTATTACCTAAAGAATAGTGACAGACATAAAATAAACACTAGAAATAAGGACAAACTTACTACGCCATTGTTTCGTCTACAAAAAGTAAATAAGTCGTTCATGGGGCAAAGTGTACGCATGTATAATAAAATCCCACAGTCGATATTAAGTCTGCCGCTTGACCAATTTAAATGTAAAATTAAAAATCAACTGATGATTAAAGCATATTATACCATTTCGGAATATCTCGACGACGCCAATGTGTGGAGTTAATATTGTTGATACTCACGTAGGCTAGAATAAGACTATTATACCTGTATATTATATTGTATCCTGATATTTTTGAAAAAGAGCAACTGTTGAGTTTCTTGCCGGTCTCTTCTCAACAGAAACCGCTGTCCGAACCGGTGGTACCTTACGAACCTATACACATAATCTTTGATGTAAAATTTGACGATTCATAAGAGCGCGCAAGCGTCTATTTGAATAAATATATTTTTGATTTTGATTTTGATTTTGATTTTAAAGTCCTGGACAGTGTAACCACCACCCAACAACTGCAGCTTCCGCCAATTTTAGTTTGTCTTCATTTTTTAGATTGCTTGTCCTTTTTCGTTGTTATTGCCTCAAACTATAATTTTTATGCTTTTTTTATTAAAAGATTCAAAAATTTTATTGTTTTCCAATATGTTAATCATTACATTAATATACAAGTACAAGACTTATTTTGTCTCATAACCGAAATATCACCGTCAAGTGAAAGTTTTAGTTGATGTTGCTTATAATTTAATGATGTGTGCATATCCGATCCAATAAGAAAAAACAATTTTCGAAATCGGTTTATAAACGACGGAGGTCTGAGATAAAAAACATAAAAAAACACCCATGTAATCGTTCACTAATAACCATAAACAATATACCAGTACTTATAAAATGATCTCATAAAAACTATAACATCGAAATAATTACCGAGTACTTTAATAGTTGCCATTTATACATACATTGCATCGCTCGCTGTAGTTAGAATTCTTCATCCGATATAATTTCACAAGCAGCAATAGAAACGCGTAAGACCAATTTTGTATATTGCCCTAAATAATAACCAAGGGCATTACATTTTGTACGTCTAACAACAATTTAAACAAACTTGCCAACATTTCTATTGTTTCCTTATATTTCCGACTCACAACAATTATAACGAACCGGTGCAGTATCGTATATATTTTCAATGCATATTGTTCATTTAGTTAACATTTTTGTCCATTATTATATCAAGTTTTCTCCTTCTATTCTTCCTATCGCTCACGTAAAGCAAAACAAAGACGATCCATCACTGAATCCCTGTCATATTGTAAATCGATTCCGCTAATGCGTGTCATTGACGTAATCGAAAAATAATCTCCTCTTTTTTCCTCAGGAGCATGTCAAAAATGTTAAAGTTGTAATTGTAGGTCTTTGTTCTCGACGTTTTTACAACAAGCGATTTAGAATCGTTCACAAGGGAGAAATTAATAACTCGTCATAAGTTTTATACATCATGTTTAATAATCGACTAAGCTCACAAATGTGCCTACTTTAGTTTTGATCAAAAGAAACCGTTGGATATTCGGATAAATAAATAAATAATGTAATCCTTACTTAATATTATAAAGCTGAAAGTTTATATGTATGGATGGATGTTTGTTACTCTTTCACACAAATACTACTGAATGGATTTTAATGAAACTTTACAATAATATACCTTATACATCAGAATAAGACATAGGCTATAATTTATATACATTATATATATTTTTATTTATATCTGTCTTTCTCTCTGAATGTTACGCCTTCAGCCTATTCTACACAGATGTAGTCGCGGGTAGCAGCTAGTTTTTGATAAAACCAAAAGAAAATCGTATTTATGTATATTGTTTAACTGAGTTAGGGCTACTAAACAGTCTTAGTTGCACGAATGAGCAGATTCATCCGGGGAAGAAGAATGTAAAGAGTTTACTTCATAAAAGCCTGTATTTTTGTGAGTGGATGCACTATTTAATATGAAATTTAAAAATGTGCAGAGCAACCTATTCCAGAATTTTTCGCCACTACCAGGATCCGAAACCTCCGCTTTCCAGATTACACGACCAGTCTCTCTAGCCAGTGAGCTAAGCGGTTTACTAAAAGCTACTATTGCTGAAACTTATGATCACATTATTCAAAATAAAAAAAATCAAATCTGACAATTTTTTAAGATCTATGTTTTTATTGCCTTCCTAGAACAAATTATATGAAATATACACCTTTATAACCAAGTCAGTATTTTGTGCATACGTTGTGCACATTCCACATATATACTACGTATCAGGTTAATGTACACAATATTCTCATTGGTCGACCATGAACATGAAAAAAAAAGGAATACCTAATGAATTTAACTGATAACGGGATAAAATTAAATCCTCTAATAAACTAACTTTTTTGAAAAACCTCATAATGTTGTAAGTTTATGGAAGAAAACTTTTAATTTTAGGGATATTATTATGAAACAACGTTAGTTTAATTAATGGTATCAGGTATAGTATCAGCCTGTATATCTCAAAGGCCTCCTCCATTTAGGATCCCACGGCATAAGTCGACCACGCGACCCTGCTGCGAAATGGCAGACCTCACATATCTTAGAAATATTTTCTTATTATTGGTTATTATTTCAAAAATATGCAGGTTTTCTCACAACGTTTTCCTTCAGCGCTAAGTACGTAATAAGTCAACTCTTAAAATTGCAACCTACAATTTCATTGATGACAACACATGAATTGGAAGTCAGGTTGCTAAAGTACACTAATTAAAAGCAAGCACATGGACACTGAGCTATCACAGCCAGAGATAGAGCTCGTGATAGAGAAATACAAGGTTCTCATTTAAGAGCTCCCGTTCCCGTTTTCATCTTCCGTTTTTCTCCAAGTCTCATTTTACTTTACAGTTCATAAATGGCAGCCTCGTACTGGCTATCACAGTGGAGGACGACCCCCGCTAGATGGAGTGAAGTTCTGCGCAAGTGTGCGGGAAGTTGATGATACAGGTACCTCAGGATCGTGCTTCGTGGCAGTGTGTTAGGGAGTCCTGAGTTCAGAAGTGGACTCCAACAGGTTGAAATGATGATGTTGGTGACACGATAGTCATAAACGAACTTTACGATACAATTTAAAAACTTTGACTTCTACTGTTCCATATTATTTTTTAATTTAATTGTTTACAAAATACAAGTAACAGTATTTTAACAAAAATAATGAAAACTAAGAGCCAATTCTTATTTCCGGAAATTGTAATTTAGTGCAATCCAGATATTTGTTCATATATTCTTCCGCTTCCTTCTTCATCTCGACATCGAAATATTGTACCCAATTGCCGGATTTACCTAAACGATATTTTTCATTTTTTGATGATTCACCATTCAATATCAATCTAGTATTTAAAACTTAAAACCCAAATATTATACACATACCTTTACGCATGAATTTAAGCTCAGAGTCATTTCCTTGAGCCTTTGGGGTTGAAAAAGGTGGCATCTTATTCATATTGTCAAATTTCAAATGCTCTTTTAACTCTTCTTTCTGTTGCTTGGTATATTCCTTCCCCAGAAACGAGCAAACTTTATCAATAACACCCAGAAGATCCTGAAAATATTGGTTTTACGTAAACTAAAATTTATATTATCCCACACGGTTGTGGTCAGCCTCCCTAATTTCTTAGACTCCGAAATTTTGGGTATTTGGGTTTTTATTCAGCTATAGAATCGATTATTGTGATTTGTGTTATAATCAGTAGGTATTGTGTTATTGTCCTTAAATTAATGTACCCGGTTTGTGTTAATCTTAGTCTAGTTTGTATTTAAATAGTTATAATTAAAATTTTTGGTATGTACTGAAAATCGGGATATCGTACCGAGTACATACCTATTTGGTTTCATGTCTTAGATATACATTCTTTTAATTGTTACCATAACTGTGTTTGTTGTTGAAACTAAATAAAAATATTCATATTCATTATCATCTGACCTTCAAATCTGCATAAACAGGAAAGTTCAAGGGCAATGTGTTGTAATGTTCGTCCATAATTTAAATTACTAGAGCATCGTTTTTTGTTCTGTTGAATATTTTTGTTTTTTCTTTCGTAAAAGATTACACCTTACATTTTAAATTATAATATTTTTATCCATTTCATTTCATCAAATTCTTGCATATCTCGCACAACTTTTCGGTAAAACGTCATCAATATTTACCTTTTGCATTTCTTCGTACAGTAAAAACATCATATTTGGATGATTACGTTGCTCCAAAGCCTCCCTTACTTGTTCTTCGAGAGGTGTGTGAAAAACTGCAAACAATTACAAATAATTTCTTAAAACGAATTGTGCTACTGATACAATATTGTATATTTTGTTTTTTTATAAAAATAGAAAATGAAAAAACAAATAAAAAAAATGGTATTCTTTTCTCGAAGTGAAAGCGAAAAATTATAGATTAAAACGCAAGGTAAATGAAAATTTATTACTATAAAAAGCTTATCAACAATGAACGTTTTTATTTCAAACGAAATAAGGATAATGGTAACGGTAGTTTAAAATATAAAGTAGTACCAAATCAAATCAGTTTTGGACTTTATGTAAAATGTATCTCACTCAAGTCCTTTTTGAGTAGCTCCCAGTAATCCTTGAAGTCAACACCGTCGTCAAAATATCTAAAGAGCTTGTGCATGAAGTGATACGATACGGCAACATCTCTTGGATCCCTGGCAATGTAAAATACTTTTGCGACCTCCAATAATTTCGGCGGCAAAAGAGAAAGCGGTGCATGTGATTTTATGTACCGTGGTGAAGGGAGACTCGGTAATGTTCTATAATCTTCTTCAGTTGCTTTATGGTTCGGGTTATAGGAGATTTTCGTTTCCTTTTTCACCTCAGAGGCTAATGTTGGATATCTGTATAAGATAAACTACGGAGTTAATTTCCATACATGCATTTTAATACATTTGTCATCTTTCTCTACAAACTTACTCTATAAAAGCATAACGCCTTGACAGTGAAATCTTCGATGCCGTATCAATATCCAAATCATTTTGAACCAGCCATACAAGTTCTTGTAGCCACGTTGTACCTGTGTATAATATTATACATATAACGATAAGGTCTTATTAGTAACATCTCGTCATTAATAAAACTGCAAAATATATTTTAAACTGTTATACTATTTATGTGTTAATAACAATATGTAAATAGCTAAACAACAAGCCAAACTTTGTTTATTTTTGCACAGACCAAAACAAACCCTAACGTTACTGAATGTGTAAACAAAATCAATAAACCGAGTTTAATCAAGGAAAATATTTAAATGTACCTGATCTCGAAAAACTGGTTACCCAAATGTCGTCGGGGCGAACCTCTAAATTATAAATGTCAGCTGCGTGGTCACCGTAGCCAGCAGGCCAGAGATAACCATGAGGTCCGATCCGTACAAAAGGACGAATGTAGCCTGAATACAAAAAGCAAGACATCGCAAATCGATACAGTATGTACAATTTTAAAACCATATTGCATCTATGAAGTTGCGTGAAAAAACTTATGATCAGCCTCAGCGGCAATTTATTTATTATAATATAGTCTTTATAATACATCTCTCCACGGAGTAAAAGTAACTGCAGGAGGAAAATTTGAAATGGTCTAGACAAATTAATTGGTTCCCATTTGTGCTTATGATAAATTTTCACCCAATAAGTATTATTTGAGTTAGATGGATCTAACTTAGCATCTGCGCTAAAAACGACCATTAAACAATGACTTTACCTTTGTAATATTTCTTTATTAAGGCATCTTCTTCGTCCGTGACACTTTTAATGGCAAAGGGAAATTTTTGTACTTCTGCCATTAGTTACCTGTTTGATTAAAGAAAGCAATTTAACTGGATACTTCGATCCATCAGTTTGTCTATTCACTTTTGTTATTATCAAACATAACTCAGGTGCGATAGTCTAAATTATTTTTGACTTAAACTAATAAAGTAATTAGAATCAGTTATTTACACCATCAGTAATATAGAAAAAAGCATTACTAGATATTGTTGGTCGATAGGAAACTACCTGAACTCCACTATTATAAAATTTATTTATACATCAGTATAATTTGTTTGGCTTATCTTTGCGTACACAACGATTCAATTTAAGCATTCCACCCATACGTCCTCCACTGCAATACACAAGGAATCGTAAATTGCATTAGCTTAAAAGGTCAGTGAACAACAAAGTGAATTTCCTTTGAAATCGTCGATCTTAATAAGCATCCACTTTAGACTACTGTTGGGTCAGTGAACGCGCAATTCGGTTTTATTCTATAGCAATACAATCTGCGCAATGGATTCAACTACTTTCAACTTATCCCTATCGAACTGCAAGTCGATTGTTAACATTAGGTATTGATAATACTAACATATATTAATATCGATGGAAATACTTAATATTTTCATTCAAGTTTTATATTACGATTTTATCAAAGTATAAGTAAGAATGCATTTTACTTACTTCTGCTCACGTTTTATTGTTTTGACGTTGAAAGTATTGTTACGATTTTAATCGAATTGTTTTACTTTATTTATAACACGTTTATAACCATAAAACACGTATTTTCATCAAGGATCACACCAACTTACTAAATGTAAGTTGGTGTGCCATTTTCTTGATACGGGAACTCGTTTCTACCGACTCTTGTGCAATCTTTTGATTGTCAAAGTTTCGTGCTTTCAACTCATAATTATATCAAGCATTTTTAAATATATTTAAAATAAGCACGGAAACAGAACGTCCTTCACTTTTCGATATTAGGTTTTTCTTAAACAAACACGCGGTTCATACCGGATTGTAATAAAAATGAATAGTAAGAACAATATATGACAAGTAAGTTATACAAAGATATTAACATACTTAGTTAAAAAGGATAACACAGAATGATCAATATATAAATGATCGTGACATTTAGTAGCACCAAATCGCTATCTTTGCCAAAATTTAACTTCA
Organism: Iphiclides podalirius; assembly: GCA_933534255.1. Classification (NCBI taxonomy): domain Eukaryota; kingdom Metazoa; phylum Arthropoda; class Insecta; order Lepidoptera; family Papilionidae; genus Iphiclides; species Iphiclides podalirius. The sequence goes on along the minus strand of OW152822.1, from coordinate 3,079,331 downwards.
GCAGGCGATATGCCTACACTAGTGTGATTGTTTGGAGAACTTGACAACAAAAGTCGCAAAGAATTCGATTACTTACTCCAATTTATAACTCATATCATGGCAGTTGGTAATCAGAGATAAAAATCCTTAGAAATTTTGTCACCTGCCATCTACTTTTCACCAATATAAGAGACTACTGGTAGGGAATGCCGCAAGGCATTAAGTACGGCCGTTGTGCCTACAGCTTATGGTGAAGAAATGATGTCATGAATAAAAAAAATTATGCATAATGATAGTCTCAAACTTTTCAATACATAAATTAACATGAACAAGAAACATTTGTAGAGTCACACAACAGCATCGGCTGTTGCACGATTTAGCAGGCTCGTCTGGGGAAGTACCACGGCCTCACGGAAGATCGTCGTGAAGTCGAAGTACAATACTTTCCCGTTTCATTTGGTGAGTGAGGGAACCGGGGCTTCATTTTATAGGTTTTCAACGCATCTTCAAGCCCTTAGGCGCTGTAAATGTCCATGGGTGACGGTGACTCACTTAACATGAGTTGATCCGCCTGCTCACTTGACAGCTTTCCTGATAAAAAATAGTCGTGAACGGTGTATAAAGCGCATGTGCTATTAATTTATATTTAAATGTCTGTATATTTATTTTACATACATTTAAAAAAGACGCCTCAATTAATAATGACAATATAATGAAACCTTTAAAATATACAAAATGTAAGACGTATTTAAAATTAAATATTACAGTTTAATAGGTATAGTACAGTTTAATTTAAACTATATCCTTTAATTAATTTAAACCACCATAAATCCAAGATCATAATCTTTTGAAACCACATGGAAAAGTTTTGGTATAAAAATACGAATAGGAACATACGAGTAAGCAGGAGCGTCACCAACTTAAAGCCTCCCACCAGATTTGAAGTTTCATTCCAGTCGGCGCACTTTTCCCAACTTTTGTTCCGTTCTCGGATCCACGAACGTTCGAGAAGCACATTCAAAGTAGTTCTATTCTTGAATATATAACGTATTTGGCACTATTCTTATAATACAGAAGTTGCTAAAGTGGTTGCAACTAGCGACAGTATATTAAGATATACGGTTTACATCTAACGAATACAATTGTTCATATTCGTTTTATTATTAGCAATTAGAGCTACGTTTTCAAACATTACACACTGATGAGCGCTAAGCCATTGGTTTCACTTAGAAGTTACTGGTTAGTCACAGTCACAGGAGTACAACAGCTAATACTATCTGCGCTTAACCGAGTCTTTTCTTATAATTTAACTTTGCCGTTCTCCGAGCGGTAGCCCTGTAACCGTGAATAAATACGACAGCATTATATAAGAAGCTTGAAAGTTACTAAAACATACTTTCGGATAATCGAATGATCATGGTATTTGATTGCCCACAGGGGTGTACCTAAGGACAACTTGGACGAGTTCCGTGTTCTCGCAACAAAATGTCGACGCTAAGGGAACCACTACCTCCATTATGGTTGAGCTCAGGCTCAGTGCAGTAAAGCTACGTACCAATACGTCCTGCTGTAGATTCCAACGGCCCTCCTAACACCTACGGTGTGGTCACCAAGGGACCTTTGGTGCTCACTAACTGTTCACTGCACTCAGGAGCTTCACCATAATTTACCTTCCTCCCAGAGATGTATCGTTTGCAGATTTTCCGGTCAACACCAAAAAAACCTTGAAGTAGAAACGATACAGTTATTTTTATATAGAAGAAATCCTATAAAACTTTCTAAGTGGAAAACTTATAAGTGCACGCCACCCCCACTCGGATCGACGACTTTAATATTGCTAGACTTACCATCCATCCGAGCCTCTTACCAGTGTAAGAGGCTCGGATCAGTTACAATCTACTGGCTTGTACCTATATGCTGCATTGAACCTCTTCTATTTTGTCTTAAAAAATCTGTGATATATGAAGACAGCCGTCATCTTTTGACTAGATTTATTTCTAGTAATTCATATGACAGAGAAGAAACGTCTAAGGTAAGGTCATAATCTACATTTGTTGCATTGCTGGCGATCGAACTCTACAGAAGGTATTGCAACTTAGTCCACTACGCTATCTCAATGGGGTACGAGCCTTCACATATTTTCTAAACATTTTTAGTGATGCTTTCCTTCACATAATAAAGCGGCATTTCAAATTCGCAATTGACAATTTGTTTTAATGTGAAAATGTCAAGCGGGCAGGTGCTTCGCCTGATGTTAAATGATTACCGCCGCCCATGGACATATATAACACCTGTGGGCTTACAGATGCGCAGGCACTGGCCTCACTGATACCAGACGAAACGCGACAGTATTATACTTTCACTTCACGCTGGTCTTCTGCGAAGATGTAGTAGTTTCCCACGAACCTGCCCATTCGTACACACTGAACTACAGAAGCTGATGCCTGGCCCCACCACAGTAAAAATTCATCTTGATTTATCAACTAGTTTCTTTTTCCCCTGAATTTGGAATTCCATATTGATAACGTTCCCATAAGATTCGTGTTAGAATCTGTAAACGTAATGATATTAATTCAAGTTATTACAACGTGTAGCCGAACGCTTAAAATTTTATTAATATATCTCAAAAATTATATAATTTTTGAGCTTCATAATACATTTCTATACTATTTTATTCCAATAATTCTATACGAGGTCTTATTCTATGATTGTCAGTTTATTGAAGATTTTTTTCGAATATTTTTGTTGAATAATCAACGAGGTTAGTCAAACAAACTTAATTTAAAAAACTATAGAGTTTATTATTTAGTTATTTACTCATATTTAACTTATAAGCATTTAAGCTATTGTCGCTACACGGCGAGATTCTGGGGGACTTTTGTATCGATTTTAAATATTTATATGTTTCAAAGTTTACTAATATAATAATACTATGTTTCAAATTTTAAAAATCTTAACACGTTAAACGAGACCAATAAACATCTAGAGTAACAAGATGCCGGAATATATTTTCGCGGCCCTTTGTTTATAAAACAGAACATAAAATCTATTAAATTTTATTTGTACCTTACTCTGCGTGCAATTCATATAATACTTGCGTTCGTTACGTAACTTTGTTTCATCAGCAGTCTAAATACAGTCAAAGGCAAAATAAACAGCGCACAATCTCCTTCGAGTCGCGACTGTATCGCATTAAAAAATTAATAACGCTAAGTGCCCGAGCGAGGAAGCTTTGAATAGTAAAGCGCTGGATTAATATTTTGTACGTCTGATGAATGTTCCGTCGTATACAAGTAACATGACACAATAATGGACACGTTAGACAGCAGAAGTTAAGAGTAAACAAACATAATTTATTTATACATTATTAATAACAACAAAACGCACTAAAATGCATTTCGAAGTTACCTTTAAATTAAATATATTTAACGAGAGCCAATAAATTAAATTCTGGAATGGAAACCAAGCAGTAATTACGAAATATAACATCCTTATGAGAAAATCAAGTTATTCGAAGTCGAAATTATGAAAGTTCACAAAAAAAAATTATTTGAATGAGTTTATTTAGATTCTATATTAAGACTTCACTAGTTTATAATTCTTTACAAATATAACATTTTTTTATATTGCTAGACTTTTCTCTGAGCTCAAGACGAAACTTCAAATGTAAAATTTTGAAACTTTAAAAAAGCCTTCAAGAAATCTGTAAAAATAAAAAAACATAAGATTGAAGCATGCTTGATTGCAAATGAATAATGAATAATATTTATAATGATGCATATACATATGAATAACAACATATTAATAATGAATAACTCATTTGCTAATGGATGGTAATGAAAACTAATGCTGTACAGTTTACACAGACCTTATAAAGTTCCAAAGGTGATCCAGCCAGTGAGCAATGCAAAGGGAAGAAAATTGAGAAACTGATATTTGCACGAAACTCATTTTTTTTTTATTGAGTTAGCGATGCGTTGTTTTAATAAATAATGAAAAGCCGGTAAAACCACGGAAAACTTCCACTTCACACCGGTCTTTTATGAGGTCGTGGTACTTACCCGAACGGACCTGACTGTTCGTGCAACAGCGAGGCCTTACCACATATAAGTACTAGTACCTGGAGGACTGTGCTCGGTTTTTTTTTTTTTTGGTAAATCGTGTATTTTGGAAATTACATTTAGATACAAATTACTAAGTAAAGAAAAATACATAATGTGTTTCGATCTTACCGATGTAATAATAAGAAAATATGAACTGGTGTTTTTCACAAAAGAAAGAACTTAAAAAAAAAGGGAAAAAAATAACAAGATAACAAATCGACAAAAAATAAAAGATAAAGAAAGCAATGATCTGGAATCGAAAAAAAGTAAAAAAATAAGTGTGTAAATGATCGTGATACGAACCACGGCCTTCTGTTTCGTGGCTGATTGTAAGCGGCCGCCCGATTACCGACCGAGCTATTACAACATTTTTTTTGGTGAAATTTACCGTCGTATTCGAATAATATTTTTCATTCCCTGAACTGGGATAAAACGACATTTTCTAAAAATGAAACCTAGTCAGATCGATTTTTCGCCCCCGAATCTACGCACATACTAAATTTCATGAAAATGGCTGGAGCCGTTTCCGAGATTCTAGAATCTATATATATATATATATATATATATATATATATATATATATATATATATATATATATATACAAGAATTGAATATTTTTTTACACTGTGACAATTTTAGATATAATGTATAACTGATACAATACAGTATACACCTTTATAGTGCACAACGCTTGTGCAAAGGTCAAGTTTATTCAAGAAAAGTGTAATACGCAGCAAAAACATATACAGTAAAAATACATTCAAAGCATAAACTGTTTGTTGACAAAAATATTTTCGTAACGTGTCGTAATTTCATCTTGACAAGTTGTTGTTTTTATATACTTTTTTTTTTTAATTTTTAGATAAAATTGAAATATCAATGTTAACCAATGCGGATAATGCTTATGACACTTACGCTGTGGGAACAGTTTTACAGTATAATGAAAACTGTAATGTTTAATCGTTATATGTTCGTATGTATGATCGTGATAGCTCATAGTCCGGGCGCTCGCTTTAATTCAATATACTCGAGCGAACTGAGTTCAATCCCCGGTGCCGGCACCAATGAAATTGTTAATTTTAAATGCTGACTAATCACGTGCTCAGCGGTGAAAGAAAACATCGTGACGAAACCTGCATATTTTCCAAAAATTAACAAATAAATATTTCGAAGATATGTGAAGTCCGCCAATCCCCAGTTAGGCCGTGGGGTGGACTTTGCCATAATAAATACCCTTTGTACAGAGGAGTCCTTTTCCCGGCAGTGGGACATATATAAGCTGTTACTTTGCCTTTTTTTACCTTTATATGTACAATTATATATATCCCTAGTCCATTTGTATTTAAGATTTAGCATTCGTTTATTTAATATTTGAAGGTAACCGGAATAGTAGTATGATTATGTAACTTTTTCTTATGTATAACTAAAAATTAGGATATCAAAAGTGGATAAACACCAATTTTCCATAAAGACACAATTGTGAATGAAAATTGTATCTATAGTTTTTCGAAGTTCAGCCGTACTATAACTACTTTTATAAAATTCATGGCACGGGGCACTTGGGATTCTTATTCCAAGATGCTACACGCTAGAGGACAATGCAGCAACAATTTTGTGTGTATGTGTACATTATAAAGTTAATGATGTTCGTTGTGTCATTTCTTAAGCGCTCCTTATTAAAATTATGTAATAGAAATATTTTTGCCTTCATTATCTTAAATGTACTTAATTATGTAATACTTATTTATGTGATCCAATCGTCTCGACCCTTTAGCCTTGTAAAGAGACATCTCATTTCTTTGCGCTACTTATCGAATCTATAAGTCATCATATCGCGCGTTGCCCTATTTTAGTTCCTATGCAAATATATAATTTATAATAATATATGCATATGAATTAAACTAATTTAAAAAATTTAAATGTTAAAAGTTTTTGTTGTTTCAGTCCCAGAAAAAAAACCTTTAAGAGATTAATTCGTATTCGACTGTTGTCTGCATTTAATAACATGTAGACGAAATGACCAATTAATAAAATCACCCAAAATCTAACGTTATCGTAAATAAAAATAAAAAAACCAAACAGCAAAAACTTTAAAATTTAAAAATAACTTTACAACAACCAAAACCAAGAACTAGATAAGATAGCATTGTATAGATAATTTTGAAGTTTCCAATATAAGAGAATAAAATACAACATTTATGTTTCCAGACTCTATTACATAATTACACAGAACGTATCCTATATATGACTACGATATGATATCCGGTGAGATATGAATACGACCGTGAACAAATGAAACGACGGAAGCATCGAACAGCATCTGCAAATTCAGTAGAAGAACACACAGCAAACTATCCGGTTCATTGGAAAATACCATTTGCATCTTTTCTGCTTGTTCGAATGGTCATCAAAAGTACACTACTAGTTCTTTTATTTAGTTACCCATCATCACTTTCTTTAATTTATACATATTTAGCGATGATAAAATCATGCACGTATATTTTGCCTATTTACACGTATATATATATATATATATATATATATATAGATTTATGATTTATACATTCTAAAGAATCTCATTAATTTCAGATCAAACGACAGAGTTCAATGTAGAATTGTGTGTCGTATAACATTAGTGTTATGGGCGTATGCATATCCGCCCTTACGGGAGCAAAGCGGGCTATGTCGGACTCGCACCGACTAAAACAGCCATGATTTTCCAACTAGTGTCCACTTTGACAGGGTCGCAGGTGGCGGGTGCTACCGTGAACCTTCCATCCCTGGCCATCTCAGCAGTCTCTCCATGGGGAGCAATCCCTCTCCTCCACGTAAGGCTTGCTGGTACAATATGCGCGCCTTACTTCTTGGCTTCTTTTCTACGACCAACCAAGGAAAACATGAGCCCGATGCCCAGAGGTCATGGAAGTCATGAGAGGCACTGCTAACAAGTAGCAAGCCTCCAGACCTTCATCCATGAATTGCTGTGCGGTGCAGAAAATTGCGTAAAAATGGACATTGGACCCCCAACCATAAGGGTGGTGTCAATAGCAGTGGGCAGTTTGGCGAATTGTAAGATGATGAAATTCAGCAGCAGATATTAATCCAAACAATTCCTCAGAGCTATCCGCGTGATATATACCTGGTGTGTGGTTTCGCCGCTCACAACGTCTCGGCGACAGGGGATAGGAAGAATGGCACATTGAAATACCACTACTTATCTCCCTGCGGAGCCCCATCACTGCTACATCAAAGGTGCAGCCTAGCTGAATAGTGAAGAAATGGGAGGGTGACCCTTTCCTCCGCGACACAGTTCTCTCTGTCCCCCGCCCGTTTTTTATGTGAAAAATTGCAAAACGAGCAGATGAGCCTGATGTTAAGTGAATACCGTCGCCCATGGACATCTGCTACACCCGAGGGCTACAGATGTGTTGACAACCTTTTTGAAAATTGGGCTCTGGCTACCTCACTCAATGAACGAAACGCGAAAGTATTATACTTCCTCTTGACGCCGGTATTCTGTGAGGTCGTGGTACTTACCTCGACGAGCGTGCCCATTCATACGAGGCTGCTGCGTGGCCTTACCACCGTAAACCCTTTTCCTAAAATTAAACACACTTTTTTGGAGTCGATCCGATTATGTGCATCTAAACCTACCAATGAGATGCTATTTGTCGATTTGTTACGAGCAAAATTCACTGTCATTTTTATGACTGGTGCAATAAGATTTACTTAAACTCGTTTTTTGATAATAAGTAAGTGAAGAATGCCCTATATTACAATCGTGTGATCTTCTATCAGTTAATATTTAAGTGATTATTCAGTTATTAACTGAAGTAATCGGTGGCACCTTATTGTTCTTGGACTAATCCCAAAATCGTCTGAAACTATCCAGACCTATCTTATAGTGTTAAATCGAAACTGAACTTTATAGTGAATTAATAAGACTACATGCTGCGGTGTTTGACTAATTTGCTCATTTTACTTATCGAACAACAGCATACATACGTAATCGCATTTGATGGCAAATATTTGATAGCATAGTTATTATCACGTCGCTGGTAGGTGCATTTCGTATTTCTCAGCCACATTCGATCGTGCGTAGCGTATCACACTCACAACATTGTCAAATTGGTTAACAGTGAATTTTGTATTATTCGACAGCTAATATAGTGAGTATTAGATAATTTAATTCATTTAAATCCTGGGTTACATCCGTAGAGTCCGTAATCATTATGTCGATGCCGTTTGTTATAATAATAATATACTTTATTGTTCACTAAAAAATCAAAATAAAAATGTAGAAAAAACAAAATATTTATCAAAATATTGGTCATCAAAAGGCAGTCTTAATGCTACACGGCAATTTCTTCCAGGCTTGTTATAGTGCACCAATATACATATATAAATATGACATTACAGATTAATATCAGAGTCAAGTTTTTTTATGTTATTTGGTGATTACAGTGTTTTCATTAATTCCAAAAACAACTTCAACTCCCGAGACTATCAAAGCTGTAAAGTGTTCTAAATGTCGGGATTATAAAATAAAAATAAAAATACGAACAGATAGCTTTGTAATATATTTGGCACATACGTCAAATTCTTGAATTTTCTGCGAAAATTTAAAAAAAATATATTACCATTTCGAATATTAATATTATCAATATCATTTTTTTCTTTTCGATTTACCCCAACTTAGAATAAAATAGTAATAAGAGCTGTCTAAGTCTTCTTAAAACTCATAATCAAACAGTAGAAACATTTAGCGGCGTCTGTCCTTCATGCTAGTTACAATATGAATGATTTTAATTAAACAAATTAATAAATAAAATTTTGTGTGTGTTCACAAGAGTGTTTACCATCCAAAACTTTGTCACCGTTTATAAATACTTCATTTAGGTTAAGTAGGAGTTAAAAAGGGATAAACGCTTAAGTAATACGATCTCGTAATTACAAGGGGCTTTCAAGGTATTCTCAGTATCGGAGTTATAATGATGAGGGTAATTAAATTATCTCATCACTTTAAGACACTCTTAGAAGGTATAAATATAAAATTTCATCTGATGCTACCTAGTATAATAGTAGTAGATAAGTAGTATTCAAGATATCATTAAGAAAATTCAACTATGATGACTGATACAATAATGTTGAAAAAAATAACAGCATCACGCTTTTATAAAAATTCTTACAAAACAAGGAAAGACGTAAAATTTATTCACGTCTAGTGAATTCAAACAGGTTAGATAGATTATTGAAGACCCCTGAAGCACGTGCCAGTTGGCCGGTTAGTGCCACAACTAAAGAGAACTTGAAAATCGTTGAGAAACTTTAACTTGAAGATGCCCATGTAACAGAGAAAACATCAAAACATTAGCAGAAAGGACTAAGCTATCCCTGTGTTCAGCTCTACGTAGTGATTATTTTCTATTCCTAAACCCCAAGAAAGATCTTTGAGGTAACCATATTTCCCACGATGAAGAGTTGAAGGCGGCAATTGATGAACATTTTTCAGACAACGAAGAAAAATGTTTCTTAGGCTACATAGAAAAGCTACTTTCCCGTACAATTAAGTATATTGAAGTGATGATTGAAAAATAAATTTTATTGCATCAGAAGAAGCAGAATTTTTTTCTTATTCTTTCATGTCTATACCGAGAATACATTGCACCTCGTATCAATCAGCTCAGTGCAATGAAATTTGCATTTGCACAACTATATAATTTGAGTGGATCATAAAAAAATTCTAGACTGTAGGAAACAGGATAGTGTAATATGGAAAGTACGAATGTGGAGTAATGACACCGAATGAGAGAGGCGAATATATAAATAACTAGTAAACGAAAATAAAACATTATTTCTCCTCTATTAGATGGATAAATGCTGGGTGGATAAAATATTACTATATTTTTATTTATCATTTAAGTCATTGGTATCAATATTGTATTAAATAACTCTTGCTCATCGTTTTATGACTAATGTTCGAAGTGTTTACTAGTTCGGACTTACATGTGTGATTCATTATCACTTTACGCATTTGAAGAGCCCTTGATGTATGACGTGTCAATCTTTAAAACTGGTAATTAAATGTTGATTCAACAAGGGGTACTCCTATTTTTAATAAAAATTTAACACACTATTTTAATAACATGCAGAGTAATATTGTATTTTTATGTAGTAATGTTATACTTTTAGTGACATCAAACTGGTATTTAACGATGCTTAAAATGTTATAACATTTTGAAGTTTGAAGACGTTGAGAAAGAGAAGAGTTTGACACAATTTTGAAGGATTTTCAATTTGAATATAAATTAATGAAGTTAGCCCGTTCCGTTTCCTTGAGAAAATCAAATGAAATTCTAAACTTCAGTTAAAAAATTTATAAAATAATAAAATTTTAGTTCTAACGTTAACCTTTTAGTTGCTATCATCACTTACTAGTCATCATCATCAGCCGCAAGAAGTCCACTGTTGAACATAGGCTTCGAACGACACAACGAATTGCACTGCCATTTGCTTACTAGTGTTTTATGTTTATTTTTTGATAACAAATTAACATAAAACACTAGAACGATAAGGGCGCCAAGTCAAATTTTAATTCGTCATGAACAAAATATACAATGTTTTTGTTCTAATAAGTTATTTAATATGATTAAATAAATTTTCAATCTCTTGTTTAGTCTTAATTAGTCACATACTAAATATGGCAAGTTGTCCGATAAATATAGTGAGTTTAAATATAGATAAATATTAGAGCTTTAAAAATAATAGTAATGAAAAGTAAAGTATCGTCCTATATATGTCCCACTGCTAGGCAAAAGCCTCCTCTGTAGAGAGGATATGAGTCCAGAACGCAGCCTCTCAGAGGATAGGCAGACTTTACATATCTGACGATGGTTTCCTCCAACGCTGAGCACGCGTTAGTGTGGGCACCGGGACTTGAATTTAAGTTGATCGAGCACAATTAATTGGAAACGAGCGCCCGAACATTAAGCTATGGTGGCGGCTATTCAAAAAGTATAGAGACATAAATCCAGACATGCAAAGGCTTTCAACTCCTAAATATCTATGAAATACGCGTATAATAAAACATCCTCTCTCCAATCTATACAAATACACTATTCTTCAATGTATTATAATTATCACTGAGTGATCAAGTCCATAAGCATATAACGTTCTGTAATATACAATACACAGTCCCTTACACATAAAAGATAGAATAACTGCAATCGTTTCGTCGTCTCTTACAACCAACAGATAAAATGGGTGAAGGATCTTTGAATCCCCCACCAATAGACCACAAATCGGTTGTTCGAATGGTTCTTATGAGTATTCCAGTAATTCTCTTAGTCACTTATCGCATTGCTGTGTAGTGCAAGCTGAATCCGGGGAGCATACTAAAGAAATTGACTCGTCATTTTCTCCATGGTAAGTGTATTTCTTATCATGATTACTTTAATTATGATAACGTTATAATATTAAGCTAACATGTTAAGCGTTTAGTTATTTTGAGCACCACTGTGCCCAAACCAGACGTTTTAGCCTTCGAATTAAATCGTTTCGTTACGGAACGCTTAAAATTTAAACGCTTTTGCCATCAGATTAAGATTGATAATTGTTTAACCACCTTTAAATGTATTTAAATGTTTCCTTTTATGTCACGTTCTTAAAATAGCATTCGTGTGTTTGAAAGTGCGGTATATTAAAGTTAATGGGTTTACGTAAAATTCTTACCAGTGGACAAAAAGTGGAAATAATAAAACGAAATCATTTAAACTATTTTAAATTTATTTATATAAAATTTTTATTGGTATTCATACCTGATTGAGATCCTTACCAACAGTTAGGCAAACGTTGCTCGGGCTTATTATAGAAAAGAAAGTAGGAATGCCCTTGCCCAGTACAGGTGCAAATGTACAACTTTCTCGCTCTAACCAACGTCGAATATTTTGCCAATGTATAAAGTCGGGTGCGAATCCTACAAAAACGTGTGGGATCTAATAAAAATAGACAATCATGTTGCAGAATATTCTTTTTAAATGCACTTGCTTAACAAACATATTGTAAAATTTATGTATATTATTAACATTAAAAATTCCTTGTATTTATGCGATTACACAATACTAAATCAAATTATATTTAAGGATTTATCGCGTTTATTTTAAGTTTTAATTCCCAACGTTTCGAACCCTGTACAGCTTTCATGGTTACGGGACAGAGAGGCGTTGGATGCCTAGGTATCATTGTTAATCCAGGCTACCACCGATTTTAATGTATAATAACATATTAATGTTTGTTTCCATCTACTCAGAACACACTAATAAAATGCATAATTTTATCTTGTCTTACAGTTGTTCGTTTGGGCCTAGATTTAATTTAATGGTAGCATTCAACTTTCTTCTATATTGAAATAAGGATATTTTTTTAATTTCAATAGCCTAACGAATCATCCTTGGGAGCAATCGGTGTTCATATGCAAGGACCTTTGGTCTATGAAACCTGACGTAATGGTTACGGCGATGATTATTTGTTTATTAGTGAATTGCATTTGAAAGTAGGCTAGTTGATTTAGACGACAATATGGAATTGTTTTATTCACTCCTATTCTCTGAGACTGTTAAAACATAAACCGCCCATGATATATACATTAATATCAGACTACTAGCGTTTAGATCTTGCAGCATAAGTACTGAAACTAAACTTTTATCCACAAAAAGTGAGAAAAAATTTGTAATTACAGTAAACGTTATGTAATTATAGTAAGATTTATTGATTTTTCCTACCAAGAAATTATTTTTCCTGCTCAGTCCTTTAAATAGTTTATACAAAATTTACATTTTTTAACTTTTTTTTTTTTTTTTTTTTTTAGAAAATTTAACATTATTATAAGTTTACGAAGGAAGTGTTTTCTTTATTTATATTGACCCTCTTTTAATTACAATTAATTAATTGGTACATGTAGGTCATTTTGTACGAAATCTTAAAATCTTCGCAACTACATTAGCACTTTATAACTTTTCTGATTATGAAAAATAAATATGTGTTTGGCTGATATCATGTTTTCTCTTTATTTCCCATGAATTGGTACAATGCACAAATGTTTTTAATGATGTTTTCAATACAAGCTCCAATGGGCATTACACATACGGTCCAAGTTCTCGAATTCGAAACCAAGTTTACGGCAACGACTCGGCGGTTTCGCGAACATCTTACTCACAAAAACCTTTGGTTCACATCACTGCTCGGTATTATGCAACAAGTTCGTTAAATACGTAAATAATAATAAAGAAAATAATCGACTGAGTTAATAAAGATCCGCTTCAATATTCTCTGTTTAACACTGAAATGTTAAAATATGTAATAGCGTGTTTATTAACAAAAAATAACTTGAAAGCATGAAAAGGAACTAAAATATATTGACAGGTCAGAGATTTTAGTGAGGTTAATACAAGCCCACTTTTGACTAACGGACAGGTAGTAAACGTAAGTAGCAAACCAGTCTTACGAAGTATAAATAAGTTTAAAGGTAAATCCAATTTCATATAGAGTTTTAAAACGTAACTGCAGAATAAGATGAAGGCTCCGAACATAAAGTTACTTTAAACTTTGAAGCCTCAGCTTATATGCCAGAGTTGAGGAACCTAGGATAAAGTAAATCTAATATGTTTTGAACTTAGGGTTTGCATTCTCTTAAATATATTCAAAATACATCTTTTAGGTAGATATTTCATTAAAAAATTAAATCATTCGGTCATCACTGATATGAATTTGTTTCCGACAATTTCTTGACAATTAATGAATTCATAATGTATGTACTTTAATTGCAGAAAATATAATAATACACACAGGATAGCAATGGTGGATAATGAACAATTTCCGTTGATTATCAAAAATGTCACCGAAGAAGAAGACACGACAATCAAAAAATATTACAAAGGTATCTTGATAACGTTTACGGTAGTTACGATATTAAATATACGATAATGAGTCATTCGATGTGCTGTATACTCCGCTAAAAGCAGCTGAAGTGATTTAGCACTTACAAGTTTAACTTTTGTTATGTAGATAATAAAATTTAAATTCAGGTTTGTTACCTTAAGCTTATTTTCGGATCACTGGCCTGCGTAACACTTATATTATGAACAAAAATTACAGTGTGTCCTTATATTATATAACTTTCATGGGTTGATGCGTATGTCTGCAAAGACCCGTAGTCCAAAACCAAAAAAAAATAAACAGATTTTTCTACCTGGCATTGCAACGAATCCCGAATATTAAATAGTGTAAATTAAAATAAGCCAAATGTCCACATTAGATGTTGGTATTGGTATTATATATATACGTTGGTGTTTCGACCTCAGATCCACTAATTTTCAATAAATGAATATAAAAAACTATACAATTATAGTATAATTATAAAAATTATAGTATATGTAATTATATATATAAATCACAAATTATAATTTCATATTGAGTGCAGTCTAGTCTTTTTATTAATTAAAAATAAAAAGACAGAGTATAAAACTGTTCTGAATTCAAATATTTTTACTCTTTCTTTTTATTCGAAGGTTATGTACGCCCCTTCGTTCGAATCGGGCCCCACGGCTACCTCTGGCCCGCTGGGTACGCAGATCATGCTGCGGAAATTCACAAGTTAGACGTTCGACCTGACGACATATGGGTAACAAGCTTTTCGCGATCAGGTAACGTTCGAAATTATATATTTTTTTTTTTTTTCAATTGATTTAATCATCATCATTTCCCCCATTTCAGCCCATTCCAGTTTACTGCTAAACACACGCCTCCCCCACAGACTGTCACGAAGCACGATTCTGACCCACTTGCATCCATGAATTGAGTTAAAGTAATTATTATTTGACCTTTATGATGGTAGTCCACATTGAGTTGACTTTGTCATTATTAAAAGCTAAAGATGTCCTCACGAGCTTTTAAAAGACACATAATTTTTTTAACATTGCCCTCACTTTAGGATAACATTATCCTGTGTTGCAAGGATGTTTTACATACATAAATTTCACGTGGACAAACACCCAGGTGCGAAACAATTATTACCGTTAAAATTAAGGTGTATTTTTACGACCATCTTATAGTATTTATGTCAGTTCAAGATTCATTTCGACTAGACTGAGTTTTAAAATTTTGGGCGATTTCTTTTATATGAATCACTGTCCCCTCATCACTGGTGATTTTTAAAATACTAATTTGTATATCTCATTTCACTCCCAGGCACTACGTGGCTTCAAGAGTTAGTGTGGCTAGTCAAGAATGATCTTGACTTTGAAACGGCATCTAATGTCCCAGTTTCGAAACGTTACGCTTTTCTCGAGTATGTTTAAATTCAATATTTAACATTTCAAACAATTGAAAACTTGAATCACAAAACTGTTATATGTTATGTTATTGTTATTACAGATACCCAACCCTATCCTCAGAAGTTAAGAAAGAAACTCCAAATCCCAACTTCGAGAATCGCAAAGCTACTGAGGAGGACTTTAGGAGCTTGCCCCAGCTGCCTTCGCCGCGTTATATAAAATCCCACGTGCCACTGTCACTTCTACCACCAAAATTGCTGGACGTTGCAAAGGTCTTCTATATCGCCCGAGATCCTCGAGATGTGGCAGTTTCTTACCACTTCATGCACATTCTATTCCGATACTTTGATCAAGGTGTTCAATTCAAGGAATTTTGGGAACTCTTTAGAAACAACTTAAGTAAGCTTTACGATAATTCATCAACTTCCCATTAATTTTTAATAGAATTCCAGTTTTGTATAATTTTGTAGACATATAGAAATAACTTTGAAACCAACAAAATCATTTTTATCTATAAAACTCGTACAGAGTTTTAAAGATAATCAATTTAAACTTTAAATACAATAGCCTAAAAACATAACATAATATAAATTCAAAGACCACTAAGTGAAATTTTATATTAATTTTGCATTTTAACTTTCTTTGTACAATAAATTATTATAATCAATCTAAGTATTTATCATAAACACAAATTAAATCGTCAAATTATACATACAAATTAAATTGGAACAAGACAGTAAAAACTATGTTCATTTTAGAATTTTAGGGTATAGCTGCTTCAATATTACCATAAATACTTATGAAGTATTTTCAAATAATAGTTAATGAACTTTGTATACAGTTTTTCACTTGCCACTGGAGGAACAAGTAAGAGAAGCTTGGGAGCAACGTAACCGTCCCAACATGATGTTTGTGTTATACGAAGAAATGCAGAAAGTAAGAATTTAGTTTTTAGTTCCAAACAATTTTATTATTTCCTCGTCGTGAGGATATCGGCTGCTTAGCTCAGTTCTTCAGAGCGTCTGGACATATTACCGAGAACACACAGGTTCGAACGCTAGCAGCACGGAAAGTTTTTGGACAATTTATTTATTAAACTCTCTTTTAAATTTTAGCTCTGAAAATTAAAAAATTAACCAATTTTTTAATTGTATTCCTTAGAACGCTTGTTCTAGTTAACCAAGCGCTTCGAATGATGCAGTTTAACCTGTAGATAATTTTAAATGTCCTGAATTATTATCGCATTTACTAAAGTACTACTGATAATAACTGCACGCATTTCGCAGACATTCCCAGAGGCGACACTTTGGTTTTCTTCGTCAGCCTAAAATATTTTATTAACTTGATTATTTACAGGATCTCGCTGGTGTTATAAACAAAGTATGTTCATTTCTTGGTAAGGAATATACGGAAGAGAAGAAAAAGGAATTGACTCAGTTTCTACAATTTGAAAATATGAACAAGAAACCAACCTATTCGGTTGACAAAGAAAAGAACCCTGAGCTGAAGTTCATGCGCAAAGGTAAAGTTACAAAATCAATTCAGAAATAATAAAATAAGTAATTATTCGCAATCGATTAAGCGATTATATATCAAAAAGTTTACACTTTTTAATATAATTTCATCGTTTGAATCATCTAAGCACATTAAAAGGCATAATTAAGCAGAATAGTCCTCCTCGTTTATCAAAGGTAGAACTATGCTTACTCTTTGTACTCTCTTATTAAACGATCACAAGTTGTATACACTTTGATTCAGATACTAGACATAAATAAAGTTATTTATTAAAGATTACATTAGAAAATAGATACAGTTGTTTACACTTTCATGACTCTTAGCAGATGATAACAATTTATTTACCCTTATTCCCATTGTTTGCAGGCAAATCTGGCAATTGGGTTCAATATTTCGACGATCAAATGACGAAAGAAGCTGAGCAGTACATGAGCAAATATCTCGAGTGCACGAAGTTACCTTTTTCCAATATGAATAATTGAATGAAATCATCCATTTTAAGCGAAACTTTTTTTGTATCACCGTTGATTGTAGGATAATTCTGTATAAAATGAACCGTGATTTATATTTTTTCTGTTTTAAATTATCATAAAATCAAAAAATAAACTTCGTGGCACAACGCTTTATTCTTTCTAATTTTACCCAGTAATATACCCTGCAAAATACTTGCGGTAATGATTGTTAGTTATTTTATACTAGCTGGCGCCCGCGACTTCGTCTGCTCAGGAATAGTTTTTTTTTCCTGAGAAAAGTTGCCAAGTGAGCAGACGGTTCACCTGATGTTAAGTGAATACCACCCATGGACATCTGTTACACCCGAGGGTTCCAGATGCGTTGAGAACCTTTTGAAAATTGGGCTCCGGCCACCTCACTCACCAAACGAAACGCGAAAGTATTATACTTCCACTTTACGCCGGTCTTCTATGAGGTCGTGGTACTTACCCGGACGAGTCTGCCCATTCGTGGAACAGCTGAGGTTGCTGCGTGGCTCTACCACAGTGAGAGAGTGATAGAGTGAGAGTTTTTCAAATATCTTTTTTTCTCGTCTAAGGTCCTCTTTGTACCAAAATTCTATCTTTATACAATACACCTATCTCTATAGCAAAATTCATCAAAATTAGTTCTGCAGTTTCGTCGAGAGGGCGTAACCGACAGACAGAGTTACTTTGAGAGACCTTTGTATCTTTAGACATTATAGCCTATGTGTCATTCTCAATGATGTTTATTAATAATAAATGACGCATGTCTCTTTCCGTATTATACGATTAAATCATCTATCACATTCACTTATATATGTCATATAATAATGTAAAGCGGAACCACAACACATGCGTCATCGTTATTAAAACTTCACTATTCGATATATATTATACTTATATATTCGATATTTTGGCATATGCACTACAAACTACAATGTATGTAATACGTAATTACTACATAAACTCACTACTAACTCACTACTAAACAATATTCACAAAACCTTACCCCCAAAATTCAATAAACGTCGCAATACCTCTTAAAATTCTGTCTTTACCCCAAAACTTCAGTGTTATACGAATAAATAAATAAATAAATAAATAATCGAAGAAATGTCAAATACAAAGAGATTTTATATTCAAAACGTTCTCCGTTTTTATTATAGATTGAGAATATATTTAATGTATATTATATTATTATAGAATGTACCTAATGTAGAATTTAAATCGCGCGTATAAGTTTGGAATATTTTCTGGAAGTTATAGAGAATTGAATCACGTATAACTCAGTTTTGATATTCTTAGTTGCCTTTTTTTTGATATTTCCGTTGACCTATCCTAAATTCCGTCAGTATTTCAATCTGCCTCGTATTGAACAGAGGCGAAGGATATTCAGGTACGTAATATTCTACGGGACATAGTTCGGAGTGCTGAGTTCACAGTAATTATCAATTTAACTTTCCTATACGACCATGGCGCAGATTCATTGAGGGCGCCACCGTGCCATGCAAACAGCTATTTTGTAAGCTCCGTGATAAAAGTGTAAACAAAAATAGTAAAAAGCGAAAATAAGATCAGAAATCATTCCTAAACATAAGAAGTCCGCTAGAAACTGTGTAAACACTTGTGAAAAGTAACAAAATAATCGGAAAAACATCAAAAACAACGAAGACAAATACAGTTTAACAGTGCAATGAAACGAGGTAGATGTAAAAATAAAAACGGGTATTAAAAATTTCAAGAAAAAGTGACAATCAAACAAGTCTAATGTAAATACAAAACAGTAAGTAAAAGATTATTGAAAAATTAAAGAAGAAAATCAATTTATGCCGATAAATTCAAATTTGAAAAATTAATTAAATCATTGATCAAAGACATTTCAACGAACCGTTAAGCTAACGCCATTTAGAAACAAGTAGAACACTTAAAATCAAAGTATGAAACATTAACAATAGCACCACAGTAGCAGAACGCAACATTAGCGACATCTACCAGCAAATAGCAAGTAACATGGAATAAATAACAAAAATTTCAAAATCAATACAAATTGAACTAGCAGAACCAAAAAGATAAATGAAACAAATAGAAAGTAATATTACAAATAGCATAAACAAGAATATCAGTGAAAACTTCAAAATATTGGAACAAAAGTATCTTTATTTAAATGAAAGCGTAGAAAATCAAGAAAAAAATTTGGATCGTATGGAGAGACATAACAGAAAGAAAAATTTGGTATTTTTTGGAATTGAGGAAGGTGAAAAATCTTATGAGCAGCTAGAAAATAAAATCCTAAATTACATGAGCAAAATTAATATTTCTTGTCAGCGAAACGAAATATAATCATTAAA
This sequence comes from Iphiclides podalirius, assembly GCA_933534255.1. Taxonomy (NCBI): domain Eukaryota; kingdom Metazoa; phylum Arthropoda; class Insecta; order Lepidoptera; family Papilionidae; genus Iphiclides; species Iphiclides podalirius. The sequence continues at coordinate 3,059,579 of OW152822.1, read as the reverse complement.
AAGATTAGGAAGAAAAGGAGAAAAACTAGACCACAGTTACCTTCACTACCATTGCAAAGAAAATATTATTACTACAAAACAAGAAAAACATTAAAAATAGTAATATATACTATAAAGAAGATTACCCATATAAAGTTTTGGAGAAAAGGAAACAATTACAAGCTGAAGTATTAAAATATAAAGCAGAAGGTAAAAAAGCGATAATAAAATATGACAAACTAATTGTTTTAAATGAAAACAAACCTAATAAAAACCAGAACGGTCCACAACAAAGAAACGAAACTTATATATTCTCCAAATAAAGAGGAAACAAGCCGCGAAAATCAAGCCTCAAAGAAGAATAAAATCACAGCTTTTATGAGACAAAGAAAAGATTCTGAACACTGCACTAAAAACATAACTCCTAGATCCAGCATATAGCAATTAACGAATACCCCTCAACCACCTCAAGACCCAACACGGCTAGTCACCGCGGGGGAGAAAACTTTAATAGGTTTTTCTCTTGACTACAACCCTCCAAGAAAAATTAAAAACATAATAAGTGAAAAGAGAAATAAAAACCACCTTTAATGTGCCAATAGCACATATAACAGGAGACAAATGGCTAACAAAACCGGGAGATAGTAATAGAAAGCGGTAATAGAAAGGAAAAAAAATGGAGGAGGCCTTTACCCTACAAAGGGATTCTCATTTAAATAAATTAAGTTATTTATTTATATGTAATGTTATTATTAATAATTTAAATTCATACAAATAGTAATTTGAAATATGTAAATAGAAGTAACAATAATACTAATTAAAAGTAACAATAATAAAATTAATAAATAAGGCTTATGGGGGGATATTCATTTGTTTTCTCGTCTGGTTGGGTTTATAAATAAAAATAAAGATATAGATATATATTGCTTATATAAAATAAATATTATGGATAAAAATAAACATATATATATATATATATATATATATATATATATATATATATATATATATATATATATATATATATATATATATTATATAATACATATATAAATAGGACCCAACCAGACGGAAGCCCTCGGCAGGGGAGACCAAACGGCCGAGGGTTAGGGCGAAAGGGAGAGAAACCGGCGGACGATGCGGGCGGTATCGAGGAGCACCGCCTTCTGCATTTGAGCCTGGAGCGATCCGTCCCGGAAAATACCAACGACTGTGCCCGGTCCATCAACACGATATCAGGTTTGTTCGCGACAATCGTCCTGTCCGTAATGATGGACCGGTCCCAATAGAGCCTGGCGCGGTCATTTTCGAGCACGGCCTCTGGAGAGTACTTATAATACGGCAGTTTCCGTTCCACGAGGCCGTATTTCAGAGCGAGCTCCTGGTGTAGGATTCTGGCTACTAGGTTGTGTCTATGCAGATACTCAGAGTTAGAAAGCATGGAACAACCGGAGATAACATGCCGAAGCGACTCCCCGGGATGGCGACAAGCTCGACAGATGTCGACGGTGCCATCCTTTAGGATGTATCTCCGATAGTTGTTCGTCTTAATAACCTGATCCTGTATCGCACAGACAAAACCTTCGGTTTCCCCAAAGAGGTCACCGAAACGTAGCCAGTTAAGGGAGGCAACAGTATCTACGAAAGGCTCGTGTAGAGCCTTGTAGAACCTCCCGTGGAGCTCTTTCTCCTTCCATACGGCCTCTCGGTCGGAAACGCTCAGTACTCCCGGGTCCTGCCATTGCTCGTTGGCTAAGGATAGAGGGGTAAGTCCTTTATCACAACTAATGACGTCCGTGTAGATTGACTCATCCGATCTCGCCAGGAAGTAGTTGCGGAGGCTGCACACCTCGCGATTGTGCATGGTAAGGGCGCTCAAAAAGCCCCTCCCGCCATGCTTCCGCGGCAGGTACAGCCTCATCACTGACGATCTCGGATGATACATTCTGTGGGACGTCATAGTTGTGCGGACTTTTCGGTCCAGGGCATTGAGCTCAGTTTGAGTCCACCTGAGTATGCCAAAGGTATACATGAGAACTGGCATGACCCAGCCGTTAAATGCGCGTGGCTTGTTCACGCCTGACAAATGGCTGTTAAACACCTTTGTCAGGCGTGCAAAAAACACTTCATGAACTGACTGTTTCATGCCAGCCTCGTCGATACACATGTTTTGTGACATACCCAGGTATCGGTATGTTTCAGCCTCAGAGAGGGTCCTAATGTTAACGGGCATAGATAAGTCTATGCCCGCCGTATTAGTGACCTTACCTCTTTCGACATGAAGCACCGCACACTTATCCGTCCCGAGCTCCATTTTGATAGAATTGCTGAAATCACAAGTGACTTTAAGCAATTGGGAGCAATTCGCCTCCAATCGCTCGCATCAAATGGGAGCGATTGGAGGCGAATAACTTGAGGTCATCCATGTAGAAAAGGTGGGTCACTTTTGTCCCTCCTCTCCGAAGCTGAAATCCTCCCCCCGAGCCCCCCAGTAATACGCTGAGAGGATTCAGGGAGAGGCAAAACCATATTGGACTCAAACAGTCGCCCTGGAAAATACCCCGTCGTATCCTTATTCGGTATTCCGCAGCCGTATCGGCTCGCCTAGATGACAAAGGATCGTACTCCATTGCCCCATACAGTGCTCGAGGAAGTCTCTTGCTGTACAGTCTACTTTGTACAGTTCGAGGACCCTCTTTAGCCATGTATGGGGCACCGAGTCGAATGCCTTTTTGTAGTCTATCCAGGCGACGGAGAGGTTCCGACGGTTGCGTTTAACCATTTTACCAATGACCGCGTCGATAAGAAGCGGTTCCTTGGTTCCACGACCGCCGCCCCGACATCCATTCTGAGTACGAGACATAATCCGATTCACATTAATATGCCGGGTGATTCTCATACTCAGAATAGATGTCAGTGTCTTATAGATGGTAGGTAGGCACGTAATGGGGCGGTACTTACTCGGGTCTGTGGTAACCTGATCTTTAGGAACCAAATGAGAGACCCCAGTAGTAAAGAGGCTCGGGAGCGACCTCTGATCGAGAGCCTCTTGGAACTGCCGGGCGAGCACAGCATGACACACCACGAACCCCTTCAGCCAGTAGTGATGCAGCCCGTCGAGTCCCGGACTTTTCCAGTTCGGGGCTCTACGGACTGCCTCGGATACGTCGTCGGGTGTTATGACGACGGGGTCCATGGGTGTAATGTCTGCACATTGGCTGGCCACAACTTGTGTCCAAGGGCCCTCACTGTGGTCTACGGGCTCTGACCACAGGCTGCGCCAGAAGGCGACAGTGTCTGCCTGGTCCGGTCCTTGGCCCGTTCCACAACTCATTGGTCGCTCCAAAGATTTGTAGAGCCTCTTTTGGTCACTCTGGAAGAGGCGATTCTGGCTAAACCGCGCCGTCCTCTCGGAATATCTCCGAATCCGCTTCCCCCAAGCAGCGATCCTCTGCTTCAGGTCATCTATGCGCTCCGTTAGTTTTTGCGTAATGTCCGGCTGGGACAAGTTTATGTTGGTCCCTGCGAACGTCATCCTAACGGTGCGCACAATTCGCCTATTATTGCCCGACCTGAAGCTTATCAGCCTGCCGATGATGGCCCTTACCTTTGCGATACGGTCCTCAATTCTTCTTCTCCATGCTGGGATAGTGCTACCTGGTTTGGTAGCACGTCCAGCCTTGGGAAGTTTGGCGCCAACGATTCGGCATACTGCCAGTGCAGCGCCAAAGAGAATTGAGTCCGTATCGCAAAGATCCCGGCTAGCTTCCAAATAGGTTGCCAGCATCGGGTTAAGAGACCTCACGACAGACCGACTCCGCTTACTTAGGGGTATGCGGGGGAGACGTGGTCGACTCTCGAGAGGCGTTTCGCGCACCTCCAGAATTGCCTCCTCTAATATGATTCCCATCTGCTCTATTTCTTGGGCGACTATTCCATCATCGCACGAATCTACAGGAGCCGGGGGGTTAACCGCGGCCTCCGCATCTGCTTGTAACCCTGCAGGGTCCGCAGCTTGCGGGGCCGTATCCCCAGCCACTACATTTTCATCCGATGAGAGAACAGCCTCACGTCGTAGTCGTTCAAGCTCGGTATCATCAAATACTTTTGAACGCATGATGTACCGAACTCGGTCTGCCAGGTTTTACTCGGTGACGGTTATAGATGGCTCCAGCTCAGCAAAAAAGCGATACATCCTTGCCCGATACGCAAACCCTCCAGTCTCACTCCCTTTCGCCCTAAAAAGCGATACATCCTTGCCCGATACGCAAACCCTCCAGTCATACCAACTCATACCAACTCAACCATAGCCAAAATTGCTTTCAACACGATTCACGTGATGCGCCGACACCACCTATGTGGGATAAGGGTAGGAGGATGTTGAATAAAAATAAAATTAATTTGCCTTTTTCTCCCATTTTCAACTTTCAGTATTATTCAATATTATATTTTCTTTATAATAGGTCCCTAGGTAAAGTATCGAAAGTGAAAAATCCTACTTTACAGGAGAGCGATCTAAAGTTTCTTTTTTGCATAACTTTGTCATTCATAATTAGATCTACATAAAAATTTGGATTCACGGTTGTAGTGAGTTACAAACTATTATGTCATAGAAAACATCAATAATTATAAATAGTTTACGAGAAAATTGAGTTACGATAGTATAAAATGTAACTGAACTTTGTAATGTTATGTTTGCTACATTTGCCGTCGCGAAAAAGAAACGGTTTTTACCATCTAGCGAAAGAAACCTAAAGGTCGCCCCGCTAACAAGCATCATGGTTCATCGAATCAGTAACGTTAACACAAAGACGAATATCCCTTGAAGTGTCATCGAGCTTAATGAACGCCCATGTATCTTGAACGGGTAGATTTGTGCAGAGATTCAGATGTGCCGCGTAATTCTATACATTGTTATGACAAGTGATCGTTAGTGTTTCTGTTGTGTAGTGTTTATAATTGCATTTAAATAATAAAGGAATGTTTCATTCAGGTAAGTAGAATCGTTTTAATGGACGTTTCAATCGATATTTATTTGTAGCAACATTACCGATCTACACTATCTACGTAAACAACAGAAAATCGTTACATATATTATATAGATATGCAAATAGTTTTTCATTGTATTGTAACTTTTTATTAACTCTAATTCTCGATCTTATTGCTCGAATTCCATACGTAATTGAAATGACCGTGAATTAAATGACTGATAAATTACCGTTAATGAAATGACTGAAGATATTATCTTTTCTTAAACTTATAAATCAATACATTCATTAGGGAATTCGTTCATATCCTCCTAAAAACCTATTTTATTACAAAAGTTAATGCATCTACTAAGAAACGACTTTCTGGTTTTATAGCCAGTCTAAACCTTTGTACTTTCAGTGTTACCACGGCCCCGACGCGATATGGAATGTTTTTTTTTTTTTAATTGTAAACATATTGAAAAGAAATACGCTTTATTGTACACACAGACAAAAAAATTACAAAAGTAACAAACAATTTCATAAAGGTACAATTGGCGGCCTTATCGCTTAGAGGCGATTTCTTCCAGGCAACCATGTTACTGTGGATACAATGTGTGAATCCGTGAGAAGGGTTTGAGGTGATATTCTATTTATGTAAAAGCGAAGATTGTTTGTTATTTACATTGTTTTTTGTTTTAAACTTCATATTTTCATAACGTTTGCAATGAAATTCTTAAGGTAGACTCGCGCCTCACAAACTTGAAATTTAATTAGGACGTTGCTTGCGAAGCTAAGCCATAGCCATCTGTTACTATGCTATACTCGTATTATGATTTGATTAGGGTTTTGGGATTTAATTAAATTCTTCGTCTGCTGGTGTAGCAAATTATTTCATAACGTTCATAATTATTTTACGGCCTTTTAAAGGTACATCAATAATTTTATTTCAAATGCACTCAAATGAAAAAATTGCAATCTTTTGTTTTCTTGTGGTTTCTGGTTGGTGCCGTTTATCTGAACGCTTTGTGGAACATCCAAAAATACATCTTATAATAATTTGTTTTTACATCATCAGCACAGTATTACAGTATTACAGTATTAGCAATATTATTAGTACCCACTGATTAAAAAATGATATTTTTATGCCAACTAATCAGTGAATTACTTCGAGGGACGTAAATATTTTCGCGGGGTAAGGATATCGACAGCTTAGCTTAGTGGTTAGAGCATATGGACACGTTTTATGGGAGGCGCAGGTTCGACTCCTGGCAGCAGCGATGTATGATAAAATATTCAAAATGATTCAGTGTCTGCCATTGCAGCTGGATCCATTGCTATGGAGTGCATACGGGGCACTCAGCAAACTCGTGTTGGATCGAATCTGTTCCCGCTATAGTGGTTGCATTGCGTTGTCTACATAATTCATATCTGGAGGGTGCCCAAACTCCTTCCACGCTCATATATTCAGGCTTTGAAGCTCGCTAACGCTTGGTGTGAGTTCCATTATTCTACAAGTCATCATCATCATCATCATCATCAGCCGCAAGACGTCCACTGTTGAACATAGGCCTCCCCCTTGGAACGCCACAACGAATGACACTTTGCCATTTGCATCCACCGGTTCCCGGCGACTCTTCTTCAAGTAGTTCGCGCCAAAACTTGATCTGACGCCTGCGCTCCTGACCTTTCCCGCGCATGTGACATTCTCGTTGCTTTCGGCTCAGTCATATTGGTGGCCCATCAATGGTATGGTTAACAGTTCAACATCGTCAACACCCAATCCTAATAGACTAAAAATGAGCAACTAATACACAATTCGTTGAAATAAGCTGAAACTGTATCGACATAAAAATACCAGATGTTAGGGTCCAGACCAGTGATTCTCAACCACTGTGCCGCGGCACTTTTGTGTGCCGTCAAATTTCAAAATTGTGCCGCCAAATTTTGCAAATATATAATAATGTTAATATGATTAAATTATACCATATAAAAAGAAAAATATTTTTAATATGAATATATATTTAAATCCAAAAAAAATATATTTTATTATTTGCTTTGCAACGCGTTTTTTCTTAGTGCCAAATTATGATGAAGCGGCGTGCATAGCAATAGGAATATGTCTCAAGTCGACGCACACTTGCCACTTCTGCGTACAAAACGTGTTGTTTTAGTGATAGTTGGGATTCACGAGGTGTTGCATAGTAGTTTGTGCATCTTTTCTTTCGTTAAAATTTGGCAAATGTATGTGATTCGGTTTAATATTAATTTATTTGCATGTAGTGTCAATTTATAAATTTGTAAACTTATTAACTTTGCAGTACACCTATCCCCCCATTTACACGGTACTTGTTTTACACGTTTTCGCTTTTACACGGTTTTCCAAATAAGTTTTTTTTTTTTGTTTTTATCGCACTCTACTAAATGCTACTGTGATTGAACACGTGCGCAGTGTACACATCTCACGGGGAATCCCGAGCTTATGTGCTAACTTGCTGCACACGCACGCTGTCTGTATTTCTTCGCGTATATATTAGTTTATAGCGTAATATATTATTCGTAGTATATATTAGTTTATTTCGTATATTTAAAATTTTTGTCATAAACTATTTATGCAGTGTGTTGTAGTAAGTAAATCATTTTTATCTTTTTCTTTGTGTGCCGCCAATTTTGAAATCGTTAAATATGTGCCGCAACAAAAATAAGGTTGAGAATCACTGGTCTAGACAAAACTTTTTAGATATTATACTAACATAAGAGTAACAGTAAGGCTAATTTATTTGTAATCTATAAAATTACATTTTTGAAGACTCAACAGAGCGAACGTGAGTTATATTCTTCCATCTTTTTGCTGTAGACAAAAGTTCCAAAATTTTACTAAGGCTATTTGTTTATAAAGAACGCTACTTATACGACGGAATTATTATCATACTTTTATTTTTCTTTCTTTATTTAAAATAGCACAGTATAGAGTATGGTGACATAAAAGGAATAATCACGATCGCTGGATTACTAAAACTACATAATATTTAGTTTGTTTTGGAAGTTTTTTTCCTTTCTTTAATTATTGAAAAACTGTATCCTAGTCTATGAATATGGTAGGGAATGAAGATTTGTGTATAAATGTGTAACGTGTGATTTCATCACTTTGTCAAAATTGTTGTGTTTCTAAAGACTAGGCTGCATGTCAAATGAACCTTTGCCTTTTCGAAAGGTCAAATCAAAAAGTTAAGTTCATTTGTTGGTACTTGTCATTTGAGATTGCCGCCGGTTCGAATTGACATTGGAACCACAAAGTCATGTGTAGGTCCTATGTACTCACGACTCCCTGAGATACTTAATTGTGATTATTACAACAGTCTGTTCCTAACAGACAAGGCGCCCAACTTATTATTATTATTATATTACAAAATATATTGTATCTGAGCTAGTCCAGGGATTGTAACTTTAAATTGAAGGGATAAATACAAATTCTTAACCGCTAATAAATCTTTTATTAAATCTCCCATCATTAACTATACCATCCTATATAGAAACGTTACAAATGCAAATTTAGTTATAGCGAAGAATTATGAATTATGTATATGAACTAATGAAAACTACACACTCAAAGGTAATTAAAGTACATTTTATGTTAAAACCATAATCAAAGCAGATGAGGATGATAATCTAGATGTCAATAAGATCCGATGCCAAGGTTACTGGCAAATGTTTGAATTCGTGAGAAATACTTTACCTAGTTTTCCTCTTGATAACTAAAAGTATATTATAAGTCATTTAGTAAATCCAACAGATTTAAACTAATTCGCTTTTGAGGGTCAAGGTCACGACAATAAAATAAGTGTGAACATAACATATTATAGTATGAAAATAATTAGGAAGTTTTATTTGTACATGTTAAATGATAACAGGATGTGAATGCTTGTAATTGACGAATGATGCTTATAAATATATAAGAAATTTAAAAAAATCTTCGTCTCTTACGTTACGGGAACTACAAACATGCATCCATTTATTGATTCAATTTACTAAAATCACATAAAATGTACTGTGGAATTTGTTATATCTATAGAAATAGCTTCAGCAATCTCAGAACAATATCTCACGTGCGACGAAGGTATGCCGTGACAGGGAATTAATTAATGTGTCGCTAAACCATAATGAAGTCCCATTGTTGCTACGTTTATCATTAAACAGGCTAAGCTGACGTGCGGAATTTGTGAATTTGCAGGGACTTATAATTTTTAATGAAATGATAATACCTCTACAAAATTATTAAAAAAAAACGATTCTAGCCCAAGTATACGTACTAAGTATACGGAATCAATCAAAATTAACTTATAACGTGTACTTAAACAAGCTTTTATTAGTTGTCATTAAAAAAAATCTTTATAGAAAGTTAATATGGAAATCATAAACCGTCATATTGCGGCGGCCGCCATATTGGATTAAAAATGGCGTTTAGGAAATCGTACATTGTCACGAGAGTTAAAGAGTGCGCCAAATATCAGCGCAATCTGAAACTAGGAAGTGTCAATTTAGTCAGAATCAATTTTAACTTGCACGATTCAATTATAAACGCCAGGACAGGTGAAACTAATATACGTATATAATTTTCGATATTATTTTAAGACCATCTAAAACTACTATATTACCTTTAAAAATATCCGCTAAATCTAAGCTATACAAGCTAAGCAAGGTGGATAAATCTTAACAAGTTGTATGAAACCAAGAAAACCGAAGAAATTATTGAAGAATATTGATTTCAAGACGCTTTGAATTCGTAAAAGTATATATAAAGTAAGTGATTATTTTACTGGCACTAATGTTATTAATTCCTAAGTTTGTCTACAGCTATTTTGTTACTCGTACAGTTTTCTCCTATATAGTCATAATTGCTGAACACACTGAAGACCTGCAACACATGCTGGAGCAACTATATCAGGCGTCCCTGCGAATAGGTCTTAAGATGAATATGGAGAAGACCAAGGTTATGGCAACAGCCGATCTCACACCGAACCCCATTTCATTGAACGGGCAACCACTGGAGCAGGTGCAGGAATACACTTACCTGGGACAGGTAATAAGGCTTGGTCGGGACTCGATGATGGCAGAGATGAGACGAAAGAAAAGTGTTGGGATGGGCAGCCTTCGGGAAGCTGAATTGCGTGCTTAAGTCCAAAATTCCTCAATCACTTAAAACAAAAGTGTTTAATCAATGCGTTCTTCCGGCTATGACATATGGATGCGAGACATGGACACTGACTGCTGGGTTGATCCACAAGCTCAAGGTGACGCAGCGCAACATGGAGCGAGCCATGCTCGGTATAACGTTACAGGACCAAGTCCGGAACGAGCTCATCAGACGTCGCACGAAAGTGGTCGACGTGGGCCACCGAGTAGCGAAGTTAAAGTGGGCTTGGGCCAATGTGCCAAAGAAAAGAGGAACGTTGGAGCAAGCGCGTTCGAGAGTGGAGACCCCGGCTAGGCAGGAGGATTGTGGGCAGACCACCAGCCCGATGGTCCGATGACAAAGGAGACAGCAGGCCCAGTCTGGACAAGGGAAACAAAGAATTGTGCCAAATGGAATGAGAAATAAAATTGGAGAGGCGTATGCCCAACGCTGGGCGAACACACGCTGGAGAAGAAGAAGAAGACAGTTTTCTCCAAAAGTTTTTAAGTTATTTGTTCATTTTCACGCTAACGCTGTAAATTAAAACAAACCCAAAAAATATTTATAAATGATTATTAATATTAAAAGTTTAATAATTAAACAAGAATCAATCATAAAATTTCATAGAGTTATATTTCATGCAGAATCCATAATTACCAATCGCACGATATCAATCCGAACTAATTTTCTAGCACTCTCTGATCCGGCAGCCTAGCCACTCAAAACTTAAGTCATTGTACGAAGAGTTTACTTAATTTCTTGTCTGCATGTTGAATATTGCTTATGCAAACGTTATAAGGTATCTAATCCGCATGCTTAAGTGAAAATTCAATTTGGTATTCTGCCAATGGATCCCGATTTTCGACAAGTTTGCTCGGGAACTTATAAACTGAAATGACTTATAACGCTATTCTGATCGGAAACTATTTATGATGAAGTAACTTGTGGCTTTTAAGTACTTTATATGACCTTATACGTGTATAACTTTTCACTTAGTTATCCATAAGTAACAGGAAAGGAAAGGTTAATGGGATGTAATACTTCGGTCGTCATATACCTACCCTTTGTCTTAGCAAATAACCTCGTAACTTATTATTGTAAGTAATACTAACTTTTGATTGAAAATGACTTAAGTGAATATCGTACTCTTGGTACGATAACTATTAAATGAAACTACTTTTTAGGTACGCATGACTTTAATTCTAAGTTAAATTCCAGAATATATTTCGAAAATTCGCACGTTTTAAAATTAAGAGACGGACTGAGACGATGGAGGTACTAATGTCACAAATACCACAAAGTCCCATCAGTTTTTAAAATTAGCATAGCAATGCTGCAAATTATTTCATGTGCAGAAAATATAAATTTTAAAAAAATTTACTTATGACAATCTTTTGAGCTGTAGTACGGCGCGTGCTAGGCTTTTTTGGCCGTGGGTGCGCATGAGGCTAGCTACTGGCTTCACGCGTACCCATCGTCAAATACAGGAACATTTCTTTTCAGCCTGACACGCTCCGAACCGCAACCTGTCTACGGCTAGGAGTTCCGGTCTACGCTCCTCATAAATGTCCCTGTGGCAGTGATGTCGACAAGCTAGGACATCAAAGACTGTCATGCCAAAAAAGTGCATTCAGCTTCTCGAGACATGCCGCACTTAACGATATTATACGCCGGTCCCTTGCCACCGTCAACGTGCCAAGTCTACTTGAGCCGACTGGTATTGCAAGAGACGATGGCAAGAGACCGGACGGTATGAGTTTGATTCCATGGAAGATGGGCCGGGTGCTCGTATGGAATGTAACCTGTTCAGACACGCTGGCCCCTTCCCATCTACATGGAACCAACAACAAGAGCCGGTGCGGCTTGTGAAGCGGCTGAATAAGCTAAAGCTTGCAAATACAGCTGTCTACGGTCCGAATATGTTTTTTCCCATTCAGTGTCGAGACCCTTGGTCCGCACTAGCTATAAGGCTTTTTAAGGAAATAGTAAAAAGGTTCGTCGACATCACAAGAGACCGAAGAGCTGGCAGCTCACCTCGGACAAAGAATTAGTCTAGCTATTCAAAGGGGGAACGCTGCCTAAAGGGACTCCTTTTAATAATATATTTTAGTTATTATTTTATATTTTTAAGGTTTTTAGTTTTAGGTTCATTGTTCTATTATATATTTTGTATAAGTTTATCATTTGAATATTATTTAAGTTTGCTTATAGCCAGTTTGTTATTATGAAATAAATGATTGTTTTAACTAGAAAAAAAAATTTATTAACAATACAAAATCAATAAAAATTGTTTACTTATTAATAATGTGGAGTTCGCATAATTATAAAAAATATTTTCGAGTTAAAAAAATCCTCTTTTGTCTGTCTCGTCCTTTTGTTATTTGAAATTGAAATTTGTTTAAAAATTATCCGCACTAACATTTATAAATACGATACTGCTGCCCTTTTAAACCGTGGCGGCCACTAAACAGAATTTGTATTAAATTAAGGATAAAGGTAAGGCTAATAAACAAACATTTTCAAAAATGTGTCAAAACAAATGTATACGTACTAAAAAGTTAAAAAAATAATTGAGATATTTTCTACAACCAGTTGCAGTAACTCACGTACAGCAACAACGCTAGAAACACACAAGATATAAATAAATCTAACATAAGGTAACAACTTAATGTAAAACGAGACAATCTGAAGCTAGATTTAAATATAAAGTGCCCATACTTGAAAATATTGATTATTATACGCCCACCGCAAAGTCAGCGATTACTTTAGCTGAACAAATAGCACCAGTTTTTCCATGCTGACGTCAAACATCAAATGTGTCAACGACATTGATTGGTATTTGAAAAGCCGAAAGACCGTTTCTCTTATTCACATTAGAAAAGAATATATTCACATTAGAAAGACAACCAAGTTGTGGAATCAGTTGTCGCCTGCGGTATTTCCGGACCGATAGAACCTGCCTAGGTCCTTGAAAAGAAAGCCTATTCCGTACTCGACCGGCAACGCGTTCGTGACTCCTCTGGTGTTGTGAGTTTCCTTGGGCGGCGATGAACACTTATCATCACCACGCTACCTTTTCCATAAAAAAGAGTAGACGAAACAATTTAATTCATTGTCTGTATATTTACCCTCGGTAAATTAAGCGACTTACAGAGATGCGAAAGTATGGAATTGCTCCATATTATTCAACTGTATTTTTTTTCTTATATAGTATAAATTGCAGTAATCACCCGGCTTTATTAAAATCCAATTACGTTCGTTTCCATTAAAATATCGGGTTTGTTAATTACTATTAAACGGCGTCACTAATTTAGTATTGCCAGTTGTGTTCGTACAAGGTTCAGTTTGGCACTATGATTCAAATACATTATTACCAGTACAATATCTTAGTATCGTATACGTTATATGCCTCGTTTCACTTAACTTATATTTGACTGTTAAGCTTAGTTGTGGCTTTACTAGTTAAATATATTACACGATGTCGGAAGCGACTTTAGCAGCAAACAGCACGGCTCTAGTTTTGCATTGCCCGCGAAATTGACTCACGAAAATGTTATCAATACAACAGATCGATAAAATGTGATTAGATTATTCTTTATTGAAAAACCACCGACAGCGTATCAGTGACACAGTACCGTTCCGTTTTCTGTCGTTAATGTACACACGAAATAGTTATGGCGCCTTGGATCGACCTGCCATATGAGATTAGGAATGTCACTCCCGAGGAAGACAAGATAATCAAGAAATGTCTCATCGGTGCGTTATCAGTGTTATTTCATTAGCGTTTCAGTGTTGTTTAATATGCGTTCTGTGTGAGTTGACTGAAAATTGTGATGTATAATAATTCACATGGTGTTTTGTTCATTAGGCTTCGACTTTTCATCATGAGAGTTGCGGATATGTAAGGAGCAGTTTTGCTGCTTTGCTTTAAAATGTTTTTAATAGTTTTCTGATCCTGGAGGCGTCTTGACGATTCTAATTTTATACGTTTCCTTTTTAATGCAAAGTAGAAGAAATATTTAATTTATTTCGTTATATGAGTGGTACTTTACTTCTATCCTACCTGATGGTAAGTGGCAATGCTATCGTAGATGACAAATCGTTGTCTGTGAATACATAATTTTTCCTAAATTTAACTTGTCCCACTGAAAATAAAATTTAACTTGAAGTCTTGGCTTAAAGTATTTTTCTGATGACAGAAATTTTATTAAAGCAATACGCAAAATTAGAGTTCTTGGACATATCCATTCATATGATCAAAAAATTTATAACATTTAACGAAATTATCAAAGTAACTTTAAGCTAATCTATAGTAATTATTTACTAAAATATCTGTATTCTATGTCTTATTAAAAACATGCTTAAAATTAAACTGTGTCAAACGTTTAATGGGTTCAGTGACTTTTTGTTCCACTGTGATAACGGTAAAACAACTTAAAACATTCAGTAGTTTTGAAAAATTATTCAGCCATCGGTTAAAATTGAAAATTGTTCTTGCACATAAATAACCCTAATGGATGAGACAGGTGTTACAGCTACTGCTGTGCATTTTTGTCAAACTCGCTACTTTTATTACTATTTTCGCGACATATTTACAAATGATATATTAGACCGTTCCTTCATAAATAAGCAAAAAACGAAAACAGTAACAGTCGAGTGTAGTCTACGAAGTGCTATTCGATTCTTTTCTACAAAATTATATTTCTATAAATTTTCGCGGATGTTACTAGACAAGAATTAAATTTATTATTAAAGACCAGCTGTGCAAGCAAAATCTCTTAGCATATAAAGACAGTTACAACGTCGGTATGTATATGAAGATTTTGGGGAAAATACTACTCAGTGAGACGCGAATATGGATTTCGTAGAGACAAAAAAGTTGTGGAAGACCGCGACTAACAAAAATATTCAATATCGGACTAACCATCTCGATGTTATGATGATTGATGTTATGCTATACGCAATAGCAAATCAATCAAATTGTTTCTGATATACGAGATACCCTAAATTGTCTTGTCCCTGAATTGGTGGGTTAGACCCAAATCGGTTTGACCATTGCCATCGTTGCAACGTAAATTCGTATACGCGACAATACAATTGGTATACAGAATAATTGTAATCAAACTTCTGAAGTTCACTGGTAAGAATGAAATTTCCCAATATAAATAAAATGAATAAAAGAAGACACTTGATAACGTAAGGCTCGTTCCACAGCCACTTGATAACGTGAGGCTCCCACATTGAGGTTGGACTCCAGTGGAATGAAAAACGTCTGCACCACACTTTTGTTATTCAATTTGTGACAAGTCTAAACCGGCAGCTCACTCCATCACACATTTAAGAAGTTACGAGTAATTAACTGTTTTACGAGTAGCTTTACGCACAGTCTCAAGAACCATATGAATATTTCGACTGTGCAATCAGTAGATATGAAAGTGATTACCATCGCTGTTGGCTATTCGCATCGCTTAAGGCGTTGTAAATGCCTTAGCAGCCTTTACGAAAATCACAGAAATAGTCTGCAGACACGTATGCACATTTTGTGTAGGGTTAAGAAGAGAAGTTAAACTACACATAGTACATGTCAAAATATAATAATAATATGCAATTTATCGTGGCTTTAATAGAACATTCCAATTTCTAAGAGACTTGTAAATGTTTTCGGGATCACAAAACACCGCTATCAACTGCAAAGCGACAATTATCAGTGATGTTGAACAATAAAATAATGCATAATCATAACGATATCATAAAGATATGGGCAAAGATATTGCGATCTCTGCCCGGCCTTGGACTAAATCTAAGATATGAGAAGGGATTTAAAACGTAACACCTCACAGCGCAGTGACGAGCGACAGTCGTTTTAAATTTATATAATATATTGACGTTAATTTTAATTGCATTATTTAAAATTACACATACATTGCTGTCCTTAAGCGGTTTATAAACACGGCGATGTGGAACTTGTTTCCTTTTTGCAAAAATCTCTTTCTCACGTTTGGATCGATAGCTATTTATATTTGAATACCTTCTTAGAATTTAGATTTTTAATACCTTGTTTTATTGACATTAATTAACATTATAAAACTTAAAAAAGTGTAAGCTTTTCTGTCAAAAATCTCAATTCTTGCTGGTCATATCTGAGGGTATAAGCGAAAAACCTAACATATTAGACTATTTTCAAGCGCCACTTATAACATTAAAACAATAAAATACTTCGATTGCTGTTCGTGCGTTATTTAATTTATTCGACGGCTTTAACGTGACTTTAATTGTCTATGCGTACGATGCCGGGGCGACTGAGCTAGTCTTACAAATACTAAAATAATAGTGCATTTTTTATGATTCACGTACACACGGTTTCGGTATTTCCAATGAATGCGGAAGTTTAATCCTCGTTTCTTTATATCGGTCAATATCGAGTCTTCTTTATCAATGTAATCAATTATATAACGATTAAGTACAGTCGTTGACGTGTTTATTGGTACAGGTACGAGGGCACTTAGAACGCAAGTCACTTCGTGAGCGCATTACGCGATCAGATTTTGATAACTTAATAATTTATTATTTCTTTATAAGCTCTGTGTATTCCTGATAAGCCTAAACGAATAATATGTGTACTTAAAATTTACATGTATTAAAAATGTAATTTTTAGAATTTTCTATATTTCTATATAGGTTTGTTCTTCGTTCTAAAGAAACTACCAGATCAGAGCTTCATCATTTTGTCTTATACATATGTCGGTCCTATCTATTTATCATAAGTTAAATCTAATTATCCTCTATACGTATGTATGGAGGACACGCATCATAAAATTGAGGTTTTAATGTTTATTTTTTGTGTACAAAGTAGAACATCATTGAAAATTAGTCTGTTCTTAAATAATGAAAACTGGTTTCTTTATGGACTAGGGTTTTACTGTATGCATACAGAAAGTGACTCAATGTGTTCTTAATTATATGTACATATAATTAACAGTTTGTTTATCGCAAAATAAATTACTTATTGTCTCCGTTTGTCCTTTTTATTGTGGTTGGTATTTTCTTATTAGTCGCATTTTATTGGTGTCATTGGAATGTTCCTTTTACAATTTAGGTTACACGAAGCCCTTCGTCAAATGCGGGAAGAATGAATACGTGATGCCGGCCGCCTTTAGGAAACACGCAGAAGCCATCTACAACCTGGAGGTGCGGCCGGACGATGTTTGGGTTATAACGTTTCCGCGATCAGGTATACCGTCAATCCTTACTTCCTTGCTAATATTATAAAGGTGACAGTTTGTAGGTTTGTTTCACGCAAATACTGCTGAATGGATTTTAAAGAAACTTCACAATAATATATCTTATATATTCAGAATAAGACATAGGCTATAATTTATATACATATTTTATGCATGTCTATCTTTCTGTCTGAATGTTACCCCTTTAGCCTATTAAAGCGGACTTAGATACGCCGGACCCACCGCAGGGGGTTCCGCCGGATAAGACTACACCCACAGTTAGTGCAACAACAAACATACTAGTTCGCCCTCGCCTCCGAGCACGGCGAGACCAACACAACGCGTACACAACGGATGTACATCCTTGTGTGCGTTCCGGGGCGATTCTCACCGCTCCTAGCCACCGATTAGCTGATTGCACAGTCGACGGCCATCGGGGTTTCGGTTCGAACCGCGACCTCGATGGCCCTTAGATGACACACCACACTTAAACGCACGATTGAGCACATGCGTGGCCCTACCCACAGCGGAGGGCCCAAACCCGTGGGTTCTGGCTAGCCCACCGGTTTTGCGTCAGATGAAGCTTTAATAGTCTCGGGACTGAAAGCACAAACATCAGTTAATACAAGAAGCTTCTTCTACGCAGACGTAGTCGCGGGCAGCAGCTAGTTATATACAAAACAGAATGTATGTGTCTATGTTCATCTAACTCGAAAACCGTTAGCCCAGTTGATATCAAACTTAGCACATACACAGCGTGTCGTTAGAACCGCGACAATAAATGAACACACATATGGAGAATAACTTTTTAAAAATGGATTAAGCGTTTACATTCGTTAAACATCAATATTTACAGAGTTATTAAATTTTACATAGCAAACATTTTAGAACACCCTTACTTATAAAACTGTAACGTAAAGTTCATTTGTAAAGGCCACAAAGCATATGAATGGGTTGAATGAATTTAAAAGAGATAAAACATACTGTTAGAAGGAGAGACTTGTCATGCGACGTTGTGGCAACGAATGAAAAAGCCTCTGAATGTATGAAACAGTCAGTTGTAGTTGTATAGGATGTTACAAATGTTGTTTCATTTTTTATTTAATTAGTTTGTTTGAAAATTATATATTTTTTTTTATTTTGGTTTTTTTAACGTTTTATAGTTTTTTATAATTATTGGCAAATAGTGTTAGACGTGTGTTCATTTATTGCTGCGGTTGTAACGACACGCTGTAATAAAGGGCGACATGACCAGTCCGACGAACATAGTTAAGTTAGTGCCGGATTGGTTTGGTGTTATTTAGTATTTCTTGTTATAGTGGCCACAAAAATACATCATCTGTGAAAATTTCAACTGTCTAACTATCACTGTTCATGAGTTACAAGCCTGGTGACAGACGGACAGACAGCGGTGTCTTAGTAATAGGGTCCCGTTTTACCCCTTTGGTACGGAACCTAAAAATACGTTATTTACATAATAAAACCGGTCGCTCAAGTACAATAGCACTCATATTATGATCGATATTTTATGATCGATTTGTGATAATAAAAATTATACCTCCTTGCACTAAGAAAGTGCGAATTAATGAATCATAAGTAACGTTCTTAACTAATAATTGATTGATTCAACAATTGTACCTGTTTAAAAAGGTAATATTGGTCTTTATAAATACTTTATTAATAAAATTCTACTCAATTAATTAATAAATTGAAACTAATTATTAAGATGGTAATGATAGGGGCGTTTTGGTGTTGTTAGCTAAAAGACCGGTACAACGTGGTTCATTCACATGATGTTCTAAACCTCATTTAATTTTTTTACCCGACTGCGCCAGAAAGAGGGTTATGTTTTTCGGGAGTATTTATGTATAATTGTTTGGCACGCTCTGCAGCTTGAACAGCTTGATGGATTTTACCTTGAGAGGTGTCGTAAGATTCGTATTTACTGTGAGAGTGACACTGGGTATATCAAAATAAAAACTACGTCTGCCATACCTGATGGAACTTTAAAGCAATGCAATCGTGGACTCGATTCCAACTATTTGTGTGACCCACAGATAGTTGTTTCGCATCTGGTTGTTTGTCCGCGTAAAATTTATATATGTAGAACGGCCTTACAATACAGGATAATGTTATACTAATGTAAGGGTAATGTTTTTGTTTTAAATAAAGAAAGAATAAGTCGTATTAATGTTTATTTATATGCCTCATCACAGAGGCCATTGAGAACTGCTATTTTTGATGCGCTTGAAAGACGTAGTAAAGACGTGTTTTTAGACTCGTAAATATGTAAAATTCTTTATAGCGATGACAAACCTAATTTTGTCGTGTCACGTTATCTTTTTTAATACCAACGTTATACCTTTTTTAAATCTGTTAACTATGAGCTATTCAGTCACTTGCACAATGAAAATTACATTGTTGGGAAACGTAATCACACCCAACTTAACCAAAATTTGGAGTCCATTAAAAAGGATGTAAAAAAATCATTTATTCCGCGTAATACGAAAAAAAAGCCCCCACATATGAGGAGATGCTCACTGTACTTAGTGAAATTGAGTGCATTTTAAATTCTCGCTTGATTTATGTGTAAAGTAGCGATGCTTCGGTATCAACTGCACTTACACCTGCACATTTTCCAATGTTAAAACGAACGTTCAAGTTTGGTACCTTGACTTTATTTGATAGCTTATGTGGTTCAGTTTTTTTTTTTGGAACCACTTTTAATTTGATTATCATACATTACATAAATTACAAACGTGAAAATATGCGTTGAGTTTTTAACTTCTGTATCTGTAGTACTCTTAAGTTTTTAAAACATACCTCAAAGCCGGGAAATTCATACCCATTTTGAGGATGTTAAGATTATCTTTAGATATTGTTTATCTTCCCATACCCCATAAAATTACAGTCGACTTCGAGCCGATACTATAATCTTTGATCACCTGGGCCTGCATAGGACCTCCATCAGGCATTTAACAATTGCCCCGACTACCGAGTCTGGAGCGTCAACGCTGTCTTGATAGTTTTGATAGATGTTATTAATTTCGTTTCAAATAGTCACTCTACAATAAAGAAAGATTCTTATTCTAGAATATTCTATTTAAAGAGATGACTTAAATTCGAGCCTGCATTCCAAAAGCGTGTGTGCAAAAGAGATTATCGAAATTCGGCCTTTAAAAGGGACCCGTAGTGCACTAGGTGGCAGTTCAGGAGTGGAAATTAAAGTGGAAAGACGAAGGAGGAAGTGTAGAAAAGGAATAGTGAAAAGTGAAAAAAGTGAGAGTAAGAGTTGGTCAAGAAGTGGCTAAAAGACTTATGCGACAGCGAAAGTGCGTTCGCACCTGTAGAAGTGGAGACTTCGTAAGTGGAGTTTATGTTTATAAATAAAGTGAAGATTAGAATACCGGCCTTTTGCTCGAATCCCGCAACCCCCTTGCTCATAACAATATTACTATCGTAACAAGAGAACTATACCATTTTTGCCTAGAAATTCTTTATTTGTTCTGTAAAATCATACCGACATTTCCTTAAGTTATCCTAGTCCTATACCGCACATTTTTTTCTGATAGTATTTTTCCAGATCATGGTAGGCGGGAGCACTGAAAGCTTATTCTACGTTTTTTGTAAAATTTACATTATAATTTTATATATACCGGTATATCGGTGGTAACTTACGAACATATTAATTAATTTCCTTGTAAAATTTCGATGTTTCATAAGAACGCGCAAGCGTCTATGTGAATAAAGATATTTTATATATTATTATACTACTAGTATAAATGGCCTAAATGGGTTTCCCTTTTTCTTATTCAAAGCTAAAATATATTGAAAGCAATCTTACTAATGGCCTTCTATAAAACGATCCACGAACGTCGTACGCATTTTAGATGTCTTTATCTCGATAAAAAATAACTAGAGTGCTTACAAGATATTTTTTTATCTTGCACGCACTGAAGTAATTTTTTCAAGACAATCTTGAGTGACTACTGTTCAAAGAAAACTTTTGGGCGGTTTAAGGCCGGCTTTGGGAGCGCGTCGCAACGTAACGGATACGCGCATTAAAAATCCTTGTTTAAGTACGACATGGATCTGATAATTCATCATCAACATCATTACAGCCTGTCCACTGCTGGACATAGGCCTCACCACAAACTGCACAATCCTGAGATATTTCAATTCAAATGACAATATTCTTATCTCTAAAAATCCCATTAAATGAAGTTAACATACAGAAATGTATAACATCGTCGAATATTTGAACTAGTTTATCCTTCACCTTTTTGTCAGAATCTTTATGAAGGTTATTGAATTTAATAGCTTGATCAGTTAGAAGTATCAAAGTACCCGTTTGAATTTAAACATATTAATTTATTATTTATGCTTTTAAATTTTTGCTTAGTTCCGTTCCGTAAATTGCCCGCCTACAACCTTATCAGATAGTTCATATCGGGGACCGTAGAGTGCGTTGATAAATGTATTGAACGCGAATTTTTTTGAGTGATAAATTTCGCATATAATGTCCCTTTATGTAACTAACGTGGGATAACAGTTAGGCGACCCATAAACTATTTTGAAAAGCTTAAAAAAATATATGTATGTCAATGATTAAAAAAACTGTTCAGTTTGTACCATAAATTAGCATTGATAGCAATAATGGTATGAATAACATTAACTAAAAGATTAATTCCAAACACATCGTATTTTTAAGATAAAAAAATATTTCATTTCGAAAGACAAAAATTGTAGGAAAGTTAGCTATACGAAAGCCGATAGATATTTGACCATAATAAATAATTCAAAAGAAAAATATTCAAATAAAATAACTGTCTTTAGAATTAGCTTAAATATAAATTCACTTTAATTTTAATTCATATTGATGAAATTAAGAAAAAATCTTTAATACTATGACATAATAATATATCTATCCCAATCCACGAACTGCAAAGACTATAATTGCGCCATAGAAGCTATCGAAATAATAACAAATCAATATTCATACAAACGGATGAATACCTAACTCGTTCGTTAACCATCAATCGTTCCTAAATTGTAAATGTTTAGAAGCCGTTTTGACAAGCATCAAGGTTGTTACATTACTCCGCTTATAACGCTTCACAATCATGTCTAAATGGATCATGTTACAAGTAGCTCATCCCTTCCAGTGACATGACGCATTCAGTTAATAACTATTGAATTTCACTAATGAATTTATCTGTGAGCCACAACTAAAAAGGTTATATGTAAAATGGGCCTTTTTTCGCATAAACAATAATTATCGTTTGTGTTTTAAATAGCACGTCTATTTTATATTATAACTAGCTGACCCGGCAAATGTTGTTTTGCCATATAAATTACTTGTAAGATAGAAAAAAATGTTTAGGGTGGACCACCCTTAACATTTAGGGGAATGAAAAATAGATTTTGTCCGATTCTCCAACCTGGCCGATATGCACACAAAATTTCACGAAAATCGGTCTAGCCGTTTCGGAGGAGTTCAACTACAAACACCGTGACACGAGAATTTTATATATTAGATTAATACAAATTTTTACTTGCATTATCACTTAGCGTTAAAGTTCACGTTCAATTATAGGCGTTTCAAGTACTTGATATATGAAGAGGTCAGATTGATTGTGATCATAATTTACAATTAGTAAATGACCAAAACTCGCGATATAAGCGAACACATTAACGCAAGATAAAGTGAAGTCATCCGAGATGAGAGTAAAAAAGATAAGTTACTTATTAGTATCTAAACTTTTTAACTTAGTTAAGTTAGACTTTCCCCTACATTATTTCTTTCTTTGACCATATAACATGAAACAACTGTGCAGAATTTTAGAATAATATAATAATTATTTTCACACAAATCAAAACAGATATAAAGAAGTATTTTATAGATTAGTTTCTTATATCGGTTCTGAACACATGTATTTTCAACTAAAAATCATAAAACGTACCTTCTCTTTCAGGAACGACGTGGACGCAGGAAATGGTATGGCTGATAGAAAACGATTTAGATTTCAAAGCAGCAAAGGAAAAGCCGCTGTATGAAAGGTTTCCAATGTTGGAGTAAGTAATGACTTTTGTCAAAAATTTACTGACAATGTCAAGTTCTAATTAACCCTGTGTCAACTTCTTTTTCGCATTTGCCGTCAAATTAGGCCTACTAAATAAATGTAATTTTCGTAACTCGTATAATGATAGCATATCGGAGTAATGATACATTTAAGTTCTTTAAATAAGTAGTCTCATTTTAAAAATCATACATTTTCACTTCAAATGTTTCAAATTTTTAATTAAAATGAAGCAAAAACTGACTTTTATCCATCATCAATTATAACGGGTTTGTACATCCAAAGAACTCCTACCGCATTCTATAATTTACTAGAAAAATAAAAAGAATTTCTAAACGAGACTATAATTCTTTAGTATAACTATAAATTTGTGTTAATTGCTTTTGTTATTATCGGGCCTAAAGAAAACAAATATTGAAAGGAATTAAATACATTGATTTTTCTTAATTATTTAAGTTACAGTTAAAATATCGTAACATAAGAAAACCAACAAAAATGGTCTTATAAATTAAAAATATTTAAGTCAGCGATTTCATTGAAAACACTATTGTTTAATTTTTGAAAGCGTTTTATATTTGGCATAAATTTG
Organism: Iphiclides podalirius; assembly: GCA_933534255.1. Lineage (NCBI taxonomy): Eukaryota > Metazoa > Arthropoda > Insecta > Lepidoptera > Papilionidae > Iphiclides > Iphiclides podalirius. The sequence goes on along the minus strand of OW152822.1, from coordinate 3,035,571 downwards.
ACAGGGTTCCATTCGCTCACACATAAGATTTCGAACTAATATTTATGCAATAGATTAATATCATAAATTTATCGTTTCAGAACAACAGCGCACATACCACGGATGGCGTTTGAATTGATAAAAGCAAATTTCATGAACTTGGCCTATTTCCAAGGATTGAATCACGCAGTAAGGAATCCCAGCTGGCGATCGATAGCTGAGGCACCATCGCCGCGCTTTATCAAAACACACTTACCTCTTTCGCTGCTGCCACCAAAGCTCCTAAGCACTGCCAAAGTTATATATGTAGCAAGAGATCCGAGGGACGTGGCCGTATCGTATTATTACTTACACAAAATGGTCTCGAAGACCCTGATGAGGTCGACTTTCCTTAACTTCTGGGAGGCATTTAGAAGAGACCTGCGTAAGTATGGCTCGGTCAGTTAGTGTAAATTTAAAATAAAGAGGCGTGGTGGTTAAAATGCATTAGGTGGGATAAGGGTAGAAGAAAGAAAGAAAAAGATATGATGTCCTCAAGGGATAAATTTATGTTTGTTGTAACTCTATTGTTCCCTCTGATGACTATTATATGAAAGTTATGGTACTTGTAACTTATTTCTATCTTTTTAGTGCCTTGGACACCGATTGTAGCACACACGAATGAAGCGTGGGAAAAGAGACATAATCCGAATCTCCATTTTATATTTTACGAAGATATGATAAAGGTAATTAATTTAAACATACTAACTAATACCATTAATGAATTATTAGTTAATCAACGTCTAGCGCAAATACAATTTCCATTTAACTGAGACATTTTGACTGGGAGATAATGCCTTTAACATTAAGTTCGCCTTAATACTATTTGTACTTAAAGAATAAATAAATACATTAGTTAATTCTTCGCTGAAGTTTTCGTGAAATATGAACTTGCACCAAACCGCGTGGACTAGGTTCATTAGATAATGTTTGCTTAAGTTAAATTTATTTTATTTATTTAAACTTTTACACAAAAAGTTAGCACTGTGTATAGGCAGACTTAATGCCTAAGGCATTCTCAATCTCAAAAAATCTCAAATCAAATTTTAAGTTAAAATAAAAGTTATATACATATTCATATATAATTAATTTTAAAACATATACATTGAAATTTAATGTTGTAAATACTCAATGCATAATTTAAAAATTGTAATGTACTATTTTTTTTTAATTCGCAGGACCTTCCCAAAGAAATTCGCACGGTATGCAAGTTCCTAAACAAAAAATACTCTGCCGAACAAATCGAGGAGTTGGCTGAGTACCTCAGTTTCGACAGTCTCCGTAAGAATAAGAGCGTCAATAACACAACGGGCGAAAATAGTGATGTGCAATTTCTTAGAAAAGGTATACAGGTTCATTTAATTTACTACGTGTATAATGCATAAGTGTAATGTCCTATATTTCTATTTTGTATTCCATGTCACAGGTGAAGCCGGGGGCTGGAAAACGCACTTTGATGCCGAAATGGAACTGCAGGCTGAGGAATTCCTATCTACACGCCTCCAAGGCCTAGATCTCTCTTATCCCTCATTTCCTCTCTACGAGAATGAGTGCTCCCATTTATAGCTGAACAGATCAATAAGTTTTAGACGTATAGATAAGACTGACTTTAAAGCGTGCAAAGAAAAGTGCAACATTGGTATGAATGGATGAAGACGCGGGTACTTACGTAATAATTATGTTTTACTTTTATGACTTCTGAACGATAGTTAGATCAAATGTACTTATTTCACTAGGACTGTGTCTAAATGACTTCTCATTGTTTTTGGATTATATTAACATTAGAAGGGATAACTCTATAATGGTGCAATAAACACTATATATACGACTGTAAACAATATAAAAAACAGTTCGAATACGTTTAGGTACTGAAATTATATGAGCGTACATGTTTAATATTCTGAACCCATGTCTTATTGTGCTGTGATCAATAATGACAGGTCCTTTTGGAACGATTAGTTGAAAACAATAACATTTTGTATTTATTTTACATTGTGTTTATATTATATTTCAAGTATTGTTTAACTTTATCTACATGTTAACAAAGTCTTCGATTCCAATATTGCTGATCATCATTCTCTTCAAATCATTATACCATTGTTAAAAGCGTTATTAAGGTTATTTCTTTTCCTTAATCAAGAAGTCGACGGGCGATTAACTAATAGAGTAATTGATTACCGCCACCTTTGGATCGTCGATACAAAAATCAGCTATAACCGTTTACTCGCACTTAAATTAATGTAAAAGTATAGTATTTCTGTGAATGTTCCGTGAAGACGTGGCTTCGTACCTCACCGGATCATCCTGCCCATTCGTACAACAGTAGAATTTGTTGCGGAGCCATACTGAAGAAAATTTCCAACAATAAGTATACAGCTTACTAGTAATGATAACTACTAATGTATAGTGTAAAGCTAACGTAATTGTATGTTGTTTAATATTAAAATATTACATTTTTATAAAATAAAATAAAAATTGTTCCACGTTATTATTACATATATAAGTGAACATGACAGATGATATAGAACGTGTGATACGGAAAGAGATGCAGCAGTCTATAGAATTGCAATCTAATTACACCAATTGATGTAATTTAAATGCCTCAATTACCGTGCGCAGTGTCATATCCATCTCTTATCTTCTATATTTTTTATATATATATATATATATATATATATATAAGAGGTTTTCACCGATAATTGACTCATCACGATATTTCGTAACTATAAGGCGTAGAGACTTGAAATTTGGTAATAATATTCCTTTCGCCGAGTAGAGGTCAGCTAAGATCGGATTTTACGAAATTCCACCCAATTATGTATTGACACCAGATGTATAGCTTGTAATGTATATGGCAATACAACTTTTGCGGGATCAGCTAGTTTGTATATAATATCATAGCATGGCGGACATAAAAAACTACTTTAATTCTAAGAGATATTTCTACTTTCGGCTCTACTTTGACACGGTAAAATTTTTGTAGCATTTAATACAATAAAATAGTGAAATTTGTAAATACTCGTATTAAAAAATCAGTGGAGTCACAGTGAAATGATAACGCGACAAAAGCATCTCCCTAAAGTTTCCCTATGAAAATGGCGAGCCGAGCCGATGCCAAGGATACTAAATAGTTTGAACTAATGTTTACATGATATATATTTATATCGTCGCACAATTCATCGTTCTTGTAACATTGTTAATTTTTTTTATTGACTCGCAAAAATGCGATTAATTAGAGATTAATTTGACAAAAGCACTATGCATAAACCGCTGAAGCTAAATATTTAACAAGAAAACTGCTCGTACCACTTTAATACAAACCTATTGAGTCTGAAAACCATACGTTTCTACGAATAAAAATTCTCAAAAAATCTCAGTAAAACACAAGTGAGTTATTCTGGAAAATTATTACCCTCGTCAAGCTGTTCATAATAGCTAGTGGGGGAAGTTTACAAGTTGTAGAGCACGAGACAGCTCAAAGTCAATTTATTGTTCTTGTTCGTATTGTAGTTTCTCGAGAGTCGCCATCATAGTTACATACAGCAAGAAATATCAGGATACTAAGCAATGCGTGTAAGTGTGTTACCTTCAAAATACATATAAAAGGAATTGTCATTTAACTATAAAGACATGGACGATTAGATGAGTTATCTAAACTGCTTTAGTTTTTTTTTTTTTTGGTAATACTCTCTTCAGCCAATTCGTAATCATCATAACCTGTACCAATCTCTAGACTTTAGTGCATTGGTAAAGGTGATAGTCACTGGAGTTTAAGGGCCTATTTACATAGTCACTCTTATCTTACGTAACAGCCTATTCATGTACCACTGCTGGGCAAAGGGCTCCTCTGTACAGAGGGGATTAAGGCACAGTCCACCACGCGACCCCACTGCAGATTGGCAGACTTCAGTCATCTTCGAAATATTTTTTTGTTATTACTTCGAAAATATGCAGGTTTCCTCAAGATGTTTTGCTTCACCTTTATTTTAAATGATCACGTGGTCAGAGTGATAATTTAGTATCACTTTGAGCACGTGATAATTTAGAATTTAAAATTAACAATTTCATTGGTGCCGGCACTGGCGATCGAACAATCTCAGTTTGCTCGAGTATATTGAATTAAAACCGAGCGCTATGGAAAAACGGCAAAAAGAACAACAAAGATGATTTTTGCCGTTTTATAGATAACTAGCTGACCCGGCAAACGTCGATTTGCCATATAAATTATTTGTAGGGTAGAAAAAAATGTTTGGGTTGGACCACCCTTGACATTAAGGGAGATGAAAAATAAATGTTGTCCGATTCTCTACCCTGGCCGATATGCACACAAAATTTTACGAAAATCGGACGTGCCGTTTCAGAGGAGTTCAATTACAAACACCGTGACACGAGAATTTTATATATTACATGGAACGGAAACATTCGTGCGTGAGTCCTTCTCGTACTTAGCCGGTTTTGTGGTTTAACACAAGCCTATAATACAAACAGTATAAACTACACGTTTTAATCATAATAATAAAGCAAAATGTCATGTTTTATTATTATAACAAAAGGAGGAAGCAGATCCCGTAAAATTTCCAGTTAATTTTTGCGCGTCTTTGTCTTAACCTATGAAGGACAGAAAAGGGCCAGGGATGGGATTTTATGATTAAAACACAATAAAAACTATTGTGTTTTATCATGAAAGCCCCTTCGATAATGGATGGTTTTAGCTTACGCCAGTACTGTTCGCAAATCAGTCATAATAAATACGAAGTAACTAGTAAGTACTTTTTCTTAATGTGTTGGTGTATTTTCTGTATGAAATATGTATTATATTCCGTTAAATTGGATCATATTTGTAAAAATTTAAAAGATTTTAAATTTAAAAGTACAGCACACAATTTAAATAAATTCCTAAGAAGATTCATAATCATTGATTTAATTATTACTGCCATTTTAAACTATTTTAGTTGATGTTGTATAGTTTTTTTTATTACTTTTTGTTCATATATGCCGACAATGTTTTAAATTTCTTTTATGAAAATCGTAAACTTCAAACTTATAATGAACAAATTCGGACTAAATGAGGATAAAATGCCATACTATGACGCAAAACTGAGATTACTTATGGCCCTATCGCTACTTTGTATTAGGGTTTAACACTGACCTGGTTGTTGTATACAGAAAATTGCCGGATCTGTATAGTTAAATACTTTAGTAATGTTTCAATTGTAAACCTATATATTAATAAATATTTTTCATTTTTTTCATTTTTCAGTGCTTTTGTGTAAAGTTTTTTTTTTCATGAATCTTCATTTTTCCAATGTTTATCAATTACATCTGTAGTTGCGTATCTCTATGTGTTAAAAAGATTTGTTTTGTTACGAAAGAAAGTAGAAATTCCTTCGAGATTTCTACATTTAACAATTATTATTAGTACACGAATAAACCGAATAGCACAATACTATGTAACTAAAATGAAGTCGGGAACCAGGAAGAAGTAACTAACACGGGACCAATATAACAAAACTTCTTGAACTTGCTTGATTTATCGCCAAGATTATTGCAAAGTCCATTATGATTTACGACATGTTTGGAACAACGAAACTGCAGAACAAGATATTGTATTTTGCTTGGTAGCATTAGGCACCTTGTTAGCAATTTTTATTATTTTTTTTATGTTAGAAGGTGGCCAACAAGCTGGCGATTAACCTGATATTAAGTGATAACTGCCAGCCATGGATATTTGCAACACCGGTAGAGTTGCAGATTCGTTGCCACCTTTTGCAAAATGGGTTCAGGCTACCTCACTCACCTGACGAAGGGCACAAGTATAACACTTCCTCATCACGCCAGTCTTCTGAGAGGTCGTGGTACAAACCCCGACGAACCTGCCCATTCGTGCAACAGCCGAAACTGTTGCGTATACCACGGTGTACGTAGAAATTTATCATTTTTCCAGGTTTTATTCCGTGCCATTTTCATTTTTCAGGACATTTTTTTCATCGATCTATATATTGATTAGTATCCGATAGACTATTGCTTTTCGATTGACAATTACAGACACCTTCGCCCTTTGGTCAGTCAAGAAAGAAAAATGGCCCAACTATTAAGCTTTATTTAAACTTCATCTGGGTCAATACACAAAAATAACTTGTAACGGCCCCAACGATAAATTCACTGGCTTCCTCGCTGCCGCCTTCAGTTGCGAAAACTTTGTTTTTGTGACGGAAGCAAGTGTTTTACGGTAGCATTTGGAACATGGACAAAACTTCTCCAACTTAGCTCTATGGACCAATGACCGACAAACTTATAATATTTTGTTAAAAGGAATGACATTTTAACAGTTTTAAATTGTTAATTTGTCATATTCAATAAATAATGATAGTTTATATTTGACCGAAAACTACATATTGTTAAAATTATTATGATGGCAGTGACTGAACTTGTTATTATTGTATCTGTATCGTAGCTAACCTGAGAAGTCTGAAAAAATCTGAGAAGTCTGTCAGATTTTTTATTGTTAAATTTCGTACGTCATCTTTCATCTCCGCAAGGAAAGGAAATGTCCGTTTTGGGACATAACGTTAACTTTTTGATCTAAGAGAAAAAATTAACATATTTTTTCCATTTTTAGGGAAGTCCATAATGTCAAAAAAATATGTATCATCCATATCTAATTACTTTTTTCCTTTTCCTTTTGAGAAGTCTTATGTTTGCTTATTTATGTCTTCTTCCTCTTCTCTTCTATCAGCCGTCACCAATACTACCATTTTACAGACATATCATTCTAATATTAGTAATAAAAAGTAAATCACATAAATCAACTCATATATTTATGTAGGTGGTGACAACCTTCGCATGACGGTCGAAACGCTGGTCAAGAATCATTTGAAATATGGGCAAAAGATTTGTTTCGTCTTCATCGTAGCCAACCTTGACACAAGCAGTAAGCGTGCGATTAATCGAACTTGTCTACGGATACAGTAAATCTGTTTCTACAGCACATTACATGCGTGCTTAACCGACCCTAGTTTATCTAACGGCATTGCAATGCGGTATACACGCCCATGATTATAATATATATTTTTATATATATTATAAATAATATGCACGTTATGTATTCTATTTTGTTTTAAGGCTAAGGTTTTTCCATTCATTCATTTAGTAATATCGAAAAATTCAAAATAAATGAAAAGAAATTAAAAATCGTTCTCAGTATTATGGAAAGAGCTATCCTAAAATGCAACTTCTTGTAACTCATTTTGACAACGCACCTATTCAAGCTGAATGGGGAATGAAGCGTGATTTTTAATAATATACTGAAGGTAATACTAAAAAGTCGCACTTTATTTATTTGACCAAAGTAGATCTATATTTTAGACACCTTTAGTACGGTTTACCTCCCAAAGCTCAGGTAACCCAAACTTCATAATGGTCCATCGTTCTTACCTGTGTTGGTAGCATGCGCTGACAAACTTTCGGCTTTTATAAAATGACGAAGGAACTTAGACGTTAAACTTTTATACACAACAATTTAGTTTCTTGCATTGCGTTTTAGTCAAGATGTGGAATGGCTAAGGAATAATTTTGATAATGTGTTCTGCTATGGTATTATGTTTAGTTTAAACTTCTTATTCTTAATTTATACAGCGTGTCGTTACCACCGCGACAATAAATGAACACACATATAGAGGATAACTTTTTAAAATTGTATTTAACATTTACATTCTTTAAACATCAATATTTACCGAGTTATTTTCCGAAACAAACAATTTTAGAACACCCTTACGTATAAAACTGTAACGTAAAGTTCATTTGTAAAGGTCACAAAGCATATGAAAAAAATAAATTTAAAGAGACAAAACATACTGTTAGAAGGAGAGGCTTGTAATGCGACGCTGTGGCGCGAGTTGTATAGGAGGTTACAAATTTTGTTTCTTTTTTACTTAATTAGTTTGTTTGAAAAATATTTTTTTTTAATTATGGATTTTGTTTAACGTTAATATTTTTTTATGATTATTGGCAAGTAGCGTTAGACGTGTGTTCATTTATTGTCGCGATGGTAACGACACGCTGTATATTTAAAAACATACACTTTTGAGCGTATATGATTCAGATATCAATTGGTAATAAAAGAATTAATGCAAAATAAAGAACGTTACATCTCAACTTGTCACTTGTTATTCGCATTCGGTGCCATTTTCCTTAGCTTCCTTATTCCGACTGCGCTGTAAATCAAAACTGACTTCGCAATAGTCTTGACAATAAATCAAGCGCATTCCCGAAGCATTGGTCCGGTGTTCTCAAAAAGATTTTTCAGATACTCTTACTATATATCCTCTTTGAAGACTTTTGTTTCAGCACCTTTGTTGGTGCATGTAAGTAATGTATATGTGTTTACTGATATATTTATTTTTGCTGGGTACCTACTTTTTGGATGTTGATGCAGAATAATATTAAAAGTTGAATTTATTTCAAATTTAATGCACTGCATGCTATCATGCGATAACTACTATTACTACTGTATTTGATAAATCAATAGTATGTTACACTTATTGATTATTTTTTGTTTTTATCAAGGGGTGGTTATCAATCAAAGTTAGGACACCTGCATCTTCTGGAGCGCAAAAATGCTGTAAAAACAGCGTTAAAATCTTAATAGCTACTATTATTTGGTGGCGCATCTCCACTAATAATAGTAGAGATGCGCCGAATGCGGTATTCGGCCGGTCAATTTCCTGAATGATTGCTAAATATTTGAATATAATTATTTTCAGATTTACATATTTAAAGAGTCTTTATTTTAAATCTGTATACAGTATTTTGTAAACGAATGAAACACATCCACTCTATTGAGTGGCCATCACTTATACACAATATTAAAAATCAACATAGTTCGATTTTATTTAAAATAATATGCTTTTTATTTGCAACAAACATTAATATCCGACCAATTTCAAAGTACATAATAATCGTTTACTTTTGTTTCAAACTGAGAATAAATTTAATTCAAAAATTTAAATCAACATTGGCTAAATAAAGTTTACCTGGTCAATTACTTTTTTAATGAAGTATTTCCAGTTTTATTGTAACATATTCGATTATTTGTGAACAAATTTGATTCAATCAAAAATTTGATTGAAATCAAAACAGCATAAAATGCACAGGTCTATGAAAGGTATCTAGAGGAATTCCGATACGACCAAACTATCGGCTCATAATTAAACAAAACGTGTGTTGAAACGTATGTTGTCCCGATGCCACTTAGTTGGAATAAGAGCAGACGAATGATGACCCTTTAATAATTTAATTGGATAATGTATTTTGTTTTCTTGAATTATCTGTTTCACGATGATTTGCGGAATAAGAAACCAATGCATCCGGCTAAGTAAGTTAAATTGCAATAAGAAGAGATTTTTAAAGAGTAGGAGACAAATCAGGAAGCCGCTTATCTAATGGAATACAAACAACTTCGGGCTTCGAACCAAAATGCGTTTCCGCTAAACGTTACGTGGAAATTTGGCCGCAGGATCTTCGCTGCATTCGTATTTACTAGAATGGACCCTCCTAAAAATGTTTTATATCAATTAATAATTGCTAGAGTTAAAATTTATTTCTATTTAAGTAATGAATCACAACAAAATGTATTTAACGTGTTTTTACGTATGATTATTTTAACAAAATAGTTAAAATAATCATACCTAGTTCAATAAATGACAATAAAAAGTTCAATAAGAACAAAGACTTTCAAAGATCGAACTGAGCGCGGTACCCAGATGACAACTAGGCGTTACTTATTCTTTATTCACTCGACGTGGCCCAATCTCTGGAGAGTCACTTTGCAAAAAGCAACATCTTCATTCAACCACCGCGGCCGCAAAGCATAAAAAGAAAGTTGTTACAGTTCCAACGGTAAATTCCCCGTAGCTGTTACGAGTGTCTTAAGTTTTATAGAAGTTTATTACTGCAAAGGCCGAGGGGCGAAATACTTTTCGCTTCTCTAGACCGAGTTGGATACAAAAATGTCTGTAGTAAATTTGGAGCGTTAGGACTTACATAATAAAAATATTACAAGTCAACAAATCGGCTTTAAGCTTAATACTTTGAAAACATATTGCTTGTAAACTAACTCTTTCATATTGTAGTTGATAATTTAGACTATGAGTAATTTGGATTAGCAAATAAGTAGCGATTAACAAAAAGTGGGCAAGCACAAATGGGTTAAGACGTAACAAAGCATGATCTGAATCAAAATCAAAATCAAAAATTTATTTATTCAAATAGACGCTTGCGCGTTCTTATGAATCGTCAAATTTTACATAAAAAATTATACATTAGGTTCGTAAGGTACCCCCGGTTTGGAAAGCAGTTTCTGTTGAGAAGAGACCGGCAAGAAACTCAACAGTCGCTCTTTTTCAAAAATATCAGTTTACAATATAAAATACCGGTATAATAGTAATATGCAGTATGGGTTGTAAAAGGCGTCGAAAAAGTGAAATGGTTCGATTAGACATCGCAGTTCAACAGACAGCGTAACCCCTATAAACAACAAAGAAGTTTTATAGCATTTATATTAATAGAACAATGTGGGGCTTGTGGAACAATGCTTCTGATTATAAATTCAGGGGCTAATTAGCCGAATCCACAAAGAACCGCGCTAATGCTCAACCATCTATAACGGTTAAGTTAAAACCGACCGCGGTTCATTGTTAAAACACAATACACGGCACATAAATTAAGATAAACCTACACAAAAGTGCTTTTGGGAGTTACGGGATCACCATTAGGTATTCAGCGGATCATCGCTGCATGAATAGCGCTAGATCTCTTTGTTTTTAAACTTAAAACAACGGAAGAACGTATTTACTTTAGCGACATGGAGCGTGCGGTGGACAGGTGGAAGCTTAAGCATGGAAAATGTACTCTATTTAATTCATTACACAATTGTATGAGCTTTGATTATCATTATTTCTGTAAGTCATATGCCCTTTAGTTGTTATTTCAACTTAACTAAAGGATAATTAGAATTTTATGTGGCTTATAACCGTAATGAGAAAAAAAGAATGCTTATATTTCTTAGCAAGATTTTCTTATATTGTCTAGCATAGAATGGAATTCTGTATCTCCATTAAAAATCTTAGGGATAAAAAAACTACGGAAAAATAATGATTAATGTTAAATAATTCTTTAATAACACTTATCCGACCTTTCGTTTTAGGATTCTGTACCCAAAGGGTAAAAAGATTAAGACTAAGACTCCGCTGTCTGTCTGTCGGTCCGTCTGTCACCAAGCTGTAACTCATGAAGCGTGATAGTAAGAAAATTGAAATTTTCACAGATGGTGTATTTCTGTTGCCGCTATAACAAAAAATACTACAAAAAAGAATAAAAAATATTTAAGTGGGGCTCCCATACAATAGACCTTATACAAAAGACATGATTTTTTTGCCATTTTTATAGATAATGATACGGAACCCTTCGTGCACGGGTCCGACTCGCACTTGGACGGTTTTTTTTAATATCCAATAATAAGAACTTTTTCAATTACCCTCGCCAAAGCTTTAGAACTCAACAGAGCTCAGTTCGAATTGTCTTAACATTATTTCAGTCACGGTTTTACAGTTGCGCGGCAAAGCAAAACAAAAGTTTCCGATATAAATTACGCATGTCGTTAAGAATACTAAATCGTTGAACGTTATTTTTATGTTTTACTAGCTGTCCCCCCGAGACTTCGTCCGCGTGGAATTTAAAATAAAAAAAATCTAAAATAAAAGTAGCCAGTGAAAGTTCCATCCAAATCGGTCCAGCCGTTTAAGAGATTAGCCGGAACGAACATACAGACAGACAGACAGACAAAAATTGTAAAAAATGTTATTTTTGTTAAGTACCGCGTATACATCCATATGCATTTAGTAAAAAGTGGTTATTTTAATATTACAACACTCCAATTTTATTTATCTGTCTAGATTGGAAGGAGAATCAACTATTTTCAATGAATTAACACACTATCTTAACATTACATCGTTTTTTTATAATACGTTATAATACACACAAAATAGGCGAGATACGTTCGGCGGTTGCAGCCGTAAATCTTAGTGAATAAATAAAAAAATACTGTCCATTTATGGCCTATATGGTTCGAAAGGCACATCGCGCACGACCTTATTGTGACTTAAATTGATAAGCGCCAGATTCTCTAAAAACTAATTTCCCTCCACAAAGCTTTTTCTTCGCAGATTTTTGATACGCTTAAAACATTTGCGCTTAAAACATATTATTTCAGAAATACTATATTTTTTTTCATTTCGCGAACCATTAAATTCGTTTGAAAAGTTTCATCGCTCTTGTCTCATTTCAAAGGAACTGTGAGACCGTGACTTAAATAACACTGAGACGCCATTCAACGTTCGCTTTGTCAAGTTTCGAGACCACCGCAGAATAAGAAGTTCCTATTATTTGGTAATGTTAAACAACGTGGTCGGAAAGCGCTTTTTGCGGAGGCCGTTTTAGAAAAGTAAGATTATGGACTGCGAAAGGAAGTGTTTGGGGATTTTTAAGAAAGCGTTATTTTAGCGTTATTTTTAAGAAAGCGGAATTTTCTCGAATATAGTGGTAAAATTTGATGATATTAGATTAAATTTATACATATTATTTTTTGTGAAAAGGTTCAAATTATTTTGTAAAAAATGTATAGATTCCGATAGTAACAAAAGATAATTGCGAATTTATTTAGGATCATGCAGAAATATTATCTCACTCTATAGTGTGGTGACATTGCTCACAAAATTCAAATATGACATAGAAATAGACATCCATTCAATTCTTTAATCGGTAATTAAAACTAAAGTACAGGGCATGCTCATACAGATATATATATATATATACATATATACAACACACGATAGTGTTATACTAAAGTAAGGGCAATGTTTTAAAAAAAATATATGTTACAGATAATGTTATTAAGTGTATTTTGTACCAAAAAATCAAAACAATATGCAATACACTAAATGTCTAAGAACATCAAAACTTCGATTGAAAAGATACGCTGGTTTATATGTTGGTGTTCTGTACTTCAGGACGACATTTTTCGAAATGATTTTCGTAATGATTTGGAGTTTGTTGCCTACAATCTATTGCTAATCACATACACGTTGCAAAATTATGCAGATATATTCTGCTGCGAGGCTTTATGCTTAGCGATAGCCTAAACACTGACAGCCCGGATAAAGAGTAATAGAGCAATTTCATTTTATTTATCAGTTATCTGGTAGCCATAATACAAATGCTTAGTTTGGCACTAGAGAACGCTGTATAAAAATGTGTCCTAAAATATTAAAAAAAATCCAATGGCCTTGCATCTGGAATATCTTGAAATGGTTAATTTTCAAGGTAGTTTTTAATCTATAATACTGTAATTTATTTTATAATACTACACTTCATCGATAAATACCCGGAATACAAAATAAAATTTTAACGTTGGTTTATCCCTAATAGCAAGAGCAAAATGTAAATAAAAAGGAGTTCTTCAAAATCAAATTACGTTTTCTACATCCGTACACAAAAACGTTACATTCAATATCAATCCTAACGTCAATTTACTAAAACGTCCCGTCCCTTGCAGAATCGACGTGGACACGGGAAATAGTGTGCTTGACAGAAAACGATTTAGATTTTAATGCAACCAAGGAAGAACCGCTTTATGAAACGTTTCCAATACGGTAAGGTATATTTATTTAAGGTATATTTTAAATAAATATATTCAGAAAATGGATTAAAAGGAATGCTTAATTTATTACTATATTTAAATAATGTTAAAAAAAGGCAGCGAATAAAACAAATATATTATTATGATTAAATAATAATTATTAAATAATAATAATGTGTTTTGTTTTTCAGTGTTATATCACGCATTCATGGTTGTGAGATTTTGCTAAGTAATGTCAAACCTCATTGGAACTCGAATATCGCTTCTATTACGTTTTTACGATCAATCAATCAATCAATCAATTAAATATCTTTATTCAAATAGACGCTTGCGCTTTCTTATGAATCGTCAAATTTTACATAAATAATTTTATATATAAGTTCGTAAGGTACCAGTAAGTAAATGCAGCTTACAATGCAAATATGAATATAACCTTATCGTATCGGTACTTGTGTATACTAATAATATTTTTAATGCATTGTTATTACAAACAAGTTGCTTCATTATTGTAGCATCTGCTTTTAAAAAGATCCAAACCCTTAAACTATAACCATAAAGATTAATATGCGAGCAATAGAAGCACAACCTAAAACCGTCCATTACCGAGGCCTTTATTATTAAACCATATTACACGCCGTACAAATTGAGAGCAACACACGCTGAAGCGGTTTTCAAAGTTTTAATGGATCAATTCCAGGTACACGTTTTTAGGCGAGCGTTTTTTTAAAACGAAGGTTTTTGTTTTTTTAAATATATACTCAACTGTGTAAAATCCGTTGATAAAACAGATATATTTTTGGATGTATTTGTTGATTGTTGTTTTGATTAAAGCATTTTTCTTTATAATTATTATAATTAGCAGTTTCTAATCAAAAGTTACAAATAATATTATAATAATAAATATTTAGGACACATTTTACACAACGTTCTCTAGTTCCAAACTAAGCACTTGTACCATGGGTGCCATATAACTGATAAACGAACTTTTCTTACGTAAATAAAAATACATATATATATATATATATATATATATATATATATATATATATATATATATATATATGTATATATATATATATATATATATATATCACGGCAGTTTCACTACCTACTACGCCAATCTGCTCGTATATACGCTCGTATACGTCGTGTTTGTTATATGCAATCTTTACTCCTTATGAGGTGTCAAGGATACAAAAGCCATATTACTATAGTTGAATTTAAGTATCTATTTTACATTAGCTCATAATTAGAATTCGCTCATATTACTAATTAATTTATAATTATCTGGTCAGTGCTTGTAATTATCTGGGTCAGTTCAACAATTAGGTACATGCATTTGTCAGATTACAGGACTATGGCACAACACTGGCCCTATATAAGAGTCAGAAAAGATCTGTTCATATATAAAATAATTCAGATGGGTGAACAAGACTTTATTAATATATTTGGTATACAGTTTGATCCTTTTCGCATCCAACTCCTAACGACTCTTAACACTTCTTTGCAGTACGTACTTTACAATTTATAAATAGGTACGTTTAAAAAAGGTTTAGTCTTTCTAATATAATATTTACTCATTTGTTAATTTTAACAAGACTATCACGGCTGGAACAATTATTGATTTTTTGATGAGGCACTGTTGGCCTTGGGGGCCTTTACAGTATCACCGGACTCGAGGTTGCCGGGCGATCGGGACGCCTAGCCTGAACCACGGCGTTTTATTATTACGCGTTATGGTGATTAAGCTCAAGGGCTCACGAGGGAGCCTCGGCTCTGGCCGTCACGCTATTATTATTACTGGTTTGGGAGGCCGCCAAGCCCTTAGGGCGCTTTGGCTGACGCTCCATGGAGTGACTAGGCTCAAGGGCCCCCGAGAGGGGACCTCGGCTTGGGCTCTTACTCAATACCCGTTTAGCATTCCGATTCGAGGGTGCCCGAGAGGGCCGTACCTCGGCTCTATCTGACTGGTCTAACGCACCCATGGACATCTACAACACCTGAGGGGATTGCTTTCGCATGTGGGCCCGGGCTACCTCACTCACCAAACTGAACCCAAAAGTACAATAAATTCCTCTTCATGCAGGTTGTCTGGGAGGCTGTTTTACTTCTCCGGACCACTTGCCCATTCGTGCAACAGCAGAATCTGTTGCGTGTACTCTACCACAGTAAAAAAAAACATCTGTTGAACATAAAAAAATTAAACGTAACAACACTAAACAACCTTAGACAAGACTTCCGGACTTGTAATTTAACATTCACCTCCCGTGACACCTTCCACACCCTCACTGTCACTGCGCGGTAAATCAAAACTGGCTCAGCAATAATCTTGACGATAAATCAAACGAGTTTCTGAGAGCCAGTTACATCGTTTCGATGTTCATAACTAAGGGTACAATTCTTAGTCTGCTTCGTCTTCTTCGATGCACCATGCATTGAAGCACCTTAAAATTTTCGAATTGATAAACATAATTATGTTTTAATTGATGTAATTGCAGAATTTGCCGTGGAAATAATGTCGTGTTACTTGGTTTGCGTCAATTAATAATTTTTCAAATATTTTTCAAATGATTTGTGCGTCCAGCCGTTCTATGAATTTGAACGTCGCGTTCGCAATCTGAGCTACCCAAATTCTTATTTCTCGAATCCACTGCAACAAAGATTATTGTTTAATGTCTTTTTGAGTGAGTGAGTAGATATAATTAAGAAAACAGGGGACATATACAAGTTCAAAAGTCTCCTTTTGAACTTGTATTTCTGAAATTAAAGTTAGTAAGTGAAGTAAAATATATATGTACTTTTAAATAATTTATACTCGCAAATACATCTGGAATAGTTCAGTGCATGGACGTAATAATTATACAATAGTTGTTGGTGTAGATTAATAGGGTAATAATTATACAATAGAATTGGCTCAGAATAAACTTAAGTTCGTATTTCTATTATTTTTGGAATAACAGTTTGGTTGTCTAAATAAATTGATCAGGTTTTGAAAAAAATTCATATACGTTAAAAATTGAAAAATTACATACGCATGTGCAAATTTTATTCTTATTAAGGTAATAGAATAACAAATTTACAATATAACACATTATAATAATTATGTACTTAGTAATCAGAGTTTAATTAGCAGCATTGTGGAAATTAGTAATTAAAAGAGGATTCGGACCCATGATTCGTATTATCCTAATTATGTTTAGGGTAGAATGTGAGAACACAATCCTTATTTAACAATTTACTAACTATTTAAATGCTTTTAGTAAAATAATGTCGCCTTTTTTTGATTACATATTATCTGCTTTATAAAGATTTCCAACTTTTTTCCTACCGATCTGTTGCTGCATGCCGCGTGAATTAGGTTTATTAGATAAGATCAATAAAGATTGTAAATTCATTAAATAAATTAAGTTAATGTTTCTGTTGCTTGACCGTATATTTTTTCATACTCCTTAACGATTAAGACAGTATTATGCAAAAATTTAACTATGGTAGGGCCATGTAACAGCGTCGGTTGCACGAATGGGCAGGTCCATCCGTTTAAGTATGAAAAGCTCACAGAAGGCCGGCGCGAAGTGGATGTGTTATACTTTCGGCTGGTAAGTAAGTTAAACGGGGCCCACTTTATTGAAAGGTGGCAATGCATTTGTAGCCCTGGGTGTTGCAAATGTCCACGGGCGGCGTTTATAGCTTAACTACAGGTGATCCTCCAGCTCATTTTGAAAATGCTCAACGCTCAAAACGCATCTTCTTACATAAAAAGAAAAAAACTTAACACAAACGCACGAACATATTGACTAAGCCATAATTATGATGCTAACCTGGGGCAGGTATAAGCTTGCGATGCTTGCAAACACAATCTGAACTAGTAAAGTAAAAGTAAGTAAGAGCTTATAATTATCCCATTGCTGGAAAAATATCTCCTCTGCAAAGAGGGTATTAGGGCATAGTCCACCACGCGACCCCACTGCGGATTGGCGGACTTCACGTATCTTCGAAATATTTTTTTTTGTTATTATTGCCTGAAAGAATGCGGCGAGCACGTGACATATATGAGATATGTAATAATCGGAGCTAACCAAACCGCAACATCGAGATTAGGAGCTGTTTAGTCCGTTTAAATGTAGTTAACTTTAAAAATCATAATAAGATATACGAGTACATAGCGTAGATTCGCACGAACAAAGGAATTCGCATCTGACCCGAATGGTAACTAACGAAACTAATAAGGATTTCCATTCTCTTGCAGTAAGACGACATTAATTATAACAAATCGTTTATTCGCTTCCGATATAAAAGTTATTTACTATTTAATAATAAGAGTAATTGACTCGATTATTTCACTTTTAGTTGTAATATCTAACAGAACTTTGTTCAGAATTCTTAGAGATTTTCATCATGTTATTGTTGAATGAATCTAAAATCGTTAGTCAACGTTTTACAAACGAAATGTCATAAAAACCGATAAAATGTTTAGGAAGGGGAAATGATCACTTTATTTAAGTTTTCGTGACATCGAGTAAAGGTGTCTCAAATCAAGAGTTTGCTAAGTCAATTTATAGTTCTAGTTTCTAGGGAAGTTTCAGTATTTGTATAACGCGCACAGCGGGCAGGTATAAGTTTGCGTTCGGAGAAATCCTTCATCTAATTCATTACGTATTTTATGTGAGGTTGAGTAACCATTATTCCGTTTATTCTTGGAGTGAAAACTTCTTTAAATGCGTTTATTCGAAGAAGGGTACGAAAGTTATTCTAAGTCGTATTTGAAGACAGCCTGAATTTCTGTGTGAACTTGTGTAGGTTTTTGGGCCAAATCTTAGCCAAAATATCCTGTGTCCTTTGTTTCTGTAAATCCCTACTCAAAGAGTTCAAAGAGAGTAAAGTCCTTAATCTACGACCAGAATCCAATAAAAAAAATCAGGCAGTTCGTCTATTTAGGTCAAAAAGGGAACTTTTATTAGACTCTGCACCGGAGAGAAAAAGTATTTACATCCCATACCAGTAGTCTACCTTTTTAATAATAATAACAAGTATTTTTGTTAGGCCACATTTTTACACAACGTTCTCTAGTCCCAAACTAAGCAATGCATGTACTATGGATACTAGAAATCAGATAGACATACTTAAAAATACTTTTCTTTTTTAAATAAATACATATTATACACTTATAATCACCCAGACATTGGAAAAACAGTGTGTTCATCACAGAATATTTTTCCAGTAGTGGGAATCGAATCCACACCCTCTGACGCAAGAGGCAGGTGCACTACTTCCCACGCCAATCGGGTCGTTAAATGTCTGTCGTCTACCTGGCTTAGAAAATTTAAAGGTTTTCTATTTTTGTTGCGCAGTATGTTGAAGCAAATTTATGTTGCTCCTCGAAAGTTCCACCTTCGACTTCGGTGATAACCACCACCCATGGAAATTTGCAACACCCGTAGGGTAGCATATGCGTTGCCACCTTTAAAAAAAGTGGGGCCCGGACGAAATACCTCACCAGACGAAATGCAGAAGTGTAAAACTTCTACTTTACGTCGGTCTTCTGTTAATTCGTGTATTAGCTTTACTTTGTTTTATCGAGCTAATAAGGTAGAAATATAAATACTTTCACCAAATCACCGTAGTTTTACTTTGCACAACAATAACACTGGTATAATTACTTGTTTCCACTTTTAGATCACTAAAGAAACACCACTATAACGTTTTAATCTGTGATACCGATTGGGCAGCACTATCGCGTATACTTCTTGTTGACAGCCGAAGAAGACCATGAAATACTTCATGCAGCTTCATTTATACCTCATAGAATGACACTTCTTTCAGTGTTGCCAACACGTGGTCTAACCCGGACGGACCTGCCCATTCGTGCAACAGTGAAAACTGTTGCGTAGCCCTACCAAAGTAATCTTATCTTTATATAGTTATTCCTATTCTTATTCCTCCTACGAGTCCTAAACGAGTAAATCCCACTTTGAAGCATTTCGTCCTTTGAAATAAGTTAAAGTGCTCAACCATATCTGGGATCGGTACAAACCAGTGCACGAGAACGCTTATTGGGTAGGAGCAACGCCGTGCCCCCCTCAAACTCCAAGAATAAGAAGAAGCTGTTCTCTTCCTCACCAGAGCTTGTTGACAGATTTTGTCTTCCAGCAACAATGTCATCAAGCTCAACGTTCTCTTTGTTTCCATTAACCTTGCTATACAATTTATAGCAATGATATTTTTTATGAAATTTCAATTTTAAAACATGCAACGATTTTTAAATTCCGTAGAACAATAAAAATAACGTTGCTAGAATGGAAATAATCGACTCCGTTGCTCATAATTTTAATGTAAATCAGGAATCTCTATTGATGAGAAAATCCTACCCCTTGAGGATTCAACAGCATTTCTTGGAATAAGCGTTGACTCCAAGTTGCAATGGGGATTACATGTAGATAAGTTAGCTAAGAAATTGAGCGCTGCCGTCTTTGCCATACGCAAAATCAGGCAGCTAACTAATGAGGAAACTGCAAAATTAGTTTATTATGCTTATTTTCACAGCATAATGTCCTATGGTGTCTTACTTTGGGGTTCCGCATCCGGTCTAGGCACAATATTTGTATTACAAAAGCAGGCTATACGGGCCGTCTATGGCTTGGGTCCACGTGAGTCGCTACGACATACATTTAAGCAAATAAACGTCTTGACGCTCCCGTCGCTTTACATACTTGAGAACATCATGTATGTACGTAATAATATCCACCTATTTACGAAAAAACAATCCACATCGCGTCGGGGCCGTGGTGACACTCTGGAAGTACCGAGGTTTAGATTAGCTAAAACCAGAAAGTCGTTTCTTGGAAGATGCATCAACTTTTATAATAAAATAGGTGACATCCACAAACAACTAAGTATAAACAATTTCAAACAATTTGTAAAAGCTACCTTAATGGCAAGGGCTTATTATAATATCCAAGAATACATAGAGGACAAGGATGTTTGGAAATGACTCTTGCTCTGCACTTGCAAGACCCCTGGCTGCTGCTGATTTTATACCCAAATAAGTGTGTATAATTGCATTAAAAAAAAAATATATATAACAAAAAGAACAAGACCGCAGAGTTTCTTGCCGGTTCTTCTCTGTGCAGGTCTAGTTTAGTGAACCGGTGGTAGATTTTTGTTGATGTTCAATAAGAGCTAAAGTTAGGCCTATATTGAATAAATATACTTTGACTTTGACTTTGACTAAAAAAAAAAAAATGTATGAAATAACTTTTGTAACGGGCGCGTGTAAACAGTCTGTTATAATTTAAGCCGCCGTCTAACTGCAAGGGAGTGGAAATCCTTATTAGCTTCGTTGATTTCCATTCGGACCACGTGCGAATTCCTTTGTCCGTGCGAAGCGCCACGTATATTTGTGATTTTTAAAGCTAACGCTACATTTCCACGGATTAAACGGCTCACCTTCTCTTTATTATAGCTCGGGAAGTTCTGATTGGATTTTACTGTTTGATTAAAGATTTCAAATTCGCAATGGAGTTAACAGTAAACGTGCACGAAGAAAGATAATGAGTAGCCACTATTATTAGATATTATTTTGACCGATAGGCGTAGTGGATAGTCAACTTACCTCTTGCGCCAAAGGGTTCAATTCCCAGTACTGGAAAAATATTGTGTGATGAATATAGTGTTTTTCCAGTGTCCTTTATATCATAAGTTTTCGTCATACAAGGCTTGCGTGAGACCTATAATGTCAAGCGGAGGGCTTGCAAGTCTATTTCCCACGTTCATTCTAAACGCATTTACAAATATCAGGTCATAAATAATCTGCTCGCAACTGGTGCAAGGCAACATGACGTTTATATACTTATACTGTACATTTATTTACAAAAAAGTATGTTAATGTATGTTTATTACTTATCTAGTACCCATAGTTGCTAAGTTGGCAGAGAACGTTGTGTGAGAGTGTGTCTTAATATTTATTATTATTAATTATGACATTAAATATAACGTACTTCCCAGTATCCGCTGCCTAGATGCTATGGAAACCAGTAAAGCCAGTGCTAACAAGCAGCAAGCGTCGCAGCTCCCAGCGGTGAACCTGCTTCCTAGTTCTGCCGTCCACTATATTTCGGTCGCGAAGGGTAGGGAGAACAGCGCTTCGCAATACGGGCACACGTCTCGCTCCGCACCCTACCACTGCTAAGTCAGCGGTGTTCCCGCTAAGTCCCGGGAAGGGAGAGTGGCGAAAAGCATTACCAACACTCCTCTTCCACCACGTTTGATGAGGCCACGGAGTGTTGCTACACCCTCAATTTTTTCCCTGCACCTGCATGCATCCAGTGTGAGCCCACTAAGCCCGGTGTGCTCCCTTGGGGCCGGTCTTACACCACACGCCAAACGATTGTGGGTACCTCTTAGCTTCGCCGCAAGGAACTAAGCCACGGAAACTAAGCCCCTCCGTCACGACAAGGTGTAAATCTGGGAGGGTTTCCTACGTGGCCTAACCACATCAAAGACTGTCAATATAGCGTTTTATTACGCGAACATAAGTACTTGCTTGTTCAACTATATAAAATAAGTGAGTAAGAAAGAAAATAAAGCTATATAAATGATATTATAACAGTAACAAAACTCAACTCAAAACGCTTTTTTCTCTTTTTCTACGTTTATTACACGAAACGGTTAACAAGTCTCAATTACTTTTATTTCAAATAAAAGCAACAGAAACGAATTTAGAAAATACAGCTTTCAATAAATTTAAATCGAACATACGAATAAAACCTTATGTACCGCTTAACGAAATTACTTACCAGTGAGACGTTTGTAGTATGAATAATTTATTTTCTCGAACTTTTACTCCAAATAGTCGTTGGTACTAAACTTTGAGAAATACTACGGCAATATCTAATATATAAAATTCTCGTGTCATGGTTTGTAATTGAACTCCTCCGAAACGTCTCCACCGATTTTCGTGAAATTTTGTGTGCATATCGGCCAGCGTAGAGAATCGGACAACATCTATTTTAGGGCCACGCAGCAGCCTCGGCTGTTGCACGAATGGGCAGGCCCGTCCGGGTAAGTACCACGACTTCACAGAAGACCGGCGTAAAGTGGAAGTATGACTACTGAGGAAGCCGGAGCTCAATTTTCAAAAGGTTGTCAACCCATCTGTAACCCATGTCGGGTGTAGCAGATGTCCATGGGCGACAGTATTCACTTAACATCACGTGAACGTCTGCTCGTTTGGCAACTTGTCACATAAAAACACCCTAATAATTTATATGGCAAAAGAACGTTTGCCGGGTCAGCTAGTTGTATATAAAATCAAGTTCTTTCCTTTCAAAGCCGTCATCGCCTACAGACAATCAACTGCCCATTTTTACTTGACAGTAAAGTAAAGTAAGTAAAGAAAACAGCCTATACATGTCCCACTGCTGGGCAAAGGCCTCCTCTATACCGAGGGTATCAGGGCATAGTCCACCACGCGGCCCCACTGCGGGCTGGCGGACTTCACATATCTTCGAAATATATATATTCTTTTGTTATTATTTCGAAAATATGCAGGTTTCCTCACGATGTTTTCCTTCACCGCGGAGCACGTGATAAGTCAGCACTTAAAGTTAAAAACTTCATTTTTGCCGGCACCGGGGATCGTACTCCGGTTGCTCGAGTATATTGAATTAAAGGCGAGCGCCCGGACACTGAGCTATTACGGCTCTCACTTGACACACACTTAAAAATATCATGTCTTAATGTGAGAGGTTCATTGACAATAAAAAAGACAGTTTTAATGATAATAACCTCAAACTTTTTAGAATACAAGCATGCAGCCATTTCAATTTCGTGGACCTCCAAACGGTTCTCTCTCATCTCGATCCCTTCAAACCCTTAGATTTTTGCCATCAGTCACACTTCTTTTACAATCAGTAAAAGTAAACCCTGTTTTAATATGTCATTTAGACACAATTCACATTTATAGACGACCTGAATGGCGTAGTGGTTAGTTTACCTGCCTCCTGCGCCATAGGGTGTGGCTTCGATCCCCACTACTGGAAAAATATTGTGTGATGAACATAGTGTTTTTCTAGTGTCCGGGTGTTTATATATCTATAATATGTATTTATTTACAAAAGAAAAGTATGTTTAAGTATGTTTATCAGTTTTCTAGTACCCGTAATACAAGCGTTGCTTAGTTTGGGACTAGAAAATGTTGTGTAAAAATGTGTCCTAAAATATTTATTTATATTTATTTATTTTATTTATTTTCTATCTGCGACTAGACAGTTCATTCTTTAAAATGATTCATCTTTCTCCTGCCCTAATACCACCTAAGTGGGATCGGCACAACATGTGAAAAGTGTTATCCTTACTAATATAATAAACGCGAAAGTTTGTATGTATGGATGGATGATGATAGGCTATCATTTATATACGTATTTTATGTATATCTGTCTTTCTATCTGAATGTTACGCCTTCAGTCTATTCTACGCAGACGTAGTTGCCGGCAGCAACTAGTTACTGATAAAGAACGTGGGAACAAACAATCAGATCCGATCAAATATCAGTGAGTGACACAAATGCTTGCACCGTCCGTGAATCGAACCAGTGACATAGCTTAGCATCTGCTAGCTTAGCATAAATATTGAAATTAATTGAAAAAAAAAATAAAAGTACACGCTTCATATTTAATTCGGATACATTTAAATCTCTTGTTGTACGTTTTTAAGTTGTTACAAAAGTAAGGGTCCATAATTTCCTCATAATATTTTCTTTTATTAAAAACACATCAAACCCATAAATTAGAACAATATGAAGGATATAATATGCGAGCAACACAGATGGAAGCCGAAAAAGTCCATTATCAAAGCGGCCTTTATTATTAAAACACAATACACCCCGCACAAATTAAGGCAAACATACGCTGAAGTGGTTTTAAAAGTTTCGCAGGATCAACTCGACGCTTTCAGCGACCGTGTTTTTTTAAACCGTACCGGCTTTGTGTTTTATACCAAAAACTAAAAATGTTTAAATAGAGTTTTGTTGTTTTAAAACATATATTTGATGTTTTTATTGTCTTGCATATTGATGTTTTAATAGAACAACAAAAGTTTTTTGGAAACTTTCAACTAAAACAGTCTAGTGAAAAACTTACATTTGGTCACATGGTAAAATATGACGATTCAATTATTTTTACGGTATACTTATACTGTTTGCTTTATGGAATAATTGACCCACCAGTTTTTCATTTTACATCGATTGCTGTAATGTTATAATAAAATCGGGACCTTTCTGATTATCCTCTGAAAAATTTTATTCAGATAGTTTATTCCAATATACAAGGAATTTTCGAACTACTTAATATTTGAACTTTGACAAATATTTCAACTCAACCAGATCGATACAAAAAAAAAAAACTTTTTATAGTTCCGACTGTCCTTCTTGCTGCCGAAACGAAAACCAGTTACGAAATCTTTTCCTTTTTGACCAAAACAAGCGTTCACATTAGCATTCCGAACGTGGCAAAACGTCTCCAACTTAACTCTTTGAAGCCACAACCAACGAATATTTCCAATATTAACTAAAAACTTATTGTTTTAAGCTTATTGCATTTGCATACAATTATCTTCAATGATAATTACTAAACATTTGCACGAATAAGTATATGTTGGTAAAACAAGTTAAACCTGATACTTCTTTTATCGAATGCGTTACAGTTTTGAAGTAATTTAATATTCATGAGACTACGTACTACATCAGACTTAAGGTTCAGCGAAGTCACCGGTGATCCGAACCTATTTTTAAATGTTAAAATTGGGTATTTTTTGGTAGTCGTGGTGTTCGTAACGTATGTAATTAATTATGATTTAAATTTAATCTTTTTAATATTGAATGTGATGTGCCGTACGTTTGGTGAACCTTTTAAATAAATACTATCTCAACTCTGGGATAAATTTCTTAACACTGACTAATTTTTGTCTAAGTATATCTATATATGCTATTAAAGCACAAAATAAATCCAAGCTTGGATTACATTTATTATTACTATAAATCGTGCAAGGGTGGTAAGGCTACAGTGCTGCTGTATCTCCGGTGGACGCAAACACAATGTTTTGGGTTTAACAGTGTCCAACCATCTTCTAGAAATATATATGGGTTGCATAGCGTAAATTCCAACATTAATCGAACTTAACAACGTAACTAGTAATCTTTCAAGTGACATTCATAAAGCCTTCCTCCCTCTAATGTATTCTGAACACGCACTAAATCAAATCGGACTTCGCAATAAACTCCGCAATAAATCAGGTCGATTCAAGAAGCTGGAAGGGACAGGGCTTGTCCCATATTTCGAAGTTTGTCCAATGCTGCGTGAATTCTTAATGGGATGTGACACCACAGAAGCATTAGTGTCTACTACATCGTAAATAGTTTTTGTTTTATCTTCGTAGTAATATTAAATACAGAATATTGATTCAAAATCAACAAACTATGAATTTGAATGAAACAAAAAAAAAACTAAATTTAGATGATAGGTCAAAAATATGTTCACGTACCATGTTTATAATAAATATTTCTTCAACTATTATTAGTATTAATACTTTATAATTTAATTAAGTTGTGACCTAACTGTAGTGAACTTTCTTCCCTCATATGCTGTTTAATTAGCACTTTATTACACAATAGAAATTTAAGTGACTTCTGTAGAGTTCATTGCTATGGAACGCGGGGTAAAGCAAGCGTAAGTTCAGGCGCCCACACTTTTCGCCCTATGCCTAACTTGATAAGTGTAAGCGGCAACTCTTAAGTAAGGTGCTCTTAGAGACAAACTGTGGTATAGATACGTCTCAGTAGGAAAGAGGTCTAAGGTTACGAACAACTGTTACGATAAACACAAAAAGGAGACCTCTAAATTTGAGTCCCGTTGACGTACTAAGATTAGCATACGGCAGACAGGGTGTGCTGAATGCCCGATCACTTTTGGCAATTAGCTACAACTATGTTAATGTTATGCTCACGTGTGTTTTATGCATACGGATGTTTGGCATCAAAACTGGTGATCTTGTTTAGGCAAGAAACTGGAGTTTCAACAATGAAACTAAGGAATTCGTAATCTTACAACTTTACTGCCGATTTGATACAAGCGAAGTGATGCGTGCAATGGTTGGATTTTGAACATGACAAATCATTGGTTTTTCATAGATTTTTTTTTTAAACATTGCCCTTACACAAATCACATTTTTATATACTGTAGGCGCTTGAACAACTGGGTACGTCAGAAACGCACGAAACCAAGGAACACCGAAACTTTAGTGGCAACCGTGGCGAATACTGTGGTAGGACATAGCAGCTTCTGCTATATCCTACCACACACACTTCATGCTACGAGTGGGCAGGCTCGTTCGGAGAAGTACCACTACCTCACAATAGACTGTCATGAATTGAAAGTAAAAGTATAATACTTTCGGGTTTTGTCTGTCGAGTTAGTTAACCGGAGCCCACTTCTTTAAAGAATTAGATGACTCCGTGGTGCAGTTGCCGAGGTATTGACTTCGACGTCGGGGGTCGTTGGTTCGATTCCCACACGGAAAAAATATTTGTGCGACCCACAGATAGTTTTTTCGCATCTGGGTGTTTGTCCTCGTACGATTTATGTTTGTACAACGTCCTTACAACATAGGATAATGTTATCCTAAAGTGAGGGCAATGTTTAAAAAAAAAAGAAAAGAAAAAGAAAGAAAAGAAATGACAATTCATCTACAGCATCTCAGGTGTTGCAGATTACCATAGGCGACAGAAATCACATAACAACAGTTGAAACGCCTATTTGTTTGGCCATTTTTCACATAAAAAACAAGAAAAACGGTCAGGGAGCAATTATAACAGGTCGGAGAAAGTCTTTTCATAGTTTTCGACCTACTTCAAAAAAGGAGGAGGTTCTCAATTGGACTGTATGTTCGTAACTCCGAACTGAGGGACTCGATTTTAATTATTCTTTTTTATTTGAAAGCTGCCGTGTGGTCCCATATTAATTTCATTGGTATTGGATCTTGGGCATGTATGAAGGCATTTTGGCATGTATGAAGGCATTTTGGCATGTATGAAGTTGTAGTAAAATCTCTTTGGTCTGTTTGTAATGGACTGGTTTGAATACCATTGTTATTATTTCCCGCCATCTTTCAATTGTTTTACAGAAATCACTTAACGCCAGATGAAACAGCCTATTCGTTTTCACTTTTCATAGAAAATATAATTAAATCGGTAAGGAAGCAAGTAACAGGTCGGGGTAAAAGTCTTTTCGTATTTTTTTATATATGAAGTTGTACTAAAATTTCTTTGGTTTTACTGCTTGTATTTGGCTGGTTTGAGTACCATTAAATATATTACGACATTTGAAAAGAGGAAATTTAAAATAACAAAATAATTTCTCGCATCTTTCAATTATTTTCTATCTATTAAAGATGCAGCTCGCTCTGGTCGATAAAGTCGATGATATATTTGAAGGAAGTAACGACGTAACTAAAAAACTGAGAATCGACCACAAACCAGTTTTGACCCATTTGAAAAAGTGTGAGTATAATTATTAAGATATTGTTATATTGTGTTTTCCCGTAATAAGCTATTGTTGGAAAGTTAGTAAACACAAACAACAAAATGAGTTAACTTGTTTGATTGTGATGATGAAAGTTCTTATATTATATTCTGTATGTATGAAGTTGTAGTTATCTATTGACTGTTCTGTTTGTATCTGGTAGGTTTTATTATCATTGAATATATGGCAATTTAAAGTAGAAAAATTAAGTGAAAAATAGTTTCCTGCCATTTTTCTGTCCGCCAAAATGATTAAATCTAACTACTTTTATTAACCTAATGTAGTGTCAGTAAAAGTAAAAGTTCTTAAAACGTTTTCGGTCCGATGCATTTTTGAACAGATTGATCACTGGTGATAAAAATTTAATCACGACAAAAACATGCGAAAAAGATCATGGTCAAAGCTCAGGCTGTAGCAAAAATCGGGTTAACACGCAATAGGGTGATGCTAAGTGTATGATGAGATAGGAAGGTCATCGTTCATTTTTAGCTTTTACCGCCGGAAAAAACTGTAAATTCGCATCTCTACTACCAAAAGCTCATGAGACTCAAGCAAGAAATCGTGATAACCGGTCGGAATTTATGAACAGAGTCTGTGGTCTTTGATCACGATAAATCCGACCACACAAATCTTTGACAACTCAGCAATTGAGAGACTTTGATTGTATCCACAATATAGCCCTGACGTTGCAACGCTGTGTTTCACCTATTTTGGTCTTCGTATATCTTTAGTAAGAGTGAGGTTAACATCAAGAGAGGACTGTCAAAACTCCTTATCGCATGCTACAAGCTAACGACTGGTTATCGAGCAAAATGGCACATACACATTATAATAATTCAGAATTTAATGAACAAAGACATTTTTTAAACCAAAAATCTTGACGGTGTTATCGCGATATATTTTTCGATATAAACTTTCGAATAATTATAGTAAATAAAATTTTGTAATGTAAAGAGATTTAAAAAAAACGTTGACTTTATATCGTGGATAAATTGTGAAAGTGCGAACAAACCGCTTGTAAAATTTTAAATGATTGGGATCTATTCAAAGCGCTTTCTAAAGTAAAAATGCATAATCCTCATACATGTTGTTATAATATAACTTCCTAGTTACAGCTAATCTATAGTTTTTTACGGGCAAGCTTGTGAACAAAGACTATAAAACTGACCATAGTTTCATTATCAACAAGACAAGCATGTTTCATCTTAGTAACAAAGTAATAAGAATCTTTAGTGTATGCCTTTGTGAGTCGTCCTAGTGGTGAGATAACTTTAATAAGATGCCTTACCAATCTGTAAGTACGTGAGGCCATCTGGTTTAATATATCGCTTAGCAGAATATCTGGTTTGTGATCTTACGGCAACCCATACGAGGCACCAAGCCTTGGGTTAAAAACGTATCATCCATTGCATGTATAGATTTATAACAATACAATACACAATAGATTAAAAACAACGTTATATTCAACTCCTAGAACTATTTGTATGCATTACACTACACTACAATAGTATACTGACCAACACAAATACGTTTGTTTCACTTTATATAAAAAATACTTTAAATGTGTTATACTTAAAATTAAATAGTAATAACAAGAAGGAACGATACACCACATCCTCACCTGTCACTTAACATTCACCTCCCGTGCCCCCCTTTCTTGCTCTCACAGCGCGATAAATCAAAACTGGCTTCGCAATAATCTTGACAATAAATCAAGCAAGTTCCTGAAGCGAGGATGCATGGACCCGTTGTGTCCAACTAAGATGGTACGGATACAATTCCTAGTTCACTTTGTCTTGTTTGATGTTTCATTTAAATACGACGAATCTTTATCCATAACCCTTTGATTTGTGATTATATGCATATTTAAAATGATGTTCATAGCAGTGAATTGATATCAAATCAGTGAACGCTTTTCAATGCGCGTTTTATCGTTAAAAAGAACAGATTCAAAATGTTCGATGTACGTTAAATTTTGTATAGTTACCCGATTATCTCTTCAAGGATTGTGTATATGTTACTTCATCATCATCAACAACTTCAACATCAGCCGCAAGACATCCACTGTTGAACATAGACCTCGCTCTTAGAACGCCACAACGAACGACACTTTGCCATTTGCATTTCGGTCCACCTTGATGGTGGCCAGCCAACGCTACGTCTTCCGGTTCGTGGTCGTCATTCGAGAACTTTTAGCCAAGGGGGAGCATCGGTCATAAGTTCTTCGAGCAATGTGGCCTACCCACTGCCACTTCAACTTGCAAATCCGGTGAGCTATGTCGGTGACTCCGGTTCTTCGGAACTTCCTCGTTCCTGATTTTGTCACAGAGCTTTTTTTTAACGGTGTTAGGGCGACGCACCAGCCTCGGCTGTTGCACGAATGGGCGGGCCCGTCCGGGTAAGTACCACGACCTCACAGAAGACTGGCGTAAAGTGGAAGTATGACTAATACTTTCGCGTTTCGTCTGGTGAGTGAAGTAGCCGGAGTCCAAATTTCAAAAGGTTGTCAACGCATCTGTAACCCTCGGGTGTAGCAGATGTCCATGGGCGGCGGCATTCACTTACCATCAGGTGAACCGTCTGCTCGTTTGGCAACTTTTAACATAAAAAAAAAAGATACTCCGAGCATAGCTCTCTCCATAGCTCGTTGTGTGACTCTGAGCTTCTCCAAAAGGCCTATGTTACATATCTCTATCTATATTAGAATCATAAATGAGTGAGGAAAGCACGAAAATACTATGAAATTTACATCATATTTCCATGGTCGCAAATATTTTTTGGGCAAGTGAATTTATGAGACTTAAAATAAATATAAAACAACATAAAATGAAGGCCAAAGACGTTTGAATAAACATAGCATAGAAAATATAATTTAGAAATGAAATATATTTTAATTAGTTAAGAAAACTTTGACTGTAAATTATTTAGTAATAAATCTATTGTTAATATTGCTAATAAAAAAAACTTTTTGATAGATGTGATAAGTCGTGTTTGTAAACTTTCTCCAATATGTTCCTGATGTTTTAATAAAACTTCCTAATTGCTGACCTAAACGTTAATCTTAAGATTATATAATTTACATTTTCATTATATGTTTTCATATATAAGTTCAGAAAATGGGGTGTTCTGTTAAAATTAATTCTTACTATCTAGTGTAATTGCAAATACTTGTGATAGTTACCTAGGGACTCTATGCCACAGAGTTCCAGGCCGAAATTGAGTATGTGCAACTGAACCTGGAATACACTGGTAAAAGGATCTTATCCTGTCGGATAGCCAAGCTGCCTTGAAGGCGCTGGAGCACAACAACATTACCTCCAAGCTTACATTGGAGTTTATTCTTGCCCTGAATTGCCTTGGCACCCGCAGCTTAGTTATGCTAGGTTGGGTACTAAGGTATTCAGAGATTGGGCGGGAATTAAACTTCCGATGCTCTGACAAGGGATAGTTCGAGTTCCCGACCTATCAGGCTTGAGCCCACCCCGGAGTGCCTAAATCTGGCTCCAGACGCTAGCTTATGACTGGCCTCTTTCGAAGCAGAAGTAAGTATAGGTATGATTATGATTTGTGTGAGCGGTTGGGTTGTAAGTTCCAATGACCATTTGACATTTAATGACCATTAATGACATTTAATTAGACATAATGAAAAAATCTAGAGCTTAGGTATATTTACATTTTGCTTTGTTTGTTGATTTACACTTTGCTGCCCCGAAACATAAAAAGAAAGTTGTTACAAATCCAAAGATAAATTCCTTGTGGCTTTTGCGACTGTACTATATTTACAAAATATACATTCTAAACTTTTTTCACATTTTTTTGCAACATTTTATAGCGCGCTTATTCACAATCCATGATACATGTCTGCAGATTCTCATGATCGTTTGAAACTAAAAGTACTTTCATAACACTAAATTTGCAATTAAAATTACTTTGTTGCAAATAAAAACCTTATAGCAACTTATACAATAAAAGTTCTAATTAATTCCATGCATAGAACACATTATAAATATTACACTAAATTTAACGATACCTTGCAGAGTGTTGCTTGTTCTTCTCTGGAGAGTTACTTTGCAAAAAGTCATAACTTCACTTAACCTTTGCTGCCCCGAAACATAAAAAGAAAGTTGTTACAGTTCCAAAGATAAATTCCTTGTGGCTTTTGCGACTGTACTAAGTTTTATAAAAGTTTATTACTGCAAAGATAGAACAGCGTAATACTTTTCGTGTTTCTAGACCGACTTGGGAACACAAACGTCTGAAGGAAGTTTTTTCTTCGAGCGATAGGAGTAGCTATGTAGATCACAAAAAGTCAATTATTCTATATTAAGTTTAGAAATTTCGAAATTTATTCGGTGTCAAAAATTGTTAAAGACTTTAACTTGTTAAGAAAAATTGTAAACTATTTAAATTGCTCGTGTCTCATTAAAATATTATAAATTCTAAATCTCTCTGAAGAGTGGATGCCAGTACTGCTCAGCTTAAAAGGTTTTAACCCAAACTCTATAATCCCTTAGAGTATCTGTATTTATTCGCTCATGGATTTAGATCCATGTCGTTAGTGACAGGAGAGATTGTAAATTGCCACATATAAATGTAAAGAACGTTTACATTTTATAATATATGTATGTTTCATTGTTTAATTGTCAACTAATCCGATATTTCTACCCCAAAAGTTAAGTTAATTTACGAATTCTAATCTAAGCTGTAACGGAAATGTTAAATTAACAAGTGTTAAAGTTAAAGTTTCTGTATTCACCACTCATCAAAAGGTGATTAAAGTTCAATTAATGAAGACACGTGCAATTTTTCCAAAATGTATAAAATGTAACAATATTTCAAATTTGATGAAATTTTTATTTGAACATTTAAGGGACGAACCAATAATTTTAATCTGTAATACTCCATTGAACGAGAGCTAATTTCGGTCCACATAATATTAAACCCTTTTCAAAATATTCATATATATTTCCTATATAGAAAGATAGAATTTTACGGTTGATGAAAACCGTACAATTCTTGCGCGTTGTAGTCAAAATGGAAAACATCAAATGGATATAGGACGAATACTGAATGCAATAAATAGCATAAAACGGATAAAGATCATTTCAAATTCTGTCTATTGTAAGTATACAAAACGTGTCAGGAAAACAGGTCTGCTAATTCACAATTTTGGATACACCTTATCTCCTTTTGTTTAACTTACCTAAACTAGTTGAAATCATCCCAAACGGGGCAATTTTCGGGGTATCGGTTGTTTGTTTTCGTTAATGATTTTATACATAATGCAATGTAAGCATTCCTCGTACCACCTTGTATAAAATTTTAAACATAAATCAGCCATTATATAACAGTACACACACACACACACACATATAAATATAATATATATAAATATATATATATATATATATATATATATATATATATATATTGAAGAATAACCGAGAAGTTATGAAACAATGAACCTTAAGGATCCGCGCTATTCCATACCCACTGGAAACTGGCTGCGGTTCATTGTTCAAATACAATACAACCCACATAAATTAAGTTAATCTAAACACAAATGTTTTCGCGAGTAACGAATCATCATTCGGTATTCACAGATAGTCACTGCGTAAACAGACATTCCTCTTCGTTTTTAAATTTAGAACGTACCAATGCTTTTACTTTAGGTATAAGCTGAGGCTTAGGAAACCTCCAACTACGTTTTATATTTTAAACGAGAGTACGATTCGTATATGTACCATTCTCTAGTCATTTTCTATAACTAGAGGACGCCGAGTGGTCTAAATTTTTAATTATAACTAATTTAAATTATAAATTTGAACAACATTAATCTATTCTCAAATACAATACACAATAAACAAAAGAGTACATATTCATGTGTGTGTCAAATACGTGGTAGTGTGTGTAATGTTTTCTATATCGATTTAATGTATTTTTATTCATAATTAAAAAAAATATAGAAGCATTCTGCACTCCTCTATATAAACTATATGTGTGGGAAATTTCATACTCCTCCGTCCGCGCAATTTTCGTAGATAGGGGTACAAAGTTATTGCTTGGCGTTTTAATATAAAAAACAAATTACTTATAACTCAAAATTAATTACGATTTAAAATAGTTTTCCGTGTCAAATAACAAAATCCTAGATAAATTAAACATGGAATTAACATCATCGTCATGTTTAAATCAACATAAAAACGACCATTTCAGAAAACTTCGCTGGCTCATATTTGGAATAAAAAATATCTTACAAGAAAATAATGGCTGATCGTAAATAATTCTTTAATAACACTTATCCGACCCTTCTTTTCTCTCCAACAGTAAGAACTTTTTCAATTGCCCTCGCCGAAGCTTTGGAACTCAACACAGGGCGATTCGAATTGTCTTAACATTATTTCAGTCACGGTTTTACAGTTCTGTCGAAATAGGGGCGAACGAGAAAAAAACTTTGCGATATAAATTACGCATGTCATTCGCGTTAAAAATCATTTTATATATTTTTTTTTATTTTATATTTTGTTTAAGATCTATATTTTTACATTTTATTTTTATTTATATTTTTATCTTTTTTACTAACATATGGATTGTAAAACTATCTGAAATAAAATTATTATTATTATTATTATTTATGCTAGTGTATTGAGTTCCAATTTCTATTCGTCATTTGTATTTGCCCGTCCTGAATATACTGCCGCAGTCTGAGGTTGCGGGTTTAAATCCTAATGGGGTGGACCACAAATCCTAATGAGATTCTATTTTTAAAACGGCTTTCGTGTTCACCGTCATTCAAGACCGGAAGACACGAGACTACATGAGACTATGACGATAAAGATGCAGCCCTACCGCATTTCCGGCCATACAATTTAATAGTCCTCAAATTTTCCACTGTAGCGTGTGGTACTTTTCCCTTTGCGAAAAGTTATAGGTATGCGTTTGTAGAGTTTCGAACCGTTTGTCTTATTTCAACGGAACTCGGTAACCGTGACTGAAATAACACTAGGACGCCAAACACAGAGCGGGCAGAAAACCTTCCCCGCGGGGTTGGTTTTGCAAAATCAGATCATCACTTAAAAACGTGTTCAGAATTGTAAGAAATAATCATGTTAATGTTTTAAAACATTATTTAATAATTCGATTCGAGTAATCTTTTGCTATTTTTATTTTCATTATTGAGAAAAATGTACAAATCATTTTGTAAATTGTAATAAATTGAGATAAAATTGATAGTGTTATGAATCATCTCAAAATCAATCACTCGCTCGCCGCACTCTAGTTTGACCTCGTTCATGAAATCCCCAGCACTTAGATACCAAGTAGCCAGGAATAGGGAAATGGAAAGACGTTAAAATATAAATCAAAACCGGCGATAATTACAAATTACATTTGAATAGACTATGATACGGAAATCATTGCGACTTTTTGTTAAATTTAAGTATTAACGATTCTCTTACAAACAATAACTGGCCTTTGATAAAATTGACAATAAATTCGACAACCGAACGATCTGTAATTTGTTTTTTTTTTCTCATTTAACTGGAAATTAATGTTTTTCGTTGGACATGTACACACCGGTAGGTGAAAAAAATAATATTACTTTTCAACAAACGAAAATTTAACAATTAGAGAGTATTGTTCTTATTTCATCTAGACGTTAAGCACTTAGAAATTAACATAATGTAACCGTTCAAACAGTTTCAATTTTCTTTTATCCTTTCTGTCCGATAACGTCATCACAAAATTCATGTGCACAAAATACCCAAATCTTGAACAAAGAAGTCAAACAAATACCCATGATCATCATGATCCTGTGTGAACATCGAAACCACGACTAATACCTTAGGAACTACGCCATCGACTCTTGTTACATAACGCACGTCGCGTTACTAGTAGACCTCTGTCTACAATAGTGTTACGCCATTAAGATGATTGACATTTAATGTAGTTTTCCTTTCCCCCTACTCGCTTGCACAAGTTGCAAATCGTTCAACATAAGTTCATCCGCCGCACCACCGGTGCGCAGTGGTATCAACGCAACGTCGACCTGCATTGTGACTGCAGACTCCCAACGATTTGCGAACATTTCAAAGACCTAACCAAACGATTCTTCGATAGAGCCAAACATCATCCCAACCCTCTGGTGGTAAGCGCAGCAAACTACCAACCCGACACTAACGCGAGCGTCATTAAACGTCGTCCGCGCAAGGTCCTCATCGACCCGGTCGAGGAAGGGGACCTAAGTACGTTGGAGTCACCGTCAAAGTTAGTGCAACAACAAACACCTTAGTCGGTCCTCACCTTCGAGGACGGCGAAACTAACACAACGCCCCCAGCCACCGACTAACCAAGCACAATCAACGGCTATCAGGGTCACAGTCCGCACCGAACCTCGATAGCCCGTAGGCGACACTCCTTAGCTAAAGGGCGCATGAGCACATGCGTGGCCCTACCAACTGTAGAGGGCCTCAAACCCGTGGGTTCTGGCTAGCCCACCAGTTCAATGAAGCTTTAATCGTCTCGGGACTGAAAGCGTTAACATCAGTTAAAAGTCAAAAGTTTTCCTGGTTTCAGTTTTCCTTTCCGATATAATGTTAATTCCGACCAGATAAATCCTTGGATCGCAATTATCTATTTTCTCATGCGCTTACTGCATTACTCTTTCTCCATTGCGATCACAAGCCTTTATTAACTTAACGAAACGGCGTAAACGAATCTGAAACAGTCGAGCCGTATACAGGGAAGGGATGTCATTTAATCCAAGGAAATGTGGCGTTAGCTTTAAAAATCACAAATGTACGTGGCGCAGCTTCGCCGAGACAAAGGAATTCGCACGTGACCCGAATGGAAACTAACAAAGCTAATAAGGATTTCCACTCTCTTGCCGAGTAGCGACGCGGCGGCTGCCCGCTTTAATTATAACCGACCCCGCTTCTACCCCGCCGTTATCAATGGCATTTAATATTTTAGCACTGTGAGCGACCGACAGGAATATTTTTTTTTCTCGTCTGGAAGTTTAATTAACCGACTTCAAAAAGGTAGAAGTTCTATACTCGGTTATATTTTTAAAACCCCTGAACTTCGTCATTTATGGACTGATTTTAAAAGTTCTTTTTTATTGGGTTCGGTTTAACTATCCTGTGATGCCGTATTAATTTCATTGGTACAGTTCCTTAAACTCTGGATATACGTCAAATAACTCTACAAAATCAGACAGAAAATGTAGATTGATTATTTGCAGGAGGTTTTGATTTTTGTTAGTAAAAATGTTTTACTTCTAATCGTTAACTTGAGTTGATTGAGAGGATTGAACGGAACTCGTGAATATTTTCCCTGGCTCCTTGGAGATGCCAAAACGAAAAATTTTCGGTCCCTCATCATAGACGTGACGAGCGTTCTGGTGAAATTCTTAGTTCAGCGCTCGCATTTACTTACGAACACCTGTGCCGGCACAGAATAAATTATGTTTTAATTTTAAGGCGTTATGCACCACGAGTCAGACATTTAAAAACATTCACAGATGAAAAATGTCGAGGTAATTTCTAGGTGTCGGTGAAAAGTGATTTATTATATTAATTAACGTTCCAGCCGTATTTGAATACTAGACTTACAACTGTTACGACTCACTGTCACGTTGGTTCGATTTACTGTACATTGAAACTGAAGGTCTCGTTAGTGTACAGTAATTTGGATATTGTAAATAATAATAATAATAATAATATAGATGTTTATTCGATTCAGTTTTTGTCTACAATTTAAGTGTCGACTTCCTCTATTAGGTACAGAAGCACCTGTGCCAGAGGGAGCTACTCTTCCTTAACAAAACTGTTATAACTAAACAAACACCTTATTTAATGTATAAAACATATTAAAGCATAAAAAAAGACAGTGTGTGTGTGTGTGTGTGTGTGTGTGTGTGTGTGTGTGTGTGTGTGTGTGTGTGTGTGTGTGTGTGTGTGTGTGTGTGTGTGTGTGTGTGTGTGTGTGTGTGTGTGTGTGTGTGTGTGTGTGTGTGTGTGTGTGTGTGTGTGTGTGTGTGTGTGTGTGTGTGTGTGTGTGTGTGTGTGGGTGTGTGGGTGTGTCGGTGTGTCGGTGTGTGGGTGGGTGTGCCGGTGTGTGTGTGTGTGTGTGTGTGTGTGTGTGTGTGTGTGTGTGTGTGTGTGTGTGTGTGTGTGTGTGTGTGTGTTTGTGTGTGTGCTAAAAATAAATCTATAGCTAAATCGTGTGCTAAATCTATAGCTGTTTTTACTACTTTACCTCGATATATTTCTAAATTAAACTGGCTTGCTCATTTTATTTCTTGACATCTTTCTATTTATAACCGACTTTAAAAGGAGGAGGTTTGTATGTTTTTTTTGATTTATGTTTGGGCATATCTCCGAAGTATTTTTTGTTCCAAAGGTTTTATTCCATATATTAAGGACCATTTCGGGGTCCCATCATGAGATAAATATGCATTGTTTTGTGCAATCCCACAACATAACATCAAGTCCGTACACTCGAAAAGGTGAATCAGAGAACGCGAAAACAGCGTATTTAAACAATTAATACGCTGTTTTCAAGTTCTCAGCTACCATGAGTGCATTGTAAGCGTCTAATTGTCTGACAGTGGGATAAATTCTAACTCGCAACTCAGGGCGCGGGTCAACATAGACTGGACGAACCGCAACGGGCGGCACTATCGGCAAAATCTATCAACACTATTCCTCGACGTTCGCAAAGCAATTCAAGTTGAGCCGTTGTTAATTTAAAATCAGCGTGTCCGCTAGATCTACCCATATTTTATAATAACTGAGTATTAAAATTAAATGACTAAAAATAATTCAACACACTTTTCTTAGCACTAAAAATTTTAAAATAATACTAAATCTTATATAATCAAATGTCGACAATTTAACCTATATAACCTCTTTTTATTTCTTTGTATTGAGGGGGAAATCTTCAAAAGATAGCCTATCATTACATGACAGGGGTATGTGGGGTTCCTACCCACTAAAACACCCTCGGTGGCCACCTTCGGTACGTTTGGAGGGACTCCGGGATCTCCTACGGAACGCACCGGTGTCCCTCGGTACTGCGCATGAGCACGCCTCGGAGAAGGATAAATCTTCCCCGATTCCTTCGCCATCTTGCACGAGACAACTTCGTGCTGCTGCCAATCCGTGTCCCCCTTTAGTCGCCTTTTACGACAGGCAGGAGATATCTTATTCTATTATAGGAGCCCGGGTCTACAGAGGCCGGGGCTGAACCTATATAACCTAACCTTTAACAATATCAACGGAGCGATCAACGGAGTATTTCAAGTGGCTTCTCCATCCACCATCGCGCAGTGTGCAATCTCCTAATGAAATTGAACTAATTCTCTTTATTTTATAATTGAAAGGAGTATCAGTCTTCCATGGGGGAACCGTATGAAGAAGAAATTGTTCCACAGGTGGTTCTACAAGTCTCTCGATAAGCCATTACAGATAGCAAGACTTCCGCGCCTAACTTCGTTAGAGAAACTGTAGTCTTTTCCTGAATAAATATCGCTAAATCGCTCAGGAATGTTATAGGTGGTACTCCTGGAACCATCTTCATAGTCTATCGGTTTCTTTCTCTCCGACAGTTTGGTCTCTCCTGGAGAGAGAGAGAGAGCTCGGCATCATTTAGTTACCTAATTATTTATTAATTTTTATTTATATGTTTATTGTACACAAAACACAAGATGAAAGTAATGTACAAAAGGTAAGCTTAACTCAATGCATGAGTTCTCTGCCAGCTAACCTGGTAATCTAATTCGATATAAATATTCATTCTGTTTAAGTTGTTCGGTATATGAATATTTCTGTTTAAAATCTCTGCAAGATAAAAAAAAAGAAATTTATCGTGAGATATTATCATATTAAAACAATTATAAGTTGAAAGAAAAAAAGATACTTTTTATTTACCGGATTCTGTTCAACATTCCTCCAAAAAAAAACTTTCCATGATTTTTCGTATAACTTAAGTTACTACTCTTATTTAAAGAAGTAGGATTATTTGATTGCCACTCCTACGAAACCGTCATTGACATAAAGACCTTGTATCAAATATAACGCATGTAGATTAGTTCGCGATGTGTAAAGCACGGTAAACAATTATATCGCTTATGACGGTACGTTAAAGTTGTTATTTAAATAATAGTAATTTAAATATTTGATAAGCAATGCGCATTTAAACTATTGCGTACTACAACAATATTCTTCTCGTATTATACATTCTATATTTTTGATATCAAACGTAACACTTGCTTTTTTAAGTGAAGAATTGACAATTTATTTGCGATGTTCTAATAATTAGCATCATTCGGAACAAGATTGACGTCGGATGCGGAGGTCTCCAAATTATCTGTTCCCATTACGATCTGTCAATAGCAGAATTATCTTTAAATTCTATTTTCCTCCTTGTACAGAAAGTAATTGATGTCTTTCAACGTTGAAGTTTCCTTATATATATATAAAGAAGCACTTAAAAGAAGCAAATTTGATTATTTAATAACTGAAAATTAATTGAATTTTCTGTCTAACTATTTTTGATTAAGTAAACAGATGGAAATTGCATTTGCATTATTTAGTTGTAATTGGCATAACACCTTCACGAATTGCGCAATAGTTATACATCAACATGTTACACAACTCGACTACCTTCGTGAACCGTGCTTGGGTTCAATCCCCACGGGTCAAATAAATTTTGCACCCATAAATACATCTCCAAATATGTGTTCTCTGTTCGTGTGTTAACCACGCGACATGGTTTATGTACCAATTCGTTTGTAGTTTGCATAAGAAAAAAAAATTAAATATAAATATTTTGTATATTAATAAACGTGAGGAATACCTGAAATTAATTTAACATATCCTCGTTATCCTTCGAATATCAAGTTGTAATTGATAAAGCATACGAGAATAATCGACAGCGTTATAATCAGAACAAATACGCGGTTGTGTTTGTCCGTTTTGGTGCGGTGGGCCGGTTTTAACACCAGTCGGGTTGCGCGTCCGCCGGAGTCATACGTGTATTATAATAAGAATCCAAGATGGCGGCGTGCGCGACCACCCGTCGTTTGTTAACAGTAACGAGACGCGGGTTAAGTTCGAAAGCAGACAAAAATGTCGCGTTCCTCGGCCTCGGGAATATGGGAGGATACATGGCCGCAAATCTTGTGAAGCAGGTACGCATTTGGTGTGAATAACAAAGTGACACGCGCGGTCATTGATATCTGTATCATTGAAATGCATGTTTCGTATTTCAGTGATGGGTCAAATAATGCTTTGACGCATTTCACGATTTCCATTGATAAAATATCATCAATGTTGATGGTTAACTAAAATATTAGTTTCGGGTTATATGTTGTAGTATCCAGGTAGTTTAAAAAATAAACAATTATTTCACGGCTTTAAAATAGTATACTTTATGACAAGATTGTGTCCTGTACGTGGTTAATGTTTGTAAAAACGATAATAGGCGAAATAAAAATTTCTTTTCCATTATAAGAAAATTAAATTGTAACCGGTCTTTAAAACTCGTCCGGTCAACGGCAATTCACTTTACACACACACATATTTAATAATTCGGGCCAATGAATAAATCCAGT
This sequence comes from Iphiclides podalirius, assembly GCA_933534255.1. NCBI lineage: Eukaryota > Metazoa > Arthropoda > Insecta > Lepidoptera > Papilionidae > Iphiclides > Iphiclides podalirius. The sequence continues at coordinate 2,993,675 of OW152822.1, read as the reverse complement.
CCATTGTAATGTACTGTTATCAAATCTGTACAAAAAGAAAGGAATTTCTTCAAAATTATTATTAACTTCTCTTATAATTACATGCTAACTTGTAAATCTGAGATTTCGTCTTATAAAAATGTATCTTAATTTATTCGGGATTATATTTTCATGTGGGAATATAAAAATGTCGCAATGCCAATGAAAATCAAATTCTCCTACTACACGATTAGTATTTTAATCTAAATAAAAATTTCTCAATTTGAATAGAGTATTTTTCATCAGTAGAATTCGGTCAACGCGATAAAAATATGTAATTTTTTCTTAACTTTCGTCACCGTTAAAAATTTTATCTCAAAAAATCAGCAAAAGGTTTCATTGAATACTTTGTTAGTGATAATATGTGACACTTTAACTTTGGTAAACTACCAGGCCTAAGAAGTAAATTAAAACTGATTAATTTATATATATCAAATGTTATATCTATCAAAGGCAGAATAAGTGAACTTGTGTATTAGAGTGAAGCGCATTACGTATTTTAACTTTCTCTTGTTATACTTGTTTTATTATCTTATTTTTGCAAAAAATAAAATAATTAATAAGGTATCCAATATCATGCTTATAGGAACAAAGGTATCGTGCAATAAGTTAAAGTCAAAGTTGATTTGAGCTCATATGGCTTTTCGGCACTATGAATGAATGAATACGAACATAAAATAATTGCTAAATCAACAATAGAAGCCGTATATGCAACATTGACCCATTAACATATGTACTTGAACGAACGTCAACACGTCGTTTTTGTCCTTATCATTAATTAAATTATAAAAAGAGATAGAACTATCACGCATTTATAGAACGAATATCGACGAATATAATTCAGATCAGATTATTAAAAAAATACGATACATTTGTTCTCATACAAATAATTAAACACGTAGAATAGATACTTAATATATAATCAATTTATTTAAGAATTATAATTTAATACTTTATTTAATTACGATAACGTATAACAAGCTCTAAATTATATCAAACATATAAATAAATTAAAGCTTAAGGCAGACTTTATTTATCTTAGAAATATTATTTTAAGTAGGTAACTAAAATTTAAACCATGTCTTGACACAATATATTATAAAGTTTCCATGATAAAATAAAGCAAGTTGCAGTTTTACATAAATTCGTGAAATTAATTTGATCAATCATTACGTCAGACACGTGAAAAACGAGCTAGGGCCTATATATCGTTATTTGTGTATAAATGAATTATCGAAAAGATGGCCGGTTAAAAGGTCACGTCAATATTTCGTTTTATCATCATTATTTCACTACAATATCGAATATAATTTTTGAAGTTAACAATCTCTTAGGTAAAGAAATTTCTAAATAGACAAATCTAATTTTACCTGAAAATTAAAAGGAATTTTAAAACTGGACAAATTGTCTTACCTAACAGCTACTGAATATTTAAGAAAAATTTAAAACGGAACCATTAAACGCCACTTTCACCGAAATTTGAAATTAAAATCCTTTCAATTAATGCAAATGCCACGTTAAAATGTGCAGATGGGCGCTTTTTGCATGAAACATTTACCAAAAGGTCGGCCGGTAGTCGGTGAGAAATAACATTAAATCATTTTTATTTCATTGTGTTTAAGGTCAGATTACGGGGGTTATAAAACACAGGCGGCTTATGAATGCATTTCATTTTTTTAAAAGGCATTCTGGTTACTATTGTGCGTAAAAAACTTTGGATGCCGATCATTCCAATAAAGTAATATACTCCCTTTGTCCGTTTTATGTGTTTCGTGTTAAATTTGTATCAACAAAAAACAAACTCTATTGTAGCTAGTTGTAAACAGTAGAGTCTGGAACAGATAACCACAAGACGGATTTTTAAACCTTTCTCCATCGTAAAGTTAACAGAAAAATAAAATATGTAGTCAAATATAGTCAAACATACGCCTGGTTTCTGAAACACTGATCATCGTATATGTCAACAAATCACCTGTCAAATGGCTTTTCAAATGTTATTTTAGTTGCCAAAAGGATGGTTAAACGCTTTGAATTGATCATTCTAATCATTAAGAAAATCACTCTGGTAGTACATAAGTGATAAAGTCGTCAGTAGTGGTCTTAAGGTGTCGTGTCGATGTTTGAATCCGTTTCACTTAAGCTAAAGCAACCAGAGATCAAAGCGATGCATGCACAAACAAAATTATTAGTTTCCATTCGAAGTGCTGATTTAGCATGACGACGCCTAGTGACCTAAGTTTTAACACGTCTATACAAACGAAATTATTGACCAGCTGTGAGAAATATATTTACTGCATTTAAATTAAACCTACGTTTATTCTAAACACTGTAATCATATATCCTGCTAAAACACTTGCCTCACAGTTAGTAGTGTATATTGAAGGAAAAAAATACTCAAATTTTAAAATCGAAAACACTTCCCCTAAATTTTTGAAGATATTTTTCTTATTCGCTTACTCGTAATATACTTCTTATTCGCAATCCGTACAGCAAACCACTACCGCTATATATCACGATAGGCAGTCAATAAAAATGTCCGTGATATACTTATTAAAAGATTTAAATAATTTATGATTCTATTTTTGATTAAATTTATGTTTTTAATAAGTTACTGACTTTTTACAGGGCTTCAACGTACGCGGCTACGATCCCTCGAAGGATACTTTGGCGGCGGCGGCCAAAAATGGCATCAGCAGCGCCAATTCTATTGCAGCTGCAGTCGACGGCGTGGACGTTGTGGTGTCCATACTGCCAAGCAACAAAATTGTGCTCGAAGCATACCTCGGCAAAGATGGTGTTGTTAACCATGTGAGTATGATTCCCAACTGGTAGGTTGACAAATAATCGTGAACTCCAGGTCCATTTGCAAATTGCCCTTAGTAAGTCGTGAATACGATTACTGGTATCATTTTAAAATTGGGGAGTTTCATATTCTTGGTGTATATCTAGCAAAGCTTTCTAAATTCAAAATATAAAGAGGAAATTTTACATTTTCACAGAAGCTCGGCTGGTGTTTCGTGACCAATTGCCCATAATTACCTGGTTCTATCCCTTCTAGGCAACAAAAGGAGCTCTTCTTATAGACTCCAGCACAGTAAACCCAAATGTGCCCAAAGAAATATTCCCCGTGGCCACAGAGAAAGGAGTAAACTTCATTGACGCACCGGTGTCTGGAGGTGAGTTTTTTTTTTTTTTTTTTTTATGTGAAACGTTGCCAAACGAGCAGATGGTTCACCTGATGGTAAGTGAATGGCTACAGATGTGTTGACAACCTTTTCAAAATTGGGCTCCGGCTACCTCACTTACCAGACGAAACGCGAAAGTATTTGTCATACTTCCACTTTACGCTGGTCTTCTGTGAGGTCGTGGTACTTACCCGGGCGGGCCTGCCCATTCGTGCAACAGCCGAGGCTGCTGCGTGGCCCTACCACCGTGAGACCAACAAATAACACATTTGTTAATTTTTTTTTAAAGACATTGCCCTCACTTTAGGATAACATTATCCTGTGTCGCAAGGACGTTTTTACATACATAAATTTCACGTGGACAAACACCCAGATGCGAAACAACTATCTGTGGGTTACACAAATAGTTGCCCCGTGTGGGAGTCGAACCCACGACCCCCGACGCCGAAGCCAATACTTTGGCGAATCCGCCATGGAGTCACCATTTAATTTAACAAATCGCCACTTTCTCTTCTTTTTACAGATAAGATAAAAACACTATTAAACAAACATACGTCGATTAATATCACAAAAATGTCTCAACCTGGATAAAAACGCACCAATGATGGGCGTTTTCTAATTACATTAGACATAATTTTTAACAGGCTTTACACAACAGTGACAGCAGAATTTATTTAGGCCATTGGCTTTTTCGGCGGATCTGTCTCTGCCTCGGTGCTTATGTGGACGATAAACTAATTAATAATGCTTAGTTATAACAATAATACTATGCCCCTACCAGCCATATTAACGATTACCTCAAAACAAAACTTAAATGACACCTGTAGTTACCAAAGAATCAATTGATGACATTATTATTATTAGTAGGTTGTACTATGACTACGACTCATTGGCGTAAAAAGAACGCAGATTTTTTTTTAAATCATTGAAACATTCTTAGCAATAATCTAAATTGTTTTTCTGGGTCACAACCACGGTGTGTTATCTTCAGGGTAACAGAGATAACGTTGGAATCAACCTATGATTTAATGCAAGAAATATCGTTCTGAATTATATAATTATACATATTTAAGTAAAATTTTAATTTGTAATACAAAATGATTTTTATATAAAGGGCTTAAAAATTTAAACTCAGGTGACCGTTCTAAATCACACTTTTTTTATGTGAAAAGTTGCAAAGCGAGCAGACGGTTCACGTGATGTTATGAATACCGCCGTCCATGGACGTCTGCTACACTCGAGGGTTGCAGATGCGTTGACAACCATTGAAAATTGGGCTCCGGCCACCTCACTCACCAGACGAAACGCGAAAGTATTATACTTCCACTTTACGCCGGTCTTCTGTGAGGTCGTAATACTTACCCGGACGAGCCTGCCCATTCGTGTAACAGCCGATGCTGCTGCGTGGCCCTACCACCGTGAAATGCAACCAGTTAGGTTTGCACTTATTTACATACAACAAATTACTTGTATTTCTTAGTAACCCTACCTTTTGATATCACCCGGTTAGGAATCATTATATTTTGATACATATCCAGATAATTACAGGACTGTCAAAAATGGTGACAATGAAACTCTATAGGAAATAATATGAACATTACTACATATATATTGTATCATCCAATAATAAAAAAGAAAAGTTCCGCTGTTTTGACATGTATAATTGATGCAGTAAAGCTTGAGAAAAAAAGTCTAATTTTTGGGATCAACGAAATGATTACACTCGTTATTACAAAATTTAGTAGGGTCAGTTACAAGAGAATAAAACACTAATTAAAATAACTAATTTTAATTTTGTTAAAGATTGGTCATTGATTTTAGATATATTAAATAGGGACAGGGACTAGAATAGATGTTTGAGTATGGATATTTTTGTTTTATTTTGCTCTCTTCTTTGTTCATATATCATGACTCCAGAAACATCAAGTTGAATGTCATGAAATTGATAAACTATAAGATAATTCAACTGTAATACATATATTGCAAAGCATTGTCATTACATATTTATTTGTAACGTCAAGTGTACTTTGATTTACATAAGATAATACTTTATCGTAATAAACCTTACAATTTGTTATTAAACATCGCATTGGTGTGCAGAAGTGTTGCTAACCGTAGCATAATTAATGAATATTTGATAAGACAACAAAAGCGAATTCAAACATTGTCTGGTGGTTAACGAGTACATAAAGTTGGAGGCAAGATAAACAATATAAAACATTTGTTTCGTGTATGTACCGAGAGCACACTAGAATCTAACTTACACATTTGCTTCTCGTTGTATGTGATTAAGAGTAAAAGTAAAGTAACAGCCTGTACATGTCCCACTGCTCGGCAAACGCCTCCTCTATACAGAGGGTATCAGAGCATACTCCATCACGCGGCCCCACTGCGGATTAGCGGACTTCACATATCTTCGAAAAATATTTGTTTTTTTTGTTATTATTTCGAAAATATGCAGGTTTCCTCACGATGTTTTCCTTCACCGCGGATAATTCAATAAATATAATAGAATAGATAATTCCTTCAAGTGATAAGTCAGCACTTAAAGTTCAAAACTTCATTGGTGCCGGCACCGGGGATCGAACTCAGGTTGCTCGAGTATATTGAATTAAAGGCGAGCGCCCGGACACTGAGCTATCACGGCTCTTCACGGATTAAGAGTACTATCAGATTATATCAACATATATAGCTATGTTGATATGAGTTATCTTATGCTCTTCTCAATTCCTCCTTCCAACTTTAACGTCCGTCCGGATAAGTACCATGACCTCGCAGAAGACGGGCGTGAAGTGGAAGTGAAGAATATGTTACACAGTTCTGCGTTTCGCCTGGTGAGCGAGGTAGGCGGGTTCCACATATTAAAGGATGGTGATTGAGTTAGCCGGGGTCCACGCGGGGTCCATGCGGGTGGTAACGCTACTGCTCTGCAATATGTGGATACTGTATACTATATCATTACAACGACTAGTTATCGTATTTCAGGCGTAATGGGAGCGCAGAACGCGACTTTAGCGTTCATGGTCGGGGGCAGGAAGGGCGATTTCGACAGGTCGCTGCCGATGCTCAGAGCGATGGGCGCGAAGCACTTCCACTGCGGGGAGATCGGCTCCGGCCAAGTGGCCAAGCTCACCAACAACATGCTGATGGGAATCACGGGAATGGCCACCGCCGAGTGTATGAACATGGGCATAAAGTGAGTAACGACAATCGCAGAGGCCGCGAATAACATACAGACACAGAATATTCAATGCGTATTCAAATATGATAGAGGCAATAACAAGAATAATAAGAAGTTAGCTCAGCGTTTGATACTGTTGCTAGTTGACTGTGTGACGTTGATTTACCCATTTTTTTAATAAACTGCTCTTATTGTAGTAAAACTTTACCGTGTTGTTAGGGCGATATAAATACATAAATTTTAAGTGGACAAACACCCAGATCCGAAAGAATTATCTGTGGGTATTGAAACTATAAGTGTTCGACAGAGAGTAAAAAATTTTATTCATATCCATAACCAAAGACATGTTTCACACAGATCATACAAGATGTCCATATAAACCATAAATATTATTTTGTTACATATTCAACAGTGGGTCTAGAATAGTTGTCCTGTGTGGTAATCGAACCCACGTCCCACGTCGCGGAAGTCAACAATGGCAACTGCGCCAACGGAGTCATCCAAATTTATTTCACTTTGGATTTTTGATCATTAGTAGTTTATGGCGCTCGGTTGAATGAACTATTTTCGAGCATCCCAAGTTCAAATGCCGACATCGACTAAATTGTTAAATAGAATTTTGAGCAATGATTCAATATGTACTAGACGGTCATGGAAAACGCTATATAATCTGCATATTATCTTCCAACCAATTAAAAAAACACTGAAGATATGTGCCTGAAATTCCGCAGTGGAGTCGCGTGGGCTTAAAACCAAGTATCAAAGCAGGGACAAAAAAATCAATGAAAATAATAGTATTTCTGTGAACATTTAAACCAAATTTTTCTTGTCGAACGTATTTGAATGTTTGTACACGACGTTAATTATTTCACTCAAACTTATACAATAAATCCCCAAAATAAATCTTAACGAGTTTCGATATAAAAATTTTAAGTAATTAAGATTTACTTAGTTTATTTATTTAGTTACCGATTTACTGAAATATTTGTTATTCGCACTCAAAATTGTAGTTTTTTTTTTATATTAAAATGATTTTTTTACGTTATTACCAAAGTAACATGTGCGAAAATTCATTTATTAAATGCGATCCATAAATCGGATAAGTGATCAAGGTTCAAACGTAAAAGACGAAACGACCCGAAGCGAAATTGCCAATTCCAATTTTATTTCAAAGAACAGTCTAAGCATCAATCTGCATGTTTCCTCCAATCATATTTGTATGCAAATGGGCGGATCTTTGAAGTTTTATTGGGGGATTTAAGCCTCTACGGAATATCAATTTTAATATCTGAGCAGAAACAATTTCGTGTGGACACTTTAAACAGTTTAACGTCTTTGATTTCAACGCAAATGTGCAATTTATTCATAATAGATAGTGGCAACTAGTTACTGATAAATACTATATAATATATAATTAGTAAAGTACCTACACTTTACTAATAATTACTATTTTATGTGAAACGGTGATTAGGTGCACCCGATGTGAAGTGATTAACGCCCTCAATGGTTATATAACACCCAAGGTTGTAAATGTGTTGCCAACCTTTAAAAGATTGACTCTGGTCACTTCACTCACTGAACAAAGAGATGAAATTGGTATTTACATCTTGGAAATTTTTATTACATAGAGAGTGTCTAACCATAATTTCATAGACACCATATTTTAATATTCAATATAATATAAAACTAAGGGGAACGAGACGCCTTTCGGGATCTCGTGGTCGGGTTGTTTGTTAAAACTGGTCTGTCTAATAACAGTAAAATCCTTTTTTAATTTTCTTCTTTTCTTAAAGTGTGTATTTAAAGTACATGTATGTAAATCACCATAGGCAGATTCATAAACGCCTGCCATCTTGTTTTTAATGTATTTTTTATTTTATTATTACTTATTTTTAACCGAATTAAAAAGAGAATATCGAATTTTTCAAGTAAGTTCAGCGATAATTCTTAGCACGTCCGATTTCTATATATGTTTTATTTTTTTTAATAAAGAGGGCATACACAGAGAACTATTCAGATAAGAAAATGAGTGAAAAATGATGAAATAAAATAAATAAATAAAACTAAACTTTTATTTGCAAAAGCAGAATGAGTCAATTTTTAATCAACTATCATAAATTGTTATGGCACAATTCTAGTGTAATATTTTAAGATGGTAATAATTCATAAACTTAATTTTTGTATTTATAATTGTTTTGTTTGGTTTTAATTATGACTAAAAAATAAGAAATCTTATACTCTTTACTCTACTTTAATTCAATGCAATCTGAGTTTGGTCTCCGGTGCTAGCACCAATGAAACTAATTTTTGAAATGAAATAATTAATAATAATATTTTTTGAAATGATTAATGAAATTAATTTTCACGCTCAGCGGTGAAAGGAAACATCGTGAGTGAACCTGCATATTTTCGAAATAATAAAAAAAATATTTCGAAAATATGTGATGTCCGCCAATCCGCAGTATTTTGCCCCAATACCCTGTACAGAGGAGGCCATTGCCAAGTACTTTACCGACCTTACTGCAATGTTGGTTCTTATTTCCCAGAATGGGCCTAGACCCGCAGGTGCTGTTGGATGTACTGAACAACTCCTCGGCTAGATCATGGTCCACCGAAGTGTACTGTCCAGTCCCCGGATTAGTACCAACAGCACCCTCCAGCCGGAACTACGACGGCGGTTTCAAGAACGAACTCATGGTTAAGGTACTCTATATTAATATAGCTATATAATAATATAATTTTTTTCCTCCAAAACCGAGGCGGTTTCCATTTTCTTTTTGACTTGTCAATTCCTCGTTTTAGTTCCTTTTTTTGAGTTCTGTGCCCAAACGACAAAACGGGACCCTGTTACTAACAATCTGTTGTCTGTCTGTTTGTCCGTTTGTTACCAGTCTGTATCACATGAGCCGTGATGTTTTCACAGATGATGTATTTCTGTTGCTGCTATAACAACAAATACTAAAAAACAATAAAAAAACATAGAGGCTCCGGGGCTCCCACACAACAGACATGATTTTTTTCCCGTTTTTATAGGTCCGTTCATGCGTGATTCAGACTCGTTTCAACCTCATAATATTCAGCCAATTACAAAGTTTGTAATGCTATTCAATATACAAGTAATTTAATAATAGCCACCCAATGGTGGCTACCCAATATTTCCTATTATTTTTATGTTGTTCATTATTTTTTTATCTGCTCGCTTAGGATTTGGAGTTGGCAAGTGGAATGGCCCTTGGAATCAGATCGCCGATCCCTCTGGGAGCAGTTGCCACGCAACTGTATCGCATCGTGCAATCCCGCGGCTACGGTCAGAAGGACTTCTCCTTTGTATTCCAACTGCTCAAAGACGAATCTGAGAAGAAGTGAAATAAATGATTTGTTAAGTTAATTCTCATAATCTTTATCCAAAATTTAATGGCCATTTCCCTCCTATTCCTTTATCCTACCACCAAGGGTCGACATGTGATCATGTTGAACATGGTATTGACCGAATTTTTTGCTACCAAGCTATTTCGTTGTATTCATAAAAGGCCTTTGAGAGTCCGCCTAATCTGTCCTGAATAATACACACTCGCCAAAGACTAAACTATAAACAAAATAAGTTCATTCAAACTAAGGTGCGCAGTGGTATCAACGCAACGTCGACCTGCAGTGACTGCAGACTCCCGACAATTTGCGAACATTTTAAAGATCTCACCAAAAGGTTCTCCGACAAAGCTCAATATCATACCGAACCCTCTGGCGGTAAGCGCAGCAAATTACCAACCCGACACTAACGCGAACGTCAACAGGAATCGCCCGCGCAACGTCTTCATCGACCCGGAGGGACTTAAGTACGTCGGACCCACCGTCGGGGGTCCCGCTAAATAACACTACACACTCAGTTAGTGCATTAACAAACACCATCACCTTCGAGCACGGGCAAACTAACACAACACTAGGTACACCTGCGTTTTAGGGCGGTTCTCACTGCCCCCAGCCACCGACTAACCAAGCACAGTCAACGGCCATCAGGTCACGGTCCCGGCCACGGTCCGCACCGAACCTCGATGGCCCGTAGGCGACGCACCATAATTAACGCACGCATGAGTACATGCGCGGCCCTAACCACTGAGGCGGCCCTCAAACCTAGGTGGGTTCTGGCTAGCCCACCGGTACTGCGTTCGATGAAGCTTCAATAGTCTAAGGCTCAGGACTGAAAGCGTTACATCAGTTATACAAAAAAAGTAAAATACATTTTATTAAATCATTCTCTCCCGGTTGGAAATTAACCTCGGTGGAAAATTTACGCTAATTGATATTTAGCTTATTATGACTAATTTGCAAGTTTCTTTAATTTCATTTTTAAAAAAATCTCAGTCAAATCCTAGCCTTTAAGTACCATCCGATTTGTAGTGTACAAATTATCTCGAAAAATGGGGAAGGCCTGATACAACGATGTGACCACATACAACATTAAAATAATCAATTACAAAGCAATAATTACATCTTTATTTAAAATATAAAAGTGTAGTTCAAAAATTAAAATTTAGCGTACATAGTTCCCAACTGAGTCTTTATGTTCAGATTATATATTTGTGCCATTTGCTGTTGAAACATTAGGTCCGTGGGGTCCCCGCACATCAAATTTTTTTTAAAGTTTATGTCCTAGGCTTAACGCCGCGGCTGGTGACAAGAGAGCTGGTTCTTTTCTCGCGCAAAGGTTAAGCATAACTATTCAGCGAGGAAATGCAGCTAGCGTTCTTGGCACCATGCCGCGTGGATTAGGTTTATTAGATAATATGTAATTTTAGATAGATTTAATCTTGTAAATATTAGTTCCCAACAATATTATCAGAGTAGTCTCGAAAAGGACTACAAATTTTACTTCAAACAGAGGTCCCAGTATCTATCTGAATGATTTAACCCAATCAAATTTATATGTAAATTTAAAGGTTCGGGCCCGCTTTTATTAAAGAAAGGTCCAACATTTTGCATCAGCTTGTCTGTACTTTACGACTGGTAATCTTGGACTGAATTATCTCCGATAGAAATTGAAACAGCCGCCCAAAGTGTTAATGCTTGAAGGAAAACAGCTTTCTCAATTGAATTAACAACTTTTAACTCGTTTACGCTTACATAAATCGACAAAGCGTTTGTTTTTTTTTTTTTTTAATTCTTTGGATGTTGTAGAGGTCGGGGAGGCAAAATCGAGATCTTACAGTTAGTGTACGGAGTTTTCTCTTAAATTGCAGAAATCGCTCCTTGACGATCATCAACACGGTCAACAGCTATCAAGTTTGGGGTTTTGTATAAGCTCAAAAAAAGAAGATGGCATTAACTTTGTCTATTGTCTACATAATCAAATTTAAAAACGTGAGGAATAATATTATGTAGTTTGTTGTTGAGTCAAGACCTTTAACTAAAGAAGAAATACCCAATAGGAAAAATGGTTACATACCTACATGCCCAATTAAAATGGAATTAAAAGGAAAAAGCTCCTGAAAGTATATTTAGAACATAATAAAATTATTATAATTAATCAGTTGAGTATCGATCAATAAAACGTCTATCCGAAAGGGAAGCGTTCAAAGTCACGTCACAGTTTTAAGTGCTTGTCAAAACTTTGCCCAACTTACCGTCTTAACGTAAGTATTTAACAATCATTGCTTTAACCGCTTCGACTTGACAAAATTTTGATTGTTAGACAAACTTCATAACACGAACATCGGATGCATGTATTATATCTTGAGATATACTAACACATTACATGTCTGTGCGTTATGGGTAAAGTTTAAGTGATTACATTGATTTTGTACATCCATCGTGAATATTCAAATTAAATAAAGTTATTGTGCGAAAGTGGGAAGCAACATTCGCAGAGAGTATTGCTTTGAAGTGTATAACCGGATTTAGTTGTTTTGTGTGAGTGAATATAATCTTATACCTCTCCGGCGACTTATGTAAGATATAAAATTATTTTCACTCACACATTTATATAAGTAACATTACAATGTTTTCATACATATTTATGTAGATTGTCCTCCCCTAACCCAATTACGAAGAATTTTGATTTTGTTAACAAAAAAAAATATCATTAAATCATTAAAAAGTTCTGGTTAAATATTTGTTCGTTTCAATAGTCGTAAGTTACAGGAGCGTTTTACTCTGAATGACTTCATAACATCCAAAATTATTTTCATTAACACAGCCTCTATCATTACCTAAGTATAAAACGTTATATGTAAAAGCAAGTTGTTAGCTTATTTATAACTGCTCTATATTTATAGATACCTCATAAATTTTCTTTAACATTATATTTTCCTTTACGAGTTCATCTTTGGTTAAGCCTTTCAAAAAGAATATTTAGTTATTTAAAGAAAGAACCTTCTGCATTTGGGAGTTTCAAAGCAAAAGTTAAGCCTTTTGAAAGGCTACTCTATTCATTAAAAGGTTTAACCTGTTGAAAGGGTTTTATTAACTTAATTTCTACATACTTTGCTTACCTGTCGTTATACATATTATGTGCATGTGCTATTCTATAATATATATATATTGTCTACCTTTATTATAAGAAAAGATAGCTAAGTAGTTTCTTACTTTTTTGAATCTTAGATGGATTAATGTTATCGCAAATCATAACACTATGAATAGTAGGCATTTAATAAAATCTTTGGCTGTATTCCTCCACGAAAATTTAAATGCATCAAAAGGCGTCGTCTTTATTGGAATTTTATAGAGGGAAAGTCAAATGAAGGAAGGACAATGAGAGGACGAGTGCGGATCTATATTACTGAATTAAAAAAAATTGTAATCGATTTAATGACAGCCTTATTTGTTCCAAAAGACAAGAGGACGCACGGCTACAAAAAATTGTCGAAACGAAACAAGGCTTCGATGATAGAGCTACGCAACAGTTTTCGCTGTTGCAGGATATGGCAGGTCCGTCCTGGTTAGCACCACGGCCTCACAGAAGACTGGCGTGAAATGCAAGTGTTTATACTTCTGCGTTTCATCTGTTAAGTGAATTAGCCGGGGTCCATTTTATTAAAAGGTAAAAACGCATCTGCAACCATACGGGTGTTGCAAATGCCCATGGGCGGCGGTTATCACTTAACATCAGGTGAATCGCCAAATAGATTGGCACCTTCTTACTTCTTATTTTTTTATAAAATGCCTTTAGCAATGCAAGGGTGAGTTTTAAGTAGTGGAAACAATAAAACAATAGATATTGAGTATGTGAGAATTGAAAAATGATTTGATTTTCATTAAAAATAACAAACAATTTTTAAAGCCTTGAAAGCCACGCCATATCTGTAGGATTTATGCCAATTTCAATCATAAAGCGCCGATAACGTTTATTTGCAGGATTCTGAATTCCTTGAAATTCAGCAGTGCGATTTCGAAATCGCACACATGGAATATTCTCATCGTAATAGTATCAGTCCTTAGCAAATTTGAACTAACTTATTAATTTGAATTATTTATATGTATGTGTCCGATTTATTAACAGTGTAATGTCAGTTATCCCAGTACACGACGCTCAGCCGTATATACAGCGTGTCGTTACCATCGCGACAATAAATGAAGACACGTCTATCGCTACTTGCCAATAATCATAAAAAAATATTAACGTTAAACAAAATCCATAATTTAAAAAAATATTTTTCAAACAAACTAATTAAGTAAAAAAGAAACAAAATTTGTAACATCCTATACAACGCGCGCAGAGCGTCGTATTACAAGCCTCTCCTTCTAACAGTATGTTTTGTCTCTTTTAAATTCATTCAACCCATTCATATGCTTTGTGACCTAAACCTTACAAACGAAAACGTACTTTTATAAGTAAGGGTGTTCTAAAATTCTTTGTTTTGGAAAATTTAATAACTCTGTAAATATTGATGTTTAAAGAATTTAAATGTTTAATACAACTTTAAAAAGTTATCCCCTATATGTGTGTTCATTTATTGTCGCTATGGTAACGACACGCTGTATAAAATACAAACATCATCATTGTGAATAGGCACGGATATAGGGGTAGAATCATGAGGGCCATAATCGTATCCTAGAAGGGCAAAAATAATAGAATACATTTTTTTTAATTATAACTTTTGTTCCTCATTTAAATCCTACGCATTTATTTAACCATGATTTTTATATCATATAATAATATACATTTTATTTCTTATGTCTTAATTGCGTCTTCGACAAACTTGTGTTATAGGTACCACAAGACCTTACTTTTACGATTTATATATAAGTGTTTTTGGGTAAAGAAAATTTTTGAACAATTCCGGTGAATTAAAAAAAATGTAATAAAATTTTTTATAATTAAAAAAAATGTTTTTTGACTCGATAATAAATACGTAATACGTATATTACTTTGTATCAATGTATTACAACCTGTTCTCCTGTACTCGTAGGTGATAATATCAATTTTGTTGTTACTTCGTACTATACGAAATGAGGCTTTTTGTTTTTTTGTAGAAGCATTAAAAAACACAGATTAGATTAATTAAAATATAAACACGTAATGATTAAACAGATTATATAGGTATAATGCAATCTGAAACGGAACCGACTAATAAAGTACAAACGACATTGTATGTGGTTTTTGTTATGTACAAATGGTTTCCTTTCCGATACCATGTAAAATTAACGTAATATAACGCAGGCGAATAAATGATTCCTCCAAAAATTAACGTTACGGGTGAAATATGCTTTGCTCGCGCACCACTCCAAGCCGTCAGCCTACACGTGCTCAATAATAAATGACGTAACAACCCGGCTTCATTACCGTTCGGAGACATGATCATTAATTGCCCGTCACCTCCCAAAATTGGGCCGTTCTTATAGTGGGCCTGAAATCGATTTATTCGCTTCCCCGATGATGTGCTTTGAAATCAGAATAATGCAGAGTTGACAAATATATTCAGCCATCTTCAAGTTTCAAATTGAAGGCAACAAAAGGTTGAAGTACGTGAGAACACAACAGGCAAAAATGAGAATCACGGACAATACAAGTGAGTTCTTAAAGAAATGCACAAAAAAAAAGTTATAACAGTTCTTCGCAAAAAGACTAATAGTTTATCGATTCATTATTGTAACCGTTCTTCGCAAAAAGTTCGTATAGTTTATCGATCCATTATTCTTCTCTTAATAATGTTTCACCTGTATTAAAAAAGATAATTTTAAAAGCACAGGCTGAACATTTAAATTATGTTGTGAGCATGGTCTCCAATGATAAATTCAACGTGCATCCAAACCCCTAACCGAAAGCTAATTGATCTTACGAGCCAATGGAGCGGATTTGCTCACCTTGCTCACACTTAGCTGAGTTTCCGACGTGCATGAATCTATGAACGTCTCAAGCGATAACAAAGTTGTGACAGTGTTACATAGTCTATTTGAATATTGAATAGAAAATTTGCAGTCACCGACTGTCTTTTAAAATAACAATTATTTTGATTTAAAAAAGCTTATATTCAGCAGGCTCGGCGAAAAAATTAACAAGCTTGCACGACAAATATGCCACAAAATGTAAATCATAAAAAATGTAAATAAGGTCAAAGTGGAATTTGCGCTGGTCATGTGTGGCAACATCCAAAGCACGGCAGACTAAGACACACAGATAACTCATGAACTTGACGCACGAAGACGTTCCGTGTTGAATTGTTGAGAAACAGTTTTGCAGCTATTAGGGATATTAACCGAAATGAAAGCACGAGACAAGGACGCTGCCTTGCCGGACACCGGTGTACCGGGCTCAGCGTCAGCTTGATACTTCGATCCATGAGAAAACTGGTGACCAAATTGCAAAAGTCGCTCTATTTGTACTACTCAATAGATCCATATCGCCGTCAATTAGATGTTCACTTCCTGAAATTCGATATCTCAGTATATCGCGACAAACCACATGAATCGTTGTGAACGTATGTATAACAAAGAGTAAACTAAGGTCATCGAAAAATAGTTGCGATGTGACTCACCGTTTTTAACTTGTGTCACTTTCATCTTCTAGCATTATATATTTTTATTTTACATTATAGCAATAAAACATTTTTATTAAAAAAATGTAAATGGAAACTGTAACTATATTAGAGATAACTTATTGAGTACAGTCATCAATCAAGTGACCACTGGAATGTCTTTTACTAAATTGGGGTAAGCATCAATTTAAGTAACTGCATGCATAGTCTGCAACACAATTTTCACAATTTCCAACAATTACTTGATTTCGTCACCGTTTTATTACAGTTCTATTATTTTTTCAATTTCTCATAATTATTGTCCAAAATACTTTTAGCTCGCAATAAATTTCAAGAAAAGGTTGGAAAAAATTAATTAAAATCTCTATCTAATTCACGAAACTCTCAAACTAACTCCAATTCTATATCCATCGTGTAGGCCCTATACAGAAAATATCGTTTCACCCAACCGAGGTCTTAGGTAAATAATTGCCAATGTTTGAGCGCCTTTCTGATTTAGAAAGGATTGCTTTTAGACTATCAAAGGAGCTAAAATGATTTTGGTTTCACTAAATAGTATAAAAGTTGTCCCGTTGTCTATCTGTCCCTCTGTATGCTTAAATCTTTAAAACTACGCAACGGATCTAGATGCGGTTTTTTACTAGATAGTGATTTCAAGACGAAGGTTTATATGTATAATACAATGTATCCGTGCGAAGCCGGGGCGAGTCGCTAGTATTTATATAAGTCTATAATCGTTATCTCTTAAAATTTTCTTATGAGGATTTACTATATAATGCACGGTCGTTGTTGCAGTGGAATTAAATTGGCCTCGACAACTTACTCTCTCATGCGTATAAAAAAACTAATAGATATCCATTTCCTACAAATCTTGCACAGTATCGTCACCTAAGCAAATTTCTTGGTCAACATATGAAGTGCCACCCACAAAAGGCTTCCACATACTAAGACATGAATAGGTCTATAATCGAAATTATTCCCATTATTGTTATCGTGAATATCAGATTTGGGTTACTTTTCCAGACCACGCATAAATTCTTTTTTTTATGCGAAGAAAGGTTGCCAAGCGAGCAGACAGTTCACCTGATGTTAAGTGAATACCGCCGCCCACGGACATCTGCTACACCCGTGGGTTCTAGATGCGTTGTCAACCTTTTGTAAATTGGGCTCCGGCCACCTCACTCACCAGACGAAACGCGAAAATATTTCCATTCCGCGCCCATTCGTGCAACAGCCGAAGCTGCTACGTGGTCCTACCTCCGTGAAATAAATATCCATACTAATACTATAAATGCGAAAGTAACTCTGTCTATCTGTCTCGCTGTCACGCCAAATCTACTGAACCAATTTAAATGAAATTTGGTACACAGAAGATTCTAGAGCCTGAGAAAGGACATAGGCTATTTTTTTATTAGAAAAAAGTGTTTGGGCTTCAACATGAGCGAAGCCGCGGGGAAAAGCTAGTATATAATAATAAATCTAAAGATATAGTATCTAGTAGTTCAAGGACAACAGAAAGAAATAAAAAAAACGAGACATATTTTTCATCCATTTATTATGTTCATTGTAAACTCATGCTTGATCTATTCATCAACCGTTTATAATTTAATTTATGCACGTTGTTTAATCACGAAATAAGACCCTTATACTATGCTGTCTATACTCTTGATACATTGTGGAGGAGTCCGGCGAGTGAGAAGGATATATGGCGCACTCGTGAGCAAGAAAGAGACGGTGTGATTTGAAAGTGAAGTTTTGGGCGGGAGGCCCCCACAATGTAAAAAAGCAAGGACGATACAATAAAATACTCGTTCGCACCATAATTGACTTACGAAAAAAGCGAAAAAAAAACGCGTCAAGCGAAAGAAATAACAAATGATAAACTAAATAATATTTCAAAGAAAAAAAAACTTAGATTTCGAATCGGCTATTATGCTTATATATATTTAGAAAATTAGGTTCCGAAAACGATATGGCACTTTAAAAATCCGAATTGTACAAAATCACAGAGCAAAAGTTAACGATGCATCAGAAGAATGTCACGACAGACAAGCAATTATTCCGCTAGATTAGTTTCTCTGTGACAACTGTGCACGAACTACCAGTCGCTCAAAATAAACTCTGAGTATTAACGAAACACATTTGGGCCTTACAGTAAGAAATTTCTTTTGTCCTTGATCAAAATAAAAAATATCATTCAATGTGGTAACTTTACGTGCATATGTTAATATGTTACTGCTTGTATGACTTAATCACATATTCATAATTATTCCATTTTCAACCTAATTACAGAGCAAATAAGGTCAGAAATCGAACAACGCCTATAACAATACATCAGCCTAAATATTTTTTCGATAGTTACGATTATAAATATTGTGCAGTAATTACAAGAAAAATCCGTGTAAATTACTATATATGTATATATAGGTACATAGTTTTTTTTTAATATTATTGACATCCGCAAATTCTTTAATTCAGTGCAATCGAGTAAAAACAACATCTTAAACATGAAACGTATAAATACAAAACAAATCAGGAACTATTGTCACAGGCCATATAATTATTAGTCCTTTGCAGATATTTCTATTAAAGAATAGAAAATAAATAAAAACAGTATAAATTATTATTTTTAATTTATAAAGCTACAAAATTCAAATCGATTGTTTGATTAGCATAGTACTAACTAAAATCAAAATAGAGCTGTGTAAAAATAACAGAATTATCCGAAACGAAATGTACTTACAATATTTTGTACGGAATCGAATTCCGAACGGATCGAAATACACTAATACGGATTGAATATATATTGTTAATATTAAAATGTGTTAAATGCGCATTTCGACCGTGCATTGGAGCGAGATGTCGCCCATTCTTTAAGGCTTCCAAGGCCGTTCAAATTTTCACTTTGGCAAAACCTTTTGCATTATTTTCCACGCGCCCCAATGAACGGTGCAAAAATGTAAAGACCCAGACCGACCGGCTACATGCTTATATTCGAGAATAGATCTTGAACATAAGAGACAGAATATTATTCACTTTCACCCTAATCCATCCGTCAGGGTTCGATAGTAGTTCGAATTTAAACCTTATTTCATACTCATCTAAGTTCAAAGTCGGTACATGTCGGTCGATCCGGGCGATCACCGGATATGTAATATGGCAGCCAATGAATATACGTGAACCTACTGTAACCCTAAACCTAACTATGCATTAATTAATATTAAATTATGCATTATCTTTGGCGAATACACTGCTTACGGTACCGACAGATTTGTTCGAAATAACTAAACAATACATCGATCATAAAAAATGTACCAACGTCGTTGTAAAGTCTCACAAAATTCACTATTTTTAATACTGAATAAAAACTGGTACCATTTCGCTTAAACCTAGAACTATGTTATCGTTAAAAAGACCGGTTTTAGGGGAGCCTACGGTAAAATATAATTTTGCCTGAAAAACGTTTTGAACGAAGCACTAGGCAAATTCTTCTTTTATATATCGGCATTCTTATGATTTGTCTTTACTATGAAGAAGCTAATTTCATCCATAGTCACCATACTTCAAATAGTTTGGGTAGTTTTTAAGTTAGCACAATTACTATTTTGACCAAGGTTCCCCTTTCTATATTATTATCAAATACATTTGTGGTGTTACAGCGCGAGCATTTCCTTCTTTAAAACTATAGCACTAGAATCCTTTAATTTCTTTCAATGAATGGCAGTTTCAATTTGCACCTTATTACCAAGTGATAAGATCGGTTTTAACGTTTTAACGATTTTGATGATTAGTCTTAACACCAATGACTTCACTTTACACTAAACACGTACGATGGAATGCTTAATTTTATATTACCTTTACAAATGTCATATAAATCAATAGTAAATATCTAACTACCAGAAAAAAATTGCAGTAAACGAGGACTAAGTTTATTATATACAATTAGGTCCGCTCTTAACTACATCAAATTGTTTTGAGCAGTAAATCTATGATACAATAAGGTAAATATTCCGAAAGCACTAATTCGAATGGAGATTCCAAATCAACGATACATTTCCCATTAATCGTGTTTACTCTACATTCATTGTTCATAACTATACAAGTTTAAAATACCCTTAACTAATATTACATCACACAAAACCGAGCTTAGTTGAAAATAAATACAAATGTATAAAGATAATGGATACATACATACATACATATGTATATATACAAAACGTATATACGATTTAGTCACGGTCTGGACAGCACAGTCGCATGACCATAGACAAACCTACACCAGCCGTGCTACTCTAAAGTACGCGACGTGTCTCTAAACGAACCAATTTCCTACTTTGGCATTCTCACTTCGCACGCTAAAAGCGTCTCTATGACGTTTACAGGTCAACCGATGCCGGTCGCTAGACCATACGCGTTACTTCTTAATCCTATGTTGAGCTACAATAGAGTCCAAAATCGCACAATCCGCGACCAGTGTCAACGCACGAGGTCTAAACGTTAAATACAAATCGATTGCAACGATATTCCATCGTTATTGGTCAGTTACGATGTATGCACAGCCATAAGTGTGGACATTATAGATAAAAGGGGATTAAAAATCGCTTACCAGCTATTCTCGTAGTTTACGGCAAAGTTTATGGTTGAATTCATTATTATGAGTTTTGGAAATCAACCTCGATCCATTGTATCGAAGGCTCTTGATATTTTCTGAGTTCTTCCTAAGTTTTTCATAATAATGACCAAAAATTGTACAAATATAGGCCATTAAAATTTATAAATTGATTGTTTTCGTATATGCTTCTTTTTGTAAATCCAACATATAAAACACAAATGTTAATGTAAAATATAAATTAGACCATTTTCATGTTTTTGAGCAAACTTTGAGTAAAACAGTTCGAAAAAGTTAAGGTGTTGCGTACATTTTTTTATTTTATTTTTATAAGATTGACATTATGAAGATGAATATGAGGATGATATGGATGAATCTAAATCATCAAAATGACTCGTTTAATTTCGCTATGATTAGCATAGAGAGATACGAGTGAATATTATTGATAGCTACTGAAAAATCATTGTTCGTGTGAACGATT
Organism: Iphiclides podalirius; assembly: GCA_933534255.1. Classification (NCBI taxonomy): domain Eukaryota; kingdom Metazoa; phylum Arthropoda; class Insecta; order Lepidoptera; family Papilionidae; genus Iphiclides; species Iphiclides podalirius. Next base: position 2,972,233 of record OW152822.1, on the reverse strand, counting down.
GTTGATTCGTTCTGTTTGTCCACAAATTTCGGAATTTTACAACGATAACATTACGAAAAAAATTTATACTCCTATTCTCTCATTTTCATCATAGAAACTGACTTTTTATCTTATAAAATTATCTTAAGACTAAGCAATGTGTATGAAGTCAACTTTTAGAATTTAAAGTAATTCTGAATTAACCTTTCGGTTCGATTCGAGCCATTTTCGACCTTACGCCACTGGACATAGGTTGCATGATCAACGCAGTGTCCCTATCGCTTTACCTGGCAACAGGCATGCATACAGTCGCTAGTGTACTTAACAAAGAATATTTACATAACCCAAAACGACATTATTCGACAAAGATAAAAACACGCGTCATTTTTACTTTTATCGGATGATGTTTTTCTAGTTTTAGTTACACTTATCGCTAACCGAGTCGTCACCGTTCAAATCTTAACTCTAACACCAGAGGCGGCGCGTTCACAGTTGAGTGCAGGTGTACGAAAACCGATAATAGTCTTTGCTTACTCGAAATTCACTTTACTGTCACCTGGGTGAAACCTACGCCTGAACCACTATCGTGTCTGTTCGGATTTCGACTTTATTATCGGTTGCGGAGTGTTCATAGTTCTTTGAAGGCTGCGCCCGGCCTATCGTTCCCCTGCCCTGGCAGTCGTTCCGTGTGCGGTCGAATTCGAATCTAAGCTTGCGAAGGCCGAGCACCCACAGTACTGTGAGTTGCGTCAGACTCATCAGACTCGTCAGAGTCTTTCGGAATCCGGACATAATTACGGGAGGTGGAGCGCTCACAATTCGAAGAAACCTACGCCCAGCCTAACGTAGCCAGTAGTTCCGTGTGCGTTCGAATTCGAATCTAAGCTTGCGGAGGTCGAGGGTCCACAGTACTGTGAGAGCCGCGCTCCACTCATCTGTTGAAATCCAGACCTTATTACTATAGGCGGAGCGCTCACAATTCGATGAAGGCTACGTCTAGTATATCGTATGCAGTCGTTACGTGTGCGTTCGATTCGAATCTAATCTTGCGGAGGCCGAGCGTCCACAGTACTGTGAGAGCTGCGCCCCACTCGTCCGCTGTAATCCGGACCCTATTACTATAGGCGGAGCGCTCACAGTTCGGTGACGGCGTAGAGGTCGCGCTGGTCGTGGTGCTGGCGCTCGGGGCGGTCGGGGCGGCGCCTGTGCTGGGCGGCGGCGCCCGGCTGCTGGCGGCGCGGCCGCTGCAGGCTGCGGTACTCGAGCGCGGCGGCGGAGAGCGGCTGCGGCTCGGCGCGCCGCGCGGGCCTCACCGTCGCGTACTTGTCGGCGGGGGGGCGCGGGGCGGCGGCGGGGGAGGGGGCGGCGGCGGCGGCGGGCGCGGGCGTGAAGGTGGCGAGGGGCGGGGCGGGGGCGGCGGGGCGCGGGCGGGGCGCGCGCGGCCCGAACGACGCGTACTTCGGGTCGAACCGGTTCAGGCTCGCCGCGCGCCCGGACTGGCCTGCGGGACGGAGGCGGACGGGTTTTTTTTTTTAATGAATTTGAATGAACAGCAATCTAATGCCCGGTTCCTATGTTCAACGAACGGCCGTTAGTTACATAACTTTCATAACTACTCCTTGTAACGATTTCATAATGACTATGTAACTAACGGCCGTTCTTTGAATATAGGAAGCGTGCATAAGTGAACAGAGAAAAAGTTTAACTATTTTAAGTTTAACAATGACTCTCATGAAAAATCGAATCGGACACAAAACATCAGAGCCGCGTGATTAACTGTGAACTAACTATATTACTTTACTATATCCATATTTTCAGCCGATATATTTGGATCCGATATATCGATACAAAACATTAAATACAAATCGTGCCAAAAATAATTTGATATTAATCGAAACATAAATCAATTTCAAATTCGAATCCGGGGCAGAGTCCGTAGATGTCAAATATTTAAAACTTGACATACCTTTTGTTTAGACGACGAGGTAACTAAAGAGAAAATAACGATCATCATCATCATCATCATTTCAGCCTGTTGGAGTCCACTGCTGAACATACGCCTCCCCCATAGACTGCCATGTAGTACGATCCTGAGCCACCTGCATCCATCGACTTCCCGCACATTTGCACAGGTCGTCACTCCATCTAGTGGGGGGTCGTCTATAGATTTGTTCACTTTCGACATCCCCAAGCGAAGCCCGTAAACAAATGACTAGCCCGCCGCAGGAACTCACCGGGTGCGGGCTCGGCGAGCGCGCCGCCGCCAGGCCGTTCTCAGTAGAAGTCGCTGCTCTCGAGCGTCTTGCACTGCTTGCTCAGCGTCGCGTACTTGCCGTTGTGGGGCGCGCGGCCGAGCGTGTGCGAGCCGCCCGCGGCGCCCAGCGCGCCCAGGCCCCCGCTCGAGCGGCCGAGCGTCGCGCTGCCGGAGATGCGCGACCTGCGCGCGCACGGCACCTCGCCGCTGCGCGGGGCCGGGTTACGTTGGCGGCGGGTTTCGGTCGGGGGTCGTGTTACGTTGGTAACGTTGTGCACCGATGGTGATCACTCACCGATCGGGTCGGTTGAGCGTTCGCTCACGTATCTCATTGCGTTTGAGTACGCCATTGCATAGTCCGGTGTTCGGTACAATTAAAATTTTGTTAAGACTTTTACTCTTTAAAGAAAACACATTTTCGTCGGGACTGTTGTAACATTAGTATTCGCAGTTGATAGCCGGACTACCTTCTGCACTCGGCTTAGCCCAATAGACATGATATGCAAAGCCATTTAATTTTTAAAGATTCCATTTAGGTGCAAGAGCGTCCAAGATAGATAATTCGTAAGTTTTATTTTTTATTGAAAACACCTTAATGCCTATTGGCATTCTCTACAGATTCTCTAAAGTTGACTGTAATTTTAACCCTATCTAGACGGAACAGTTACGACCTCAATATTTCAGATTCATACATATTTACATGAATGAGGAATGACTTATGTAGTTATCGAGCACTCTCAGAGTATTCACCTGGGCCGCTCCCTATCGGCCAGGTCCATTAGCTGCACCGCGGCGCTGTACGAGGGCGGTTTCCCGTTGGGGTAGGGCGTTGGGGCGCGGCAGCGAGCGGGTGGCCGCGCTGCTGCCGCTCGACAGGAACGGCGCCTGCTCCTCGCCGCTGCCGCTGCGCCTGCGAGAAGACAACTCGTTTCGTGGCCGCACACTGTGCAATACGTATTTTCGTGGCCACAGACTGTGCAATACTTATTTTCGTGGACACACACTGTGCAGCACACGTTTTTCATGGCCACACACTGTGCAATACGTATTTTCGTGGACACACACTGTGCAGCACGCGTTTTTCGTGGCCACACACTGTACGGCACGGAATTGACATGGCCGCATAGACTAACCGAAGTTTGTAGCATTCCTTGCGTGAACTTAATTGTTATCTCGTTACTGGTAGCAGTATATATATCAAACTAAAAATGAATATATAAATAAATGTAATAGTCAAAATTAATTTTTAAGTTGTAGCTTATATGAGCAGTTAGAAATGTTATAATATAATAGCGGTTGACAAAGAGAGACACTTCTATACGCCGAATGATGTTTTCTCTCGCTTTTTTTTATATACTCACTTGGTATTAATGTAGATCCATGCGTGCGAATCGACCAGAACAATTGCGGTAAAGAGGAAACCAGCGGCGATGGCAGCCAACAGTTGCAACGACAGAGCCTGAAAGAACATAAAACATGCTTACAAAAGTGATAACCTTTATATGTTCTCGACAATATTGGTCTATGGTTTTATCGCCGTACGATGTTGGGAACTCGAATGGTTAGTGAGAAGCATGCTTGGAGTTCTATTGAAATAACTTTGCAAACACTTAACATATAGCGATTTCGAAGCACTGCTTCAAACTGGTACCGAAGTCCGGAACATGCCAGCTAGGTCTTAAACTAAGGGCGTATTGGGGCCACACATTGAGCGACGTAATGGCGGTAGTGACACGCCATGGCCTCGCAACAAACAATTCGCACACCCAAAAGGCACAACCGTTCACATAAAAAACAAATCGTATTGCCACACACTAAGGGACAGATTGGGGCCACGAAGCGGGCGTCGTCAAGCACCTGCAATCCGCCGTCGCAGGCGGCGCGCGCCGCGGCCACGAAGTAGGCGCGCGCGGTGCGGCACTCGAGCGCCCCGCTCAGCGAGACCAGCGCCCGCTCCGCCTCGCCCGTTCCGGCGCCCAACGCACCCAACGCCGGCTGCAGCTCTACGGAACGAAATCGGGATATGGCTCGCGCAACGGGCACTGCTGTCCCAAGAGATCTATATGGCCTTATTAATTTAGCATGGTAGTTAGTCAGAATGACCAGCAAAATATTCGAAACATTAGAAATTTGCGTTCTGATGCCGCGTCCCGTTAAAAGCTACAAATCTTAAAGTGGCAGATCCACATTAATAGCTGACCTACACACCCTACATACACCTCGTCTTATGACAAGCATACATGCAATGCAACGCTACCTGAGTCGGTGAACATTTGCGGCGCGCTCCTCGACAGCACGGCCAGAGCTTGGCGGACGGCCACCACCGCCCTTTGGGCGTTCCTCAGCTCCGCAGTCAGCACGTTCTCCCTGGAGACCTTGCACGACAGGTAGTAGTAGACCATCTGGCGACAAAAGTCCGCGTCAGTTTCCCATGTACGTCGGTATCGACAAATAGTTATTTTACAATTACGATAATTTGCCTTTACGAATGTTTAAACTTTTAGGTGGACATGTTGAAAGATCCGCGTTCTATTCCGACTGAAAGCGAAGACAATGTTTGACTTTCTTTCTTGACGATGTTTGACAACGTGTGAACGACCCTATGCGCGGCCAATAACTTCATAAGGCCCGTGCAAGGCTTAAAAACTATACATGAATCTATAGATTGTTATCCGTGTCTATGTGTTGTACTCACATCGACGAAGAGCGTATGCAACTCTCAAAGGCACACCTACTTCGACGTGGCACTCTCACATCAATGGGGAACTTACGCCACGCTCAAAGGAACTCCTCCTCAACAGTTCAACGTGGCGCACTCACATCGAAGGGGAGCGTAGACACCCGCAAAGGCACACCGCTATAGCCCAACGTGGCACACTCACATCGACGGGGATCGAATGCAACACTCAAAGGCACACCTTGAAAGTCCAACGTGGCATACTCACATGGACGGGCAGCGTGCGCACCGCTCAAAGGTACAACATGGCGCACTCACATCCACGGGGAGCGTGCACAACTCCTGATTTCTCGCCTCTGTAGATCAAACGGGCGCACTCACATCGACGGGGAGCCGGTGCGGCGCGTGGTGGGCGATGGCGCGCGCCGGCTCCTGGCACGCGTCGGCGGCGGCCACCGCGCCCGCCGTCAGCACCGCGCCCGCCGCCCAGCAGGACACCAGCGCCCCCAGGGCGCACACCTGCGTATGCAGCGCAACCCACAACTAGCACCACGAGGTTATTTTTATTTTTGAGCACGGAACACTGCCGCGGGACACGCTCTGATGTTCACTCGTTTTATAAGGTACTAGCGACCCGCCCCGGCTTCGCACGGGTGCAATGTATTATACATATAAACCATCCTCTTGAATCACTCTATCTATTAAAAAAACCGCATCAAGATCCGTCACGTAGTTTTAAAGATCTAAGCATACATAGGGACGACAGACAGCGGGATGACTTTGTGTTATACTATGTAGTGAAGCTAAACTTAAGCTGTATACAGTCAGGGGAACGAGATTTTTTTATTGATGTAGGCGCCTAATAAAACCAAATATCGAGGTTACAAAACACCCCATGGGTAATTACCACCCAGATTCGTGCAAATATACTCACGCAGAGCAGCAGGAGCGCGCGTCGTGACCTTCGCGCAGCCGCCGCGAGCAAAGCGACGCACACGGCGCCACCGCAGCACCAGCCCGCCATTCCACCCGCCCATCGCGCCGCCTCCAGCACCCACGCGCGCTGCACAACGACACCCACATCACACTCAACAACACCCAAACACACTCAACGACGCTCATAACACATTAAACAACACTCATAACACACTCTAAAACACTCATAACACACTCAACAACACTCATAACACACTCAACAACACCTATAACACCTTTAATAGAACCTGTAACATCCTCAACAAAAACCATTAAGCCGGAGACGGTGCAGGTGTATTAGTCTCCGGAGATTAACCGGTTACAGCAGGAGTTTTTTTATAAGCTTATATTTAGCAATTAAGGAGAAGACCATCACTTAAAATGGATCCGCTGATTAAAAGTAGAGTTTTGATAACCCTAAATGTGTCGACCATGGAATAATCAAACTGGTGTTTCTGCTTCATCCATTTTATTATCACGTCATAAAAGCTCTAGTCCTTTAGTACGGGGGCTGAGACCCCGATAGAACAGCGAATCGAAAAGCCGTCACGTACCTTCATCACAGCGTCCAGGTTGAGGGCGGCGAGGGGCCGTCTGAGGTTGTCAGCCGCCGAAGCGGCCGCGCTGGCGTTGTTCCTCAGCGCGGAGAGCGCCCTCAGGACGGTACCCAGGGCGGTCTGGTTGGCCACCGGCGCGTCCAGGGCGTCCGCCACCCTCGCCAGGTTCACTCGAGCCCGCGAGCCCATCGCCTCCTCTATGATGCTCGACTGGAAGCGCGAGTTTCTCGAAGTTACACTTCCTTAGGCGCGTTATGAGAAAACGATGAGAGTGAAATTTTAATAAACACCTTCGAAGCTGCCCGCTAAACCGCTTATTATGGATGGCAGCATATTCTCAATCACATTCACCCGTTACAGTTCTCGATAAAGAATGTAGATGGCGCTTTCATTATTTGTATCCTTTTCCAGTCTTTTTGTTATTTTATTGTTATTAATTATTTGCATGCAATTAAAAACTATTTTTAATGATGCCAAAGACGTATAACTTCTCACGCGCGTACATAAGCACACGTTCCCATTTTTTTATTATTATTCGAAACTGGCCAGCGCCCCATTCCACCTGCTAGTAAGTGGCGATGCAGCAACTGATGGTAAGCGTGTTAGCTCAGCAAAAGCCACGGCACGCGACAAATTACTTAAAACAGTTTCATTTAAAAGTGTATAAAAACGAGAAGTCGACACGTACCTGGTTCTTGATTGTGTTAACTAGACCAGCTAGCTGGTTGCCGGCCTGGATGCTCTGCAGCATTGCGTTGTGGAGGTCGTCGTTGCCGAATAGGCCGACCCCTATCGCGCCGCAGCAGAGCACGGACAGGATCATCAGAGTAATCTGGAGAATATTATATTTGATTATTGTGAAGAATACTTATAGTGGAGAAGATATATTTATAGAAATTGATTAATTAATTTTAATTTAAAAATTATGTGTGCACATAATAAGTTATAACTTCTTTCGCGTAACAAAAGAAAAATAACTAAAAATTTAATCCCATGTGCCCAGTACTCGTTGTTTGTGAAAAAGACATTAAACGCAACTGATAACGGCTTAATGAAATAACTTCGAATTATAGGTATCAAAATGTCAAAAAGTTATTAATGGTTGTCATGGTAATACCGTGAAGTTGGTCAAAGGTTGTCGCTTTGCAGCCGACTTCATCGTGTCGCTTTTAAGCTGTCAGTGTGCGTGCGCGTCGTTAAAATTTGACGTAATACTTCTAGTCTATATTTTTTAATAATGTTTACCAACTGAACACAATAAAAGCCGAGGCGAAGTAACTTTCGCACAAATAATGTCGCCACTCGAAGGCCACATAAACTGAACATATGCATAGGTAATTCGTACAATGAGACGAGGCAATCTCTGGAAATTATTGTGGCACTGATTAATGTATTTGGGACAGTTGCATAGGGTTAAGTGGAGCTCTCTATTTGTGAACGAGTCGGCCTTACCGGTCATATTACACGTTACGTAAGTTGATAAAAGGAGACATTATTCAGAACGTGCACACATAATGTACAATATGGAGATTATGCAAAGGCACAAAAACAGAGCACAAGATAAATAGTAATACAATTCATTACCGCTCACAGGACTCTAGTTGAAAATTTATCGTAAATTTTTATTGATTTTGTATTTTGTAGCATGTGCTCGGAAGACTTATTTAAAAAGTTTATTGTTATTTACAGTTAAATATCTGTTTTATGTAAACTCGTATACTCTGGGTATATCAACGAAGAATAAAACTTGATAAATTTAAAAAATAATAACAGTTATCTCGAATTTTCAAAAATAGGTTCATTGACCCATCATGTGCTTGATATTAAAAACAAAACATTGAACTATTTATCCGATCGTGCGCAAATGGTGTCATCCCTGTGGTTACCATCGATTCTTTTCGATGAGGATAATCTAAGGCATATTATTCATTTATAATTTAATTTAACGATACGAAACTTCACATTTTCTAATATTGTGATTAATAAAGGGCTTTTAATTCAATACACTCGAGCAACCTAAATTCAAATCCTGTTAATACGCTCAGCGGTGAAGGAAAACATCGTGAGGAATAACAAAAAGCAATATTTCGAATATATGTGAAGTCTGGCAATCCGCTGGGGTCGCGTGGTGGACTATGCCCTTATACCCTCAGAGGAGGCCTTTGCATAGCAGTGTGACTTGTATAGGCTGTCACTTTACTAAGTTCATGGAAAGTTTTCTTTTAGACGGTCCAGCTTGAAGGAAAATACAAGAACTTATGAACACTAAACGCCTGCGCACCCTAGTCCCAACACGTGTTTATTACATCATTGAACGCTCTGTGAGAAACGGTTTGATTATATTCACAGTTTATTTTAACAAATGTACCGTACTAATTTTAGCCTACGACTATTATATGGCTTAAGTTAAACGATTAACTAATGTAGTCATTTCTTTAGTAATACTTCGGATTTAATACTTTAAATTTAAAATATTAAATTGAAAAAAAAAAAAAACAAATGTTTCCCGTACATGTCATAGAAATGGACCAAAGCAATATAGACGTTATCCAAATGCAGTTAATAAAACTCTAAGTCGATGGACGGTCAATCTTCGTACCTTTAGGGCGATGATACTCCGAGGTGGCCGCTGCTTCCTGTCGCAGCATCTCGTCAGCAGGTACAAGAGGAGAACGGTGAGAGTGAATATCAGCCAGGCGCCTGGAATGGACCCGAGGATGCCCAGGCTCTGCAAACCATAAACAGTTGCCACGTGACACATTCGTCAATCGAATTATTTTTATGTGATAAGTTGCCAAACGAGCAGACGATTCATCTGATATTGAGTGAATACCGCCGACCATGGACATCTGCTATAGCCGAGAGTTGCAGATGCGTTGACAACCTTTTGAAAATTGGACTCCGGCCACCTCACTCACCAGACGAAACGCGAAAGTATTATACTTCCACTTTACGTCAGTCTTCTGTGAGGTCGTGGTACTTACCCGGACGAGCCCGCCCATTCGTGCAACAGCCGTGGCTGCTGCGTGGCTCTACCACAGTATGCTGTGCACTTTCTCGAAGGCATTACGTCACGACGTCAATATTGATCTTTTTTTTATGAAATCATTGCCCGTACCGTGAGATAATATTATCCCGTGGTTTCAGGACGTTTTGCAAACATACATTTCAGGTGGAATATCACCCAGATCCGAGAACAATTACTGTGGATCACACAAATAGTTGTCACGTGTGGGAATCGAGCCAGACCCCGGGCGTCGAAGCCTTGCCAACTGCGCCACGGAGTCGTCACTAGTATACGTAATCGACAATAGTAATATGAACAAAATTTACTGCACAGATGGCAATGGTTTAATTTAGGCACCTTGTCAACTTCTATACCGCGAAGTGTCGTGGTTACAAACCCCACGGGATACAAAGTAATTGGTGCGATGTACAAAAAGTTGTTTCTTGTCTGGACGTGCTTTGTGGCTTTGGTTACCTTTGTTTGTTAAATATCCAACCGTCGCATATCGATTCCCATGTGCAGGAGATGTTTCTTAAAAATAAAGTGTGATTTCGCGATGGCGAAACCCGCGTCAGAGACACCTAGTGCGCTTTAAGAAAAAGTCGTTCCATCCCATATGACAAGATGACGAATGCAATACTAGCAGATTAATCATAATCAATCTCCGTGATTACACAAGAGCAATTGATGTTTGAATACTCACAGTTAATTTGGCGAAATTCAAATAATTATTACGGACCAAAGTGTGTCTAAATAAATAAAAATCAAAATGACAATATTTTAATCTTAATGACTTCGAATGAAATAACTCCTGAAATAACACTAACAAAGAACGTTGTACTGAATTGGCCGGATCAAAGGCGTGCACATTTTTCTTGCATATTCAAGTGCTTACTTCACATCCTTCTAAAGTAGGCTCTTGCTTTGTCATCGCTCATACGAACATGAGACGAAATTAGACGATGAATACATTAAATTAGAGAAACATTTATTCACAATTAGAGAAACAAAATTGTTCAATTACAAAACTTCACAAAAAAAAACAATATTTATGATTGAGTTTGAGTACATAAATATTGATAATCTTCGTTAAGCATTGCAGGAAGTAGCTAATAAGAGAGTAAAAGTAAATAACGAAAGGAAAAATCAACACACGTACATTGGATATTCATGATTACATTAATTATTACACATAATAAATGTATAATATATACTTGCGACAACAACTCTGCCCAGATAGAATAAAAACAAATGGTACTAACCAGACATGTTTTTTCATATATTTATTTATGCTTCATTCTTAACCTTGAATAAAAAGGTGATAAAAGGCGGAATTAGTGCCCGAAGGAATTACCATTACCAGTCTACCCAGGATGTAGTGAGAGCTTATGTTAGTAAAATATTTGAATAAAAATATATCATCTAACAGACGTCTCTGGTTTATTAGCCGACAATAATATCAGGCTGTGATTGTTTCTAGGTTATGGCCACGCAGCAGTATGCGCTGTTGCACAAATGGGCAGGCTCGTCCGAGCAAATGACCTCACATACAAACCTGCTTAAAAAAAAAAGGAAGAGTTATACTTCTAAGTTGGGTGAGGTAAGAGGGACTCAATTTATTAAAAGGTATCATCTGCAACGCATTTGGTTGCAGATGCCACCCCACCTTTGATAAGCAAATTTTAATGGGCGGCGCTTATCACTTAATATGAGGTAAGCCGCCAGCTCGCTTTCTTACTTCTCACATAAAAAGTATGGGGTCCCGAATGCACTGTCTTTTTAGGAAATTTGTAAACAATCCAATAAGAAACGGCATTGGAATACAATTTGGTTCTTAGACTGTGCTTCATTACGTCCTACTTTGTTTATGGCTTGCATTTAATTCATGATTACTTCTGTCCTTACCGCACCCACGTGGGGAGTCGACATAACATATGAATCAGCGGGCCTACTCCCGATGGATTCGAGTTCTGAATCAATCGAGTTTGACTCGAATTCATGACAGTTCGTACCACTGAATCTGACGCCGGCGCACAATCGAGTGGTGGCTCTGATTGGAACTAACTAAGATCAGAAATAATTAAGTAATTAACATTATATTTAAAAAAAGACGTTATAACCGTAAACATAGAACATTTTTCTGTGACGTAAAAGGCCGGATACAGTTAACGGATTTGATGACGCACGATCTTGTTTTTAGTTTCGATTCGGTTCGGGAATAAGCTTTTAAAATCAAACAAGAGTGAGAAATACACTTAAGATGAAAAGGAAACGTTTAAAGAACCCAGACAGCTTAATTAAGCTTCAAGAAAATTGTCCTTTCAAATTATAATAACTGAAACACGGCACCGGTGCGAGCAATCAAAACAAAATAAAACTTAAATTAGTTTTGTAATTTCTCATTTAAATCACAGTACTTATTGCAGAACCGTCGCTTTGTAACAATGTGGCGACTGTACACGGACACACTTATACCATGCTACATTGTAAGTAATTGGTTTGAGAGTTAATTTCTTCCATATTCTTTTTATTTAGTTTTGTTTTACTCTAAGTATTATGAATTACGGCATACGGCGGATTGGCCGTTATTTAATTTTTATACAATCGTTCGTTTCTAATGGATAAATTATTTTACATTTACCACAACAATCGACCGAAACCTTCAGGATGAAACATTTTTTTTTTTATGGGGAGAGTTGGCAAACGAGCAGGATGATCATCTAATGTTAAGGCGATTACCGCCGCCTTGTTCCCGCATTCATCATTTGAGGCGTTGCTAACCTTTACCCGGAGCGCCGTTTACCTCAATCAATATATGAAATGATAAGTAGGTATAATACTTTCCGTTCACGCCTTATTACTTCCCCGGTCAAGCCTGCCCATTCGTACAACAGCAGAAAATGCTGTGTGGCCATGACTCCATCCAACTTAATGGCACCATAGTGCTTCGCACTCCTGATAGAAAAGCGTACACTATTCGCATTACTATACAAATTCGTTCGATAAAGACTGTTCGAATGTGAAACAGGAACGAGATCAGTTAAAGACCATATAGTTTTTTTCTTCGTTGGTATGTCCTTCGTTTTACTGTGGTAGGGCCATGCAACAGTTTTCGCTGTCGCACGAATGGGCAGGTCCGTCCAGGTAATTACTACGATCTAACAGAAGACCGGTGTAAAGTAGAAGTGTTACACTTTTGCGTTTCGTCTGGTGAGTAAGGTAGCCGGGGCCTACTTTATTTAAAGGTGTCGCATTTACGCATTTGCAACCCTACGGGTGTTGCAAATGTCCACGGGCGGCGTTTATTACTTAACATGAGGTGAATTGCCAGCTCGTTTGCCACTTTGTCACATAAAACAATGTATTAAAGCACCCGTCGATACGCAATAAGGGATCGGTGAATGACCTTTGCTCGGGCACGTGGCGAACAAAAGACCGGACTCACTTCTAGGTATATTGGCGAGTTGGGCGCGAAGGTGTCGTTCACTCGGTGCAGGGTCACGTTGATGTGTGGCAGCGAGTGCAGCAGCCTCGAGAGGCGCGGCGGCGAGTACTCGTCCGACAAGCCCGGCGCGCCCATCGCCACGTTTCACTGGACCACCTGCGGACGGGGCGACATGCTTGACGTTATCTCTGTAGGATTAACACAAGACGTTGGACGGCGCGACAGGCTTGACGTTAACTCTGTCGAATTAACACAAGCCGCTGGACGGAAAGATTGCAACAGGCTTGTCGTTATCTCGTCGGATTAAGATGCTCCCGGGACATTCTCCGTTGAAAAAAAGGGAGGACCGAGAATAGAGGCTGTGATGAGTTTCCCGTTTCTTGGATATCTCGATTTGCTGTAGTATTTCTTACGAGCAAAATCGCTATAAATAATCTGTGTCGCGTGCACGGTGGTAGTGTTTTTTTTTCTTATTTCAAATGATTACAACTGATGGTAGGCGAGGACCGTCGCTCATGAGCACTGGCAACAACTGAGCTATTGAACATCGCTGAGAGTGTGCCTTAAATCTGCCAAGCTAAGTAGGCCATGTTAAGAACCCATTTGCCTAAAAATCTAACCTAAGGTTGCGACTTAAACTTCCCACAGTCGCATTTACAGTATACTAACGCGAGGGTCAGTAATTTATGTTGCAAGTCATTATTTTATTAGGTTAGTGATAAAATTCCCTATGGTACGTTATCTAACACCGCATATAATGTTACCTACTTTAATTAAAAACACAGTTTCGCTGAAGCACGCTTCTTAATTACATTTATTACACATGGCATAATTAAAACTTGTACTACTATGCTATGTTACATCATTGCTTTTAAGTATGGAGTATTTAAGAATAATAGATGCAATAATCATAAACAACAATATATATTTATTATGTTAATGCTATTTGTTAAATATATATGTATTATTTTTATCGTATACATACCGCATTAAATATATTGTATTTTAGTCTTTTTTTATATATCCTTTAATAATTTAATTTTTTAAAATATTTCAGTGAACATTGTTAGATTTATCTCGAAATGTATATTCATTATTGATATCGAATATTATAATAATATATTTATATTCAAATAAATGTCTGTGAAGGTCAAAGCTCTTTCTTTTTTAACTGTGAACGTTTAACTCAGTTATATTACTCAACTGTCGCATAAAAGCCTGAGATTTAACGGATTAAGAGTGAATCAAAGTAGTCTTTCGATTTCAACCCCTTGTCTGTTAGTTAAGTTACGTATATATTACTGATTACTTCAATTAAATCCCTGATTAAAATAGCTTTACTTTACGATACATATCGTCCAGACTCGATTAGGGATTAAAAGCTATCGATTTGGTTTAAGAGCTCTGATCAAGATCGTTGGCGCTGAAACATCTGTTGGTAATTCATAATTTATTTTCACAATCGGGCTCCGAGTGGGGATGCCGAAAGTGAAATATATCGAAATATCGATATTTATAAAATATCAATATCGGCCTCGATATATCGAAGAGAAAATATCGATATATCGATATATTCTTTATAAGCCCTGCTTTCCCAAAAAAACGTACGCCAAGTATTAAACATTTGAATGTACGGACTTTGTCCATGATTCTATTTAAAAAGAAATATCGTTTTTGATACGATTTCGATATTTTATATCAATATATCGGATCAAAATATATCAATTTAAATATTGTTTCAATTTATAAATTTAATAAAAGAATATCGATATATCGATATTTTTTCGGCAACCCTAGCTCCGAGTGGAAGCTAGTCATAGTCCTTAGCTCAGGCGGGTCAAGCATTTGTGGAACTTAAATTAACATTCGCCGCCAACTTCGAACATGTGCTCGCGAGGCACCCAAACACATATTGTGTGCAAATGTTGGCCATATTAGCACTGTGCCAATTTGTTACAATCGGAATAATTTATCGTCATTAACTGGTGGTCGTGTTATTTAGAAAAAGTATTTAACCGACATTCAGTTAAGAGATTGGTACCGTCGTAAGTTTTTGACTGTAATATATACAGACTCAAACTAAGCTCGTATAAATAATCACTTGATTCTTGTTTATTTCTACAATATATGTATAATATATGCATATTAAATATATAATATGAATTGGATGGGTAAGAGAGTTTTGAAAGTGTGAAGATCTCGAATGGCAGCCTCCTGCTGGCATTCGCGGTGTAGGGAAATCGATTAATGCAGGTAGCTCAGAATCTTGCTTGGTGGGGCAGTCTTAGAGGGAGGCCTATTATGTTCAGCAATGGACTCTAACAGGCTAAAATGATGACGGTGATAATGTTGATGATTATAATGATAAGGTTGATGATAATGAAATGCATGCTCCAACTACTGCATATACATACAAAATGACTCACCGCAAAGTACAAGGATGCCGGCGCCCACTACGCCATGACCCGCACGACTAATGGGTCCATACCTTTACCGGGAACGCATCTGCGGAAAGAAAACAAAAGGTATTCAATTGTACAATTCAAGGAAACAGCTCGACGCCCGCTGAATCACTGCGGCTGCATCAAAGACGAAAGGCAGATAGTCAAGAGACAAAAGGCAGCGACATCAAAAAACGACTGTCGATGAATGCCCAACTTAACTTCTGTTTAATAAAACTCGTAACACTTGCCGAATAAGAGACAGCGTTCGGTATAAATCGGTGGATCAACAACTATGAAATTTGTACGGGAGTTCCAAATGTGACTCAAATGAGCAGCAATAAGGGGTTTTCATTATATCTATTCATTTCGTCCCTTTACAAAATGGATAGAGGATATAGTAGTCGACGAATCTTGAGTGCTTTAAAAACGCAGAGGATTTGGCACCTGGATTGGTGACGCGCTTGCGGGTACACTAGCGGGCTTGATTGTGTGCTTTTTTGCGTGGCAGATGCATTGCCTATCTTTAAAAAAGTGCTGTTGTTTATGACAAATTACAACTGCATGGGACTACCTCATTCTCGTCGATCTTGTCAGTGCTTCTGCATGCGTAGATAGGTACTTGTTTTTGAATGTGACAACATGTTTATAACCATACATGTATCTTTACAATGGACAGTTAAAATTATGACAATTAATTAACAGGTTACGACCAAATAAATAAATATTACACAACTCGTTAACACAACGTTCTCTCGCTCAAAACTAATCCAGCCTGTACTACGGGCACTAGACAACTGATGAACATACTTAAATACAATTTTCAATTGTAAATCACTAGATGTTATAGATATAAAGGTATTTCAGATTATTTTAACAATTTTTCAATAAAAAATAACAATTAAAAAATACAGATAAAATAATAAATGATTAATAAATCAAAACAAACCAAGATTAAAAATCAATGGAGTGGAGGTCCTGTGGCTGTATTTCGTCATTTCATTATATCATATCGACAAAATAATTATTACAATCACTAGAAAGGACAGTTCTCAAAGCTCAAAGATTTTTTTAAATATCAAATTAATCATTTTCAGATGACTACGTAATAATTATTCTTTTTAGTTGAAGAGTTATAAAATAAGCAGTCTTATTCTATATGCAGTATTGAGATAGATGCTATTTAAATATCTAGAGCAGTGATTCTCAACCACTGTGCCGCGGCACTTTTGTGTGCCGCCAAATTTCAAAAGTGTGCCGCCAAATTTTTCAAATATAATTATAATAATGTTAATATTATTAAATTATATCAATTAAAAAAAATATTTTTTGGCATTAGCCAACATTAAAACTAAAAAAAATCAAGATTATTAAATGTAGAAGACGATATGAGAGTAGCATTGTCATTTTTACGACCAAATATAAATGAAATTATCGAAAAATATCAAGCTCAAATTTCGCATTAAAATATTTTTATTATTAGCTTGTAATTAATCCCTTAATAAACGTTTAGTTATTATTGTAGTATATATTAGTTTATTTCGTATATTTAAAATTTTTGTCATAAACTATTTATGCAGTGTGTTGTAGTAAGTAAATAATTTGTTACTTTTTCTTTGTGTGCCGCCAAATTTTGAAATCGTTAAATATGTGCCGCAACAAAAAAAAGGTTGAGAATCACTGATCTAGAGAGACGGATACTGTAAAAAACATCAACGCGTGAATTAAATCAACACTTTGAAGTTATACTTCTTTTGACGGGTTTTAAGAAAATTATGTGAATGTATTTTTTATGATACACACCGCCAGTAAAAAAACGATATGATAAAGTTGGCTGCTTCGCCCATAACAACTTTTGAAATTTACCTATCAGGTATTTAATGAAATCGTTATCAATTTTTTCTTTCCTTTACTATTCATATCTATTACTCACACGCTGAGCAGACTTTTGTACTAATTTTTTTCCATGGCTTGAATACCATAGACCTTCACACCACTCTGCGACACCAGAAGTCATTTTACGTAGATTTTATTGTTAACATCTGTTGCTTCAACAACAAGGAAGGTCTAAATTATCATTATTTTATTCCTAACCTTTATTTTTTAAATGACTTTTTTATTTTGAAATGAAAAACCTATATAGAAAACTGCACCAACAAACCGCTACCTTCATTACACAATATTTTTCCGGTTGTGAGGATCGAACCCATGCCCTCCGGCGTACGACAGGTTCACTATTCCCTACGGCAATCGGGTCGTTAAAGCATTGGAGAACAGTTCAAAACACGTTTCTAGTGCATTCCATGGTTATCTTTTAGTTTTAAATTTAATGATATGCAAATTGAATAAACAGATTTACCAGTCAGTGAGGTTTTGTACAAAATGCCTTCGCTCGTTATTATACAGCCAACTGGAGAGTTCGGTAAAGAAGCAATGCGACAACGGTTAATTATTCTATCCGGGTGAATGAACCGAAGGTGCTAACTAATGGATGTATTTATATGCATACGTCGTTGCACAATATATGTTTTTTTTTCTACTCACAAGAGAAGTCTTAGGTGATAAATCAGTGGCTCGGTCAATCCTGTCTCAAAGACACTAATATCATACTCGAACGGGAGAATTGACATTTAAAAATTGTTAAGAGTCACACGCTGTATATTTTATCAAACCAGCAGGAGGATAACCTTTTCTCTCGTGCAAAATATCGACCATGGAAAGATTTCACGGACTATTACGTGGGAAAAATCGTTTATAGACCCCCTGTCACCGGATAGGGGTAAGTGGGAGTCCCGGTCAGAAACGGATGCCCACTAACTACTGTGTTAGTGCCACGCAACAGTCCTCGCTGTTGCAAGAATAGGCAGTTCCGTCCGGGGAAGTGCCACGACCGTGAAGTACAAGTGTTACACTTGCGGGTTTCATCCGGTGAACCGCCAGCTCGTTTGCCACCTTATCACATATAAACACACACACAGAATTGGAGTAATTATCTGTAGAAGATATTTTTAAATCCCTGATCTGCGGTTCCGAAGAAATTGCTAAACCATTAATTTATTTCACTAGTAGGTACGGAGGTAATAGTTAGTTAGTTTCAAAGTAGATTATAAACGGCTACGACCTGTCCTTCTCTGAAATATTTCCTAACCATTTAAAAATTAAACACCGCGATTGCACTTGCATTCAGTGTAAACACGCCAAAGCGATTACAACAAATTCCTAAGCCTTTTATGTTTCCCAAAGGCCTATGCGCCGCACACACGAGGTAATCTAATAAGGAATAGAAGGTTTACCTACCTGCCTAATTATTTATTAATTAAACACCATATGAAAATTAGTACGCAAATTTCTAAAATAATTTGCCTGCCTTCCACGATTACCTACTTATTCAACTAATGTAAATTATTTCTAAATACAACAATTTTACGTATTTTATGGCACATAATTTAAGCTTTTCATGGCACGATTTTATGGCACGATGAAAGTAATCTTAGAGATTTTGAATTATAATGAATAAGAAATGTATAGCGCAATAATACAAATAAGTAATGACTACATAAAAAAAGGTGCCGCGATCGCTCAGTGGCGCGCGATGTTATTTATGCTCGAGCAACCTAAGTTCAAGCGTGAGAAAACATGCATATTTTCGAAATAAATTAAAAGAAGTATTTCGAAGATATGTGAAGTTTGCCAATCCGCATTTGGGTTACCTGGTGGCATATAATAAGAGCCTCTGTATAGAGGACGACACTGCCCAGCAGTGGGATATGGATAAACTGTCACTTTACTTTTACATAATTTACAAATTTACATCAACTTCACAGAGTGGCAGCAAATGAACGCAGACGTCGAGATTATTCGTTCGATAACACGCGTAAAAACGTATTAACTACAGAAATCAATAAAAACCTACCGCTTAGCTTACTCAATAAAATAAAGATTTTATATTGACAGTATGTTGATAAAGAAACATTTCCATTACATTTATAAAAAAAAAAACAGAAACATTTCCGATAGCAATAAATCGGTTGCTACGCTCCTTGTTACGTACAAATAAGGTCACGATAAGCTGCGTCCACATTACAATGTAAGGACCTCACACGCCAGTGTCCGACGTTAATAAGTAGTAACTTCAAGGAATAAAAAACCGGCCAAGTGCGAATCGGACTCGCGCACAAAGGGTTCCGTAACATTATTTATAAAAACGGTAAAAAATCATATCTGTGGTATGGGAGCCACACTTAAATATTTTGAAGATCCAAAGTAGTAATCCATTACAGAAACCTCAAAGCGGTTATAGAAGCGCATCAATTTGTCGTTTTTAATGTTCACCACATGCACGATCGTCATGAAATGCACTGCAGCAGCTAGACGAAGGCGGCGGGCTTCTATCTCAATAAGGAAACCGATGAGCCAGTACCGGCAACCAGTTCCTAAACTCGTTTCAGGCAACTAGGACTAAAGGAAAGTTGTCGTTTTTATTCGTACCAGATTAAGATCGGTCGACTATCTGTAATTGCATCTTCACATCGGCAGCTGGAATACGAAATCGGGTTACTTCGGTGTAAGTTAGTCGAACAGCTTATAGAGTTCGAAAGTTCTAAGTGAATTTTAAAAGGGGTTTCTTTCTATTCTTTAGATAATAAAAACTAATCTCTGGATATGGTTTGCTCGTTTAATTGCAGGTTAATGTCATTTGAAATGTTTAATTACTTCACCGAAAAAATTAAATTGTTAAGATAAATCAATTGTTTGGAAAAACCTCTCATTTTTGGGTATATGAAGAAATGTGGTGTAATGTTTTGACAATCAATAAGTAAATCAATAAGTAAGTGTAATGCTTCTGTACTGAATGAAGGCATTTTAATTTGAAACATTATTTATAATTTTTAATTAAGTTAATATAAATAAAGGATACATAAAGCTTAAAGGGTTGCAGATGCGCTGACAATATTTAATTTAAGTGAGCCCCGGCTACCTCACTCACCAGATGAAGCGCGAAAGTATCATAATTACACTTCACGCCAGTCTTCCGCGAGGCCGTGGTCCTTCCCCGGATAAGCCAGCCCGTTCGCTCAACAGCAGAAGCTACATGGCGTACACAGTACCGCAACAATCAAAGTTCTCGCAAACAATCCAATCAAGATTATATAATTACGTGGCAGCCCTAAGTCTAATAATTGTACAATGACCGCCACCAAATAAATTTCGCAACATTAGGCGCGCACAAAAAAATTTCAAGTTTCATCCAAGGAGCACTCCGCACGAGGCGTGCTTCAAGAGCGATACGCGTCTCGAAAACCAATTCTCGACCTATACTTACTGGCAATCAATACAACGCCCACGAAAGCGGCGTTCGGGGAATAATAGCGTCTAATGTCTAAGTAGAAGAACTCAAATTCCCAGCGGCAAAAATTCATACGTGCTGTACTGAGTTGCAATAAATCTCCGATTACATCGCCCGTCCAAATAACACGGCATCGCCGTATTTACTCGATGGCAACACGTTGATCTTTAACGGTAATAGGGCTGTGCAAAAACACTTGCACACTACCGTGGCTATGCCTGAAAGTTTTACTTATTAATTGTGTACAGTACAACACGGTAGACGATTTTCCACGTCGTTTAATTATTTAATTTGTAGTTTAGTGTATTCTCAGTATTGTTACTGAAAATTCATCATTTTCATCCTTAAACGGTTTGCTAACACTGAAAATAACCCAAATCAGTACGGTAATTTCAATTGGCCAAGGCATGGATCAAGAGTTAAAGTAAGCAGTGAGAGTCAAATATTGTAATCACCGGAAGACTTCAATATTGAACATATTACAAAATACATTACGGCCTACATATAGACGACGGCTGATTGCGTTTCAATCAAAACTATTGCACCTAAAACTTTTGTTGACAACCCAAATCACACTGTTAATACAATGGACAAACAAACATAAAATAATATAGTTTAAACTTTAAAGGTATGTACGTTACCTCTGTCATTGTATTGTTATAACAAATAATGGACGTCTAAAAACGAACACATCGACCTACCAACGTCATCTGGGCCGTTGTTCATATGGTGGGAGCATAACGCGATACATTCGAAGTGCCTACTCGGTTGTTGTTTACTCATGATGTAAGCAAATATTTGTCCAAAGAAGCGACAAAACGACAAACGCGACTCGAAACGAAATACGATGTATGCGTTAATTTAATTATGTGTACATTAACACTTTTGTAATGTTTACCAATTCCTGTTACCGTAATTTTTATCGGTAATTTTACTAAGTTTATTTTGTACTAGCTGACTCGGCAAACGTTGCTTTGCCATATAAATGATTTCTAGAGGAATCGGAACACGTTCAAAAATAGTTTGACAGGTACAGTTTGTATGGGAAAATAAAATTGTTGCTATTTCGATTTTCCATGCAATTTTTCCATAATTTCGTTTAAACCTTCCCTGGACTGCCATGAATATATCAAAAGCAAAATTAGCCAAATTGGTCCAGCCGTTCTCGAGTTTTAGCGAGACTAACGAACAGCAATCCATTTTTATATATAAGATGACTAGCTGACTCGGCAAACGTTTTGCCATAAATTATTTCTAGAGGATTCGGCCATAAATTATTTCTAGAGGATTCGGAACGCGTTCAAAAATCGTTTGACAGGTACAGTTTGTATTGTAAAATAAAATTGTTGCTATTTCGGTTCAATTTTTCCATAATTTCTCATCGTTTAAACCTTCCCTGGACTACCACAAATATTTCAAAACCAAAATTAGCCAAATCGGTCCAGCCGTTCGCGAGTTTTAGCGAGACTAACGAACAGCAATCCATTTTTATATATAAGAAGAAGATTATGAGACGCGTTCTGGTAACGAAATTTCGCAAGAAAAAGCATCCTCAATTTAAAGAATGGAGATTCGCTATCAGTCAATTGGTCGCATTTAAAACTTAATCCTATTCTCAAATGTGTTAAATTCTTTTCATTAAGTTGCAAAAAGGATGGTTAAGCTCTTTGAATTCAAATAATTTAACCATCCTTTTGGCAACTTAAATAACATTTGAAATGCCATATGACAGCTGATTAGTTGACTTCTACGATGATCAGTGTTTCAGAAAGCGGGCGTTAGAGTCACAAAGTTGTGGGCAGCCAAAAGACGCGCGAATAACCCAACCGACAATGGCACGCCGGATGCCCGAGAGCGTTTAGTGGCACGCAATCCCGTCGCTCTTGAGTGATCGCCCTGTGTCGTGGACCATTGTGGCTGTGTTCAGAGAACGGGTTCATGCAAGGCGACTTGAGGAAGCGATTGGAATCATCGTATCGAACTGGACATTTAACGTGAAGACCGTTATCGTTACATGGATAGTTCATTAATAGAATTAGAAATTAGTATTCGACTACCACTTCTTTTTGATCTTTTACTTGAATACGTTTAGACTTTTTCGATGTCGTTTGATTTTTAGATGTTTATAATTGGAATAATAATATTTTGGAACGGACAACCGCACGGCTCCTTGATCAGCATCCAAGTGCCGAATCTTGCAGCAGACAGACCTACATTAGATATTTGAATTTTTTAAAAAGTAAAGAAGATTTAGTAAAGGAATTTTGATATAAAAAATGCCGCTTAGTGCTATCAGAGTGGATAGGTCAACAATTAAAACATAATATGGTCATTTTACTAATTATTTAAAAACGTTAAATCTCGACAACAAAAATTACTATTACAATCTTACTTTTTCTCCGTGTACACGATAGTAATATCATTTCTGTATACATTACTCTTTGATATTTATTTACATGACATGGTTACAAAATGAAGCTAACTGATAATTCTTGCAATCAAAGCAGTATGTTACATGTACCTGCTGTTATCATAACCATGCGATATCAGATACAAACTATACATGAGTACTGCACAGTGCAGTTAATTTGTTATCTCCTCAGTGGAAGGCACTCCTCGTGGCCGCTCACACTTCAACATAATGCACGTAATGTATAAACGTAAGTAGTTCGGTAGTTTGAACCGACCTAGTTAACAAGACACCAGACAAACACAATATTTTGAGACCAAAACCATAGTGTGATTACTTTGTAACTGTATGTATATATGCTCACACGACTGTGCAGCGGGGTAGCCTTTCAGATGGAATGCCGATCGATTAAATGTGTAATAGAAAAATCACCTTATCTTTGATTCATGAACCTTATTTATGTGCAACGAACGGCGAGGTTCCATTGCGGACGTTTTCGTGTCAGGGGCATTTATTAGAATGAAAGCTCGCTTTTATTATTTAGAAGTCTATTTCAATTATTGATCTGAGTCGAACAATGCACGGTAAATAAATTGTTATGCGCGGTGGGTAATATATATTTTTTCAGTACATTACGATATCCGAGCTCCATTTTTTTTTGGGCTGGATGAGCCACTGTTGGCCTTAGGGGCCTTTACAGATCCGACGGGCTTGAGGTGGCCTGGCGCACGGGGCGCCAAGTCTGAACCCCGGCGTATTATTATTATTCGACGGCTCCCGGGGGAGCCTCGGCTCGGACCGTCACGCTATTATTATCACCGGTTTGGGAGGCCGCCATGCTCTCAGGGCGCTTTGGCGGGCGCTCCATGGAGTGATCAGGCTCAAGGGTCCCCGAGAGGGGACGTCGGCTTGGGCTGTAACTCAACACGCGTTTAGCATTCCGATTCGAGGGTGCCCGAGAGTTCCCGACCTCGGCTCGATCGGTAGCTATTATCTGATTGGTCCGAACTCCATTGCGGAAGTATTTGTATGACCTACTTTTGTGGGAACTGTTTGACGGCAATTTGAGATTATTATGTCGTGAGACAAATGGGGCTGGTTTAAAATTGACAGGACAGTTATCTTTTCCGTGGTAAAGCCACGCAATAGCTACTACTGTAGCTCGAAAACCGAAGTTAATTGGTAATATTTAAAGTTATGCGTTCCAATATTATTTTTTGAAAAAGTGGCGGGTGTATCCTTTACATCAATAATAATAGAAGCTTAAATTGTGAAAAAAAATGTAGATATAATAAGTTGAGTTTTAGTCGGTGTGACAATCAGCCGTTTAGCTTATTGGTTAAAGCGTCTGGGCGAGAATCCGGAAGACGTGGATTCATTTCATCTAAGTGCAGAGTTTAAAGTACTATATTTAACTTTTGCATTCCATGTAACGATTGAGATAAACTTTGGCAGTATGGTGTAAGGAGCTCTTTTTAAAGGCACTGCAGCATGATTGGAAGTGAACACCGATGAAATAATTACATACAGTTCGGAATTTAATCACACTTAAATGGAAAATATTTAAGCGGAAAATATCCAAAAAGATTACCTTAAAGGATACATATTTATTAAGGATACGCGAGATAAAACTCACGACTGGGAGACGGAGGAATGGAGGTCAGATATCTGCAGAGTTCACCGATAACGCTGGGGCCGGTGGGACGCGTCCTCATTTTAAGAGTAAAATGCAACTTAGTGCTTTACTTAGAGAAGAAAAGCAATTAAAATAACACCTCGTATTTCTATACATACTATTTGTCGGTACACCATTCTTCATGAAATTGTATGTATTTGTCCGTCTTGTAATCTCGTAATGTATTTACAGCTATTGACGAGAAACAAACAAGGTGAATAAAATTTTTGTTTTCAATAAAAAAAAAACTTTATTTTAAAAAATTCTACAAGGAATATATGATACGCCAACTATTGACAATTTGTTTTAATGAAAGAAACCGAAGTAAGCTGAAAAAATGGGCACGGACTGTTGACTAATAACTTCGAGAATCGGAATGGCCATACAACAGCCTCATTTTTAGGGTTCCGTACCTTAAAAGGTAAAAAGGAACCCTTATAAGATCACTCGCTTGTTTCTCTTGTTCTCTCCCAGTACGTAGTTAAGTTCAGGCAAAAGTCTTTACTGTTGCAGAAATGGGCAGATCGGGAAGTACCACGACCTCACAGAAGACTGGCGTAAAGTGGAAGTATAATGCTTTCGCGTTTCATCTGGTGAGTGAGGTGGCCGGAGCCCAGTTAAAAATCAAAAAGCAATGCATCTGTAACCCTACGGATGTTGCAAATGTCCATTGGGGGCGTTTATCTCTTAACATCAGGTGAACTGTCGCTTGCCACCTTCTTACAGTACAGAGTAGAGAAATTTACAACTCTTATAAATACAAAATCATTTTTATTAACAAAACTAGCGACCCGCGTCGGCTTTGCACGGGTGCAATGTGCAAAATACATAGAAAAACGTTCCCTTTCAAACACTCTATCTAGTAAAGAAAACCGCATCAAGATCCATTGGGTAGTTTTAAAGATCTAAGCATACAAAGGGACAGACAGACAGCGGGACGACTTTGTTTTATACTATGTAGTGATGAATAGAGCATTGATTTTGCCTTTGAGATTGAGCCTATAGCGTGGTCTAATCGTGATTCGGTTCGCAGGTGAGCCCCGTCCGAAAGCAATTTGTGCATTCCGAGTCCAGGATGCAACCAATCAGATGCGTGATGAAGACTGAGGAGCGTAGGCTAATTGAATGATCTACGCAGCAGATATCCGATCATTCTAGAATATCCACCGTTCCCCCTATCTGAAATTGAACCTCGAGCAATTTTGAACGTTATGCACTTCGCTCCCTAATATTATTGATGCTAAATTTCGGATGCACATGTTTCTTTCGAACGCAAAATTTGAATTTCGTATTTTTATGGAACTCCAAATGGAATCGGCAGAGTAAGAACGAGTAATGTCCCAAAAAAAAAAAAGAAGCTAATAAATATTGCTTTATGAATAGAATGACAAATTACTTTAAACTGACAATGGATTTCGTTATTGTACAATGCCCATTTTATTACAGTTATATCATAAATGAAATAGTAACTTTTTAATTTTCTCCTTTACAGATTTCCGTGGTACTGAAATACAGAATTAAGACAGTAATAAATATACTGTAAACGAAGAAATAAGTTCAAGGGGAAAAAGTTGTTAGTTGACTAACAATGAAACTAAGAACGTAGCAATTTTTACTAAAAGTTTTAAGACATATTTCATCGAAATGTAACTTAATGAATAATTTACCACGATAGCTTTCGCTTTCTTTAGCGTGGAAAGCATTTCATATCAATTTATCCGTATATTAAATAAAAGCAATGATTAATTCATGACTTTCCTCCTCAGGGGCGTAGGGAACAGAAAGGACGAGTGAAAATGAAAACAGAAAAAACTTCGATAAGAAGATTTCTCCATTCATCAACCAAAAAGGAAAACGGTGGCTTACGATTAAAGTGAAACTATCCTAAAACAAAGATTTTTTACGTTAAGACCTAAAAGTGCACGTAACAAAGATTAGAAACGGCGACCTTCATACCGCAAACCCATCACCACACTACACGCAGTAAGCGATCGCTTTTCAAGCGTAAAGTGGAGCCTCAAAGCTCAAACGGCTCAAACGAGGCTCAAGTCAGCCCTCGAGATACGAAAGTCTAATGGCACGCGTTTCCGGTTGACTGTGGGACTTTAAAAATATAGCGAGAAGATTTGCGTATGTGACATGTAAATCACAAAAGATGCAAAACGGAACAACTGCATCCAAAAAACTATTCTACTTTATTTTAAAAGTAGGTAGTTAATGCTGATGTTTCTTGAATACCGCCGCCAACAGACAACAAGAGTTGCAGCTGCGATGCAAACATTAAAAATGTGAGTGGTAACCTCACTCACCACTCGAAACACAAAAAATAGTACTTCCTCTTCATGGCGGTTCTGTGGGACCATGGCACTTCCCACACCCGCTTGCCAGAAGGGCGCAGCAGCAGTTTGGGCAGTGCGCATTCGTGCAACAGCAGAAACTGCAACGCGGACCTGCCACGGACTACCACCATGTATATTGATAAATAAACAATTATAGAGAACTGGTTCTGCTGTAATATTAAAAAAAACATTAGTATGATTGAAGCCAAAAAGCTTTGCTGAGGGAAATCGCTATTCGAAACGAATACTAATAGACCATCGATGACTTATTAAAAAAAAGCCTCTAAAAAAACATCTGCGTTTCGTCTGGTGAGTTAGGTAGCCGGGGTCGACTTTATTTAAAGGTGGCAAAGCATTTGCAACCCTACGGGTGTTGCAAATTTCCATGGGCGGCGGTTATCACTAAACATCGGGTAAACCGCCAGCTCGTTAACCAATTTCTTACTTAAAAAGAAATATTTCGATCCTAAATAGAACTGCGTAAAGCCCATTCGGTGATTCTGTGAAGCTTTATCACATATTTTTTTTACATTTGATAATTAATTAGTACTACTTGTTTTCTAGTAATAATACAAAAATAATATAGTCCATTTCATAATTAAGCTAGCGGCCCAATTAAAAAGGCACGTGCCCAAGGCAAAATCATTAAAATTATTAACATCATACATTCACTGGACTCTGAAACAATACAGTACTATCCGATAAAGAGGCAAGCCCGTGTACCACTAATTAAAATACAAAGCCATATTTCATTGCGGCTGTTAGCGTCAATAAGGGCGGGCACAGCCCGGTTTTCCCGGGGATGACGCATGCGCACTAGATAGAAGAGAAAGATTACCCCAACCACACCAACCGATACAAGTAGCGATACAAGTAGCGACCGAGTAAAAAGCTAAAATGTACGATATAATAAATGCGCGCTAGCTAATTTAATGTAGCTCAATTTGAACGCATACAATACGCTATAAATTACATAGTTCTTAAAAGGTAATTTTGAAAAAATTTCAATAGTAACTAAATGAATTCATTAATTTGATTCTCGAAATAAATTGTACAATTCGAAAGCTTATAACCATTCCAACGGCAAGTCACAACTGCTAACTGGACTTGAAGAAAGTAGCATGGTTTTAAGAGAGTAGCTTGCGATGTGCGAATAAAACGTATTCTAATACAAGTATATGTTTTATCTATATAAAGAATTACGTTCACTTACAATACTAGCAACTCGAGAAGGCAAGGGAATATAAAAAAGCTAATCGACGTGTTCCACGTACTATTCCTTACTATTACTCGTTTTGGCAATACTATGCTGCGGACCACGTGGTTGGCTTGTGAATGGAGCACGTGCTGGGCGCGGCCGCTCGATACAGCGGAGGCTGCGCTCTGAGCGCCCGCCCGGAACGGCCCAGGAGACCAGCACAACTTGACACACCCGCTGAAAGTCTAGCTGTTACGTCTGTAGCAAGATTGATCGCCGCCACGGCTCAAGTTTCAGTGGTGAGCGAGACGTAACTCCAGCCGCACTGGATCTGCGACCCGATCGACATGTATGGGAACCATGGCTCAAAGTTACTGGTCGCCGGGATGTATCAATAGTCACACCCGACCGACGTCAACAGCACGATTGATGGCTGCCACAGCTCAACTCTCACTGGTCGTAGATAGAAACACCAGCCGCACTAGACCCACGACCCGGCCAACCTCTATAGCGCGATTGATGGAAACCGTAGCTCAACGTTCACTAGTCGATCAGACGACGACCCGAGTAGAATGATGAAGCGTCGATTTCGAAGCGACAGCACTCGATTGGCTCGGTCGTTCGCGTACAAATTAGTATCGGATGTGTACGTTTTGAGTTATAGCGCTTTGGACTATTAAGACTCATTAAGTTACAAACGATTCGAGCGTTGCAACTTTGAGCATTAACAAAATTAAAACAGGCGCCTGAATTTAGTATCGCTTCATTGGCATTTACCGAAAAGTTTCTGAACTTCATCATTTGTGTATTAAAAATTATCATCGGTGAGATAGTATACAATAAAAAATAGACAAAAGATAATCAACGTTTCTAGAAAATTCTAACCTCATTCAACCCTTAATGAATAGCAACAAGGAAAGAAAAGAAACCTAGAAAGAGCAATGTAAAGTTGACCGCAAACCACAAACATAAAATACAAAACACTTAATAAGTGTAACAGGTTTTAGAGCATTTTAGAATCGAGGCCACAGACATATTATAACAACTGAAACAGTCATTCAAAATATTACATTACATGCTACATTTAGATTTTAATTATCAAACAGCAAAAAACGAGTGAGACAATTTTCCTGCGTCATTTGTCAATGTAATGTGGAATGTCTTGAAGATAATTTATTATTTTACCGACCTAGTTCATTTATCGAATAAAAGTAACTCAACCAAGTTAAGTACTGGCATGTGATCCAATGTATTCGAGCAATACGAGATCAAATCGCAGCACGGGTGACAACTATGAAAATGTCAATTGAAATTCTAACGCCCAGTTTCTGAAAGACTGATTAACGTAGAAATCAACTAATCAGTTGTCAAATGGCTTGTTCAATGTCATTTGAGTTGCCAAAACGATGGTTCAACCTTGCCTTTTGGATCAATTCGAAAACTCAGATGACATTTAACAAGCAGTTAATTTCAGAAACCGGGCGGGCAGAATCGTGAGGCTTCGTGATATTTTTTTTATTCTTGATTGCTTCTCAATACATTCATTGTAATATATTGTATATACGTCCATAACCTTAATTATTACCTAAAGAATAGTGAAACACACAAAATAAACACTAGAAATAAGGACAAACTTACTACGCCATTATTTCGTCTACAAAAAATAAACAGGTCGTTCATGGGGCAGAATGTGCGCATGTATAATAAAAGCCCACAGTCGATATTAAGTCTGCCGCTTGATCAATTTAAACGTAAAATTAAAAGTCAACTTATGGGTAAAGCATATTATACCATTGCGGAATATCTCGACGACGCCAATGTGTGGAGTTAGTGCTGTTGATACTCACGTAGGCTAGAATAAGACTTTTATTATACCTGTATGTTATATTGTAAACTGATACTTCTGAAAAAGAGCAACTGTTCAGTTTCTTGCCGGTCTCTTCTCAACAGAAACTGCTTTCCGAACCGGTGGTACCTTACGACCATAATCTAAAACTATGTACATGATTTTTGATTTAAAATTTGACGATTGATGACAACGCGCAAGCGTATTTTTGAATAAATATACATATATTTGATTTGATTTGAGGATCTCTCATATTGCCTGAATATTTTCAAAATAATAATTAAAAAATATACATTTCGAAGGAACATTATGTGAATTCCCTGATGACGACCCGAATGGCGTGGGGAAGTAGTGAGCCTGCCTCTTGCGCCAGAGGGTGTGGGTTCGATCCCCACTACTGGAAAATATTGTGTGATAAACATAGTGTTTTTCTAGTGTTTGGGTGTTTCTATATGTATAATATGTATTTATTAACAAAAGAAAAGATTAAGTATGTACATCAGTTTTCTAGTACTGGTTGCATTGCTTAGTTTGAGACTAGAGAAAGTTGTGTAAAAAAAATGTGTCAGAAAATGTGTCCACCAGTCCGTGGTGAGGTCGCATGGTGAAAAATGCTATAATAACCTGCGTTGAAAGGAGATCTTTGCCTAACATTAGGATTTATACCAGTATAGCCTGTTGTATTAGTGAAATAAAATATTAAAGTCTGACTCAAAAAATTTGAAATATATGATGTATATATATGAATACTATAATGTATTTCAGTCCACATTTCCTTTTAATAGAGCAACGGAAATCGAGAATATTCTTTAGTTCAAGATTCAAATAAATTCGTCAAGAATAGTATTATAAATAAACTTTTGTATTTTTTCAGAATACGTAAGCACATTCATATTTCTGCCTTTCCAAAACTTTTGGTATCGTATAAGAAAAAGAGTTTACGGTGTTTTTATCGTCGATAAAATTAAATCAAAGCAGTAGATAGTGAACGTTTATATTCATAGCACGAATTTCAAACGATCGCAGATGAAAGGGCCAACTAGAAGAAGAGCAGAAGGTACCTTTGTACTAGCGGAGTACTTTCGAAACAACAACATAATCCGAATCCGATAAACTTGAACGTTTATAGCGACGTGTGAGCTTACGACATCTTGACTCTACATCATGTTTCGAATATATCTATGGTGCCAGAGCATGGATTGTTACAGAAATTACCGTTAACCCTCTATCGCTATATTGTATTAACCTAACTGCTATACTATGATTGAACCGCTGTATTTCGGGTGTGCTCACTGTATGCATGTCCGCGCCTTCGCCTTTAGCTCAATCGCTCGAGCAACCTGAGTCTAAATACCGGTGCCGGCACCAATGAAAATGTTGATAACAACAATTGTAAGTGTCGCTTTATCGCGTGTTTAGCGGTGGTGAAAAACAATTTAGAAATAACAACAAAAAAATTATATTTTGAAAATGTGTGAAGTCTACCGATCCGTAGTGGATTCGCATAGTAGTAGTAAAGTAAACGTGACAGTATTACATGTCCCACAGCTGGGCAAAGGCCTTCTCTATACAGAGGGTGTCAGGGCATTGTCCGCCACGCGGCCCCACTGCGGATTGGCGGACTTAACATACCTTCGAAATATTTTTTTGTTATTATTTCGAAAATGTGCAGGTTTCCTCACGATGTTTTCCTTCACCGCGGGGCACGTGATAATTCAGCACTAAAGTTAAAAACGTCATTGCCGGCACCGGGGATGGAACTCGGGTTACTCGGGTTGCTCGAGTATATCATATATTATATAATTATATCATTGAGTATTCTTTTATTTATCCGTTAATTTCTTAATATTATGAAATATGCCTGAATATAATGTCAAAGGGTAATAGGTATTGCGCATGCCAGTTGATGTTATACGTTAAGTAAACCGGAAGTGCCGTAAAAGTTTTAAAAATCCACCATTAAAAAAAACAACCAGGAAATAAACACGGATAGGGGTTGAAGTACATTATCCAGATGTCTCAGTTCACGGTCAAATTTGAAGCGACGTAGTTGTTGAGCACCGGCAAGCAATCGACATAAATCTGGGACAGTGGAATTTAAAGTGAGAAATAAGAAAATTACAATATTTAATGTTACATTAATAAATTGTGTACATAAAGTGTATTGCTATACATGATGACAACTGTACAAAATACCAAAATATTTTTCCCAAAGTTTTAAAAATCACAAGCATCAATGGATACATATTAGTTATTAAGGTTAATGATATTCTTTTGGCATATTGGCCAAACATGCTGGTATTATGCCAACAGTTGATTGAATCTTAATTAAATTTATCTCATAAACACGATTGCGTGAAATAAAATCGATTTTGTACAATCTGAATCACAGAACTGTTACAGAACATTTATATCCGCATGAGCACATGCATGGCCCTACCCAACGCGGAGGGCCCAAACCCGTGGGTTCTGGCTAGCCCACAGGTTCTGCGTCAGATGAAGCTTTAATAGTCTCGGGACTGAAAGCACAAACATCAGTTAATACAAGATACAAGAACATTTATATATAAGGCCCGATAATTTAATTTTCTAAACCTAAGTTCACGGCGGCCTACCATAGACGAATATATTGTGAACGATATATGTTTCCTTCTTCCATATAAAGAATAGATGTGAGATTAATACTCGAATCTTATATAGGCAACTAACTTAGGCCCCCACTGAATTTTAGATAGTGATGAAATAAAACAAATAATTTTACGGGATACATCATAATTATCCTATCTCTATAAATATATTATTTCTCAAAGATGTTTTTGTCAGTGCACCTTTCCGGGATCATGCGAAAATTGAATACCGCCGCCCATGGACATCTGCCACACCCGAGGGTTAAAGATGCGATAGTACGCTGATTCGAAAAAGATGGCGAAAATTATTCATCAAATTTAATGATTCACACACATGATTTTGAAACTAATGTTTACCACTATTGTCGAAACCAAATAGACGGAATGTAGGTAGTTAATGTTTTCATAAAGAAACTCGTTTGTTTCTGAGAAAAAATGTATCATAGATGGCAATCTATTTACATTTCGTTCAAATGAAAGATAGCGAAGTAGACTGATAAACATTATTATTCAGAATAAGATACCTGTTATTGATAAATAGGTACTTAAACATTATTACATTACCATTCGGTGACTAATACTTGGTACTGTACCAAAATTTCGCACGGGTCAACCACTTTATTGTTAAATCTAGTCTAAACATTGCTTAATTTTCAAATGGGATCGAAAAACGTTAAGCGTAAGGCGTTGCTCCGTGAAAAAGTTACGAATACAAACAAGCTATGGCATTTATTTTCATTTTAATTTATAATACACTTGTAGGGAATCTTACGGCTAATGCAAGAGATTAATAAATCAGCATAAAAACAGGTGGCTAATTAAAAATCCCAACTTAAGGGCATTACACGATCCCTACTAATATTATAAATGTGAATGTAAGTTTGTTTGTTGAGCTTTCACGCCAACACTACGGAACCAATTATAATGAAACTTTGTACACATATTCTTAGAGGTATTTAAAAAGGACATAGGATTCTTTTTTTTTTTTTTTAAATATTTTTATTAAAGCACTTCAACGCGGGCGGAGCCGCGGGCTTAAAGCTACTTTTACATACTGGCATAAGAATAATGGACAGAGTAAATAGACAGTACATTAGTATAACAATTTTTTGTTAAAAAAAAGCCATCGCTAAGTAATTTTCTTATTCGATTGCCTGTTTTACTTCGTGTTGTTCGGCTCTATCGTTGAAAGATATATAACTATTAAAAGAACCGGCAAGTTGCGACACGGGCGACGGGAAACTTCTCAAAAGTTCTAAAGCCTCTTACTTGCCCCAAGTTTGCGGTTCAAATTAACTTGACACTCTGAATGGAGTTCTTCCATATCCAACTCTAATTGATGCTATTCCTTGGCGGGCTCTACCGTAACTATCTGTTATGTGTTACGCATCAACGTCGACGGTTAATGTTTGTTGTCGGGACTCCAAAAGCGTAGTCATGATAAGTGGCCAGGTACTTCTACATTTGTTTTACACATTTTTAAATTTTATCTTAAGTACAAAGGTTAGCGCTAAAAATTAAAAATTAAATAACTGAAACAATCTATAGTACACAGAAGAATAAATACACTAATGAATAGTTTCTACCCGTGCGAAGTTTACGAACAATACCGTGATCAGTGAACGAACATATTATATATAATTATTTGTAAATATATATTTATAAATGAAATGTATCTTATTTCTATATATCTTAGCATTAAACAAATAGTAAATCGATGTTATTACGATATTCTTACAAGAAATTTTTAAAAGAAAGTTTTTTTTAATGAAAATATTTATTTTATTTTACTTCTTCTACAGCTGTAACACACACGTTATATAATGGTAATAATATAGTTTTTACGCTCAAAATGCAATCATTTATGCGTTGATGTTTTGTTTCTTTTTTTCAATGAACATAACAATGTAATATATAAAATACTTCAGTCACAGTTTTAGTGTTTAAATGATGAAATTTAACATGTGTATTCAGTAGTTTGAGAATAGAATTTATAACAATTTTGTATTTTTCTTACTTTTATTTTTTTCTATCCTACAAATAATTTATATAGCAAAACAACAATTGCCTGATCAGCTACTTAATTTATATATAAGTACTAGCGGACCTGCCAGACGTTTTACTGTACACACGTCCTAAATCCGAAAATTTCGAGTTTTTTTCTACCCGAAGACACACAAATAAATTCATTAAAATCAGTGACATACACATGTACAGAAGAATTATATATATAAAGATAATTCGCGAACATAACGTTTGGGTTAGCGAGGTCTCGTAACAAAAACAGATACCTTTTCGTGCAGCTAGCCCAGGAGGTTAATAAAATAACACTGTTTTACGTGCGAGTGTAGCTCTTCCCAGAAAAGGAGCTGACCACGTTCCGGATAATAATGCTCAATTTGTTAAAAGCGTTATCGCATCATATCCGTCTAAGCGGCTTCTTAGAACTGCTCACTTTCCGTGAAATCGAACAGTAGAAACATAAACCTGTTATTTTTAACTGCAACTCATGAACGAATTTTATTAATAAACTATTTTCATAGTACACTATTCTTCTTTGATGTTGATGACAGGGAAAACAGTTCATGATGTATATATATTTAATGGGTCAAGTAAATTAAAGTTTTATGTATAACTATTTTACTGAATCTTTTATCCTCCTAATTTGAGAATCAATAATAATAACGGGAAAATTTAGTTAGAAAGTTATTAAAAAAACTGTTAAAAAAATTTTAACACAGTAAAATATGTCATAACTAAGCTTCTGTTTAGCTTATAATGCCTGGTAAGCACATTCTGCGAAGCAAAAAAAATTTGGAAAAGATAGATAACCCTCAGGTTAATTAAGAAATTAGAATGTCAAACTTTTCAAGATGTCCCATAAGCATGAATGATGCATAGTGTTCTTAAAAAAATTAACTACATAGTAGGGGTAAAACAGTCTATTTCAATGTGCGGTATTCGCGTAAATGCAAGAAATCAGTAAATCGACAATCTTTTATTTTTTATATTTTTTTCTACATATTTTAATTTTCTACATATTTTAAAATCGACAATCACTTTTTGAACCAACTTGATGAATCTTACAACAGTTTAGAAATACGAAATTACTGAAACATGTCTGAGGGTAAAATATCAAAGCTTTCGGGTAACGTGACAACACTGACAGACATTTAAAAAACGCTCCAAGCTTTCCCAGAGCAAGAATGAGTATCACAGCGGACTCTCTTATAAAGAACACAAAACGTTCCCACAATAGCGGCTCAGATGGCGACGATAATCGGCCGTATCGTGAAATGAATCTGTTCAAATTTAGAACGCCACAACACGACGTAAGGAACGTGACACACTGGTATGTACTAAACTATACGACACAAATTGTTTCTTTACTGCACGATGCCCTTGCCTTGTTTTTCAAACCAAATCAACAAGAGTTGTATAAATGTATACGATAACGCGAGTGCAATAAAGAACACAATAAACTTTATCGGTTCAATTACTTGTAGCATTGACGACCGTCCATTGTACATAAATATAAGATAACCCGATGACTTATAAATCGAGTTGCATAAATTATAACCTCTCAAAGCGAAATCTAAAAGACGAGGGAGTCGACAACTGATCCAATCTCATGTGGTATGAATTGAGTCAGAACGAGTTTGGGACTCTCAAATCACATAATTATGTTTAAGGCAAAACATGTACCTACTTTGAGATCACATCTATATTGTGACGTCCTTACGGTGAAAATACTTTACATGTGATAAAAGTGAAATTTCTTATTGCCTGATTCATATGATGGAATCCTCAAGTATTTATATGAACCCAGATATTTTTTCCGGATCCGGGTTTATGTGAACTTGCTTCTTAAAAAAGTTCTTAATCATAGGATGCCAGAGGTGATTTTTTTAACTTAACATCACAACAACAGCTGTGTATTAGACAAACAACGAATGGCTCTCTTTCTCCCGCCTGGGTTATATCTTTCGTCTCTCTCGTGTAACGAAATGCGCCTGAACGTGACGCGTCCTCGAAGTACTTATCACTTCGACTTCCCGTCAAACTATCGAATTGACGCCTTAGAAAATTCACAAGTGAAGCTCGAAATGCGATGGCGTCTGCGCTCAGCGTCTGGCGCGTCGCTATATACGGAGCATTGTGGAGACGCATTTTACACCGTTCGCCATGAGACCGGAACAATCGAAGAACATGAGAAAGGGAAGAAACGTATTTTAAGATGATGATAGCTAAGTTTCTCTAGGTGGAGAGACATCTTAAGAGTAAGAGAACTGTAATGGGGGGGGGGGGGGGAGTGATAAACACAGGATCCCCCGCTTAATAGCATATGTTACGGACAATAAACTATTTTCCCGATCCTCCACGGCCTCACATAAGATCGATCTGAAGTGGAAGTATAATACTTTGGCGTTTCGTCTGGCGAGTGAGGTAACCGGAGCCCACTTTTTTCAAAGGTTGTCAACGCATCTGCAAGCCATCAGATGCTTTAGATGACGTTTGCGGCGGTATTCACTTAAGAGCATGTGACTGCTCGCTTTAAAAATTTCATATTTGAAAATAATTATAATACATTGAAATATTCTAGGGGATTAATGTCATGTAGATGAAATATAAAACGTACCAACAGATTTAAAAGAGTAAACTCAATATGTAGTCACTGCGCGAGAAAGCATTGCTAACACTTCATCAAAAATCACCACTCACACTTGTGCTGTACGTATTTAATTACGAACATAATTCTGTAATCGTGAGTGGACCCAACGAAAAGTAATACAAGGACAACTATTTATACATACTAGCGGACCCGACAGACGTTGTTCTGTACACACGACTTAAATCACCATACAATAAAAAAAATATAAAAAGTTGTATTGTCCCGAATTGTGAAACCATTCTCGAATCGAATTGAAGACACACAAAAAGTTTTATTAAAATCGGTCCAGCCGAACGTACAAAAGAATTAAATGTATACATAAAGAAGATAAGTTTGCACTCACACAAGCGTGACACCAAAGCACGCGGTGCAATCCATTATCCAGAAACAACAAGTTTTGTTGTCCCCGTAGTAATAACGAGTAGAGCGCGCAGCCGTCTGAATGCAGGTGAGCCATATCCTGACCTGAATCCAGACATCATTGTTGTTTTCGACGACCTCAAGCCCCCTCGCGCTACAGTCGCTGGCGCACTGTATCGGCTCAATGGGATATTTTTATTTCTACACGTAACGAGGGTAAAATACTCCGTCTGAGGAATAAAGTGTTCCCGAAACTAGGTTGCCGCTCGTCATTGTTTTGTACTAACTGAGAAATATTGAGTTTTCGCACTAACAGTGCAGACATTAAACAATAAATGTACACTAGTTGACCCGTGCAAATATATTACCGTGATCAGTCGCCTAATGTTATTAAGATAACGTACAAATAAATAAATATCAATGGAATTAATCTTATTTTGAGTATTAACGGTAAAATTCAATCCACTTCGCTATTTTTTTTTTTTCATTTGTATAAATTATCAACAGATGTCAATATCACATATTCTTTATATAAGAAGTTTTTAAACGAGTTTTTTTTTTTTAAATGAAAACATCTAAATTTTACTGTTTGTTTATAAAATGATGTGTGAATCATTAAAATTCATCAAGAACTATGAAAGTTGTGGCGTTCTGACAAATAAACCCCTTGAGATATGATGCACAGAGATAAATTTGTATACTTTAAATGTGTAAATTTTAATAACAAAACATACTAGGCTTATTGTTTGATAGACGCTTTAAGCGCAGTAAAAACATTACACCGTTGTTCCAAGCCCAACGTGTTTTAATGGATAAGAGTTCGTAACTCAGTACATGTCTCTTTGCAACGTCTTACAGAAACGTGTTCGTATAAAATATCCGTTGAGGAGATTGCATCGTTAAGTGTTGCGATTTTTACCCGTATAAAGCATAACGCAATAAAATTAAAAGGCCACAAACCACGTATGACTCACTGTTGAGTCAGCGAGGGAACGCTGCGACATTTAAAAAGAATGACCCCGAAGTAAGCGACACAGCGCCGACTCCGAAAAGAAAGCACACGCTAAACGTAAACGAGATCGGTTAGGGAAATTTATCCTATTACGAGACTAATTCACACGATGGTTGCATCTTCAGCGAGATATTTACAACTTGTTTCCTTATTAATAATTACTAGTGCATAATGTAGTAAGCTTTAGAAGCGTTGACGAACTCTCACAATCGTCTTAAGTCGCTCAGAGTTAGCGGTGTGTTATAATTTCAATAGTAATCAATATGATGGTCATTGAAATTTAAAATGAGGAATCATAAATTAATATAAGTAGAACTAAGTAATTAAGATGTTTATTGGAAAAATTTAATTTTCTTGGAAATCAAACATTTAGGTAAGTGTACGTTTAATAAGTGAAATCATCCATACCACGATGGAGCAAATAAAAATATTCAAAAAATAAAAACATACAAAATAGTAACACATGAGCTTTCGAGCATTTTATTTCGTCTAGGTGTACTAGCTAATACGATTTCTACTAAAAACTTTTTTTATTCGAATAAATGATAATACATAAATCTAAATCAAGCATGGTTTTAGATCCTGTTAATAATTTCAAAACAATCAAATTTATCCCTGATACTTAGTTTAAATGAAAATATACTGAACACCTATCCGTTTATAACGTCTATAACGCTTTTATAATGTCACAGAATCCCTCATAAATGCATTCGATAAGGAAAGCTCGCATTTTCCAAGCTCATTACTAGGTAGGTAAAGAACTTATTCATTCTGCATTCACTGTTAGCTCGGTCACGGAAGAATGGGCGTATTTTTCATAAACGGAAAGAAATCGCCGACTCATGTTTAATGTAAAAAGGTCTCTCTATCTGCCGCGTACAAAACGAAGCATTTTTTCCGCACAAAAAACGCCTCCGCTAACTCTGCGGGCGGCCGAGTTGCATTATCGTTTTGAACGAGCCCCGAAGGTCCTAAGTGGGTTATCAAGCGTGCCCGCATAGTCAAATATTTTCATGTTCAACACGACCGTTAGTTGTTGCTGTAACAATGAAAATTCTTCTGATAATACTTATTCCATTTGAATTTCTGTTACACGGGTCGACGGGACGCAAATCGTTTTAAATGCAGATCGCATCCGTATACTTAACAAAGAAAATAACAATTACAAGTAAAATAGAAGGTAATAAAATAATACTAGTAGAGGGCTAATATTTAC
This sequence comes from Iphiclides podalirius, assembly GCA_933534255.1. Lineage (NCBI taxonomy): Eukaryota > Metazoa > Arthropoda > Insecta > Lepidoptera > Papilionidae > Iphiclides > Iphiclides podalirius. Next base: position 2,932,196 of record OW152822.1, on the reverse strand, counting down.
AATAAAAATTTAAATTCCTCAACACCTTCTTTTCTTTACTGGAATAACGACCAACGTGAGATCAACGCAAACATCAGATCCCAAAGCAGAAAAGGAAATTACGAATTTACCAACCAAAACTGTACACCATTACTCACGACTTTGAACACTACTCGTATATTAAAAAAATGCATTATAATTTGCAACTGTTGAATTAACAAAAAGAAATAAATCAATTTGCAAGAACAAAAGGGAGCGTGCCGAAAGACAGAAAAATAAGTTGAGTATTCATTTTGAAACATAAAAAAACCCACCAACACAACTGCAGAAAAAATAATTATAAAATTAATCCAAAAACGATACATTTAATTATAAAACTATGTCACTATCACTAACAACTAAAGCCTGGTTTCAATATTCTATCTACAAATAGATTTTGATACAAGCGATAGGTATTTGACATTGACGTCAAAATTTTTGAATCGAATATTTGAAATGGCCATATAATCTACATAATAATATCATAATTTAATATATTATAATTTAATATAAAAATATACATAATAATATAATATAATAATTTACTTACACATCGGCCCTTTTGGCATTTTTTGCCAAATAAAAAGACATGTCATACACTGAAAAAATCATTGATATTAAATAATTTAGTAGGAAAAAAACGCACGACCGACTCGAGCATACATATCATAGTATCGACAATCAACGTGTGAGCTTCTAAAGGCACGGCCTACATAGGGTAGCAGGTAACTAACAAGCCACTAGAGATAACGAATTCAGCGCGAAACGATGCAATTGGGAAATGGGACTGTTTATGTTCCCACGGGGGGCAATTTTTTGCCCCAAAGCTTAACATTTGTGAAAGCTCAACATTTGTGAAAGCTTAACATTTGTGCTGTGTGCAAGACGGGAATTTTTTGAGCGAAGACATTTCAATGTAAGCATTTTGTAGTGATAGTGAAAATTTATACAATTTCATTGATGAAATTTATTATTTCAATAACTATTTATTACTTTTAATAATATTATAAATGTGAATGGAAGTTCGTTTGTTACGCTTACACACCAAAACTACTCAACCCATTTTCATGAAACTTTGTATACCTATTCTTAGAGAGGATATAGGATTATTTTTATTGAAAAAAAGATGTTTATTTAAGGGCTTCAACGCAGGGGAGTCGCGAGCGAAAAGCTAGCATCATACAATACTTATTAATTTTTTTTTAATTAATTGGTAAATATAAATACTGCTTTAAATGTCCGTGACAGTCCCCAAGTTTTATGTCAACCTAAGAAGACATACTATGTGTCTGATATGAAAAATAAAGTTTTATGAGTACCAGAAATCAAACTGTAACCAAATTGTACTTCCATACAATTCACAGACATTTTCCACTAGGCAGCATTACTTAATGCAGAATATATTATACCACCGAGATGAAAAGGTGCTTTCCTATTAAATTTGTTGCATTAATTTATTTAATCTAGCCAATCGAACATTCATTAGTAGGCTAATAAAAGATAACTTGTTAAAGTTGAGTCTTAACGTAGGTAAAAATTACAACAAATCCAATTTAAAGACTCGAATTGATACTTCACATAATGATGTTATTTAATCGAATGCGGGTAAAACTGGGAGCCTAATGAACGTTTTTACGTCGACCCATGCCTCTGGAATGGGTTTAGGAACGACGGGAATGTAAAGGGAAAATTGTTACGTGATAAAATCCGTAAAATAGTTTAATATATTATAGATAAGCTATACCACATCCACTTCTTTTTCAAATAGAAAAGATACGTAAGACCATATTACCCGCCGTAATCTGTTGAGTCTCAAGAAAAGTCTCATATCAAAAGAGTTTTATTTATACAGTAATCCATTGCGTAATGCAAGGATTCGCCTATAGCGGGCTTGATTATCCGCGGCTCCGGTTTAAATACGATACGTTGCAATAACAAATAGACATTGAGCACATAATGGGCATGTTGTGCACGAGATAGAAAATAAATGTTTATTGAAAACTGGAATACCTAGATGTTCAAAGGTGTGGACTTTATCTTTAAATATTTTTATGTGAGAAGGTGACAAGCGACCTGGCGGTTAACCGATGCTAACTGATAACCACCGCCCATGGACATTTGACACCCGTGGGCTTGCAGATGCGTTTCCACTTCTTAATAAAGTGGGCCCAGCTACCTCACACATCGGGTTAAACGGAGGAGTATAACATTTCATCTTCTGTGAGGTCGTGGTACTTACTCTCGCTGTTGCACGAATGGGCAGGTCCGTCCACCTGCCCATTCCTGCAACAGCGAAGACTGTTGCGTGACCCTAATACAGCTAGCCCAATGTAATCACCATCTATTTCATTTTAACATACTTTTGCTTTTGTAACATAAAAAGGTCCATTATCTTTTATAATAAGGTAAATACGTTTAGTTCTATCAGTTAAAACTTTATGCATGAATATTTCATAAACTCTAAAGACTCAACAAGTGAACTTTTATTTTAATTTTGACTCATAATTAATATTTGGCGCATATTATCTTTCGAAATTTTGAATATACATATTTGAAAAGAAAAACACGTTACGAGTTTTATGAAAAAAACGACTATTATTTATATTATTAATGATAGAGTTATCTTTGAAAGTACGCTTTTCGTATATGTACATCCGAGGACGTTCACATTATAACAAATCGAAGTATAAAAATCCGTGTAACTGTACACGTTCTACTAAGCGAATGCACTCTACGTAAGATATAAATCAACACGACGGTGAGTCAAAAGGCAGACACACTGACCACAATTAGCATAGATTATCAACTGATTGACAGGAAGACGGGTATGAGCACAGACAGAGTTTGAATGGGCCCGACTTCAGGTCACATTCGTAAATGACAGGTGACAGATGGTGCTGTCAATCTTCGCAACAGCATGGCGAGCACTAACGGGGCTATTGAAGAACCGTGTGAAAGGATTACCGACTGTCTTAATCTTAAAGCCGCATAAGCTGAAGCCAGTAAAGATGGGAAAGTATATATAAGTACATAAAGTCACATACCAAGCTGACTTTATGTATGATTACAACGCTATGTAATGGGCGAAAGTATAATATAAATAAAATATTAAATCTCACATAAATCTTCGAAAAAATATATATATGTAGATAACAATAACTGATTGCCAATATATCGATATCAACAAACAATTTCTAATAAAGTAAAAAATACCTAACCATCACGTTACTTCTAAATAAAAAAATGTACGAAATGTAATAAAATAAAATATTATCTCAGCTAATTTCATTCGGTACTCTCTCAAAATAACGCGAGAAACAAATAAGAAATTAATGAAAAAACATGAAACATCCGTTAATTAGGAAATTACATTATAAGTAAAAGTTATTATAACGCTGCTGCTCAAAGAGAGAACGGGCACAGATTAATGTAAAATTAAATTTCGGGATTAATCTAATAAACGAGGGTTATATTACCGCATTGACGAGGCATGACCTTTTCATTTAAAATTAGCGCAAAATTAAACACATCTTACAAAGTTTCCCTCGATACTTGAAATCGGGATTACTTAATTAACAAATTATACTTAGGAACATAACTGGTAATTATTTTTTTATCTTGCAATCAAAACATACCTAGAAAGTGATAGATAAACTGAGACTAGTCAGAAGCCAAGTGGTAGAATCCGTAGGTAGGGACCCGAACGTGTATTATTAGTTTAGATTCGCAAGGGCACTTTCCCCGCACTATGAAGCCGGTAGGGGATCATTAGTGTGACATCCTAAAGACGAGAAGACCCTCAACTTCGCAACTGCTGCGGCGGCTCAAACCTTTTTTTCCAAGAAAAGGAGGTTAAGTGAGGACGGGGCTTGCACGAGGCCCGACAACGCTGCTTTGGATAAACGTCCCCGATCTTTATGAAAGCACGATAAACTCGAGACGACGTGAAAAAATGAGCCGTAATTAATGAGACAAGCAATAAATGCGTCTTCGTGTATAATCTTCTTTTTTAAATGGTACATTTATTGACTTTGTTCAAAAACTTTTTGCAAAATAGGCGTAGAGTGGCGAACTTAACACCATTAGGTGTCTACCAGTCTCAATCGACAAATAAATAGAGAAAAGAAGGAGGTGCGACATATCAAATGAGAAACAGTGAAAAATAAATTAAATTAATACATTTAAACGTATATAAATATTTATAAAAATGATATACATTCACAAATATATACAAACCTACATAGGATTAGTTAGATATTAAAAGGGAAAAACAACTGGAAAAATAGATTTAAAAACTCATTCATATTACATCAATGGAAAAAACCGGCCAAGTGCGAGTGGGCCTCGCGCACGGAGGGTTCCGTACCAATATCTATAAAAACGGCAAAAAAAATCACAGACTGCCACGAAGCACGAGCCAACATCCATCGACTTCCCGCACATTTGCACCGGTCGACACTCTATCTACTGGGGGGTTGTTCTACATTGAGTTGGCCAGTACGAGAATGCCACACGAGAAACTTTCTTCCCCGTCGGTTATCGGCCTTTGTACCTTATTTATTTTACACCTTTCCAAACCAAAACCCCCGTGTTGCCGGAGTCCAATCCCGGTACCGACAGCAACGAAAGTTTCTGGATAAAGAAAAACATTACATAACAAATTCAGAAAAACATATTCCGTGGACATGTCAAGCCTGTCGAACCGCGTGGCGGTTCTGTTGTAATAACCCTCTGCAAATAGGAGCCCATCGCAATTTCTGTACATAGATTGTGTATGTGAATAATCAATACCATATTACAGTCACGATGTTCATCTTAGTACTCGGGGAACCAAAGCATATTTTTTCCACCAAACCGACCAGATTAGACGAAGTTCCATCGATAAATTTATTTTTTACTACCACCGAAGTAAGTAGTGTTCACAGCGGGTGTGTGTCCTCTGCGTTGGTGCGTGGGCGTGCATTCATGTCCGTTAAGTGGTACCGGGTCTATCCCACTTGGAGCGTTTACGGTGTTTATGGCGTGGCCGAAGATATCGTGGAGTGATAGTGTTTTGATTTACGACCGCGCTCGTGTCAGGGGTCAAGTGCTATTATAATGTCATTCGGAACGTATTTTAGCTGAAATTCGCAGTTGAAGTGTGCTATCGCTCGGAAGTGTAGAAGTTAACATTCGCTGGTGAAATTCATTGTGCATTAGAAAATGACGTATATTACTTCATTAAAGTTTATAGAAAACTTCATTACTTTTACTGCTATTACTACTACATTATACTTAATTTTACTTCGTCGTATTTAAGTCAAATATTGTTTTGCGCAATTTAAATGAGTAAAATGAGTCAATGCTAATTCTATGTAATTGTCAGTTATCATATTCTTCATCTCAACCGCAGCTATTAATCGTAAACACGCCTTCACCTTAGATTTGAGATTTATCTTAAACTAGCGACCCGCCCCGGCTTCGCGCGGATGCAATGTATTATACATATAAACCTTACTCTTGAATCACGTGTAAAAATAACCGCATCAAGACCGGTGCGTAGTTTTGAAGATTTAAGCATACATAGAGATACACAGACAGCGGGACGACTTTGTTTTATACTATTTAAAGTCGACCAACATGATTTTTTTATATATTTTATGTACTGGCAGATCACGTGGTCAACGGTGAAGTAAAACATCATAAGGCAATCTGAATACTTTCGAAATAATCACAATAAACCTTTTCGAACATATGTGGAGTCTGCCAATCCGAAGCGGGGTCCCGTGGTGGACTATGTATGCCCTAATACCCTCTGCACAGAGAATACCTTTGCCAAGTAGTGAGTATATGGGCTGTTAATTAACTTTACTCTTAAAATAGAACGCGCTATTATGAGTAATTGCGTAGCGTTATCGCGAAATTAAACTTATCTCCCGCATTGTTGCAGAACTCGATGTTGATTAAAAATCTAAATCAATAATCTTTTACCATTGAATTGGAAGAACCTTTAGCAAGAACGAACGTACGTGGACGTTCGTTCTTGCTAAAGGTGTCCGTTGAATTTATCGTTGAGACCAAACTCGATCGTCGTGTTATGTTTTATAGCAATTAAAGTGTAGGAAAATTGGGGTCACTTTAATTAGGAAATTCAAATTTTGTATATAACATAAGAGTAGTAAGGGTTCAAAGCATTATTGGTCAACGGGGAAACAAAAATTGGTATTGTTTTTTAATTGATTCGTCTTATTGCCTGTAGCCTACAAGGGTAATCAAGTAGTTGACAAAAAAAAAAGAACATTATAAACGCAATATACTGGCAACATTGAAAGATTTGTTATATTTATGCGAATATTTATTGTTATGTGAAAACTATATCAGTTATTTTAGATATTATTACATCACATTTTCGAGCCCTTTGGTGTGAATAAGTTACGCCTCGCCGTTCCATTTCTTTGAGGTTTAAGTTTCGAAGCATTATAATATAGATAGAACCATTCGTCGACTTGCTACGGAGTCTATTAACGGCGAAGAGCCAAGACTTTCCAATTTACTCGTTGTCAAACTTGAGCGGACGCGCCTCGGCGGGTTCGAATTTGAAATCACTTCGGCCGCGAAGTTCCAAACTGCTGTTCCCGAGGAAAGTTTTCCTATTGGCGTTTTTATCTTATTGCACGTTATTTACATCATTAACAAAATGCTTATAAGAATTGGGTTGAACAATTCTTGATTCATGAGACGAAGCGGTTATGAACACATAATTTAATCGGCGGCGTTTTAGGCGATTACATTATTACCTCAATTGCGCATGATGTGTTATACCTGTGTGTGAGTCGGGACGTAGGTATATAATAGGTACAAGAGCATGGATGTCTAACACTTTTCAAAAATACTTATGCAAATTTAGTAGAGCAGAAACCATGGCTTACTCAGAACTGAAGGTCTTGATATATTATTTCTAGTTAGGATTATGTAAAGTATAATCATATTGATAAGACAAATGTACGTAATTAAAATGAACATTTTGACTACCGATAGTTTTTTTTAAATCTACCACCGTTTCGTAATGAGGTTCCTCTAACAGAGAAGAAACAGGCGAAAGAAACTTTTAGGATAAAAAATCTATTACAAAATTAAAACAATCACCAGCAAAAAATATTTGTGAAAAAAGTTTTTTCAATTTTTAAGTGGTAATGCTAACGAAAAAAGATTTACGACAACCCTCATTAAAAATATTATTATCAATCATCAATTCACTTAAGAAATAATGTACAACCCTAACAATGGTATTCATATGAAGTAGCGATGGGTCGTTGAAGGTATTTTCATCAACTTAACGCTAACGTTGATTCATGTTCGTCAACTAGTTGATCAACTAGTTAAATTCGAAAACTAGTTAACGTGACACATACATACATAAGTATGTTAAATTGCAAGCCCTTTCTTCTACTAGGGAAAACGGATGAAAGCTATCTATGCATAAATCTAACAAATCTGAATTTTTTTTTGATTGAAACAAAAATTTTTCTTATCAAAATCAACCATCACGCTGGTGTTTAAAAATGGGTACTAAAACACTGATGAAAATATTTAAATATATTTCCGCTTCAAGTACTTTTTAAAGTTAAAGTGCCCAATTTGTTCGATATACATTACAAACAGCTTTTCCGCCAGAACTGTCTTTTTAGGTATGAAGCCATAACTCACTGTTAATACGTTCAATTATTTTGAATTTTGAACCCACAGTCCTCTATACACTTAAATAATCATAAATAAAAATAAAAAAACACTAACCACAAAGTGAAATTCTGATAAACAAAACTAATAACATAAAATAAAATTCAAAATATAATTAATTAAAAATTAACAGATTCACAAAAAAAAACACTAAACATGAAGTAGAAGTAAAGACTGATAATATTTACGCAAAGCCGCAAAATATTCCATAACCTTGCGCGCAACTATTCACAAACTGTCAAACAAAAATAAAGAAAGCGAACTTAAACATGTCCTTCATAAAATTAAACAAACATTTCAACTCAACTCTGTGACGTTTTTTTTTCAACGTAAGGTTTTCAATTCGTTACGCTTATGTTCCGTTGACTTAACGTATCGTTGACTGCGTTTTTAAACGAATTGATTCAACGACACAATTTACGAAACGACGTTAACGAATTCAACTAGTTGATTTCAATGACAGTTAAAGTTAATTCGTTAACAAGAGATCAATGGTTGATTCAACTAGTTCGTTGATTCAACGCCCATCGCTAATATGAAGTAGTGTGTTGCAGAACCCTAATATAGAAGACGATAATGAGGTAGACAACCCTGCCCAGACACAGCCTTGACAAGTGAAGCGTTATAGAACGCTTTTAACGGACAATTCGACAACCCTACGGTGAGGCAGACGCGCATCAGCTGTGCACACGTGGGCCGCCGCCTCTATTTCCGCGGGCGGGTCAACGTCCGCCGGCCTTGGCGGGACGGTCGACAGCCGTCGCGACATCCGCGGCCTTGGACTGTATTCGCGAGGATTTGGCAAAAAAAAAAACATCGTCACACCGCGACCGAGTGCCACTTCGTCACGTCCGAACGTCGAATTCCCGCCGAAGGCCGTTCACTCTCGCTTTTCGAGCGGTGCGCGAAAACAATTGATTTATTGCGTCAAAGTATAGTATCAGCCAATATATGCCGCACTTCTGGGCAAAGGCCTCCTCTGCACAGTGGGTATTAGGGCATAGTCCATCATACGACGACTGCGGATAGAGACTTCACATATCTTCGATTTCTTCTATTGATTTTTTTTTATTATTATTTCTAAAAGGATCATAACCGTGACCATCATATAATAACTAACTCCCAGGTTTGATAGAACAATAACATTTATACATTTTCCTACATTTGATTTTGTATTGTCCCGTCTTCAGTCAGATGACTTTTAAATGCATTTTTACAGTATTTAGTTAGAGAACGAGCTATCAATATCAATAATATAGACTCGAAATAGGAACAACAATATTAGGTCCTATTTTATCTATATCAGACGAGCGGTTCACATATCGTAAATGACATGTTTGTCAGGATATCCGTAGCCAATGTTTACTTTAACCGACTCAAGGAAATAAAGTGAGGGGCGTAAAGAGATGGATATTATAGTAGTACATATACAAAAAGAGTAAGGATCATTTTTAAAATTAGTAATATTCTACAAGGGACAAAAAAAATCAATAATTAATATGATTTCACGTATTGCTATGAATTATAACTATAGTATTATATTTAACTATAGTATAGTCACGATAATTGTTCGCAAACAGAAAATCTACAACTAGTATTAAATATTAAACGTTTTTATTATTATTTATGTAAATCGTAAATAGTGACTTAAATGTTAATTTTATATAAAAATGAAAAAAAAAAAAACAAATTATATTTTAGAAGGAGATGAAATTCAGCGTTAGCGTTCAGACAAACAGAAGCGGCAGGGTCTTTGCTACATGTAGTGATTTTATTTCAAATTAAAAGTGGAATTCATATCTGTTTAATTTAACACTAAAATTATAAAATTATTAATTAATAAGTTCTGGAAAAACTACAAATACATAAATAGTAGGGGTAAAGTGTCATTATTATTATATACTATTGATTACTGAGGTACTCACCACCAAGCAGCCACCGCACATGACCCTGTAACAAACAAACATTCGAGCGTTAAATATTAACGACACGACTTTTCGATGGGAAATACACGTCCGTAAATTTAAACCCAACACGAACACGTCATGAAGACGGGAGTACATCTAAGTATAAAAGTTGGTTTTGTTACTTTTCGTGCTTTCGAAATTCTAAGAAGTGACTTTACATGTTTTGTTAGTTTTTTATTTGTTTATAGTTCGAACCCACATCAGAAGCAAAATGGTTCAATGCACAGGTTCGCCGTCCATCGCTGTGCTCCGGGCTGCGGGTCGTCAAAAAGGTATATTTTTATTAATTCCCGTGATATATTATCGCTTCTTATTAAAAAGTTTACATCGTAAGAACTAAAAAGTAATGTAGTGTAACAAATATATTGATCAAGTTGATCTTTCAGAGATTAACAATTTGTTTGTTGCAACAGCTACTTAGTATATTACCAATTGGATACTATAAAAAAAACGATAATATCGTGTTCCGCGCGGCCGCAAAGGGAAACGTACCGAATAATTTTACAAGTAACCACTTTGTTTCATAACCTTAGCGAATACAAAAAAAAGATAACGGACGAGGAGGTCGTAAAACTTTATCTCCGTTGGATACGACTTTGGCGCAATAAAATCTGCAATTCGCTCCGAAGCGAATGGCAAAACAGTTTTACCACCACCTATGGAGTGCGTACTGTGAATTGGGTGGTACATGCAATGCAATAAGCGCTTGCGTTTTTCAAATCTGAGACAGAGCGAAAAGAGAGAGAGGTACTAGTTATCTCTCTCTGTTATCTCTATTGGATAATGCCCGAGCTTCCAGTGCACGACTCTCTGCAAAGCTTCATCGATCACCGTGCCGGCAAAAATGGAACTTTCTAGATGCTCTTAGCTCTTACCAACAAATTTTCACCATTTATTAGCATCAGGAACATTTATGAATGAGTCGGTGATTCTCGTTATTAGTATTTGAACCGGCAACCTTGGAACTCGAGGCATAAACCAACATGCCACGAGTTTCGGGAATTTTCCATATATTAATGGAACCGCAGATTTTTTATCGATCGCAGCACGGTATAATTATGCGGTAAGCGTTGATAATTTTTTTTAAACACTAAAAATTTAAATAATGTTAATTATTCCTGTGTTTTAACGAGTTTTCATAAACATAAATCATATGTAGACAAACACCCAAGTCCGAAACAATGATCTTTGGGTCCCATGTGAAAAAAAATTGTCCCGAAAAAAAATTGAACCAACGCAGAAAGCATTTGCGCCACGGAGTCATATTTTAGTAATAGATAAAATATTCACATTAATTTATTTCAATGTCAATTAAACTAATTCAAACCGCCTTTCCCTATTTTACATGATACCTTTACATAATTTCAACGGAATTTTGAATTGAGACAGCTTGTTTAGTTTTATAGTTGTTACTAACACGTGGGATGCTTTCATCTCTTGAAAATTAATATCAGATTCACGCCTCCTGCTTCGCGGATAGGAGTTAATATGCTCTATGGATTCGTTCGGCGGAACATGAACCGTAAATTTCGGACGGCATCAAAAGAGTCCGTCGATTGAAGGTGTATGTAGTGCTAAATACACTTTGATCTTTTTACACCATTGAATTCGATGATCGATTAGAAGTGGGATAGGGAGCTTGTCTCGTAGTTTTCCATGCGTAGTGACGTCACAGGATCTTCAGCTCGCGATGCGTAACAAGCTCAAATTGGAAATCATTATATTTTCACAAAAATCTTGTTAGCAGCGGTTTTTAATGTCATTTAACAAATATAAGAATAGTCTGTGTATACATATTAATACAGGTTGAGTATATTTATAGCAATATTTAGACATCATACATTTTGGTGTTCGCATATGTACATGGCCTCATGAATCTCACATTTTCTTTTAATTATTTAATTGGTGCCGCAGCAGATTTGAACTGAAATTGATCGGGTAAAATGAATTAAAAGCTAGGCCCGGCCACTGGACTAACAGAGCTCCACTATTTATTGACAGATACTTAATAGAATATTAAAAAATTAACTTTATTCGTAACATAACTACGTACAAATTCGTGTCACTAACAAGTTTCATGCAATGTAAACTTTTTAAAAGAAATTGATTGGCAATAATATTTTTTTTGAACTGCATATCCTCTTCGCAGAAAAACCTGTATCTCTGTCATCCCCATTTCAGTCAAAGCCGCCAGGGCCCATTTTTTCTTAGCACAAGCGTAGATACATCATACGTAGACGGTATTGAGGGTTCGTTGACCCCGGGTTTTGGATTACCGGTGCCGCCGCGGTCCATCGCCCGGAAGGAATTCAATTAGAGAACGCATTATCCGATTATAGAAAGGTATCCGATTTTATGATACATGGACGCCTCAACCCGTAAGCCGTTAGAGACCGCCTAATACAATTACCGTAGCGCTGAAATGTTTTTAATGTACGAGTAAGTTTCTATTCACACGGCAGTAGCTACTTAGCGCGCAGCTACTTGACCACGAGTCTTTTTAGGGTTCCGTTCCCAAAGGGTAAAACGGGACCCAATTACTAAGACTCCGCTGTCTGTTTGTCTGTCTGTCCGTCTGCCATCCGGCTGTATCTCGTGAACCATGATAGTTAGACAGTTAGAATTTTCACAATTGGTGTATTTCTGTAGCCGCTATAACAAAAAATAACATACAGAATAAAAAAATATTTAAGTTGTATTTAATATAGACATTTAATTGTGGTAGGGCCACGCAGCAGCCTCGGCTGTTGCACGAATCGGCAGGCTCTTCCGGGTAAGTACCACGACCTCACAGAAGACCGGCGTCAAGTGGAAGTATAATTACTTTCGCGTTTCGTCTGGTGAGTGAGGTAGCTGGTCCCAATTTTCAAAAGGTTGTCAACGCATCTGCAACCCTCGGGTGTAGCTGATGTCCATGGGCGGCAGTATTCACTTAAGATGAAGACTCCGTATCACAGTCGTCTAGGTATTTGGGTTCGGCGTCGGGGGTTGTGGGTTCGATTCCCACACGGGACAACTATTTGTGTGACCCACAGATACTTGTTTCGCATCTGGGTGTTTGCCCGCGTGAAATTTGTATTGGTGAAACGTCCTTACAACACAGGATAATGTTATCCTAAAGTAGGGGCAATGTTTTTAAACGAACAAACAAAGAAAAAAAAATGATCAGGTTAACCGCCTGCTCGCTTGGCAACTTTTCACATAAAGACACATTTTTTTCCGTTTTTATAGATAATGGTACGCAACCCTCCGAGCTTGAGTCTGACTCGCTCTTGGCCGGTTTTATATCCACAGGGTGGCAACAGTTGAACGTGTAGTTAGCCTCATGATTAATACGCCCCGCAAACACGGTTTTACGGTGGTAGGGCTACGCAGCAGCCTCGGCTGTTGCACGAATGGGCAGGCCCGTCCGGGTTAGTACCACGACCTCACAGAAGACCAGCGTAAAGTGGAAGTATAACAAATACTTTCGCGTTTCGTCTGGTGAGTGAGGTAGCCGGAGCCCAATTTTCAAAAGGTTGTCAACGCATCTGTAACCCTCGGGTGTAACAGATGTCCATGGGCGGCGGTATTCACTTAACATCAGGTGAACCGTCTGCTCGTTTGACAACTTCTCGCATAAAAAAAAAAACAACAACAAACCCGCAGACATTCAAAAGCAACAAGTTGCGAGTATCTATCTCGTTGCGGGTCTTCGGCATCACTCGCCGACCGACACACAAAAGTAGAAACACTTCAACTTCACACCCGGCCTATTGTTATGCCTTGATACTTCCCCGTTCGACCTGTTTTTATGAAAAAGTGGTCGTTTTTTGTAAAGGAAACGCACTAGATGACTCCGAACATTGCTTTAAAGTGTGATAAAAAAACAAAGAGTAATATAAAATAGTAAGGTTTTCGTCGGTGCGAAGACAAGCCATTAAGCTCAATGGGTAGAGCTTCGGACGCGTATCCCGTAGGCCGCAGGTTCAAATCCTCGGAACGGCCGCAGACACAAAACTTTTGTTGGTCCACCGGAGCAACTATACCCACCATCGGCCGCCGTTACCGTACTGTGAATAGAGCCTTACACAAGTGGATCTCCGAGTACTCCGCCGCGAAATGGTGATTGGTGACAAATGAAAGAACCCATTTATCTTTTAATTAATTTTTCTTTTCTTTTGATTTTGTTTTGTTTTATTTATTAAATTTTTTGTTACACTTTTTTGTTATGTGCGTCCTTTTTAAACGGTTTTATTTAGCTCGACCCGTACGGAATTTATTTGTTTATATATTTGGGTAAAAATTAGAAATTGAAATTTAAGCACCTTCCCGTTGTCAGATTGATCTGAGATTTGGTACACACATTTAATTTAGATGACAATACAATATTGTAGTTTTCAGTGCACATAAAATAAAACCGTTAAACTTTAAAGTTTTTAAACGGTTTTATTTGGGAAATTAATTAACTTTCTTTCTTTCTTCGCATGAACTAGGTTAGGGGCCTTTTACTACGCCCGCGTGCCATCATTTGCGGCGGTTGACCGCCCTCTTTGTGCTGAATCAATAGCCAGTGCAGGCTGAACAATGCCTGTACAGGGCGCGTGACGTTGAGCGACGCGCGTTGAAATATCAACAGTTCGATGTAACCTGCATTACACTCGGTGAAATGGTTCGCCGACCTAGTTAACATAGGTCTACTTTATCTCTTCTTTCTTCTCAAGGGCTGGAGTAGTGACGAGTCCACTTGTGTGGGGTTGGCAAAACATGTAAGTATTGTTTTAGTGGTATTGTTTAGGTTTTTTACAACCGGCCGCCCGCCTGACGTCAAGACCCTTGGGAACAAACACCCAGATCCGGAAATCCGGAATCTGTGGGTCAGTTGGCTTAGCAACTGCGCGTGATTCGAAGATTTAAGCTAGCCCACCGATTCTGGGTAGCCCTCCGGTTCTGCGTTCGATGAATCTTTAATAGTCTCGGGACTGAAAATAGTAAAAAAATGAAAGCGTTAATATCTGTTAATACAATACAAATCGAAGATTCAATATAAGAAGTCACAAAAACAACTTATTTTAAAGTATTAATGATTATATGTGACTTTGATTTCAGATTAGCTCTATCTGAGTTACGCCTCAGAGGAGTAAAGGTGCCTTATTGAAGCATGTCGTATAAAACCACGTACCTAAACCTCTGTAAAGAGAATGAATAAGTCAAAACAAACAGTTTGAGATCAACGTTGACACGTTTCAACGCATAAAGACTCCTCTCAAAATTCTTTTCGTACATCATTTAGTGTGCCCGTTAAAATATGAGTCCCCGATATGATGGTTATATATATTTGGCGGCAAAACTACGGTAATCCGAGACGGTGGCCGTACCTATAGTGCCGATGACATCAAAACGAGCCGCCGCGTCGGGCCTCACAGAACCGATGGGGCGAGGCGGGCATGGGAGGTCCGTCATTCCGCTTTGTATCCAACGAAGAAAGAAAAATCCGACCAAGTGCGAGTCGGAATCGCGCACGAAGAGTTCCGTACAATAAAATTGACAAAAAAGTCATGTCTGTTGTATGGGAGCCCCAGTTAAATATTTTTTTTATTCTCCTTTTTAGTATTTGTTGTTAAAGCGGCAACAGAAATGCATCATAATTATGTGGAAATTTCAACTTTCCAACTACCACGGTTCATAAGACAGACAGTTAGACAGCGGAGTCGTAGTAACAGGGTCCCGTTTTACCCCAAAGGGTACGGAACCCTAAAAATAACGAAGCGCAGATGCAGCGCTTTCCGCCGTAAGCTGTCACAAGCACGTACGGGTTAGCGAAAAAGTTGCTTAAGTAACTTGCACAGTTACTTAATCAGCTTCATCAGTTTCCGGTCCGTAGCAATAATCGTGTAGAACACCTGTCAGTGACAACGGTTCTTCGAGAGGTTTCAAGGCAAGTAATGGATTCCTTTATTTCAATCAGTTGACATAACTGATCCAGACGGTTTACGTATGTTATTTTATGTACGTCACAAAATGTAAGCTGAAACTGTGTTTGATTTTTCACAGTCACGCTTATTTATATGTTTAATGGACTGGCTAGCGCTTTACTATAATCCCAGATTATTATAAATACTATTGGGATCGGATGTGTTGAACAATAACTCAGTGCCAAAAAGTTATTTCTCATATTTTTTTTATGTCAGAAGATGGTGATTGGAAGATGGTTCACCTGATGTTAAGTGATAGCCGCGGCCCATGGACATTTGCAGCACCCATAGAGTTGAGGATGGGTTGCCACCTTTTAATAAAGTGTGCTCCGGTTACCTCTCACAAATAATCGTGTTCTAATCTCCTCTAATCCGGCATTAAGTGTTTTATCAAGGCAGAAAACACGCGGTAAGAAGTTGTTATCCTTGGATAATGCTTTGTATAAGTTCTAATAAAAATTTAAACAAAAGGGATTGTTATAAGAATACTTAAAATATATCCTACTTAAATGCCATTGTCATTCATTCAGGCGTTGCGTTTCGAAGAACGAAAATTAATTAATATAATTGTCGCATTGATAACATTATTGCGATTTGCGACAATAACTAAAAAAATCCAGACGACTTCAATTTCAATTACTCCAAAAAGACAATATACAAAATATCCGTTCAAACAACGTGCTTATTACAGTAAAATTTCTTTTTTATTATAGATTTTTTTTGACAATTGAGCACTGATTGACTCGATTGAGCATTTATAATATCGATGATGAAATGATAGAAGCAAATAAACGAGGTGATGAAATCTTGACACAGTTAAATAACTGACTGATTTCATACTTATGCATAACGCTCCTGCTAAAAACAACAAACCTGCGGATCCATCTATCTCAATAGTTCTGCGTCAGATGAAGCTTTAATCTACGAACTGAAAGCAAAAACATCACTCAAAGTAAATTAAAGTAAAACCTAGAACGTTCGTCAGTGTAAAGTTAAAACATTCAACTCAGTAGCTAGGGCGTCGGACGCGTTTCCCGATGGAACATAAACGCAAAACCTCGCGGTGGCGAAATGACTCGGCTTTACATCCATTTTTCTACAAGTTTTAAAAAAAAATAACAATATAACATAAGCAGAAAATACCACTACGAAACCTACAAATCAAACATCGCCTTAACTTTCTGCTCAGTTATATAGCCAAAGCAATTTCAAAAGTGGATCATTCGAGGCACAACAAAGGGAACCGGGAACAATCAACGTTACCCGTTACCGTTAATTGTAACAACGCGAACGCTTTCGCGCTCTAGAAAATTCCGCGCGCGCGTCAGGAGGGTTTCAAGTCGAAGCCAATGATGTTTTAATAAAAATGACGCATTTCCATAATGCGAGCAGTGAATGCAATAAAACAATCACTTGTATGAACGTGCGCTTTCCATGTTTTATAAGCGTTCACCGATTGCGCGGCTTTTAAAAATTCTCCCGCTTCTCATCATTATATTACATACATAAGTGAATGTGACTGTGATGATACAGAAAGTATGATACGGAAAGAAATAGCGGAGTAATCGATTACAACAACTGCTGTAATTTGTGCCTCAGTTTCGGTCCGATAATGTATCTACCACTTATTTGTACATAAATATATAAATAAATAAATAAATATTTTAGGACACTTTCTTTTTACATACTTAAACACACTTTTTTTTTGTAAGTAAATACACATTATATATATATAAAAACCAAGACACTAGAAAAACACTATATATAATGTCGAAGCCATTAACAATGACTACGTCGGAGCGTTAGCTTCGTTTGATGTAATCCGTGTTAACAAATAAAGAGTTATGAGCGATTTATCAGAGGCAGTCCGAAACGCCATTATTCTAGAGTGAGTTCATATATTTTAAAGAGAGATTTTCAATTTTCCTTCGCTCGAGATTTGTTCGAGCCTCATCGCGCGGTTCACCAATAAAAGTTTATTCTCATGAGACGCGAATCGCAGAAAAGCACACTCGATTTAATATTACAGATCACCGCAGTGTCATAACTGACTACGTGACCAATTCACGGTCAATCTGGACACATGACTAGGAAATAACACGCATTTAAGTATTGCTATGTACCGTGGAGCGTTGCGCTGCGGTTATTATGACGGTTAAATCGTGGTTGGTTATCTGACCCTGTGTGGTTAATGCAGATTTTTCTGAATGCAGTTAATGTGTTTTTGGAATATAATATGATAATGAAGACAAGAAGATTGAAATCGAGTCCGTGACATATTTTGTGGATATTATGATTAATTAATATTTTTTACCGACTATTTCGTGAAAATCCATGAACAGAATCCTATTAAACATATCATAATAAATATTAAGACAACAAAAAATAGCATATTTAATCACAAAAAATCACACGGGGAATAAATATGGAAAATAATATTTATAGGCTTTCGGAAGTTCGAATACCCGGTTTTTCTAACACTCGAAGCTGTAACAAAGAACAGATTTGTTTGGGTTACCGTTATTTTCGCGTAACATAACAGAAAAGTAAAGTAACAGCCTTTAAATGTCCCACTGCCTCGATGGGCGAGGCCTCCTCATTACAGAGGGTATCAGGGCATAGTACACCACGCGGCGCCACTGCGGATTGGCGGACATCACATATCATCGAAATGTTTTCTTTGTTATTATTTCAAATATTTATTATTTAAAATATGCAGGTTTCCTCACGATGTTTTCCTACACCGCCGAGAATAATTCAGGACTTAAAATTAACAATTTCATTGGTGCCGGCACCGGGGATCGAAATCGGGTCGCTCGAGCATATTGAATTAAAAGCGAGCGCCCTGACAATGAGCTACGGCATACCAGCGAAGCATAAAAGACAATCGATACTGAAATTAAAAATTGCGTCAAATAATATTTTTGTTTTTATGTGAAAAGTTGCCAAACGAGCAGACGGCTCACCTGATGATAAGTGAATACCGCCACTGTGAATACTGCCCATGGACATTTGCCACACCCGAGGGTTACAGATGCGTTGACAACCTTTTGAAAATTGGGCTCCGGCTACCTCACTCACCAGTCGAAACGCGAAAGTATTTGTCATACTTCCACTTTACGCTGGTCTTCTGTGAGGTCATGGTACTTACCCGGACGGGCCTGCCCATTCGTGCAACAGCCGAGGGTGGTGCGTGGCCCTACCACCGTAAAGTATCACATCCAATACTAACCGTCTGCAAAAGCTTTCGTCAAGTCTTCGACAAAAAAATTGAAAAGCACGCGTCGGCCTTCCTAACTTTGGTTAGGATAACAAAAATATACCAACGGACCTTGAAAATCAACCCACAGGCTAATAGCACAAGGTCGGGCTTGGCGTGACATGGTCAAAAGTCTAAAAATGGTTCGCGCGGCGGTGTCAAAGTTCAAATACGACCCGGCTTTAGGGGTTGGCAGCTTTATTACTGAGAATCCGCCTCTGTGTAAACGTGATAAGGTTTAATTCAGGTTGTAGGTGTTTTGCTGGTGTATATTTTTGTGTCGCCATTGTTGGCGATAACTATTTAGGTGACGGGGTTTCGTTCGGCCCCTTGATTCGATATTACTTTGGGAATGCATCTGCGCATTTACAAGTTCATACGTTTGTTTTACAGCACTGATTTTATAGCTCCGTGGCGCACTTACTAAGGTATTCGCTTCGACGCCGGGGGTCATGGGTTCGATTCCTACACAAATATACTATTTATGTGACCCACGTATATACACATATTAATCGGGTATTAGTGGGTAAAACCTTACGACACAGGCTACGTTATCCTACAGAAAGGGTAATTTTGTTTACAGTCAACGAGATCCAATCCGAACACGGCAAACTTACCATACAGATTTTTTAGGATTAATATTTATTCCTAGTTCTTGTCTCTGCCCTCACGATATGACTTAAAATGTGATTTTTTTTATAAAATATACAAACACTTTCGGCGCCGCGCGGATCTATCACATCTTCTGGGCTGGGTGACAGATCACATTCAAATGTTAAATATTATGCAGTCCTCTCTTTCGGTCGCTGGCTGGTTAAAAGAGGGAATAAAAAAAGAAAAGGAAAAAAATCCGTTCTAAGTTCAAAGTTCAGTCGGCCGCCCTCCCGCTCGTCGCGACAAAGCACACGACGCTCTCCAATTCGCAAATGAAAGGCGCAGGGCCCGCGCCGCCATTAAATATTAAACTAGGTACGTTCCCGACAGCGGTTCGGAACGGGGCCCGCTTGTGTGCTCAACTAGCTTACGTCCGCGGCTTCTTCTGTGCGATTCGTTGCTAAAAATGAAATCATTAGCTTAAAAAAGTACCCTATTTTGTTTATTGACACCGTGTATGTGCATGAACTTTGAAAACCAAAGCGACGATTTATTTTAGCTTGCTTCAAGCTTTTCCGAAATTCAAATACTAAGACCGGTGAAGTATTTTGTTTTTCATATTGGCTCGGTCATTTCTTTTCTCTGCCTCCTTACAAGTCGCACGCCGCTTCGATATAAAAGTTAGGATCAATGTGCGGCCCTGCCCAAAAGCAGTGAGCCGTATTGAGCTCGTGGTTTCTAGACGACAAGTTCCGCGTTAGATGTAACATTAAGTCTACGGAATGAAAGCACAAACTGAAAGCAATAACATCAGTTCAAGTAAAGTCAAAATATCTTTATTTAATTATATAGTATTATTAATAGGCTCTTATATAACGTCAAAAAACTACCAAACGTACCGTACGTAAAGAATACGTCGAATGACACACAAAAGAAACAGCGGTGATTTAGAACCGGTCGAAAAGGACACAAAAAAACTTAGCGGTGATTTAGTAATAACGCACCGATCGGAAAAGACAAATTAAACTATTCCGTAGAATAGTTTAATTTGTCTTTTTAACTTGAATTTGTTTAGATTGATATATCAGTAATGAAAACGTGCATAAATAACACTACACGTTATTGATTTTCTTAGCTAGCGCTTACCGTCAACGGCTGCATCGCCACTTACCATCAGGTGGGATGGCAGTCGAGTGCTGGGCAGTTATGAATTAAAAAAAATGCAGATAAGTTTTCCGAATGTTTGTACAGTGTGCTCATACCGTTTTAATTTGGTATTTTACTTGTACTGTTTGTATCTACCGTTTTAATTTGACATTTCACTTTCAGCCGCACTCGGAAAGGTTAATAGGCACTTCACCGGCATTCAGTTCCGTTTCTCAGTCAAGTTGATGTGGTGGATGGTCTCATTAGCGCCTTTTAGGCGGACCTTCGCAAATAAACATGAGTATGGTCGTTAGTTCTAAAGGATGATAAGAAAATCTTGTATTTATTTTATTTTTATTTATTTATTAAGGTTTACCAGCAGTTGTTACACCCATACAATTTATATTAACAGCACGGTGATTATTACTAAGTGTACAACAATTTTAAGGTAAACACAACATTACATACATAATGTATTGAATAAAATAATAAAAAGCCTACCTAAAAAAGAAACAAAAAACTTAACATACAATAAGTAATTTTAAAGCTTCAATTAATAAAATTTACGGTGTCACTAGGTATTACTCGTAATTCATACCATAAGGAGCTACAATGTAAAAGTACAAGTAATGAAACAATGTTTAATTCTTCACCATCATCAGCCTTTACATTTTACGAGCTTTAGCGATATCGAAACACATTTTATTTGTTTGACACATAACAAAAGCAAATCCAAAAATAAAGTAACGTTGTTCAAAGGTAATATAGTCTGTAAATAGGCCAAATAGTTGACTCATAAGATTCAAATCTACATTATTGGAAATGCATCGGGAAGCTCATTCTATTTCAATATTATTGCGAGCACGTTGTGTTAAGAGTTACGCGGTACATATACCCTTCGTATATCATTCAGTACGTTTACTTAAACACAATGGTTAGTTATTAAATAGTATAAATTAGTCTACAATGTTAAAGCGGCTTAAAAATAAATATGGGAAAATCGTAAATGTGATTTTTATGGCAGGCTGTTTACCTGTTTTTAAGTGGATTATCGCCAACCATGAAATCTACAATAAGCGGGGGGATAGCATTTTCTTCGTGACGACGAAACAAATGCTATCCTAAAGCAAAGGATGCTATAGGATAACAGGATCCTTCAGTCACCCGAAGAAATGCAAAATTGATAATGTGTCCACCCCATTTGGGCCAAGTAAACCATTATAATTTGACTTAAAGACCCTCTTCGATGTTTAGGTACATTGCCGGCAATACAAAATATTGTTTGTTTTATTTTAAATCCTTCCTCTAAATAAAATCATTAATAAGTTTATTAAGGATTTACCAATATTTAACTACCTAGCATTTTCCTACACAGTTATAGGTACCTTATATCCATCGACATCCAATATCGACATTTTATTCCTTCCCGTAAAGGGTGGACTATAATTCTAGATTAACTGCATTTAATCATGCTCCAATAAAACTATTAGTAGTAAGAACAACTACCGTACGTTAAAGTGACTACTAGGTAATGTGTCAGCCGTAAAGAATCATAAACAAAATTTATTATGTGGTAATTGTAAAGCTCAATACGCTTCCTACAGTTCACGAAACGTCTAGTTTTACGAACAGCACCCGCCTTTCAATACGCTCAAAGCAAATAAACATGGCGTCTGCCGGTTTGTCAACACGCGACCTCAACTTTAAGGGCATTCCATAAGCACCAATAAACTGGTTTCGGTCTTTGAACAACGATAGCTCACAGCGTGTACAGTCCGCCGGGAAAGTCGAACAAGTGAATCATAAATGTGTACAGTCATCCGCGAAAATCCAAAAATTTAAAACAAACAAGCTACTTATAAACTTCAACAACAAAAATAGCGCTAGAGCATACGAACTCGTTAAGAACATATATTTATCTAAACCTATCCACCCATTTCCGTTCGCACCGTACTGAACTTATCGCACATAAATCGCCTTGACTGACCCTACATCTTTTATCTAATCTAGACAAATAACGCCGTCGAATTGGCATATCGCAAGTTCGCATCCTCAAACACCGAACGCGACTGTATTATGGACCTTATTGTTTGCGCACTAAAATGGAGACTTGGAGGTTTATACGGTGAGGGTTCATCGAACTGGGAATATGCTCTATTCCGACGCTAATAGGATTGATATTTTCCGATCGGGCGCATCGATCAGATCCCAAGGCGCGAAGAGAATGGGGATCTTAGATGTAAGTGTTGGGCGCCCGAGATAAGAGTTCATCGAACCCTGAGGCCGGTTCATTCTTTTTATATGCTGATTTCGTTTTGATTCAATAAAGTTTTATCGTTGGGGGGACATTTTTAGTGCGAGCGCCGTAATTGCTCCGGGAGACGAGATTCTTTTACGCACGAGTTTTATTCGTTTTGCGGCGACGCGACCGGGTCGTTTTCTTCGGTCTCAATGTCGTCTTACTTCGAAATTAGTTCTTATTATAAGAAATGACCAAGTCGGCCAAGCTATCCGGAGCATATTGAATACTAATTGATTGTATATTTGTAACTCGAAGTGGAGCTCATTTCTTTATTAATCGCCAGAATCTTATGGCTAAAGGCAGAGTAAAAGTCATTGTACGCTTAATAACTCTTTAATTCCACATCAGCAATATAGTTTTTCATTAGGAAAGATAAATTGAACGGATTCCTAATTGCCTGCGTGTATTTCAAGTGTTCGCTATAACGTAAATATATCCATCCCGCGTAATTTTTCACCACGAATCTTAGTTTGAACACTATATATTACACTCCATATAAATGGCTACTTTATAATAGAAGAAAATTATTTACAAGGCTGGGCAAATGTCTCCTCCGTTGACAGCTTATCGATGATATTATATACAAATAATGAAATAACGGCAATTGGTGTAATAAGATTGAAACTCTATAGATTGCTATCTCTTTCCGTGTCATACGTACTATACCATCTGTCACATTCACTTATATACATAATATTGTAAAGCGGCACGATTTTAAACGTCGCGCAATATGAACATGCGTCATCTTTTTTATAATATCTTTGCAGCTTGTGGCATAGTGCGCAACACGAATCCGGAGCAAATCGACCGATCGTAAATAACTTGGAAACATTTCTATAATTATTTCAAGTTACCCACCTGATTCAATAGAAAATACACATGACAAATTGAAACTGTAAAAACAAAACACATTTTCACGTGAATCTCGACAGATCGCGTTGCATACAGGAGCGCTTTGAATAAACAAAGGCCTCGTTTAAATATTAGAAGATACAAATGACACTAGAGAATTAAAGATTAAAACGGAGGCAGGAAGTTAGCGAGCTAAATACAAAAACATCATTTGCGACGAGTACGTGAAGGGGGCATACCATTAAACTTGTGCCTGTTATTATTCCCGACGTTCGTAGTATTGTTGTACGGGAGGGATCTTTTCTCAGTGGTTTCATGATACACCTATGTTGGGCTGCCCCGCGTTGTTGTATAACAAAGGGTTCTTTGAAGCGGAGCTTTCTATTCTTTGACTATTTCTGCCTCTATACATTTAACGGGTGCTACATATACATCTTTTGAATCGTTAATGATTCTATTGCGCCAAAGACAATTTTGTGTTAGCTCATCAGCGGATCGATTAAATGAATTAAGGGACTGAGCAAGCGCTTAGTCCCTTAATTCATTCAATCGATTGAGAGAGGAAGCACTACTTCAAAAGGATAAACAAAAAACACGTATATTTAGAAGACGTTAACACTACAAAGCATTTGAATGAAAAATTTTTATTATAGTTTTTAATTAAAAATATAAATTCTTATTAACTTATTATAGTTATTTCAAATACATATAGTAATATAAATAATTAGCTAAGTGAAAACACCGGAACGCTTTATGAAAAATCGTGTCCGGAAAGGTGGCAACCCTAAATTACACCAGGGTTGACGGAGCTCCGGCTTCTGTTGCCGTTTCCACGGAGAAGTGTCAGTCAAGGCGTGAGGGGGCGCTGAGGTGCAGGAGGGGGGGAGGGGAGAGTTCGTAGCGCCCTCGTCCAAAGAAGTGTTCCGGGCCGAAGCTCAGGGCGCAGCCTCCGCGATATCGAGCGGCCGCGCCCGCCGCCACGTGCTCCTGTGCTCCATTCAACGTCTAGCCACGTGACGCGAAAATTATTTTGGACAGGGAGTTTAATATATTTAAAAGAAAAAGCAAAGTACCAACCTATATGTCCCACAGACAAGGGCCTATTCTGTACAGAGGGTAGAAGGGGGTATGTGAATTACATAACAGCCTTCCCACTTGTCACATTTATAATATCATAAACTACGCAAAGACCAGACAATGCTATGTTTATTTTTATTATTTCCTAAACAATTTATAAACGGAATAGAGCGTACAATGTAAATTTGCAACTATTAACAATTTTTTTACAGACAACATTGACATATAAAAGCAAACATTATATATACCTTAAATATTCGAAAGTTACTGATAAAATACATTCAGCTTAAAACGTACTACATATTTTATACTTATTCGATTTGTATTCAGGTTATTTGCGCAGTAATTACTTAACTCTAAACCAAAGCTTTAATTTTGGTAAGAACATTACGCGGACTACGTTGAACCAGTTACTTTTGGCAACGGTTCTCACACACATCGTATAAAAATTGGCACACGCTACTACTGACCTATAAATACCAACAGTAAAACGTAGCGTACTTGACAGTCAGAAACTTGGCTCGGATACATCAGGCGGGTTCATTGTGCTTCATACTATCGCTGTTATCTTCATACTACCTGTTGTCATCGTACTATCTATCTCTGGTTAATGTATTGCTCGTACTAGAATCGGTATATAGTATCCTGAGTTGAAATCTACTAAGCATAACTCTTAACTATGACCGGTTGTCAGAGCTCTGACAAAACAGCCACTCATAGTCTCAGTTGATGAGTCGAGAGGTATAAAATAATGATGAAAGATTTATAAAACATTAATAGCGGGAAGAGAATGAAACTATTTAATCCATTAGTTAATCATGAGTAAATGAGGTCACAAAACTTTTTGCTTGGCGGCTATTAAAGTCTAGTTGTAACTGTAATAAATTGGGCCTCAGACCTTACCTCCAGAGGCCCATACCTACCAAGTGAGATGAAGGCATCGGCTGATACTAATGAAGACTTTATATCGAGAGAAATAAATTCCTAACCCATTAAGCGTATGGATCTTTAGAACTTATGTCTTCCTGAGAACGAAGCTATCATGACGTTATAATCTCGAAACCGCAACTTGCCGGTCTACAAATCATGTATTGGTCCAATCGTCTCGCGGTAAATCCCAGTTGTAAAACCCAGCTAATTCATGGCGGAAACAATACACAGCCGAGCGGTCTATTGCAGCCTGCGATTAGACATTCATTCAACGAACCTGCAGTCGGAAGGAGAGGCATTCAGAGGCAATCGTATGGAAATCGCAACAGATGCGATTAGGATTTTGATTAAAGGCCGTGTAGGTAATCTTAACGCAATCAGATGTTAATGCAATTCCAATGGCCGGGCCGGAATCAAAGACGGGCAATTAAAGCTTAACCAAAGTTAAATTCACGTTTCAAACAGTGACTTTATTCAACAAGAACTGAGCTTCGCACAAAAGCTTCTTCTTATGATTGACTAAGACCCTAAATAAATTTGAAGGGACATTAAATGTGCGAATTTTTTTTATGAAGGTTTCTACCTTAATTACATAGTACCCGGAGGACCGAGCTTTGCTCGGTTTGTTTTTTTTTTTTTTTTTTTGGTAAATCGTGTATTTTGGAAATTACATTTAGATACAAATTACTGAGTAATGAAATATGCATAATATTTTTGGATCTTACCGACCTAATAATAAGAAAATATGAAGTGGTGTTTTTCACAAAAGAAACAACTTTAAAAAGCTCTAAAAAAAATAACAAAATAACAAATCGACAAAAATTTAAAAAGAAAGCAATGATCTGGAATCGAAAAAAAAAGTAAAAAAATAAATGTGTAAATGATCGTGACGCGAACCACGGCCGTCTGTTTTGGGGCCGCCCGATTACCGACCGAGCTATTATGACATTTTCTCTTGCGGCGAAATTTACCGTCATATTCGAATTATATTTTTCATTCCCTGAAAACAGGGATAAAAGGACATTTTCTAAAAATGAAACCTAGCTAGATCGATTTTTCGCCCCGGAATCTACGCACATACTAAATTTCATGAAAATCGCTGGAGCCGTTTCCGAGAGTCCGATTATATATATATATATATATACAAGAATTGCTCGTTTAAAGGATAAGAATTAGTCCAAAATCACTAGAGAAGGTGCACAATTCTCGAAAAAAATCAATATATAGTTAAATCTAATGTGTCATAGGAAAACAGAATAAATAAAGAAGAAAAATCAAGGTGTTCTTAAAATTAGTAACATTTCTTGAAAGGATATATAACTAGTAATAACATTCCGATATATATTTTCGATGCCCACACGGGCTAATGAACCAATCGCCTTGTGCACAATACTCACTACGATAGAACTTCCAAGCGACATTGTAACGTACAAACCGGTATAAAAACGCCACATAATCGGAATAGAAGCGACACGACCAGCCTCAAAAAGTTTATTGGCTCTGCGACATATATTTCCAAACAACCTGCTCCGGAGCGAGGCATACTTGGTCGGTACCAGTCTAGACGATAGCACGCTCTTTTTGGAATGAATGCGTCATAGAGTTAATACCGTTCCGAATTTATTACAGGAAGATTTTCATAAATAGTTAGGAGTTTTGTTCCAAGATATAATTAATATATCAGTGGAGATTGAGCCAAAAATTTGATAAAAGCATGACTTACAAATTCGTTTCACATAAAAATATGAGCCACTATCAGTATATCTACTACTTAGTGAATAAAAAAATCTTACGCCGTCCAACAGTACGAACGAGCCAATTGGATCTACAAATTTGTCGTACCATAAATCGATAAAGCCAAGAGCAATTACGAAGAAAATTCTCTTAATCGTCAAACACACTGGCTGTAGTATATTCTCCGCATTCAATATTGCTGAAATCACTACAAAATAATTCGCGAAACACGTACAATTTGTCAAATTACTCGAACGTTTAACACTCCGCCGCAAACGGGAGGCATTCCAGATAAGCGATGGCGTCGATTGATGCGCGGTTATATATGCAGATCGGCCGGCGGGCGAATTGAATTCCGTTGGTTTCAGCTGGCTCGGAGCTAGTTGCGGTAAATCAACTGAGCCTATGATGACAAGACCGTTTAGACGGCCAGCATACAGATTAATTTCAAAACCTGCAGATGGAATCATAATGAGTAATGTAGTCATAGACTATGGACGAGACAGCTTTAAGAGCCTCAAATCTGACAGATGATTGGAGCATGCTACTGGGGCTTTCCCCGTACAACAACAATTCCAGATCTTGGCACCGTTCCGACAGAACCGCGTCAATGTTTCTAATAATGTTTTTTTATTTAATTTTGATACGAGTAACTTTGCCTTCGTCTATTGCACCAAAATTTTTATTTTACGGTAACATTGACCAATCATTAATTGTTCCAGACGAATTAAATG
This sequence comes from Iphiclides podalirius, assembly GCA_933534255.1. NCBI lineage: Eukaryota > Metazoa > Arthropoda > Insecta > Lepidoptera > Papilionidae > Iphiclides > Iphiclides podalirius. Next base: position 2,903,913 of record OW152822.1, on the reverse strand, counting down.
AAACTACTTTACGGATTTCAGTCAATTATTTTTATTTTTTTTTTGACGGTAGCCGGGGTTAACTATGACATCAAGACGTCTAACAACTTAGTCCTTCCCGTGACCATGAACGCTGGAAAGGGTTCGAAACGTCGGGAATTTAAATTAAAATAAAAAACGCGATAAAATCCGTAAAGTAGTTTCATTTAATATGTATAATATTCGCGTAAAATCAAGAAAACAATATGTTCCAGACGAACATAAAATATAGATGATCTCAATGTGTTGATGTCATGAGTGTTGAAATATTCAATGCAGCGCAAAATGTTTATAGCCGCTATAATAAAATCAGAAATGTTTAAATGTGTGGCTTATTATTACTTTCTCATATATCATATTACCTACATGAATGTCGCAAGGGAGAGCGTTTTTAATGGGTATTTTCAGTCTTAATTAATTTTTATAACGATAGAACATATGAGGCCTAATAAAATACCAACTGTTTATTCATTTAGGATTATTGTAAACCAAATGGACGGATTCACACAAAATTATTTATTCGTAATTGACGTCATATATTGCCGTACAACATTTAATCTTTTTCATTCACAGATGTTCAAAACAAAATTATCCCAAGTCAACATCTGCGGCCCAAGGTACGGTCCTAGCGAAAACGAAATCAATTGAGAACGACAAACTGGTAACGGCAAAACTTCCCCCAGATGCATCTTCGAAAACTACTCCGTCACATTTACGCAGAACCTTATCCATCACTACCTGTACTCGAGTTCGACGAAGTTTGTCTCATTTACCTACTTCTCTCGTGCTTGAAACAGCGCAATAAATTATAACTTGTGTTTTTTTTTGTTAGTTTTCACAGGGGAAAATAAGTAAAGTATCATAAAATAATTTAAAGTATTGCAGTAGTAGGTAAAAAATATGCACATATAAGATCCGAGTAAAAGGTTCATATAAATCATATGTAATAATAAATGAAGTGCTTTCTAAAATCACAGATTTAGTTCTCGTTACAGCATGTGACAATCGGTGCCCGTAACTACTTGTCTACTCTAAAATAGTGCATTTTAAAAATGTATAATATTACTACCTAAATCAGTTAAGAGCTTCGTACTGAAATATGAAAAGAAATTCTACACTTACTTTTTACAATCCAATACCACCGCAATATCGCGCCTTTGTGACTGTATTGCCGAGCATGCTGCGGGCGAAATTCTGGAATATTCAATGGTCCCGAAGACGTTGCGCAATGGAAGTTTCTTGACGTATTTATAGGTTGCGACCGTAGAAAGAATTCGTTGCATTCGAAATGTACCTATGAATGATTTATGTCGCGCCGACCTCTTGCAAATAGGACGATATTAGGGTTTCATTGGTACAGGTGTTGCAAACTTAATATACATACAAAATACATAGCCACGTCCATTTAATACAAATTATCTCCCTTTTTTAAATCCCGACAAAACAGAGAGTTATCAGGCGATATGCATTTTCATCAAACTAAGTAAATATAAAACTCTGTACTTTTATAGGAGGCATAATTAGTAGCCTGGTTAACAGAATAAGTTTCTGATCTTTTTGCCCGGTGGTAGTTTAAAACTGAGGCACGAAATAAGCCAAAAACAAGTCTTTTACCGAGACCGTAAAAAAACCATAAATTCTAACCAACAAGACATCTCGGGAGGTACCGCTGTTTATTTGTATTATTACATTTCGTATACCTGGATACACATCAAAGATTGACAATAAATCTGCCAAAGGTCATCACTTCTCATCAGGTTAATCGTCTGCTCGCTTTCCACCATCTAGTACCTAAACAGTTTTGCCTTGATCGAATCTAACTGCGTGACTAGTGTTCCCATCCAAAGCTGTTTAAATTATATTGTGTATACAGCGTGTCGTTACCATCGCGACAATAAATGAACACACATATAGGGGATAACTTTTTAAAGTTGTGTTAAACATTTAAATTCTTTAAACATCAATATTTACAGAGTTATTAAATTTTCCAAAACAAAGAATTTTAGAACACCCTTACCTATAAAAGCGTAACGTAAAGTTCATTTGTAAAGGTCACAAAGCATATGAATGGGTTGAATGAATTTAAAACAGACAAAACATACTGTTAGAAGGAGAGGCTTGTAATACGCCGCTGTGGCGCGCGTTGTTAGGATGTTACAAATTTTGTTTCCTTTTTACTTAATTAGTTTGTTTGAAAAATATTTTTTTTTAATTATGGATTTTGTTTAACGTTAATATTTTTTTATGATTATTGGCAAGTAGCGTTAGACGTGTGTTCATTTATTGTCGCGATGGTAACGACACGCTGTATGTATATATTTCAAAATTAAATATCTCTCGAAAAGCGATTTGTCTGTTTGTCAATCTGTTCAAATGAAAATGCAATTTTAGGTCGGGTATATATTCATACTTAAAGTCTTTCAAACGACATTTACGAGATACATTTTGATCGTGTCTGTTGGCACATTTAAATCGATAAAGTCATTTGCGAAGATGGCTACAATGTTCAATTGTTCGGACCGACAACCAGTAGCCACTACCAGTTTATAAACCCCCATCGTAAAACGAGGGTTGGTAAAAGTTTGACGTGTCTGTTGCAATTCCACTATTTCACTGTCCTTATTCGTAACACATAAAACCATTCACGAGTCTTCCCTTATCAAAACTCGTAACCGCAACACAACAGACGACAGACAGTATTACTCACAGATTTATGAATCAACAAGTTACCAATGAGCAATAGCAAGATTTCCGCGATTTACATTCCATGGGATAATTTGTACCGATTTAAAATGATTGTACATTGGAACTAGGTAAAATCCTTAGAGATAAATTAGAAGTTTAAAGACAACAACAACGTATATAAAACTTCCATATTGCGGCGTTGTCGCTTTGTTACTACTATTTGGAGACAAAAGCCTTTATGCGACGCGACCATGATAAAATGAATTCATACTTTTCTCAGTTATAATTAATAACTGATGTACTATGGATAAACCTACTTAAACATACTCTTTTTTTTTAAATAAATACACATTATAGACATATAAACACCCAGGACACTAGGAAAAACACTATTTTCATCACACAATATTTTTCTTGAAGTGGAAATCGAACCCACACCCTCTAACGCTAAAGACAATTCCATTATCCATTACGCCAATCGGGTCGTCAAAACTAAATGTATCTCCTCGTAAGCATAATTGCCGTACAAACGCGTGCAACATTGCCATTGTGAGTCAGATTCCGAGCTCAACGAGTTGATTTAAAACGGACCGGCGAGTGGAGAAGTGTGTTTTTTATGCCACCATTCGGTTACTTCAAATGATCCGCCCCTACGGTCGAATCACGTTAATTGATTCGTGCTGACACGTACGGTGAATCAGATCATTGCGGTTCGCAGCAATTAGCTTTGCGTTTTTTTTTTTCTATGTGAGAAAGTGGCAAACGAGCTGGCGGTTCACCTGATGTTAACTGATAACCGCCCATGGACATTTGCAACACCCGTAGGGTTGGAAATGCGTTGCCAACTTTAAATAAAGTGGGCTGGCTACATCAATCATCAGACGAAACGCAGAAATGTAACACTTCTACTTTACTCCGGTCTTCTGTGGGGTCGTGGTACTCACCCGGTCGGACCTGCCCATTCGTGCAACAGTGAACACTGTTGCGTAGCCCTACCACAGTTACTTGTATAATATAATAAATAGCTCAGTGTACGGGCGCTCACCTTTAATTCAATATACTCGACCAACGACAGTTCATAGCCGGTGCGGGCACCAATGGAATTGTTAGTTGCATTTAAGAGATGAAATCTCAGCCGTGGAGGAAAGCAATATTTATTTACCATTTTTTTTTACCACTCATATTGATCCTGTATTTTCGAAATAATAACAATATAAAATTTAAAATTTTTGGTAATATAATAATATATAAATAATAAAAAATTTTTGGTCTAGAAAGATAAAAATAACTAAAGTGCTTTGTATCGATGGAAAAAGATGTTTTGAAGAAAATTATGGATGAATAAACATTATATCTTCATGTCGCGGGCAAAATCTCTATAAAGCTACACGCTCTTCTCAACAAATTCAATTCAAAATGCTGCATCGTCGACAGATTGGAACAGACTGTAGTGAATTCTAGTTTATTCAATGTCATAAAGATAAAGAATGCCTAATTTTATACTATTATATAAAATAAACTTTATAATCTAGCGATTCCAGATTCCAACTAAAGCAAGCAACTGAAGTTGTAATATTTTACTCCGGAAAGACTATATAACATGTCAATTAACTTGCCGCAGTAACAACAAAGATAAACGAAGCACTTAATACCGATTATATCCAGAGTCGATAAAAACATAAATTGTTCATATAAAAATATAATCTGATTTTTTTGAGCTATTCACATGTAATATTTTTTCCTTCGGAAGTTTTCCTTCCTGTTATTATTTAAAAAACATCTATCTATTTGTCAAAGTGGATTACATTGCATTTCTTCTATAATTATCAATATTAGTCACATTCTAAACAAAAAATCGATAATGAAATCAACTAGGTGCAAAAAATTTAAAAAACCCGTTTTTTAAATTATATTTTTTCATTTAACATATATTGATCTTTATGTTCTCGCTAGTTTCATAATTATTTTTCCCATTCAGGTTCTTCAAAAGGAATACTAATCAGGCTGCCTTCTCAGTGCCTAACTAATATTTATCATTTTGGTATGCACTAATAAAACTGATAATATTATGTCCATCCTAGGAGAGACTCAACTGTAGGTATTTGGCAGTTTATTTACCATCTATAAATCGTTGCAATAAAATGGGTACTGATTTAAATCAAGGACACCAAAGATCGCTTTGACTTTAAATCAATTATGTATTTTGATCGCTATTTAAATCGTTATTAGCAGGTGATTTAATTATCATCTCAACCCTAATTGTATCACTTTCATCTGGAATATTCCATTCCCAGACATTACGCCATGTAACAGCATCGATGGCGTTACATACCCACTATACCGGTTGAGATAAACTAGACACCTTTAAATATTTCTACATCTACTCAACCATGGTAAGTTAATAACATATTTTGTAACGTTCAATTGTACCTGTATGAAAAGTTCCCACTCGTAATATTAGAGCGTGTGCACTCGACACAACCATAGACTTTTCATAGGTCTATATTAAATTGTGTTTGAAAATAATTTTACTCTATGCAATTGATTTAATTGGAGTCTTATATGATTTTTGCGAGAGTGGTCTCTTATATGTTTTATAATCTTATATTCTTGCGTGGCTTTGTGTTCTTGCTATTAACTTTTCTTGGGGTCAGTTAGATTGAACCATTTTTTTTATAAATGCTTACACGGCCCCTTGTTGTCTTACTTTCACTGCTAATCACCTTTCCTGATTATATTACATACAGTTTAAAACTCACACCCGGTCTTTTGGTATTACGCCATTTTATATATGTCGGATCTATAAAGCCACGAAAGTATTAATCCATATTTTATACGTGCAAAATGATCTTTTGTGTACAGTCGAACAGAACTAGTTTTCTGGTTTATCAGTTTTTTTTAAACAGCAAATTAGGCCAGTGTTGTAAAGTAGAACACACTCACACGTTTTCATGCCGCAAACGCTTTGTCCTGGATTGTACCTATGTATCTATAGATATACGTGCAATTGGCACAGATTTTTTCTTCGGTTAAATCTTTATGATACTCAAAACGTTCGAGTGCGAATGCATATTAAATTTTGAAGTAATGAATACTATGACAACTTTATTTATTAAATTCGGGTAATCATATCAATATTTGTTTAAACCGTTTCTTAAAACAGATACATTAAAATATGGAAATCTTAAAATAATAACATACGATAACAGATTCATCAGATATAATGTAGGTACCTAACATTATATTTAAAATTTATATAATATAAAATACCCATAATTGATAAATACTCACAACACTGCGCTAAAAATCGTAAGAATTTATATTCAAAAATAATGTTCTTAAGAAATCTCAATGCACTGTACAGCACCTATATGTTTTGTCGATTATTTATGAATTCACATAAGAAAAGTAAAAATAAACACTTTCCAGGTTTTACTTTAACAACCTCCTGGCGACCCTTACAAAGTAAAAAAAAAGATAACAAGACCTAAGAGTTTCTTGCCGGTTTTTCTCTCACAGGTCTAATTCAGTAAAACGGTGGTTTTTGACGTACAACAAGAGTTTGAAACAGGCCTTTATTAAATAAAGAAAATTCGACTTTTAAAGTAAGTTTCAACTCAGGCTCGACACTCGAATTCAAGATTAGACACGGCTCGAGTTGGGACGCATAAAACAGATTATTCGGAAGAACGTTCAGAAGGAAATCGCATTTTGCCGTAACCAACGATCACGATAGGGATGCCTTTAGAAGAGAAGCGTTTCGAATTTACCGGTTCGGAAATGCGCCGCTTAGACTCCTTAGACGCAGATTTGTATTAAATATCGATCAGGTCGTGATTATTTCAATATCAAATATCCACTTACCATCCAGTGAGACGGTAGCCAAGCACTGGCAACTTTTTGCACGAAGAAAATACTTGATTATTTGACTTTTCCCTACTATTATTTTAAGTTGGTATTATTATACGACACGGTTTGATATTTAATTATTTTTCGTGAGCACGTTATCCGTTAGTTGTGCAAATCACACTGACGTAAGTAAAACGCGAGTCCACCAATTTTAGTAGACATTTTTTTGCGCCGTTAGGTACGGCTGTGATGTGGTACCTAGACAAAAATATATTCAAAGAAAGTTTCATTTCCGCATATAGAAAGGTTGTATTAAGCACTCTTTATTAACAGACCACGCTGCTTCGCTTCCGCTGGACGACTTTGTGGCGCAGTTGCCAAGGTATTGGCTCCGGCGCCTGGGTTCGTGGTTGCGATTCCCACACGAGACAACTATTTGTGTGACCGACAGATAGTTATTTCAGATCTGGGTGTTTATCCACGAGAAATTTTAGTATGTACGTATTTATGTACACACAGGTTGAAATCCTGCTGGCAATCTTTGTTACTATTTATTTGGTGTCGTCAAATTCATATTTACCTCCATGTAGGGCATTGACGTAGACTCGAAAGTATAGCACGAAATGGGTCTGCTACAGTTATTTCTCAAGTTGCCAGAAGAAGAAAATGACAGGAGGCGCAGCGAAAGCCGAATAATAGCGTCTCAAGTGTGAAAAGGGCCTGCCTTGCAAGTTCGTTTGACGAGTGAGCCCCTCTCACTTCTTCAATCTTGATATAAAAAACTACCTATTAGGTATATAATACTTTGGGTTTGATGCTTTGATAGCAAGCCGTGATTCTAGAATTCAATTTTAGAAACCGATCCCAAGCCCGCGAAAGAAGTAAGCTAATAATAGTCACTCAAATATATTTCATATGTTCATATTTGATTCCAAAGAAGTTAGAATGAATACGTATACAACCTTTGTAGTTGATTTTATAACCTTTAAACCGTTTTACTACGTTGTTGATAGTTTCAAAGTCGCCAGGCTACCTTTTTATCGGGTCACTGTACCAAACAAACGGTACAAACGGAAGCGTTCGTAATCAAATGTGCATTTAAGTATTAATCAGCATTCTAATTCCTACACATCGCGTTGCCATACAAAACATCCTGTGCAGCGTGGACATCACTATGACACACATTCATGGACATTACGATGTATGTTCACTCAGACATATCTAAGTTGGCCAATTGACCATAATTTTATAATAAACATTGTTTTATAAGTTGAACCGATAATTGATGGGGAAGAAAGGTGCTCGATTGGCAAGCTCGGACGTCGTGTTGTAGGACGACCTTCCATTAGATGGAGTGACGACTTGTCGAGAAATCGGTACAAATGGTCGATCAGGTAACTCAAGGTCGTGCTTTGTGGCGGTCTGTGGAAGAGGCCTATGTTCAGCAGTGGAGTGAAATGATGATGGTGACATGTTGAAAACTTTGCATAAGGTTCATATCTGGCTAAGTAAGTTGACACTATGTGATTGCTGAACTAATAAAATAGGAAGTGTTATAACCCTCATTTGTAGAAGTCTCGAAGGAAGTTAGGAAATACTTAATTTAATTTACTGTGGTAGGGGCAAGCAACTGATTCTGCTATTGCAGGAATGGGCAGGCTCTTCCGGGGCAGTGCCATGGACACACATAAGACAGGCGTCATGTGGAAGTATTGCGTTTAGTCGGGTAACCCGAGGCGAACTTATTTAAAAGTTGTCAAGGCATCTGCATACCTAGGTCCATAGGCGGCGATATTCATTTAACATCAGGTGAAGCGCCCACTCGATTGACAACATTTCACATTAAAAAAATAATCATTTAAATAAAATAATATAAAATGTGTTTAACTTATATTCATAAAATTGCGCCGTGTTCAAATTGCCGTAAACATTAATACTACGCCACAAACTCAAGATAGATTTTGCGGTCATGTCGGAAAAATATTATATTACAGTAAAACAAGATTGGTATATTATAATTTGCTTATCTATTTACCAGATAGTAAATGATTAAAACATACATCTGTGGACAACTTGCAACATACAAAATTTAAAAAGACTTACTAACCAAAATTGTATAATCCCGTAATGTCTTAATAAAAAAATATTTACAAAAGTTTCAGAGTCTTACATTATCGTAAGGCGTGTGATTCTGTAATGCAAATACGTCAGAAAAAATAACTGTTCCCATACCTAATTGCAGCAAAACAATTCTTATTTCAATATCCGTCTCAGTCGAAATGTCTCTTGGGAATTGTCTCTTATCCTATATTATCGGTCTAAAATCATAGTAACACTACAAACACAAAGTGGGAGACGTATTTGGCCGCGTTCGTATACGGAAATGATGCGATTCAATGCAGCCGGCGTCCGCCCGGTTTATATTAGGACGGGGCCATCCGTATTGTCTATGATCCGGCCATACGCGCCTTCCTGTACCATTAAGGCGTTGGGATACAGATGGGCGAGCGGCTACCGACGAATCCGCCACGCGGGACACGCGACCGGCAGTAAAACCGACGGAGGATTCCACGTCGACAGACAGACGGCACAATCTGTTAAATTTTATTAGTTCGACCGTTAACTTGCGACTTTGACGAGTTTAACGATCGATGAGAAACATTACGCACTGATACCGTCGACAAGAACGATACGTATGACACGCTTCCTTCTTTGTGTCAGTGTTTTGAAACGTTTCTGTGTTTCACGACTCGTGAAAAAACGTGATTATAATGTATCATGAATCTAATCATAAAGTTTTATTTGAAAAGGCTAGGTGGAGACAATTTTGGCGGTGTTTTCTCTGAAATGATACAGACAAGACAGTTACATAAAGGACGAATATGTATTTGAGGAACGGGACTTATTCACACAATAGAAAATGGTAAGTACCTACATATTAAAATATGGCCATTCATTTTTAAAACATTTTTCGTTAAATTTACTTGACGTGGTTATGTTTACCCATTATTTTTTACTTGACATGTTTTATTTACTTGACACAGTAATGTGATGCTAGTTGTCATCGGAAAAACATATCACGCCGAAGGGAATTATCATCGTATTTCTTTTTTTTTTTTTTTTATCTTTTTTATAAACATTGCCCTTACTTTAGGATAACATTATCCTGTGTTGTAGGGACGTTTTACAAACATAAATTTCACGTGGACAAACAGCCAGATGCGAAACAACTATCTGTGGCTCACACAAATAGTTTTCCCGTGTGGGAATCGAACCCACGACCCCCGACGCTGAAGCCAATAACCTTGACAACTGCGCCACGGAGTCATCTATTTATCATTTCTACATTTACAGGAAACGACTCAATGCATTATTGCGTCGCAAAATTATTCAGCTGCTTAAGAGGTCTGCTCGAGACGAGGAGAGAGTATTCAAATTGAATTAATGCCGCTTAGCGCCGGCGAAAAGACCATCCATTGTGGCGGCGCCTCGAACCCGGGACGCTTAACTGGCCGTGACACAGTCGAGATACGGACTTAACGCGATCAACGTCATCAACGCACCAACGTCTCAATTGTGCCGCGGATTCGTCGCTGATGCAAAGATTTAACGACTCGCTGCGATTACTACCCCGTTGCTCAGGCGACGCAGCCTCGCAAATATCTCATTCAGTTCAGTTCTTAGTTCGATTCCGGAAGGTTCTTGTTGCGTTACAACGACACAAGGAATAAAAAGCTAAGTGTTCTCTTTCGTCCTTTCTTTGTCGTCTTTTGACCGCAAAGGAATCTTAACTAATTTTTCATCAAAACTATCTAATTCCGAATATACTAAGCATACATTTTGATGAAAGTTATGTGTCCACGTAGCCTTTTAAAAGCTTCTAGCCCACGGCACTTTTATTTAACTTGAAGCTCAGTAAGCTAGGTTGAACATCATCTCAGCCGCATCCGGGATAAGATACGATAAGGTCAAGAAGCCAAGAAACACCACGACCAAAACACGTATTTTTTTTCAAACGCGCCTAAAGAAGTATAATTTTAATATTTTTTTGTTTTATTTATAGTCTGTTTTCAGACACTTCATTAAATTCTTAGCTATTCAAAGAGAGCGAGAGATGGTTACGAACAGTATTTAATACTGTTTGTTAATCTTTCTAGGAATGAAATTGTAAGACAACAATAACGGATTGTTTTAGCGAATAATTTTACGTTTTGGTATTCTTAGATAACAAGTTCTCTGATAAACATCAAATTTGAATGTACACTCGCGGTTCCTCGGCCTTTTCCGTATAATAATAAAATTTAAAGAAATAATTCACCGCAAAATATTGATGTCGGCCATTTATATTTCATATTGTTTAGCGGTACAACAAAAATCAATTTGATACACCTATATACAAAAACGATCGCCTTGAATTGGCAAAGAATCGAACGTCTCGAAGATTGCTTAACAATAGAGCATTATCTTTGGCCAACAAACAGCGACTGTCTGGGAAAAAAAATATTTATTGAAGCCTTGGCGTTCTAGCATAGACGTAGCAATGTTGATATTTAGATATCGTTTCCCTTTTTTGGTTTTGTATGTATACACAGAATGTTCATCGAATTAGATAAACAGCATAATATTTATTTTTATAAAAATACCAAAATTAATGTTAATGGTAAGACCACAGAGCAGTATTCGCTGTTACACGAATGGGCAGGTCCATCCGGATAAGTAACACGACGTCACAGAAGACCGAGGCGTGAGGTTCTTTCAAATATTGCTTCGCGGACTTTAATTTTCATACGAACGTTATACTTCTGCGTTACCTCTGTCCAGTGAGGTAACCGGAGCCCACTTTGGTAAAAGCTGGCAACACATCTGCAATCCTACGGGTGTAGCAACTGCCCATGGGCGACGGTAATCACTTAACATTAGGTGAAACGCCAGCTCGCTTGCCCAATCTTCTTTTACATTAACAAAACTTATATCCTTACTACCTAATATTATAAAGGCGAAAAATTGTATGTATGGATGGATGTTTGTTACTCTTTCACGCAAATACTACTGAATGGATTATAATGAAACTTTACAATAATATAGCTTATACATCAGGATAAGAAATAGGATATAATTTATATACATATTTTGTGTATATCTGTCTTTCTGTCTGAATGTTACGCCTTCAGCCTATTCTACGCAGCTGTAGTGGCAGGCGGCAGCTAGTTCTCAATAAACTTTAAACATTTAGTTCGCGCATTAGGCGCTTTGTAATGTTTCATTAATAAATGTTTGCTAGGCCACTCGGCGGTCTTTTATTCTTTAACGAGTTATTTATTCGTTGAATAATCAAGGTACCTTGGCCTCAAGGCCCTTCAAAACAAGTTGCGGAGATGTAAGGTATTGGTCAGTATTCATAGATCAATTCCTCACACGGGCCTAAAATTTGTATGACGCGCTCGGTCTGGGTGTGCTTTATCTATGTAGGTACGTATGGAAACCCAAGTAACACAATTTTTCCGTAGTGCGCAATTCGGATAAAAGAGAAATAATTTTAATGTTTTTTCCACTTTAATTGAACTCGGCCAAGGGTATTTGGAATGTTAACTTGGTAAGCTATTAAAACGCCGTTCATGCCGTGTGGAAGATAGTCGCGAACTTCAGCTGTATCGGTTGTCCATTGTATTGGTAACTGGGTGAGCGATAACATTATTGATAATTGTGACACACGGGCAATATATTTAGAGATTTAATTGCAATAAAATGAGTGAGTCGGTGCTATCACAATGTTAAACAATTTTCAGAACGCTTAAACATTGTACTTCAGTGGCGAGTCAACTTGGCTATCTCCATTCTCCGACCCCGTTTACACTACCGTACTTACTCACTGTACTTATCTACTGTACTAAACACTTGACCAGTGTAAATCGGGCTCTAAGTGTGCAACGGTGCAGCGGGGCGGAGTGCACCCACAGGCGCGTATCGGGAGCGCAGAAGTCCGGACGTGGGTCGCCTACGCGTATGATAAGGGGCCGAATTGATAACGTCAGGGGGCAAGGGGCGCGAACAATGCAGTTCGCCAGGGTGAAACGCAATCGGCTTCCCGCGATGCGGCCGAGATACTTGGGCCACGTGCGCATGTCGGTAGAGACGAGTGGACATGTATTAGAGACGTGTGGACATGTACTAAGGACACGCTTATCCTATTTACGGCGAGAAATAACCGGCGTCTCCAATCAGAGCTATAGGTCGGTCAATTGAGAAAATACCTTGACTTTAGTAGTAGTGTCAATGCTATAATAAAGTGCGAAATCTCGAATTATTCGGTATAGTACTGTCAGTTTTTACTTCCTATTTTTCATTGTTTCTGTGCAGCTTTTAAGTATTCAAAAAATAAAACACAAACAAAACTACTTAGTAAACTTTATAAAAAATTAAAGTTTATATTTTCCTAGAAATTTTAAATTGTTTATAGAGCTAATCTTTGCACTTAAGATTGAACATTAAAATATGTAGAAAAAGTGCGAAAAGATTGTCGCCGTTGTGGGAATCGAACCCACGTCTTCGGCATTCGCGGCCTGACGCTCAAGCCACTGAGCTAAACGGCTGATTGCCACACCGACGAAAATCTTAACGCATTCTTCTACATTGTTTTCTTAGCATTTGAAGCAATGCTTGGCGCCATCTATTGTTATATCCTTTCCAGCATACAAACAATTTCGAATATCGTTTTACAACGATAATTCGAACGAGAGATGTCGCCATTGCTTTTCTTAGAAATTTTAAATCGTTTATAGTGCTAATTTTTGCACTTAAGATTGAACATTAAAATATATAGAAAAAGCAGCCGTTTAGCTCAGTGGCTAGAGCGTCAGGCCGCGAATGCCGAAGACGTGGGTTCGATTCCCACAACGGCGACAATCTTTTCGCACTTTTTCTACATATTTTAATTATATTTTCCTGTTAAGTTATTGGTCAGTTTCTGGAGTCAGTATGTCGAATCTAGATGATAAGACGTTACATTTTAAATATCATCGTCATCATCATTTCAGCCTGTTTGAGTCCACTGCTGAACATAGGCCTCCCCCATAGACTGCCACGAAGTACGATCCTGAGCCACCTGCATCCATCGACTTCCCGCACATTTGCACAGGTCGTCACTTCATCTAGTGGGGGGTCGTCACGACAATAATACAATTAAAATATAAAAAGTAGAATTTACTAAAAGGTTAATTGACATAGTCTCGGATAAAACAAAAGTAAATTAATTGGAAACTTTCCCTAACAATAGAAACAACTTCGACACAACTGTACAACTTTGCGATAGTAACATGAAACATACATTGTTTTTATAACTTTGAACAGATAACTGACGTGTTTCCTCAACTCGGATGCAGAGTAACTTTATTTTTTAAACAACATGAATACATTTTTCAACTTTACAATGTGTGTACGTTAGCTGATGACTAAAATATTACAGCATCTAACTCTCAATTAACATGTAGAATCACGACGCATATAAATTTGGCCTTTGCCCATTGCTGGGCAAAGGCTTCTACACAGAGGGTATCAGGGCATAGACCACCACGCGGCCCCACTGCGGATTGGCCGACTACACATATTTTCATTTTACCTAATTCGGCACTAAAAATTAACAATTTCATTGGTGCCGGCACCGGGGATCGAATTCAGGTTGCTCGAGTATATTGAATTAAAGGCGAGCGCCCGGACACTGAGCTATCACGGCTCACGGCCTTTGGTTAGCAGTGGGACATATATAAACTGTTACTTTACTTTTTACATGTGAAACTAATAAAAGCGTGTTAAAATCAACAAGTTCTTATGGGATGGTGCAAGACCTCATTGATCGTAGGCCAAGTACAGCCCTAGTTCAATCATACAAGGTCATAATGAATATAATATGTCATTCTTATTCGAATGTTAATTAAATAAACATATAAATGACCGTGGCTTCTCCTTGGTGTATTATGCCCGGAAAGAAATGCCGTGACAATAAACCGAGATGAGGGGGAGCTTGATTGGATTTCCACCCTCCCCATTTAAACACATAAATAAACATGACATTTCAAGGCCACATGGGCAGGCTTACAATGGCGCAGGACGCAAATGGAATTTGCGTAAAACATAAAATATTATAGCAGAACGAGTAAGGGTAATCCAAGATATTTATCTTGAATGAATTAATGAATGAAATATACTTTATTGTACACAAACAACGGATATTGAACAATCAACAAAAATAATACAAAACTGTACAATAGGCGTCCTTATCGCTAAGAAGCCATTTCTTCCAGGCAACCTAGTAAAAGGAAATAGTAAAAACAGTAGCATCGAATAACGGTGTACACTGAATTGATAAGAGAAACTTTTAAGTCAAAATATAAATACATATTAATAAATTATACATAAATACACATGCAAACACGATATATCTTGTATCAGTCATGTTACTGGCGGTTTACTGTTGAAATGAATGAGACTTTTTATGAATGGTAATGACGAAGCAAAATATCTTCTTTATATATATAAAATCTAGCTGAGCCCGCAAACGCTGTTTTGGCCATATTTCTCCGAAAAATAAAATGTTTGTGTTGGACCACTCTTATCACTTAAGGGTATGACGAATAGATTACGACCGATTCTCAGACCTACCAAATATGAAATTTTATAAAAATCGATCAAGCTGGTACGGAGGAGCATGACAACTGACACGAGAATTTTATATGTATATATATATATATAGATTTATTTGCGTATGCCACTTAAAATCAGCTCTCTTACTATTTAACGCCCCACGTGCTATTATAGCTCGCAAATACTTTCTTTCTTTTACGTCAGATAATTTTTTTCAATAACCATAGAAAACACATAAAAACTTTTTTATACCTAACATAAATCCATTTTATCTGCCTTCTTCTACTTAATGAAATAAATTACGTTTTAATACTTATAAATCAGCGACGGAGATGTGATTCTCATTATGTAAAAATATTTGCAACGCATGAACGTGGAGTCAATCAAATCAATATCGATGGAAACCGTTAGTTATCCAAACCGTAATCATTGAGATTGAGTTTTTTTATTCAATTATTTGTACCGGAGAATTTATTTATTACTCTCTTAATACAATTATATTACACCTATTCTTATTAGGAACATGCCGAAACCAACCAGTATAAATGAAATGCCGATATTAAAAGAACAAATCGCTGTGCTTGGTACCTAAATACTAGCAATCTTCCAATGAAATAACAATTATAGATTTTCAACAATGATCAGTGAGATATAAACGTTTTAGGTAAAAATTAAATAAATAAAACAATACATAAAAAGAAAAAATAAGACAAGACTACCTTAAAAATCAAAGACTAGCACTAAAAATATAAAATTAAAAAAGAGACGACCAACAAACATTTGGTTGTTGGTGTTGTAAGCCTGTACTTATATTTAGAACATTATACAGTATTTGGGAATACATTTAATTCTGTAAACCGAGCAACGAAAACTAGAACATTACTAACGATATTTATTATCTTAAGATTTACTTGCCTCTAACTATGGTAGGGCCACGGCCACAAGGCAGGCTCGTCCGGGTAAGTACCACGGCGTAAAGTGGAAGTATGACAAATACTTTCGCGTTTCATCTGGTGAGTGAAGTAGCCGGAGCCCAATTTTCAAAAGTTTGTCAATGCATCTGTAACCCTCGGGTGTAGCAGATATCCATGGGCGGCGGTATTCACTTAACATCAGGTGAACCGCCTGTTCGATTGTCAACTTTTCATATAAAAAACAGTTAACCCTACAGTAACTTTAATGTATATTATTCATGTAGGTAATATATAGAGAAAGAGCTACATTTCAATTTAATTGTTTCTTTTAATTGTTTCTTGTAATTGTTCTTTTAATTGTTCTTCTGAAATACCAGTTCATAACCCAATTTCTCCTCATTAACAAACATACAACTAAAGGAACATCATTGCATAAAGTCAATAATCATAAATTATATATATTACATATTATCGATATCGATAATTTATTATCGTGAATTTTAATGCGGCGAGGGCAGGGCGCATTACTAGTGCTCGGAAGCCGCGAATCGTGACACGAGAACCGCTACTACATAGAAGTGATACGAGCCGATATCCCGGCCTCCCTTCATCCGCGCACAGCTGAATGGGTGCATTAACCCAATTTGGAGCTCGTTAGTTAGTCGTTAGCGTCGTAGACCGAGCGACGCTATCTCTAGTGCCTGTAGTAGTCTTGTGGGAGCTTGATGAATGCCCCCATCCCTCTCCAGTCGTGGATTCGAGATAACAAATTTTAACGCGGCATGAGAACAAATTAAACTGATAGTAGTAACATGCTCACTTGGCATATTTTTAGTGCTGAATTGACAAACGCGCTGGGGATGAAACTATATCTTCATTTTCAAGTACTTGTTATCACTATACCGTAATTACTATTAGATTAAGTACGTAGTGTGAAAAGTACGTATATATTACTTGCTATAAAATGAAAAGCACAGAGCTTTAAAAATAAAATTAAAGTTTAAAATTATGGGCTACATTGTATGGCTACTTCTTAACTCCTATAAATTTCGTTTTCAATGTCGCAATATACGCATATAAATGGTATGCATTGTCAATTAGGTTTGTGTTTAGTTAGAAATATTAACAAATTTTATTAGAAATACTTTAAAAATACTATTTTTATAACGAAATATTAACACTGCAACGTGAGGAGTGAAATGGGTTAAATGCATCTTTATCCTATGACACTTTAAAAAAACTTTGTAACTACGCAATTCGTATTTTTAATTAAAACTACTATTTATGGATAATTCGGAAAAAAATCTAGAAACAAATTAATCCGGATAAAATCGCGTTGTTGGCATGGTTTTATTCGGTAATTCATTGTATATTTTGGATACAATTACCTATATTTGATTTGAATAAATTAAAAAAAATCCGAAAAAATCTAGGGCAACGTTTTGCCATCTTCATATTAAAAACCGACTATCTCGGAATAACGATGCGCGTTCAAAAGGCATTGCCGAGCTGTAATAAAAAAATCCTAATAAGAAACGCAACTCGCAGCTGGAAGTGGCCAATAATAGCGGACTCCCGAGCATTTGAGGGGGAAAATGATTTATGTGCTAGACTTTCGTTATGCACACGCCGCGAACACAGAGGGGATTTAATTCTGAGACACGCTAAAACACAGTCTCAACTACAAAAATAGCCAAACACGTTAATGGTTCACAGCCATAACTTATAGACTATTAACGTATTAATGAGAACAAGTAGTTAATATCAATTAAGTAACCTAAAAACAGACGCTCATATTTTAATTCTCTATATGAGCTATGTTTAATGTCTTGTAAATAAAACTAATATATACAGATTTTATCTTTTATCTTCGGTTTTGTTTGATCAATCATAAAAATCAATTTGAACAAAGAAACAACTTAGATTTATAGTTTTCATTATGTTATTAGTTCAAAAATGAAACAGCCTAAAGCCGAAAACGCGGAAAACGTAGAATAACATAAACCCGAATGAAACAGCCTAAAGCAGAAAACGCGGAAAACGTAGAATAACATAAACCCGAATTTTTTTTCTCACGTGTAAAACACATCACGGTCGATGTAAATAGAGCTACGAATTTGACAATTAGCACAAAAGCAAAAAAAAACGTAAAAGCCGTCCTCAAAACCCGATTTGCTTTAAAAAAAAAACTCGTACAAGTTATTCGATTAATAATAACATCCGAAATATATAGTGGGTCATTTGTTGAAACGCATTTTTCTGCCGCATTTACAGCTCATTATGTTCAATAATGCTCTGACGTTAAAATTACATGCAAGCGCTGTTTTCGCTGCGCGGTTTGGTTTAGGTCGGATTGCTTTGATTATTATCATCATCACGTCACAAGCCTGTACTTATGAAGAGGCCTTCATAAGTACAGGGTTGTGAAGTGATTCAATTATGCGCAACCAGCAGCTCAAAACTTATACGTAGAAGCCACGTACAATCGTCATAAATATGAGCAAGTATTACAAAATGAAACTTGTTCCGATGACATATGATACTTTAATCGCTTACTTTATGACGTCAAGAAATAAGAGTTCCGTATGCCTACGGAATGACGAATCATCATTATTTTTACGCGGTAAAGCCAGCATTTTATGCATTTTAATTGCTAAACTTAAACAATTATATTTTTATCAATTTTATATTTTACGTTCCATGGTCGGAAATTATAAAACAAATGTACATATAGAATCTGTACCTACTATTACAGTAATCGTTTACACATACATCCTTATAAAGGTTAGCAATGCAACTGCAACTTAAGGTCATTCACTAAACTTAAGGTTATGAGTTGTTTACAATTTTTATCTTGCTAAAAAAATATAGCCCGTGATAGCTGTGTCCGGGCGCTCGCTTTTAATTCATTATACTCGAGCAATCCGAGTTCAAATCCACCTCCAGCACCTATGAAATTGTTAATTTTAAGTGCTGACTTACGCTGATGTAAGCTCGAATATATTTCGAGTAATATATGCTTTTTTTCCTCCACAATTTGGTGTTCGGTGTTCTGTCGAACATTACGCAACATTTAGCCCAATACCAAATGCTTGACTTACGCTGATGTAAGCTGAACACGTGCAGCATACATCGTGAGGAAAACTGCATATTTTAGAAATAACAAAAAACATCCCATTCTAAAACGTCTTTTTTTTATGTGAAAAGTTGCCAAACGAGCAGACGGTTCACCCGATGTTAAGTGAATACCGCCGCCCATGGACATCTGCTACACCCGAGTGTTACAGATGACAACCTTTTCGGAAAGTGGGCTCCGGCTGCCTCACTCACCAGACGAAACGTGAAAGTATTTGTCATACTTCCACTTTACGCTGGTCTTCTGTGAGGTCCCGGACGGGCCTGCCCATTCGGGCAACAGCCGAGGCTGCTGCGTGGCATAAATATATATACAGATAAACTCTCTCTGAACAGAGGAAGGAGGATTTTGCCTATCATTGCGACAAGGCAAGTTACTTTACTTTTTTTACTAAAAAAATGACTAACAAATAATATATCAGCCACAATTTTTTTAACATGCGAATCATAAAACAAAGCTTGGCGTGGGCTGTGTACGTGTTTGCGCTTACGCGTACGAGGCTTTTAAACTAATGTTATATGCCGCACGCAAACAAACATCTGTTCCAACAATTTATTAACCTAATTAAGTCTCTATAGTGCGGAAGCGGGCGCTTCATAGCAGACGACGTTGCATCTTTAATTTCATGATTATGAATGTCTTGCGACATGCATTTTCTAATTAAATTGGTGAGAAAAATTTGCTTTTTTTTTGGAATTCTACTATTGTAGAGTTAGTAAACAACAAGTAAGTAGCTCGTCTGCCCGCCTGTACTGTACACGCCTGTAATGTCACATGTGTGGATCAATCCGTCCGTTTTGCCATCAGCGAAAGTGCTAGCTTAGACAATAATAACAAGATATCGTTTTCCAAATATCTACACTTCTTTTTACTTTACACGAGGTTTTCATTCTGTCAAGTTTTGGTACTCCAAGCTCGGGGAAAAGAGAACAGCTCTGTTCCAATAGCTTCAGCGAAACATTGTTCTGGAACTCCGAAAGTTTACATACAGAAATCATGTTCCACGAATATTTTGCGTAAAGCCAGCCATTATATACTGTATGTTTTTATATATTATCGACCGCGTAGTTTGTCGTCGATAACAGATAGTTCCCAATTATGGGACACTCACGCCGTTTTATCTAATCAAGAAATTACAACAACGTGATTGTATGGTCATCAGAGGACTTCTTGAGAACCCCGTGCCACAAAGAAAGGACTCACACCCTAGGGTGACCGAGTCTATCGATATCCGCCCTCCAAAGAGAGCGTGATGAGGGTGTGCACATCTGTCGAATGTTCTAAATGCTGAAGCATATAATGTTAGGTAAGAATTTAATGCTCACTGGGTTTGGTTGAATATAACTTTAACGATTTAGGTGTTTAAAATTGCTTTTCGAATGTAGAAAATTTCATTACTACCGATTGTAATAATTATAGTTCCTTGTTGACGGCTTCCCTCTTAATTTACGTGTGTTATAAAGCTTCATCAATCGGGACCGGAGGAAATGGCAGCAACAAGAAAGTTTATTTTTGAACGGGATGTTTAACGATAGCTCTTGTTAATTGATTAAAAAAAAAACAAATACCTACGTTCTTTCAGATGTTACGAAATTAAAGGGGGAATGACTTCACTGATATAGTTCGCGCCGAATATAAATTAAATGTACCTTCAATGGATACGCTTTCCAATTTAGGTTTTTAATCCCGTAGTATGGCAGTGCCGCGCTAGCTTCCGTTGCGACATGAATCGTCCGCGGAATTACTACAACCTCACAAAATAATGGAGCGGAATTGAATTATTTTAAATACTACGTTTTTTTTTTTCTATGCGAGAAGGTGGCATGCGAGCTGGCGATTCACCTGATGTTAAGTGATAACCGCCGCCCATTGCGTCGCCACCTCATAATAAAGTCAGTTCTGGCTGACCAGGCGAAACGCAAAAGTAAAGCATTTCACATTCCCATTCGTGTAACAGCGAATAATGTTGCATGGCCCTACCACATTTAAAAACGTTTACGGTGAGGTAGCGTGGACCTACTCTTTCGATAGTTGGCAATGCAATTGCTACCCCACAGACGTTGTGGGTATTTACGAGCGGCGGTAACCATTTAACATCTGTCATCACATGTTTGTCAACTTCATCCTAACATAAAATATATAAAAAAGAGCGATATATGTAACAGATGATCAAAGAAGGTTAATATATTAACTCTTTTTTTGATTTCCATAAAAATGGAAATGAAAATACGTTCAAATCAGTATAAAATAGCAGTTTTTAAGCGCAAAGGGTACCTCTATGTAATAATGATCTTTGTAAAAATGATCAACATGAACAAAAACTACACAACTTTTACTTATAACTTAACTAATAGTGTATTTGCGTACAGCCTGTAGTTTAAAGATAATGCAAATGATACTTTGAAAACAGGATTAAGACGATATGATGGGTTAGAACATAACCCACCCTAAGCCCATTACGGCATCGTAACAAGAAATCCATACCCCTTTTCCGCGCGCGGAAGTAACGGCTAATGTGTCTTTTTAAAAGTAAATACGCCAAATTATATGCAAAAAACAATAACGAAACACTGGTATAAATATCTGGTTTCTATGTTTAAAAGAAAACTAAAAGCTTTCGAGAAAAAATTCAATAAAATCCTCAAAAACTGATAGTAGATAAACGCATTGCTTCCTTCATCATGCTTATTATACTCCAGTCGTGACAGGTCTTGTCATTGGGAAATAAATCCATCTTCCACAAGCCAGGTAACAACAAGAGGAAGTAGTTTTTCCATTCAAAAAATCTGCTAAAACGGATAACTATTGAGTGAGGTCACTAACAGAAGGCAGAGCTAATTGAAAAATTATTGGTATGCTAGAAAAAATTGTATGCAAAACAATTTTTTCTAAAAAAATGATTTAAAACACAGCATACTTTATTTAAGATTTAGAGGTTATTTTTTGTACATTGATTAAGATAAAACTATATATTTCAATGATAAATATTAATAAAGAAGTGATGTAGGAAAAGTCACTCCCTAAAACAAACCTTGTGGCCATATGACCAACAGATTAGTAGTAGGTGCACAGCGAATTATCAGCCCTTAGTATTATTTTCAACCAACTACAAAAAAAGGAGGTTCTCAATTCAATTTTATGTAAGTTGCTTCAAAACTCCGTCTTATATGAACCAATTTAAAGTTTATTTTTGTATTGGGTTCAGTTTAGCTCATATTAATTTCATTTGTATTTACTATGGAGTTAAATCAGGGAACTTATTAAAATCAAATAGATAGTTTATAGAGAGTGAGATATTTGAAGTTGGTTTAGTTTTCTGTTACTAAAAATGTTTTAATTATAATGGCACTCTATATAAAAATCTATGATAATAATGGACTAAATTACATTCAAAATGAGTCACAGATCCGACATAGAGCACCCCGACTCCATGTGGTCTTGTGGTCCCTACCCCTAGAGTGAACATAAAAAGGCGGAGCCAGAACCTCGCGTCGGAGGTCCTGAGTGGCTTATTTTTTAATAAAAATTAATTTCAATCGGAATGAAATCGTTCAGTACTTTTTAATTTTTTGTTTTATCATGAATTCTTATAAAAAAAATTGAATGTTTTAAGTGTGGACAAGACAGTTTTATGGAAGGTTTTTAAATGTGAAAATGTTGACAATAGTAAAATGGTGGATTGTCTTAGTAGAAACAACAAGATTTAATTACGTTTTTTCTCGAAAACTAGAGGTGACTACTGAATTCTACTTGTTGATTAATTCGTAAGTGATATGTCTCTATAGTTCTCTATCGTTTAAATTTTTCTTTTGTTTGCAATATAAAAGTAGTGGGCTGCTGAAATTTTACCGAAATTGGCACCCCCTATTGCGTTTTCATAAATCATGGGGTGGTTCACCCTGCGATTGCACGTATGATCCCTCTCACATGTAATTAAAATTTTATCAATAAATATTGTAGTCGGCTTAAACATGACTTAATAAACAATTGAAAAGTTATTATAACAATAGCCAAGCGAAAAAATAAATAAGACTTACCTTAAAATCACAAGTAACGAAGCTTAGAGCAACCAAATAGCTTAGACCGGGGCCAAATCCTTGCACAACCACAGAACTCAAATTGTATAGAAAATAAAACTACACAACACAAGCAGTTAACTTTAATGTGAACTAAATTAAATGATCAATTAATATCACGAATAAATTGTGTTAGAATGTAGCTTAAAGTCAGTCACTAAAAAGGAAATTTCAAGCATTTCCCTATCAAAGAATGCGCACTTGTTTGACACGACCTCCACTTAAAAAATCTTTACAAAACTGAAAAACATTCTAGGCGGCGCTACTATCACAGTTTGGCGCACGCGCTGTCAAATAACAATTCCTATCGTCCCGCAAAATTAAGAGTTAGATACTTGCAGATTGAGCTGCTCTGTATTAGACCTTCTTCCTGACGCAATATTTTCCCTTTGCATTATCTGCAATAAATGACGAGCGATATATATACCAACTATCGTTAATCATCAATAATGACTAAAATGTGTTTCTACAACCATAATACTTTAACTTATCTTATCTTCAAATCCGGGTTATAAAGACATCTCCAATTTACAATGTTTGTTTAAATCTCCAATTTTTAATGAGCTACCCAATTGTCATTACTGGAACAATAATAATAAATAATGTGAGAAATATAATCAATAAATAACCCATCGACGTGATGTTTTTAAATTGTTTAGTCTTTTATTTAAGCTAAATGTTGGTTGTTGGTATGGAGAAATCTGAAAAAGTTAAACTTAAACGTCAGTTCTTGTCAGTTGTCAATGTCATTGTCACTTGCTATATTACATGATTGGTAATTTTTGGTAAATATTGTTGACTGTTCACTGTTGACTGTTGTATTTTTTTTTTTTTTCAATTTTCACTCACTATCCATTTAAAATGCTGGAATCTGTAAAATGTATAATTTTGGTACTGTCGGGAAAAGGTGGTGTTGGAAAATCAACTGTTAGTACCCAATTGGCTCTAACTCTTAAAGAAAAGGGATTTAAGGTTAGTTTTTATGTTATCATTAAAGATAAGTTACTTGAATAGGCCGGTATTAATTAGCTTGATCATGATTATATCCACCTATCTTCGTAGTTACGAATAATAATAGGTACGGTTAAAAATCAAATTTAAAAAAATAGTAATACAATTATTTTAGGTTGGTCTACTGGATATTGATTTATGCGGACCAAGTGTGCCGTATATTTTAAATTTAGAAGGCGAAAGTATTCACCAAGGAGCTGCAGGATGGGTCCCAGTATATTTAGACAAGGAGCAACGATTAGGTGTAATGTCCATTGGTTTTCTTTTGAAGTCTCGTAATGATGCCATTGTTTGGAGAGGACCCAAGAAAACCGCAATGATTAAACAATTTCTTGAAGATGTGGATTGGCAAGAACTTGATTTCCTAGTAATTGACACACCTCCAGGTAGGAAATTGTTTTAAAAATCTATTTTCTGATGAAATGTAATTGTTACTACATATTTTTGTGTATTTTTGAATGCTTATATTTACTGTATTTTATTGCTTTACACATTATAGGAACTTCAGATGAACACATTGCGGTAATGGAAAATCTACGTCAAGCCCCTCAGTGCTCAGCAATTTTGGTAACCACACCACAGGAAGTAGCCATAGAGGATGTTAGAAAAGAGATAACATTCTGTCATAAAACAAAAATTCCAATATTAGGTATAATAGAAAATATGAGTGGGTGAGTTATGTGAACTCCTTAATGGATTTTTAAGTGTATCCAGTTAAAACCTGCACTTGGAGATGTTATAAAGCATTGAAACTCCATTTAATTATTTGTTTTGACATGTCAAAAAACACAATTAGGTATTTAATACTGGTTAAACTCACACTGACTTGGTTCTACTACTGCCCTTATGAAGAAAGAAAGCCGCCCAGTGCTCACTATTCAAACAGCTCTATTTAGCAGATTATGGCAAGCAATATGGCAATTTAGTGTTAGGGCCATGCAACAGTTTTCACACCAACCCTATGGGTGTAAATAAAGTACTAAATATCAACCGCCGGTTTGTATGTGAGGTGTGAGGTGCTTGCCACTTTCTAAAAAAATATTCTCGGTATTTGTTTGCATGATAGAGTTTGTAATAAAGACATCTGCACTAGAATAAAGGTAACTGACATAAAGTAATGATTAAAACGGTTCTTGTGCGGCAACCTCATAATGTCCAATTTGTATAGGAAGACCCCACTAGATAGTGAATCACCTGTGCAACAGTCCGATGGATGTAAGTGGCTCAGGATCATGCTTCATGGTGGTCTATGGGGGAGATCTATGTTCAATGGTGTACTCAAACGCACTGAAATGATGATTAAGCTGATGAAACCCATATTGTTATCTTGAGTGAGATCATTAATATTATTATTTATTGTAAATTTATATTTACTCATGTGTTCTTTAATGATTTCATACCTTTTTTGCCACAATCTAACAATAAATTATCTACCTGTTTGTTTCTTACAGAATTTTTGATCTTTAGGTTGTTAAAATCAATAATAAAACATACCTTGTTACAGATATCAATGTCCAAACTGCAATGAATGCACCAATATATTTTCAAGTGGAGGTGGAAAATCACTTGCGGAAATTGCTAAAATTCCTTTCCTAGGTACCTTACCTATAGATCCTCGAGTGGGGAAACTTGCAGGAATAGGTATTGCCGCAGTGAAAGAACTACCTGATTCAGACACAAGCAAAGTATTCAATCACCTAGCTACTCTATTATCTACAACAACACATAATGGCTCATGAGAAATCCCTTTGTTAATTGTACAGATTGTTGCCTAATCATAAGAAATCCTAATATTTAACATAGTGTTAACATACAATATTTCTAAGCATAAATTTATAAAGACATATAAGGAAATAAAAAAATATTTTAAACAAAGCAATGTTTGTCGAGTCTGAACCTCCTGTGTAAAATAGGGCACTTCTCAAAAAATCTCCCTGTATGTATAATAATTAAAGTTAATATAAAGCCAGTATTACTCATCATACTCAAGATAAGTACTGCATCACGTTTAGGTCAAATCATCATCAGTTAAATCAATTTCCATTATATTATAGACAAATACGATGTGAAACTACCGCACCGAAACTCAAATTACGCCAATTGGTGTAATTAAATTGCAATACTATAAACTGCTATCCTCATTCCGTATCATACGTTCTATATCATCTTTCACATTTACTTATTATGTCATGTAACGTAAAGCGGAACAATTTTTAAACGCAGAGTATGCGCGATATGCGTCATTTTTATTAAAACTTAATAATTTTTGTTAACTTTTCGTTTATTTCTATTACAACACACACGTACACAAATATTTAATACACCATAAAATTACTCACTACATACTGTATAAACAAATGTATACCTACATTTATTTCATGATATTACATTGCACCATGATATCATGTAGAATATATAATTGTGTATATTTAATTAGGCTATATAAAACAATAGTACATTTTATAAATACTGTATTTTATAATTCTCTACTTAATATATAATTGATTAAATTTATTACAAATTTTATTTTGATATGAATAAATATGTAAAACGTCAATATTAAAATATATCGCATATTTAAAACGGCTCCTTAACTTTCATTTTTATATTTCACTATAAAGTAAAATATATAAACCCACAATAAATTCGATGATATGACAAATTGTTACACCTTTTGATATGAAAAAATATTGAATAAAACGTTCATTTGTACGTTTTCTTATTCACACTCGGCGAATATAAAACTAATAGAGACGTAATTCGAGAGATATACTCATCTTTCTTACGACAAAAACACTAAAATAAACCACGCCCACAAACACTTCTGCACTGACCAAATAGCATAACAACGCTAGTTTTTCGTTATCCGAAAATAAATTCGTGAAAAAGTTTAAGACAACAAGGAATCCAAATCCAATGTTATGGAACCAAATTACACAAGTTCACCGGTTTAATATTGTAGCACCAGATATCGAAGGGTGGACAATTCGACTAAGTGGGCACTACGCACCCAGCACAACTCGATCTAAAAGCCGGTTTGAACCTCAGCCTAGACCGCGCTCGATTGTGCGAGTTAGTCAGAAGAAGGAATAAGGTTGAAATTGCAATTCGATCACGAGATACGCCTATTGTCGAACAATCGATTACGAAAATAATAAGCTAGTTTCGAAATTCATTACATAACTAGCGGACGAATAACATTACGACGTAATTAATTCATAAACGGCCTGGCATACCAGGATATTGTGAGTGGACTACTCACCAAACACAACGCGTTCGAACAACGCCGGCGAACGCTTTAAGTCCAGTATTTCGTTTGTAATTTAAGAAAACACGTATATAATTTAAATGAAAAGTGTGTGTGTACTTATGTACACGCGTTAGAAGTTATACATCTTCGTAACAAGACAAAAAAACCTTTTCAAAACTTTTATATTTCGCCTTTTTCTACGTTTGTAGAAAAAACGACAGTAACAATAGAAAAAAGGTATTTAATACATTAAAAGTTTTATTATAACATATTATCTAATTAAATAAAGTTTATTTAAATATCACAAAATAAATATCGTGAATACTGTTGTCAGTTCTCATTCTCATGCAAACATATGTAGACGTCTAGCTAACTTCAGGGTGTCGTAAGAATTTACTCTCATCATTTTTCCCTAACGCGCCAAAAGGAGTATAACTTCAAAAAGGTTGTTACGTTCGGTCCGAATGAAACACCCTAATTATTGGCTTCCCTTTAGCCGAAAGAAAGTGAGGAAAGTTGTTGATGACTGCATGAAAAACTATCCTCACACGACGTCGATAAATTGTGTAATGAGTCAATGACAATTCCGCATACGCTTGGACGCGTCATTTGCTTATCCAATCAGGACTTTTGTTTACTAAAAAACCTCATATTACGCCACTATTGGTTCATATACTCGCTGTTCACAGAACTTTTAAAAGACATAGATACTATCAATATTTCACGTTATCAATAGAGTTTTTGATTTTAGTTATTATAAATTTTTACTTACAAAACATTCATAAGAATAAGAAATATTCATAGATTCAGGGTAGCTCACTGGTATATTAGGTTTGGTCAGGTACGAGTTTACTCAGATCTATGTATTAAGTAACAGTAATATGAAAAGTTGTTATGCTGTTTAATATAAATAGCTCTTACTGATAAAATAATATTGTTAAAATTATTTAATAGAGGTACGTTATTACAGGTAGGTAATATTCCGGTTTGATGTATTCGAGATCGATAATCTAACTGGATTTTAAGTTAAAGGACTTTACCGCTTCCACTTTGCTCTCAAATTCTATTTACACCTTTGTACTCTTTACACATGAAAATTAATAACTCAATGGTATTGGCATAAAATAGGGGAAAAAATCTGCTGACGAATATCCTCGAAAGACAAAAATAACATTTATTTTTGCGAATTATTCATTTTGAATTCGTTTCGTTAATAAAGAGTTCATCAACAGCAGATCTTTTTTCATACGTCCACAAGCGGAGAAAGCTTACTTTACTTATTTATGAATTAAGTTAATTTTCATATAAAGTAATATCGAAAATAGATGTTTAATATTTTTTTTTATTTCAAGATTGATTTCAAGAAAAATGCCAGTTTCCTCTTCTATAGCGCGCTTCGGAAAAATCTTTCGTAATAATCTTTTTCAAATGAGAGCAAATGAAGAAAAATAATTGAAGCTACAATATCTAGAACATATGTTAATATTTGAACTAAGTTAACTTAACCTTTTCCCTAATCAAAACAATTATAAATAAGACCTTCTGCGAGTGCAAATAAGG
Organism: Iphiclides podalirius; assembly: GCA_933534255.1. Classification (NCBI taxonomy): domain Eukaryota; kingdom Metazoa; phylum Arthropoda; class Insecta; order Lepidoptera; family Papilionidae; genus Iphiclides; species Iphiclides podalirius. Next base: position 2,874,777 of record OW152822.1, on the reverse strand, counting down.
TGCATTTTCATTTAATAGCTGCTGATGTCGGACTGGGCGTCATCGCCGAGCCACATGAACTGCCTGATCTCGTCCTCGGATGAAGGGCAGCAGTGCGGTGGGGCTTTCTCCAAGATTCTGCGCAGTTCCTGAAAAGATAACGCTTACTTTCGAACCGAGGATACGTGGTTAAAAACATCAAGTGTTTGGATTCATATCAGTCCAAACACATATATAATATGAGGTTAAATACTACAATATTACAAGAATCCCGAGTGATATAGTCTTCTAAACATAATTCAAATCGTTCTATTTCTGCAGTAGATTAACTTTAGGCATGTAACTAGGAATTGGTACAAACACTGGCGGAACGGACAAACATTGTCCTGTTGTCCTGTACACTCGACTTAAATCCGACAACAACTTATAAATAACAAAATTATAAAAGAAATAGTGGATCAAATTGTGAATCTAAGCTTTTCTCGAGTCAACACGAAGACACGCAAAAAATTTCATTAAAACCGGCCCAGCCGTTTAGTTTAGAAATACACACCCCTAGAAGAATTATATGTAAGTTATTATGCATGGTAGTGTGCGTAATGTTTTTTTTTATTGATTTAAGATATTTTTTGCATAATTAAAAAAAATATTAGCATTTTGCACTCACTCTCTATATAAAATATAAGTGTAGGAAATTTTACACTACTCCGTCCGCGCAATTTTTGTCAAAAGGGGTACAAGTTTTTGCTTCGCGTATTAATATGAAGAGAAAGAATTTAATAGGTATTTCTGGGATCAACTATTGAAGTGCTTACAGTGTGCCATGTTAAATTCTAGTGACGACCATCGAATGACAAAAAAATCTAGGAGAAGGGCAAATTAATAATAATCGATAAGTAATTTATTTAATACGTTAATAATAGTAATGGTATTTATTGACAATGTAATGTTATTGTACCATTTAAATGGCAAAGCACGATATTGGTGTCATACCTTCAGGGCATTTCTGTTCCGCTGCGAGGCCTCCACATGGTCGACGACGGGCGCGGGGTAGTCGCGCCCGATGATGCACTTGGCTCGCTCCTGCACCTCGATGGGCGCCTTCCACGGCTCGTATCTTAAAGATAACGTCACATATTACATAAAAATTGCACTTAAATGCTTTCATATTCCACGCGGCTGAGTGTTTGGATAAATGCATATAAGTTAAAGTATCTCCTCGTTAATACTACTCACCAGACGAAACGCATAAGTATTATACTTCACACTTTACGCCGGACTTCTGTGAGGTCGTGGTACTTACCCGGACGAGCCTGCACATTCGTGCATTTTCTCATCACTGGCACGCACATGTAATTGCACTATCATGTACTTATCACACGCACTCATATGTAAAAATACTCATCATCCACTCTCATATGAAAATGCGTTCAAGTATACTCATCACTCGCACTCATATAAGTTACTCAAGGATACTTATCATCCGCATTAATATACATGTGCACTCAAATGTACTAATCACTCGCACTCATACGCATGTGCACTCAAATATACTCATCACCCGTACTCCTATGTCCGTGCACTCGAGTATACTCATCACTCGCACTCATATACATAGGCACTCGTATACTAATCACCCGCACTCATATCTATCAGTGTGATTACCCACATGTAGTTGTCGGGCATGCGCGCCAGCTCGGGCACGTAGCGGCGCACGTACTCGCCACTGGGCTCGAGCCTACGCCCCAGCAGCACTGGGCACGCGCACTCGCTCGAGTCCAGCAGCGCCTCGAACGCGCTCGACGACACCCACATCCAGTTGCCGGCGCACACCGACCTGCGGCAGACCACTGTTATATGGTCATAGGCCTCAGCCAAGGCGCCCGATATAGGGTCTTACGTACCATTGTTACCAGCATGCGACAGACCATATAAGGTGTTAGGTATCATCGTTACCCGCCTACGGCAGACTGTCTGTCATAGACCTCTTCCTAGGTGCCGCAGATAAGGTGTTACGTATTCCGTAACTCATTCGAGTAACAACAGCCGCATTAACGCACCATGAAAAAACTGGACGTTTGTTTACAACGGGACAATGCAGCGCGGATGTGAAATATCTATAAATTTGGTTTAAAATATGTACACAGCATTATCTAGTCCCAAACTAAGCAAAGCTTGTATGGGGTAACTGATGAACATACTTGAACAAACCCAGGCACTAGGAAAACAATGTCATCACACAATATTTTTCCAGTAGTGGGGTTCGAAGCCACACTAAATGGCGCCTGAGTCAGGTTCATTATGCCTATTGGGGTCAAATATGTTGATCTTAGAGAAAGGTTCTCGAGTAGCAGCGTTCTTACTGGCCATCGCAGTGTAGGACGAACCCCACTAAACTGAGTGACTGAGTGACGTGATAACCACAGCCGAGGGTCATTTCCAATACCCGTAGGCCATCTTTTAATAAAGTGGGCCCCGGCTACCTCGTCCACCAGACGAAACGCACAAGCGTAACGCTACCACTTCACGCCGGTCTTCTGTGAGCTCGTGGTACCCCCGGACGGACCGGCCCATTCGTGCAACAGTGAAGGCTGTTGCGTTGCCCCACTCAGCGAGCCGCTAGCTCGTCCGCCTCCCTTATCCATCAAATTCTGACCAGTCGGCATCCAGAAGGTACTTGAGGAAATGCTCCAGGCCGTGCTCCCAAGAGAGCCAGAGCGTTCCCCGCGTGAGGAAGGAGGCGACGGTGTTCCTCAGGGCGTGGTGCAGCCAACCCTCAGAGCGGAGCTGCCGCATCGCCGCGTCGATGAACGGGAAGCCGGTGCGGCCCTCCTTCCATCTATAAAAGCCCAGCTCTCTTACATCCCGTTCGGTTCTGTCGTGTTGGGTGGTCTTTGTGACCGTGTGTATATTTTATGTGACGAGCAAGGGAGGGCGTTATGTTTATGCGTATCGGCCGGTCAGGGCGGTGACTGTAATACGAGTGTAATTGAAACGGTGTAATATGTAAAAAAGAAAACTTACATATAAGTTTGTTCTTAATAAAACATTGACCTTTACTTTAGGATAGCATTATCCTGTGTTGTAAGGACGTCTTCACAGATGTAAATTTCACGTGGCCAAACACCCCGATGCGAAACAATCGTGGGAATCGAACCCACGACCCCCGACGCCGAAGCAAATAACTAAGCAACTGCGCCACGGAGACATCAAAATTATAAGTGTTTAGTAAATTAAACACACACAAATTAACATTTAGGCCTGTCACTCAGAGAGCGTGAAGGAAGTGTTAGAATGTTCGAATCCGCCTAAAATGGTGCTCAAAGTCAAGATTCGTGCGATAAAGTACTATAATGAGTTACGCAAGCATTAATGTAAATTCGGAATCTTGTGAATCGTGGTAAATCGTGTTTTAAATCTCTTAACAGTTTAATTTAAATATTGATTAGCAATATAATATTGTCTTTTTACCTTTTCAGCTCGTCACCTTCGGGATTCTTCCATGGTATATCGAGACAAATGGGATTCCCAGCCATTTGTCCGTAGTTCGGATTGTTCACGCTCATAGTGTAGAAATACTCTCGCCATATCAGTTGACCTGCAAAGCATTTTGTAATGATGACAAGATATCTATACAGCGAAAACCGTTTAGATTTGGTAAAACTACTTGCCTGTTACCAACTGGGTGGCGGGAATGCGTCCTTGGTGAACCTGGTTGAATAAATCTTGAAGAGCCCAGTAGAATCTGTAAAAGAACAGTAGTGTCATCTAATTAATCTTTCTTCACTGTCGCACGAATATGTAGGTCCGTCCGCGTAAGTACGACGACCTCACAGAAGACCGGCGTGAAGAGTTATAATTCTGCGTTTCCCCTGGTGGGTCATGTAGCCGGGGGCCCATTTTATTGAAAGGTGGCAACGCATCTACAACCCTATGGATATGGATGCAAATGTCCATGGACGGCGGTTGTCACATAAACATCAGGCGAAACGCTAGCATGTTTGTCGCTTTCTCACATTAAAAAACAGACCTTTTAATATAAATTATATCCATAGACAGATTTTTGCATTTAGGTCCCTTGACCTCGTCTTAAGTGGAGTAATTGTTGATAGCAATTGAGTAAGAAGGCTGTTTAAGGAGGGCAAAGGCAAGCGTTGGTCTCTACCACCACAAGGACGCGGCCTTTCCCCCAGAGGATTACCACGGCGGGTTTCTGCTTTAGCGTGTTTCCAAGTGAATGCAGTAGCTGGAAGGCGACAACTTACTTAGTGCCATACCTTTGTAAAGTTATTTGTGTCGACGATCGCTTACAGCCGAACCAATTGCTCGTTTACCTTCTGCTTTACGAAATTCGGACCTACTTGCGAACGGAGAGACAGCCGAACCGTAGCGCCGGACTCAGCGAGATGGGTGGCCCGAGGAGGTCGGGACTTCCGTGCGTGGGCATGTAGGAGCCTCTGCAAACGCACGGATTTATCAAACGTCAAAGTCAAAATTTCTTTATTCAATATAGGCTTAATTTAAGCTAATGCTTTAATGTTTTTATCCGAATATTGTACATTGTTAAATGAAATCCTATGTAAAGGGCAGTGTTTTCAAAGAGAAGACTGCAATAGATCTTGTAGATCACAGTTGTCACTTACTACCCAACCCCGTACAAAATCCAAACGGTTGTCAGCGCTGGAATACCTGCAGAAGGTCGCGTATTCGACGCTGAGCCTCTGCTGCATCTGGCGCAAGGCGGTAGTTTCGCCGCCCACCCAGCGGATCATGCGCATATCCGCTTCCTCGGGGCACACACCCAGGTCTTCGGGCTTTGGCACCTGAAAAGAATCCCGCAATCTGAACATCTGGAAAACTTCTGCAAGTATTGACGCAGCAAAGTCTATAATCCAACCATTTGAATAGTGCAGTTAATACATGTGGAGTAAGTTGAGGGTTTTGGCACCTGGAATAGAATTCTGGAAACTTCCTTTAAGCTTCTAAGTCTTGTCGCAGTTGAGTCTATAGCCCATCGATTGAAATAGTGTATTGGGATTAACTTGAGTAACTTGGAAGTTGGCTAACATTTTATCGTGGTAAGGAATATTTGTCATAGCAACCCCAAAAGCTTTACGAAAAATTTAATGTAAAATGTTGAATTTGAACGGAAGATCTGTTTGGTTACGTATATGATCTAATTTTATAAGTATCCATGAATTATTTTACAACTAATGGAATAGAAAAAATGATGAAATTGAACTGTGTAGTAGCAGAAGTATATATTTTCTAAATTGTTTTACTTTTGGCATGTGTTGTATCGAATGCTTTGGAATAGACGTGAAATATTGGTTAATGACATAACCAATAGTTCTCAAACCAATAGAGGTACTGTCCAGTACCTCTATTGGTGCAAAAGATTTAGATGAAGAATATCTGGCGGACGTTGAGTAATCAATTTTTCCTAAAGTGGGCGATAGACCAATAAAGTTCGAGACACACTGATCTACGTCTACTTCTTACTTTATTAAAGACCGTGAACTCGCTGTAGAATCTCTCCGGGAGTACGCCGAAGTTGACGCTCCTTAGGTCAACGTCGGCGACGGGACGCGGAGGGTCACCGATGGTCGACACCGTATGCTATTAATTCAAGTGACTTTTGAATTAAAATAGAATAACATCAATAAAAATAGAAATAGATAACGCCCAAGCTTTAAATCTACAAATATCAGTGTAAGAATTTGTGAGGATGTGCGAGTTGCAAAAAGCTTGCTGTAATTATGCATTCAAGGACCATAATGAGACGCTAAATCGGGATAAATACATTATTGCTTACTTTAAACAGATCATTCCAAATCACTTAATAAAGTAGCCGGCAAGCGATCTGAAATTTCACCTGATGTAAGCAAAATAATACTTCTACATACACCGATGTTCTGTAAGACGGTGGTACTTTCCCAAACGATCCTGCCCATTCGTAAAGCATCAAAGGCTGTTGCATCCATCCCACAACACAAACTGTACAGTTGCTAACAACGCATTTACTTTGTATTAAAACGTTGCCCTTACTGTGGGATGCAGGCTTAATCCCGCATGGCCTTTCGAACAAAAGTTTACGTCTAGAAACACCCATATCAAAAATCATTATCTGTGGGCCACACGAACAGTTGTCCCGTGTGGGAATCGAACCCACGACCCCCGGAGCCAGGGCAATTACCTTGGCAGCTGCGCAATGGAGTCATCTACCTGCTAGCAGCGTTATTTTGAGGTTTTCTGAATATAAGTTTAACAAACGACTGTTGCAGTCAACGGTACACGCGTAGATCTGAGCCAACTTTTTCCAGGTGCTTTTATTCCTACTACCTACCAACTTACCTCCCAAAAAGATTGAACTCAACTTTGCCCAGGCGCTACTAAATGAAACTATGTTTTCCCAATCGCATTTATTCCTGCGACCTGCCGACCACTTACCTCCACCCAAAGAGAGTGAACTCACCAGGAACATCTGGTACGTGAGCGGCGGTATCCCCCCGTTGACCCGGATGACCGTGTCCGGTTCCCACAGCGTGTGCGAGACGAACTCGCAACAGGCCATGCCGACCTCGCGACAGACGGCCTTAACGGCGTCATCGCGCGGGCGCCATACCGGCTCGCAGTCTTGCTCGAAGCAAATCTTGCGGATGCCTGATGTCAGAACTAGTTCAGATCTTTGCGCTTAGTAGAGTGAGTACTAGTTCAGATCTTGTGCGTTTAGTAGAGTGTGAACTAGTTCAGATCTTGTGCTTTTAGTAGAGTGAGAACTAGTTCGGATCTTGTGCGTTTAGTAGAGTGAGAACTAGTTCAGATCTTGTTTTAGGAGAGTGAGAACTAGTTCGGATCTTGTGCGTTTACTGGTGTGCCAAGCCAGGAATGTCTACTCGTGAGCACAATGTCAAAGGCTCAAGCAAAAACCGTTTGTATGCGAAAAAGACAGTGTAGATAATAAAAGACGGTGAGATTTTCGCCGGTATGGCGATCAGCGGTTTAGCTTAGTGGTTAAAGTGTTCGATTCCCACGGCGGCGAAAAGCTTTTCGTGCTTTTTCCTACTTAATGTTTCATCTTAAGTTATCTTCAGAATTCGGACACAATTTCATGATGTACACGTTATATTCTAAAGTCATCTCATCCATTTCATCGTTGTCAGCGGAATGTCCCCTCTATCGCATTTATCGACCCTTTCCTGTTTCATGTTCGCCTTCATTCCGTCTTCATTTATAAAGTACTAGCGACCCGCCCCGGCTTCGCACGGGTGCAATGTATTATACAATCATAATAAACCTTCCTCTTGAATGACTCTATCTAGTAAAAAAATCGCATCAAGATCCGTTGCGTAGATTTAAAGATCTAAGCATACAGATGAACGCCTTTGTTTTATACTATGTAGTGATCTTATGTCCGTATTTTAACAAGAAAATAAAACATTAGTTAAATGGGCATTAGATTAAACTAATCAAGTAACTCGAAATGACTGCAATAAAAATAATATAGTAGAAAGTATTTGTCACAACTCACCGAATTCTTCCCAAAGACGCCTAAATATTATATCAGGCTTCCCCTTGATCATAAGCAGACGTCCCCCGTGCTTTTTAAATTGGTTGTCCAGGTCTTCGAGGGCCTCCAGGAGATAGCGCATACGGTTGTAGCCAACCACCTTCGTCCCTGTAACAGTATATCATGGACCTACTGTGCACTTACTATTAATTTACTGGACCATAAAAATAACGAGTCACATAGCATAATCTCCCAAAGTTGTTTCGAAACATCGCTGGTATAAATTGTATGTTTTGGTAGATTAGTATCGCTTATTATATTTCTGAAAAGACTTAGTTTTTTTTTTTATGTGAAAAGTTGCCAAGCGAGCAGACGGTTCGGACCTGATGTTAAGTGAATACCGCCGCCCATGGACATCTGCTACCCGAGGCTTGCAGATGTGTTGACAACCTTTTGAAAATTGGCTAGATTCATTTAACAACATGAGTTTAAAAATGTTATAGTTCCTTCTTTTTTAAACACTGCCCTTACTTTAGGATAAAACTATCCTGTGTTGTAAGGACGTTTTACAAACATAAATTTCACGCGGAAAAACACCCCAATGCGAAACAACTATGTGTGGGACGCACAAATAGTTGTCCCGTGTGGGAATCGAACCCACGACCTCCGACGCCGAAACCAATACCTTGACAACTGCGCTACGGAGTCATCAAGTTAAAGAGATGTTTTCTGATGAGACCACATATTGTTTTTATTATTGACATTTTTATGAACACACAGTAGATGATGAGTATAAATTATAAAGACGACCAGCAGACCGGTATCAACAAGAATATTTTCAAGTTAAGGTACCGTCCAGTTGAGGATCAATAATTGTGAGGGCTGGAATATCTTCTTTGCTCCTTTCCAATCGTCTCGACCCTTTGGCCTTGCGCAGAGATATTTCATCTCCGCGTTTTTTATCGAATCTAGCACGGGGAGCGCTCTGTGGAGCAACTTATTAATATCTGTTGCTGAATTTCACCACCGTACAACGCGTGAAACAGCTAAATGTCATCGCTACCACCTCGATGGTTGACAGTCAACGACTGTGCGTTTTTTAAGTAACTTTCTGCCGCGCAAACCAAGTTGTGGGATCAGTTGTCGTCAGGTATTTCCAGACCGATACGACTAACAGACCTTCAAGAAGAGAGCCTATTCCTTCCTGAAAGGCCGGCAATGCATTCGTGACTTCTGTGGTGTTGCGAGTGTCCATGGGCGGCGGTGAATACTTACCATCAGGTGACTCGCCTTCTCGTATGCCTCCTTTTCCATAAAACAAATAAAATTCAGAGTCGTACGGAGTAAGTGGTGATATAAAACGGGTCTCCGACGGTAATCAGATACGTTGAGGAGGTTTTAAATGATCATGTTGGTTATTTCTCAGTGCATATGAGAGCAAAATCCATTTTTATGAAAAATAATGCACCGCCCCATAGTGCTTATTTGACCAATGCGAATATTCAAGATGCCGGTATTACATGCATGAAGTGGCCAGCTCGCAGCCCAGACTTAAATTCCATAGATTATGTATGGGACGAGCTTGAAATGTGTTAGACAACGCTTTACAGTTCCTGCTACCTTACACGACTTGAAGGATGCATTAGTGGTGACAGTTTGTAAATCAAATATGGTCCTATATCATATATGGTCCTAAATCTTATTAAAATTTTGGTCTACAGGCCCTACAGCACACAACATCGCCGTTTACGGGGTCGTGGGGGAAATTAAGTATTAAAGTAACAAAAAAAATTTTACAAATTTTAATTAAAAAAAATCCTTTTTTTCATATAGTTTTTGTAGTTCTTCAGTTAAAATTAAGCAGTGTGCAAAACATCTATGTATTAATAAATCATCTACAACATACTATAGTTTAGCGAATATATTTTAGTTGTGTTTTTTATTTTCAAACTTATTGTTGACGAAATTTATTACACTTACAATGAAAAAATGTAGTCAATGCAGTTGTAATTCTGCTTTTTCACGTGCAAAAATCAATCTAATTTGATAACTACAAAGTACATAAATCAAAACATAACAGTTGCAGCCTCAAAGTCTATAAAATAAAAAATGATACTTCGATGAAATCAGCGAAGATGGGATGACTTCGTCCGATAGAAGGCATGATTATTGAAAGCTTGTAATAGCAAGTCGGTATGAACGCAGACTGACGATGATGAAAGAGAACACCTATTTGTGCGACCCACAGATAGTTGTTTCGCAACTGGGTGCTCCCTCGTGCAATTGATGTTTGTTACACGTCCTTACAACACAGGATAATATTATCCTAAAGTGAGGGCAATGTTTTCTTTTAAAAGAAAGAAAAGAAAAAGAAACAAAGAAAAGAAATATTACCGGCAGTTTCCCCATCGAAGATGAAGACCGGAAAGAATGGCTGATTCTTGTCTTCCAGCGCCCTGTGAAGCGCCGGGTTGTCGTGAAGTCTCAGCCCGTGGCGGAACCATAGCACGCTACCACCCAACATATTATCGAAATGGCTCGTTTAGGGATTCTGCAAAGATGAAAGAAAGAAATAAAGAAAATAAATTTATTTACAAAAAAAATTACAAAAAATAAAAGAAATAAAAAAAAGGTTAAGATCATCATAAGATTAAGAATGTGTGTCTCGATCTAAGCATATCTGTGTACTCAGATCGAGAAACAATTAACAAGACTCCATGGCGCAGTTGCCAAAAAATTGGCTTCGGCGACGGAGGTCGGGGGTTCGATTCCCATACGAGGCAACTATTTTTGTGACCCACAGACAATTGTTTCGGCTCTGGGTGTTGGTCCGCGTGAAATTTATGTATGTAAAACGCAACACACGATAATGCTATCCTCCAGTAAGGGCAATGCTTTTTAATAAGAAACAAAAACAGACAATATAATTCACGTCTTCCGGAATCGCGTCCCGACGCATTAACCACTAAGTTGAACCAGTGATTGCCACACAGACGAAAATGTCAACTTATTTTATCTACATTAAATGAGTTAACCGGTCAACTTAAACATTCATACGAAACAAGCCAAAACTTAACAAGTAAACTCTTATTTTAGCGTGTCATTTTATGGCTTCACGTACCTAATTGTGTGAAAGCATAAAATGAACATCGGTATTTTCAATAGAACAACGCTTGGTAATTCGCAATGTGTTCTGATTCATGAATAAGTAAACTCCAACGTAAATGGGTCGCGACTCAACTCAACAGGTAAAAACTGTAATCTTTCAACAAGCCTATGGTTTCTGATTACGCAACGCTTTCCTCGTACATGCATATGTGTGAGTTCATACTAATGCACTAATGAATACGATGCGAATGTGTATGAGTTCAATTGCAAAGCAATCAGATGCACTGGCATGGAAGTACAATAAACGATAGATGTTATTTTTATTGTAGACTAGCGACCCGCCCCGGCTTCGCATGGGTGCAATGTATTATGCATATAAACTGTCTCTTGAATCACTCGTATCTAGTAAAAAACCCGCATTAAGATCCGTTGCGTAGTTTTAAAGATATAAGCATATATAGGGACAGAAAGACAGCGGGACGATCTTTTTAAACGGTTTTATTTAGCTCGACACGTACGGAATTTATTTGTTTATTTGGGTCAAAATTAGAAACTGAAATTTAAGCCCCTTCCCGTTGTCAGATTGATCTGAAATTTGGTACACACATTTAATTTAGATGACAATACAATATTGTAGTTTTCAGTGCACAAAAAAAAAAACAGAAAATAAAACCGTTTAACTTAAAAGTTTTTAAACGGTTTTATTTATACTATGAAGCATAATAAGTATTATATATATTTTTTCTTTCATAAAAATCTTCTGATAATAACTAACACAACAAAAAAAGTGAAATCAGTCCAGCCGTTCACGCGTGATGGCGTGACCAAGGGAAATAGGGATTCATTTTTATATATATAGATCCATGGTTAGGTTATGCAATATATATGTATAAAGACATCAACAATTCTCCGTCTTTTTGCACTCTTTTTTTGTGGTAATTACCTGTTGATGGGGTTTGTATAATCGGAAAAATTATGTTCCCCTACACTTATTATGGTATTAATTATATAGCATTGTCATCATCAACATTAAAAAAAAATCTCCGCCTTAAAACGCTAAATTGTAAGTACATACTAAAGTATATAGTCTCTGATACACTAATGTAATAGAAATAAACTTAATAATAAATTTGCATCAAATTTGTAATATCGATTAGTGTCGCAATTCGACGACTGAATGGACACTAATTATAAGAATAGTGAAAGGAACGGCTCCTTTCCCTTATATTGTGCAAGTGAAGAGGGTATCAAAAGTATCATATACATTTTACGGTCAGCACATGGATTAGATTGGATTACAAACCAGAGGGGAACTCTAAATTGAATAGACTCACGTGACACTAGAGCGTTTGTAGCGATGCAAATAATGTACCTAGTAAACATATGTGATGCATTCGTAACAATGAAACAATTGCATATACATAATATACATTCACAAGTTACTCCGATAAATCGGTCTCAAAAATTATAACAGACAAATGGGAAACGTTATCCCGACTATTTCTAAGTTTTTTTTTTCGTAAATTTTAAACGATACAAGAAGTTGGTATGATTATTTCAGAAAGTTTTTTGAACGACCGAATGAATCATCGAAACGATCGAAGCCGGCAGGAAAGGAAACACGTGACGGGCAACATAAAGGCCCATTTACACGGTGCCAGTTTCTTGCCTGTTGTATACAATTAAATTGAAGCAATAAATGAGTTGCATGGTCTAAACAATTATTGCGCGCAATTTATTGCATTCAATTATTGCTCTTGTATGTTCAAGAAAATGGCATCGTGTAAATGGGCCTTTAGTTTCTCGTTTTTTATTTAGTTTCAGAATAACCCCTGGGTCATAATAAGACGATTTAAGAACGCTATATTTTACGTATCAACTGAAAATGAAACTATCATTTTCGGTTCATACGACTTGTACCTTCATAATACTTAACACGAACTTACGAAATGAATTAAGGAAAGTGAAAAGATTGCCATAATTTTAAAAGATATTTTTAGACAGCCACCGGTCGACTATTTATGAAACGTTGTATTTGTGCGCCGAAACGTGATTACGAACAAATGTATCTCGCTACCTACTTCAAACGAGTGAAGGTTCAAAACGTAGTCGACAGAACACCTGTCACTGGCACATTGGAAGAACCACCCAATGTGAGCTCGTCGTTTGCAGTTTCTGCCACGAGTTCCGATTAAGTTTATATGAAAACTGCCATTCTGATTTCTTGGTTTAAAAAGATTTTATATAACGAACAGCCATTCATCAAGCAAACATGTCACAAACACGTCATACTTGATTATTATTTAATATTATTCTTCAATAATAACAATGAGAAATTTTCCCTGTGTTAAATTATTTTTTACTTCACTTTACCAAACATTTCCACGAATAGAACGGACTGGAGATTTCCTTGACCGGGGTAAGGCCCACCCGCGGCTGTTATGCCTCAGATGATGACGATCATGATGTTACTAATCATTTCTCAAATCACTACCACATTAAAAGCCCGCGGTACGCAGCAGCATCGACTGTTGCACGAATGGACAGCCTGAATAGACGACCCACCAGAAGACCGCCGTGAAATGGAAGTATTACATTAAATTTCGTCTGATGATGGGCGAGGTAGTCGGGGCCCACTATTTTGATGTTGGCAACTCAACTGTAGCCCGTCCGGTGTTGCAGGCATCAATAGGCAGCAATAATCACTTAATATTGTTCGTATACTTTATTGTTATAAAGTTCCACTCGATCCACGTGAACCACTAACATCCACAAAACCGCTGGGAGTATATATGCGTTGCCAACTTTTAAACGATTGGGCCCGGGCTACCTCAGTTCACTGAACGAAACGACAAAGATTCACTTCACGGGCGTGGTATTACCCCAGGGAGCCTACTCATTCCTGCCACAGCAGAGTGGGTCATACCACAATTTATGAGGATGTTGGACGCATTGACTGCTTCTCTAACACATTTAGGATTTCCTTGCCTCATTTTGCTTGTTTTTATTTCAAAGCCAGAGATCGGTTCGATCTCCACTACTCAAAAATATTGTGTGATGAACAGATAGCGCTTTTCTAGTGTCTAGGTGTTTATATATCTAGAATATGTATGTATTTACAAAAGAAAATTACGTTTTAATATGTTTATTAGTTTTCTAGTACCCATAGTACATGCTTTGCTTAGTTTTTGACTAGATTACGTTGCGTAAGATTACGTCCCGAAATATTTAATATTTGAAGCAGACCTGACTAAAATAGTTATTTTAAAAATATTTATAGAAATATCAGAGCTTAGCAAGCGTCAAAGTAAAACCGCAAACAACTTTTTTGTTTATTCCAACCCGGCGAAGAGGTAAAAAACTAATAGGAACAGGAACACCGAATTATCAAAAAGTTTGGATGTAAATGGGAACCCATTTGGACATTTTCAATAATAAATCAACATATAATATTATTTTAATTTCAATTCAATTAAAATAATATCATTTAATAATTTGTCAATATACGATTTTAGTTATTAGTATAAAGTAATATATTAATAGATAATAATAGGCGACTTCGTATTTTTGATTCGACAGACTATCGCTCCATAAGAATGCTTTGGATCGAACATGTTTTATTATTTCAAATAAAATGTAATCAATAATTTCAAAACAATAGATGTCGGAAGCAGAATACAAACCGAATTTGCAAGTGAATTTAACGCGAGCGCTCTGACACTGACAATGATGAGCTGCCATCAATGAAACGCTTTATTAATAGTACCTGGAGGACCATGTATTTTGGAAATAAAAAATCAATGATCTGGTATAAAAAAAGTAAAAAAAAATTAGTGTGTAAATGATAATGTACGTGATACGAACCGCGGCCGTCTGTTTTGGGGCCGCCCGATTACCGACCGAGCTATTATAACTTTTTTTTGCGGCGAAATTTACCGTCATATTCGAATGATATTTTTCATTCCATGAAAACAGGGATAAAAGAACATTTTCTAAAAATGAAACCTAGCTAGATCGATTTTCCCCCGAATCTACGCACATACTAAATTTCATGAAAGGATAAGATTAATAAAACTTATAGGATAGAATAGATAAACATAATTTGCCTATCACTGGGTATAAAATTAAGTAGTACCTATTCATGTAACTGTTTGAAGCAGAAACGATTAAATTTAAACGATTCGCACAAAAAATACAAAACCGCGATTGCAAGGGAGTAAACTTTGTAGGAAACTGTTATACTTATACTAAAAATTTTATAATTGAAAAAAATTACACCCATAAAATTTTTCGACTTTCGACAAGTATTTACAAAATGAAACATTACTAAAGGAGACAGCAATAGGACTCACATAAAGCGGCTTTGAAGAGGCTTTGAAGTTGATCAGGTTATTATTGACTACCTCTGTTCACAAGTCCGCACGGCTTGGTAGCAGAACGTAGACTGAAAGCTTCAAGCTTGGCGGCACCTCACGACGGAGGCCCTTTCGGGATTCGAAACTTCTGGAACGTTTCCCAAGTACCGATGTCCACACAAAAGGCAACCTTTCAAGTTGCATCAACACGTTTTCCAGGGTACAATTTTACTGTACATTGATTTGTTTTACTGCAGTGGTGGAGTGGAGGATGCCCATTTTAGGCTAGCAAACGCCCAATGTGGATTTTTTTTAAAATAATTTCCGTTCCTTGCGTTTTTCGGATTTAGTACTTGTATATCTTTGATTTACTTTCAGACATCCAAGATTTGCCAAATTTAGGATAAACCAGCTCAGTATATACAGCTAACCCGTAAAGATGGATTAATCTAATTTTGCTATGTGAAAACGCCAAATATGTGATACCTATTTAAAATAATATACAGCGTGTCGTTACAACCGATACAATAAATGTACACACATATAGAGGATAACTTTTTAAAATTTTATTAATCATTTACATTCTTTGAACATCAATATTTCGAAAGTTATTAAATTTTTCAAAACAAACAATTGTAGAACAACCTTACGTATAAAACAGAAACGTAAAATTCATTTGTAAAGGTCACAAAGCATATGAATGGGTTGAATGAATTTAAAAGAGATAAAACATAGAAGGAAAGACTTGTAATGCGACGCTGTGGCAACGAATGAAAAAGTCTCTGAATGTATGTCAGTCAGTTGTAGTTGCATAAGATGTCACAAATTTTGTTTCTTTTTTATTTAATTACTTTGTTTGAAAAATGTTTTTTTAATTATGGGCTTTTAACGTTCATGTTTTTTTATGATTATTGGCAAGTAGCGTTAGAAGGTTGTAACGACACGCTGTATAATTTAATAAAAAAAATGTCAATTCTAAAAATAACGGTCATATTTCTTTTCAAAAAATATATAAACTTGAGTCGAGTTCGCTTGTCGCTTTTTGGCTATCAGTGTGCGCGCGTATCGAAAAATTTTACTCTCAATATTTTTCCAATCCCGTCAAAAGAAATGTATCTTCTAAATGTAAGGTATAACGACGAAAATGTAAGGTATAACGACGAAAAAGCTTGTTATACTCCTCAAAATATAACGTGATTAAAGGAACGACAGAGACCTTAATAATAACAGCAAACTAATTAGGGCTTCTGGTTTATTTCTTACTTTTTACCGTCCTTTAGCCTATCTAATTGAGAAACTGCCTTAATCTCTTCTCTTCTCTTCTCTCTCTCTCGTCTAGTCTTTCTATGAGGCTCTAAAAGTAATTAAAAGTTTCTTTTGGCAATTAAAATTCAAAAAACGATGGAAAATCAACATTTGAAGAAGTTTTCCCGACTGCGATTATTTTTTATTTAGAAACTATTTTATGTAGTACACATAGCTGTAGCCGAAAATATAATTTCATATTAAACTAAATCATACTGAAAATTCTGTTTTAAGAATTAGATCGCTTCTAATTTGTTATTAAAATTCTCGAGACGTTTACAACACTACGAGTACTTATATCCAGCGTCACCATAATTGTTACAGTTGACCCATTTGTTTAATTGAAAATTATTATTATTCAATTCAACGACATTATTTTAATTACGTAACGTAACATTAACCTAAAGTGAGAACCAAAAATCCACCACATACGCACCAATACACGAACCCTCGCGAAGTTAACAAAACACAACAATTCACACTATACACCTACCTGCAATACTGCATACTCTCATATAAAGGCTAATGAGGCCACGCGAACAATTATGTTATTGAAATCATTTCGCACAATCTCAGAGAATTAAACGACTTATATGAGACCGCATTTTATTTTATCCATTATTTTAGACTCCACTCTCCCCGTATAAGCCAAAATTACAAGTTTTTGAAGATTCTAAGTACTTAGTTTTTTAAAAACTTGTAATGAGTATCGAAATCAAAAGTGTTAGCCTTTAAGAATTCAATCAGATTATGAAGAATTTGATATATACGGTTTTCTAAATCATTATTTCGGATGTGTTTAATCATACGCGAGATTTATATTACTCTCGATACCAAGTATTATATTTTTAACTTTAAGAAGAAATTTCTTAAGCCTAGCCTAAAAATAAATCATGGATATTTCAGCAGTTTTTTTGCTCTGACGTACGTATTTCTTAAAACTGAAACATTACAAGTACGTCAAAGTTCCGTTACGAAAACATATTTATAAATGGAATGACCTTTTTCTATTAAGGCCCATTTACACGATGCCATTTTCTTGAACATACAAGAGCAATAATTGAATGCAATAAATTGCGCGCAATAATTGTTTAGACCATTTGTTGTTTAGACCATGCAACTCATTTATTGCTTCAATTTAATTGTATACAACAGGCAAGAAACTGGCACCATGTAAATGGGCCTTTAAGCTCTGGTTCGTTAAATTGAATCGCTCAAACTTAGTCTACATTAATAAAGGCTTTAACTAAACAAAGTGATTAAACAACCACCAACCAGTCGCATCAATTAGAACTTAACTATAATTTAATAATTACTCTTATTTTCGAAGTACAGCAGACTAATTAAAATACTACCGCTTAACCGAAAAACTAATTTCAAGCTGACTAGGCGCTTACTGAAGTCTGTGTCCGATCTTGGGCTCAATTTCACTAGAGCCGGCAAGGAACTTGCATGCTCTCCGGTGGTGATAAGGTGAGCCTCGTACGTATTTGCCCCTTTCACCAAAAAAAAAAAAAGTTCTTTTTAAAAAGCCTTCGGAACACGAATCGAATGATTTTTAAAGTACTATATCGTAAAAATATCCTAAAGAAAATTTGTTTTAATACGTCATCGATGTAGACAGAAGACAACAACTCTGTAATATAAGTAAAGTCTGCATTAGACACCGTGATTTCGAAAATATTGTAAGCTATAAGCAAATATATTTTTTTCAACGTTTCGATTCAAAATAACTTTTTTTAAAATACATAAATCACAATTCAAAATATAAAATGATATGTCACGTGCCAGAAAAATAACGATTGGAAATGACTATTTTTAACAATTTTTATTTTTGACGTATGATTTAGAATGTATATTCATTAGCGCGCTAAGCAAGCACACATTAATATTAAAAATAAATTTGTTTATACATTTATTGTTTAATTTAAAAAACACCAAGATCACAGATATTTTTTTTGAAACATTACCCTCACTTTAGGATAACATTATCATGTGTTGTAAGGTCGTTTTACAAACATAAATTGCACGAGGACAAACACCCAGTTGCGAAACAACTATCTGTGGGCCGCACAAGTTGTCCCGTGTGGGATCGAACCCACGACGCCAAAGCCAATACCTTGGCAACTGCGCCGCGGAGTCATCATTTGCCGGTTAAAAAAAATCATAATAATTATATATATATTCTGTCCGTTTGTTCATTTAGACGTATTGAAATGACCTACCGCTTTAATAATTAACCTACAAACGTTCGTTAACTGTCCAATGCAGGATTATTCTACATCCGCAGCTATGAGCATTGCACCATAATAGGATTAATGTAAACTAAAACTGTATTCCCTGCATATGTCAGTTACGCAACTATTCACTAACATAATTTTAAAATAAAACTATTTAGATCTGTTCGCGTTTTATTTTGTGTTATTTCTGTTTTTAACCGACTTCTAAAAAGGAGATTTCTCAATTCGACCGTATATTTTTTTATGTGGGTTCGGGGATAACTTCGTCATTTATGAACCCATTTTGATGATTCTTTTTTTGTTGGAAAGGAGATATCCCAAGGGTGGTACCATGATACGGAAACCCGGATCTGATGATGGCATCCCAGAGAAAGCGAGGGCAATCCTCAAATGTTATAGATTATGTTGACAATGCTTTTAGTTTCCTGTTTGAAGTCGGTTTTTTTTTGTTCAAAATTGTATTATAGTACATCAAGTGTACATTCATAGTAATGATGATGACAGACTGGGTGAATGGTGTGGCTGTATGTTGATAACGGAACTAAAAGAGAAATGAACGCGCATACATAGTTTTATCGTCGAAGTTTGGTAATCCCATAAATACTGCTGTAACGATACCAACAACGTACTGTCTATATTTAATCCAGGAAAGCCCTAGAGATTCTATGCTCCGATAAATATGAATAATGCGCCTATATTTTGTATGCCTCAGCCAGGGCCGGATTTAGGGGAGGGCAACCGGGGCAACCCCAGGGCCTTCACAAAATAGGGCCGCCACAATAGAAACTTCGGAAAAAAAATTCAAATTCAGACTAATAAACAATACTAAACAACTTTTTTTTTATGTGAAAAGTTTCCAAGCGAGCAGGCGGTTCACCTGATGTTAAGTCCGCCCATGGACATCTGGTACAACCGAGGGTTGCAGATGCGTTGGACATCCTTTTGAAAATTGGGCTCCAGCCACCTCACTCACCAGACGAAATGCGAAAGTAATTATACTTCCACTTTACGCCGGTCTTCTGTGTGGTCGAGGTACTTACCCGGACGAACCTGAACTTTCGTGCAACAGCCTAGGCTACTGCGTGGCTCGCATTTTTTTTTCACGTTTTACCCTTACCTACAGTACTTTGTACAAACATGATTACATTATATAGTAACATAAATCAATGGAAAATATTTTGGGGCCCAGGGGCTCCACTCCTTTGTTGCCCCGAGGCCTCCACACCTCTAAATCTGGTTCCCACCTCAGCAGTTATTACAGTATATTATATTTACGTCTTTTTGTTCCACATATTTTAAATACTTCTTAAGCATTTTTTTTAAATATGACAAAGTGGCAAACAAGCAGGCGGTTCATCTGATATTAAGTGGTAACCGCCGCCCATGGACATTTGCAACACCCGTAGGGTTGCAGATGCATTGCCACCTTTTAATTAAGTGCTACCTCACCCGGGCTACCTCACTCACCAGATGAAACACAGAAGAGTTACACTTCTACTTAACGCTTTCTGTTAAATTATGGTACTAACCTGGACGGACCTGTTAAAAATATCATTTTTATGAGGTATGTTGCAATCATATTCAATTACAACAAGCACCAATTACAACCATTTCAGTATACTCATGTTTGTATATTTTATGATTCTTACATCAACATAATGCTACAAAGGCAAAATTCACGTTTGATCATTTTACAAGTTTTTACAGAAATGTTTAATTTTAAAATAACTTCAGTGAATTTTAAAGTTTTTTATAGTGCTAATCTCTGCACTTAAGATTGAACATTACAAAGTACGAAAAGATTATCGCCGCTGTGGGAATCGAACCCACGTCTTCGGCATTCGCGGCCTGACGCTCTAGCCACTGAGCTAAACGGCTGATTACCACAGCGACGAAAACCTTAACGCCTTCTTTCTACATTGTTATTTAGCATTTGAAGCAATGCTTGGCGCATATCCATAGATGGTGGCAGGGTACCAACCCTGCCACCATCTATGGATCTAAATAATATGAACATCGGGATGTTTAGAAACTAGAAGAATTTATGAATGGGAAAAATTGGTAGAAGGCCCTTAAGCCATCATCATCATTTAAGTTCACTGATGACCACAGACCTCCTGTATCATAATGGGGGGGGGGGGAGGATAGTTTGCTATAGTCGCCACTTAGTGTATTGTAACAATAAATTTCAAATATTGAGATTAAAATGATTTACAATCACTTTATTACGCAGACAAAATATACTTCTCCTAACATTAAAGCAATATCAAAGTATTCTGATCATCCCTCTTCAGCGATTGCTATTTGTATGTATGTAATATGAATCAGATATTCTATAGTTTAATAAACATACCATAACATAACGCACATAACGCACTTACTCAGGTTAAGTAGAACACTGATGTTCTAAAGAATATAGATAAGGAAAAATTTTAAACGGAAACCCCTGATACATTGATTTACAGAGGATATAATTGGTTTTTATTGACTTTACAGTTCATGAATTAAACTTTAAGCCTAGTTTTACATAATTATGAAAAGGATTCCAATTCACATTGTAAAAGCTACCCCACAGACTACTAATGTTGAATATTAGATTTAGGACAAGGATGTGAGGAAATGACCCTGCTCTTGCAAGTCTCCTGGCTGCTGCTGATTTTACACTTAAATAATTTTATATACTTGTAACATTAAAAAAAAAAATAACTTGGCCATAAGAAGAACTGGCAAACTTCAGTTCTTCTCTGATCGGGCTAGTTTAGTGAACCGGTGGTAGTTTTTTGACATTCAATAAGAGCTTCAAATAAGCAAATAATGAATAATGAAATTTTGACTTTGAACTCAAACAAAGTAAAGCATTCCTAAAAATGGCCTAAGACCAGAGGAATTAGAGTAAA
Source organism: Iphiclides podalirius (assembly GCA_933534255.1). NCBI lineage: Eukaryota > Metazoa > Arthropoda > Insecta > Lepidoptera > Papilionidae > Iphiclides > Iphiclides podalirius. The sequence goes on along the minus strand of OW152822.1, from coordinate 2,853,383 downwards.
TTTTTTTTAATTAAAATATCAATTATATATTCTGTATTGTCTGTATGGCTTATGAACTTAACATTTATATCAAAGATATTATTGAAAAAATCTCACAAAATAAATTACACTATAAATACAGATACCATACACGAGTTAGCTTTACGTTCTATTCAATAAAAAAAATCATGCGTTAGCGTAAAGCGTTACACAAAAGTAAAACTGTGATAGGCACTAAAAAAAAATTAATACAATTTATTACACTCAAAGATATAAAATAATAACTTACCATCACCAACTAAAAATTTTATTCGTATTAGAATTATCAGCTACAACATGATAAAACATAAATCTGTCTACAGTATACATAAATTTACACAGTAATACTAGATACAATACAACAGCCTAATAAAAATACTTTCATAAATATTTACACTTTACATTTTACATAGCAATTGACATTGACAGATGATGAATATCACTGACGTTTTCTTACTTTCTTCTTATTGTTAATGACATGCTGCAACACGGGTACTGACTAAGATCCCCTATGTTGGCGGTGGAAAAGATTATTTTTTATTAATTTTTTTTTTGCAAATTTGTTTTTTCCTAATTGTTTTATTAAATTTAAAAGTATTTGATTGTTCTATTTTGTTTAATTTTGAGAATTTGATTTCGACCTATCATTTGACCGATAAAAAGAAACGTTACGTTTTACTCACAAATAATAATTTTTTGATGATCGGTTCCATAGACAGTGAAAACAATTGCTAACGTTTTTACTACCTGGGGAGAACGTTTTAAAGTGGACACCACGATTTGGAAAATGTATTGTGGGACGGACTGTAACACGATGGAAAGATGATGAAAGGTGACGGGCAGCATCTGGATGTGGGCTGCCCAGGATCGGGATAGTTGGCGCACTTTGACTTACAACTTACGTTCAGCACTGGGCGGCGATAGGCTGATGTTGTATTGGGGACCACTGAAATCGAAAGGTCGCTTATCATATCCGAACCAATAATAAGCCGCTAGTTTTGCAGTCACTCGCTTGAAAACTTTGATGGATTTTAAAATCGAGTTATTATGGCCACAAGCTCATAATCGATTAACTAGTTTTTCATAACATTCGTTTGAATATTAGATTTAAGACAAGAATGTGTGGAAATGACAAATTTGCTAAAAAAATGCACATATAGGCAATGAAATGATACGATTGTGGCGCAGTGGCCGAGGTATTGGTTTCGGCGGCAAGGGTCATGGATTCGATTCCCACACGGAATAACTATTTATGTGACCCACAGAAAATTTTTTCGCATCTGGGTGTTTGTCTGCGTTAAATTATGTCCGTAAAACATACGTACTTACAACACAGGATAATTTTAAAATGAGGGCAAATTAAAATTAAGACAATGCTTTAAAAAAAAGAGTGTGTATTATTATTTGTTTGACGACGAACATGAAACAGCATTAAAGTGGAAAAGAGTATACTAGACTAGCGGACCCCACAAAAGTATTCCTGTGAATACGACTGACATTCGAAAACAACTTATAAAAAATAAAATAAAAAAATGAGCGAATTGTCAATCTAAACCATTCTCGAATCGACCTGAAAACACACACAAAATTTCATTAAAATCGGTCCAGCCCTTTAGGAGGAGTTCAGTGGCATACACACAAGATTTAACATGAAGTGTTACGTATAAGCGCATCAAAGCTCAATGCCATAACATAATGTTTCAATTTAAGAAACACTGTTGATAGGTTTGTTGGTGAATAAACATATCTATAAAACCCTAAAAATCGCACATATCTATATCATTGTGTCCCTCATAATTTCCTATTCTCAATAATTCGTCTATTAGGTCGTCTAAGTTTTTGTGACCGGAAATACAACTCTTTTTTTCTTTTATCAATGTTTCGTAGTCGGTTGAATTAAATGTTTCTAAAAATTCGTATGGCTCTATATATTTAGTCGTACAATCCTCTATTTCTGATACTTCTTCTTGAAGTTCTGGACTTCGGTTAAGAATTTCCAGTATGAGATCTTTTTGTGGCGTGTTTATTATTTGCTCTACGACGACATCACGCATATCCATAATTTCTTCATTTGACCTAAAAAGATTCTCCGAATGGACAGTTACATCCATTTCTACTTGTAAATGTCGAGTTTCATGACTACATAAATTGTTCGAGGATGTTGAACTTTTTATTGCTTTAAAGTTATAATGATCTAATACTAACTTCAAGTCTGTGACGATTTTATAAGCCACTTCCATTACAGCGACGTTTTCTACCCCATTTAAGCATTGGTCTAAAACATTCAAGCAACCTATACTTGATAGATCGTTCATTATGTTGTTCAGTTGCTTCTTTATTTCGATATCGTTAAAAATTATGATCTTCCTCTTCTCCTTTGAAAACGTTGCGCATGGAAATTTACCGTCAATCATGCCACGGTATAGACTTTGTTGAACTATTGCTTGCTTCCAGAAATTCAGCGCAGCAATTTGCACTTCCCAATGCAAATCTTTTAACACAACGCCCGCCATAACCCTAAACATGTTATTCCTATAATCAATCGTAACGTTTTGGTTTATATAAATTTCTGTTAACACATTCACCGCTTCTCTTCTTACTGGCTCTTCTGGATGTTTCCTCGCCAAATTAACTAGATGATCCTGAAAGCATTAATTTTTGGTATTAAAACGATCACACCACAAGAATTCAACAGCATACGATATTGTTTATGCGTGTAATGGTATACTTTCAATTTTAAAACTAGGCGGTGAGAAGTATTTATTAACGGATTTCGAAAAACTCATTTTTTTATATAAACAAGTGGCGGTTCATCTAATCATCATCAAATAAGTGGGGTTATTGAAATTAATTTCAACTACGAGTAGGCGTCCACAATATCGATGAGGGAGAATGTCGTTTCGAATCTTAAAAACGTCGGGCAGGGCACAGGTTATGGTTACCAGTTGAATGAAAAATATAAATATGTTTCATTTACATCGGTTTGTGCCATCTTACTGCTATGCGTTTTTACCACTGTTGATAACTATCAATCCGCATAGTATTTAATATAGTTACCAAATATTTATTAAGCACTACCCGTGACTTCGTCTGTTTTGCATATTACATTATTAACTGTTACAACGCTTGCCCCATTTTTCGTCTGCATGAAAGCACCCATCACTGAACACGTAGTGCTTATAAAAACACTTGTTTCTTAAAACTTTAATAAAATTACTTTCAATAAATATACCACATTTTTTTTATATAAAGAGCCAAGTGTGTTAGAAATAAAACTTATAAGAATTAACTGGCATATGTACTGCGGTTTTTCCGTAATGTGCGCCCAATAGCAGACCTCCATCGTACTGTATAGGGTTCACTTTTGTTTTTAAGTCATTTAAGAATTGCGTGGATTGAAAAGCATCCAACGCAAATGAAGTCACAATAGAAATATAAAAAACACGCCAACTACCAACTGCTATAAAATGTTTATAGGCTGTTTCATTAACTAAACAAATTTACAATTTAAATAATACATAGGTACCTTAATTACCCGATGGTGTATGATAACGGGCCACGCAGCAGCCTCGGCTGTTGCACGAATGGGCAGGCTCGTCTGAGTAAGTACCACGACCTCACAGAAGACGAGCGTAAAGTGGAAGCATAATAGGTACTTTCGCGTTTCGTTTGGTGAATGAGGTAGCGGGAGCCCAATTTTCAAAAGGTTGTCAGTGCATCTGGAACCCTCGGGTGTAGAAGATGTCCATGGACGGCGGTATTCACTTAATATCAGGTGAACCGTCTGCTCGCTTGGCAATTTTTCACATCAAAAAAAAAGATGCAGAGGTTTTAACCATCATTCAAATAACATTCGAAAAGCCATTTGACAGGACAGCTGTTTAATTTATTTCTACGATGATCGGAATCAATCGATTTCAACATGTTTCAGAAATCGGGCGTGAATATTTCTTAACATAAACTATAATACGTACGTGCAAATCTGGGTGCGTTTTTGTGACGTCGCGCCAGATTCTATCGATCATTGTTGCTGCAGCTAAGCATTGGAGCGCCGTAGTCTGAACGTAAACCTCTTGGTCGTGCAAAGCACATTTTGCCGCCAGAAGCATTAACTCGTTTTCCGATATCATTTTTTGGAACGGCACATACTCTGAGAATATACATATTATATAGCTCTTGTTAGACATAAAATATAAAATATCCTGATAAATGCGTTTCAAAATGTTAGACATGATAAAATTACTTGGCAATATGTGAGGTAGCAACATGGTAAAAATAAATTATAGGTTAAATGGATGGAGTGGGCCAATGAAGAAAAATGGAGGGTATGAAATGTAATACGAAAGAAATTGTTTGTTTCCAAACCACCGTCCATCATTATTTAACATGAGCTACATTTATTATTGCTAGTGCTTATTTCACTTTCCCGTCTTTTCCCTCCCTACGCAGATCCTCCAAAATGCATACCATAGTCTGTACAGACCGGCTACTATCCGCCTGTGCATTCTATAGTAAAGCATTGTTAAAGATGGTCTATGCCATCTGCAATCTCACAGCACCACCATTGCAATCAGGACAGATTTTTAGTCAAAATTTAGTAATTAAACGAAAAATCAGGATAATGTGAATTTCACAAAAAATATACATAACATAAATATCACATACTGACAAAGGAAAGCTGAGTACAGCTGAGTAGTAAGATTAAAGCGGAGTCCCGCACCTCCCATTCTTGGTGCTGAATGTACTCCTTCGTAATTGCGCCAATTTCAGCCAATGAGCTCTCGTCTTTGTTCTCGATCAGAAGCGTCATATCAGGACACAGAAACTTCTTAATGCTGATATCGATCAAGTCCAGTGTTTGCACCAAAGTCTGTTAATTTTAAATAAGTAATCAAGTGAAAGAAGTAAATAAACACTCATCGTCCTGCCCTTATCCCACCTAAGTGGGGTCGGCACATGTGAATCATGTGTTTTAAGCGGTTTTGGCAATTTTTTTTACGACCTGCCTCTGAGAAGCATTGGCAACCCTACGGATGTTGCAAATGTCCATGGGCGGTGGTCATCAAATTCAAATATCTTTATTCAACATAGGAGCATTACACTTACTTATTAAAATAATTTAAATAATCATTAATATTACAATAACCTTGAACACACAAACGTTCTTTTACTACTTTTTTAATTCAGCTATTGATGCATTTTGAACGTTTTCTTGGATTTTGTTGCAGAAACGTATAGGTACATTATCCCATAAAAGATTTCTACTTGTGAGCAGGTTCAATTTATGATTTCTTCTAGTATTTATATCATGAACAGTATTACGTCTTTAAAATTTACCCTTATTTTTGTGGACATACATATCAATTAACATCAGGTGAACCGCGAGCTCGGTTGCTACTTTCTCACATAAAAATAATTCAATAACAAATTAATATTTATGATTTATATAAAAACGAGTGCAGTCCCTAAATAAGTATGTCTATATCTCTCCCCAATTTCATATTGCCCGAGTACAATATGTACCTACTGACGATTTTAGCAAACTGTTTGTTATCAAAAAAAGTCAAAATATTTTTTAGTCAAAATATTTTGTGCGATATCTAAATTACACCTAAAATGTTTCTTGAAAGTTTTATTTTGTATGATGTACTTTACGTGATATGCTGATCGTAGTAGTATCTTATCGCGTGTAGTAATTCGACACATGGTCAATCTCACGATAAAGCGATTAAACATACCTTTATGCAGAGACATTTTTGCTTCAACAAATTCATAAGCGTCTCATGCAAGCAGATAATCTCTAAGTTCTCGTACCAATCAATGTGATGTTCCTTCAAGAGCATTTTTATTGCATCTAACACGAGAATCAACAATTTAATATCATCAGATGTCTTCAGTGGATTCTCGTTTAATATCAAATGCGCGTCCACATCGTCCGATATGACGAAAGTTTTCAAGACAAAGAACAAACCTTGGTACAGAACTCCTGCTTGCGCTTTGTTTAGTTTCCCTTTGAATTGGAAGAGATTCTTAACTGTGTATATAGTTATTTTTTTAAGGTCACAGCTATGGTTCTCAACGACGGTACGAAATAATTCCGCAGACTCCGCTATGTGTTCCACCGTAATGTTCAACAATTTAAAAGAGTAATTGTTTATTGCGTCGAATTTTACATCACTATCACAATTCGTCGCGTAATATGTCCACAGTGGTACCACCAAATGCAATATGAATTGGTTCTGAAATTCAAACCTCTTGCCATCTCTTTCGAAGCTTAGCGGTCTTAAAACAAAGCCCAACTTTGCTAAAAACAAATTGCAGTTCACAACATAACTAGCAACCGCTTCAGGCATTTGCTTCTCGATCAATGTTTGAATGACGTTTTTATATATCGTTGTTATCTCATTCATTATTTCGCAGTCGGATTTCTTGTACTTGAAATATGCTTCTTTAACCGCAGCAAAATAAAGCTTAAACAGCAACTCACATAATATACTAGCCAAATACGAATCCCTAGTTACGTCTAGTAGAATTTGCATTTGCAATTCCAAGTTAAAACTTTTCGTCAGGAGTGGGATTATCTTATAATTTTTTATGACGCTCAATGTATCACTTAATATCACCATCATCGCATTCAAATAGCTCATCATGGGCCCATATATATGTTTCTCCACACCGTCAGTTATATTTTTCGTCGCTTTGTAACGATTGTGAATGATGGGGTTAATAAGAAACTCGAAAATTTCCTTTAGAACCGCATCATATTCAAGCTCGTTGACTTTCCAAACTAACTGTGCGATGAATTTGTAAGCTGCTCGAGACACTGCCACAGGTCTGGTGTGTGTACAGGCACACAGCACATACCTCCATATCTTAGTTTCCACTAGCCAGCTAATGCCAGAATAGTGCACTAACGAAGCCGTGGCGACGTTAGTAAACGCCAAAACTAGATCGGAATTCGATGCGCACGCGTTCGCTGTGCACATAAACAATTTTAGCCGGTCGTCTCTAACCATAGCATTTAATTTGTTAAAGTGGAGTTCATTCTTGAAAATAATCGAAAGTACTTTCCAAATAAAAATTTCCACCGAGTTTCTTTTCATCGTCGGGCTGTTGTAAGTCTTTAATATTATATCCGAGAAGAATGACGAATCTAGTAATTTATTTTGAAGACCTGAAAAGTGTCGACATTTAAATTATAAGTGTCCACTGACTGAGTCAAGATATAAATTTAAATGAATAATATCGTAGTGAATGTTTAAGACCTTAAAAAGATGACCCGATAAATAATTTACCATCTAAAATATATAGTAAAACCAAAATCGTATAGAAACACACGGAACCTTATCGATTACTAGGCTATGGCATCTGTAGTAAGGTTTATAAAATCTACATTGAGTCGAAACAAAGACACCAATGCGACGCTTTTTATTTCTTCCCAAAATAAAAAAGAGATTTATCACTATAAAATTTCATAAGCTTCATGCAAATTCAAGAGTGAGAAAGAGCCACAATTTATTTACAACGCGTTATTTTTGTATGTAAGAAAATATAGCCCCAAAATAAATCTATATAGAATTAATATAGAATAGAGCATAATAAGCTATATATATGGATTCAATATAATAGGTAATGTGTATAATAGGTAAACAAATCTGTTTGAATTTAAACAAAAACTTCGAAGTTAAAACCTAACCTGTAACAATTCATAACAAATATGTAGGTATTACTCGCTCACCACATATCGAAGCACCCTCAAGACACTTCAGTATGCTATCTGCGTAATAAACATTGATTTCATAGTCGTCTTCGAAGATCTTCTCGAAGAAAAGCATCAGTTTCTTTTTCCGGCTGTTGAACGACATTTTCTCGAAGTAGGTAATGCAAATACAATGTCAATACATGCTGGTTGTTCTATATTTACTGCGCCTTATCGCGATCACGCTCCTGATATTCGTTATAATAGATAAAGAACCCATTGATCAATTCAACAAAATATGTCGTTGAAAAAATTCTTTTTCACCTAGTCTGAGGTCATTCTTAGGAGTGGTTTAAGTTGATTATATTGTATTTTTACCTATTCATACAATATTAGGTAGCTCGGGATCGTAACGGCATTATATCATTGACGATTTTTTTTTAATTGATGTTTGCGCTTTCAAATATTAGACTATATAAATCTTTATGGGGCACAGCATGTGAGGTGTCTCCACAACCTTGATAGTCCCTTTTTTTACGCGAGATTTAAAAAAAAACCCATGTTGCCCCTGTCTCTATCGCATCGGCCGGTGGCACGGGAACACATAACACAATCTTCCGCGAACTGTGTTTTTTGGGCCTCCCTCTTCGTGGGTCCACTCCACCCGGTTCGGCCAAATGGTGCAGCTGGTGTAATTGGCACGGCACCCCTCACGAGCCCTATCACAGATTTATTTGTCAGATACATTTTGTGTAGGATAGCGTTATCCTCTATTGTGAGGCTGTTTTATATAAACAAATTTATCAGAATTTATTATTTTTGGACAAACTCTCCAGACCACAACCTCCAGTGCCAGAGCCACCAAGTCATTAAAGTGTGTCAACAGCCACTTAAAATTGCTTTATGGTTTGGCAAACATTTAAAACTTTTTTCATTTAGCGATGTGCTGGTGGGTTATAGTTTTTAATTGTCAAAGAAATGAATTGATAACACTTATGTATTAATTCTTTATTTGTACGTTTTCTCAAACAAAAGAATTATTGCACTACACTTTATTAAAAACTAATATTTGTACGAAAATAAAACAAAATTTTACATAAGTAACATTGTAGAGGTAACAGGTTTGACTTGATACAAATCGAAAACAGTTTTTGTTTTGGGCGATCTCGTACTTGCCTTTAACTTTACTACAAAAAAAACAGGAGAAATTTATTAAACACATAAGTACTTGTTAACCTTTCATTTTTAAATGTTACCAGCCTCGACAGGTGTGTATGTTTCGAGTATTTATCGAAAACTCTAGCGCAGTCGGAGTTCACTTCTACCCTCTCCATTTTTACAGGCAACCATGGCGCGATGGCCATCTAATGACGTCATCAAGGAGGCCACAATAATCTCAGTAACAGTCAAGCGAGTTGACGTCCTCATCGAACTCGTAAATGCCGAGCACGTCGTCCAGCAACGAGGACAGACTCTTGATGCCATCCTTCCAATTCCTCTTCTGATCGATGACCGCCTTGAAGTCCCTGCTCTTCATGAACGTGACGAACAGGTACGGCGTGGCAAACTTGAGCAGCTGCGTGCCTTTGGACTGTGCCTCTTCTGGCTGCGACTCGGTCTGTAGCCTCAGCTGCCTTTCGTACATCTTCGTTAGCAGATTCACGTCGTCCACGTTCAGTATGCCCTCGATGACGTTGTCCGCTTCGGTCGCGGCTTGGCGCTCCAGAACCGACGGTTCGACGCCGCTGCGATCGCGCAGTTTGATCCGGCAGTCGAGCTGCTCGACGCTGCTCGGTTCCCCCTCAGTCGGCTTCAGGGTGTCGGCCACTCGGTAGCGGTCGAGTATGTCGCAGAGGTCCGTGGATATCTGCAGCGCGGACTCCATTATGTCCACTTCGGAGTCGTCCTGCAGCAACTTCACCAGCACCGTGAGGCAGCCGACCGAAGCGAGCTCTTCTAGCGTCTTCTGCAGTCGCTTCTGTATCTCCACGTCGTTCAGGCAGACTATCTTGCGCGACTCCTTCGAGAAAGTGACGGGCGGAAAGGTGCCGTCAAGCATCCCTTGGGCGTGCAGAGTCTGCTGTATAACAATCTTCCAGAATCTGAGCGCGCTCAGTTGGACCTCCCAGTGGAAATCGTTCAGCGCCGCGGACAACATGCACTCGTACAGCGACTTCTTTAGGGCGGGCGATATTTTTGCGTTCTGATATACTTCGCATAGAACGTTGCACGCCTCCTTGCGCACAATCCCCTCCGGATTCTCAAGCAGTACGGACATAATCATTTCCTGAAAGTGCAAATATAAAACGGTTAAAAATTTTCAAAATTGGATTTGTAAGTCCACGATCACCTTGTTTAGATGCGAAACTTTCATTCTGAAAAATTTTCTATAAAGATATAAAGTTTACCAGTACGAATGAAACATTAGATATCGGTCTACACTTCGATTTCAACATGGTCTAAACCGAAGTATAGGCTTAGGCCTAGGTCATGAAGGGATCAAGCCTAGCCCTAAAGCTGAGAGGAGAGACGCCGAAGCCGATTTCACTCACATTAATGTTAGGGAACGAGGCTTAGGCCTAGGTCATGAAGAAGGGCCAAGCCTAGCCCTAAAGCTGAGAGGCGAGACGCCAAAGCCGATTACACTCACGTTAATGTAAGGGAACGACGCTTAGGCCTAGTTCATGAAGAAGGAATCAAGCCTAGCCCTAAAGCTGACAGGCAAGACGCCAAAGCCGATTTCACTCACGTTAATGTTAGGGAACGAGGCCCTAGCTGCAAGAGCCAAAGTCACCCAAATCATGAAGAAGGGCCAAGCCTAGCCCTAAAGCTGAGAGGCGAGACGCCAAAGCCGTGACACTCTTAATGTGGCGGCCTAGTTCATGAAGAAGGAATCAAGCCTAGCCCTAAAGCTGACAGGCAAGACGCCAAAGCCGATTTCACTCACGTTAATGTTAGGGAACGAGGCTTAGGCCTAGGTCATGAAGAAGGGCCAAGCCTAGCCCTAAAGCTGATAGGCGAGACGCCAAAGCCGATTACACTCACGTTAATGTAAGGGAACGACGCTTAGGCCTAGTTCATGAAGAAGGAATCAAGCCTAGCCCTAAAGCTGACAGGCAAGACGCCAAAGCCGATTTCACTCACGTTAATGTTAGGGAACGAGGCCCTGAGCTGGTCCCAAATGGCGGTGACCTTGGTGGCGGCTTCCAAGCACCGCAACGCAGTGGCGCGCACGTAGAACTCGTGGTCGTTCAGTGCCATAGTGGTCGCGACGTTGATCAGGTTATTCGTTGTTATTTGACATTGGAACGGCGGGAACTCTGCGAAAAGTGCACACGTTAGGATATCCTTAACCATGTTCTCTTCGGTCTTCAGAGCTCCACGGATGAACTTGGCAAAGCCAAAATATCCGCACATAAATGAGTTACGGTATTCGGATATATAAATATTGTACATTGATCTTTGGAAAGAGACAATCGACGCCCAATTTCTCCACACTAATGTAGTATTGTTACGATCATGGCGTTCTTGAAGTCCCGAATGACGTTTCGAATGGTTTGATTTTATTTGAAATCAGCAGTGTGAAGTGAAAGAAAAATTTTCTTCGCAACTTTCTTTTAAAGAGACGATCAAAATTCGGGCCCTGATTCCAGAGAACTCTAATAAAGACGAACGAAAAGAAAACCGAGCATGCTCTAACCGCAAAAGACGGAATTCTGACCTTAAAAAGGGCCCGGAGCGTGCTAGACGGGCAGTTAAGTGAAGGAAATGGAAGAAGGAAGAGAAAAGTAAAGTGAAAAATGAGTAGACAGTGTAGTGAACATTTAAGCGAAGTGGTGTAAAGGTGTACGCAGAGGATTGGTGCGGTAGCGTGTGAGCCTTCGGACCTGTAGATGCTTAGGTGAAGATTGGTGCGAAAGGAGTGGGCGAGTTCTTCCCAGTACGGTGGCTTTTTTTCCCAACCGGTGGTAATATTTTGACAATCAATAAGCGAGTGTCATGCTATTATTATTATATATATAGATATTTGAATTTGAGTAAGGATTTGGAACGGTAGAAACGGGGCAACCGCGCACGTTTTTTGGGAGTAATAAAGTGAACGTTTAAACAGCCCGCGTTTCACTTCGATCCCAAACCTAGTTCGTAACACTATGTTACGTTTTTCAGTCGTTGCCCAAGTGTTCGATAGAGATAACGCTCTGCGAAGGCGAAATTAGCCGATTTTGTAGTTCCAAAATCCAAATGTCCACGTGCAATACTCATATATCCGAATACTAAAACTCATTAACCTATTATCGCCGAGTACCGTACGTGCGTCGCGGAAAAACTCCATCAGAATAAACAGATGTGGCGTGTTGTTTAAAGGAGAACGGAATTACTTATGAACGATATCTCTGTGCACACTAGTAGCAGCTCGAGCGCTGAGTCGCGCACCTCCCAATCGTAGTCGTGCAGCTTCATGTATATGAGCTTGCCCAGCTCGTGCATCGAGGAGCCCGGCCTGGAATCCATCAGCAACGAGAGGTTTGGCGGCAGGAACTTCTTCACCGTTACGGCGATAACGTTCAGCGCCGTCATCACAAACTGGACAGTGCACAAATGTGATAAATCTTCATTGAATATCCAATCATAGTAATATATATTTTTTGTACGCGAAAATTGAAGCGAGCGGGCGGTTCACCTGAAGTTAAGTGATTACCGACGCCCATGGACATCTGGACTAGCTGAGGGGTTGTACCTCACTAGCCAGGCGAATCGCGAAATTATAATACCTCCACTTCGCGCCGGTCGTCTGCCCATTCGAGTAACGGTAGAAGCTGGTGCGTACCTACTACAATAGTTAATAGATATTTTTAGAAAGCTAACTGCCATCCAAATATCATCGATATTACAAATGGATAATCTAGCTTATTCTAGCATCCTATGAGAGACATTGAATGTATATGAATAGTCGATGAATTGAATGATAAAATATTTACTGCACACGAAAAAAAACTAACGAGTGCTTTTAATTATTCAGTTTGCAGGATTATAAATTAAAAAAAAAAAACAATAAGTATAACGTAATGGTACGGACCTTACACGACAAATTGGGCCTCTTCAATATGTTATAAACCATATTGTACAGACATAGTGACTTCAAAACTCTCCTGCCACGATATGTTGTACGTCTGCACCAGCATGAGGAGCGTTTCAAGTACGTGCGTCATCACGAGGGTCCTTTCCTGGGTGTCTTCGAAAGGTAGAACTTCGGAACTCGTCTCATCGTCATTAGTGCCCGCTGGCTCATACTCCTTTAATACGTAAAACATCGCTTGGAAAACCATATTTGCCTGTTCAATGCTGAAACGCTTCCTCCAACAGCTCAGTCTTTTCACGCTCTGCAACGTTATCGAGAGCGTGTCCAACTGTAGTGTTAGATCTCTGAGGGCGTACGCCGCTCTGGCTGTGTGCTCACTCAATGAGTTCATCAGCCTCAACAAGTACTCGTCCACTTTATCGTTCGACAGCAGCGACTTGGGCTTCCCAAGTGTCGCGTAGACCATTGACGGCACCAGAATGAGCACTACGATCTGATTGTGCAGCTCGACCCTTTTATCTTCCACCATCCAGATCGCGGGCGGCTTGTCGTGCCACGCCAAAGTCCAAATGGCACTGCACGCGTTGCAGAAATCGAAAACTAGCGTCGGACAGCGCCTCTGTATCAGGTAACGAACGATATTTAGATAGATACAACCCAGCTCCACAAATGCATCTCTTTTATAGGTGTTGCTGTTTGCTATTGGTTGCTTGTTTATAACTTTTGCAACAGACATCGAGAAAAGTATTTTTGTCAGCAACAGAGTCATGTCTTCTCTGCGCAGTTTGTCTAAAAGCACGTAACAGTGGCTGATGATTTTCGACTCCTTGATCAAAATTTCCGTCAGCAAACTGCTCTCTTTTTTTATTTCCTCCATGTTGCTTACTATCGAAAGCAACATTTGCAACATAGGTTCAACCGTTTTGCCTATTTGATCTTCATTCTCGCTAGTCATCGTGTCAATAGTTAAATAATCAGTTTCCAGAACCGGTCTCATAATATACTGGAGGACGGTTTTGACTTTTGTTTCATCGCTAAATCTGTTTAGCTCCCAGATAAATGTTGACGCGAACTTGTAGGTTTTCCGTAGAACAAACACAGTCCTCTTCTCGTTGCAAAGCAGTAGGATCTGCTTCCAAACGTCACTGTCGTACAACCAGCAAACGCCTGTGCTGTGGTTCACCAGAGATAGCGCCACATCCAAGTAAGCTACGCGCAGGCTAGAATTCATAGCGGGAGAATTGATCTGACTGAAAGCTTGAACCATCATTTCGCATTTTCTCGAGAATATTTTCGCGAAATTAACCTCCCTATCGCACACAACTGCCAGCAGTCTTATGAGGAAAACTTTGACCGTGTTGTGGTAAGTCTCGAAACGACACAGCGCCTCAACAATTTGGTCCGCCAAGAAAGGTAGAGACTTGAAGAACTGTACTTCTGAAAGGGAAGAAAACAAAAAACACATTTCATATTTTGACACCATAATTAAAATGACAACTGAAAATTCGAGTGCAAATGCAAAATAATATAATTAAACAATTGATTCTTTAAACACAATATATATATATATATATATATATATATATATATATATATATATATGTGTGTGTGTGTGTGTGTGTGTGTGTGTGTGTGTGTGTGTGTGTGTGTGTGTGTGTGTGTGTGTGTGTGTGTGTGTGTGTGTGTGTGTGTGTGTGTGTGTGTGTGTGTGTATAAAAGATAAAGTATGTGTGTATGTATGTACACCTAAAAATCAAGAACCGTTAGCCTAATTGATATGAAACTTAGCATACATATAAGGGGCGAAATGCCCATTCCGACGAAGATAGATACGTTAGTGCCAGATAGGTGGCGCTGGTGGCAGAGATTTTTATCTTTTGACCCATGTCGCATTGAGTAGAGTTTGTATGTTAGTAGATCTTATCGCCAGTGTGCGGTGATAAGACTACACTAGACACCCAACTTTTAGATTTACTTCCGCGTGGCTTTTAACTAAACATATTTAAAAAAAGGAGCGTTTGAATACCCAACACCATCGACATTATAATTTGAGCGTAAGGCAAAGTTGAATAATTCTAATTCATTTAATTGCAATAAAGCAATACATTTTGTAAAGGTATTAAATATAACAAAGATATAAACGGTGGTAGGATCACACAACCTCGCTGTTGCACTGATGGGCAGGCCAGTCCGGGTGTTGCACGTGTCAATGGGCGGGCGACGGTTATCACTTAACGTCAGGTGAGCCGCCAGTTCACTTGCCAACTTCTGGCATAAAAAAAATAAGTAAGGTGACAACAACTTAAATGTAAAGTCATCAAATCCGTTTATAATTTACGATTTGCTACTACTATTATATTCAATTTTTATGCAACTTAATCAAATTTGCATTTTAAAGTGTCCCTCAATTTCGGAATTTACAGCAACAATAAAGGAACTAGTTATTGTGCAAACAGTAGTTGTGTTATTTGATCATTACGAAAGTTCACGGTCGCCTTTTTATTTTACAGAAAAAAAACTGGCGGATTGATTCGTGGTAGATTAACAACATACTTGCCGTATTTATCTTAAGTAAACATTTCGATAAATGTTTATATATTTAATTCTTCTGTACGTGTGTGTGTCATTGAAATCCTCCTAAATGGCTAACCGATTTTAATGAAATTTTTTGTGTGCCTTCAGGTCAATTCGAGAATGGTTTAGATTCACAATTTGTTTTTTTTGGTTTTTTTTTTTAAATTATATGTTGTTGTCAAATTTAAGTCGCGTGTACAGGACAACGTCTGATGGGTCTGCTAGTAACTGTATACAATTAGAATGACATAAGTCCGTCTCTGTCTCTCCCATAATGATTGAAACAAGGCCATTGTTAATGTTTTAACAACAAGTAAATTAATACTTAAAATTTTATGTTCAATAAGTCAAATTAAAACATTGTATATGCGGTATCACAATTATGCTATACAAAAGTAAATAATTGAAATAGAAGGCTTGTAGTGAGAGTATTTCCCACAACAGATTCACCCTACGGTTTATGATTACTACTTCAATCAGGACTATACTTGATCCAGACAGGTGTATTAAATTTCCATGGGCATCTAATAAATGTAATGTCCTGAGCCAAATGTGTTGCCAACCTTATAAAAAAGGGGGTCTAGTTATTGCACTCAATAGATGAAATGCAGAAGCTTTTGATTTCAAGACTTGTTTTTAGAACAAGGTTATTCAAACTAAAGAGTGGCTGCTGGGCCCACTTTATTAAAAGGTAGCAATGCATTTGCAACCCTATGGGCGTTGAAAATGGGCGTGTAAAATGGTAAGCCACCAGCTTGTTTGCCATCTTCTTCCACAAATAAAAACGAAAGAAAGTGGTTTTAAAGTAGAAGAGCTGCTTTTTGTGTACAAATATTTTTAATTGACAAAGAAACATAACGGAAACAATAATTACGAAGTATAATTTGCGCCGACTAAATATTGCAATGCTAACAAAATCCGCCATTATGTGCAAAACTAATTTTTTTCAAAATTATTTTATGAGGAACTCATGTTACTTTATTGAGGAAGTTTTACTTAAGTGATACTTAATAACATTATTATTCAAAAATTAAGATAAATTCAGTTCAAAATTTATTTATTCCAAACTTAATAATAAAAATAATTGTTTAAATTTAAAGATGTCATTATAAACAAAATTATAATTTCTTTAGAATATAAATGTATATTATTTTTATTCAATATTAATGAAAATACTACTTAAAAAAAGCAATGTATAGAGCTTCATCATTCAAAAATTTAATAAATCAAACAAAGATTGCAATTGTATTGGTGCTTGCTTAATATTACAGTATTGAAATTGATCATGGCATTTTAAATTTAATCACCAGAAAAATAATGCCCAAAGACAATTAAGATAAAACATATTTTTCAAGTATTTATAAATTATGACCAAAGAAAGGCTTTTTAACCTCAATAGTTATCAATTCCATAGTCAAACACAAAATTAAAATCTATGTAAATGTACAGAGAAATTTGGACTGACTTTAGTTAGGCCGGTTTCAATATTCAATCTATCTGTGGTTTACAGTAGGTATTGTATTACTTATGTCAAAGTATTTTTTTATGTAAGAAGGTGGCAAGCAAACAGGCGGTTCATATGATGATAAGTGATAACCGCCGCCCGTTGACATTTGCAACACCTTTTAACAAAGTGGGCCCCTGCTACCTCACTCACCAAACAAAAAATAGAAGTATTACACTTCCACTTCATGCAGGTCTTCTGTGAAGTTGTGGTGAGTATCTGAACTGACCTGTCCATTTATGCAACAGTGAAAACGGTTGCGTGGCCCTACCACAGTTCTACATCCAGTAGCCAAATCGATGAAGAAATAGAATCTTTCCATCGGTTTGACTAGTATTGAAACCGGCCGTAACTCAGTCAAATGTAAGTCTTGTATTTCAAACAGAGTGGACTGATGTACTTAATAAACTTTTCAAATATAATAATTGGAAAATCAAAAAATGTTTACTTCGCTATAGATGATTTCTCAATGATGATAATGTGTTGTTATAGTTAAAGAAGTAATATAATTTCTATGGTTAAATTTGAAAACTAAAAATATTTTATATTTTTTTTATATTATACATTTTTTTAAACATTGCCCTTACTTTAGGATAACATAATCCTGTGTTGTAAGGAGGTTTTACATACATAAATTTCACGTGGACAAACACCCAGATGCGAAACAACTATCTGTGGGTCGCACAAATAATTGTCCCGTGTGGGAATTGAACCCACGACCCCCGACACCGAAGCCAATACCTTGGCGACAGCGCCACGGAGTCATCAATTGACAAATTTTGATAGACATGAGTAGCTCAAGTAGATTTTTTATTGCTTGCTACCTTTTCTTTAAATGCAAAATCATGTATTAAATTGAAAACAAATCATGAATTTTTGCTTACCTGGATCAGTGCCGTTTATTTTAATAAATAAATTATCAGCATAATAATTGTCCATAACATAGTTAGGTTCAAGAATTTTCTCAAATAACAGTTTAACTTTACTTTGTATAAGTGCATTTTCCATTTTGATAACGTTCCTAAAACGCAAAATCACAAATAAACAAAACTTTTCATACAGCAACTATCACATCACGGTTGCATGTTTGTATTATTTTTATTTTCCTGCTTAGAGTATCATTTTGAACTCGCGCACTTCCAATCCAGAGCAATTTGGTTAAAAATCTATTCACATCAAGAAAGTAATCTGTAGTCTGTGGTTCTAAACAGTATACAGTAATCTATGCCCAGTTATCCCTGCTGACAGTGACAGCCACCCATAGATTGGAGTACCTACTTTAGCAGCATATATTATAATTATTAACTGGTTCAATCGTATTCTTTACATTTTCAACCGACTACTAAAAAAGGAGGAGGTTCTCAATTCGATTGTAGTTTTTTTTTGTTTGTTACCCAAGAACTTTCATCTGAGTAAACTGATTTTGATGATTCTTTTATGATGTGATTATTCGCTTTCTGAGCGTAGGCGCTCAGGCTGCCCCACGTATTCTGGGGGGGGGGGGGGGGGGGGGGGCAAATACCGCTCTCAACTCCCATTCACTTACCATCAGATGAGCCTCCTGCTCGTTTGCTCCTTTTCTCCATAAAAAGAATGTGAAAGCTGGTGCTTCCCATGTGGACCCATATTAACTTCATTGGTATTGGATTTTGGGCTCTAGAGATACTGAGGGAATTCCTGAAAATCAATTATAAAATTAATTCAGAGCCAGATATTTGAAGTCGGTTTAGTTTTTCGTTAATAAAAAAATGGACTTGTAAAGTTCACAATAAATATGGCATCGGAAGAGATTCATAGAACTAAGAGAGTTGTTTACACATATGAGCAAAATTAAAGTTAATGTCAGTTTACTCCAAAGGTTCCCTTAAAAATCAGTATCAATAATAAAATAAAGGTCCCTTAAAAGATTTTAGATTTCTGTTTAATTTACATCACAAAATTTTTTGAAATATTTTTGCGTGTGAGGTGTTATATTCGAACCTCTGCTCGGACCGCAAACGATAGTGGAATTTATCAAGATAATGTAATCTACCTATTGAGGCCTAACGCTAAAGAGTATCAATTAACAATTTATTTACACGACCTGCTGGATATCGTGTGTCGAAATTCGCATTCGCAAGTGAACTGTTTCAATTTTTGCTGATGATTCATAAAATCATTTTTTGCATTGCTTGCAGAAATTATGTTTAATTTATGATTCAACTGAACAAGCAGAAAAATTTGAACATAAATCTTAGTACAACAAACTGTCTCAAATCATATATGTATACCATAATGATATTATTATTCTAATGTGGAGTTTTAATGTGCAAAGAGGTGCTAGATAAAAAGAAGACGAATATGTACTGGAAGAATTCGGCCATGGAAAGAGTACCTACTAATGGTCAACGGTTAATAGCGCACCTCCTAGAAAATGATCTTAATGGTCTTACTGTCCGTGAACAGCATTTCCAAAAATAATCATTTAGAAGGTTTTCCTAAAGCCAGTTGCATTGGTTGGTTTTCGTCCAATATGATACTTACACATCTTTGATATGAAACTTATGGGTCTATACTTTAAAGGGAAGTCTTTTTTGGACCGTGAGATTTCGAGCGGTGGCGGAAGAATTTTATTATTTATCGTAATTTAATGTATCGTCCGGATCTTTAATTAAATTCATGGGTTAGCGTAAAACCAAGAAATAGCTTATATTTGATTACACTGAAAAAGTATTTTTTACTAATGTTAGTAATGTGAGATAGATCCTTTGATGAGTACGCCACCAGCCACTCTTACTTTTAAATTAGTTGAAAGAATCGGAATGAGTTTCCCATATATTAACTTAAAATAAAGAAATATAAATATGATACTTTTATATTTATTTATTAATAGTCTGTGCTAGGGATGGTTCCTGTAATATAAGTTATCTATACGTATAACCTATTATTAAGTATTATAGATTATAATTTTTCATTTTAAAGAAATTAACAGTGAGCTCTTTTATTTTAAAAAGTTGAGCGTTAAAAAATAACATCCGATTTATATAATGAACACCGTGAAGATCTTAAGAAATGTCCCACTTCGCCAATGGCGTACCTTTTCGCGATGGTAAATTGATTAAATAAATTATTTATGCATCAAGCAAATTTCTAGGTTATATTTTGAATTAATTCAATTTAAAGACCAATGGCTTGTGTATGTTTTTTTCTCTTATATAATATATCAATAAATATTTTATAAAAGTATTTAGGATATTCATACAGCTTTACCAATTCTACTATAAACTATACACAATAAATAAAATATTTTTCTTAATGTGTAATCGTAATTATCATAACTAATAGTTTCGTATAAAAGACTGGTTAATATTTTGCATTATTTTTTTTTATGTGAAAAGTTGCCAAACGATTAGACGGTTCACCTGATGGTAAGTGAATACCGCCGTCCATAGACATCTACTACACCCGAGGGTTACAGATGCGTTGACAACCTTTTGAAAATTGGGTTACCTCAACCAGACGAAACACGAAAGTATTTGTCATACTTCCACTTTACGCTGGTCTTCTGTGAGGTCATAGTACTTACCCGAACGGGCCTGCCCATTCGTGCAACAGCCGAGACTGCTGATTGGCCCTACCACCATTATTACATAACCATAGAGTAATACAACATAAACTAGGTTACACAAATATTTTGAAAATTTGTATAATAAAAAATATATAATGCCAATGAAAATTTTTAAGCGCACCTTAAACATTTTCCATAACATCTCCAGCTCAATTTCGCGCCAAGATGTAAGTGAAGCTATTAGCCCTCTTACTATTCCACCTCCAGAAGGTATAGACAAGCCTGTATCGCCTAAGATTGAAAAGATAATTACAGAAATCACTAGTCTTAACCTTTTAGAAGTGTCAGAACTTAGTCAGGTTTTAAAGAAGCGACTAAATCTTCCTGACGCTCCCATGATGCCAATGGGTGGATTTGCTATGGCTGCCCCTGTGGCACAAGAGGAGGAGGATGCTACACCAAAAGCTGTTAAAACAAACTTCACTGTATGTATTGAATGATATTACAAAAAAGTTAAAGTATAATTGCCTATATATGTCCCCCTGGTGAGCAAAGGCCTTCTCTGTACAGAGGGTATTAGGGTATAATACACCAGACACCCCACTATGGATTGGCAAACTTTACAAATCTTTGCAATATTTTTTTTGGTTATTATTTCAAAAATATGCACATTTCTTCACAACTTTTTCCTTCACCACTGCACATGTGATGATAAGTCACCACTTAAAATTAACAATTTCAGTGGCGCCAGCACCAGGGATTGAACTCACATTGCTTGAGTATATTGAACTAAAAGCAAGTGCCAGGATTATCACATGTACTATTATAATACCATGAATAATTCAAAATACTCAATCTGGGTCAAAAATTATAATGTTCCTAGTCAATACAATTGTTGAAAAGTAATAATTTTTTTGTGGTTTACATGTTCATTTAAAATGTTTCAAAACAGTTGTATAAATTAATATCAGTGATGGGCGTTGAAACAACGAACTAGTTGAATCAACCGTTGATCTCTTGTTAACGTATATCTTACTTCAACGGTCAATGAAATCAACTAGTTGAATTCGTTAACGTCGTTTCGGAAATTTTGTCGTTTAATAAAATCAACTCGTTAAAGAACACAGTCCACGAAACGGAGTTGAAATGTTTGTTTAATTTACGAATGGCATGATGTTTAAGTTCGCTTTCTTTAGTTTTTGTTTGACAGTTTATCAATAGTTGCGCGCAAGGTCAGAGAAAATTTTGCGGCTGCGTTAATAATATCAAAACTATACGTTGCTTTTTTTTTGTGAATTTTAAATTATTTATATTTGGAATTTTACTTCGTTTTGCTTTTTTTTTAGGTTAAAATGACAAAGTTTGATGATAAACAGAAAGTAGCATTAATTAAGGAGGTGAAGAGTCTCCTGGAAGGATTCAATTTAGTTCAGGCCAAGAAGTTTGTTGAAAGTGTACCAACAATTGTTAAGGCTGACATTTCCAAAGATGAAGCAGAGAAATTAAAGGAAGCATTATCCAAAGTTGGAGCTGTTATAGAAATTGAGTAAATGTAATATAGTTTAGTTTGGTAAATATATAGATGTTAATATTGTCTATATGTCTTTTCTTACGATTTAATGTTGTATCTGCAATAACTATCAAGATTTTGAGTAAGCCTTTCCATTAAAACTTGTAGAAAAAGTACGAAAAAATTGTCGCCGCTGTGGGAATCGAACCCACGTCTTCGACATTCGCGGCCGGACGCTTTAGCCACTAAGCTAAACTGCTGATCGCTACACCGACGAAAATGTTAACGTCTTTTATCTACATTGTTATAATCATTAAGAAGATCATTGTGATCAATTCAGAGAGTTTAACCATCCTTTTAACAATTTAAATAACATTTGAAAAGCCATTTGACAGCTGATTAGTTAACTTCTATGATGATCAGTGTTTCAGAAACCGGGGCGTTAGTTGATCCTAAATTTTCCGCAAACTTATAAGTTTATACATAACTTATAAGCCTATACATAAGAGTTGTCTCACAAATAGTTTTTGAATTTTCTAGAAGACTGATCTTTGTTTGGAATTAATGATAAGAATAAAAGGAACACAAATTATTTCAACATTTATATACTATAAGTAATTAAAACTATAAGCTCATTAACATCACCCTGTGTAGTACAATGGAATTTTGGTACGAATGACTTCCAACGCCACCTGGACAACTTGACGAGTACATGTAGAGATGGGTCGTATCGCTTTTTCTGAGTACCGTATCTGAATCAGATTTCGATATCAGATATCGAAACTATGTATTTTAATATATTTTACGGTCCCGTATGAATTCTAAACCTTGAATTCTAAAAAGAAAAAAAAATGTTTTCAACATTATTTTATACTTATTATAAATATAAATTGTGCAGGCGTATTTAAAAGTTGATTCATTCTATGTACATAATTTTCCTGATATTTAAAACTAATTTTTAATTATTTATTTTGATTCCTCCGGGTTTCAATTCACGTTTACGAACGTAAGCTGTTTGACTTTATTCGTCGAAAGTCTTGTTCGACGATCACGACCTATACATAACTAAAGCTATTACCAGTGATACCAACTGTTCAAAAAGAATACTTCTAAATAAATTCGAAAACCCACTAAAATTTACTAAATTCAAAAAACTTACTGGATTTAAAATCACGATTTTTTTATACTATTAAGGTAAAATTAAAACATTACCTGATTAAATAAAAAATTTCATTAAAAATAGAGATTGAAGTAATATAAAAATGATTTATTTTAACATCTTATATATCGCTTAATAATTGACTTTAACATATTCTTAGAACACGCAATCATGAGTGACAATATTTTTATAATTTGTGTAAGAAATAATACATTCAGTATTATAACTTAGGGCGGAAGAATTTAAAATATACACACAAAGCACATAAGCCTTGGTCTGATTTCCACCCAAGCAGCACAGCACTATTAAATTATATTTTTCTTTTTGTATAGTTTTATTTTTTTCCAAAAATATGAATAAAATTTAAGTAATAAAAATATTCACAAAAAATTTGCCCCCTAAAAAATTTCGATTTATATTTTTCTTCCTTAATTTAGGCAGAAAATTCTTAAGTTGGCATCCCTTACTATTACGTGCCAATGCAATCCAGCTCAAGGCTAAACAAAATTTAAAGACATCGTTAATACCGTAATTCGTATTTAAATGCAACTAAAAATGTTTTTTTCCATGCTGTTAAAATTCAAAATTACTTAACTGCGCGCTTTGTCGCCCGTTACGGCTCAAGTCTAAACAAAACAATAAAAATATACTTAATAATATCTTTGTAGTAATCGTTGATACCATGATTAGTATGTAATTGAAACGGATCTTATTTGCATGGCATTAAGATTCAAAATTACTTAACTTATTCATAATATCTGTTTAAAAATCTGATATTTTGCCTTGCTTTCCGTACTGCTCTAACTAGTGTAATATTTGTATCTCACGCGCTTTGTCGCTCAAAATCTGTTTAAAAATCTGATATCGTGCATTGCTTGCCGTCCCGCTCTAACTAGTGAGTATTTATATCTCACGCGCTTTGTCGCTCGAAATCTGATATCGTGCATTGCTTGCCGTCCCGCTCTAACTAGTGAGTATTTGTATCTCACGCGCTTTGTCTCTCGAAATCTGTTTAAAAATCAGATATTGTGGCAAATGCGTATGATATCGCGATTCGTGTCGGTATAGCGAGCGAGCACGGTACATCAGATTTCGGAAATATCAGATATTGTAAAATACATAGATATTGAACGAGCCAGTAAGCGATATTCGGATATTGTACTAATATCTAGTTTTCATATCTGATACGATTTGTATCGCCCACTTCTAACATCATGCATACATTGTAAATAAGTTTAATTGAACAAAAATTGCTCTGAGCATTGACCTAGTTTTGTCATCTATCAATATAACATAATAGTACACTTAAGGTACAACATTAATCTCAATAACAATCCAACGAGTTGACGCTCTCGTCGATCTCGTACACGCCCAGCATGTCGTCCAGCAGCGATGACAGGCTCTTGACGCCCTCCCTCCATTTCCTCTTCTGCTCGATCGACGTCCTGAAGTCCCTGCTCTTCATGAACGTGACGAACAGGTGGGGTGTCGCGAACTTGAGCAGTTTCGCGCCTTCGGACTGGGCTTCTTCTGGCCGCGGCTCGTTCTGAAGATTCAGCTGCCTTTCGTACATCTTCGTTAGCAGATTCACGTCGTCCACGTTCAGTATGCCCTCGATGACGTTGTCCGCTTCGGTCGCGGCCTCAGGCTCCAGACCCGGTTGTTCGGCGCAGCCGTAGTCCCTCAGTTTGATCCGACAGTCGAGCTGCTCGACGCTGCTCGGTTCTCCCTCAGTGGGCTTCAGGGTGTCGGCCACTCGGTAGCGGTCGAGTATGTCGCAAAGATCCGTGGATATCTGGAGCGCGGACTCCATTATGTCCACTTCGGAGTCGTCCTGCAGCAACTTCACCAGCACCGTGAGGCAGCCGATCGAAGCGAGCTCCTCGAGCGCCTTGTTCAGCCGCTTCCGGATCGCAACCTCGTTCAGGGTGATGATTTTGCGCGACTCCTTCGAGAAAGTGACAGGTGGAAAGGTGCCGTCAAGCATTCCCTGTGCGTGCAGCGTCTGTCGAATAACGAACTTCCAGAACCTGAGCGCGCTCAGTTGGACCTCCCAGTGGAAATCGTTCAGCGCCGCGGACAACATGCTCTCGTACAGCACCTGCTTGAATTCCGGCGATATTTTGATGTTTTGATAAATTTCGCAAAGAAGGTTGCACGCCTCCATTCGTACTATGCCCTCAGGATTCGTAAGAAGTGTGGACAGAATCATGTCCTGAAAATGGAATAAGAGTAATGTTAGACATTGATAAAGATTTTGCTGTCAACTGGCTAAAACAGTACTTCACGAACAAAAAATGATTGTTTTAAACGTTTTGATCAAACTATTTGCTAGTCCCAGTTTCTATAGACTGTATTACCTAAACACAAGACTCATACCCAAAAAAAACCTTCTAGATTCTTTATGAATATCTACCGCACAAAAGGTGCCGAGTAGGAGGGCGCGCTTAAGTTCCAATGCGTAATCTGGAGGATAGAGAGAGGCTGCTGAGTCGGCCAGAGCTAGCAATATTAAAGCGGCTCCGTGGCCATGTCGTTTCATTCGAAACGACTCCGACATATCCGGTCTCATTTCGAATGGGACTCCAAATATCAAATCTATACTAAACATATCCTGTGTGTAGTTAACATTGGCAGTAAGCAAATCTAAGTGGCGACAGGCGAGCAACCAGCTTGTGGCCGTGGTGTTAGAAGGAATCAAGGCAACTTTACGTACGTTAATGTTGGGGAAGGACTCTATGAGCTGCTCCCATATTGCGGAGACCACGGAGGCGGCGCCCAGGCATCGCAGTGCCGAGGCACGCACGTAGAACTCGTGGTCGTTTAGCGCCATCGTGGCCGCGACGGTGATCAGATTGTTCGTTATTATTTGATTTTGAAACGGCGGGAACTCTGCATTATGGGAGAGTTTTTATTAATAATTTTGCTCCCACACATTGTGGTGTGTGCGCAAGCATACACTTGTTTTGTAAATTTCTTTTTACTCTTGCTTTTCTAAATCATATGATGTACGCAATCAAAGGCCTTCTCGGGGATTGCGTAGATTACTGAAACTAGATATTTAATCATTTGTAATTTCATTTGTTGATGTCTTTTTAGTCTCGGTCTCTGTAGATGTTAGAAGCTGCCTCTATTTCACGAAGGCAATATAATAATAAGAGTGCTTATTAACTCTACAATTACGAGTAATTGTATAGTTAAAGAAAAAATAGAATGTCTTTTCACAGCCTGGTCTGTCTAAGACCAGACTAAACAGACACATTTGCATCTAGTAATCGATCTGATTTTTCTTTAATAGATAATAATAATAAAATTGTTATTTTAAAATGAAAAATTAACATTTTTAAATGAGTCATTTTCATCTCAAAAACTGTCATTTTTTAAGACAAAATTTGTTATAAATGAAACTAATTTTACGGATTTATCTCCTTTATTTTTAATTTTAATTCTCGACGTTTCGAACCCTTTACAGCGTTCATGGTCACGGGACAGACTGAGGTGTTAGACGTCTGATTGTCATAGTTAACCCGTTAATTTTTGGAATTATTAATTTTTTGTGTCCGATCTATGCAGAGGGAGCTAATTGTATATTGTCTTGCAGTAGTGGTGCGCGATAAATCCGTAAAATTTATAATGTAGGGTGAGTAAGTGTTCGTTGAGAGCACGTTGCAAAGACTAGCTCTACGAGTATTTAAAAGTAAGCGTCCCGTCACCATAGTAGGGACTTGTGACATAGCTAATGGGGACTGGAATTTTCATATTTCTGTCCGTATTTACGTACTGTATACCTTATTTAAATTTAAAAAGTATACCTTATACTTTTTAAATTTTGTTGTCAAAATCACGACTGTTGTATCTTTCCATGAAGTGTTGCCATATTTTATAATCCAACGGATTATAAAATATGGCAACACTTGGGGAAAATGTTTATTCATAATGATAAGGAAATTACACCATGCGTACTTGATCACAGCAGCCGCCTGTGGACCTACTCGTGGATGTGGACCTACTCGTGGATTGTGGACCGCACAGGTTGAAGGCTTGTATTAAAAATCGCGGAGATCAGCTCAGTTAGCATAGGCATATATGTTTTAATGAGTTATTTTTGATATATAATAAGTTACTGCAAAAACAAACTTGTGTGAATTATTTCACAATAAACATGTTACAGAACTTATGACCTGACTAGGTACTAAGGTTTATTATAGCTCTAATATTCGCCACACTCACACTCCTTGAACGCGTCTGGGTACGAGTATTAAGAGTTTAAATTATTAAATAAATGATCTGAACTCTTATAAGGTCGGTTGTCATTAACATTGGTATCCATCTCACTCACACACGTACGTCCATCGAAAGCGTCTTTGACCGCGTCTTGCAAAGCAACGAGAACAGAGTATCAAATGCGATGCGTTCCAGTGACGAATTATTTTGTGTTTTAGACTTCTGTGTAATCAATACTTCTAAAAACTCGTTACGCGTTTGTACTTTATTATGATATTGAGTAAAACGTTATTACATAATCTGTTCTAGTATATGCGCCTCACCTCTAAAAGTGATCTCGTGCTTACATAATCACTATCAAATAGTGTAATAAACATATGAAACATACAGTTGCAGACGTCAAAAATAGAAATTAGAAAAAGGCAGCATAACGTGAACACGTTGAATTGGCCAAATCAAAAGTCTAGTCAAATTACTTATGAACGATATGTCCGTGCACACCAGTAGCAGCTCGAGCGCTGAGTCGCGCACCTCCCAATCGTTATCGTGCAGCTTAATGTATATGAGCTTGCCCAGCTCGTGCATCGAGGAGCCCGGCTTCAAATCCATCAGCAGCGACAGATTCGGCGGCAGGAACTTCTTCACCGTCATGGCAATCACATTAATCGCAGTCACCACGAACTGGGGGCAACATCCCAGGCGTATTAATCATCACCAAACAACAAAATATACTGCAGAATGGAAAGGTTTTCAATTATTTCTAATATTCACGTAATATTAGAAAGTATTAGAAATAAATGAAACGTCATGTTACCAACCTTGCAGGGCAAATTGGGCCTTTTTAATATGTTATACACCATGGTGTAAAGACATAATACTTCTAAGCTCTCTTCCCACGTTATATTATACGACTGCACCAACGTCAAGAGCGTTTCCAGGACGTACGTCATCACGAGGTTCTTCTGCTTGCTGTCTTCAAAATTTGGTTTGTCTCTTATCTCTGAATCATCGTCTAAAGGCTCATACTCTTTTAGTACATAAAAAAGCGCTTGGAAAACTATATTTGCCTGCTCACTGCTAAAGCTCTTCCTCCAACAACCAAGCCTCTTCACGCTCTGCAATGTTATTGACAGCGGGTCCAGTTGTAGTGTCAAATCCCTAAGAGCGTATGCCGCCCTAGCGGTGTGCTCACACATTAAGTTCATTAGTTTCAACATGTAGCTATCTACCCTATCGTTCGATAGAAATGATTTGGGCTTCCCAAGATTTGCATACACCATTGACGGCACTAGAGTAATAACCACGATCTGATTGTGCAGTTCAACCCTTTTGCCGTCCATCACCCACACTGCGGGCGGCTTGCCTTCCCACGCTGAAGTCCAAATGGCACTGCAGGCGTTGCAGAAATCGAAAACTAACGTCGGGCTGCGCCTTTGGATTAGGTACTGAAGAATATTAAGGTAGGTACAACCAAGGTCTACAAACGCGTTCCTGTCGTACGTAGTGTTGTCTATTATTGGTTTTGTGTTAATAACTTTCGCAACCGACATTGAGAAAAGTATTTTTGTCAGTAGCAGCGTCATATCTTCCCTGCGCAGTTTGTCTAAAAGCACATAGCAATAGTTTATGACATTCGACTCCTTTATTAAGATCTCCGTAAGCATATTGTTCTCTTTCCTTATTTCCTCAATGTTGCTTACTATTGACAGTAACATTTGCAGCATGGGCTCGACAGTTTTGCCGATTTCAACTTCATTCTCGCTGGTCATCGAATCGACCGATAAATAATCGGTCTCCAGAACCGGCTTCATGATGTACTCGAGTACGGCTTTGAGTTTCGATGCGTCGCTAAATCTGTTAAGCTCCCACATAAACGTAGATGCGAATTTGTAGGTCATTCGTAGGACAAACACTGTTCGCTTCTCATTGCAAAGCAACAGGATCTGTTTCCAGACGCCACTGTCGTACAACCAATAAACACCCGAATCGTGGTTCACGAGTGTGAGCGCTACTTCCATATAAGCCACGCGCAAACTGGAATTCATAGTGGGGCAGTTGATCTGATGGAACGCTTGGGCAAGCATGTCGCCTTTTCTTGAGAAAATCTTCGCGAAATTCACCTCCCTGTCAAACACGACTGCCAGCATCCTTATGAGGAACACTTTCACTGTGTTGTTTAACGTCTCGAAACGATTGAGGGCCTCGACGATTTGATCCGCCAAGAACGGCAGGGACTTGAAGGATTTAACTTCTGGAAAAGGAAAGACAGTGGTGTTAAATATGAAATTTGGGTATTTAGATAGTAAAAGATAAAATAAACCACCATTCCCGAGTTAAAAAAGCTGTAAATAATAACCATTATTTTAAATGCTGTGCAGAATAAAATATATTTTTTTTTTAAAAGATGTACCCTCCATCGTCATTCATATACGACCTCGTTTTCTAAAAATTTAACCAATATGATGATCTCATCGTGACAATCTTAATAGGACGCTGGACATTGACCGCGCTGTATGCGCTGTAGTAAATATGCGGTGTCATGATTTTACTACAGTAATCCTATGTCAAATGTACACGTTTAAGAGTGTAAGAGGGTGTTTTGATTTCTTAATGGCCAAAATGGCTATGTCCACTGATAAGCGATCACCTCGCTAGTGAACTTACACATTACTCTCATAATATCAGAGAAGCCGTAAAAGCGGTGCATACCGCTAGGGGCAAACCATGGCACGAAGCAAAGGCATGCACGCCAGCAAATTTCTTTAAAGTGAACAGTAGTTGATTGATTAAAGTGGTGTCTATCGTATTGGACGGATCGTTGGACGAACTCGGATGTTATTAATACGAATTAACACCTCACTAGCACTCGCACTACCAGATAAAATATGATTAAAAATTAAGAAATGCAACATTGCTAGGGTAAAGAATTGAGTTAAAAAAAGAATGAATGACAGAGTGAATTGGGTTAGATGCGGGCAATGGATGGTATTATTGGAGTGTCTAGCAGGGGCGTCACTTAAGAATCGTCATCAATGAATGCATCGGTTTCTATGTAACCGTTGACACGAAACGGTAACAATACCATGGGAAATAGTACATAGATTTTACGGTGGTAGGGCCACGTTACGGTGGTAGGGCCACGCAGCAGCCTCGGCTGTTGCACGATTGGGCAGGCCCGTACCGGGAAGTACCACGACCTTACAGAAGACCAGTGTAAAGTGGAAGTATGACAAATACTTTCGCATTTTGTCTGGTCAGTGATATAGCCGGAGCCTAATTTTCTAAAGGTTGTCAACGCATCTGTAACCATTGGGTGTGGCAGATGTCCATGGGCAGCGGTATTCACTTAACATCAGGTGTACTTGATACTAATAATAGGTAATTATAAAATTGTTCAGAAGATCTTATGTTGACCTATGTTGTTATCTAAATATGAAAACTATGTTAAGTTATAACACAAGTGGACATATCCCACTCATATGCTCTATGCTTATCTAATGTTGATGCAGTTCAGTGTGATTAATAAAATTACTTTTTTACTTCACAAAGAATGTTAAATCAAAAGCCAAGAACTGCTTTAACGCTTTAACACAATTATAATAGTTGGATTTACTAACAAAAAGTAAACTTTTTGAAGTTTTCAATAAACTAATTATATATTTTAAGTTTAATGACTTCCTTTTGATATCCTTTAAATGTATTATTTAATATATCCTTCTATGATACAGTATGGGCAATAAAGAAAACCGTTTGATGCTGCTGTGAAAGACAGTTACCTCTATTCCTAAAAATGTTTTTATGTACATTTAATAGACACAGAATATTTAACTCACCTGGATCAGAACTGTTTATTTTAATAAATAAGTTATCAGCGTAATAATTATCCATTACATAGTTAGGCTCAAGAATTTTTTCAAATAATAGTTTAACTTTATTTTGCATAAGAACACTTTCCATTTCTAATAAAGTATTTAATAATATGTAATATTATAAAACCACAAAACTTTTAAACGGCATCTATCACAACACAAATTATTATTATTTTTCTACTCAAAATTTGAAACCCGCACACTTCTAAAACTTGTGACCTATGCTCAGACTACTCCGAAACTATTTGTGTGCTTTTATTTTCAATTATCTGATATTTGAAACTAAGTAACAGACGCAGAAATACGTCGATCAGAAATCGTACGGTACAGTTAATATTGGTTGCAGCACCAATACCCGTGTACATTAGTTTAGCTTTAGTACTACTTTACTCTTTGTACTGTATCAGTCGCTATGTTGTTAAAAACAATCAACGTAGTGATAATAAATGATATACTTGGATATACTCTGACATTGACATTATTTACATATCAAGTTAAACTTGGTTGGTTGCTTGTGGTTACGCTTACGCTAGGTATGAGCAAGTGAAAAAAATGGTACCGATGTTAAAGCACATCGCAAAAAATCGAGTGAAAAACATCGATGTACCGTCGTTTTTTGGATGATCATTTATTCATATGCCCAAAACATTCAGAATTATTATTATTACAAAGTAAAAATAATGCACTGACATTTAGATTTTGAGAAAAAGGGTTCTTACGGTTCCATACCCAAGGGTAAAACCGCAGGAAATATCGACATTTAAAACATCGGTTTTAGTCTCAATTAAAAGTTGATTGAATTTTAAAATTATATGCTGTTTTTTTTTTGGCTGTATTTTGTTTTATTTATTTATTCTTTACCGAAAACACCTCAAATACCTCAAAGGGTTACAAAGGGCGGACTTAATGCCTATTGGCATTCTCTACCAGTGTATCAACCACTGTTGGCCTTGGAATTACAGGTCCAACGGATTTAAGGTGGCCGGGTGCTGAGGGGCCTAGCCTGAACCTCGGTTACTCGTTATGGCGACTAAGCTCTAGGGCTCCCAATGGAGCCTCGATTCGGGCCATCATGCTATTATCATTAGATTCACCGGTTTGGGAGGCCACCAAGCTATTAGGCCACTTTGGCGGACGCTCCATGGAGTGACTAGGCACAAGGGCCCCCGAGAGGGGACCTCGGCTTGAGCTGTCACTCAATACCCGTTTAGCATTCCGATTCGAGGGGCCCGAACCTCGGCTCGATCGGTAGCTGAAGTCTGACTAGAAGGATTTCTATAGCTATCGTTAGTACCACTTCGGAAAGCGTTGGCACTGGCGGCGGAACTTACCTAGCAGTAAGGGTTTGCAGGTGACGGTATCTATGACTAATGTGTTGGGATGCGCTACGGCGGATTCGAAGTAGCGGCGCGACGCCGACTTCAGGAATTGAGTAATTGTGGACAGATCTTAATCTACGTGTAGGTCTATGTTGCGCATGAACCACGGTGCTCCCGTAGGTCTGCGCAAGAATCTATTCTGAATGACCTGAAGCCGGTGTATTTGCTTCGGAGCAATGTGCACGAAAATAGGACTCGTATATCCTAAGAGCATCTAGTAACATTGAATACAAAAACACACCACAGTACTGTTAATAATATGCCGTATGATACGAGTTCTATACTTTAAAATAATTCTCAACATCGCTACATAATATCGATTTTGATATACCGATATTTATTACTCACCTTGCACTTGCTTTCCGTTTTTTTTAATACAGAGAATTATATTTATTCATTGTAGTATATGTATATGATCTACAAATTCCTTACTTTATTAGTAATTTCATTATGATAAACTATTTAATAACTTTTCATAGTTATCCTTCTTTTGGCGCGTTTGGAAAAAATATGTGTTAAATAAAAGTATAACTTTTCATTAGCGTACATACACACAGTGGCGGAGTAAGCCCTTCAGAGGCCAGGGGCGGCAAAGCTAAAATGAGGCCCCTAGTTTAAGAAGTTAATCTAATTTTACAAGCTTTCTACTTCAACTTTACACTTCACATTCGTATAAGCGTTTATGTATATTTAAATAAATTTTGTAAGAGAAATTTAAATTGGACTTAAATAAACATATGAAATATGGATATGGATGAGGAAAATAAAATAAGAAACGATCGGTAAAAGAATTCAATTAGTTAAAATAAAGTAAGAGGCACTTTTTATTTCTTGTAGCTTTGTGTGTTTCAAAAGAAATTGATTTCACTGAAGTTATTGAGGAGTTCAGTAAAGTGAAGGCACGAAAACATATAACATTATAATATGCTTTAATACCTACATACTAAATCAAGTTGATCTTGTTACTTGACTTACTTTGTTATTTTTTACTATTTTTATTATCTCTATTGATGAGATATCCTTTAGCAAAGGGCCGTGGAAACTAAAACTGTATAGACATAAGAAATATTAGCAGCAGTGGCGTAGCCTGCCTTAGACTGGCCCTGTATCAAAATGTGTCGGGAGGCCAAGATGAAAAATAAAGAGGTTTTATCATATAAATTTAATATTAATTGTACTAAATCTCGCCAGAAAGTAATTTTACTGTTGATTTTCATGCCATTACTGTTGCGCAGCCTCGTGTATAATATTGTTTGATTTTTTTCCGAAAAGTATGATCTAGGAGATTTAGTATGATTGTAAAATTTTGGATTTCATCCATTCGGGGCCTCTATAGCCCGGGGCCCTTACCGCTGATACGGCGATGATTATTACGCCCCTGATTAGCAGTAGTAACAATTTTATTTATAAATTGTAAATTACCAGTTCAGACTATATTTATTTAGTTACTAGCTGCTGCCCGCGACTATGTCTGCGTAGAATAGGCTGAAGGCGTAACATTCAGACAGAAAGACAGATATACATAAAAATATGTATATAAATTATAGCCTATGTGTTATTCTGATGTATAAGCTATGAAATGAACAAACCAAATTAATCTCTGCAAATGATAAAACGATGATACAAGTTGAAGAATGATTATTTTTTAATAAAAACAGAAAAATCAAGCAAACAGAAAGAAATAGGTAGTAGAACAGACAACGTCAAAAGCAAAAAAGTAAAAAACTACATCAGCTATCAAAATAGCAAAGAGGTCCGCAACATCCTCCCCCTCGTGCAGCCAAGCACAAACTGGTTATGCAAACCAAGGTCAGTCAAGGCCTTAGGTGGAGAGTCTAACCAGCTTTCGCACGGGTCGGCGTAGCATTCCCCCTGCTGTTTCAACGTCCACTACCCTTATCACGCCATCTTTTCCAGGGTACAACTTCGCAACACGTCCTCGTGGCCATGTTCCGCGGGGCAAGTTGAAGTCAGCAATAATTACTACGTCACCCTCTTGAAGAGCTGTTGAACTGCGGTTGCCTCTTGACTGCTCACGTGGTTGTAGGGTTGGGAGAACCTCGCGCATCCAACGCGACGGTAGTAGGTAGGGTCTGCGCGGACGATGAACCGATTAAGAAATGAAATGGTGTGAGTGTTGTCGGGTCGTCAGGATCTGTAGATACATGAGTTAATGGACGTGAATTGACAATGGCTTCTGCCTCGGCTAGTAAAACGCTCAGGGTTTCTTCTTTTGGAGCTCGTTCGGTTAATGTCGCGTTGAGAGCCACCTTTACTGATCGCACCAAGCGCTCCCAACTTCCTCCAAAATTAGGTGCCGCAGGTGGGGTGAATTTCCAGAGTATTCCTTGAGTGCTTGTAAAATCTTCGACATTTTCTCCGTAGAACTCTCTGAGAATACGATTGGTACCAACAAAGCAGGTTCCGTTGTCCGAGAAAATAGTGTTTGGAGAGCCCCGTCTTGCAATAAATCTTCTAATAGCCATGATAGCAGAGTCAGTCGATAGATTATGTACCATCTCTAGGTGAAGGGCTCTGACAGTTAAACAGATGAAAAGGGCCACATAACGTTTTTCACGCCTGCGCCCGATAGTGACGATTACGGGGCCGAAGTAGTCCAGGCCCGTAAAAGTAAAGGGCCGTCGATGGTGAGCCAATCTTTCAGGTGGCAGATCTCCTATTTTCGGGTTCACCGGCAAGGACTTTCTAATTCTGCAGAGTAGACACTGTTTTGCTACTGTTCGCACTGTGTTCCTCAGCCTTAATAACCAGAATTTTTGTCTTAATTCGTTCACGACTTGTTCATAATTTGCGTGACCCGCTTTTCGATGATAAATTGTACCAATAAACGTACAACTGGGTGACGACCGTCAAGGAGGATGGGGAAGCGTGTGTCTGGGTCAATGCCTTCTGCGGCTTTAATTCTTCCGGCTAACCGCAGTAATTTGTCCTCTCCCAAAGCGGGTGACAGTTTTCTGAGACGACTGTTCGGAGGAATAGGCTTCGAGTTCAGGATATGAAGAAATTCTATGGAAAAGCTCTCGATCTGTGTTCGTTGCAGAATTTGCCTTTCAGCGGCCTTTATTAAATCCGCACTAAGGGGTGGTAGAGTAGTGGACGCTGAAGGATGGCGGGCACAAACAACTTTGCCTTTCAATTTAGAATTTCTAATGGAAGCCAAAATTACACCAAACTTTGCCGCAGCTTGAAGTACCCGGGCTGTGGCACGTAATAAGCGCTGTCAATTAGTAAAATTAGCAAAAATGCCTGTGACCGGAGTCGGTAACTCTTCGACAAAGGAAGTTAGTCCGACCAACTCATAACTATTGTCTTAAGTTCATCGATGTTTGGTGAGGCATACCTTGGCTCTATAGGCCAGTCCTCAATGAATTTAAAAAGAAAAGATGGACCGCGAAACCATCTGTGGGACGCGTCAAGGTTAATTGATCGCATTCTGGTAGCGTCATCGGCAACATTAAAGTCTGTTGTTTGGTTGGTTTCTGCTTGACCTCCAGATATACCGGAGGGCGTCCCGATCTTGCTCCCTGATCCTTATTTGCGGATATCAGCAGTGAGAGCGATACGGCCCTCGCGAAACCGAAATAAAATACCTAACAAGGGCTGAAGTAGGTCTGGACCAGGTAGCAACAAAGAGTTTAGGCTGACGCCCTCATTCGTGGCTGCGGCGTCGTGAACTACACGAAGCTTACATTTCTGAGGGTGGTACACGCCAAAATGGGGTAAATAGAGCCTCATAAAAGAAGATTGTTTATCTTTAATGTGGTTGGCGTAGTATGACTCAGGAGCACATTCTTCTGCATAACCTTTAGCGATCATGTTTGAAATGAACACGTCATATGCTTTGGCAAAGTCAGCGTCTTTAGCCATGCGCCTCTCTAGACTTAAAAATCGTGACATGGCTTGAGGATAGCTATCGGGAATGCGCTGTATATCGTCACGCCACGGCATACCAACCTCAAACCGACCAGAAGTGGGAAGACGTCTAGTAGTTTTTTCTAAAATCTCGACTGCACGTTTATCTGACTTCGAATGCAGAGTGTCTTTTTTAGAAATACCTAACGAGTCAATGTTGTATTGTTCCCTAATAAGAGAGTCCAATTTCTCCTCATCAGAAGGTTCGATACACACACTGTGATTAACAAACTCCACTAATTTACTTTTACTGGTCGCGATTCCATAAAGCACCCAGCCTAAGGCAGTTAAACAAGCAACGGGTTCATTCTTACCACCACACCTTACCACGCTGCTGATTGACAAATGCCAATGCTCTGCCCCAATTAAAACTGTTGGAGTAGCATCTTCGTAAGTTACGTTGCAAGGTAAATCCGCTAAATGTGCGTAAGAAGCAATCGTTTCCTTCCTACTAGTTTGAGGACGCAGAGACAAAGACTCCATAGTTCTCGCATTTTTCACTAAAAATGTGTCTCGTGTTTGCCTTCCCTTAATGTAAAAATCTACATACGATATTGTAGTGTTTCTACTAAGACCGCCTATACCGTTGACCGTTATTTTCTGGTGAGGCCCTGTCGCACCGATTTGAGCAGCAATACTTGAGTCAATGAGCGTAGCAGTGCTACCGTAATCGTGAAGTGCGTAAACATTGCAACTGAGGGACCCGAGACAGTAACGGGTAAGATTTTTAGAAATACACGTGGGCACAGAGTTAAGATGGAGCTGGGTTCTTGAACACCTGTAGAAGTGGTAGAAACTATTACCTTTTCGACAGATGCAGGTTCGTGATGCGTAGTCGCATGATTATTTTCAGTGGATTGCGTGTCGAACGTAGGTTTGACAGACGAGGCGGGTTGTTTACCATGCAGTAACGGGTGATGACGTATTGGACACCCATCGACACCACAAGGGTTAACTTTGCATGTTTTCCACTGATGTGAACTACGCTTAAGACATCTATAACACGCTTTGACCTCACGCAGCCAGACCCACCTTTCATCAACAGATAAGGCTTTGAACTCAGAACATGACTTAATATTGTGATCTTTTTTGCAAAACGCACATTCAGGCTTTTGTTTAGACACCACCTTAGAATTTGGTTTGGAGTGTGTAACTACGTGAATATTTTCCCGTTTATACGGTTTGTTTAGTTGAGAGTTTTGTGGTGAATGTTGGATCGAGCAAGATTCCGGTGATAAACCGAACCAAATAAGTTGATCTAACTCGCGCCTCAAAAAATCGGACATAATCTCTAATTTAGGACGCCCTGTAGTATCTTGCATAGCAAAGTCCGTCCATCTTACTTTAGTAACCGGGTTTAATTTTCCTAAGACGGCGTGAAATAGTTCTGGAGAGTGCAAGTACTCAACTTGTTTCAGTATTTTAAAAGAAGATATAGAATTACGTACTTTATTCGTTTCCCAACCGTGGTAGATTTTTTAGAGCGGAGACTTCCTTAAATACTATAATTTCCGGGCGAGCGAAGTTCTCCTCCAGAGCTCTTATAATATCGTTCGGGTCCTCTGTAGCCAGCAACAGTGACGCGACTGCATCTCGGGCCGCGCCGCGAAGTGCATTTTGTAACCGACTAATATTTTCAATATCTGAAAAATTGCTTTTGGTTAAATCAAAAATACGTTTAAAATGTAGCCATGTTAAGGCGTCTCCGTCGAAAGGAAACAATTCGATCTTATGTTTATGACGGTGCGAAGTAGCAAGCGCCTTGGCCGCAGCTGCAGTGTCAGCAACAGCCTGAAACAGACTACTCTGATCAAGCTCCGTGGGAATGAGCGGTCGAGTAGGCACGGCCGCCTCGGACGCTTTAGTGACGTTTAAAAATTGCTTCTGATGAACAAAACGGTTAATAGGGGATGCAGTTGACCCAGTGGCCGGCAGAGGTGCCTGGTGGCCGGGAGGCGGAACCATTATTTGTTCGCGCCCTACTGCGGGGATGCTATTAACTGTATTTTCGCCAACGTAAACTGGCTGTCCTAAACTTTGTACCCATCTTTCTGTTCTTTCTACGCTTACCCTGGCAGAACCACTGCGACTGCTGCGACTTGCCGCGGCTTCCGCGTCGAGAGCGGCAAGTTCGGCCTGCAGTTCGCCATCCTCTACCTGCTGACGGAGTGCTGCCAGTCGACTTTCACGTTGCCTCTCGCGTTCGGCCAGCTGTTGTTCACGTTGCCTCTCACTTTCAGCGAGCTCCTGCTCGTGTTCAAGACGTCGGCGCAGGGCGAGGGCCTCTACGGCGGCCTTTTGAGCCTTAATTGTGGACGACGAGCGTGATGATTTTGACTTAGACGTCTCACTCGGGGGCAACGCTGTCTACATGTTGGGAAGTACTAGGTTGCATAATATTATCTTGCACACTAGTACTAGTCGCAGGGTTTGTCGGCATGATTTTACTTTTACTGCGAGTGATCATTAAGTGAGAAATAAAAATAAAATAAAGCAGTGAAAATGAAAACAAATACTACGAAATGAATGAATAACTAAAGCTACGTAATAAAAATAGGTACGCTGGAAAATTACTGGAGAAGGACCAAAATGAAATGAACAAACCAAATTAATCTCTGCAAATGATAAAACGATGATACAAGTTGAAGAATGATTATTTTTTAATAAAAACAGAAAAATCAAGCAAACAGAAAGAAATAGGTAGTAGAACAGACAACGTCAAAAGCAAAAAAGTAAAAAACTACATCAGCTATCAAAATAGCAAAGAGGTCCGCAACAAGCTATTTTAGTGTAAAGTTTCAATAAAATCCATTCAGTAGTATTTGCGTGCAAGAGTAACAAACATCCATTCACACATAGAAACTTTCGCGTTTATAATATTAGTAAGTATTCATATTTTATCTGGAAGAAATAATATTTGTATGGGCCAACTCCAACTCCAAGAAGGCATAATTTGAAAGCCCTGTTTAGGATTTGTTCAAGGAAACATGAAGGGTCTTGGCGGTTAAAGGCATTATCCTAATAAAGGATATGCACCACAGGATATGAAGTGATATGCACCAGTTTCGTTGTTATCTCCTAAATCTCTGGGTCATCTCCTCGCAGATTTCTTCCAACGAAGGCACCAAAGCCAACAGGTTCACAAAGTGTACCACACTTTATATATTTATTAGACCTAACTTTTAATAATTTTAATGTCTACAGGTTAATTAGTTCCTTACCAGACATTCTTTTCTCCATATTTGCTAGGTTATTCATTGAAATGAATAATCTAAATTTATACTATATGTCTTCTATATAAATATAATTTTTTTTTATTAAAATTAAAATTCATCCAAATTCCCTTTTGAAAGATATGCGTGTAACGAAAAATCGATGTGATTGTTCTAGAATAGCGAACTGTACTGTCAATCTTCTAATCTGCTGACTGCTGTGTACTAGCTATCAATTTCAAATAATTTGTTTGCAAATTGTGGTAGTGGAGTGACAAGTGATTTTTTTCTCCAAATTAAATCTTCTTTTTAGGTGTGTAAACTGTGGAAATTTTGTGCCTTTAAGTGAAATGCCCCTCAGAGGAAGAAGTTTTGTAAGTGTCTTATCATCATTATGGAATATCTAATGCTGTTTTTACGTGTCTTAACATTTTTTATTTTCATATAGTGAAACATTTGTTCATTACTAATAATATAGTGCCTAGTCTTGTTGCCATGGAATATAACTGTTTACATATGTACGTTTTATTTCCATTACTAACACGACATTTGCCTAGATGATTTTCAATTTAGCATGCTTTTGTTGCAATACATTTTTGGCTGATTTCCAAGTATAGTATCCTTGACTGTGTTAACTGTACGCGATTAATTATTATTCACTAATGTGGGATTCTGTAATGGTGTCGCCAAGAGGTCTGATTTGGTGGTCTTCCACAGGACAGTTGATGCCTGCCTGATTTAACACACGCGTCGAGTGCCCTCTAACAGCCTGTTTGTGAGGTTAGTTTGAAACTTGATGTTAAGTGAGTTGTATGCAGACTTTATGTTTGTCTAGAGTGTAACTAATTATTTTTTTCATATTACAGTATTTTTCACATTCATAAATCCTGCATATATCTCAATGATAAAAATTTATGTTAATTTAATGATAATCTCAATATGAAATGTACATGTGGCAATTTAGTGTTCGATTATGCCATAACACTTAATTTAAAAGCTAATGAAATATCAAAAACTTATGCCATATTACTTAAATATACATTGTACTAATAGATTCAATATAACTCGGTTATTTTAGGAGGTTAAGGTCTAATATTGCTTTGGAAATTTATGGTGTTTTATATACTCTTAAATTTATAACCAGGAATGAAGAGGGTTATTCATCATTGAATAAAGTATTGTCAATATATGATGACTCCATGGTGCAGTTGCCAAAGTATTGGATTTGGCACTGGGGCTTGTGGGTTTGATTCCCACATAATACAAATATTTTGGGACCCACATATAATTGTTTTGGATCTGGGTGTTTGTCCATGTGAAATTTATGTATGTAAAACATCCTTTCAGCACAGGATGATGTTACCGGACTCTAAAGGGCAATGGTTTTGCATGGAAGGCTACAATAGATTTTTCTTAGTAGCAGTGGTCAATGGGACTTACTACCCAACATCTTCCACACAGAGAATATAAATGTAGGTTTTAAAATTATTTTTTTTTTATGGTTAAGAATATAAATGTGTAAGAATATACTACTTACAGTATTAGAAAGAGTTTTCTTTATTTGACATGTTAAACTGATTAAAACAAATCCTCACCAAGCTTTGCTCTTTGTGCCTATCATGCATATGTTTCCTCCATTTTGTGTTATGGAATAATTAATTATATGGTAGTATAAGGGGTAATTTGGTCTATTTAATCAGAGCGCAAAAAAAATCTTTCAGATCTATGTGGCACAGAATACCTGGACAGTTGTGTACCACTATAAAATAAACACCATATTCTACCGCTACCTTGTTTATACATTTACGAAATTTGCTCATAAACATCCGGCTCTCTTTAAAAGTAGGTCATTTAGAAATAAAAAATCGAAGTAGTAGATTCTCTAACTACACATGCCTCCCCATCGTACCACAATGTTCAGCAAAACTGTTATTGTATGGCCATTAGGATATATAATAAATTACCAAATAGATTAAAAACTTTGAATTTAAAATTGGTTAAGCAAAATTTGTTTAACTTTTTGATAAGTTAAGGCCCATTTACACGATGCCATTTTCTTGTACATACAAGAGCAATAATTGAATGCAATAAGTTGCACGCAATAATTGACCATCAAGAATTGTAAGCAACAGTTTACACGCAGATATAGTAAAAAAAATTTAATGCGATTATTGAATGCAAGTCTTGACAAGAAATAATTGCAAATTTCTTTTGTTTACACCAATGCAATTATGTTTAGGCGACTATTGCTTTCAAGTTTTGACTTGTCTAAACACATGCTTGTATGTGCGTGTACAATTTATTGGCGTGTTGCTTCAAGTATTGCACGTATTTGCGTTGACAAATTTTTCATGCAAGTGTGGAACGTTTTACAAAGCGCTGTTTTTTTTAAAAAAATGGCTCAATAATAAGTGTGCAAGTTAGATTATGCCGATTAAATATATTTCATTGAGATTTATTTATTATGATCCATATTGTTGTATATTGATTATGTAGAGGGTATAATAATTGTTAAGCGGAGGTAGTTTAATAAATAAATGAGTTTGTTTGCAACCTTGTCTGATGTTTGTATCTTTTAATGGCGACGAGGAAAATTAATTAATTTATTGTGTAAAATGGCGTGCAATTTCTCTAATGTTGCGTTTCCCGGACAGTTTGATCCACGGACTGATAATTGGAGTGAATATAAAGAACGTTTTTTGTGTGCTTTAGAGGCAACGAATGTAAATGGTGACGACGTAAACAAAGCACGTGCGTTGTTTTTATCACAGTGTGGAAAGGAGACTTTTTCATTAATTGTTTCATTATTAGTGCCTAGAAGACCTACTACAGTGGCATTAAATGACATTTTGGCAGTGCTTGACCAATTCTATGAACCTCAAGTGAATGAAATCTTACAATCTGATAAATTTCATAAACGTCAACAAAGTCAAAGTGAAAATATTCAGGAATATATTGCAGCTATCGGCTCGCTGGCTTCTAGATGCAATTTTATAGACTTAAAAAGACAGCTAAGAGATCGGTTAGTGTTAGGTGTGCGCGACGAGCGGCTCCGATGCGAGTTGTTAAGGACGAAAAATCTTACGTATGAGTTGGCGGTGCAATTGAGCCTAAACTATCAAGGCACATTCTTGGATTTGTACCCAGATACAGGGTTGTTAAAACAAACTCCGTCCACAATCACGGAACAGATGGATATTGGTCTAATTAAATTGATCAAGTGTCGTCATTGTGCACGGTCACACAACAGTGGTGATAGATGTCCTTTTATAAAAGCCAAATGTTTTTATTGCAAAAAAATTGGACATATTGCTGCTGCTTGTATGAAAGAGACCTAACAGAGTGCACCGGGTGGAGGAAAGTCTGACTTCCAATTCTGGAGATGAAAAACCTGATTACATGATGAGCACATTTGTTTGTTCAGATAATTGCCGATCACCATTGAAAGCAGAAGTAATTATCAACAGTGTGAAGGTTACTATGGAAGTGGACTCGGGTGCTGCAAGGACTATCATGGCTGAAGAGACATACAAAAAGCTGTGGGCTGTTCCACCACCCTTAGAGAAGACACGCGTGAAATTGGTGACGTGGACCCGTGAAGAACTAAAGGTTTTAGGTCAAGCTCATGTTCGAGTGTCATTAGGAAACAAAGAAGCTCAATGT
The DNA here is from genome assembly GCA_933534255.1 of Iphiclides podalirius. Taxonomy (NCBI): domain Eukaryota; kingdom Metazoa; phylum Arthropoda; class Insecta; order Lepidoptera; family Papilionidae; genus Iphiclides; species Iphiclides podalirius. The sequence goes on along the minus strand of OW152822.1, from coordinate 2,810,012 downwards.
GAGCTGTTAGTGGTTTCTGGTTTTGGGCCTAGCCTTTTAGGAAGAAATTGGTTTGTATATTGGGCCTTGAGCTAGCTGGTATATGCTGGACAGACCCTGCGCATATGTGGTGACTACAGGTCAACTGTTAATCTAGCAATTGAGACTGATACCTTCCCATTGCCAGCTGCTTGTGAATCATTTGTGAAATTAAGTGGAGGAAGGGTGTTTAGTAAAATTGATTTGAAACAAGCGTACATGCAGCTGAAAGTGGATGAGGACACTGCTATGCTTTTGACACTCAATACTCCATTAGGATTAATGAAAATGAACCGTCTCGCTTTTTGGAGTAAATGCAGCTCCTGGTATTTTCCAACGTGTAATGTCTACAGCACTGGCAGGGGGATGGATGGGGTAGCATGTCTTTTGGATGACGTGGCTATTACTGGCAGAAATAATGAAGAGCATGATCAAAGGCTATGGGCCGTCTTGACTAAATTAAATACAATGGGTCTTAGATTAAATCTGAACAAATGTGTATTTGCGTCAAATCAGATAAGTTTCTTGGGACATATGATTGATGCCGAGGGATTGCACCCATCATTGATTAAAGTAAAAGAAATAAAAGAGAAACCTGCACCTAGGAATAAAGAAGAATTACGTGCATTTTTGGGGTTATATAACTTTTATGAAAAATTTATTAAAGATAAAGCCACAATACTAGAGCCCTTGTATCGATTACTGGAGGCAAAGAAACTTTGGATATGGGGTCCATTGGAACAAATTGCTTTTGAGAAAGCTAAAGATGTGTTGTCTTCAGATTTAACTTTAGTTGGTTATGATTTAAAAAGAGAGAGTTATTGTTAATTTGTGATGCATCAGACTATGGTGTGGGTGCAATTATTGCACATGTGATGGATGATGGATCAGAACGACCAGTGATGATGGCATCCAGAACGTTACAACCCCATGAACGACGGTATGGACAAATCGACAAGGAAGCTCTAGCCATAATTTTCGGAATTACAAAATTTCATGAATTTCTATTAGGAAGGAAGTTTTGTATTATTACTGACCATAAGCCGCTAATCGGTATATTTAGTCCAAATAAACCTATTCCTGATCAAATTTCACCTAGATTGTTACGATGGTCATTAAAGTTGGGGTGTTATGAATATGAAATTAAATATAGACCTGGGAAATATATTGGTAATGCAGATGCTCTCAGTCGATGGACATCTGTAAACACTTCAGAAGAACAAGGAGTGGATCTATTAGCCGATGTGTTACTCCTTGAGGAACCTCCCCCTGGACTGAATCTGGATGCGGCAAGAATTGCTGCTGAGACTAAGAAGGACCGCGTATTGCAAAAGGTGTTATTTCACGTCCTACATGGTTGGCCTCCTAATAATACTGATCCCACTCTCAAGCCGTATTGGACACGTCGTGAGGCTCTTTCACACAATAAAGAATGTCTATTGTGGTGTAACAGAGTCATTATACCTGCCTCCTTACAACAGCAGGTACTGAAGGTATTGCATGCACCGCATGCTGGTATAGTCCAGACGAAAGCTTATGCTAGAGGATACGTATGGTGGGTTGGTATGGATGCACAAATAGAGACTACAGTGGCTGCCTGCGAGTTGTGTCAGGACGTAAGAAAACAATCCACCGAGAGAACCACATGCTTGGATTTTGCCCGATAAGCCATGGAGTCGTGTCCATGTTGATTTTGCTGGTCCATTCCAGGGGAAGGTCTTTTTTGTTATGATTGACAGCTACAGCAAATGGTTTGAGGCTTCTATATTACCAAATATGAGCAGCGAAGCTCTTATATCAAGTTGTCGTAAAATTTTTGCCTCACAGGGACTGCCCGAAAAATTAGTTTCGGACAACGGTAGAGCCTTTAGCTCGAGTGAATTTAATAAATTTCTGCAAAATAATCGTATCGAACATTTATATTCGCCCCCATATCACCCGGCTACGAACGGACAAATCGAGCGAGCGATACAGACGTTCAAAAACAAACTTAAGAAAATGTCGGATGCAGGGTTGTCATGGGCTGAGAAACTACCTCGAGTGTTATATTCGCTCAGGACGGTACCGAACCATCTAGGAAAGACTCCTGCAGAGCTGTTGAATGGACGTAAATATAGGACTGCGGTGTCAGCATTGCATCCGGATAGTGGGCCAACCCGCTCAGAGCGACAGCTGGAGGAGGAAGCACAACGGACTTCTACCCGAACCTTTGCGATAGATCAGCCAGTTTTGGTTCGTGCCTATGGACCAGGAGAGAAGTGGCGACGGGCCACTATCGAGTATGTCGAAGGTCCAGGTTGTTATAGGGTGAGAACGGAAGATGGACAGTTGATCCGTCGACATGTCGACCAAATACTGGCACGGTCCAACGCCCAAACCGTAAGCCGGTCTCCAGACACCTTGCCCATATCACCTCATTTCCGCAGAGGATCAAGTTTAACTTCTGGATCTGAATCACCAATACGAATTCCACCACCAGAAATGTGGCCTGAAATTATTGGCATACCAAACGCTGACTGAACGGAAGCTTGTGATAGAGCAAGCAGTAGTTATTTACACATTATTAGAAACAAACAATATTAGAGTTATTGGTTGGGACTGTTATTGTTAATTAATCCTTAACATTATGTTGTAACTTGATTATTGTGATGGAAAGGTATGTTGTATATTGATTATGTAGAGGGTATAATAATTGTTAAGCGGAGGTAGTTTAATAAATAAATGAGTTTGTTTGCAACCTTGTCTGATGTTTGTATCTTTTACATATATTATTATTCATATTTTTATCCAACTTTTTTTACGACCTTTTCTCAATATTTCTATCCTCAAAAGAACAGCAACGATTAAATACCCTCACTCATGGCACTAATTTTTGCAAAGGAAGAGAGAATACAATTGAATACAAGAATTGCTTAAGAAATTATTGTGTGTGCTGTTTACACCAAGGAAAGTTTTGAAACAAAACTTGAAGTAAGTCTTGTTCAACAGTCAAGAATGTTATGTGCTGTTTAGACAATGCAACTAATTTATTGCTTCAATTTAATTGTATACAACAGGCAAGAAACTTGCACCGTGTAAATGGGCCTTAAATGTTATTATTGCACAGGAGATTATTTAAACGATAAAATTTTATAATAACAGTTTTCCTAGATTATATTTACTTTTGTATTGTTTTCTTTGGCATGTTTTTAATGTGAAATTAAATATTTGTACACCAGAAATGGTAGAACATAAAGGAACCACAGCTTTTTAGACCTATATTGTACCATGTTCTAACAAATATATGTTTATTTATTATTAGATACGTTTATATACGTTGTTTAATATCTTTCTTTCTTGATAAAAAATTGCTAACTCTATCATATTTTTAAACTTATAAATGAATGTTACTTTTACTCAGAGTTTTGAATAAAGCATTTGAAATGTCTCAAAGTACTCATCCCAATTCTAAACATTGTGTCTACTAAACATTGTTAATTCAGATAAAGTTATGTTCACAGTTATAAAATTTTTTCAATTGTGCAGAACTGCAATTACGAAATTCGACTTTCAAATAAAAAGCAACATATGTTTGTAGCAAAATATGGATAGTATTGGTTATGAATGTTTAAGAATTATATTGTGTTAGTATGGAAATACCTCCAATGGATGAACTAACATATCTTTTAATTTTTTTATCATCTTCAACATAGTCAAAAACGAACAAGTTCACCAAATTCATGAGAAGAATACTATAGATATTAATCACAATTAGTTATATATCTTTCTGTTTTGTAATAAGTATTCTATGTACTCATAGTATATTCCATGTGTCTCCTAAGTAAAATATGCATGGAAAATTTTATGATTTTCCTTCATACATATTTATTTGAGTTACCTTTATTTCATGATAGGCAAGTTGTATTTGGCAGTGGAAGCATTATGCGACGCGTCAAAATAAAGAAACAACTCTTGAATAATTACACGCACATGCGCTAATTGAGAAATAATTTTTCTTCATTCCATTGCTCTGTTGTTTATCGCGCACCTGTCCTTGGTGTTTTTCTAAGAAGAGCCGCCGCTTAGCTGCTTGTGTCATACGGATTCCGGAGTCTCATTGTTCCACGGACGGCTAACGATCGACACTCGTTAGGTATTATGAAAATCATTTGTTCGTTATAACATTCTGTTAACTCTAACTTAAACTGAAAACAACTAAACTATAACTTAAATTTAAAACAAAACGTACTAATTATAGTACGTTTTGTATTAAGCTTTAGTTAGATGGACTAAGATGAATAAAATAAAATAGCTATAACCCATCGCATTCTGGGTGAAGTATATTGTTACTATTTGAGTGATGAGTGAACGCATATCGGATGGAAAGTATTAAATATTTTTACTGACGTAAAAAATCCGACGGCTTTTAAAAATGCATGTACAGTAATTATAAATTATTTATAATTACTTTTACATACTACAGTTTCGTTATCCGATATCTCTTAAAAAACATTAATTTCACACATATGCAACAGGGTTGGTCCTAATTCTTCAAAAAATCTAAACCAAGTGTTCGCGTTGAATTTAAATTCTGCAAATTTAAAATTATGCCAAACCACATCTCTTTCGAAAGTATGTATTGGTTTTACTCATCCGTAATTTCGATCCGAAATATTTGATTACTTTTGCCGTCATCGAATCGGCGACGCCGACGCCCGATTTCAAATCCCTATTGTATATTTACGGGCATCCACGTGTTTTGCTCGAGGCGTAACGTTATTCAAACGAATGCGCATCGATTATGCGAAATCGTGAACCAAAACTACAATCGGTGAATGAATCGAAATTGTATAATGTAGGCGTAGTAAACTTGTAAGCAGGTAATGCCTCTGTCGTGTGTAATAATCAATAATATTTTAATAAAGATGACGCATGTCCATACTACGCGGAGTTTAAAAGGCCCACGCAACAGCCTCGGCTGTTGCACGAACGGGCAGGCTCGTCCGGGTAAGCACCACAACCTCACTGAAGACCGACGTGAAGTGGAAGTATAATACTTTCGCGTTTCGTTCGAGTAAGTGTGGTAGCCGGAGCCCAATATACAAAAGATTGTCCAACGCATCTCTAACCCTCGGGTGTAGCAGATCTATGGGCGGCGGTATTCACTTATCATCAGGTGAACCGCGGGCTCGCTTGGCAACTTTTCACTCACCTAAAAAAAAAAGATATGACACTAGCGCATCGTAACTTGAGTGCCTCAATTTCGGTGCGCTGGTAGATATGTCATCTACCTAGTATGTATTTGTATATGGTATCATTACGTGTAATCCGATGTGCCAGATTCCCATGTCATTTGTTTTTTAATTTAAATTCGAAATGACACAGTGCTGTTAAAGATCGCGTTTTTATGTGTGGTATTAGTAAATTCATGTTAATATAAACAAGGAGGCTAATAAAACGTGAATACTTTTATTGTAATGTTTTATTGTAATATTTAATTGAAAGTTCATAATTCCACTACCATCCATTACATCTGATTGTGTTATGAGTATGTCTGATCGTAAATATGTTTGTTTTATTCTTTCTAAACATAATTCAAAGTGAAAATCGATATTTTCAAAGTGATTATATTTTTTGTATTAATTAATGTATATTTGTAAATAAATTTGTATTTATGACTATCAGGAATTTATGTCTATTCGATCGATCGATTTTTATTAATCGATATAATAAGATTTGAATCAGGTTGTTGTATATAATGTTTTAATGAACTAAGATTATGTTCTCTGAATGCTTTATTTATTCATTCAATATTCAAGACTAAGTAATTATCTGTGGTTATACTAACCTGTTACAATAATATAAAGCTACATTGGAATTTGTATCATTTACATAGTTTTATATACATATGTGGAACAAATTCTAATATCTTGATTCGACATAGGACCATTACACTCACATTATAGTCATAATACTACCACTGGTTCGGAAAAGAAAGCCACTGAGCTGAGAGGAACCGATGAAAAAAGTCAGCATCGTTTTTTTTTTCCATTTTAGTCAAAAAAATTATCTATGGATTAAGTGTGTAATACAACATATAAAGTCCGATTGAAAGAGCCTGGAGCGATCAATTCATTTTCAGAGTGTGTTATCATTTACCTTAGCTTTTTTTGTGTTTTGTTTGTTAAAATTTTTAATAATAAACTACCAAACAGTCCAATTTGCAAGAAGTAATTTAAAGCATTAATTATGTAATTTAAAGCATATGTAACACGCACATTTCCTCGCGGACATTGTAAATTTTAAAGGATTTGGGGTAATTATTATTCACGAAAAATGCTAATGAAATATGATATGCGTAGGAAGCGTTTTCCAATTATAAATGTATAATACAAATTTTTACATTTATATTGTAAAGTTATTCGGTCTACGATTACGATACGAAACGTTCGTGTCAAAAATGTCATTGCCATCATCCATTAATTTATTTTGCTGTTTTACTGCGGTCTTGAAGTATACCGCTACCTATAAATTTTTGCGACAGTGTATTTCGATTTCCGTGCTAATGTAACATTGACCTAAATGCTTGTAGCGGTGCTTCTCTGTAATGTTAACGGCGATAACCTTACTTACTACCTTTGATTTGGCTCCTAACTTATCAGAAGACGGCGAACCTCTTTTTTAGTATTAATTGCTTCATGTAATTTTTCAACCGACTCCAAAAAAGGAGGTTCTCAACTCGGTGGTATTTTTTGTAGATTTTTGTGTTATTTTTCATTGGTGTTGGTTCTTGAACTCCGACCATACATCAGAGAACTGGACAACATCAAATGGAAAATGCATATTGAGTGTGATACTTAAGATTTTAGTTTTTAGTCAATAAAAAAGTTAAGTATCTGAAATGTAAGATCAATTTCTTCAATTTTAATCATCCTCCTTTTTCCTCCGTTAGACGCCTGGAATATCTCCGCGTGGTCCGTTCCTGTTAACTTCACTATTATTACTAAAAATATCTATTACATTGTTTACCTAAGTTTTGACGTTTAATTATCGACCCGAGTCAGGTGACCGTTTCTGTTCTCAAATGCAATAAAGCTTAATGGATACTGAATATTGTGTTGAGGGTCTTACAGCTGTTTTGCGATGGAAAATTGTGGGTTTGTTTTGTCTTGTAGTAACGCGTTATTTTATTCACTTTCACTTCACTTGCGAAAAGCGTTCCAGCGTTCGTGACCGGTTACAAGCTCTGTGGTATCGTGGATCACTTAAAAATAGGGTTGTTTGTTCTTCTTCATTTTCATGGTTCACAGTTCGACCACATCGTGTTACGAGTTTGAACGAACGCAACACATCTCTTTTTTTAATATGCTCATTTATTGTTAAATCGATCCTTCATAGCATACCGTCGTTCGACGATAACAATAACGGTTAAAGCACATTAGCACCAGTTAACGCGCGCGTGACTAGACCGTTAATGTTCAGATGTTGGTTTCACTTTGCATGCAATAGCCGCCCGCGTTATATAACACTAATATGGTTCTCTATTAATTTTTGGCGCATTATGCTTTGCCAAGAGGTGGTACGGTCCATTTGAAATGCTCTCAACTGATTTGACATGTTGGGAACAGGGAGGACTTTCCTTGCAGATCGATTATTTAGATTATTACCTAGTGATACTGAAGAAACTTTTACGTACACAAAAGAAGTCTGTGTACATTATCGACCGCGCAAACATTTGGTCTTCTTACTATTGGATATAATATTATCATATATTATATCCAAATGGTAATAAATGTTGGTATAATATTTATTACCATTTGGATATAATATTTTGATCGGCACTCAAGGGTTAGTGGGATACGAATTTTTTTTCTCGGGATTTATTTTTCACGATTGATGGGTACGCTCTCATTTAATAACTCGAAGACTAAATCAAGCTTTATTGGACACTGAGCTTTTTTTTTTTTTCATGAATCTATATGCTTTTTTTTTTCATGATATCTATAATACCCTTTCCGTATTACGTTTTCTCCTCACGCCCCGGGTTGACTGGTAGAGAATGCCAATAGGCATTAATTCCGCCCTTTGTAAAACTTTTTAAGGTGTTTCAATAAACAATAAATAAATAAAAATGAAATAAAAAGAATACGCGGGACACAACCTGAGTACCATACCATCAGTACCATATTAACAATAAGGAGTACTTACGCGAGCGGATCTTATTTCACAAATCCAGCACATTTCGTCATTATCCTCCTGCTAATGCCAGCGTCCCGCGTCGAGTATCGGCAGAACTAGTGAATCATGTTGTAAGTAGTTTTGGATAGTTTTTTTTACGACCGTCCGTCCGCCTGACGTAAACTCTCCTTTGGAACACAATTAACGGGAACAATTGTCATCACACTCAAATATTTGTCCCTTGTGGGAACGGAACCTATACCGCCCCCAGCCCCGAAGCTAATAGTTAAGCAACTGCGCCGCCCAGTTATGGGTGAGATATGTCTCATTTAATGTAATTTTTATTTATTTCGCGATACAGCTCCGTTGCGAAGTTATCATTGTTCATATTCTCAAATAAAATGTTCCTTTCTTGTGTCTTTTAACACGAAAATGTTCGATGTACGGTAATTGTGCTGAGAAGCTTTTAACGACTATAAATATTTATGGACCCGTGTTGTATAAAACGGGTTACCATGCCGTTTCGTAATGTAATTGATCGATTGCTTTAGAACAGCCCAGTTAGCTGCGCTAATTAAGCCCACCCTTTATAGTTTACGGAGCGAATAATTTAATATTGATTGGCCAGCATAAGTGTTGTGGCCGTACACTTCGCATTTGCATCAGATAATAGATACACGCATTGCTGCTTTGACATGTTGTCCTGCCCTATTACAGGAGCACCATGTAGAATACATATTTGTAACCATTCAATGGTAATTAATGGTTACATAAAATTCCTGTGCCTATTAGAACGCTCTCTTTGAAATACAGAACGAATATACATTGAAATGCATTATCCTAAAGTTTTATACCGAAATCGAATTATGTATTAATAATCGTTTTCATGAATGGTTTCTGGTTCCTATTTGAACTTTTCAATGACTTGTTTTAATACAGATAATATAGCGAAAACGAAACTATGCGCTATATGCAATTCTTTGTTTAAAAGGAACGAGGTTCTTTATTCGAAGCATATGTTTTTTTTTTTAATTTAATTGACATGTTACGTGCGTCACATTGGGAGTATACTAATATAGGAGGAAACATAATATTAATCACTACTAAGTAAATAATAAAATATTGATATTTTTCTTCGTTATAATAGTCTGAGTAAATCAATGTAAAAGCTGTAGTAGCGATTCTAACAAACGGACTTTATAAAAATATCGCTGACACTGGCCTAATTATTTTGACGAAATAAAAAGGAGAAAGATATTCGAAACAAGAATCGTACCAATTCGTACATTATGTTTTTTGAAGTCCACTCAATCTTGTATGCAAGCGTAAGCTTCGTGAGCCACACAGCGTTTGCTGGCATACACTATTATCAAGTAAAGGTATACCAAAACGGTTCTTTTGAAATAGTGAAAAATCATAAGGAAAATAACGCAGTCGACTACCATCCCGATCCAGATGCGACAGTTTAAACTTCATTCGCGTAACGTCCTCTCGCGGCCGTTTCGAAGAAGATACCGCAAAAGTTGTTCTCATCGGTTTTGGAAGCCACCAAGATCTTAGGGTGCTTTGGCGGACGCTAAAAATTCGAAAAAGCATTAAATGGCCTTCGGATTCAAAACATAACATCATTCATCACAAAAGTATTTAGTTCGCCGCTTTCGAAGCAGAAGGTCACAGTGTTAGGGCTACGCAGCAGCCTCGGCTGTTGCACGAATGGGCAGGCCCGGCTAAGTACCACAACCTCACGGAAGACCGGCGTCAAGTGGAGATATAATACTTTCGCGTTTCGTCTGGTGAGTGAGGTAGCCGGAGCACAATTTTTGTCAACGCATCTGCAACCCTCAGGTGTAGCAGATGTCCATGGGTTGCGGTTCACTTAACATCAGGTAAACCGCCTGCTCGCTTGGCAACTTTTCACATAAAAAAAAAAGAAGTGCTAAGACGGAACGTGTTACACATTATTTTCATCCGAAAGGAAGCGGTGTCACTGCGGTCTGCGATTTTCTCCGTCTTTGTTCTCCAATGTGTCGGCAACGAATTGTATCGGCGTAAAATTGGACTTGGCACCGCGGCGGCGCGTTACTCACATGTTTACCTAAAACACGCCGTTTCATTGATGTATCATAGTGTTTCAGAGTCGAGAAATTCTCTATCGAACAAGTTGGTTTAATATTCATCACATCTAATAAGACAGGCGCGGGTCTTGTGGAATTGAGATTACACCCGTTATTTTGTGATTTTTGAATATTGGAAATCCGCCAGTACGATGTAATAAAAGCGAAATAAATTAACTCTAGATGGCGCACGCGTTGTGTTATCGGGGGTTTTCTGAGAATTATCTACTCTTTATAGCTAATGGTTAACTGCTGTTCTTATAAATAATTAAAATTCATCTATTGAATTATAGTTTGATCGACATCGCTTATAAGACGATAAGTCCGTTTATGTACGATTGATTTAGTATCTACAATGTTGTACCCCCATATAAATCAACAGCACTTAAATATGTAGTCTGTAGGCGCCTAGATATTATGTCTTAGCTGTGTTCTTTGTTCTCTGCCTGTATAATACTCGCTTCAGTATGTCATCTTGGCATTCGGCCTGTTTGTTTTTTTTTTTTTTTCAATTAAGTTACTGTTCAATAATCGCCGTTAAGTTTTTAGCATTACAGTCCAAAATTAATTATGCTTTTCAGGGGCGCTAGCATAAGAGGCGGAGGGTATTCAGCGATTAGCCATCCGAGCGTGAATCGTGACGTGTCGAGAGTGCATTATCTATACCGATTTGTATATGTATGTAAGAATCGCTTTTGTGTCCGTTTGAAAATAACCGAGCGAGTTTCTGAACGCTACACGCTTATGCAGCCAGCTGTATGTACCAATGCTAATAAATAAATGTGGCCCATTAGTATTGGATGGTCATTACATTACGGTCTAGGCCTCGTAATTCTTATGAGCCTCATCGAAATTTGTGCAAAAAATTTGGCTAGACACGTTCATAGGTATCGCCACAGTCCAAATGCATTTAGGGTTTTGCCTGTAGATGTTTTCGAAACAAATTACGGTTCTCGTAGTGTACAGATTTCATTGCACCTCAGCCTATGTACATATATTTACACATAATTGATTTCATAATTCATTGCCTTATGCCCAATTTTCAAAATACATGTACGTGATATTTCTTAATATTTAGTTGTTATATGTGGTTCTACACTTTTTTATACGAAAAATTGGCAAGCGAGCAGACGGTACACCTGATGTTAGGCGATTACCGCTGCCTCTGGACATCTAGAACATCTGACAGTGTACAGATGCGTTTTCAACCATTATAAAACTGCGCCCATGTTATTAACTCACACAGACGAAACGCAACCGATTAATACTGGAAGTATTATACTCACTTAAAGCAGTACACTCACGCCGGTCTTCTATGAAACCGTTGTAGTTCCCTGGGCCATTATTGCAGAAAGAAAGAGTCTTTCAAAAAAGAAGGAGGTTTCTCAATTCGACAGTATATATTTTTATTTTTTTATGTGTGTTACTTCGTCGTTTATGAACCGATTTTGATGATCCTTTTTTTGTTGTAAAGATCCAAAAAGTGGTGATCATGGTGTGAACCATGATAAGGAAACCTGGATCTGATGATGGCACCCCAGAGAAATTGGGGGCAATCCTCAAATGTTATATATTAACAATGATTTTAGTCTCCGGATTGAAGTATGTTTTTTTGTTAAAAATTATATCAGCTTTGATATAAACTGAAATATTCGTCAGGGCCCAGGTTTGGCGAAAATTAAAAAAAAAAAACGTTTATACGTTTACCATAACATTAGACAATAATTGCCCATTACAGAAATTCGCTGTTGGTGCCAAACATTTGCAAGTACACTATTAACCGTGACAATAAATCAAACATTAGTTGGCATAGTTTTCGCATAAGATTGTTATATTTTACATAGCTGTTCTTTATTGCTTGTAAGTTTCGTCTTTTAAATTACATTTTAAACTGTCCGCTGTTTTTATTATCATAACTCTTCGCGAACATTCTCTCAAATAGGGTACGGCCCTTTCAGGAACATTAAATTTCAAAGCAGATCAATTCAGTAACAAGACAGAAGCAGTCGTAGATTTATAAATGACTGTGTTGTTGGGTCGACTAAAAATCAACGCTGTATTCCTGTGGCTTATGCTGAGAATCCCCTTCCGCTACCTCATCACAATACATTTCTTTTGCTATGAATCTATTCTAAAAATACAAATTATTTGTTTTGTGTTATTTTAATTTATTAATATTATTATAATTACATATTGTTTTAACTTATTTTTTTCTTTTGTATGTTTTTCAATAATTTATTTGTATTTTTTTATGTTAAAAGTTTTGTATTATTATTGACACATATTTCAAGTGTCTAGAATATGAAAGAGACGGAATATATGTCTTTGTCTAATATTTTCCTCGTAGACTTGATTTTTTTCAATGATAAGTACATTGATATATCGCACATAAAGTATTGTGAAATTCTCGACCAAATTTATAAAACTGACCAAATTTATATACTTAACCTAGTAATAAAGATTAATTGCAAATGACATTTATAGTTTTGGAGAAATATGTAAACAAAGATTAACGGACAAAAAATATGGGTATTTATATACGAATATTGAGAAATAATAATTCTATAGTCTGTCCCGTGACCGCTGGATATCGTTCGAAACGTCGGGAATTTAAAATCAGATTAAAACGCGTTTAAATCTATAAAATAGTGTCATTTAGCCATGTATAATTTTCGCGTAAAAACAGGAAATCAATAAATAATAATCACCCCTTTTGAATAAATGGCTAAGGCCTGGTAAATTTCATCAGACAACCGGTCCAACGAACTTATAAATTTTTACCGAGAGGCAAACAAAAATTTCACAATTCGATTTACTCGCTCATTTTCTTTACAAATCGAAAGAAAAATGCTTCACAGTTACATCGAATTAGGTGCCACATGTATGCGACAATTGCAACAGATTAGAAAACTGAGAAATTTAAACACGCTGTAAACATTGCCTCGGATGAGAGCGAACTCTAGTCCTGTTTCGTCAGTCAGAAATTCACTACAGGGAACAACCCAGTCGTAAATTGCGTTAAGTTTAATTAGTATTGAAATTACTATCTGCGTTAAGTGAGGTCTTGGCAGTTCAGGGAGATAATAATAACTTGCACGTCAATGGTTTTCTCTATGCGTCAATGTTAGAGAGCAATTCAATTCTGTATTAAATTCTTTATCTTTAACACTAAAACCGTAGGTGTGCCTTTGCTAAATCGAGCTAATAATTCTAAAATGACTTCCTGGAAGAAATTGCTACATTAGCAATAAGGCCGCCTATATGTATACTATGTCTCCTATGTTTTCTTTCTATGTATTTCCTTGTGTGCAATAAAGTATATTCTTTTCTATTCAACTGTACAGATTTTTCTTTCCGAAGCCGGTAAACGCGAAATCGGTTCATCTTTACAACAAAAGGGCAATGTTATAAAAATCTTAGGGGGAATTATCGCAACCTCACAGAAATATGTAAAGTATTTCTGTGAGGTCGAGATGTTTCCCTTGAAGTGCAGACGCGGGTACTTTCATGACGCAGAAGCCACTGCGTCGCTTTTCAACACTACAAACATTGCTGACGCCAGTCAACGTAATTTCACGTGAGGCGTCATCCAATTTTAGAGTATGTCGTCTGAAGATATGTCGGATCGGTCCAAGTTAGGGACAACTCACTTTAGTACTCAATTCAGTGAAAACTTCAGCCGTAATGTTTATCAGTTCAAGGATAATAAAACAGGCTCATGGTATTTCCGTTAAAGAGCAGGCGCGGTGCAGGTGCTTTCATGTGATAGCAGATGTTACTCCGTGTCTCTTCAACACGACAATCGTAAAGCGTCATCGAATTGTGGTGTAGGTCGTCTAAGATATGTCGGATCGGTCTGAGTTAAGAGACACACACCCTTTGGCACTCAATTCATCTAATACTTCAGCCGTAAGGGTCATCAGTTCAAGGACAATGAAACAGTAATAACAATTAAACGAGCCAATCTCGAATTGGGTGAATCGATTCGCTACGGGTCATGCATCAATTGTGATCGTGTGTGTCTAATGTAATGATAGTAACGGTCAAACGTGATATAAGAATTTCTGGAACTTGTAAACGACGGCTCGATGATTAAGAATTGATATTTAAAAATAAGGCAGAGGGCGAAAATGGAAATCATTTATCCTAGATTTGTTAGATAAAAAATCAGAAAAGTGCCGCTTCTTAAAGTTTTGTCCAACGGTTAAAAAATAAAACTTGTAAAGAGCATCAATATTAACAGTAATCAACATATTTCTATACCCTCTATACCTTCGTTTGATATTAATATTTCCATACTAATAAAACAGATTTTAATAGTTCTTTTCGTTTAGGTAAATATTGGCGTAAATATTCTGTTATTTACTTTCATAGTAAGATTTTGATGATGCTTTTTTTAATTAATGTGTCACCAGGGCCTCTCAAATTCCTTCGCATTAGAGGCCTATTAAAAGGTTGTACCATTGTTGTACCAATCTTATCAACCACGAAAATCTCGATCTGTTTCTTATATTCACGAGCTTGATTCAGAGAACGATGCTCAGAAAATAAAAAGCATTATATTAGAAAGAACTTTTATATTTTTTATTATCTCCTTCACGTTACGAGCGATAGATTAATGACCTGCAAATAAAATGTTTCGATATAAATTCGAATAAAACGCGCGATACTTATTAATCGAGACCGAACGATGCGCTTAAACATCGAAATGTACAAAACTATGTAAGAATTTTAAAAGAGTATCTGTAATAAAGAGTTTCATTATCTATGCCAAGATTCTCCTTAGATATGGCCTAAAATAACAGACCGCTTTAATATGAAGAAAAATAAAAAATTTACCCGTCGTTAACTTCTGCGTGGCTTCAGCTCCAACTGTCGGTGGTAAATTATCGTCGACAGCTTTGCAAAGATTTGACAAACAGTAATAATGGCTTCCAAGAGACGCGAGCTGCGGAAGCAAGAAAAGTTTTGAATCAGCTCATTATTTCAAGATTCTCTTGCAATTTAAAATAACAAGTCGCAGTTTAATAATTTTGTTAAAAAAATTACTTGTCTATTGCACGTTAGTCGTGCTTTACGTGTTTTAAAGTATTTTCGTTACTGAAGTTCATTAATAATAAATAATAAAATATCTTTATTCACATAGACGCTTGCGCGTTCTTCTGAAACGTCGAATTTTTAAAAATGTACAAGGAAATTAATATGTTCGTAAGTTACCACCGGTTCGGAAAGCAGTATCTGTTGAGAAGAAACCGGCAAGAAACTCTACAGTTGTTCTTTTTTAAAAGTCAGTTTACAATATAATGTTACAGGTATAATAAATAGTCTTGTTTTAGCCTACGTGAGTATCAACAGAATTAACCCCACACATTGGCGTCGTCAAGATATTCAGCAATAGTATAATATGCTTTAGCTATCAGTTTACTTTTAACTTTTTGTTTAAATTCATCAAGTGGCAGACTTAATATCGACTGGGATTTTATTATACATACGCATACTCTGCCCCATGAACGACCTGTTTACTTTTTGTAGACGTAACAATGGCGTAGTTAGTTTGTCCTTATTTCTAGTATTTAGTTTATGTCTGTCACTATTCTTTAGATTATTAATATTATGTTTAACATACAAAATATTACAATAAATATATTGAGACGCAACAGTGCGTGTATTAATCTCTTTACAAAGGTCTCTGAGTGTATTCCTGACTCCGATGTTATAGATTGCTCGGACAGCACTTTTTTGAAGAATAAATATAGAATTTATATCAGATGCACTACCTCACAACAAAATGCCGTATGACAAGATGCTGTGCATGACTGTGTGCATAATAAGCGTCTACTTGTCTGTCTGGTGGTAATGATAACTTACAAACGCACGTAACAAAGAAGATTTGTTATCCCACCAGCAAGTAAAACAATATACTATTACACGTCATAACTTTACGTTACAGTCAAAACTTGTTTCTCACCTCAGATGAATATATAATAACGCTTTTATAAATCTCGTTACAGCATGACATCATTTTTGTTTGAATCAATGTACATAGTAAATTGTGTACCATACACGTTTGTTGGCTATCATTGCAACGATACGGGAGTATGAGGACACGTAGCGGAGACTTAAAAAGATCGTGTCGTCGATTCTAAACTCGCTGGCGTGCATTAAATAATTTATTGTGAATATATGTGAATGAATTTATAAACTACAAAAGTCACTGGCATAGATTTAAAACAGTTCTACACTTAGTTCATTAGATAAATATTGATAGTGCCGTAGTAGATGTTAAATAAAACTGTTTTACGAATGATATCGCGTTGTTTTTGTTTTAATTTCTTCCGTTTCGCCGAATCGAGCACTATACATTATCCAAGGCCGCCCTTTAAGTATATCATAATTATAACGAGCTAATAATTTAGACATCTGCGAAGAGAAAAGTTCACTTTACCTTTACTCCTCCGCTATCTGTAGGTCTGTCTGTCCGTCTGTCACCAGGTTGTATGTAATGAACCATGATAGTTAGACAATTGAAATTTTCACAGATGATGTATTTCTGTTGCCGCTATAACGAATAAAAAAGTATTAAAGTGGGGCCCATACAAACATCCCATAGAACAGACATATTTTTTTTTTTGCCGTTTTTATAGCTAATGGTACGGAACCCTTCGTGTACGACTCGCACTTGGTTCTATGATCTAAAGCATAAAAAAATACGTTGCCGTATATGAGCTCTAATCCAATTTTCTTGTCAACTGCGACCTCAAGGTCTTCAATAGGTATCATGTAACTGTTCCGTTTGAATGCGATCATCGAATGAATTGACTCTATGAATAATGTGACCGCCTCACATTACTTGTTGAACGGGTAATCATGCATTGCAGGGCTGCGTACTGCCTAGTCGCACACGTCAATTTAAAAATAGACAAACTAAATTGATAAACCGAGTGAAAAGTGTATTGTGTTTGTTATATGCGTATTATGCCGATGAGGACATTTGGTTCAATAGGCAAGATACGTCCATGGATATTTTTTTTTTTATATTTTTCTGTATCTACCTTATTAAGTATCACTACATAGTACATAGTAGGTCTGCCTGTCCTTATGTTTGCTTAGATCTTTAAAATTACGCATCGGATCGTGGTGCGGTTTCGTTTACTGGATAGAGTGACTCAAGAGGAAGGTTTATATGTTTTTTTTTTTTTTTTTTTTTTTTTATTATCTTTATTTTTATGGGGTTTTTATCTATAAAGATACGCCAACCCCAAGGTTTATATGTATAATACATTGCACCCGTGCGAGTCGGGGCGGGTCGCTAGTGATGTATAAATATAATTAAGTACCTGTAATGATAGTGTAAGGTTTTTGTTAATAAATAAAAAAACATAAAATTTAATAAATAAATATATTAAAAAAAAAAAATGATCACAGTGCCCAGGCTTTTCCGCAACATATCATCATCGTTCATTAGCTTTAGGTTCAGTACAAACTAAAATCGTTAAGTTATGCTTGCGCTAAAAAGATTATTGCGAAAACTTAAAACACAGACATAGTATTACTATACAGGTTATAATAGTTATTAAGACACATTATGGGGCATATATAATAATGAAATATAAGATATTTCAAGTAAGTCAACCCGATCCAGCGTTTATAAGCATTTAGTCACTTTTCTTACGTTTGTGCAAGAAGCGTGAAATTATGCACCACCGGGGGGGTTCTTTGAAATGGTTGCGCAGTACACGCTATACTTTTCGGAGAAGTCATATGCAATGCTGCGATGGTAGGATACTGCCCTCCCGTTCGTGCCGAATCGTTTTTTACCCGATTGCGCCAGAAGGAGAGTTTTGTTTTTCGAGAGTATATATGTATGTATGTATGTATAATTGTTTGGCACGCTCTGCAGCCTGAACGGCTTGATGGATTTTAGCTTGAGTGGTGTCGTTGTATTTGTATTTACTGTGAGACTAACACTGGATAAATCAAAATAAAATAAATACACGGAAACGTAGTCGGATTTTATCGTTTTTTTTAAATTATATTCTTTGCCGAACTCCCGCTACACAGTGGTGCAGTTGCCAACAGCATTGTTATCCGATTTTAAATACGCATTTTTATGATATTTGGTACTACTATTTAGCGACAAATCGATTTATGCACCCGACTGTACACACGCATTACGCGGGCCCAACTTTAATATCATCAGCCCTGTCCACAAATTGCGCCGTGCAATCCAGCAGTTGAGTATCCGCCAATAGGCGAGTTGGGATTTGCCGCCGCGACAAGAACGGCGTGGGCGCTAATGATTCAGCATACTACTGTGGGCCGCTCAAGGACTTCCCTTTTACCGCGCCGACCAAGGAAGCAATGGACACCCGCCTCTCTGTCCGAACTGCTAATGACAGTGGACGATTTTACTTGGTCAGCAGTGTGGGCTTCGATTGGGCGCTTTTACGCATAGCATATGTTTCGATAGTCATGGATAAGTTATTAAGTAGTAAGGAGTGATAAATTTTCTCTTCGTTCCTAACTATACTCTCCGCCTGTTCGCATTTCTAGATCAATTATTGGATTGATCTAGAAGTGCGAGCAGTTATTTTTTTAGGCATACGCGATTATGAGGTAATAAAAGGCACACTTTTGAGACTGCCTTTATATTATATAGGACGTTTTGTATTTAGCTTTAGATGTGAATTGTGCTATTAAGCTGACGCCAAATGACAACCGATTAAGACATGGCGGATAAAACACTGACGCGCGGTTTCGGAAACACTGATCATCGTAGAAATTAACTAATCAGCTGAAAAATGGCTTTTTTTAATGATCAGAATAACCAAATCAAAGAGTTCAACCATCCTTTTGGCTCGAATAAGATTTGAATAGCCATTTGACAGCTGATTAATTAATTTCTACGATGATCATGTTTCAGCAACCGAACGTTAACGTCAAGTGATGACAATTAGTCAGTTATAATTAAAGCAAACATAATGACTTCATGATGACAGGCTTTTGTGACTTTTTTATCGCCGTTCTGAGATGGTTCGTTTAAAAATTTCTCACTGGTTTGGGTACGCACTGGAACTTAATGTTATCGTTTCTTTAATTAAAACTATTTTGTGGATCTTATCACGTTTAATCTCGTTCACTAATAGTCGATGCTTTGAAAACTTTAAGGCATCTATGGCCACGGCAAGACTGAAGTTTATGACGTCCTACGTAACTACCCTAACTAACATCAACTGTGAATATTTCAACTGTTTAATCACGATTCAAGGGAGATACAGACACAGATAAACCGACAGACCGCCTTACGGAAGTACGGACGGACGGACAGACTGGCAACATCTTAGTAATAGGGTCCCGTTTTACCCTGTGGGTGCGGAACCATAAAAAGCCTTAGTGAACGAACAATTTAACACACGAGAGATAACTCCCGAATCGTTTTCTTAATTATAAAACGGCGAAACGGAAATGTTTACAGTAGACTCGTAACTAAAAACTGGCACGGATGGCGCAACGTACATTTATTTACGGGCGCATTTCGCGTACCTACATTAAACCCGCCGAATTTAATGTCACGTCGAACTGTCCCACAACTCACCGTCGAATACGGTGGACCGTGTTTAACTTTTATTATCACATTTCCGTCGTTAAACTTTCCGTCTACGGCGCAGTTTAACTCTGGCCCGGTGTTATTGGTGGTACAAAGTTTCGCACCGAACAACTTGATTACAACTCGACTACGCTGCCATTTATATGTTTTTTCTTGTTTCAATAACTATTGCGACTTTCTTAAATGACTTCTTTAAATGATTCGGTAGAGGTTAAATATAATGAGGATTTTTGAGATGGCGATTGATTCTTTTGCTTCAGTTTGTAGCTTTCCTTAAATGTGAAATCGAAATAAGTACATTATTTTATAAAAAGTTAACTTTGATCAGGTTGATTTTATTTAACGCTAAATTAGTAGATAGTAGATCTGGAACTGACGTCGTTACAGGGTCGTCGTCGCTGAAAACTATAGATTAGATACTGATAAAATGACAGAGGATAGTTGCAATCTATTTGGCAGATTAGCAACTCCTGTCGGTTTTTACTGTGAACCGATTGGTTCAGTTTGCAGCATTAACATTATTTTAATTCATTAATTTATTTCCCAACATTCTCACAGTCATTATATATAAATTACAACTTTTCTTTTATTAACATTGTATTACAGCAGTGTTCATTTCTTTTCTGTTATCGATTTTAGTATAGGCACTTTTCAGCACTTTTAGTCATTGTAATAAATGGAAATAACCAAATTCTAAATCTCATTACAATGTTTGGTCTTGCCTTTGTTAATTTTTCTGTTTTTATTCTACATTTAACTGATAGGGATACATCACTCAATTTTAATATCAACTCAAATACAACAATTTTTGTTGTATTTTTCATAACTTCATTTTGAAGGCAGGCAATGGTTTCAATTCATTCTGCCACAGGTAAAATTTATTATTGTTTAACGTCTTTCTTTTGTTTTGGATTGTATTAACTTTTTTTTTCTCCTTTTATCATTTTTTTTTTAATTTGTAGCTCTTTAATAATCTAATCGTCAAATGTTTTAACTTACAATAATTTTTTTTTGTTAATTGTAATAATAAGGATTGGCTACAACTGAAATTAATAGTGCATATTTATATCCTTTTGTATATTTTTTGTTGTTCTTTTTTTTATCATTATTATAATGTTAATTTCTTATTTGTAAACTGTCAACTGTTGGGATGGTGCATAGTAGATATAGTGTTTGTTATTGTTTTTCTGCTTTACATAAGCTATTCAGTAGTTTTTCTGTATTCTTTGTTTTAGTTAAGGTTTTTATTTATTTATTGCATATTACATAAAATTTTATTATTATTAATATTTACACATTCTTATTGTAGTTATGTCGGATAATGATTCTTTTTATTCCGCCAATGATTTACATTCCTCGTTTGCTTCTTGTGATCTTTTGAATGAGAGCATGCTCTCTTTACGTGATAGGCTCATGAGTGCATTTACATCCTGTAGTAAATTGTTTAACGTATGCCACATCAATGCGCAAAGTATTCCTAGTCATTTTTCGGACTTTGAGGATGCATTTTCATCTGTATACGTCCATGCGATTCTAGTATCTGAGAGCTGGCTAAAACCTTCTTTGATGTCCAGTTTATATCCTCTTTCCGACTTTGTACTGATTCGGAATGACCGGACGGAGAAGGGGGGAGGCGGGGTTGAGGGCTAATATACCTTATAAGATTGTCTTTGCATCCCCCTCTCCTTATTCAGCTTCTGCTGAATATTTATTCCTTGAAGTTTGTGTACTGGGCATAAGGGCGATTTTAGGGGTAGTGTACTGTCCCCCCTCTGTTGATTATTTCAGCGATTTTGAAGCTGCTCTTGATTCAGTTTGCTCTGAGTACACGCACTGTATGATAATGGGTGATTTCAACACTGATCTGTTAAAAAATACATCTCGTTCTCAAAAACTTCGATCAATTATTGACTCAGTCGACCTCCATATCCTGCCGTTAGCGGCAACTCATCATAATGTTCACACTGATGATTCATGGATTGACCTCATTATAACAGCTTCCCCTGACCGAGTTATGAAGCACGGTCAGCTATCTGCTCCTAGCTTTTCCCACCATGACTTAATTTATTTTTCCTATAAACTTATCCCTCCTAAACCTATTCCCACATTTTTGCACTTACGAAAATTTTCAAGAATTGAGTTGGAAAAACTGAGAAGTGACGCATCGCTCATCGACTTTACCCCTTTAGCTACTGCGCCTACGATTGATGATAAAGTGGTGCTACTAAACAATATGGTACTTAACCTGTTTAATACTCATGCACCTGTACATCTCGTAAGGGTAAAGCGTCCTCCCGCTCCATGGATGTCTAGAGGCGTTAGGGTGGCAATGGCGAGACGGGATCGGGCCTTTGCGAAGTTTAAACGGGAACGTACGGAAGAGAATTGGTTACATTTTAAATCTCTTAGAAACAGATGCAATCAGATGGTACGAAATGCTAAACGCCGTTATATCCATGCCAATATTAGTAATTCTTCGTCCGCTGATGTATGGAAATTTCTTAAATCTCTTGGCATCACCAAGCCGTGCCCATCAGATCATTTTTCTTCGCTCTCTTTAGATGACATTAACCAACATTTTATTTCTACTCCATCTATGGACCCTACTATCCGCTCTCAAACAATTACTTCTATTGGTTATTTGTCACCTCTTAAAATTCCACATTTTCAGTTCACACCGGTAAATCTCAATGTCGTTAAAAAACACTATAATAGCAATCAAATCTAAAGCTGTGGGAAGCGACGAGGTTAGTAAACAAATGATTACAATGATCCTGGACTACCTTTTACCTGCAATCACCCACATAATCAATTTTTCTTTGGACTCTGGTGTTTACCCATCCTTGTGGAAAAGAGCTTTTGTTCTGCCACTTGCCAAAATCCCCAATCCTTCTTTGCCTAACCACTTTCGTCCTATTTCTATTCTTCCATTTCTCTCTAAAGTTCTTGAGGCCTGTGTTCATAAACAAATTTCCGTATTTATTGCTAAACATAACCTATTGAACTCTTATCAATCTGGGTTTCGTCCGGGTCACAGTACCACCACTGCACTTATTAAGGTCACCGATGACATACGAAAAGGTATGGATGTTCAAAAGCTCACAGTGGTGGCGCTTGTGGACTTTTTTTCTAACGCTTTCAACACAGTTGACCATGAAATCCTCAGATCCTACCTTACTTACCTTAGATTTTCTACCCCAGCTTTGGATTGGTTTTCCTCCTATCTTCGCGATCGCCAACAGTCGGTCCGCTTAGGACAGCAGTGTTCTGCCTGGGCGGACGTTGATTCTGGGGTGCCGCAAGGCGGTATACTTTCTCCTATCATGTTTTTCATTGTTTATTAACTCTATAACCTCAGTTATCAATTGTTCGTGTCATCTGTATGCAGACGATCTACAGCTTTACGTCCAAACAGATATTAATGATCTTAACAACAGCATAATAACCCTTAATAACAATCTGGAATCAATTAGAGATTGGTCGCACAGATTTGGAATTACCGTTAATCCTTCTAAATGCAAAGCTATTATAATTGGTGTTCCAAGGATGCTTGCCAGGATTGATTATGGTAGCTTTGTCCCTGTCACTTACAATGGAACGTTAATTCCGTTCTCTGAATCTGTTAAAAATCTTGGCTTGTATTTGGAACAGTCGTTTAGTTGGGAAACACAGGTTGCCGAAGTCAGCCGGAAAGTCGTTGCCACCTTACGTTCTCTCTATCGCCTTAAAAATTTTCGGCCCCATAAAACTAAGCTCTTGCTTGTCCAGTCCTTAATTTTACCCATTATTGACTATGCAGATGTGTGTTACCCGGACCTATCCCAATCTCGTCTTAATAAATTGGAGCGACTTCTCAATAACTGCATCAGATTCAATTTCGGTTTACGTAAATATGACCACGTATCTTCTTATCGTCGCAAACTTAACTGGATTTCTATTCGTCAAAGGCGTTGCTCCAGAATTCTGTTGTTATTGTATTCGGTATTATCTAATTCTAATTCTCCTACATATCTCAGGAATACCTTCCAATTATTTCACTCTGCTTCTGACAGAGTACCTCGTTCCTTTAACCTACATAGTGTAACTCGCACCCCCTTTTATTGTGTATATTGTAACTTATAATGTATAATTATAACTTATATATTTTTTTCCCCCATTATATGAATAAATCATATAACATCATTACGTGACCAGGATAATTTATTGATCTTTCTATAGGATCTTTCTAAAGGTAATAATTAGCCGTATAAAATATTATTGTGATCGTCATATTCGGTAGGACCGCATTTACGTTGTGTTTAATTAGTAACTTGATTCTTTTAGGTGTATCTTGGATAGATAAATATTCACTAGTCGTGGTATAAGCCAGAGATAATGTCAGATTTCTTTCTTAACAACTAATCCCGACTCGCTTGAGACGGGCTCAGAGTATATAGTATACTCCCTCTCACGCTTGTAAAGGGCTCACAATATAATTTTAAAACTAACATCCCTTCTCTCTTGAAAAGGGCTCACATCAATTTTACACACCCGATACAAGTCAACAGCTCCCCCACATTTTAAAAAAAATGTAGGGAAGGCACACGGCTCCATGAAAACACTCACCAACGCCGTGTGCGGTGAGCGCCAACCAACATATTGCGCCCCCCCCCCCCCCCCCCCCCCCCAGAAGAGGGACAAAAAGTTGGGGAAAGGACCGAAGTCCATTGCAAAGCTGTTTTACCAGCATAAAGAGGGCTTGGCCCCTTGGCAGTGCGTAAGCACAAACTTTGACCGAAGTCGCGCATGTCAATGCGTGTAAACGTCATACAAGCCGACGACAAATCCAGTCTTCGTGAATGTACGTCAATACGGTTTTGGGCATGTGTTAAAGATCAGGCCCTCTGGCCCTATGATATAATAAGCCCTCCGTAAGCGCCACCACTTTTGCCAGATCGCCGCGACTGCAGACGTGATTGTTAGTGTTTTGGCATCACTACCATTAAAAAGGTTAGCACGACATTTCGTCGCAGAGCGCGTAGCCCCAAGGGTATGGTTAAAACACGAAAAAAACATTGCACGGCATCGCCGCAGCCTTGAGAGTTTTTTCTCCCGCCAGCTACCATCCACATGAGGTAAACGCCTATGCTCCACCAACCATTGAAATAGTCAGATATAGCCATAGTTGTGATTTTTATGTTTAGCCATCAGAAGGGTTATAATTGGCAACATATATTTATTTGTCAGTGTCTCTGACGTTGAGTATAGTGTATTTTCGATCAAGTTTGTCTCACCCACCAGCAAGTTGCCATTATTCGTTCGAACGGTGGGAACTTTACTGAGATTCGTTAATAATGATAAAACGTATAAAGAGGTCAGACAGTCTGCAGTTCCGTCATCAGGAACCCGACTTGGACAAATCTACTGAGATGTGCATCAAACCGAGACGCAGACTCGGCCATTATGAATAGCGTCGTCTCCCAAGCAAATGTCGCAAGACGCAATGTCACCAAATGCAACATGCATCAATACAACTATCGCAGGTCAACACGCCAACATACAGCCTATCCGCATACACAGCAGACATCATCACCTCGAACCTCCGTCAACCAGACTCATACGATGCAATGATATTAGGCGCAGATCACCCCGCAAATACCACAAGACGCAGTACTGCTTATAGCCGCATGCATCAATGTGACTATCGCGTAGGTGGCACACCCTCACACCACACCAATACAACTCCAATCAACTTCAGCTCCAAAGTTTAGAATTTCCTCGGAACACACGAAGTGTCCAAACATACTCTTTCACGATCCGAATGATAGTCGACGTATCATAGCGTAAACACTAAGACGCCAACCACTAACGGACCCCCACCCAAGCCAAGTAATAGCCAACGTATCATAGTGGAATACACTAAGACGCAAGCCACCACCAGACTCTCCAAAGTCAGATGATCAGTCGACGTATCATAGTGCAACACACTAAGACGCCAACTACCACCAAACTCTTACTATGCCGAATGACAGTCAACGTATCATAGTGATGGTCACTAAGACGCCAACTACCACCAGCTATCGATGATATGTCCACCACTGAAGACATATCCATTCATGGTTCCACGTTTACCGTAGACCATATCGTCGTACAGAAGTACCACGCAACTCCATAGTAATATGTCTTATAAAGTCCCAAGTCATTCATTGCTCTTCATTATATTTATATATTTATTATTTTTTCTCTGAGCCTTCACATATTATCACTTTTATTCATTAGACCTTACTTCCATATCATCTTGGTATGGGACGTTCATACAATGTACTTTGACTATAGTACTAAGAGTCGCGATCGACCTCTGTACTTACATATGTGCGGTCATACAAATGTGTCCCCGCACGGTACATAATACTTCCCTTAGAAATCACTAAGTATGGAATTGTATTTAATGGACATAATAGTGATCGTATCTTGCTATATTTTTAATAAATATCCTTTTTTGAGTATTTTAAGTGATTTTTAACTATTTTTTTATCAATTTTTGGTAATATCATTTTCTCATACTAACACTTATATTTCTTTAATTTAAGTACATATTATTAACTTTTATTGTGATTAAACGTTCTTAAACGTTTTATTTTCATCTTAATTGATCTTTATTATGACTAATTAATAATGAATATTATTAATAGGTCGTTACAATAGGATTCGCATCCCGCAACATAATACAGGATACTTTAACTCTTCTTTTACTGTTCAATCTGGAACGCCCTTCCCGATAAGATCAAAATAGCTCCAAATAAATATACATTTAAAAAGTTAGTTCGAGAATACCTATTAAATCAGTGATTTTGTTTGGCTTATCCCATGCTCGGTTTTTATTATCCATATATGTACATCTACAATATTTATGTATATATATATATATATATATATATATATAATGTGTGTGTATATTTATGTATATATTCATCCATACATGTATGTCATATATATGTAGTTTATGATTAATAATATTTATAAACATATTCGTATATATCCACACCTTATATTTAATTTGATTTTTATGTATATATTTTCCTACTTTTATTTACTTTAGTTTTAGCACCTGCCATCTACTTCTCACCATGACAAGGGTTGACTGGTAGAGAATGCCACTAGGCATTAAGTCCGCCCATTGTAGCCTTTAGCCTAAGGTGTAACAATGGAGTATAAATAAATAAATAAATTAACCGATGAAGCGGAGCCGCCGATTATTGTTCAAAAACCGCCGTCAATGGGTGCGTCTCTTCATCCGAACAAACGACCGCACAGCGGAAAGAAGAAAAACAAACAGACGCGCGCATTAGGCTGTCTAGGCGATCGTCCGTTCTTGATCTTAGCCCCGCGAACGGTGACGCAAGGAATATAATTTCTGTGTAGAGTTATTCCAAAAGTTCTATTTCTGCCCATACGTCTCATTCGCCCACCCGTACGTGCAAAAGTGCGCGCGGAGCGGTGCGAGCGGTCGCTGGAGTTTGTCGGAATAGTGGACGATATTCCGTTTGGATATTGTTGTCTGTCTGATTTCGCGTTGTTCCCGAATCTACGTGCCGCAATGACAGTTTGAAATGAAGCGAAACGTAAGTACAATCCCTCGTGGAATTATGATTAGCCAGTCCCAATGTTGCAAGTGCGCTAAATGTCCCGTTTGTAAACTAATATTCCTCCCCTTTGATGTTACATATGCTAAACAGTTTTTATCGCACGCGCGAAATTCTCCGTCGTCTATAGCTTCGGAAGCTATCTCCTTCGTTTTAATGTCAGCGTAAGCTTTGTTTGTTGCTCAATATGTGCAATTTGTGCGGTATTTGGTACAGTCGCTTCGAATTGCCACCACCTACGTGTTGTCGGCGCGCCCCAGTTAGCTTGTTTATAGTTAAGCGATTAACCCTGAAGTATTTCCAGACGTTTGTACGCTAACGCGGCCACTTTCCTTTCGTTTTGATGTCCTATTAAACGACAACGAAGCAGTTGTTTTGTACTTTGACTCCGTTAGTTATGGGAAATAGCAATTTATAAGCATTTAAATTTACTTTTTTTTTATGTGATAAGTTGCCAAACGAGCAGACGGTTCACCTGATGGTGTGTGAATACCGCCGCCCATGGACATCTGCTACACCTGAGGGTTACAGATGCGTTGGCAACCTTTTATAAATTGGGCTCCGGCTATCTCACTCACCAGACGAAACGCGAAAGTATTTGTCATACTTCCACTTTACGCTGGTCTTCTGTGAGGTCGTGGTACGTACCCGGACGGGCCTGCCCATTCGTGCAACAGCCGAGGCTGCTGCGTGGCCCTATCACGGAAAAAATTTTTGGAAATAAAGTAATTTGTATTTTGAAATTGTTATTACGTCATTATTACAATTTCTAAAAGTGCATCTTGCACCTTGTAACTCGCGAGGGGACGTGTTGATATAAAAGTCTATTTAAAGCTAGCAACGTCAGAGGGCACGGCACATGCTAAATATAACTAATTGCTCCAAATTATTCCATTCAAATTACTGCATTTTGGCAACTGATCGTAATACAAATCACACGGGTGACAAATACGAATTTTAAAAAAGTTACATATTTTTTTCATGTTTAATCTGTACCGACTTTATCACACACAGTAGATAAGTGTAGTAGATTATTGTAACGTACTGTAGGTGTCGCCGAGTGAATTACTCTGTGATCGGCCAGTGCCAGTGAACACGCTAATTTAATGGTCTTAAAGACATTAATAATTGTACAACAGTATTGATGTGTAACATCTTTCCCCTGCATCTGAGGAAGTGATTTCGTGAACAGGGGCGGAAGTGTGTGAAGCCAGGGAAGCGCGCGTTTTTTATTTTGTCCAATGAGAGACGTACCAAACTATTTTCCGGGCTATTGCTACTGTAACCCATCAGCCGTACGCTTAACCTACCGTGATGTATATTAAGTGCGATTTTATTTAAACTAATTTATGTGTAAATTATATTTATAAATGTATTTACTGTTGATAAGTGTCTGAAAGAAGTTTACAGATCGTTAATAAAAATGCAAGTGAGTAATAATGAATAATACTAAATAGTACAGTTAATGTGATAAATATTTCAGTAATTAGCTTTTTTTCAATTTTGAGGCTAGGGCTAGTGTTGCTTATTAGCACGGTGATGATTGTCAGATTTTACACAATATAATTATGGTGCTTACTGTAAAGATCGCTTGTTTTTTATTACGAGCGACAAGTTTTTAATGTTTTTAACATAATATGTAACGATTTTTTAATATTTTTTTTTATTAATTTTTTAATATGATAAGTTTTGAAAGTATAAGGCTCCCCTTATACTTTTTATACGGTTTCAAAATTAGGCATGTCGTTATCTAACATATTCTTGATA
This sequence comes from Iphiclides podalirius, assembly GCA_933534255.1. NCBI lineage: Eukaryota > Metazoa > Arthropoda > Insecta > Lepidoptera > Papilionidae > Iphiclides > Iphiclides podalirius. The sequence continues at coordinate 2,780,727 of OW152822.1, read as the reverse complement.
GTATGAGCCATATGACAAACATATATTAGCTTATCGATTATTTATAGCTATTGTGATATGATCAGAGCAATGTTCTCGAAAAACTTGAAACATTTGGTTGTTGCTTGAAACAATATTACACACAAACATTACAACATTACACAAACTTGAAACTAAATGTTTCAAGTTTGTGTGTACCATGAGATCCAAAAATGAAGTCATTGACACTCTTGGCAATGCATCAGCGCATTATCTGGACTCTTGGACTGTTTCTATTCTATTGGCTGATATGTGCAATAAATATTAATAAATTATTAAAGTATCAAAATTCATAGGCTTGAAAAATATTTTCCTATTTTGGCAGTCGTTTAAAAAGAAATTCGCATTATCGCGATTATTTCATTCGATCATTCATTTTCAAAATATAATCGTCAATATGTCAATAATATACGTCAATAATAAAACATGATCTTGTTAATATTCTCATTGAAATCCACTCGCCCATTGTAAGTAGAGAACAACAGCTTTTGATGCCTTAATGTCTTTAAATGTTCAAGGTTAGTAGTTTTCACTGTGAAAATATCTGCTAATAAAATCCTTTTACTACACAATAATAGATTTATATTTTATAATTTTATGAAATTTATATTTATAGAGATTATTCGATTTTTGTTTCGAGATTTATATTTTATAATTATGTAATGTGTTATTATCGTTACCATGCGTATTCACCGCATCGGATTTTATAAAACCCAAATAATCAATCCACATTATCGTAGCCTACAATTATTCTTGAACTGAATAATAAGGTTTTACTAAGACTTAGATGAAAATGTTGTACTGAAGTGCTCACACCAAATGCACGTTTATTAAATACGAGGTACCACGCAAGAATACTTTTTCCAACACTAGCACTTAATCTTAATTTACAATGGTCAACTTCAATGATAAAGGAATCACAATATTATACCGACTTCGAAAAAGGAGAAGGTTCTCAATTCGACTGTATTTTTTTTATGTTTGTTACGTCAGAACTTTCGGCTTAATGAACCGATTTTGATGATTCTCTATTTGAAAGCTGGTTCTTCCCATGATGTGGTCCAATATTAAAGTTATTGGTATTGGATCTTGGGCTCCGGAGATACTTAGGGAAAACAGCTAAATTTGTTAGCTTGACATTTGTGACAACAACAAGATAACAAGACAAAATATTTTCTGTACCTATTTATTAGCAAATAAAGAAACTCCTGAAAATCAATTATAAAATGAATAAAGAGCGAAATATTTGAAGTCAGTTTTGTTTTTCGTTAAATAAATATGGACTTGTTGCTTAACAGTAAGTAAACAGATAAAAATTGTTTGTCCGTTTTAGGATATAAGTAAAGCCAACACTGAGATAAAACAGTACTGTATTAGATAGTAACCGTACCTTAATATATTTTATAGCATGGAGATTATTCCAAACAACTAAATTGAGCTAAGGTTCTTAATGAATGTGTAGTGTATTAAGACTACAGGTTTTACGTAATGCTGAAATACTGAACCATTTTACGTTCATCTATAACTTTTTATTATCTTTAGACCAATATCGATCTTCTTAAAACGCTCGTATTCGCATGAAAAACAAAAACAGTAGAAACCGAGAGACAAACGTAGACCTATGAGACATATATTTTGTATCTGCGCTCGACATATGAAAAAATAGTTACGTCTAAACTTATAGGTTTATAGGAAATAATTCAATCAATCAATATAAAGCAGTAGATCAGAATGTAAAGATTTTAATTCTCAAGTTGGATACGATAATATTTGCCTGAAAGCTCATTGCGTCATGCCCGTTTTCACCATCGATTCCTAACTTTAAGGGACACCTAAAAATTTAAGTGCTAGTTTCGTTTTCACCGCCGCTTAAGTGTCACCGTAATTCCGAAGAAAACAGGTACAAGAAGCGCGTAATTAAAGAAAGTTAATGTCAAAAGTAAAGAAAGTGTCTATCGTATCTCTATATTCCAAATGCTCAACTTACTACTCGCCTCCAAATCGCCGCCGATCGCCTCCGTGATTGGTTTCGCAAATGGAGAATAGAAGTAAGCCCCGACATAAGTGTGGCCACTCATTTTTCTCGAACTTATACGTCACAACTTTATAAAGGCCCTCGCCAGAACAGAAAGCTAGGGAAAATCTCTCTTCAAAGCCAACCACTACCCTGGAAGAAAAAGGTCAAGCATCTAGGCGTCACTTTCGACTCACCATGCAACTCGTAATATTATTGTTGGAAACAGAGTCGCGTTCGTCTCCGGCCGGCTCTCCACCAACTACGACCTAACCAAGTCCAGTGCGTCCAGTAAAATGCCCTTAAGGCAGAAATTATTATTATATAAGGCCTGCGTACGACCTATTATGTCCTACGCATGCATGACTCGTTCAAAACAATTTCAACCGGTGCGCAGTGGTTGGTATCAACGCAACGTCGACCTGCACAGTGACTGCAGACTACCGATGATTCGCGAACATTTCAAAAACCTCGATAGCCCGTAGGCGACACTCCTTAAGTCCTTAGCTAACGCACGCATGAGCACGTCCGCGGCCCTACCGACTGTGCCTCAAACCCGTGGGTTCAGGCTAGCCCACCGGTTCTGCGTTCGATGAAGCTTTAATAGTCTCGGGACTGAAAGTGTTAACATCAGTTGATACAACATACAAAATCCAAATGCCCCTCCCTTTGAATATGTTTTTATACAATGTGCTTTTCCTTTTCAACGTTGTCAAATGAGCTGGCGATTCACCTGACGTTTAGTGATGACCGCCTTCCATTGATATGAACAATACCCGATGGCTTGCGGATGCATTGGATTTGCAAAAATTAAAATACTTTTGTATCACGTCGGTCTTCTTGACGCCGTGGTACTTCTTTGGACGAGCCTGCGCATTCGTGCAACAAATGGTTGTGTGGCCCTTCCACAGATAAAATATCACAGATGTCTTCGTTTTATTATAAAGTAAACGCAGTGATGCGCATTGAAAATGGCGCCGGAAAGACGCGTCGGGTCGATCAGTACCGCGCCGACGAGTCGGGGGGCATCGAGTACGCATTTACGTACTTTATTGCTTTAACGAGCCGTGCTTAAACATAATTAAGATGATCGTTAAATATGCGTTTTTTGCACCTGTCATTGTGCGATTGCAGCAGCAATGTAATCGTGATAATGTGCTGTGATCATTTTCATATTATGGAACAGGCATACGCAAAATCTAAATCTTTCTAAATAAAGTATAGACTGCCGACAAAGTTTGATTGGGCCATTGTTTAATTGGTCTCGAATGTGATGGTTCCTCAATCTGTTGATTTACATACAACTCGAACTAGGTACCTACGGTGATTTTAATGTGCATTGTTTTCTAAACGACCCACTATCACAACTGCTCATTGTAACAAAAAAATTAACATTGAGTTACATTATTATTATAATAATCAAGTTGGAAGTAAAGCTCAAAGCTCCTAAATTTTAATAAAAACTTTTTAGGCAAACGTTACATTGTAGGTAGAGATTTCTCTCTCTCTCAACAAGACATCACGCAAAAATAACTTACTGTTACTCTCATAACTCGTAACTGTAAGTTACTATTGCGTAATGTGTTGGCAAAAGTTCACTCCTTCTGAAACTTTGTGGTTTATACTCTCGACACTACTGGCAGCCGCTGTGGTGCTTAAAGTGTGTAGAAACCAGACAAATTGATCTGCTTCGTTCACGTACAGTACTCAAAGTCGATAGCATTCTATACTATTGGTCGCCCATTGGTCGTAGTTCATTAAACATAAATGAATCAAGACCGTATTCCAATGAGTAGGCGACAATTAGTTTTACTATAATGGTGAAGCAGTAACTTTTAGCGTGGAGCTTTGAATAAGGTTACGAAACAATCTGTGTACGACAGAGCTAATTTAAACACATTTTTTCACTTGATTTGATTATCGTGTATTATTAAATTAAAATATATCAAATTCCATTTTATTAAAAATGGTTATGAGTACATAATTGTCTCGTATCGATCAGTTTTATAGTTTATATAGCGCTGAGTCTTCTTTGTTGTAAATTATAAGTAACTTCAGAATAATTATCGATTTGCATTGAGAGCTTTGGCCTCGTAAATGGAGGCAGATGTCTACGTCTGGATAACATTCCTCGATGGTTCCCGTTTTCTACTCGGCGAAACATGACTGCACACAACAGTCTTCTTAAGCTTACCCAACCCTTCGACGTAATATAACAACAAGGAGACAGTTGTTTCGCATCCGGGTGTTTGTCCGACGTTTGTAAAACGTCCTTACAATACAGGATAGTTTTATCCTAAAGTAAGGGCAATGTTTTTTTTAAAAAAAAAGGAGACTACAAGAATAACTTTGCTACAAGCAGCTCTTTATGCAAGCAAAGGAAAATTAATAATTTATATCGGTAAAAAATTAAGTTAATTTCTATGCAAATTCTAAACCAAAATATACTTCCTAAAAAATAACATCCTAGTAGAATCGAAAAATCTCATTTCAATATTGCTTACATTAATTATTTTGTACCTTGATCTCCGGGTAAACATAAATAATTTAAACATTTCCTTTATACTGATTAACTGGAATGTTTATGTATGTTAATGTTAAAACTTTTAAATACCACGCTTAACATTGTTTACTATATAGTTTTAACTGCTTTTAAGTAATTTAAGAGTCTGTATCGAATTAACGAAACATAAATGTTGCCCGCATCGCTTATACGGCACGTCGAAATTTTCATTAAGGCTAGGGTCGAGTAAATACGCGTATACGAATACAATGGCATTGTCTTGTCAGCAATGTAAATAAATTATTGTACAAATGATTCACACCTGGGCGCCGAAATAAAATAATTTGTATCATTTTATTTGCAAAAAAATCTTCGATATCTGTAATCGATTAATAAATACTCCGCATCCGAATTGTAAAAACGCTACACAACCATTGCATTTCCACAAAAATATAACGAGACGGGCTTTAACTACGTGTTGTGAATATTAAATGGGCTTTCTTTTATTTAAAAAATATATTAACATTAAAACCCCTTGTCAAAGTCTCTTCGGTAATGGCTTTTAAATTTTTTCTCGAAAGTTCCGAAACCGTTCAGCGCACGCGTGGTTGCCGATCTGTCGTTCTAGTTGTACTTTATTGTATCTGTTGTACATTGCTGCTTTTTATCAAGAGTGTTCTGAATTTAAACCAGACGCCTGCATATAGTCGCCAATGGACTGACTCGTTTTCGTTGCGATCGCGACGCTCGAACGCAGTGGTAGGCGGTTCCAACCGTGGCTCTCTCGAAGCATCTAGACATTTCCCGAACGTTTTCATCGTATGTATAAATACAAACGACATGTGGCGTGCAACTCAGTATTGTAAGAGACGCTAGAGTACGTAGATCTGTGCGACAATTTTCCACGATAACAACGCATCGAAGTGAAGTGCATCTGTGATAGATTTTTTGTTTATTTTTTATTGAAACTGAAATATGGAGTCCCCCGTTGTTGTGGATAAACCGCCCGAGTACCATGGACAGTCCGCCAAAAATAATCAGGTTGGTTTCTATTATTTCATTTTTAACGACAATTGATTAATAAGGTTTTCAGTTTCGTACAAACCATAAATGAATATTAAATATCATTAATTTTCGGATGGGAAATTGGTATTAAGCGATTTTTTTTAGTCGATATGGTTTTATTTAAGGGTGATACAAATAGTGTATATTTATAATCTTGAGTTTTTTATTTGGAACTGGTGAAAATATTTCAAATTATAAAAAAGATTTTCAATTATATTTTGGAAACGATGAAGTTAAACATGAGGATAAATAATAATAATTAAAATAGCCGATACGGTTTTGCACAAAGTAGAATTACAATAAAAAATAAGGAAAATCATAAGAAGATATATGATCGAAAATTATCCTGCCGTATATAAAATCAAAAAAGTATCATTCTCAGATTTGAGCAAGGAAACTGTATAAAACCTATTTTAATTAGAATTTGTGTTCTAAGTTTGTTTTATAAAAGCAAAATTATTAGCCCAAGTATATAAACCGAAAAAGTTCACAACAAAGAAAGAAAGGTTAGTCATTATTTTATTAGTAATAAATAAATTACTGGCTTTGTAAATATAAACTAAACTTTAAGTTTTAACTTAGAAGCCGCGTTGATATTAGTGCTTTCACAAACATGTCCAAAAGTTTGTATCCATGTAAAATCACTTGATGTGTGTTATATTAAACATATATTCATTAAGTCTGATTGTCAAGGCATCTGTAACCCTCGGGTGTAGCAGATGTCCATGGGCGGCGGTTTTCACTTAACATCAGGTGAACCGTCTGCTCGTTTGGAAACTTTAGACAAAAAAACGTGATTCTGATGAAAACAATAGGCCCTTTAAAAACAGCATTAGGTTAGCATCCGCTGTATGTCTCACCTGTTACGGGCCTAGACGTGGAACCTCGTACGATCATTTTTTTCCGTCATATGCTTTGTGTTCTAAAGATACATTTGTTTCTAGCGTCGATGACGTACAAAGGAGAGCACAATAAAAGATTTTCGAATCATGCCTACACACTGTACGACATCGTCATGAGTTACTTACACTGGTAAATATATTTATCGGAACACCATTTATAGCGGTGCTTTTAATTAAGTCCCATTTTATCGGACGTCGTCGGCGTGGGACGAGACCGGCTTCGAATTTAGAAATAAAAAAGGACTGTTTTTTTCATCCACGTCTTTAGTGACGTATGTCCTGTCCACCTCCGTTATGGTAACCTTCATACTAAAGGGACATAAAATTCAGGCTGTTTCGATAAAAGGATTTTGTGAACATTCCTAAGAAAACGAAAAGTGCAAATAACATTTCAGAGGATAGGCTAGAGTCATAATTCGTTTACGCAGTTTAGAAATCGTGATACCCGACGCCTCGTAGCCTGTATCGGATTCTGTGGTTGATCAAGAAGATCTTACATAACAGCTTCTACCGCTGGAGATAGAAAGACTAGCCCAGCGATACATCACATTCCAAGAAAAACTGCAAGAATCAACAATTTTTTTATTTTTTATTTAAAAAATATTGCCCCTTATTTTAGGATAACATTATCCTGTGTTGTAGGGACGTTTTAAAAACATAAAATTTCACGCGGACAAACACCCAGATGCGAAACAACTATCTGTGGGTCACACAAATAGTTGTCCCGTGTGGGAATCGAACCCACGACCCCCAACGCCGAAGCCAATACCTTGGCAACTGCGTCACGGAGTCAACAATATTTATGCTTTTGTGTTTTTTGAGGTAGCCGGTGGTAAAGGTACGGCACACGCTATATAGTTAGCAACACACCCGTTAAATTTCTGATGGCTACGATCCCCACATACCACCAGATTAACCACTCTCCCAGTTGAAATAAACAATACACAAATATGATGTGAATGTTTATTCTGCTGGTCGCCTAAAGTCGTCATAGGGTATCAGAAGCAGATAGATACCTTAGACATCCGCATGCTTGTACGCACGCAAACAATCATTTATAGACTCTCCTGGGCTCTCCGGGAGATAATCCGCCCCGTGTCTGCGTTGTTTTATCGCTGAAGTGCTTTCTGGTCTAAATGCGGTTCGATAATAGCCCGCTCTTGCATTGCGAAATGACCCGAGCGATGCGGAACTACGCCTACTCCGATATAATCTCATCCGAGTGTAGTGCGCCGGATTACTGATTATAAATCGATAGAAGAAAACCTGCGGGCGGCGCGAACCGGAAACATTTAAAGGCGTTCTGTAATCCACCGTATTTTGTACAATTTACACTTTTAATTTCTGTTTAGCATTCTAGAGTTTCGTCTCTATATTTTTAGTGTCATTGGTTTCTTCGCTTCTTAAAGAGAACAGTTACAAGTGTTTCGTCTTTTTCTGTATTGTTTTACATTTCAATTTATTCCAAGGCTAGGTTCAGTCTAATTTCCTTCCTTTTGGCCTTCTTTAATTGTAAAGATTAGATATTCCTGCATTGTGCATGTTCTGTATATGTTGGAGTGAACTGAAATTCCTCGGTATCGAGGTGTTAGCAAATAAGTACATCCGTGTCAGTAACGAATGTCGTACGCAAAAAGAAACTAAAAACTTTCTATTTGATGGCCACATATGGCATTCATGAATAAAACCATATGTATTTCTTATTCAAATATAATATAATTCAAATGCCATAAATGATTTTGTTATGATGCATCATTAATATTTAATTTTTATTCACTTCCAAATATAATAACTTAATGGTCCTGTTTTGTTTAGTCAATTTTTTGAAAGGAAATGTTCAATATTATTTTGTATGTGAAGGAAAGTTCACAGCTATCTTTATTTTCGACTTAAGTGAAATTTTCTTTATAACAATTCGTAGAAATGAATATTAAATTCTCAGACGATACTAATTTTGGCAACCAAGGAATTTATGACCGTTTGTATGCTGTTTCTTCCAAATTTTTATATACAATTATATCATAGCTTTTAATAATACATGATTTCAAAAGCGGTTCTGTAGGTTTTAGAAATTATCCAATATATGCAAATAAATTTTACGTCTTTATAAGTGTAGACAAAGTTGCGTTTTCAAATGTATGACTCGTTTATTAAATAACTACAAGCAAATACATCGGTAACAATTGGATGAATTATCGAAATGAACTTGTTGATTTGCCCGTCACGCCGTACAAGTTCACGGTTTTGTGAAATCCGACGAGAGAAGGCTCTCGAGAGATCTTCAACACTGTAAACATACAAGTTGAATGATGATGTCATCGCCTTGCTTCGTCTTAGGCGGCGACTTACATGGGTACAAAAGCGGACCCAGGCCGCCCCCTTGGGTGAGTTTGTCACAACACTCCGCCTACATGTAGCGTGCGAAACACAAGCGAACAGTGAAATGTTGAGGAAACGTCATAACAGAATTCAATATAAAATATACATCATTTCAAAGTTAAATATACGCCGATGGAATTTAACAGAATATTTAATTTAGAGGCTATGCGAGAGTCGAGTCAAAAGCGAAACTTGTATCTCGAAGGCCACAATACCGTTTATGTAAAATATGTAATTTCAAGTAAAATTTTGCTTATAAATAATAACAACTTTGACAATTATTTGATTAAAACAAGGTCTCTCGTATACGAAACCAATGCTAAAATATTTATTTCCTGATTATCCTTTTAACAATGTATCCGAATTGGAATAAGATAATGAAAAACAATTAAAGCCGATAGGTTTATGCGAAAAGCAAAACGAAGTAGGAACTTGGTCTTGTGATGTAACATTTCTTCTAATCCTCTTTCTTCGTTGAATAATAAACTGGGAAAACATGGACAATAAATGGTGGAACAATTGTTTAAAAAATTCTTCTAAACCCTCGTATAATGATCATAGTATCACCCATAAAACACGTCTTGACAAATTAAATTAGAAAAGCATATGTTAATACTGCTACGGTTGTTCGTGTCTAATGCTCTATTTGTCAATCAATAATAACAAGCTCTCTTAAATAAGCGATTCAGGTTATTTATTATAAGTGGGTCATTGTTCAGCGCAACTGACTGCGAGGCAATCTCCGGATATTTATTTATTTATTTATTCTTTATTGCAATTACCTTAAGCAAGGATTACAAAGGGCGAACTTAATGCCTTTTGGCATTCTCTCCCAGTCAACCCGGGGCGTGGTGAGAAATCTTGGTAGGTGCAATAATTATATCAATTATTTATATGTATTGAAAATATACAATATATACACATAAAATTAATAATTAAACACATACATATATAAATATACATATATATATATATATATATATATATATATATATATATATATATATATATATATATATATATATATATATAAGTAAACGGTAGTGGCAATGATAACATTCCACATTCTAGTTTATACTGAGTCATTCAAGTAAAAGTCACGGACCAAGCGTTTGAATGATGTCCTGTCAGGGGCCCTACGTATGTCATTAGGCAAGGAGTTCCAGAGCAGTGCAGCCTGAACAGTGAAGGAATTACTGACGAAACTGGTATTGTGAGAAGGGATAGCAATCTTAAGATTGGTTGAGGGACGGAGATCTCTTTCACTGTCCATCGAAAGGAATTTAAACTTATCTTTAAGGTAACACGGAGAAGCTGGATCATTTAGAATCGAGAAAAGAACAAACAGAATTCTAGAGTTACGCCTTTTTTGAAGAGTAAGCCATTTTAACTGAATACGATATTGGGAAATATGATCATATTATATAAGATATCTGAATGACATGATGACTTAGTCGTCGGTATTAGCACTACGGCCTCGACCTTGCCGGTGAAGCGATAAGGACCGGTCGCATCGACGCTTCGACGTGAAATGAAACGTCTTTATAATCTCTATAGCGGTGACCTCACTCAGGTCGGTGACTATCGTGCTACCGGTTTTGTTATTTTTTTTGTCTATGTTGTATGTACGGGAAATCCTTTGTCGAGTTTTTAAAGATATTTTCGTGGTGTTTACAACTCCTCGATATGAATTTTTCGCTTGTTTTGTTCTCAAAGCTCTTGAGCTTATTAGTTAGCTGCTACCATTTTTTTGCAGTGATGGAAGTGAAAATTTTATTTGATCGTAGTGTGACCCAATGTTTTCCAGCGCTGTACTCTGATAGAGCATTTTCATGGAGTTCTAAGTTTTGGTTAATATTTCACATTTGTAGCTCATTGGCATGTCCGAAAATTTCTACTCGTGACGTCATACACAAAAGCAAGTACCGCTTCTGATGTTTCAAGAATCCGAGCTCGTTCAGGGAGGTACCACAGGATCACAGAAGGCATGCAATACATCAGCATCAATGGACATTGCCTGTAAGGTACAGGCAATATCCATTGATTGTGGTAATCACTTAACATCAGGTGAACCGCTGGTTCGTTTACCACCTTATCATATAAAACACGAACAAAAGCTTCTGTAAAGAAATCGTTAGGTGTTCGAATATATTACCATTGTCATTAGTTACGCAAACATGTGACTGTTGAGAAAATATACAACTCTATACAATCATGATCTAATTAGTTTAGTAAATTATTACATAAGTGAGTGATCGCTAAAATTTGTCATCCAAACATTGCATGTGAGATGTTGCAATTTTCTTTTTCGTATGGCCCGTTGTTGTGATTAAACGCGCTTGTATTGGCGCCTCACGTGTTCACGTGTCGTGTTATATAATATTTGCATATATACTTTGCTGTGTCGCACCTTAAGAAAAACAACCAATCGCCATAGCGAAACGAGTATATAATCGAAACGTCATGTGATATAAGATTCTATGATAAAAAAAAATAAAGAGCACCTAATTATATAAGAAAATTTGCTCCTTAAATACACGAACGCAACGTCCACGCTTGCAACATTTTCGGGTCGAACGCGACAAAGAAATATCCATCGCCGAATAAAGTGCAATCGACAAAGACGGCAGCTCCACTTGCAAAAGCGGCGCCATAACATTATTATAATTCGCACCGGTAATCATATGGATTATAAATCGCGGCGGTGATGTCACTGCGGCGTGGGCAGCGGCGAGGGCAAACGGAGCGCGCAGCCTTGCGTCATTCATGCCGGTGTCGAGGCGGACCGCGGGGAAACGAGAAACGACAAATAATAACGATGAATAATAACGTCGAATAATAACACACGACGAATAATAACACCGATAAAGGCACGCGTATCGACAACGCGACGCTAAGCGAACGTATCGAAACGCTTGAGGCAGCGATAAAGCCTGCGCTCCCGTGCGATATTAGTTTCGGGAACAAAGTTAAGGTTTGGAAAACGCAATATGGAAAGCAAGTAGTGTCAGCGAGCAAGTCTATGAAATAATTCGTGGAAGCAAGTTCGCCAAGACGCGCTAGAGTAACATAAAATCTACAATGCTATTCATAATAATCGCTTTCTCACCACAAATTGTATCATAGACCGAATAGCGAACATCACTATCAGTATGCTCTATATTAGTCTATAGTCTATTATTTCGCGTCACTTTTTGCATAATGTCAACATAAAAAGAGTAATGGGAGCAAAAATAAACAACCAGAAGATATTCTTAGATATTTTAAACCATTTGTTTCTTTATCATTATTGTGTCATTGGCGTTATCATATGGACCGCCAACTGTCTTAGAAGAAGAGAGAGTAATGCCTGATTTTTTTGCGGGTTGAAAAATTCGACTAGTCAGTTAACAGAATAAAAATAACAGAACGATGAATATCGCCAAAGAACTTGGGTTATTTTTTAATAATATGAAAGTCGTACCAGTCGAGTGAAACTTATTACGGCTTTAATGGCGAGCGATTTGCGTTCTCCATTTCAATTAAAAACTTGATAACTCCTACAGTAAATCATTGAATAAACGATTGCAGCTATACAATTTCTGTTATAAATTATTCGACCTCATAATATTAATATTATTTATGAATGAATCGTATTTCGCATATTCATCAACGGACAGTAAACTGTTGGTTCAGGTGATAAATATAAGGTTTATTGAAGTATATTGTATGGCAAATCACGTCTTTTGCGTAGAAAATATTATTATAAAATAAAATTTAATTCAAACTTTTATTATAATATAAAAAAATAAAATTTCTGATGAACTATACTTGTTAAATTATAGGTTTTATTTTATTTTTTAGTGTTCTAATATATCTGAGAGATTATTAAAATGTCACTTCAATTAGTTTTTATGCAAAACGTAATGAAGAAATTCCTATCAACAGTTGTCATAATAATTCAATTTGTGTACCTAGGATCAGAGTGATTGATTTTTTCGTGTCGTTTTAAACTTTGCAGACTAACGTTTTCATACTTGTAGAGGTGGGTGACCTTATCTCGCACCCACCATTTTGCAGTAATTCAAAACCTGTTCACCTTTTTTTATATTTGGAAGATTAATAATAATACTTATTGCATGTAAGTTAAAGGAGAAAACAGATATTATATTCAAATAAAAAATAAACTGCTATGTATTTACGCAAATAGTTATAATAAAACCCTTTTTCTTTTCTTTTTAAATATAAAATTTACACATGACAATCTAAATTTCCACCGCTTCTCCTTGAAATGAAAACAAAATCGTGGTTAATGACTCGATTTCTATTGTAATATCCAATGGCAACGTAAAACTTATTTTAAACACAAAGGGCCGTTGAACAATAAAACTTGGATAGCAACACCTCTCTCGTTTATTGCACTAGAGAAATCATTTACAATATCACTTACCGTCAAGTGAACGGCTTTTTTGTTTTCCTTCTATGATTTTGTCATTTCCTCTCTTCATACCCAATAATAAAAGGGTTAGTCGCTTACCTGTATCGCGTACCTTACCGAACAACGTCAAATAAGTAAGGTAATCGGGAAAAGTATTCTAGACTATGCACAAAGACACAAGCTATCGTTATTGCAAGACAATAGCCGTCTCTGAATCAGAACACAGGCACGCCGGCATTTGAACACAAGTAGAGCGAGCGGTCGTCTGCATGCCATGCGTAGAGCTCACACATATGTTGGCGCTGGTCGGTAATTATCGAGAGAATCATGGATATGTCCAAACGGAAAGTCCAAGTCGGGAGAGAGACCCTGGTGAGGTAATCTGTTTATGCTGATGTGTGTAAAGAACGGCTTTGTACGATATATTTGGTGCAAATAAAAATAATGACAAAGCGGTATATTTTAATGCGAAACTATCACCCAGTTTCCGAAAGCGCAATCAATTTTAATTTACGATAAATCTCTTGTCAATCGTTGTTTAACATGATCTGAGTTGCTAGAACGTCTGAAAACAACATTGATTTTGATTTGCAATTAGTCACTGATTAACGGACAATCAACAGAAAATCGAGTTTCTGAAAGCGTTTTTCGGTGGTCAACGAGTTGTCAAAAGTTTTATTATGTAATCTGTCAATTTGGACGATCAATCTTTGGTTAAAAATGTAATTTATCAAAAATCTTAGTTTTTATTAAAAATAAACATAATTCCCTAATACGTTGTTAGGACATTCATGTGTTCTATTACCTATTTATTATTTATTATTATGCGAACATATCATGCGATTAGAAAAAATACAAAATGCAATTCAAAAGTTAATAAATAATATGCATTCTTTCTTTTTATAATACTCTTGTTTCTTATGGATAAAAGTTAATTTTTTTCACGTTTCTGTAAAGTTTTTTCTTGACATTTTTAATATAAATTAAATTTTATTATAGCTTGGATTTTTACGTTGGCAATCACACGGTGACAGGACTGGATAGTGACGTTAATTTAAGTTTTGTTTAAAAAGGGACAGCTATACAATAGAAAGAGTTAGTTGAAGTAAATCGTTCATTTCATTCATTATCATTGGTTATACAGTGATTAGCTAATTTTTCTTGAACAAACCTTCCAGAAACCCAAGGCAGTTTAACAAGAGATTAACAGCTGATCATTTTTGACATAGTGTTATGTGATTGCTGCTTTGATTGGCCTTTCCGAAACTGGGCATATGGGAAGAATTATTATAAATACTGGGAAGAATTATTTGTATAATAATCCATTTAGATGGAACCCATATAGGGTTTGAATAAAAGCTCACACCGATATTTGTATTCATTATCGACGTTACCATATATTACAATTAAGTACTTTATCACAAACGCTGCAGGGTTAAAGTGAAAACTGTTTATTATATATATACTCACTTAACAATTGCTCTCTGTTTTACACAAAGCAATTTTGCTTTGTAAAAATTCGGCTTCTTGAGTCAATACCGCATCGGAATAAACGTAAAACTTCAAAGGTTAATGAATTTACGAGATCTCTTTTTTTTTTCTTTAAACTTTTTAAAGCCTCATTTTCATCGGTCGATATACACAAATTTCTTTACATTTATATACAAAAATTCGTTCACTCATCGCATGCGGAATATGGTCTCATGTACACTCGTCTCTTACAACGCGAATGCTCTCCAAATAGTCCAGTGAAAAAAGATCTTTAAAGGCGTTCCTTATCGCATGCCTTTTGAGAAATCTCACGCATTCTATACGATCTCACTTATTGATGAATAATAAGCCGCCCTGAAGCAATAGCTAATAGCCTGTCGCGTTCGTAAGAGACAATTCCCCTTCCTGTCAATCTGATCGTAAAACAATTTGCGAGTTCCTTATCTCTTAAAGTACGAAAGCACGTTCTAAAGGTCACTCCTCGACCGTCCTTGCCGCATATGGTCAGGTCTTCGCGACGCAAACACTAGTACATGCGTGTTTCACGTGCAACATATAATGAAGCTTGTAGCGATTGACACAACGTCTATAATTGTATATCGGTCATTAAACTCTGTTGATGTATGTAACTTTTTTGAATGCTACACCGATACGAGCTCTTTCGGTACGCTAATGGTATTAATTCTTAAATTAATTATCAATGGTTTACATGATATACGAATGATCTGCGGTAATGAGGGTAGAGATTTTTGTTGGTAAGATATTTTTTTATCTATAAAAACAATAACCACCATTCTAAGATACTTAACAATCTTATTGACAAATACGATTCGTTAAAAAGGAACACTATGAGTATTATTTATGAAAGAAAAAAAAACTATACATATATTATGAAGAAATAATGAAGTCAAGGTCATTAGTCAGCCACTTAAATAAAAGACAAACGCGCTGGATAGGCGAGTTTTCGTCCGTTTGCCACAAGCAAAGCATTGATTGAGCGTTCAAAGTAGAAAAAGCTGGAGCGGTATGTATACGCAAGTATACAAAGTATAGATGTCATATGAAATTATTAAAAATAATAATGAAGTTGTATACATTATGCATAATTTTATATAAATCTAGGAAAAAATAATGTCCGTTCAGCAGGTACGACTGCGCTACAAAAGCACAAGTTATAATTTCTTTTGTTTTAGAAACACTGCCCTCACGGTATGACACCATTATCCTGTGTTGATAGAGCATTTTACAAACATGAATTACACATGGACAAACACCCAAATTGGAAATAATCGTCTGTCTGTCGCACAAATAGTTGTACCGTGTGGGAATCGAACCCGCGATCGGTTGCGCCGTTTTGTCTTTAGTTCGTCATTTTCAACCGACTACAAAACAGGAGGAGGTTCTCAATTCTACTGTCGTTTTTTATGTTTGTTACCTCATTACTCTAACCAACTCAACCAGTCGAACCGATTTTGATGATTCTTTGTTTGAAAGCTAGTGATTCCCACGTGGTCCCATGTTATTTTCATTGGTATAGGATCTTTGGCTCGGGAGGTACTTAGGGAACAACTGAAAATCGATTATAAAATTAATACAGAGCGAGATATTTGAAGTCGATTTTGTTTCTCGTTAATAAAAGTGGACTTGTCTTAAGCAAATCTGGAACCGCTTAACATCGGGCCCATAAAAAACGCGTACGTTTCAACAGCGCGGCTTCCCGTTTGATGAGGAGGAGGGTTCGGGCGCTTGGAGCGAGCTAGCGGCGCGGCACCCGGATATAGCGGCGCGCCTGCGACAGCGGCCGGCCACGTGGGCCAGGAAACGGCGCCCCTCGAGCCAGGACGCCACAGACGGTAAGAGACCAGTGTTGGTGGCTAAACTTGTTGCCATCGAAAATTTTTTTATGTGAAAAGTTGCCAAGCGAGCAGGTGGTTCACCAGATGTTAAGTGAATACCACCGCCCTGCATCTGCTACACTCGAGGGTTTACAGATGCGTTGACAACCTTTTGAAAATTGGGCTTAAACCTTTTGACATAGTCGAATTGGGGACCTCTGACGATGGACTTAGAACTAATCTAAAGTATTACTCTTTCGAGACAATAGTGGTAGGGCCACGCGACAGTTTTCGTTGTTGCACGAATGAGCAGGTCCGTCCGAGTTAGTGCCACGACCTCACAGAAGACCGGCGTGAAGTAGAAGTGTAGTAGCACTTCTGCGTTTCGTCTGGTGGTCACTTAGTAAGAGGTGGCAACGCATCTGCAACCCTACGGTTGTGCAAATGTCCATGGGCATGCGGTAATCACTTAACATCAGGTGAACCGTCAGCTCGTTTGCCACTTTCTCACAAAAAAGGATAGCTCGCTTTGGTCGAATCTACTATGAACCGAGGTTAGAACATGTTTCAATCATCTCAAATTACAAACGAGCAACGCATGCGCGGGGTCACAGATAATCTAGTAGACCTCGCTTACCAGAGTAAACGCAAAATTATAATATTTCCAGTTAACAGCGGCCTTTTGTAAAGCCGTGGTACTACTCCGGATGAGTTTTCCAATTCGTGCTAAAGCAGAACTGCTGCGTGGTTCTACCACAATCAAGTACTACAAAAGATATTCTCAAAGACCACAAAACTGTCTTAACGCATAGATAGCATCAATGTTTTTCCTAACTCGACCAATTATGTTAAATAATCATTTATATTGGCAACAATCAACTGAATATTATTATTGACAACTTTGAGATTTAAATTTATAAAAGTGGGACTTTAGTCAACTTTATACTACTCTTAATACTTTATAACATTCTTAATGCCATTTTAAATTAAAATAATTTGCAATATGTTGTGAGTTTGAATAGGATATTCAGTAATTTTTTTATGACCGTTAAGATTTTAAAAGTAATTTAAATGGCAGGCACTCAATGTGGTGTTTAACATTTACAGGTTGTGTAAAGAGACTTTTGACGATTGCAGATTTCGAGGACAACTTCAGCGGCTTCGACAGGTTCCCGTTCGACGACATCCCTCCGGACTTCCGGGAGCACTTCCCCTCTCATTGGAACCGCAGGTTCGGTTCGCGGGAGGAGACAAATCAGCAGCGGCCGCCCTCGCCGCAGCCGCAGCCGCAGCCGCAGTCGCCGCAGCAGCAGAACACGGCCACACAGACCGAGCATCCGCCGGGGTCATCCGACGACGAGCAGACCCACTTGCCACAGTACGGACTGCGGAACACCGTAGACCTAGGGCAGAAGAGCCCCGCAGACCCCAGTCTGGTTGATGAGGACGACAGGAACCAGCGGTCTATGTCAGCACCCCCCGACAGTCGCGCGGCCGGACAGCAGCACGGTGCAAGCAAGATGAGCGGCCAAAACCACCAGGAGCACGCCCACCACCCGCACCCGGAGCAACAGTCCTCCAACGTGCGGCACATACCGATTTTCGTCGAGGGCAGGGACGAGCCCGTAATCAACAGATCCGTCGACCACGGCGCCCACTTTGGCGACACGAAACCGGCGTACGTACCACCGCCCCCACAGCCGCACATCGACAGAGACCAGTACTTTGCGGACGACGGCCCCGCTAACTTCCACCATCCGCCCAACTTCTCGAGGGCGTTCGGAACGCCCTTCAACAAAGGCTTCAGACAGGGACCACAGCCGTTCGTGCAGCAAAAGGTATACCCACAGACGGCATTCGCACGTGGCGCGTCGCCGCAGAGATCCCAGAGCCCGAAACCGCAAGTGCCTCCGGAAGAGCATTATGTGAAAGTGCCGGTACATCATGAACAATCTGCGCCGAGACCTGAAACTCCGTCCAGAGCACAGCAAAAGCAGCCTCCGCGCCAGACGACCCCTCCCCAGCGGCAGACCACTCCTCCACAGCAGCCTCCCCCGCAACAGCAGGCCCCACCACAACAGCAGGCCCCACCACAGCCCAAACCGCAGCCGCCCATGAACGATCCAATTACACAGATTCTGAACATACAAACGGACGTATTAAATCTAATGTCTGAAGTTGAAAACTTCACTGGTTCAAAGAAAGACAAAAAATACTTGTACCTAGATGAGATGCTCACAAGAAATCTCATAAAATTGGACAACATTGAAACCGACGGCAAAGAAAATATAAGACAGGCGAGGAAGGAAGCCATAAAATGCATTCAGAAGTGCATAGCGGTGTTAGAAGCCAAAGCAGAAAAGGGTAGCTTAGCTCTTTTACAAGACGTTGAAATGGCAAATTCTGATAATGTGAATCCCACAAATGACGAAAAAAATGTTGAAAATGGTGAAGTTGAAATGAAAGATGTCAGCAACGAACAGTCGGCTCCTGACTTCCAAATAGACCAAGAAAATGTTGAGCAACCAAAGGTAGAAATTAAAGACGACCAAAAGTCAAAGGAAACGATCGAAGCGCCAATAATAGCTGAAAGCACAGACATTGTTCAGCCACAAGTTGCAGACACACGACCCGAAACACAAACTAAAGAGAAGACTCCAGAGATCAAACCTGAAGAGCAAAAACAAACCGAAAAAGAAGCAAAAAGTCCCAAAAAGGGTATGAAGAACGTTAAGAAACGAGATAAAAGTAAGGACAAAAAAGATGCAACTAACGATAGTATTAAGGAAGAGCATATTCAAAAGAAAGACGAAACACCCGACGTCAAACAAGAAAAGGCAGAAGATAAAAAAGAGGAAAATATTGATGGGAAAAAAGATGTAGTTGCTGATCAGAAAAACGATGAAAAAATAGATAGTAAAGTGGAAGAGAAAAATTTAAATTCGGAACAGAAGAGTGATGGAAAGTTAGAGGAAATGCAAGTTGACGCTAAAGGTGATAAAGCGGAAGGGCAAACGATGGAGGTTGATAGTGCTGCTAGTCAATAAATTTAGCTTGCGTTAGTGAATTTTTTCATGTAGATAAACACAGCTATGAAGCATTTGCACGAAGCCACAATGTCTGCCTTTTCCTCTTCGCGTTAATTCGTTGTGTCTAATAACAAGGTGTTGAAATGTATTATTGTTTATGTTTGTAAATTTTAAGTTTTAACACCGAACTTCGTGTAAAAGACCGCTGTCCTTAGGATTTGAGGTGGTCTCCTCATATTTAAATCCTAATATTTAATAATTTATTGTTTATCAGTACTTGATAACAAATTTTCTCAATAAACTATATCAATTGAATGATGGTGTTTTAGTTATTGAAACAAATAATTGTATATAACTATGGCTTTATTACATTTTTTTTTTTTTTACTGTATTTGGTTCACTTTGCAGTGTTTCATATAAAACGGAAAATATAAATAAGCATTTATTTTAAATAAGATCACAGGGTTAGATATACTTAATAACATAATAGGTAATTCCTTCATATTTCTAAAAATACGCTATATAAAATATTTTAATAGCAGGACTATGATTATATTAAATATTCTAAACAAAAAATCATATTATATTACTTCCATTAAATCGAACAAACTGATCACTTAATAATGACCCGATACAGCAGACATTGAATTTAATAGACACATGACAAGTATCATTATAATGTTAAATAATAACAATCAATGGCTATAATACGCATGTTCCCTATCCTAATGGGTCACACCTAATTAAAACCAGACACTTGTATCAAGGAAGCTTATCGCTTATTTATGGTCTGACTGGTCTATCTACATATTCAAAATGCATAGGTTGTTTATAACAAAATTATTAGGTTAAGTACCCGCTATCGTAACAAACCTATTTATGGAATTTCCAAAGCAAAATCGACAATAATCTGTAAACATTAGAATACCTATGCACCAAGAAGACAATCATTTTGCAAAATATTTGGTAATGACAGTTTTCGCAAGTGATATAATAGAACCTACGCATATACACATATATGATTATATAACAATATCGATAACCTAAACCTATTTTGATCGACGATACACAAATGTGTGAAGTGTTTTTTTATGCGAAAAGTTGTCAAGCGAGGAGGCGGTTCACCTGATATTGACTACTGCCGCCCATGGACATCTATCTACAACAGCTGAGGGCTTGTAAATACGTTGACAATTCTTTGCTTTCTTTTTTATTTGAAAAACATTGCCTTTACTGCGGGATAATATTAGAGTATGAAGAACGTTTTACATATATGAACTGTGTCAGATGAAGCTTTAATAGTCTCGGGACTGAAAGCAAAAACATCAGTTAATACAAGAAGGAAGACGTATGAACTTCACGTAGACAAACAAAAACACAAAAATAGTTGTCCCGTGCGGTAATCGAACCCACGACCCCCGGCGCTGGATCCAATACCTTGGCAATTGCGCCACGGAGCCTCGACGACCTTTTAAAAAGTATTTCCGGGCAGCGTGAACAACACGTGAAAAACACACACAAAAAACGAGGTGACCATACATAGGAAGTCGATCGATGCAGGTGAATCAGGATCGTGCTTCGTGGCAGTCTGTGTGTGTGGCCTACGTTCGGCGGTGGAATCAGACAGGCTGCAACGATGATGACCAGCTACATCGCGTGAACCCAATTCTAGCCATTGCCCTACTCCCACTCCTTGAGCACCCTCTCCCAGTCCTCGTCGGCGATGAAGGGCCTGTCGATGCACGCGATCATGTACTCGCCGCAGAAGACGCACTCGCCCGCGACGATGTCGTCGATCTCGTTCCTCAGCGCCTCGCGCAGCGGCAGCCCGCTAGAGGTGACGGTCGCCAGTTCGATTCCGCTCAGCACGGACAGCTGCCGCTGCAGGTCCGCCAGCTTGCTGCGTTTCGCCGCGCCTGCACAAACGGACCGATTCTGTACCTGAGGTAAACAAGCATTCTGTGACAAAACACATTTTACAGTAAAAAAAGGATCAGCCTTTACATGTCCCACTGGTGGGCAAAGGCCTCTATACAGAGAGTATCAGGGCATAGTCCAACACGCGGCCCCACTACGGATTGGCGGACTTCACATATCTTCGAAATATTTTTTTTGTTATTATTTCGAAAATATGCAGGTTTCCTCACGATGTTTTCCTTCACCTGAGCACGTGATAATTCAGCACTTAAAATTGACAATTTCATTGGCACCAGGGGTCGAACTCAGGTTGCTCGAGTATATTAAATTAAAGGCGAGCTGCCCGGACACTGAGCTATCACGGCTAATTTTACAGGAAAGGCAAAAATGCGATGGGATGATAATTAGGCGTCGTACGACTTAATGCTTTATACTTTTATGTAGAATTTGTTCTTGCGATTTTAATGGTGTAAGAAAAATAATTTTGAAAAATGTGGAGTTACTATTGTATGCCTCCGAGGTACAGAATTGACAGGGGCGCGTTTTATCTAGGGCGAGTTGATTGACAAGAGCGAACGACGGAACTGAAGCGGCTGAGCGGCCAGTTCGTAACAGAAAACAAGTCAATAGTTGAAAAAAAAAACTAAAAGACCCCAACTGCGGTACGAGTTATTTATTTTATTACAAATTTTGGCGTCAAATATCCAAAAGTCAAGTCATTTTAATCTTTTATAATTTTCGCATAATCAGTGACATTCGCGCAATGGAGACTAATATAACGACATAGCATTATTCAAAATCGGGCCGGCCGTTTAGTTGTTACTAAGGACGTATGGACACACATACAAACAGGCCAAACGCATCACCATATTTTTTGGCTCCGCCGCAGTCTAGCTCAAAGTAAATATTCCTTCTTAATTTCATATCGAGTTGGCATTAAAAATGCTTTCTATTACCTATTCGCCCCCCCGATTCCCCCAGAGATCATGTTTTTACTGTATTAACTGGAACATTATTATTCGAAAATACTATTTTTACACATGGAAATAGTTTCGAAACTTGAAATCATAAATGCGATATTCCAAGTATTCCAACACACTGTGGTAAGGCCACGAAACTGTTCGCTGTTGCACGAATGGGCAGGTCCGTCCGGGTATGTACCACGACCTCACAGAAGACCGTGAGATTTTCGTCTGGTGCGTGAGGTAGCCGGGGCTCACTTTATTAAAAGGTGGCAACGCATCTGCAACCTTACGGGTCCATAGGCGCCGGTTATCACTTAACATCAGGTGAACCGCTAGCTCGCTTGCCGCCTTTGCACGCAAAAAAGACACTCAATGTTCAACACAAATCGCTTCTTTGTACAATCTGTGAAGAACCTCTGTGCAACCTAATAATACTATTACTGAACAGCTGATGTGGAATTCAAAAGCATCCCCACCTAGCGTGGGCTGTATCTCGGTCAGCAGACAGTCGCTGTGGAATCGGTGGGCGCACGGGAAGAGGTAGAAGGGGCGCAGGAGTAGGGCGATGTCGCAGAGGCAGCACGCGTCCGACACGGACACGATCACGCTGCGGTTGCGGAACGACTGGATCTCGGCGCGTACCTGTAATCATTCGACATGCCTTCACTACGAGACTAGTTTATGTATGTGCGTGTGAGTGCGTATGAATGAGCGTGAGCGTGAGTGCGTATCAATGAGCGTGAGTGTGAGTGCGTATGAATGAGTAAGTGCATAATTATGTATAAGTAATTATGTATAGTGCATAGGTGTGTCACACTTTCTTTATTCAATTTGGCTTATTTAAGCTCTTATTGAACGTCAAAAAATTTGTCCGGTCTGGAGAAGAACTAGCAAAAACGGTATTCTTCGAAAGTATAATAGAGCCTTGCTTTTAGGGTAGTTTTAACAAAATGTTTAATATTGTATACACTTTGTTTGTGGATGTCACCTATTTTATTCTAAAAGTTAATACGTCTACCAAGAAAAGTGTGTTAGGGCCGAATACTGAAACGTTACTTAAATATTTAAGGGCACCTTAAACATTTGAGCATCTCGTAAAAACTAAATTCGTCAAGTTAAGTTGTACGTAAACGCTACTCAGTGAAAATTTCGTATACTGAAACGCAACTTAAACGCTATTTCCCTGTCACACCAAGTGTCAAAACAAAATCTTATTATATGTAGTAAGTAAGAAACAAATACCATTTTAACTTTTAAGGGGATTTCAATTTCTATAATCTTAATTTTAAAATTTATCTTTCTAATCTATATATGTTAATTTTTATTCTATTTTAATTATTAAGAAATTTAATTCAAATTAACATTCCTTAATTTTGTTTGAAGATATTGTTTTTGACATTGCTTTCTTTTTGATTTTGTTTGGGTAATACCAGTTAAATAAGAAGTTGATGTTTTAGGTTTCTAATGTCCGCATAACACAAGATTCCGTATGTTTCAGATTTGAGAATTTATTTGAATATTACGAAATCATTGAGTTTTCGATGACTTTCGTGATCCGAGAGGGAAGATAACTGACGAAAGAGACTTTATTTTCACTGGAATATTAGCTTTAAAAATATTTAAGAGACCTCGTAACCACTCTCAGATCTAAAGGCTACTCAAGTCGTTTTGACGTTGGTTTGACAGCTAAATAGCGTTAAGTGGCGTTTCAGTAGTATTATATAATAATAATATATAATTTTCACTGAATAGCGTTTAAGTACAACTTAACTTATTAACTTAACGAATTTAGAGTTTAAGGGCTGCTCAGACGTTTAAGATGCCGTTAAATATTCGGCCCTTAGTGTGTGAAACTTTATTCAGTTCTATCCGGAGAGTGGCGCTGTATCCTAGGTTAAATATAAAACATTTTTTGGCCAATAAACATGTCCGTAATCTGTGCAGTGCTTTAAGAGCTATAATATCATTTAATGATACATCAATTAATAGCCATATTAAGACACAGAAGTATATACAAATTTTATAAAAGTGAATAGTGTAATCAACCAATCAAAACACTATAGAAACAATTGATGTTTTAAAATATGCAAATATCTCGCACTGTAAGGAAAGTTCACCATAATTATCAATTATGTACAAAAGATAACTCTTGTATCTTGTATTAACTGATGTTTTTGCTTTCAGTCCCGAGACTATTAAAGCTTCATCTGACGCAGAACCGGTGGGCTAGCCAGAACCCACGGGTTTGGGCCCTCCGCTGTGGGTAGGGCCACGCATGTGCTCATGCGTGCGTTTAACTATGGTGTGTCATCTAAGGGCCATCGAAGTCGCGATTCGGTCCGAAACCCCGATGGCCGTCGACTGTGCAATTAGCTAATCGGTGGCTGGGGGCGGTGAGAACCGCCCCGGAACGCGGAGGTACCTTGTGTACGCGTTGTGTTGGTCTCGCCGTGCTCGGAGGCGAGGGCGAACTAGTGTGTTTGTTGTTGCACTAACTGTGGCTGTAGTGTTATCCGGCGGGACCCCCGGCGGTGGGTCCGGCGTGTCTAAGTCCCCTTCCTCGACCGGGTTCAATGAGGACGTTTCGCGGGCGACGCTTGTTGACGTTCGCGTTTATGTCGGGTTGGTAATTTGCTGCGCTTACCACCAGAGGGTTGGGATGATGTTCGGCTCTATCGAAGAACCGTTTGGTCAGGTCTTTAAAATATTCGCGAATAGTCTGCAATCGCTGTGCAGATCGACGTTGCGTTAATGCCACTGCGCACCGGTTGCGCGGCGGATGAACTTATTTTGTAATATTTGCAACTTGTACAAGCGAGTAGGGTGCGTGTGGGCGAAGGTCATGCATGCGTAGGACATAATAGATCGTACGCAGGTCTTATATAATAATAATTTGTGCCTTAAGGGCCTTTTACTTTTAGATAACTCACGCATTCGGCCGATTTCGATGCGTCCTCCATTTCAGCCTTTAGCTCCTCTATCTGCGTATTGTATTCCTGTGGCACATACAAAACTCCATTAAATAATTCAAATGTTATTAAGAAAATCAATAAGAATATAAAACTTTTGACCAAAGAGTACAATACTTTGTTCTTTCTCTCTAAAAGGGCAGATTTTTGAAGTTCCAATTATACAAATGTGGACAACATTATATTTCAAATGAAGTAAAAAAATTTCAAGACTTAAATCTGATGATCATGTTTTGACTGTTTTTAAGTAGCAAACATTGCTGTTTAAATAAATAAATCATCACTACATACTATAAAACAAAGTCATTCCGCTGTCTGTCTGTCCCTATATATGCTTAGATCTTTAAAACTATTCAACGGATTTTGATGCGGTTTTCTTTAATAGATAGAGTGATTCAAGAGGAAGGTTTATATATACACACTGATAATTTTAGAGGTTTTTAATGCGATGTCGAAAACAAACATTCTACATTGCGCCCGAGCGGGTTGCTAGTAAGACATAATAGGATTTACCTGCAATGATTGACAGATAGGTTCTCTGAAATGATCTATGGTGACCACATCGCTGAAGAAGGGAAGGATGTCTTCGATTTTGATAAGCGGACACTCCTCGAGCAGACTCATTGCCTCCTTTAAGTCCTGGTTTTTCATGATGACGTGCTCAGCTGATATGAAACCACTTTTTAGGATTATGTATAGAAGTAAAATATAAAAGTAACAATAAAATAATAGATATCTTTCTTGGGGCTGCTGTTATATCTCAAAGAACTTAAATTTTCATTCAACTAATGGAAGTCATTAACTATTATTATGCTAAAGGAATATTTTAAAATTAATGATTGAATAAATATTTTCAGAACATTTTTACACAACGTTGTCGAGTTCCAAACTAAGCAAAGCTTCTAGTATGAGCCTACTAGTACCAGGTAACTGACTATTGTCTTCTCGTCTGAGTAAGGTAGCCTGGGCCCACATTTTTAAAGGTGATAACACATTTGCAACCAAGCGGAAAACTCTTTGTCAATGATGTTTTCGCTTTCAACTCATACGCATACATACATTTAAGCGCATACGTACAACATAACACTTAACCGCGACAATTATCTTGTTAGGTTACTAATAAAAATGGGTACCAATGGTCAACCAGAGGCGGCGCTGCATTTCCGTCTCCTCTGGCAGACTGGCCACACTCTTGGCCAACGACACGTCGACGTCCAGCGCCAACTCCACGGCTGCCTCCCACAGACCCAGAAGTGCTGATAGCTTCACACAGGCTTCTAAGAGACCCTTCTCGTGGCACAGTCTGCAATAAAAACCCCCAAAGATGCTCTAAAGACTGTAACAAATTACTTCAGTCTAAATCGCCCAAAAACGACGCTTAGAATTCATGAAAAAAATTAAAATAAACGCGCGTATAGTGCCGGTTGGCAAAAATTAGTTTTTTTTTTAATGTAAACAGTTGCCAAACGAGCAGATGGTTCACCTGATGTTAAGTGAATACCGCCGCCCATGGACATCTGCTTCACCCGAGGGTATGCAGATGCGTTGACAACCTGTTTGAAAATTGGGCTCCGGCTACCTCACTCACCAGACGAAACGCGAAAGTATTATACTTCCACTTTACGCCGGTATTCTGTGAGGTCGTGGTACTTACCCGACGAGCCTGCCCATTCGTGCAACAGCCGAGGCTGCTGCGTGGCCCTACCACCGTTGAAGTTTCTTACTATTGATTTAAGCGAATATTGTACATTGTTTATTTAATGGTTCGTACACAGATTAAATACTTGGCTTAAAAAAATATATTTGCGGCAATACTTGATTCAAAATCCACATTTCAATTGAGGACAAAATATGGTTATTAGAATATAAAAAACATGTCTTGCAGTATGCAAAATCTCTCACCTCAAGGCGTAATGGACGTCGAAATTCACCAGGGCCAGGTCCTGACCCTGCCTCGACAGATACCTCATGAGTGCGGGCTCGTCCTTCTCGGCGTACAAGGTCAACAGGTAATTGTGTATCGCCTTGTCTTTCACGTTGAAGTTCTGCAGCATGAACTCGAGGTATCTTATTATTTCGGACACGTGCTCTTCGTCGTTTTCGCAGGCGAGAAACGCAGGCAGCAACTTTGAGGGGACCAGCCTAGGGCCTTGTGCTATGAGAGCATTGACCATTTGCTTGGGTATGTCCTCCATTAGCATCGGCGCGAACTGGTAGTACAAGTCCGGCCTCTGCAGGCCCTGGAGGATTTTCAACGCCTCCAAAAACGACTTCTTGTGGATGTTCTGCTCTATGACGTTCTCGTAGTCCTCGTTTATGATTGTCAGCTTGATCAGATTCTGCTTATCGCCGTGGGAGGACATCAGGTCATATATGACCGACTTCACGTGCTGCATGCACTTGACCACTTTCGGTTGGAGAAGGAACACTTCGAAGTCGCTCTGTATCTGGTGGAACTCCTGAGAGTCCTCTTTGCCAGTGCGCCGTAGCGTACCGAGCTGAGAAAGGTACAACTCCGTCATCCATATTACGATCATCGATATCAACGTCTTGTCGTCATCGTTTAGGGCGTCCAATCGCCTGGACAGGTAGACCTTCAACGCGTTGACCTGATCCACTTCCAGAAACTTGAGGCAGACAGTCTCGAAGCTGCTTTGGGTGTCTGCGAATGTCTCGGCGCTCTTCTCGTAGTCCCCTTTCGAGAAAAGCAATCCGGCCTGTTTCACGTTAATTATGTCTATGAAGGCCGGATTGTTGTGGCAGTACTCCTTGGCCAGATCGAACTCCTCCTTATCCGAATAAATCGACCAAACGTTTCTCTCCTCACGGATGACCTTGTATCGGAATACAGCCTTATCTGTGACCGCCCAGATAGTCCTGCGAACCGGATCTTTAACAATATTTTTCAGTTTCCCATGCGCTTCGGAGTAGGTATCTTGGTAGACTAGCTCTTGGTTTAGAAGCGATACAGCTTTAACTTTGTCAGAGTACATCAGAATTGCATGGAACTCTGTTAGCACAAAAGCGAGCGGCGTCTTGTCCCCAGGCTCTATTTTCTCAGGAGTTTTATCTTTAGCATCACCCTTTTCAGGTGGATAATTTATCAGCTCACCTTGGGTAAACAGCGAATTTGAGTTTTGCTGGGATGTTGGATCTAACTGCAAGATAAAAATATACATTCATTAAATAAACAGCGAAAGAATATTTTTCAAATTACGTATTTTACGTTGATGCACACCTGGCCGTAAAAAATTCCCGGTTCCGTCAGCCACGCGAATGTCTTCGGCGTGTCCGTCTTGTCAAAATAAAACTGAAGCCTGGAGTACTTCAAAGTTGACGGAATCTCCTGGAAACCTGTTTCCGGGATGGTAAGGTACGCGTGGAATATCGTCTGCAGTGAAGGCTTGTTGTCCGTGAAGACGGCGTGTCCTATAAACTGGTACAGTCTGGTCGGCGTTGTGACGAATATGAAATACTTCGTTGTACTGTTCACACGATGGAATTGGATACCGGTTATCGGTGTTTCAGTTCCTTTACCAATATCGAAGATCTAAATTCAAAAGAACATATACATTACATAAATTTAAGAAAAACCCATTTAGAGACATGCAGGTAAAGCTGAAAAGTGCATTATTGATAGTAGTTATAAATGTGTAAAACAAATCACATGCTGCATCTCACCAATAAAGTTGGTCAATCTGAAATTGTGACTTTAGTATAATTTTATCACTCTTTCAGAGAATGCAACTTTGTCTACAAAATTATACCATACAAAACTATTAAGGAAACATTGTAACAAAAAGATGATAAAAATAAGATTAAATAAATAAAAACGGGGAAAAGAATTACCAGTCCATCAACTTCCTTGCCTCCATAAAGAGGTAAGTAATTTGGCAGCTTGAGTAAAAAAACAGACAAAACAAGTTTAAATATATGATTATACATATGGTTTTTAAAACAAGAAATAAAATTAAATATGAACTATTAGGTTTATCAGAATAGCTGGCAAATATTTTGCCTGTACTTGTATGTAGTGAACAACACAGGTTCACCTTATTTTATATCCCATTTGTGATGAGTTGCAGTAGGATTACATAAAACTTGATAGCACATGTCATCTTGGTCTAACACAACACAAATTTCAACAAAATGTTAATTTGAAGTGTTTGTAACACTAGCTTTGAAATGTTGCTCACTGTATGACGGGAGGTATCTGATAGAACTGTAAACTATGGTTATATGCTCACATACCTGCCTCCAGTACTGCTGACTGCCAGAGAACATTTTGTCATTATCAGCCTCTAATTCAGTCTCTAATATATGACCTTGTGAGGTTCCCAGCAGTATGGGTCCAGTGGTGGAGGTGGATTTATTTTCATAATTCCAACCCACCTCTGTAACCTCATAATTTCTGGATTTGCTAACTGATTTGAGCTTACTCCGAGCTCGATGGAGGTACACAAGCTCAGGATTTCCATCTTTATTCCTGGGAGATAAGGCCAGTAGGAGATGCTGTCCAAGTGGATCCAAGAAGATGTTAGACAGCTTTGTGTTTGGTTGTACAAATTTTGCATAGTGAATTTCTGAAAAGCACTTCAACTTAGTTAAATACTCATTTCACTATAAGAATATTTCAAATGAATCCATGTTGAATACAAATGTTTATATATAAACACAACAGCAATAAAAATTAATTAAAATAGTTGATGTGAGGGGTGAACTGATAATGTTATCAGTTTATAAAAACTAGTTAGAGTAACGTAAAAAAATTAAAATAGGAAGTATACATATGTACACAAAATAGAAATTGGAAGGTCACTTATATAAGACCAAATATAGAAGGAGGGGAAGGAAGTCATAGAAACTCCCTGAAGGGGAATTCGCCAGAAAAGCATAGCTTTTTTTTTTAAAAAGCAAATATTTATTTTTGGATTATACTAATAAAAGCTTTAAAGTCGGTAATTTTGGGAGTGGAGGGTAAGAGAAGTGGCCACCATCTGAGGTAGGGAAGTAAGAACCAGTACTTCTGCCTTATCTCTGGCACAGCAGAACCACTGTTCTCACGCCTTTGCATAACAAAGCCACAGGCGATCACACTCCTATCCCAAGATGCCTGCACCTTTGTCACTTTGCAAACAAACTTTGTTTGTTTTGACACACAGATTTGACAGATTTGAACAAATTCTATAGTGTAGTTAAGTTAACAAATCTGAATGGCATGTAGTCTTTTTTAATAACATATGTCGAGGATACCTATCCTCCCCCTCCCATCCCTCAATTTGACGGACGTCAATGGAAAGTTGTACCAAAAATTATGCATTTGAAACATTAAAAATTTTAACAAAACATTAGGAATTTTTAAGAATGAAAGAACATAGTATTTAATTCTGAATAAGTTATTTTTCGAAAAATTATGGCTTTTTATTGAAGACCTATTATTTCATATTGTGAGTTAATATACAAAATATTCATTTGAATTTAGAATTTTTAAGATTGAAAGAAAATGACATTTAATTCTGAATAGGTTATTGTTAGAAAATTTGTGGCTTATTATTGAAGACCTATTATTTTATATTGTAAGTTAATATACAAAATATTCATTTGAGATCTGTTCACTGGTGTAATTATAGATTACATACAGTCCAATAAAACACATACCTTCATGCTGGTCAGGCATTTTTAAATCCAACCGAAAAAGTTTTCCATTGGCCATGGCAAGGACCAAATAGTCACTTGCAACTGCAACATGTGTGATCAGATCTGATGGATTAAAGTTCATCTTCTGTTTCGAAAACATAGGCGTGTTGTCATCCATTTGCATGTTTATATATCCCGAAGATGTCATAGGCTCAGAAACGGGTGGAGCCCGCTGGGAAATTTGTGAAGCTTGCTCAAATTGATCGAATATCGATGTCATTTTGTCTTTTCTTTGCTTGAGGCTTTCTTTATATCAAGTACAGAAAAGACAGAAAGTTAATTTCCTTTTAAAATGTTCTTGCTACACGTACAAAAAAATCTACCGATTCAAGATATGAAAAAGTATCAGATGTATAATTTTCAGGTAGATTATAATATGTAATGATGAAAGAAACTATCTAATATTAAAATTTACAAAATATTGTCTTCACTTCAATCTTTCTGACAACAAAAATAACAAGTGTAATAATTATTTTTCTAAGTGAGAAAAGTCGTAAAATTTCTGCCAAAGCAATGTCACAATTAAAAACATTTTTAAACCTAAGTAATTTATGCAACTTGTTTAAAACTATTATTATACTAATTTTATTAAATTTTTTGTATTCCGAACTGAATGTAGTTCTTGTAATAGCTTTTAGAAAATATTAAGTATAATGTATACACCATGTATTCGTCATGTGTACTAAACCATCGTTAATCAAATATCAGGTCTAGTGGTGGGCGATACATATCGTATCTGATATGAAAACTAGATATTAGTACAATATCCGAATATCGCTTACTGGCTCGTTCAATATCTATGTATTTTACAATATCTGATATTTCCGAAATCTGATGTACCGTGCTCGCTCGCTATACCGACACGAATCGCGATATCATACGCATTTGCCACAATATCTGATTTTTAAACAGATTTCGAGAGACAAAGCGCGTGAGATACAAATACTCACTAGTTAGAGCGGGACGGCAAGCAATGCACGATATCAGATTTCGAGCGACAAAGCGCGTGAGATATAAATACTCACTAGTTAGAGCGGGACGGCAAGCAATGCACGATATCAGATTTTTAAACAGATTTTGAGCGACAAAGCGCGTGAGATACAAATATTACACTAGTTAGAGCAGTACGGCAAGCAAGGCACAATATCAGATTTTTAAACAGATATTATGAATAAGTTAAGTAATTTTGAATCTTAAAGCCATGCAAATAAGATCCGTTTCAATTAAATACTAATCATGGTATCAACGATTACTACAACGATATTATTAAGTATATTTTTATTGTTTTGTTTAGCCTTGAGCCGTAACGGACGACAAAGCGCGTAGTTAAGTAATTTTGAATCTTAACAGCATGGAAAAAAATTTCTGTTGCATTTAAATACGAATTACGGTATTAACGATGTCTTTAAATTTTGTTTAGCCTTGAGTTGGATTGCATTGGTACCTAGCACGTAATAGTAAGGGATGCCAACTTACTACTTAAGAATTTTCTGCCTAAAAAAATATAATTTAATTAGTAATAGTGCTGTGCTGCTTGGGTGGAAATCAGACCAAGGCTTATGTGCTTTGTGTGTATGTTTTAAATTCTTCCGCCCTAAGTTATAATACTGAATGTATTATTTCTTACACAAATTATAAAAATATTGTCACTCATGATTGCGTGTTCTAAGAATATGTTAAACTCAATTATTTTAAGCGATATATAATATGTTGAAATAAATCATTTTTATATTACTTCAATTTCTATTTTTAATGAAATTTATTTTTTTTATTATTATTATTATTATTATTATTATTTAGATTTCAAGGTGGATACGGGACCGTAAAATATCTAGATATTAAAATACATAGTTTCGAAATCTGATATTTGAAATCGAAATCTGATTCAGATACGGTACTCAGAAAAAGCGATACGACCCATCTCTAATCAGGTCTATTGCGACTATATAAACTTGATCTCAAATTGTAAGTAAATAATAATAATAATAGGCAATTATTTCTATCCAAAAACAATACGCAAAGAAAAAGAATAAAATATAGTTTGTGAGAGTTGGTACTTTTACTTTTTTTTATTCTCACGTGTATTACATATCACCAGGAACTGTCTTTGCACGACTGAATTACTGAAAAGTGCTTTCTGTTATGAATACTTAAAAGATGTTATATAGGGTTTTCTTTTCTAAGTGTATCCATATTTATTTATTAAATTCTTGACATAAATAATGTTATAAAAAAATGATAAATATTTAAAATTACTCGTAAATAATTAATTACATTCATTTGAACTTATCTCGAAACGTGCGTGATTTATATGCAATTCATTTATTTACGCGCGATCATTAAATTATAATAGTTTATTAAATATTCAATTATAGGCATAGGCAAATGCAAAAGAACATCGATATGTATCGTATCGATATTTTAGACAATAGAAATAAATGCAGAGTAAAAGATATGGCTTATGATATTTCGATATATCGATATTGTCAATTTGCAAATTACCTACTTGTCAAAATATTTGAACGGGAATATTTTATTTTTATATGAAAAGTTCCAAGCGAGCATACGGTTCACCTGATGTTAAGTGAATACCGCCACCCATGGACATTTGCTACACCTGATGGTTCCGATGCCTTGACAACCTATTGAAATTTGGGCTACGGAAACCCCACTCACCAGACGAAACGCGAAAGTATTATACTTCCACTTTACGCCGGTCTTCTGTGAGGTCGTGGTACTTACCCGAACGAGCCCGCCCATTCATAAAACAGCCGAGGGTACTGCGTGGCCATACCATCGGAGAAAACATATTTGACCGTTTTTTTAGGTTAATTTATTGTTAAAATACGTATTTATATTCATAGAAATAGAAAGGATATTTGTGTTTATAGAAATGGAAAGGATATTTTTTTAAAAAGAACTTAGTGGCCAGCGAGTCAAACCACGTAAAGTTTAATTACAATTCTAAGTAACCGATACGAGCGTTATTAATTCGGGTAGAGCTTCCGCACGCTATAACGGCTCACGAGAAAGTCCCGCGAACACGCCGAGCACTGTTACCTATACAGACCGTTGCAGTGTGCTACTACCATCCTATCTTCCAACAATATAATATCAATTCAATGAATCAGTCTGTAATGACGTGATCTTTACTAGATCTATGTTCTGTGACATAGTGACATTCGAGCAGTCGGTCTGTCACTGTCGTGAGCCGTCTGTCAAGTGTCACTTGTCAGTAAGGTCAGTGCAGTGACAGTGAGTCAGCTCAGTCTGTGTTTTGTTGTTTTTGGCGGAATATGAATTATATATATTAAGATTAAAAGTTTTGAGTTCTTTATAAATATAATATATTAATAAGGAAATTCGTTTAAAGATTTCGATTTCTTTTAATATAATTATTAAAGACACAAGTCATTGTGGATAAAAATTTAAACCACGTTAAGTCTTAAATTCCACCGGGCCTTGTTTAACCTTGATTTTATCACTATCATTTAAATACGATTTTTGCAATTGAGCTAGTTTTGTGATACTTAACTACCTATACGCATCTTATCATGGCTACGAATGCGCTATTTAAATCAGCCAAGTTATCTTGTGAGTATGATTAAATTCAAATTATTTGTTTTTACATATTTAACATTGAATTGAAAAGCAAATGTTTTAAAATCCTAAGCATAAGTATAAATCTGGCTTTGCTTAGTATACCATAATTCCAGTATTTCTTTAAGAATGTTATATATTTTATTTTTATTTAATGATCTATTAGTATTATTAATATAATGTTGGCTCCCAATTTTCTGCCTTAATATATGTTGTAGTTAATTTTATTGTCTTCAATAAAACAATTTTATCTCTGCTCATATCTACAAATAATTATTTAATGTTGTCCTTCTAGTTTGCACCCTACAATATGTGAAGAAAGCTCTACCACAAGTACGCACATTTACATGCAAGCTGAACGAACAGCAGCAGGCCATCCAAGAGTTAGCAAGGGACTTTGCCAATGAGCAACTTAAGCCCAATGCTGCTAAATTAGACTTGGAAGGGAGATTTCCATTTGACCATGTGAGACTTTTATGATAATTTTATAGAATTATTGTATCCATCATTACCATAAGTAGGTTAACTGTAAGTCTATTTTTATTGAAGCTTATTTTTATTTTTTGTGAAAACAACAAACTTTTTGATGACCCCCCTTTATTAAGTACACACACAATGTTTCCTTAAGGATTAATTTTTATTTTTACTGCTAGTGTCTGCACTCACAATAAAATTTTAAATTGTGAATGTTTGTACATAAATGAACAAAAACCTTTGGCACTGCGGGATTTGAGCCTGCATCGAATGTTCTTTGTAAGGTGTTGCATGCTGTAAAGGAAGCACACTGAATGGTGCCAAGAATTGCTAAAATGCAATAAAAAGGATGCAGATGTTGAGTATTTCGCATTGTGAGGTTATTGGCTGCTTGGCTTAGTTAGGATTTTTTATTTATCTATAAAAAATTTATATTATCTCTTATTATCAGAAGGCAGGAAAAAATAAAAGAAAAAACCTAGTGTCAAAGTGCAGCCTATCCTCAGGAAGGATTCCTGCTTAAAGCCTAGCTAAATTAAGATAAAAAGATGGCACAATACTTTGTAACACTGCCTTTACAGTTTAAGTAAAATAAAAAGTTATTATTTATAATATGTTTATATTATTTATGATATATTTATATTATTTATAATAGTAACTTTTTATATTACTTAAACTGGAAAGACAATGTTATTTTTTATTTTATTATCTTTATGTTATTTTGTTATTGTATTATCTTTTTATCACAATTTAATTAGGAAGGATATATCCTTATAGCATGCATCGTGAAATAATATAAAATCCTTTGTATGTTGTATTACCAGTTATACTGGTTTTGAATTTGCATCACATACATTCGAAACTTGTTTTATTGAGTAGGTCAGCACCCTTAATCCCGTTCACAATTAAGGTAGTAATATAAACTTACGTAGCTGCTCTTATAAATTGAAAAAGTAGTAAGACACTAATAATAATAATTTATACAAAACTTTATAAAAACTTTATAATTTTAAGACATTTAAAAAAATTACTTATTTAGCTGAAATGTTTTCATATAAAATTGGCATTAACTGCTTAAATTTTTTTTAACCTTTAATTCGATTTTAGACTCTGTGACTGTAAACTATGTGTTCTTAGTCATAAGTCATGTATTGAGTTTTAGTGAGTAATAGTTTACTGACTTTTAGATGGAGAGTCATGTATTGAGTTTTAGTGAGTAATAGTTTACTGACTTTTAGATGGAGAGCTATCTATGACTATATTAAGGACATTAATTTGGTTTCTGTTATATAATAATAATAATAATAAATATTCTTTATTGCACACCAAAATGAAATATACAAAAACAAAACCTTAAAGTTTAAATGATAGGTACAATGGGCGGCCTTATTACTAAAAGTAATTTCTTCCAGGCAACCTTTGGATAGATTGGAATAAATTAAGGAATAAAAGGTGTGGGTTAATTTAATGAAGGAATTAAATAATATCGTAAGTACAATAAAAGAGAGAAAAATAATAATAATAAGACAAACATGTTAGTTAATAAGTATATATGTATCTGCAAAAAGCTAACAATATATACGTATAAATACATACATATAAACATATACATACACACAAATAGATATATCATTTTTAAGAAATACAGTTATAGCGATAAGTAGTGATTCTTTACACGGTTTTTGAAAATAGTTATTGTCTGAGCGCGTTTTACTTCTAGAGGTAGATCATTCCAGAGTCGCGCACCCTGCACCATAAATGACCTACTCATGAACTTGGTTTTGTGTTTAGGAATTTTTAGCTCCAAATTTTCTGATGATCTCAGGGACTTAGAGTGGGAATTTGTATATTGCCCATATCATCATTATGGTTCAGTTTCCAAATCATGTTTATTACCATTTTGCAGTGAAATTTTTATCCTTATGTTATAATTTTAGACTGACTTTACAAATACTGTGTTCGCCTTTTCAATACAAAGATATTCAGATATATATATAATTGAGAATTATTTAACATAAATTATATTGGAAGATATTTTAATACATGCTGGGACTTAACTGCCTGTACAGGTTCTTCTGTACAGCCCTTATCAAAAAATGTGATAAATAACTATTTATTCCACATATAATTTGTGAGCACTTTTTAAACAAAAGTAAAATTTTTCATGTATGTAAGTATTCTGTTGTCCAGCAAGCGTTTACAGGAAACAAGAGAAAAGAATTTGCCTCAAATATTTATTCGAGTTGACTCTTTCACCATCAAATAGCATCTTCCCACATCTGATATTGGCTGCTCTTCAAGATTGCTTCCATCTTAGCCACTAACAAATTTTCCTTTCATTCCTAGGAATGTGACATACCTGTAACCCTGTTTGCTTAACATTATAAGTGTATACAATATAGTATGGATAAGCTGAAAAAGTTTCCAGTTGTAGGCTGCCAATAACAGGATGATTGCTGAATTGAAAAATGCATGTAGTTCTCTCAAGATTTGACTTGCAGCATATTGGAAATTTATTTATTAGAAAATATCGAAATTATTAAAAATATACTATTTCTTCAGAAATCACGTAATTTCGGTATTATATTAGATTTATGATTTACCACTAAATTTGGCATTTAAAAACTATATGAATAGATAACCTATATCATTATTTATCCATTTTATGTTCATTTCAAAATTTACTCGCCAGATTAAGTCTTCCTACAACCAGACTGCATAGAAATTCTTTTATGGGAAAATGTATAAGATTTTAGAAAAAAAATCTCAGAAAATGTATATATTGTGTCAATTGCTAAATTCAAAAAAATAGTAAAAGAATGTTTGTATGTTAAAGCCGTAATATGAGTGATTATTAAAATAATAGCACACTCTGGAAATGATCGCCCCAGGTGGACTTTAATATATTGTAACATGTTTTCACTGTCAAATAATGGTAAAAAACAATTGCCCCGTTGACTTTCTTTCTCCGATCTGGTCAGTGCCTTTTCTTTTCCTTACCATTGCTGATAGAATTTTTCAATCAATAACTAAGTGTAATGCTTCTATATTGAATAAAGATATTTCAATCTCAATGAGCTAATAATGCTCAAAACCCTTTGTTTACGGAAATGCACGGAATACTTAACAGGTTCAGGTACCACCTTTACGTTTCACAACCAGTGTGCATATAGCAAGCATTTGTTTATAAAAATATCAAAGGCAACTATGTTTTAATCAATAAAACATTGCTCTTATTTTAGTATAACATTATCCTAAGTTTTACATACACAAATTTCATGAAGACAAACACCCAGATCCGAGACAATTATCTGTGGGTCTCACAAGAACTTGTACCGTGTGGGAATCGAACCCACGGTCGCCTGTGTACGATACTGTGTCCTCGAAATTAACTCATAATTTAACATTCAACAATAACAATCTCAATTTGTATGGGCAATGTTTCTCAGCGCATTATTATTATTACGGATTATATTGGTACGGATCCACGTATCTTAAGTATTATATAGATAGGGACCGTTTGTTCTTTATGTAACAGATAAAGCATTTTTATTTTTTTATGTTATATTTTTACTGAGGTAGGGCCACGTAACAGCTTTCGCTATCGCACAAACGGGTGGGCTCGACCGGATGTTATGTTCACAGAAGACCTCTTTCACTTATAAAAGCATAAACATTTTAACTCGCATTGCACGAATTTATTAAACGTTTTGTATGCTAACCTACGGTTTTTTATCGCGATTTTTACCCATTTGAGCATCGATTGTCGCTGCCAAAAGACTTTAAATGATGATTAGTACTGCAAAGGACAGAACGAAAGACATCAAGTAAATTTTCTAAAGTCTGAATGCAAAACTAGGTTTCTTTTTATGTGAAAAACTACCAAGCGAGCAGATAGTTCACCTGATGTTAAATGAAAACAACGGCCCATGGACCTCTACAACTCTCGATGGCATTCTGATGCGACGACGACCTTTAAAAAGTGCCCTTTGATTACCTCACGAATTTTATCAACACAATTTTTTTATGTCTCATAATTTATTTATACACACCTATTTACTACGTTTTACATGTAAATTTACATGTAACTATTTTGCCCTCGTACTTATATTTCTTATACTGGCTAATGCAAAATTTTGAATAGATGTTAGACCAAAGCGGCTCTAAAAGTTTCAGTGGCAGGAAGTGTATAAGATGCAAATAACCCAATATTAGGTAACTTTGTAATACTGTTTTTTATAGTAGCTTCTTGAACAGTTGCGTCCGTGTGTGGCGGCTGACGACACGCAATGAATTCAAAGTAATACTTAAAATACGCCATGTGTAATCATGTCGTTATATTCGCAACAAGCAGAGACTGGTATAACCGTTTTAATTATTATATATATAATTGTTTTTGTATGGAGCATTATTTCTCAAATCACGCGTATTATTCGTGTTATTGAGTGGTGTACAATATTTTCAAACTAAAGTTATTCAAACTAAGCATATTGACGCCTTGACTTAGCGGTTTGGGATATAGGCCATTATACAGGATATAGGCTGCCCGCGATTCCAAATAGAGATGGGTTGCCAATGTTCTTACCGCCACATTACTTTTTCGCGAATATATATATCTAGTTATCTCTATCCATAGCATTTAGTAATAAGTTTTAGACTTTTATGTTTATGTCTTTATTGCGCAAATAACTGATAACCACTACTTGCATTTCCTCGATAACAACTCATCACTCAGCCAAGTGCCAGTCGGACTCGCGCCCGAATGTTTCTGTACCATTATCTATAAGAACGTCAAAAAATCATGTCTGTTGTTATAGCAGAAAGACATCATCTGTGAAAATTTCAACTGCTAGTTTTGATCTCTCGAACTTTACGTGTGTAATTTATTCTAAACGTTGCGTAATAATTGATATTATCATTACAAATTGGGCCGTCGCTTATTCACAGATTGTGTAATAGAATATTTTACAATAGGTCAATGTTATCTTCTCATTTAATTATTAATTATCTAAAAGTTGGTGACGTAGAGGATGTGGGATTAGTGATTGTTTTTTAGTGTCGAATAATATCTATGATTTTTTCCGATGCGGTAATTTTCTTATCAACTTTTAAGGCCCATTTACATGGTGCCAGTTTCTTGCCTGTTGTATACAATTAAATTGAAGCAATAAATGAGTTGCATGGTCTAAACTACAAATGGTCTAAACAATTATTGCGCGCAATTTATTGCATTCAATTATTGCTCTTGTATGTACAAGAAAATGGCATCGTGTAAATGGGCCTTTACTTGTGACTTAAGATTCAATTAAGGCAGATTCAAGAACGCATATCGGAAAATCAATTAAAATATCGGAACCCCCAACGTCCGATATTTTAATTGATTTTACAGAAGAATATCTATAAATCAATTATATATAGCAGCATGGAAGTTTAGAGCACCAGTCATTTCCACAAATCTTGGACCACAATGTTTTGTTCCACAATTATAACAGTCGTTTTCAATCATGGTTTCATATATGTATTCATTTATGTAGTCGGTCAATAGATTTGGTTATCAAATTGTATATTTTATTGTCATAGTGTCATAGATGATAATTTTTAAAAAATATCTTTATAGGATCAAAACGCATAAATGTTTTTGTTTTTCTGAATGCAGTGTCTCAAATCTACATATAGCATTAAGTAGCGAACAGCAGATGCGAAGTAACTTTATAAATTCATAATATTCACAGTCATGGAGTTGAAACTGTGTTACCCGGAAGACGTTATTTATCTAATAGGTGACTACTGTATTCGTAAATTTTAACTGCTCCATGTATCAAACATAATAGTTTTGCAAAAACATCACGAATATATTTCACTTGAAACTTGTGTTTAAAGTGATTGCATGTTCTTTTATGATATTCTGTGTATGGTTGCCGTTTGTCTGTATTGTTCATTCGAAATCGAGACCAATGAAT
Organism: Iphiclides podalirius; assembly: GCA_933534255.1. Classification (NCBI taxonomy): domain Eukaryota; kingdom Metazoa; phylum Arthropoda; class Insecta; order Lepidoptera; family Papilionidae; genus Iphiclides; species Iphiclides podalirius. The sequence continues at coordinate 2,739,492 of OW152822.1, read as the reverse complement.
ATTTTTTCGTAGTGTAAGGTCCAAATTATAAGCGTCCTCCACCCAACTAAAAAGTATTTTTGATAAAATCAATCACCGTTCACTTCTGGTGCTCTCTCATTCAGGTTTCAGTTGTGGCATCCAATTCATCAGTGATATGCAAAGGAACGGTTTTCACGTCCGGGTGCTCGCTTTCAATTCAATATGCAAGAGCAACCCGAGTTCAAATCAAAGTGCCGGCGCCAATGAAATTGTTAATTTTTAGTGCCGACTTATACATATGACGTGCTCAGAAAAAAACCGGTAAAGAAACCATCGTGAGGAGGTCTGCATATTTTCGAAATGATAACAAAAACATAGTTTCGAATATATGTGAAGCCCGCCAATCCGCAGCGTGGCCGTATTGGCTATACGCTAATGCCCTCTGTACGGAGGAGGCATTTACCCCGTAATGGTATATAGATAGCATTTACCCCGTAGTGGTATATACATAAGCTTTTACTTTACTTTAAAATTCTCTTACGACGGCGTTTTCATCAGATCAGAAGCCTGTCCCGTCTGGGCTTGATGGGGGCGGCAGTGGACGAGGAGTACGGGGGCCGCGGCCTGGACTACCTGTCCCTGGCCGTGGCAGTTGAGGAGCTGTCTCGCGGCTGCGCCAGCACCGGCATGATCATGTGCATCCACAACTTCCTCTACGCCAACCTGGTCAACGAGAAGGGCACGCCGGAGCAGAAGGAGGTCTTTCTGCGCGACTTCACCAGGGGCTCCATCGGATGCTTCGCGCTGAGCGAACCTGGTACACTTGACACGCTTTTGATGACCTCTTTAAATGTGCGAGCAGGTGTTTCACCTAATGTTGCAATGTTCAGCAATGATCCCCGTCTATGACTTTAAAAAAATTGGGCCCCGGTTACCTAATTGACCAGACGATATAAATATACCAGGGGGCTTTTCTAAGTTTATTTGTTTTATGTGAAAAGTTGCCAAACGAGTAGAAGGTTCACATGATGGTAAGTGAATACCGCCGCCCATGGACATCTGCTACACCCGAGGGTTACAGATGGGTTGGCAACCTTTTGAAAATCTGTAGTGTATCCATAAAAAAGTGTATCCATTTTTTATATTAAATTCTAAACATATATAATGTTATATAAAAATGATAAATATTTAAAATCACTCGTAGTTAATTAAATACATTCATTTGAACTTATCTCAAAAAGTGCGCGATTTATCGGCAACTCATTCATTTTACGTGCGATCATTCATAACTAACACGCACACAAGTTCGTTTCATAAGTATACGACGCATTTATGAATGACTACCGCATTGTCAACAAGTTCTGTTTTTTTGGGGAATGGAATAGCAATGTTTTTTTTTTTTTTTTTTTAAATAATAGTTTGTTTTCATTTCAATAAACGATTATACTACCGAGTTTGAACCTCCTGAATTTGGGCACCTTTAGAAAAGCCACCCTGTAGATATTTTCGGACGCATTTTTACACGTTCTAGAGACCCAAACTAAGCAACACTTGTGGGTACTAGATAACTGATAAACATACTTTTCTTTTGTAAATAAATACATAATTATACAATTATAAACAACCAGACACTGGAAAAACATGTTCAAATATATTTTCCAGTGGTGGAGATCGAACGCACTGGCGCATCTCATCTCTGGCGCCGAAGCCAATACCTTGACAACTGCGCCACGAAGTCATTATAAATAACAATTATTTCATCATTTCAATAGTCATTTTACCGCAGTTACTTTCCCGTCATTTGTTGATAACGTTGCATAGATTTGTAAGTTATTGATTTCAAAAATTTATTGTTTACTTTTCAACATGAGGCTAATCCAAAGGCAAATTTAATGCTAGTAAGTATTCTCTTCTGTTATTATATTTTTAATTAATTAACACCGCTTTAACTGAATTATGGAACACCGGTCTCTATATTGGGAAGCTAAATTCGAAACTTTCAAATCCCGTACTGTACAGTTTGACATTCGGCCGTTGCTTATCAATTTCTTCGTTTTATCAATTTTTATTCGCGATTTTCTTCATTTGATACCCTCTATGCTGCCATTGTCACGTTATCGTTTGGATCTTATATCTTGTCAATGTCTTAACTAAAGCCCCCTCGTGACATAAACTTGAACCACGTTATCATTAAAATGGCACCGCGACGACTGTAATCAACATTTACAATCTTTTTGTTTTATCCGCGAAACGGCAACATGGAAGTAACAAAACGATATTTGGATTGCTTATCGGTTAAACATAATTATTAACAAGCTGTCACGAGTACAGTTTTTGTCAGCGTAAATAGAGATTGCCATCCGATTCTTCACTTGGCACAAATATTTAAGACGGTCAGGAAATAGTTTTTTCCACATATGCTTACCTCACATCGATAAAATGATTAACACCATCAAAAAAACACTCCGAGTTAAACAAGAGCCATATATTATATTTACTATATTAAAAAATTTTCTTTTCAATTTTAATATTTTGCCGGAATTAAAGATCAATCAACCAAAGTCAACAAATCAACTGAAAATAAATTTTAAATGTTCACAATCCTGTTCTACTGGATTTGGAACTTCTTATCGTCATTGTTTCTTTGTTTTTTTTTTTTTTATAAAGATTTAAAACTTCAATACTTATAATTTTATTACAAATGTTAACTAGTTTCATTTATCAATAAAACCTAAATTAAAAACATTATTACACCTTGAGATGTTTTAATCAGAACGTATAAATTGAGTAACTGTAACCCACCGTTGCTGTAGAGTGTAGATGGATCGAATGGAAAAAAAATAAGAAAATATAAGATTCTAATGTATTTGTCATGGTTTAATAAATTATTAATTGATTAACAATTAACTATATAAAAACAAACATGTTATCTATGCACCGTTGCATCAAAATTTTCTGAGTTGAACTTTCGGAGATATGAAATTGGGAACAAACGAAAATAATAATAAATTTGCAGTTCAAATAAAAATAGATACATAAAATTCCATAAAATAAATGACATAATACATATTTAATTGGTGTACTACTTTAGTTCCTGCACTCTCACTGTGCAGAAATCAAACCTGTCTTCTGGTTAACGCGCCCATATGCTTTACAAACTGAGCAAGTGGTCGATGACCTCACAGCGCGGAAATGACATTACATTTATTGCATTTTAGCAATACAAGTAAATACTTGGTGATATCTGGAGTGCATGCGTGTAGAGAATGTATGAAATATATAATAATACTAGCGGATCCGACAGACGTCCTGTACACACGACTTAAATCAAACAACAACTTATAAAAAAACATTGCAATGTACCGAATTGTGAATCTAAACCATTCTCGAATCTAACTGAAGACACACAAAAAAAAACATTAAAGTCGGTCCAGCCGTTTAGGAGGAGTTCAGTGACATACACACGTACAGAAGAATTATGTATATAAATATATATTTCTATGTGTTGCGTAATCTGTACATGTATAATTGAATATATACTAAAGTTGAAATTATATAGTGAGTTTTCAACACAAAAGCAATCGACAAAACTAACATGAAGAAACTTTTTTTCAGATGCGGGCAGCGACGTCGCAAACATAAAGACTAGGGCGACACCTGACGGCGACTACTGGGTGCTCAACGGAAAGAAAAGTTGGCTGTCCTCTGCGATAGAGGGCTCGGCAGTAGCTGTCTTCGCCACATTCGACCCAACGTTGCGTCACAAAGGACTGGCTTGTGAGATGATATTAAAAACTAGCTATTAAACGCGGCTTAACATTTACTAATTAACAATGAGTTTTTAATAATACAGTTACTACTACTTAGTTGACACTTATCGTTATATGAAAAACTTACAAATAAGATTATTAAAGTTATTAGTTAATAAAAAGGTTAAAAATTCACTCAATCACGAATATGAAAGGCTGTTTAAGATATGTAAAGTTCTCCCGGTAGATTTTAAAGTAAAACTGCACATCTTATGTCAGCAAATTAACAACAATCAGTATAGGCAAGAAAAGGATTATATTATCCAATTCGCTCAACAAGAAAGCCAAGTCTTGTAATTCCTAGAGTAAAAAATGTATATGGTAAGCGGGAACGACGCTGGATTGCACCGGTCCTAATCAATGAATTACCACGTAAAACTTATTTAGAAGCAAAAAATAAAAATGAGCTGAAAAACAAATTAATAAAACATTACCTATCCCTATGTCCGTAATTAGTCAACTCTGTAGTGTCACACACAAGTACACACACACATACATACACGCACAAAAATAATCGCACAAACATAATAACACACACACACACGCAACCAAGTAAATTGATATTTATTTTATTTTATTCTAACATACTATAAATTGATAAACTTATATATTATAGGTACTTATAATTAAGAAATTGTATTTAGATGTATATACATATCATAGGTGTCATATTAGTAAGGTTGAAGTACATCGATGTAACTATTTACAAGAACTGCTGCCGACAAACTGCATCACAGTTTGGCAGAGAATAATTTATGTTATTGTACTTTATTACTGGATTAAATAAATTTAAAAAAATATATATCGGAAAATTCACATAATATCTTTATTAATTATAGCCTATATGTTATTCTGATGTATCAGCTATATTATTGTACCTAAAGTTTCATTAAAATCCATTCAGTAGTTTTTGCGTGAAAGAGTAACAAACATCCATCCATACCTACAAACCTTCGCATTTATAATATTCGTAAGGATATAGGTATCATCATATCTTTTTGGTTATATTTAATACATTAATTTTGCTTTACAATCATCAATATATTTAGTAAACCTTGTCAACTCATATCATCATATGCATTGCAACACAGATCCTAGACCATTGGAAAAATTACCAATTAGTGTTGATGGTCGGTGGTGTATATTGCATGTTTTGTATGAACATTGCAATAGTTTCCCTTATTCAGATATTTAATTCTGGGTTTACCATAATTTATTTGTACCGTATTCTGGATTTATTAAATTTTATTTATATCTAAGTTGTCTCAATCAAAATCTCTACTTAGTTATGAATAGTAATTTTATTAAAATTTTTGTATTATATTGAAATAACTTTTTAATTGTATTACTTTATTTGACAGTCTTCATGTTGTTATATTTACAGGTTTCCTGGTACCAATGGATACTGAAGGAGTGTTTAGAGGGAAAAAAGAGCCTCTTATGGGTGTGAGGTATGTATTACAAACAATAGAATTTCCATTAACTAACAATCTATTCTACTTCCTTTTTCTTTTTCTCACTTCCCATATTATAATCAATCACTCCACTGGATGTTTTGATACATATCCATAATAAAAATTGTATACATAATAAAAAGAAAAAAAAAATATTTTTTTGTATTATGTTTTTGATACTTGTTAGGTACTTAATTTTATTGTTAAAAATGAATACTTCATAAAACTAAAATGATGCTGTGAATGAAATGCCGTCGAAATGAAAAAAATACTTATTACCTAGTTTTGTTTATTATTTGCATAATAATTTCTTTTAATATCATATTACAAAAACGTTCTAGATACCAATTTACTTCCTTTTTCTGAAGCTACTACTAACAGAGACAATAAATTATATAGCGTGGCGTTTAAAAATTATTCCGCTTAATAAAAATATTTACATGCGTCATCTTTAAGAATGTGATAGAGAATAATGCTGCCGTCTATAAAAATTAGCGGGCAGCTTCAAAGGTTTTCAGTGTTACAGTGATGCGCTCGAATCTTAAAATTTCACTCTAATCATTTTTTCATCACGCGCCTAAAGAATTATAAATATTTTCGTTCACCGGGTGCGACTTACTCCTTTCCACCGACACCACTAGTTCAGTCTCGGCGTGCGAACAGTTTCCGTCTTCGTACAACAATCGTCCCCAAGTGGGCGCGCGAAGGGGGCTAATAAAGCAGAAGTGAAGCGCTTGCCACAGGGCCGTCACCGCCTGCGACCTCACCCTCGAGGAGGTGAGGATCCCGCGCAGCTACATGCTGGGCCACCAGGGCGAGGGATTCAGGATAGCGATGGAGCAGCTGGACCAAGGCAGGATCGGCATCGCCGCCCACGCCGTCGGTGAGCCGTCACTTTGACAGACGTCATATGCCTGACAGCTGACAGCTGTCACACGCGACACCGTTCGCCACGTTTCAGCTTTGATGAAGACATTGACGCGATGTAAAAGTGGTTTTGGATCCCGGATATAATTTTTTTCGTATCGTCCCGTCGGATATTGGCAATGTCATTGGGAAACAACTGTGGTAGCAACGCAACAGTCTTCGCTGTCGCACGAACAGGCAGGTCCGTCCGGGGAAGTACCGCGACTCACAGAAGACGGGCGTGAAGTGAAGGTGTGATTGAAGTAACTGGAGCCAACATCATTAAAAGGTGGCAACACACACACTATTACTTAACATCAGGTGAACCGCCAGTTCGCTTGCCATCTTGTCACATAAAAAAAACTTTGACAGACATCAGACGTCTGACAGCTGTCGAATAGGAAATAGAGTGGCAGGCAGATTTGATGAAGACAATGACGCGATGTAAAAGTCGTTTTTTATCCCCTATATAAAATTTTGTTTTGTTATCGCCCGGTTGGTTATTGGCAATTTCGTTGAGAAATGTTTCGAAAATTGCATTTGATTAGCAACATAAACCGTTGTAATTTATACTATATGCTTCAACTAAGAACGAGTGTTTTGAAATAATAAAACTTAAGGCCCATTTACACGGTGCAAGTTTCTTGCCTGTTATATACAATTAAATTGAAGCAATAAATGAGTTGCATTGTCTAAGCAGCACATAACATTCTGGACTGTTGAACAAGACTTGCTTCAAGTTTTGTTTTAAAACTTTCCTTGGTGTAAACAGCACACACAATAATTTCTTAAGCAATTCTTGTATTCAATTGTATTCTCTCTTCCTTTGCAAAAATTAGTGCAATGAGTGAGGGTATTAAATCGTTGCTGTTCTTTTGAGGATAGAAATATTGAGAAAAGGTCGTAAAAAAGTTGGATAAAAATATGAATAATAATATATGGATCATAATAAATAAATCTCAATGAAATATATTTAATCGGCATAATCTAACTTGAACACTTATTATTGAGCCATTTTTTTAAAAAAACAACTTTGTAAAACAATTTTGTAAAAAAACAAAAATATTTAAACGTTATATATAATATAGAACGTTTTACAAAATTGTTTTTTTTTTTTTTAAATATTTAAAAAAAAAAAACAATTTTGTAAAACGTTCAACACTTGCATGAAAAATTTGTCAACGCAAATACGTGCAATACTTGAAGCAACACACCAATAAATTGTACACGCACATACAAGCATGTGTTTAGACAAGTCAAAACTTGAAAGCAATAATCGCCTAAACATAATTGCATTGGTGTAAACAAAAGACATTTGCAATTATTTCTTGTAAGACTTGCATTCAATAATCGCATTCAATTTTTTTTACTATATCTGCGTGTAAACTGTTGCTTACAGTTCTTGATGGTCAATTATTGCGTGCAACTTATTGCATTCAATTATTGCTCTTGTATGTACAAGAAAATGGCATCGTGTAAATGGGCCCTTATTCTAGAGGATTGAGTTAGGCAACGTAATTTCAATTAGCAATCTAATTTCTTGAATTAGTTACGTTTGTTACTAAAAAAGTATTGCGAAGATATGAGAAGTCTGCTAATGGCATCGCACCTTTGCCTAGCAATCATACATATGTTGGCTGTTACTTTTCGTTACTTTTACAATTTAAATAGTCGACTTTCTTCTTTTGTTCTTCTCTTAGGTATTGCTCAAGCTGCGTTGGACACGGCCATAAACTACGCTAAGGAGCGCGAGGCTTTCGGTAAGAACCTAACGAGGCTGCCATCAGTTAAGGTACGTAATATTTTAAGACCTATTTTTATTGTAAAAAGATGTTTTCTTGTCGGAACAGCCATCTAAGATAACATTCGGTCGAACGGGAACGGCTGGACATGTGCATAATGGTCGAGACGGTGCCCCTTAGTTCTTTGCAGACATATCGTCCTTCACACAGTCCATCCAAATCCCTCTCTGTCTTCCCCTAGCTTGGTGCCTGGAGGGTGTGAAGCTAGTACAGGGACAGGCCTCTGAGATAGACATGTTTGGTGGAACAGGACCGGCTGACGGACATGTGCAGACAGGCCTCTGAGATAGACATGTTTGGTGGAACAGGACCGGCTGACGGACATGTGCATAATGGTCGAGACGGGGCGCCTTACTTCTTTGCAGACATATCGTCCTTCACACAGTCCATCCAAATCCCTCTCTGTCTTCCCCTAGCTTGGTACCTGAAGGGTGTGAAGCTAGTACAGGGACAGGCCTCTGAGATAGACATGTTTGGTGGAACAGGACCGGCTGACGGACATGTGCATAATGGTCGAGACGGGGCGCCTTACTTCTTTGCAGACATATCGTCCTTCACACAGTCCATCCAAATCCCTCTCTGTCTTCCCCTAGCTTGGTACCTGAAGGGTGTGAAGCTAGTACAGGGACAGGCCTCTGAGATAGACATGTTTGGTGGAACAGGACCGGCTGACGGACATGTGCATAATGGTCGAGACGGGCGCCTTACTTCTTTGCAGACATATCGTCCTTCACACAGTCCATCCAAATCCCTCTCTGTCTTCCCCTAGCTTGGTACCTGAAGGGTGTGAAGCTAGTACAGGGACAGGCCTCTGAGATAGACATGTTTGGTGGAACAGGACCGGCTGACGGACATGTGCATAATGGTCGAGACGGGGCGCCTTACTTCTTTGCAGACATATCGTCCTTCACACAGTCCATCCAAATCCCTCTCTGTCTTCCCCTAGCTTGGTACCTGAAGGGTGTGAAGCTAGTACAGGGACAGGCCTCTGAGATAGACATGTTTGGTGGAACAGGACCGGCTGACGGACATGTGCATAATGGTCGAGACGGGGCGCCTTACTTCTTTGCAGACATATCGTCCTTCACACAGTCCATCCAAATCCCTCTCTGTCTTCCCCTAGCTTGGTACCTGAAGGGTGTGAAGCTAGTACAGGGACAGGCCTCTGAGATAGACATGTTTGGTGGAACAGGACCGGCTGACGGACATGTGCATAATGGTCGAGACGGGGCGCCTTACTTCTTTGCAGACATATCGTCCTTCACACAGTCCATCCAAATCCCTCTCTGTCTTCCCCTAGCTTGGTACCTGAAGGGTGTGAAGCTAGTACAGGGACAGGCCTCTGAGATAGACATGTTTGGTGGAACAGGACCGGCTGACGGACATGTGCATAATGGTCGAGACGGGGCGCCTTACTTCTTTGCAGACATATCGTCCTTCACACAGTCCATCCAAATCCCTCTCTGTCTTCCCCTAGCTTGGTACCTGAAGGGTGTGAAGCTAGTACAGGGACAGGCCTCTGAGATAGACATGTTTGGTGGAACAGGACCGGCTGACGGACATGTGCATAAAGTGTCGAGACGGGGCGCCTTACTTCTTTGCAGACATATCGTCCTTCACACAGTCCATCCAAATCCCTCTCTGTCTTCCCCTAGCTTGGTACCTGAAGGGTGTGAAGCTAGTACAGGGACAGGCCTCTGAGATAGACATGTTTGGTGGAACAGGACCGGCTGACGGACATGTGCATAATGGTCGAGTCGGCGCGCCTGCTCACGTACCGCGCCGCCACCGAGCTGAGCACGAAGAACAGCTCCATGGCGAAGTACGTGGCGGGGAGGAGCGCCGCCGCGGTGGCCGACCACTGCGTCCAGATCCTAGGCGGCCGCGGACTCTCCACCAACTACGACGCCGAGCGCCACTACAGGTCTATTCGTCTGATTATTAATATTCATTCATTCACTCATTCATTCATTCAAATTCCAGAACATAAAAGTATTTACGTCCGTCAATTGGGGATTACGCGTTCACTAGTTCATATGAGATCTCTATGCGGGTGCAACAGCTAATTGAATAACATCAATTAGATATAACACATAATAACATCAATTGTTTAGGTGTTTATAATATGTACTAGTGCATAAATGAAATTTTCGTTTGAAATGAAGTAGAATTTATGCATGTAGGTGTAATTGCAGTATATACAGGTATATGCAGTTGCAAAGAACAGTTTTGTTAGCAAGACTAGTTTGGATATTAGGATGTATTACGGCGCGCCTTAGTTCTTTGCCTCTACGGTTTATGTGCAGAACGCGCGGAGCCTACCTCATTCTCCGTAAATTATAACAACCGGAAATAGCTCTGGCGACTATTAAAACGGCGACTATTACTATTAATACTACTTCGAAACACACGAAAAAGTTTTTAATGTTTATTTAAATAGTTAAGTCTGTCAATATGACAATAACCAATAACATATTCATGTTTCACATATAATCTAACATCCTGCTGCGTTTTACAGGGACGCGAGAGGAACCCAAATATATGGCGGTGTTACCGACATCCAGAAACGTCTAGTGGGACACTTCTTACTCAAGGAGCATGACGCCCTATGACGTGCGCGACAGAAGCAAAACTAAAGACAAAATGGCCGCCAATCGATTTTGACAATAATTATTTTTAATGCAAAAGCTCATCCACGTTACACGTAATATGAACAATAATAAATTTATGTTTTGCTAAGTTACTGTTTAAAGCACAACTCTATTTATTATAATATACAGGGAGGCTTTTCTAAGTGTATCCATTTTTTTTAAATTAAATTCTAGACATAAATAATGTTATATAAAAAATGATAAATATTTTAAATTACTCGTAAGTAAATAATTACATTCATTTTAACTTATCTCAAAATGTGAGTGATTTATACGCAACTCATTTATTTTACTCGCGATCATTCATAGTACGTTTGTGTGCGTGAACGGTAAAATTTAGGTATTTATGAATACTACCGCGTTGTCAACAAGTTCTGTTTTTTAGGGAATATAGTGGTTATTTTTTGAAAAACAAAAGTTTATTTTTATTTCAATAAACGATTATACTACCGAGTCTGAACTTTCTGTGTAAATTTGGGCACTTTTTGTAAATTCTCCCTGTATACCTGCGTCTTTCTAAGTAATGCTTTTTAACTTTTATTTCTATCATTAAGTTCTTTCTTTTTTATTCCAATGTATTTTTTTTTAATTAATATACACAAATTAAAAAAATAGATTGATAATGCTAGCCATTTTATTACGTGCAATTTAGCTTATTTCAATAATATTTTCTGTACACGTTTTATATGTACATAAAAAAACTAATAAACCTGTTCTCTGCAATTTCTTCAAACAAGTCAAATTTAATATAACTGTGATGTACAAAGTCAAAACAATTTTTTATTTATTTATTCTGTATTGCAATTACCTTAAAAAGAAGGAAGGCGTGGTGATAAATCCTGGTAGGTGCAATAATTACATTAAGTTATTTATATGTATTACCAATATACAATGTATATACATATATAACTAATTCTAAAATCGTAGTAAAAAATTCATTCGCGTAACCTTTATAAACATTTTCGATACTGTTTTTTTGTTACGTCTGTTATGTATTGTATATTTTAGTATATGTACTGTGTATTTTATAACATTATATTTCGATATTATTTTGGTATTATTTCTTCAGGTTTTTCATCTTCTCCGAGTCTTTAAAGGCTGACAAGCATTTATTCTATTGGAAAACGAAACATGTACTTAATTAATCATTCCATGCATGGCATATTCTCTTATTATATTATAATTATCAGTATATGATTTTTCCATATTAACATTAAAACTGTTTATTTGTACAGGGTCCTTATATTTTTTTCATAATTTTTATCTGTGGTCAATCGTTAAAAACGAATAAAACCCTATGAAATAGATTATATTTTAAGTACACTAGTTTTTTCGACACTCGGACATTTTGAAATATAAAATAAGAATATATATATAGGTACCTACGGTTTTTGATGGTGAACAAATATAATTTATACATAATAAAAATGTTTTATAAGAAACATACATAATCACTATTACAATGTTACTTTGTTATTATTTGTTTACAAATAAAAAATATATTTTTCTTACTATTTTTTTAATATATACCAACATACCTCCCACACTGATAGCACTTTTTAATTTCATTTTAATGCGAACTACTTCTATACAACTTCAAACACCAAACATCGTAAACAGCAAACAACCAAACTATTTGGGTAACAAAAATTTTGTATTTGTAGTCAAAAATAGTCAAAAATTTTATAATTGTAAGCCTCGAACACCACGCGTATTAACAAATCATGACTAGATCACTTGAACCGTTGAAACTAACCTCAATTTCAAATTTACTAGTTGTTTCCTATTTGACTCTTAATTTATGAAGTGAAACTTCTATGGCGGCAAATCTATAATTGCCAGGTTTAGGCTCAATTCGTTACATGAGAAAAAAACAAGATATACAGTAAAGAGAGAGCAATGCGTACAGTCAATAAAAATCGATAACATACAAGTCTATTTATATTCACTAACGAAAAACAAAACCGACTTCAAATATCTCGCTCTGTACTATTTTTTTTATAATTGATTCTCAGGAGTTCCTTATGTATCTCCGGAGCCCAAGGTCCAATACCAATGAAATTAATATGCGACCACATGGGAAGCACCAGCTTTAATAATATCAATCAATCTTTAATAATCTTTAATAATTCAATAAAAAGCAGCTCTCAAAGAATCATCAAAATAGGTTCACTCAGTTCTGAGGCAACAAATATTAAATATTTTTTTTGTGAAAAGTTGCCAAGCAAGCAGACGGTTCACCTGATGTTAGATGAATACCGCCGCCCACGGACATCTGCTACACCCGAGTGTTCCAGATGCGTTGACAACCTTTTGAAAGTTGGGCTCCGGCCACCTCGCTTATTTTACGCCAGGTTATGATGTCGTATTCGCGGAGCGAGATGCATTAGAAGTGATATGGCCACGGTGGTAGGGCCACGCAGCAGCCTCGGCTGTTGCACGAATGGGCAGGCTCGTCCGGGTAAGTACCACGACCTCACAGAAGACCGGCGTAAAGTGGAAGTATAATACTTTCGCGTTTCGTCTGGTGAGTGAGGTATCCGGAGCCCAATTTCCAAAAAGGTTGTCAACGCATCTGCAAACCCTCGGGTGTAGGAGATGTCCATGGGCGGCGGTGTTCACTGCCGCTGACATGTTAACATCAGGTGAACCGTCTGCTCGTTTGGCAACTATTCACATAAAAAAGAAATTTAAAAGCGTCCTTTCGCAGATAGAGCTCTCGTGCATATAATGTTGGACTAGCGATGTCGAGGTAGCGGGTAAGAATTCTATTGACGAGCTCAGTTTCTATTGCCACGTTCAAAAATCATTGGGTGACATACGTGCCCTGTTCTGCCTCATAGTTGTGACGACAAGTCTTACCATTAATTTAATGAGCTTTAAGCAGCTACCATAAACATTACCCGTGTAACTCATTAGGCAAGAAATACAATAATATAAAGACAACAATTTAAATACTAACCCAAAACTCTATATGGTTATGGTAGTATTTTAATTTACCTCGATATAATGAAACTACTTAAATTTTATATTTAATACATTTAAAATCTCTGAATATTTTAAAAAAGGTAGATATTAAGTTTTGGACATACATATAATATGTGAGCTACCAAAGTGAAGTATTATTAAATTATATAATGAAATGTAAGCGTAGACGAATACGTCGCGTAACTATTCGTGAACTAATCTTGAGTATCATCGTGTAACATAATTAAATAGTTATTAAGGCACGCCACCCAGATAACAACTATATGCGTCAACCACAGGCCCACAGGTATATACCTCGTATTGCGTAAGAAGTAAGTTTTACAAAATTTCGATAAAAATATGTGAAGGGTAAAAAATGTCTTGCGCTGTATGGATGCATTTTTATTAAATAAATTCTGAGAATAAAAGTAATACATTGCTGCAGATGCTTCGGCTGTCATTTGTTTATAATGCACATTAGTCACCGAATCTATTCTGAATTTACATATATATATTTAAAATTTAAATTCTCTACTATCTGACTAACCCGGCCATGCTTTTCACTCTCCTGTTCAAAAGCTAACTTGTGAACACATATTTAGTCAATCCATTGGCTAGTTTTTGAGATTTGTGGACACAAATATACGGAAGCTAAATTTTTTTATGTGTAATTTATGTTTATAATAAATATTGAACAGACGTTTTGAATACACTACACTACACATTTGTTTGGAGATAGAATAAAAATTTTTTGAACAGAAACGAACGACCCCATCTCTGAAAGTAAATTTTTCCAGGCAACTTTTGGATGGATAAAAGAAATAAAAACTGTTTACTTAGATACAAGTATTTATTTGATAGCATATTAACAATGGTTTCAGATTCAGTTGCAGTAAACGCTAGCATAAGGAAGCATCACACTATTTTGGCAATTGACTAAAAGAGTATAAATTATAAGCTCACCGTCCCAAACAATCACGTAATTCGTTCCGCCTACGACATATTTTAGTAATAAAATATTTTGAAGGCGTTGGCACGCGTGTGTCTTGGCCTTAGTCATTAGAAACGGATTCTAGTGTTAGGTTCAAGTATTGGCGTGGTTCCTTAACTCCTCATGTTACCTTATGGTATGTGATCGTCGTGAATTTAATAGCTTTGTTAATACAAGTTATTATGATTTAGTTGGTACACCTGAAGTTCGAACGTTTTAAGTTTTTGTTTTAATTTTATATTTGTGTACTACAATAATACGATCTGAATGTAATAGCAGATTTAGAAGAAGGTAGTTTAGTGAATTGATATTATTCGGTTAATCTTACAAGGTTGATAATACGTTATAGTGGAGTGTTTTATTGATCTCATTATGTGAATAATGTTTTTTTTTTGTATAATATCCTACTATCTTCACCCTGCGTCATTTTCAGCAATGTACACATACATCATCAATGCCGCGATAAAACGATGATAACGACTTTTATCATTCCACCACGATTATAGCACGAACGTGGAAGTGCCCGTGTTGCGCTTACATTTAAAAAATGCGCGCCATTCTAGTTTTGACGTTTTGCTTTTTAATTTTCAATGTCAGTGGTCAAAATGTAGAGACGGACGATGTGACCGAAGAAGTGCAGCGTTTAATAAAATTATGTTCGTTTTGTACGTGCAGTGAAATTCCTGACATCGATGGTACTCATTTAGTGTTAAATATACTGTGTTCGGAGTTGGATAGGATTGAGAATGTAGCCGATTTGGATAAGATACAGTGGCCGGAGAACCCCAATGGATTGAAAATTGCTGCCGCGTTCGAGGGTTTAGGACTCGCCACACTTGGCAAGTATGTTAATATTTTCTAATATAGATGCAACAATTTTATTTTATAAATATATAATGTTTCCATAATATAAGAGTGAACATAGAACACAAGCATGTATAATTAGAAAATATTCAGTGATGGTTCAATCTATGGGTTTTGTACCGTAATAAATTTAGATTAGAATGTTAACCAAGGAACCTTGACGTCTTATCGTAAAGTACATAGAACCTTAAAATGATTAAAGACCTAATCAAAGAGAAAATAATCGTAACATTTCAAGGAAAAATAGCTTACAGCTGTGCTGTTACTTTATTTTCTAAAACGAATATAACAAACAATTAAATTCTTCAATCAAAATATACATTACTTTCTCAAAGTTTTGCATCAGAAAAAGGACTACTAACTGATCATTCATTTGGGCCTCAGTTTCAGATTTTTATCTTTTTTTCCTACATACATATATTATTCTACGACAACTTTTAGACTTAAAGAATAAACTACTTTTTAAATACACTGACATTTAAGCCTTTCTGAAAGAGGCTGAAGTAATATTATCGTGATAATGATAATAATTATGTTTTTTTCGGTAGTCAAGTTGTCTGAAGATGAAAAAGAAGTATATTTTAAGTTCATCTTTCTGCTATCATTGTCACATGGTCGTCATACTTGTAATCGCAATTGCATTTAGAGGCTGGTCATAATAAGCTTTTATTATGTCAAGTGCCTATGATTTTCCTTTTTTAACTTTGTCATGTTTTGCACCCGTATGCGCATGAGACAACGCTTAGATATAATTATTAAAAGTAATATTTTAAAATCTAATATCATTTAGAGAAATATATTTTTTACTTTATTAAAATTGTGAATTTTTGTAGATAACGAACAAAAACTTTCGTCGCTGCGGGTTTGAAACCTGTATCTTCTGGTTTCGCGCCCAGACGCTTTACCAACTAAGCTAAGCGGCCAATGAACTCACGGTGCAAAAATCGGTCATCTATCTACGTTCTTTCTATTGCATGCTAATGTTTTTTCTTTTTTGTTAGTTCTTTTTTTTTTAGTTGATGTAGTTACCTTCATGTTTGTGGTCAAATTAAAGAAAACCCTATGATTGCAATTATGACACTGAGTATATTAATTATGTCAATGAAGCTTTTAGATTTTTGTCCGTTAGGTATATCGTAAGTTGTGTGACAATATAAAAAGGCTATAAAAGTAGATAATTCAAAGTAAACGCCTTTGCTTATTGATTACCAGCAATAAAGTTTAAAAATAAATAGGTATGAATCAGTGCTCATGTAGAATGAGTATGCACTTCGATCCAAGATATCATTCCTATCACCCTTTTCCTATCAATCTTTATCAGAGACTATCAACCGATCCTTTGTTTATTCAATTCTGAAAAATCTATCTACAATATAAACGTATCCACTATATTAACCATATGTATCTGTTGTTATATCTTCCTTGTATTTTTACAGTTCTGTATCTGTGCAATTTTTAATATTGAAGTGTAGCCTTATTCCCTCGCTTGATTTTTTGAATCGCATGTTATTTCAACGTTTATGAGTTTACTAATTACTTACTGAAAATAAGCGTACAGATTATAACGTAAACAGTTTCGTCAGGCCTAGACGATAGCCCATAAACTGGTTTTAATATTTCTACATTTTATCTACCTATTTCCAATACAAATGATTAGCGTTAGGCGTACTCAAAGATAATGCAGCTTTGTGTAAACAAATTAATCTTTAACACGCTGAAAAGTGTTAGTATAGTTACTCTGTTTAACAAAGTTTCTTTTGGCTTACTTTACGCCGTGAAAAGTTACGATGGTCCTATATTGAGTTTGATTGTGGTTGATTTAATTGCATTTGGATTTCCCTTACATGTGTTGCTACTTACAAATACACAGAAAACTGTGTGAATGGCAAATTTTTAAGTCTTCTTATCAGGGTCTCCACCTGTTTCTAATTGCTCCGAAGGTCGACGGCCGTGTTATCACAATGCGGCTAGCTTCATATCGCCCATCAATCAAAGCGCAGATCTGTGCCGCAGATGTTTGCGTTGCGAATCTTAACCGCACAGGAAGCGATCTTCTTATCGATGTGATCTCAGCACAATTTCTGTTGAACTGTGTATACGGCGGGGCGAACATGTGTCAAATAAATAATTCAACGTATATAGTAGGGATTATTTCTCAATCAGTCTCTATACTTGAACATTCGGGTGTTCTATACTAGCACTATATTAAAACACTTATGTAAATGATGTTTTATGTACTTATGGAGGTTCTAAGGGTTTTGTTGACTTCTGTGTTTCCTACTTTTTAAGTTACGGTCAAACTAAGGAAATCGCTACTAAGCCCTACCTTTATCGATCTTATGACCTCCAATTTGCATCTTTTTATGTTCAAGCCCTTTTGCAATCGTAAATAATCCTGATGTTGACTGCGAAAGTCAAACCGCTGCTGGTTGCTAGTTTCTACAGAGTAACAATGACTTACTAAGTTTACAGAGGTGTATATCACATAATAATGTACAAGTCTTCTAGCGGATATGGTACACTAATGGAAAGTTTCCATATTTTATGTTATCATATTATATTATATGAATATGGCTGAAGTAAAAGTCATCGAGATTTTAATGGGAACACATATTATACAATATTAGTTAGACGTTAAGTTTTATTTGAAATCCCTACTGTGATACGTGAAAATCGGAAATACGAATTAAAAATTTAATACTTTTGTTTAAATGAGTTCTTGTTAACAACAAGCAGACGCCATACAAAGGCGTCTTGCTGTCTTGGCAGCATTTTGTGACATATTCGTTCTCCCATTTTAACCCAACAGACGTTTTATACTAGATAGATTGAACGATTCACGTTTGATTGAATGAGTGATTTTGCAACTATAGGTCATATTGGTTGCGCAAATTTTGTCCGCAAAACTGTAAAATGACAGACCTTAGTGATTAAGACATGTAGAAAAAGGAATGAACAACAATTTCGGTACATGTGTGAATGAATTACTTTAGTTGACTTTTGGGACACCCGTGTGTGGAAATGATAGAATTACCGTTTCGGTTTCAAGTGGGAGTGAATCAAGGATTTTTTTTAGATTTTTGAAATAAAGTTGCTTATCGTACGTCGTTTTTCTTTTATTATGTATATTACATAATATTGATCATGTAATATGTACTGATTATACGTGTAACAGTTAACATTTTTTAGTATGGTCACTCTTTATTTAATTTTTTTTTTTCATAGTTATTAAAATATTATTAATTGCTATTTTTTTACTATTCCTGTCTTTTTAAAATTTTTCATTTAAATAATCACAAAGATTGTTAATGTTGTTTTTACTTTATTTTTTGCATAATATATAGGGCAATAAATCTGGTTCCAACGATACCCATCATTTTCCTTATGTGAAGAGGTGGCTAGCGAGCTGGCGGTTCTCACTGATCTTAAAAGAGATTAACGATTGTGGACGTTTACAACTCCGACATCTGCAACTCTAGTAGACGCGCTGCCAAAAAGTTAAAAACGTTGAGCCAGGTTACCTCACTCAACGGACGAAACACAGAGCTGTAATATTTTCATTTATCGAAGGCGATAAATGAAAGAACTTTAGAACGTGGTAGAAGAGTCTGCTCAAACGTGCCACAGCAGTAGCTGGTCCTATCACGGTAAAGGAGGGTCCTACCACAGTGAAGAATGGTTGTGTTATTGGAATAATTTGAGCGTTATCAATATATTGCATTCCCATACGTGTGGATATAGGTAATGTCCGGGTTTGCATACATCTTCAGAAATACACACTTTCCTCTAAATATGTATTAAAACTCGCTTATAAATGATTCACCATCATCATCATCATTTCAGCCCGTTTGGGTCCACTGCTGAACATAGGCCATAAATTATAATAAACATAATTATATATATTTATAATCATTATAAATGATTGTGTAAGGTGATTTTAATTCATGATTGTCAATATGTTTTGACTTTTGCTTTTTCTTCAAGGCGTAACCATTCCTTTCTTTTAGAATTTTTAAAGAAAACTACACTCATAAAACTACAAAAACTCGTTTCACCAATAAATAAATAAACACTTAATAAATATTTCAAGACATATTTTTACACAACGTTATCTAGTTTTTTGTTGTGTGCGTCCTTTTTTGGCAAATAAATTTATTTTATTTTTCCTTTCTTCTTAGTCCCAAACAAAGAAAAGCTTGTAGTATGGATACTTCAGACAATACATGTTATAGATATATAAACACCCAGGCTCTAGAATAACACTGTGTTTATCACACAACATTTTTCCAGTAGTGGGGATCGAAGCCACACCCTCTGGCGCGGGAGACAGGTCAGCTATCCACTGCGCCAATCGGGTCGAAAAACTAGCGTAGTATTTTACATTTGTCTCATGTCAACCGCGTGACCTGCGGCACAAGTTCTAATAATAATTTGGGAAATACTATTTTTTATTTAACAACTTTCAGACTACCGCAAAACGCGCAAGTTGAAACATTAAGGTTTAGTAATAACGCCATCAAGACGTATTGGCCGGACCCCTTCAGCGACGTCCCGAACCTAAAGAGGCTTTCCTTCTCGCAGAACGAGCTAGTTGAGATCACGCCCGATCTATTTACGAACATCGAGAGCTTGGAGGAACTGGATCTCTCATACAACAAGCTAGCAAATCTGAATCCGTTGGATTTCACGTTGTTGCGCGGCTTGAAGAGGTTAAATCTGCAAAGCAATCTATTGAAGAAGATCCCCGTGGGGGCGTTGGAGCCCATGCTGGTGTTGGAAGATCTGGATCTGAGCAAGAACGGCATTTACGACGTTCTACTGCGCAGGGTGGAGAGCGAACCGTTTAAAGTCGTTAAAAGATTAAGCCTGAGCGGCAACAGGATAAGATCCGTGACGAAGGAATCATTTCCCGTGAACAATAGTATGTAAGTGCTTGTTCGTTACGCTCGTTGTGTATTGTTAGTGAATTTTGTTTGTTTCCTTATATTAACTTTGTAAATTGCACTAGTTTTTTTGATAATTAATCCTCCTGCGAACGACATAACCTTTACTATTGCACTACCATCTTCTCAATAGATTGCCTTATTTAAGATTAAATCTTCCTAAAATAAAGTAGTTATAGGAAGGTTTACTTATCTTAGTACTACAAAAGAAACGTTGTAAGGCTAAAAAATCGAATATTTTTCCCGTAATTCCCGTTTTTCATTTAGTGCCATACTTCAGTTTTACAATTTTCAGTTTAGGTAAATAGCTTAAAATTTTAGTAGATTTATCTTGCATTGTTGCCCAAACTGCTTTTATAATTAAATTTGCTTTAAAATTACTTCTCAGTACGCGACTTTTGAATATATAAAGTTTGTTTCGAATTTATAAGATAAATTAAAAAGCTTTAATATTTGTTGTAAAGTTGAAGGTTTGATTTTTTTCATTGTTGTAGGCCCTTTGAATATTGAAACATGCAGCAAAAGGAGGAAATCAACAAATTTATCTTATTTTCTATTAGTAATCTTAGGAAGGATTTATCTATGATTTGACTAGTAATTGGGGGAAATAATAACGATGTCCGTTTTCCAGCGAACTTCTCGACCTGTCCAACAACGTGATTGAGATAGTAGAGGAAACTGCATTCGTAACCTGCACCAGCTTACGTGAATTGAATCTTGCCCAGAACAACATAACGTTCACTTTTGCACTGCCACCATCTCTACAGATTGCCATATTGAAAATAAACACTTTGTACCACTGGCCCACATTTCCCAGTGGCATAACTTACATTGATTTATCGTACAACCGACTCTCGGATATGTATGATGAAAGCAACGTTGAATTTGATAATTTAGAGGTAAATACTGTTCGGACGTTATAATTTATGATTTTTTTTATATAACAAGACTTTTTATTACTTGTCAATGCAGTAATCGAAGTTGCCAGTTTATTTTAATGATTGTAGTCGAAGTCTCGTTTGTTGTTATTATACCTAAAAAACTTTTCGATCATTCTAACGTAATAATTGTATATTACTATTACAGATTCTTAATATCGGAGGCAACCAGATAAAAGAAATTAATATGGAAAAGAAACTGCCAAAACTGTTCAGCTTAGACATTTCTTACAACTTTATAAAAGACGTACCAAAATGTCTCAGCAGTCAAATCCTACCGAAATTGGAGGAATTGCGAATGGATGGTAACCCCGTTGAAGACATTTATTTCAAGAATATTCTATCATTAAAAAATTTATACTTGAATGATATGAATAAATTGGTTACTGTAAAGGACAAGGCGTTTAGCAATGTCATTGGAAGGGGGGATGAGACGGCAAACGAAAGAAATTGTTTCTACCTCTATATGTCTAATTGTGCCTCGTTGAGTGAAATAGATGAGGGCGCTTTCGATGCCACTTCGTTGTGCATGGTTAGTATTTGCATTTCATTATTATGGTTACTCTTACTAGTGGATACTAAACAATAATTGGTATAGGTACTCAAACTAACCTGTCGCTAGAGTTCTGTTGTACCGCTGAACAAATTTGAATTTTTCAAATAGCTTCATTCCAATTTGTTCTGTAGCCAGCATTGTATATAACATCATTGGCCAGTACTGTTTGTCTTTTAAATAAATAAATATATAAAATAACAAATGATTTCCTAACCGTCTCTTATTTTCTATAAATAAAATGTATTGAATAAATAAAATGAACGTTTTTACAGATATATAAATATCTCCTTTACAGATAGACATAAGCAAGAATAATTTGACGCATTTGTCGAAGGATCTCCTCGAGTGGTCTTCACTGACCGAAGGTGCTAATCTGCAATATAATCCTTGGGATTGTAGCTGTCAGTTGCAATGGATTTTGGACGAGCTGTTGCCTTTTCTTTACAAGAGCAATTCGAGACTGCTTACGGAACTCAGGTAGGCATTTTCCAATAAATAAGATAGATATATTGACAGATGCGATAAGTTTTTTACATATAGATTTTTCTTTATTGATTTAGTACGGAAGTGGCGAGTTCATTAATTGTCACCGCAGATTTGTCAGCAATGTGGCGTTTTTAAAACGTATATTAATATAATTATGACGCTAATACACTTAGCGCACTAAAAACAAGTGAAATTTTTAATGTGTCTTTTATTAGATGTGCATCGCCGCGCGCCTATGAAGGTTTGCGTTTAGTGCATTGGTACAACTGGACTGAGCAGGCTATGTGTGGGGAAATGATGCGGAGATACGGCCCACATGGAACTTACGTGGTACTTTCTTTTCATTCCGTACATATTTTTAAAATTTCAGTAAATTATGTTAAAGCTTAAGTAAGGTTCATTCTCATACAATAAAAGTATTTTAGGAATTGCTTGATGTGCATTATTAGCTTAATTTTGGAACGAGTTAACGCATTAAAATGTTAAGACATTAATAAGACGATACCCTACGTAAACGGGGTACTGCCACGAAACTGCTTGTAATTGAATGCCCTACAGTAGTAGATATAAGTAAAAAAAAATAGTAGAGTAACAGCCTATAAATGTCCCACCGCTGGGCTTAGTCCATTGCGGATTGACGGACTTTACATATTTTCGAAATATTTTTTTTGTTATTGTTACGAAAATATGCAGGTTTCCTCACAGTGTTTTCCTTCACTGCTGAGCACATGATAAGTCAGCACTTAAAATTAACAATAACATTGGTGCCGGCAACGGTGATCAAACTCAGGGTGCTCGAGTAAATTAAATTAAAAGCGAGCGCCCGGACTCTGAGCTACACGGTTCTAGATTCATGTAAATAAAACCAACGCAAGTAAAACTCGCACGTGATTTGAGCATTTGACTTGTGAAATTGCTTTATAATTAAATCCTAGATATATAATACATTCTCTTGTGTTTCAGTTGGAGCCAATCGATCGGGGATTCGACTCCAAGGTCAGCTCCCTAACGCTCATACTGGGTGGCTGCATCATTGCCGCATTGTTAGTGGCCATCGCCCTATCTGTCTATCTAGTCAGAAACCGGAGAAGGCATAGGATCCGCCAGGCAGCGCTGAATCGAAAGCGCCAAAGCGCCTCAGACGTCAAAAACACCAACGGAATAAAGAACGAGGAGTTCGCGTCGCTAAACAGAGTCTAGATAGCAAAATAACAGATTTGTCTATGGCTGACGACAGTACAAACTGTCATATAGCGTCTGGCAACATCAATAAAATATGTCACAATTCACATCTGTTATTACTCTTAAGACATATTTTACGGTGTGGATAGCGAGTGGGTTTAAAAAAGTTGGGCAAAGATTAAAATATTAAGTTGTAAACATATATAGAGATTATTATTTTTAATTTTAATTAAGTTCCGTTAAATGTCTGGATCGATAAATATTGTAACTTTTTTTATAATATTGATTTATAACTTACGAATGAAATGACTGCGATATATGTATAAATACCATGTGTAATGTTGGAAATCTTCCTAATGAATTTAATTGCCATGTAAACAATGCGTTGTAAAAAAATACGGGTTTTACGAATTGTGTCTAACCAAATTGTTCATAAAGAAGATAACACCGGGCATGATGAACTCAGGAAGTTGCCAGGCTCAGTATCGGGGAATGGATTCCCATTAATCCCCTAATTAGTGAAGTCGTGTAGCCGAGAAGAAGCCACTCTGTCAGCTCGGGTAATTACGGCACGAACGGTAAGGCGGTGAATAACTATTACGCCATCCTATAGGAAGAAAGGAATGCTTAAATATAATTCAATTAATCCGCTCGATGCCCGAACACTGCACTGGCAACATCTGTCAGTGCAGTCTCCATCCGACGGAGGCGATCGAACCAGTATCAAAACACTTTACCACATATAAATTTGGTTACTAGCGTTAGGTATTTGACATCAGCTCCATAATACTTACGTCAAAATTCTATCTCCAGTAACCAAATCTATCTGTAGATTGAATATTGAAACCGACCGTAAAGCAAATAATCCGCGCACAGTGAACATTATATATTTGACGTCGGTTCCACTGTCCCTTCTTCAATCCCCCTGGGATTGATTAGGCAGCAGCAATATCTCTCGTTCAATAGTGAGGGGCGAAACCATGTATTTATCGTTGTGGCTTGTTGTATTTTTCATGTTAAAATGTTGGCAAACGAGCGGGCGATTCACCTGATGTTAAGTGATTACCGCCTTCCATGAACAGCTTTAACAGCTAATGGGTTGCGTAGGCGTCGCCAAAATTAAAAAAAAGGGAGGAAACCTCACTCAACAGGCGAAATGCGAAATTATGATACTTCCGAGATTTCGACTTATGAGATCTCTCTTCGGCCAAAGTAGTTGCAATCTACAATCACGTCACATGCGTTTCGCCACGAGCTCCAAAATAAACCATTTAAAAAAAAAAGTTGAAAAATAACGTTTTAAGTTTGTCAACAACGTACATAAAATTTTAAATATTGGTAACTCAATACTGTAACCAATAAGTTATGGGAATACATGTAAGTTAAGATTTTTACATTTAATATTAGGACGATATTCCAAATAGGCAACGTTTAGGTATTTGCTATTCCTTAAAATTATTTAGCGTTTAAGTCTACCAACTTTCACGTAAACAAGACAACGCAATGCCCACACAAAACATCAGTAGCGGCGGAGCGACAATCTTAAAATATTGTAAGAACATTATTTTGAATTAAAAAAAACTCATCAGTATTAAAATATAGTTTTGTATACGTTCCTAATACATCAAGTTTTTATAAACAAATAATTAAACTTAAATTATAGCCGTAGAGAATATTTGATGATAACATTTGAAATAAAGTAGATTTTATATGTAATTTTTTATTGTAAATAAAATGCTTCTTTTTATCTAACATATTTTTAAGGATTTACAATGTGCTTATTTTGTGGATCAAAGACGTTTTATTGTGATTTAAGAGTGTAATAAAAGAATTTCTTATGAATATTCACGTTTTCATCTTTCGAAGGGGTTGACGAATTTGCGTAGAGTTAGAGGCCCGTTCCATTTTCCTTTTATCAATTTGTTCCAATATAAATACGGTAAATAGTTTTTGGTCAGATATCCAAGCAATCTTCGTTCCTTGCTCTAAAATAGTTAAAATTCATACATAACTTGCATGTACAAGTGTATAATATTTTATACGTTCTACAAGTTATTAAGATTGTAAATATGTTCCACTGCTGGGCAGAGGCCTCTGCCACGTGTCCCCACTGCGGATTGACGGACTTCACATATCTTAGAAATATATTTGTCGTTATTATTTTGAAAATATGCAGATTTCCTCACGATGTTTATTTTCACCACTAAACACGTGATAAGTCAGCACTTAAAATTAATAAGGTGCCGGCTCCGGAAATGGAACTCAATTTGCTGGAGTTTATTGAATTAAAAGCGAGCGCTCGGACAATGAGCTATCAAGGAACAATCTGTCTACGATTAATAAAAATAAAAAAGTAAAGTAACAGCCTATACATGTCCCACTGCTGGGCAAAGGCCTCCTCTATATAGAGAGGGTATCAGGGCATAGTCCACCACGCGGCCCCCCACTGCGGATTGGCGGACTTCACATATTTTCTAAATATATTTTTTTTGTTATTATTTCGAAAATATGCAGGTTTCTTCACGATGTTTTCCTTCACCGCGGAGCACGTGATAAGTCAGCACAAGTTAAAAACTTCATTGGTGCCGGCACCGGGGATCGAACTCAGGTTGCTCGAGTATAACTAAAGGCGAGCGCCCGGACACTGAGCTATCACGGCTACTGAATATAATAAAAATAATAAGAATAAAAATAGAATGTCTGCAATTTAGAACATAACAAAGGGAACAATGATATTGCTGGCTTTCTCATAGCTCATAGCTTCATCCATTATGTCCGTTGTTGAAATGTAATTCATAAACTCAACTGTTTATGTTAACAGTATAGTTTATGCATCGACAATATTTTCTATCCCGTCAAAGGTGTTCATTATGCTTGAGTATTGCCGAAATTATATTTTGCCAATTTGAAATAGATGACTCCGTGGCGCAGTTGCCAAGGTATTGGCTCCGGCGTCGATCGTGGTTTCGATCCCCACACGGGACAACTATTTTTGTGACCCACAGATTCGTTGTTTCGCATCTGGGTGTTTGTCCGCGTGAAATTTATGTTTGTAAAACGTCCTTACAACACAGAATAATGTTATCCTAGAGTAAAGGCAATGTTTAAAAAAAAAAAAAGAAATACGTCACAGCGTCCTCAACAATTGTATAACATTATTCAAACAAACCTGATCAAAAGGGAAGGTTTCGCTGGGCCGCTTATCGTAAACGGATTCGGCTAGTATCCCAGTTGTGTAGGACGTCAACACGGGACAGGCGCCGTAGCCTTCGTACTTGACGATGGGTACATGCCCCTCCATGGTCTTCATGAGGTTGCGTTCGACAACGTAGCTTTGGCGAGCTGGAGAAAGAAGTCCCAATGTGGTTGATTTTTTTTTCTATTATATGATTTGGGGATGGGGGGGAGGGGTGCAAAGCATCGCATACCCGTCCCACGCGAGGGCAAGGGCGTATGTCGGACTCGCTCCAACTAAAACCCCCATCTAGGGTGCATAGTGCATAAATCCGGAAGGGTACATACATATACAGGTTGATTTTTAGACGAAGTACAAAACTTTGACATAATGAGCATTCCATAATTCAAAAAAAATATTAATATTTTATTTTGACAAGAAATAACCAGAAAAATATCAATTCAAAGATTGTTTGTTTATCGAGTAAAGAGTAGTCACCCTATTGATAAAACAATATTATTTTTGAATCGTGGAATTCTCACTTCGACTATAAAATCAACCTGTAATATATTAATATATACGTTAAAATTATCCAATATTAAATTCAATAGGCATTATATTATTTAGAGGTGTGTTCTATACTTTTGCAATACCGCAATATTTGTGCCGTAAAGTTGTTAGCACTTACCGACAGCGGCGGCAGTTTTGCTGTTCGGCGTGCTCGTGCAGTCTCCGATGCCGTATACATTGGGGAACCTCTTGTGCTGTAAAGTGTGTTTGTCCACGTCCAGAAAACCGTCCCCCGTCACCAGTTCCTCGCATTTCGCGAGGCAAGTGGGCGGCGACATCGGCGGTGTGACGTGCAAAAAGTTGTACGGAAGGGTTATTGTCTGAAATTAATTCGAGAATAACGATGATTGTTTTTAATCGTTCAAATTATCGTTGTGAACGATAATTTTCTCAGACGGGTGATCACATGCAGTGTTTAAGTCCCGGAGTCCCATTCGACTGGCTTTTAGATGTTTAGGAGCACACAAACACGTGTATTCTCCCCGTCTTTGGAATATTTTCTTCCCCGATACCCAAAATAGGCACAATAAAAAACCTTCAAGAGTCGTTAAAATGTGTAATATCCCAAACGGTTACTTTATTTTCTACCTATGTATGTCTTCTAACAACGTGTCCCTTTATTAATACGAGATAACGTAAAATAAAAGCTTTTTAATGTTCGTTAAACACACCCTTTAAATTTAATGTTGGAAGTTTGAACTTTACAAGAAAAATATTATATTATCTAATGTGGGAGAAGGTTTTAAGGAATACTCAAGATGCAAGTTGATAACACAAATATTATTCATAGATACATTACAATGCTGTGTCACCTAATCAACAAAGTTGTGTCTCATAATCAGCTATATGCATGAGAATTTTTACGTTTAGCTTATTACTTAAACGTTGAATGTATGTACTGATGGTGTCGTTTTTAAATAAATAAATAATTGAGGTTATTTACCTGGCCATCTTCAGTAATGAACTTTGCCCCTCTCGGAGTAAGTTCAATCAAATCAAGACCACAATTGACAGCCATATTTTTCTTGGCCGCTATTTGTGTCAGAGCGGTCGAATATTTCTGCACCCCGAACAGAGCCTTTGCTCCGGTATTGAATGTTATGTTGGCTAATTGGCGTAAGTTTTGCTGTAACATGAAATATACATTCGATAGTAACGTATTTACACATTAAATTCAATTGTTGTGATTGCTATGACATGACACTTTTTATTAGAATAGAATAGATGTTTATTCTATTATTTTTTTTCCACAATTTAAGTGTCTACTTCCTCTATTAGGTACAGAAGCACCTATGTCAGAGGAAGCCACTCTTCCTGAACAAAAATGTTATAACTGAACAAACACCTTATTTAATTTATACAACATAATTTATCATTGCAAAGGTTCATACAACAGAGTTGTTAAATTTCATATATTAGACGAATTTTAGTTAGTAGGTAACAGCTAATTTGTCCCATATCAAGACAGTATTTTTTATGCTAAAAGCTGGTGAGCGAGCAGACAGTCCACCTGTTGTCAGTGATTACCGCCGCCCTTGAACTTATACTACACCTGAAGGGTTGCAAATGCGTTGTCAACCATTAAAAAAGTGAGCCCCGGCTACCTCAATCACCGGACTCCCGCCGGATAACACTACACCCACAGTTAGTGCAACAACAAACACACTAGTTCGCCCTCGCCTCCGAGCACGGCGAGACCAACACAACGCGTACACAAGGTACACCCGCGTTCCGGGGCGGTTCTCACCGCCCCAAGCCACCGATTAGCTAATTGCACAGTCGACGGCCATCGGGGTTTCGGACCGAATCGCGACCTCGATGGCCCTTAGATGACACACCATAGTTAAACGCACGCATGAGCACATGCGTGGCCCTACCCACAGCGGAGGGCCCAAACCCGTGGGTTCTGGCTAGCCCACCGGTTCTGCGTCAGATGAAGCTTTAATAGTCTCGGGGCTGAAAGCAAAAACATCAGTCAATACAAGATACAAGGATACAAGAATCACCGGACTAAGCGCTAAGTATAATACTTCAACTTCACGCCTGTCTTCTGTGAGTACTTTCCCCAGACGAGCCTGCCCATTCGTGAAACATTGAAAGCTGGTACGTAACTTGTAATAACTAAGACCTAACCATAATTACTCACCTTCCTCCAGTAGTCGTCTGCCAGAAACATGATTTTCAGCGCTGCCCCGGAACATTTGCCCGGCTGGCGTGGAAACGTGAAGAGAGCCTGCCCACCCTTGAAGCTCTGCAGGCAGCGCCAGGTCTTCTCGCAATATTGCGATGAGTAGGTAGTCGTGACGCAACTGTGCGGGTCGTCCAGCGCATTTAGAAGGCCGGGAACCTGTAGAACCATTGTACTTTTTATAAGTAGAATATTTTATTAGTAACAAACTAATACTACAAAAAAAATACATACAGTCGAACATAGAACCTCCTTCTTTTGAAGTCGGTTAAAAAGTAAAGTCCGTGTAGCCTTGACTAAATAAAAAAGGTAAGGTAACCTAAGCCTATTTACGAGTATTAACATGTTCCACTACGTGACCCCACACCCACCATGTAACATAACCCGTTAATATTTTTTGTATTACTTTCTCTTTTATAACCTTCTACTCATGCGGATTGGTCGATATGGATTGATTTTATTTTAATACGTTTTTATTTTACGTGGAAACAGCACTTAATTCACAATTTCTTTCACGTCGGCATCAGGATTTGAACGCGTTTCTCGAGTATACTCATTTAAAAACAAAGTCGTCACTGAGCCACAACGACCTCTTACCTTATCGTAATCGTTCTTCAATCCAACCGCCACAACCATGAAGTCGTAGTGAATTTTCTGGAATTGTCTCGTATGCACCACATTTTTGTAGGGATCGATTTCATCCGCGTAGTCGTTCAGCCATACGACATCTTGTGGCAAAACATTCCACACCCCTTTATGGCTTTGTGGAAATTTATTAATTCCTGCTGCGACCAGCGAAAACATAGGTTGATAATAGTGTACCTGTAAGTTGTGATTTGATGTCTTTAAAACGATGCAATATGGTGGAGAGTGGTATTTTTGTGTAAGAGTTGGGAAAGTAGTTTTTTTAACCAAAATCTGGTCATCACTTGACTTCTAAAGTAAACAGTTAAAAATGGGCAATCTTCTCGAATATTCCTAAGTCGTACCGGTTTAAACTTCCGAGCTCTTTTTTAAGATAATTAAGATAATTTCTTGTAAAATGGATGGGCTTTTGAATATTATAGGGAATGTTCCGTAACGAAGTAATTTAGTATATTTCACATCATTTTAAGTTGTGATTAATCTATCGTGTTATAGCTTAGTTTCTAATAAATACTACTATGATATTAGAGTTTTTGATCGCTATGGAAATGAACTATTAGATTTGTAACGTTAACTTTTATTTAACAACACTTACGTCCGACGGTTCCAATACAATAATGTCCTTGCCCCGTATTGTTTTTGACAGTCTCCATGCGATGCTGCAACCTCCTGCTCCGGCTCCAAGAACCAATACTTTACATCTAAAAACGTACTAAGTAGAAGTACAGTACCATAGCTGTTAATTTATACCTACCGTTAACAAGTATTGCACAGCTGTTTTATGTCATCGTTGATGTCTCGGTGGCGCCGTTCTTAAGCTATTGGCTTCGGCGTCGGGGGTCGTGGGTTCGATTCTAACAACATTGGACAAGTATTTGTCCCACAGATAATTTTTCCGGATATGGGTGTTTGTTTCCCAAGGAGGGTTGGGTGGGTCATAAACTTTATACTACTGACACAGATCTGGAACCTTACTGTGCCTAAATATAGATAGAGAAATATAGCCCAAGCAGTAACTGCTATTATAGTGTGGGAGTGTGTAATTCTCCATCTTTTTACTGCTATTAGATACATGTAGTAAATTTTTAAATGTATCTTGATAACTACTTAAAACTTTATTTTACTTTTATGTAACATGTAGTAAATTTGTCTAAACAGAAAACTGTATGTCTTAAACTTATTTCTGTTTTGTGCAAAAGACGTTCGCCATAGTCCGAGCACAAATTTACCGCCATATTACGAAACAAAGATTGTCGTAATTTTAATACATCCCGATGAGGGTTTCGGGTGCGATTTGTAGTACATATGTAAAATCGACATGCGCACACCATTTAAAATGCTGACTATAATCTTCTTAGTTAAGAGCTGAATCGAAAGCTTTCTTACTTGCGGCTGCGCGTGCTAGGTCCTAGATCATAGTAATGTCTGGTTAAAGTTAACGGAGCACAATTTAATCTATAACAAGATAGGGCCATGTGGTATTATATTTTTTGTAACTTGTAGATTTTTTTGTTTGTTTTTATAATTACATTTTGTTTGTCATTTAGACATTCTAACCATCTAGATTTGAATAAGATAGTAAAATGTATGTATATGTAGGTATGTACTGTAAAAGTCAACACGAAAACGTTTTCAAATGTAAATATAAAAACTTTAATAATTGCGTTTTTTATTATGTTTGATTGACTACGATTATATCATGACGATAATTCTTTTTAAATTCTTCTTATAATATTACAAACTTCTTAAAATGTTATTGTAATATTTAAAAATATTATAAAATGAATAAATAATAATGTAATGATTTGCATTGTTTTAGCCATATACTGTGATATATAATTGTGACTTTGTGTTTTTTTTTTTATAATTGTGACTGTTTGTGTTAACTTAGGTGACAATTTTAAGAACAGAGAGGTGCCAGTGGGCGGATGATTTGTTTTTAATATTTCGTAGAGTATTTATAGAAAGAAAACCTTTATATATTTTAATATAATATAATAGTATCAACCCCAAGATTTGTTTTTATAACATAAAAAATTAAACAAAGTTATAAAAAAATGAAGTATATTTCGGTTAAAGCCTTATGTTACATACATTCTTTAAAAAGAAAAAACAATTAGACAGTGATGACTTTCCAATATTAAAATATAATAAAAACATTGTCTACAGGTTAAAACTAATTCCAAAAATACTAAGAAGTATTATGTATGCTTACATACGATATGAAACTACATTAGTTTGAAAACAAAGTTCCTTTCAGTTTTATACCAAATCAATTGAACTGAAGAAATTTTAGTTGATATTTAACTATGGTCTTTTCTTTGACTTAAAAATTCGAGTAATAAAAGTCATCTCTGAAGATGAAGTTATATTTATTGTCTTTGAAATACATTCCATAATTGTAATTGTATTTATTAAAGAAAAAAAAAAACAATATATTAAAAGAACAATGCTTCATTCTTGCTTATTACGTAAATTTTAAATCCAATGAGATATATTTTAACTCCCTACCGTCAAAAATTACACTAACAGATAAATTATAATAAAAAATTTCATTTTTGAAATACACATTTGTGATTCATTAACAGTATTATAAATTTACATACAACAATAAAACATAAAAAATTCATATAAAAATATTTTTTCATTCAATTCGTCCAAAAACTATTTAAACATTTATAAACAGGTACTAAAGTTTTCTTTTGAGTATATACAGCACTTACCATAGAAGCACAACAAGGGAACAACAAATTTAATAACTACAAAATTCCACAGATTAAAGATTGATTTTTACCATTACACTTGATTAAAATTTCGTTTTTGACGTTTTTCGTAAAATGTTTTAGTGATATTATTCTTTTATTAGTACAAAATAATATGCAGTCTACTTTAATGTATATTTTATTGCTTGTGACTTTTATCGGACACTATGTATAATAATAACCGATCTATACATCGATCGCTCACCATTATTAAACTTAAAAAAAATACTTTTTTACTTGGCGAATGGATTGATAATTCTTCTTACAAACTCAGGCCCGTTGTAGTTCCCTTTCAGCATAAAGTTCCAGTACAAGAAGGGGAAGAGATCTCTCTTCATGTAGTACGCCAAAATGCTCTCTCGCGCCTAAAAATAAGGATAAATATAAAACACAATCAAAAGTACCTTCTAGGATTGGTTAAAACAAAAGAGAAGGGGAATGTGTATATACTATGTACAAAGGAACTTATACTTCTAGGGTGTAGCAAAATAAACCTAACCCAATAAGTTATTTTTACATATTTGAAAATAAATATAAATATCAAACTATACTAATGGTTTTAATTTCATGTCGCTGTACGCGCGTCGTTCATTATTTCTTCGCCAACGCACGAAAATAAGTGTAACTTCAAAAAATAGGGTAAGAAATGTGCTTCGTTATTTGGCAGGGCCTCCCTTGGCACAACGCACCAAAGTACGTAAGGGCTGTTCCACATTAGTATGTACGTTAAAAATAGGCTTTTGGTCAGGGGTAGGTAGGTGTTCACGGTGGTAGGGCCTCGGCCGTTGTACGAATGGGCAGGTCTGTTCTGGTGAAGGTATGGGATAGGCACCTGATTAATCGGCATGGTCTCCCTTGGCACGCCGTCGTAGAGGAACTCGGCGATGATGCAGGTGTTGTAGGACGTGACCAGCGGGCAGGCGCCGTAGCCGTTGTAGCGCTCCGTAGGCGAGGCGCTCTGCATGCTACGAAGCAGGTTCTGCTCCAGAACGTACCCTTGCTTCGCTGGAACCAACGACGGAGAGTCAATTACGAAATATGTCTCCGGAATAATTACAACCTTTTAACTAATAATTAGACTGCCTCAGGGAACAGACCTTTCCCCCTGAGGTTTCCTCCATATACTCTATTACAGGATGTCCAGAAATAACGAGGAAAACTAATTATTTGCTCTGAGCCTACACTATGAGATAGCGTGGTTAGATAGATTAGATATTTAAGTTTCAAGTATATTGATATTTTTATCGATGTTTACCCATCTATAAACAGAGGATTGCGGACTGAAATTATCGTTTAGTGTTGCATTGGCATAGCGAAATCAATATACTTTTAACACATTTCATTACAACGAATCAGAAAACAACATTAAAATACTAAAGAGAACACAATTTATACTGTTTCTGCCAACTGCTACCTGACCGTTAAAACCTTATTTTTGGCCACGGCGTAAAATGGCGAGATGTTTGAGCCTAATAGAGTTTTGAACTAGACTACTAAACTGTAGTGCAACGATATACAACGTAAAAACTATACAAACACCATTTAAAATTCTCAGAGGGTTTACGTCAGGTCGCAAAAAATTCTAGCCAAACTTTTTGACTTTAAAAAAGAAGGAGGTTCTCAATTCGATCGTATTTTTTTATGTTTGTTATCTTAGAACTTTCGACTGAGTGAATCGATTTTGATGATTCTCTTTTTTATTCGAAAGCTGGTGCTTCCCGTATGGTCTCATATTAATTTCATCGGTATCGGATCTTGAGTTCCGAAGGTACTTATTGAAATCCTGAAAATCAATTATAAAATGAATACAGAGCGAGTTGTTTGAAGTCGGTTTTGTTTTTCGTTAGCAAAAAAAAATGTACTTGTTAATACATCGCTTACCAACGGCCGCGGCGGTCTTGCTGTTGGGCGTGTTGATACAGTCGCCCAGCCCGTACATGTTCGGATATTTGGTGTGCTGCAGAGTGTACTTGTCGACGGTGAGGTAGCCCGCCTCGTCCGTTATATTTGGGCTTTGGCGGAGGAACTCTGGCGTTCGCATGGGCGGCGTCACGTGCAGCAGGCTGTACGGCGTAGTGAACTCCTGCGAGCGGCAATACTTGATTTAACCGTGTACTGCTTAGAAGTGAGCTAAGTTAGGTTAAATCGAGTAACTGTTACGCTCGTTCTCGTTCCTTAAAAGTAACAGTGACAAATGCCTGTTTAAAAATAACAGCCTGATATTTCATACTATGCTGTGACAGCTGTTACCATAGTAACAGCTGTTACAGTATGCTACTCTATGGTAACGTCCGTATTTCTCTTTCTAACAAAGCTATAAGACCGATGCAAGAAAAAGAAAGAGCTTGTAACAGTGACAGTGTATATTAACAACTGTGACAAGGAGTAACAGTTTTTATCTCTTTCGAACTAAGGTAACAGTCGTAAGCATGAATAAAGAAAAGCTTGTGACAGCGTGTTAAGGAGCAATTTATATTTACCTGTTACGATAAATACGCCTCACTCCTAGTACTGCTGCGAACGGACCTATGGTGTAGCAAGGCATGATACTTCCCCGGAACGCACTCACTATCATCATATCACTTTTGGATGTGTTTTGAGTGGCTGCGCTTAACACTCGTATAATGCAATGCAGCTGCGGATATTGATCGCGAGAGAACATTAAAAGTGCTTTGGAAAATGTGTGAAGAGCGCTAGCCTGAGCCACCAGCATCCATCAACTCCTGCACATTTGCACAGGTAGTCAAATAGTGGGTGGTCGTCCTACAAAAGTAACAGCCTATACATGTCCCACTGCTGGGGAAAGGCCTCCTCTATACAGAGGGTATCAGGGCATAGTCCACCACGCGGCCCCACTGCGTATTGGCGGACTTCACATATTTTCGAAATACATTTTTTTTTGTTATTATTCCGAAAATATACAGGTTTCCTCACGATGTTTTCCTTCACCGCGGAGCACGTGATAATTTAGCACTTAAAGTTAAAAACTTCATTGGTGCCGGCGCCGGGGATCGAACTCAGGTTGCTCGAGTATACATTGAATTAAGGCGAGCGCCCGGACACTGAGCTATCACGGCTCTGACCTACAATATGATGTCAAATATGGCTGCCACTCGAGAACGTTTCTTACCCGTCGGTTATCAGCTATATAGCCCGCCCATTCAATCAATCAATCAATCAAAAATCTTTATTCAAATAGACGCTTGCGCGTTCTTATGAATCGTCAAATTTCACATAAAACATTATACATAGAGGTTCGTAAGGTACCACCGGTTCGGAAAGCAGTTTCTGTTGAGTTTCATTGCCAACTATAGCCGACCTTATAGCACATTCGGATCGTACACGTTTAGATAGAAAAAAATCGTCACCTTACTAGGGTCGACGGTGCTGTAGAACACCGCTTCCTTCTTCTCGTGGCGGACCTCCTTCAGTACGGTGGTGTAGTTGACCTTGATGTTCTTCTTCTCGACGACCTTGAGGAGGGCGTCCGCGTATTTCTTCACGCCGAATATCACTGGCAGGCAAGTGTTGTAAACGATGTTCGCATTCGACCGGACGTTGGCCTGGGTATATGGAAATATTTATTATATATTGGTAACCGTTATACGAGTATTCGATTTAATGCATTTGGGTTGTGAAGTGTTATCTAATACAAAAATCAATGTTTATTTGTTTGTTCGTATTTTTATTATGAGCTGCCTTTCAACCGTTCGCGATAAAACTTTGTCGGACTTACGCGAAGATAACAGGCATATTACATTTGTACACACAAACAAATGTAAAAGAAGAGATATAATATTGAAAGGATAAGTACTAATCTCTGTGCGAGTGTACTTTTGCAGAAGAGCTTACCCAGTCATGCAACAGCAGAAAGTTTAGCGTGGTTCTACAACAGAAGCTGACTTCTTCTATCTTCTCTTAACTGTGATGCTGGTCTAGCCAGAACCTACGGGCTTGATTAAAGAACCTACATATATGCGGGCCACGCCTGCTGCGAGCTGGCGATTCATCTCATGTTAAGCGATAACCGCCGCCCATGGAATTGAAACAACCGTAGGGTTACTAATGCGTTGTCACCTTTCAATAAAGTGGGTACCGGTTACCTCACTCCCCAGACGCAGTAGTGTAACACTTCCATTTCACGCCGGCTTTCCGTGAGGTTATGTTATTTCCTCGGACAGACCTGCCAATTTGTGCAACAGTGAAGACTGTTGGCGTGGCCCTACCACTGCCAAATATAAATGTATATTATATTATAACCGTTATATTTACATTTTATTTTGATGGGTTATTCGCATAAACGTATATCTAATATATAAAATTCTTGTGTCACGGTGTTTGGAATTGAACTCCTCCGAAACGGCTCGACCGTTTTCGTGAAATTTTGTGTGCATATCAGCCAGGACATTTGTGGAGAATCGGACAACATCTATTTTTATCCCCCTAAATATTAAGAGTGGTCATCCCTAAAATTAATTTATATGGCAAAACAACGTTTGCCGGGTCAGCTAGTATAATATAAATATTCTGCCAAGTTACGTTATGCACATTTTTATTTTATCTCGTTACGTATCGATATAAAGTTATAAATATACTTTAAGTAGTAGCAGCTAG
Source organism: Iphiclides podalirius (assembly GCA_933534255.1). Classification (NCBI taxonomy): domain Eukaryota; kingdom Metazoa; phylum Arthropoda; class Insecta; order Lepidoptera; family Papilionidae; genus Iphiclides; species Iphiclides podalirius. The sequence goes on along the minus strand of OW152822.1, from coordinate 2,702,028 downwards.
ATAGCAGTCGCAAATTAATAGGTTGCAACAAAAATACAAATGAAAACCAAATGAGATAAGATTTTATTGAAGTTTGAATCGAAAATAAGAACACGCTACTGTAAAAATTTAGGTAAAAAGTCTTAAGTTTTTTCATTTCTTATATTTTTCCATACTAGTTATGCCCTGTTTCGGTCAAGCCTCCTGTGTTTTAATATTTATAAACACTGAAATACGTTCACGTCCAATAAAATAGACTATGGGATTGTGTGTCGTAGTGTTCGCAAATTCAGTGTTTGCGACCTTGATGCGTGATTTGATACGTCGTGCTTTAAGACGATAGGTTTATCACTTATCACGTATAGACCCGATAATTATTGCATAGAACTAGCGTTGCCACCAGTACAGTATGGCTACTGACCCAGGGCCACATTTTAGTCCTGAAATTGTTGGTAGGTTTTCCTTGTATTTATATAATATGAAATAACATATAGCAAAAACTGGTTGTTTGCAGCTCGCTGAAAAGTAAATTTCTGAACCAAATTAATGTCTTTTCTTTAGATCTTTATTAATTACTAAAGAGCCGATACTGTATGTACCCATGGGGCACAAAAATAGTTAAACTGGCTTTAATTTGTCACAATTCACTGGCAACCCCAGTTATATTTAACACGAAGAAGTTTATTTCTGTATCACATGCTCATGTATTTTAAAAACAAACTACGTGTCATTAACTCGACGTTTAAACAAACCGATGAGTAAAATCAACTTCATTGTATGTACCTTGCTGTGTTAACATAACAAAGTTATGTAACAATAAAACCACTGGATAATTTGTTTTATTTAATGGTTGGATCGTATTTCTGGTATATTTTGAATTGCGGCCGATTTAATTAATGTATATTCTGTGTCTCATATTTATGATGTTTTATTTTAAAATGAAGTAAAATATCTGTGGGTCTCACAGATACTTGTCCCATTGATGGAATCGAACCCACAAACCCCGCGCCGAAGCAACTAGCTTAGCTACTGCCCCCATAACCAGCTGTCAGTTGAAGACAAATAAATCAATATGTATTAAAAGTTTGTTTATATAAAAAACTGCTCTTCGCTCTTCTTTGCTTCCCTACAAGAATATAGGGGAACTTACTAAGGCTATACCTTTTTATTATATCAGTCGTGATAGCTCAGTCTCCCGGCGCTCATTTTTAGGGTTTACCTAAAGGGTAAAACGGGACCCTATTACTAAGACTCCGCTGTTTGTCTGTCCGTCTGTCACCATCGTGTATCTCATGAACTGTAATAGTTAGACAGTTGAAATTTTCACAGATGATGCATTTCTGTTGACACATAACAATAAATACTAAAATACGGAATAAAATAAAAAATATTTACGGGAGCTCCCATGCAACAAACGCGAGGCCGTTGCTAGTCAACTTACCAATTAGTTGATTACAGATAATGGTACGGAACCCTTCGTGCGCGAGTTCGACTCGCACTTGGCTGGTTTTTTATTTGCCTTTCTAATTCTTAACCTCATCGTAAATATCAATGGTGGATAATACAGAAGCAAAGTATAATTTATAAACTGTCTATTAATAATAGTGTAGAGTAAGATTGTCGTACGATGCTAATCAAATTCGCTCGGGAGTAGAAATCAGGCCGTATTTACGATAATATCTGTTAACCAAATTAACCAAGTATCAAGAGTGTTGTGTTATCGTATAAAAAACTGCAAGCCATTTCCGCTCACAGTAAACACAGGACTCTTCTTACAGTGGACATTTTACTAGACCGGAATATGTCGTCAAAGTATACCTGGACCCCGGTTGAAAAGAGCCACCAACCTTCGTGAAATAGGAGTCCGCGAGGTAGGCGATCTTCTGAGGCGCGCCGGGACACTTGATCGGGGAATTGGGGTATGTGAAGATGGCGTCGCCACCTCGGAACCGCCGCAGATCGCGCCAGGTCTTCTCGCAGTAGGCGGGGTCGTATATCGTGGAGACGCCGCTGTCCTCGTCCTCTAACGCCTCGCTCAATCCGGGCACCTAAAAGCGGTCTATCAGTCTACTGTGCGCACGCGATTGTCCCTAGAAGCTTGTAAAGCGCGCAACAGTCTACCCTCAAAGGACGCGCGCGTTATAATTTAAACCATAAGCTTGTTATAATTATATACTCACACATTTGAAAAATTGGCTGATTTTATGTTCATGTTTCAAGCTACAGCGATCAAGGTGCTAATTGAAAAACTTGCTTGTCAATAAAATGGACATTTTCTATCAAACTTACTATCATTATTCTTTAATTTTGTTTATCTAAAGATCCGAGCCCATTAATGACATTGTCTATTAATCTCATAAAGTCTATCATTCAAGTGCCTATTCTATTTTTAATAAAAAACGAATTCACTGCAACTCAAAAATTGATTATAAAGGGATTATATTGGATATAATTTTACCTTACCACTTTATGTAACATAAAAAAAATTCTGCTCAGTTTCGGGGGCAGGTTAAGTCAAATTTTGCGTCGATTACGCGTACACAAATTAATAGCCTTGTGTGCGCAGTGAGCGATAATATAACAATACGATAATAAGTTTATTCTGCGTTATCCTAAACCGATTTCGGTTGTATCAGGCCAACACTGGACGACACCTGTCCCGTGGAATGAATCTCACCTGGCAATAGTCGTTGTTCAGGCCGACCGCGACGACTATGTATTCGTAATTGATGACGTCACCCCTTGCGGTCCTCACGCGGCACGCATCCGCGTCTATGCTCTCCGCAGAGTCCTGGACCCAGGTGGCGGCTGAGGGCAGCACGCTGCCCTCCGGTCTACATGTCACCGAGACCGGTTTAACACCGGCACCAACCAACGTGAACAGCGGCTGGTAGTAGTGTTTCTAGAATGAATGCACTCAGTATGCGGTGAAGGTTTAACAAATAATCGCAAACCATCTCAAAGCACATGGTTTTGCATCAGTGAAATGTTCCAATTATGAATAATAATAGAAATTCTAAACGCACAACTCCTCACTTGAATGATAGTAGAAAAGTTTCCTTTTCTTTTTTATATAAATTACAACACAAAATATTAGAAAAAAAACTTTGGTAAAGTACCTTATTCGGTACAACTTGTAATATAGTTCTTTACCAATGCAATGTTCTTTTCCATATGCCAAGCAAAGTGTTTGTCATTATCACAATAGGTTGTAAAATAAACAATCTAATACACCCAATACCTACTGTTAATGGCCAGACTTTCACACTAACAACATAGCAGTCAACTGCTCTATGTAACTCACTGATTAATGGAAATAATTACACTTTACTGAATTTCAACCCATACACCATACAATTGAATTTATGACTATCCTGAATATGATGATAAATGTGCTACTAACTAAAAAAATATTTTTCTTTATAAGCTCTACAAGATCAGAGTCACCCTTGATATTATAGGCAATATTTACATCTATGGATCATTTTACAAATCCTTAACTTGTTCTAAATATATTTAAATATTTATGTGGTATTATAATTAAATATAAAACACAATTGCAAAATATCTTTGTTTCAACTACAGTACATTCAGATATGTGAAATCAAATATAAGAATAATATTATATAACTTACTGAACTAGGTTCCAGGACAATAACAGAATCTTTCTTAAGTCTTTTAGCAAATTTAGCAGCTATTGTGCAGCCACCTGAGCCACCGCCAACAACTAGTAATTTACATCTAAAAATATAGGAATATTAGTAAGATTCAAACAATAACTAATTTAAAAAGCTTATGACAAATTATCAAATTCATCATTTATTGTTTAGTACTTTAAATGTATGTAAAACATATGAGATATACCCTGAATACTTTATAAAAATTTTTTAGTATGTATTTATCATATTTAAACTATTTCAAATAAAATAAAAATACTTACGAATAATCTTTATTGTGCGTAGCTGATAGTGAAAATCTTCTACAACTTCTTGAAGTTATTCGTAAATTGTTAAATCTCCCTAAGATGTTGTTCATCATGTAATATAATTTGAAATTATTATACCATCAGGACCACAGCCACTCTAACGCGTAGTTGCAATATTATGCAAGTGCAGGTACAGGTAAACTATTAACACTATATAAGAATACGCGGTGTGAACTGTGATCATAGCCTTTGAGACTTTGATAATATTGTTGAATGTTGATAATTAATTTGATATTCATCTCATTCGTCTGTCAAAGTGTCTTGTCAAAAGTCAGATACCGTGACGTAAAAATATACACAGATAATATTTTGCATAAAAAACCCAATAATATTATTGTTAGTGTCGTCCTAATGTGCTTAACGCGGCACACCACTTCACTCTCCAACATACACCAGGCAGTGAACTCTAATAAAACATGGAAGCCGCACGTTTATACACGTGATTGTTATTTAATAGCAACACAATTCTCACTGACAGTTATCACGCGCAGTCAAACACAAATGTACTTGTTTGTTAATTCAATTATGTCTACATCCCCAAAACATCCTCGCGAGTCGCGGTACGGTTCATAGGCACCTCGCCACCACGGTCTAGTTTTCCGTTATGTCATTTTGGACCGACAATAACGCTTTCATGTTTATTTGTGTTCACTGAGCATAGCAGCTTAAGATTTTTCGTTTGTTACGTAATTAACAAAGAACACATAACTTTACTAAAATAACACTAAACTAAATGATGTCTCCTGAGTATATCGTAGTTTCGATCTTATTGCTACCGCTGGACGGGTTCTACTATCGGTCGCACTTTAAGGTGACGTTCAAACCTCCTTCTGAGGTGTCCTTCGATTGTGTATGTACGAGTCAGTGTCAGAGTTACTGTATGTCATGTTGGTGCGATAAATACGGTGGTCGGTGGCGATATGCCGCTCGATAACCCATTCATCATGTGGCGTCGGGATTAGAGGGAGGAATCGCCGCGTGGGTTGTGCGGAATAGATACCAAATGCTTTAAACAACGAACTTATATAGACAAGACTCTTGTATGGGCAATAAAAAGTTAAGCCTTCCTTGTTTGCTCACTATATGTTCATAATAATGATAAAGTTTATGATAGTCCAAAGTAAATATAAGTTTAATATACATTTAATGTAAGTATTTCTAATTATCAAATTAACCGTACATTTGGACAAAAGCACAAGACAAAATAAGATGTAACTTGTCGTCCTGACCCTAGTCTGTATCGTGTGAGCATGCATGCGTGCATGTATAAAGCGTGTCGTTACCATCGCGACAATAAATGAACACACGTCTAACGCTACTTGCCAATAATCATAGAAATAATGAACGTTAAATAAAATCCATAATTAAAAAAAAATATTTTTCAAACAAACTAATTAAGTAAAAAAGAAACATAATTTGTAACATCCTATACAACTACAACTGACTGATTCATACATTCAGAGACTTTTTCATTCGTTGCCACGGCAAACCTCTTCTTCTAACAGTATGTTTTGTCTTGTGGTGACTCATTTGCTACTGTGTAGCAACGCTCTTATCTTTTACACCCTTACTCTCATCGGTCTAGCATTACCCTATTATTGACAAATTTCTATAGCAACGAGTGACAATAAAAGATTATGTTTTTCTCAACACGGCTTGTTCTTTGTACTGCATCTTAATTATTCCCTCCTGCCGGCTCCCAAAGTCTCTTTTAAATTCATTCAACCCATTCATACGCTTTGTGACCTTTCCAAATGAACTTTACGTTACAGCTTTATACGTAAGGATGTTCTAAAATTCTTTGTTTTAGAAAATTTTATAACTCTGTAAATATTGATGTGTAAAGAAAGTAAATGTTATACAAGTTTAAAAAGTTATCCTCTATATGTGTGTTCATTTATTGTCGCAATGGTAAAGACACGCTATATATACAATAAACGCCACCAGGCACAACGCGTTCATCAGTGACCGCATGGTCCCCAATTCGCAGCCTTCACATGACATCCTCGAGTGCCAGACCGCCTTATGAATCGCTTACTTCATGTTGTATAATATAATATAATAATTATGAAAATATATATATATATAATAATTATGAAACTTTTATTTTAGAAGATATTCAATGGTTTTTCTGATTTGATTAAATTTGTCCGTTAATACTTTTCATCAATTTACATTCTCATCAATCGTAAACACTTTATTAAAAAAAACAATATTAGAAAATTAAAAAGAAAACCTAATACAGAAGCACAACCCTTCAAAACGATAACAATAAACATGAAACATGGCGGATGACGATGAAATTGACATTGTTGGAGATTTTTCATTTAATTCTTGCTTCGCCCAAAACAATCAAGGCATGTAAGTATTAGTTGTTTTTATTTTGACTGAATGTGACAATTATATAAGGTAAAATTTACTGTTAATTACATGTTTTGAATAGTTGTGCTAGTTTGTGGACCTACTGCGTTCTATTTTTATTTTACAACAAATTGTGACCTTTGAATAAAGTAATGATTTTAGTATTATTTTAATCGTCAAATAGTGCTTTGAACTACACTTATTAAATTTAAGTTTTTCATTTAAGGTTTCACTTTTCATTATCAAAACTGACATTTTAACAACCCTTATTTTAGTCCTTCCTGCTCCGATAGGGAAGACACGGTACATCCTCAGTGGCTGCTTGACTCAACAGCAACAAACTGGTATGACACTCAGAATAAATATAGCAATCGGTAAGCCATATTATATTTAAACTATGTTGGTTTCCTTTTTATCTTATTATTACTAAGTTTTTAATGCCTATTTTTTATACATACAATAAAAATGTGATTGAGACTACTTCACTATTTACTCTCGATTGGTTACACTTCATTACAATATTACGTTCTTTTTTTTATTTTTTTATTTTGTTAAGCTCACCTGCAGATGTGACAATAAAAGTTTCTTAGGTCATCAATACACTGTGGAAATGCTTAAAACTAATTGCACATCCAAATTATAGGCGGACAAAACATTGGTAGTTTTATATATCTGTAAATTTATAGTTAATCAATATTTTTTAGGTTTAAGGATGGTCCATCCAGAAAGCTGTCAGGCGATAATGCTATCAACCAGCAAATTTCAGAGATTCATACTGCATGGAGTGAAGAAGAAAGAGATGTACTAAAACAAGAAATGGTACTTTATAATTTTTTAGTTTTTGTAATTTATTATGTAAAAAATAAATTAATGCATATTAAATTATTTTATGTGCATTAAATAGAAAATACAAGTTTAATATTAATGTTTTTGTTTTATTTATATTTAGGAGAAATATGGACGTAATGTATTTAAAATTTCACAAACACTAAAGTCAAAAACTGTGGCAGAAATACAGGCTTTGATTGAGGCGGAGCATGGAGTTAATTTAGAAACGCCAATGTTTGGCTTAGTTAAAAATGAAGAATTTGAAAATATACCAGCAGTGGTACAAGAGGAGGTTGTTATGGATGAAATGCCAAATATAAAAGATACTATAAACTTGGTTACTACAGCACATGCAACAATACCAGTTGCAAAGAAGATCTATGCCAAGAAAAAAAATTATAGTGTCAAATCATCTAAGAGCTTATTAAAGCCTAACATATTAGACAATGATCTTGTAGCAGTAAACCCTTCGGAAATATTATATGAGGACGAACTTATTGTTGGTTCCACCGAGTTGATTGGTGCTGAAGGGGATGCTACAGAAGCTGACACAAGGGCTTTGTCTAAACAGCGCACCATTAAAGTTAAAGGTGGAAAGAAAATAGGCAACCATAGACGAAAAGTGTCAAGAAACTATGAAAAAGGTCATGTTAGAAATAAAAGTAAAGAATTACTTAAATCACCACTGGGGAGACAAAGAATTGACTCTGGCATGTCTGAAGAGAGTGCAAAAAGCCCAAAGATGCAGATTGTTTTGGGATCAGGTATTGCATTGCCTCTATCGGAAGGTGAGCAAGTTGTAAGTAACAAATGTTAATCATACACATTACTTATTTTACATTGGAGTTTAAACTAAATTGTAATATCATAGTACATCAAGTAAATTTTAATATGTTATATTTTGTAGATTAAAATAGAAAAGAAAAAAGATTCAGACCCAGAGAGTGACATAGAAATAGATATTGACAGTGATAAAGAAGACAATGGCGACTTAAAACAGAAGGATGGATTATGTACCACCACATTGAAAATGGCCAAAGATGAACCCCCAATAGCAGTGCCCCTAAGAAAGTTTGAACCTATGCCAAAGAGAAGAAAGAAGATTAACCTGGTGGGTATTGATAATTAGTAATATTGTCAGTACAAGACAACATTACAAACTATACAATCCTAGAAAATTAGATGTAGTCCATTTATTGTTGGGGGAGATTGCAGTAAAGGACAAGCTAGTTAGTAATAAATCCGTAATTAGTTTTATATCACACCGAGTGCATGTTGTGTTGCAAGAATTTAGTGATCTTCATTCAATGTTTTTTTTATAGGATGGAGGCGGCGGTTGCACGATAATGCACACTGAGGCCGGAGATCTGTATGCAATGGCGGCGGAACCGCGACGCGAGAGAGCTCCAAAGAAGCCTCCCATTCACCTCATACGATGCCGTGTGTACAACGCCGAGAAACCGGTAAACCTTATTTATGTAAATAATATTTAGTTATATGCCTATCACATATTATGAAAAACATGATAGCTCAAAATACTCAATTGAATGCAGTCTGAGTTCAAATCCCGGTGCTAAGACAAAATGCGATAGGTGTTGTGTGTGTAAGCAATTTCAAAAGTTTCTAAAAAAGCAATGGCGCCATCTCTCGTTCGAATTATCGTTGTAAAACGACATTCGAAATTGTTTGTATGCTGGAAAGTATACAGCGTGTCGTTACCATCGCGACAATAAATGAACACACATATAGAGGATAACTTTTAAAAATTGTATTAAACATTTACATTCTTTGAACATCAATATTTACAGAGTTATTAAATTTTCCAAAATAAAGAATTTTAGAACATCCTTACGTAAAAAACAAGTAACGCACAGTTCATTTGTAAAGGTCACAAAGCATATGAATGGGTTGAATGAATTTAAAAGAGACAAAACATACTGTTAGAATGAGAGGCTTGTAATGCGACGCTGTGGCGCGAGTTGTGTAGGATGTTAGAAATTTTGTTTCTTTTTTACTTAATTAGTTTGTTTGAAAAATATTTTTTTTTAATTATGGATTTTGTTTAACGTTAATTTTTTTTTTATTATTATTGATAAGTAGCATTAGTCGTGTGTTCATTTATTGTCGCGATGGTAACGACACGCTGTATAACAATGAATGCACCAAGCGTTGCTTTAAATGCTTAAAAAACAATGTACATAAAAGACGTTAAGATTTTCGTCGGTGTGGCAATCAGCCGTTTAGCTTAGTGGCTGAAGCGTCAGGCGGCGAATGCTGAATACGTGGGTTCGATACCCACAGCGGCGACAGTCTTCTCGTACTTTTTCTACATATTCTAATGTTCAATCTTAAGTGCAGAGATTAGTTCAATAAAGAAAATAAAATTTAAATTGACTTAATATTTAGGACATTTTTTAATATTTTAGGACACATTTTTACGCAAAATTCTCTAGTCCCAAACTAAGCAAAGCTTGTACTATGGGTACTAGAAAACTGATAAACATACTTAAACATACTTTTCTTTTGTAAATAAATACATATTAAACATATATTAACACCTAGACACTAGAAAAATACTATGTTCACCACACAATATTTATCCAGTAGCGGGGATCGAACCCACACCCTCTGGCGCAGGAGGCAGGTACACTACCCACAACGCCATACGGGGCGTCATTTAAATTGACTTTACTTTAAGATTTGGACTTGGCCTTTCAGGCGCCGTGCGAGGTGTCCCTGAACGTGTCCGCGCTGGTGGCGATGGACGCGCACGCGCACACCTCGCGGGGGGAGGTGATGGGCCTGGTGGGGGGGGTGCTCTCGCGCCCCTCACCAGGCCCCGCGGCGCCGACGCGGCCGCCGCACTGGCTCGTCGCCGCCTACTGCACGGCGGCGGCGGCGAACGCGCGCACCCACTGCGACATGGACCCAGGTGGGACATCGCGACGACGGCAACGTGTGTGGTCAATACTGTCACGGAGGCTAAAATAATATAAGTGTATGGCATGGCATATTGTAAACTCATCTTTGAGTCTCATCATCAGAGACGGCGGCTAAAATGATATAAGTGAACTGATCTTTCAAGTAAATAACAACTGTTGAGTTTCTTGCTGATCTCTTCTCAACAGAAACTGCTTCCCGAGCCGGTGGTAACCTAATTACAAAGTTATGTATTAATTTTTATGTAAAATTAGACATTTCTTATATGAACGCGCAAGCGTCTATTTGAATAAATATATATATAGAATTTTAATTTGGGTTCCCTCATTCGGTCTGTCAATAAGGGCATACAAGGAAGGGACCATACACCACATCCCATGCCTTAACCACCCTCACGGTTAAATCGGCCGAATGGCGGGCTTTTTGATTATCTAAAAATTCTTTAATCTTTGTTCCTGATTCTCAACTCTCATAAGGAGGGATTGGACGACAACACTGCAAGATTTAATAAATGAAAATTTTCTTTTTTTGTATTATATACAAGCTATTATGTAGATAAGTGGCATAGGCCCATTAACAATGAACTGTTGTGATACGCTTTTTTATTCAGTCAGACGCTCCCGATACGCAAAAGTATGACAATTCCGCTTCACGTCGGTCCGTGGCCATGGTACTTCCGGAAGTTGCGCTACTTACCGGCAGAAGAGTAATAGAGTGGGACAATTGACTGAAGGCAATGGCCTCCGAATTCTCCGATTGTGAGGGTGGAGGAGGGGCAGCGCGTTAAAAGTACAATGGGCGCGGTGGCACCAGTGTAAGGATGTCGAAAGTGAAAAAATTATATTGATGTATCGATATTTACAAAAACATCAATTACGGCCTCGATATATAGAAGAGAAAATATCGACATATCGGATATAGGTACCTATTTCAAGTATCAAATGACATCTACGGATTCTATTTAAAAAAAAAAAGCCATCTGATACGATTTTCGATGTCGACACATCGGCGGAAAATATCGATAGAAAGAACGAAAGAGACCCCATCCCCGGCGCAGTGTCGCAGGCGCGCGCGGCGCAGCGGCTGGCGGCGCGCGGGCTGGCGGTGTGCGGCTGGCACCACTCGCACCCGAGCTTCCCCGGCGCGCCCTCCGCGCTCGACCTGCGCTCGCAGCGCGCGCTGCAGGCGGCGCTCGAGCGCGGCGCGCCCTTCCTCGCGCTGCTCACCTCGCAGCACTGGCCGCGCGGCCGCGACGCCACGCACTACCGGTGCGCGGCCGCCTATCTCCTTTTTGCTATGCGAATGCTGCCAAACGAGCAGACGGTTCACCCGATGTTTACGTCACTTTACTTTATATGGCCCTTTTACTCCCAGAAAAAAAATCACATTTTTTTTTTAATTCATATTCCATAAGGTCAACAGCTGTTGAAGCAAAATCATAGCTGTTTAAAATGTATTCGACAAACCGAGGAGATTAGATACCGAGCTGTTTTGTGTTTACCCTCTTTTATGTGTAAAAGTGGCAAACGAGCTGGGGGTTCACCTGATGTTAAGTGATAACCGCCGCCCATGGACGTCTGCCGCGCCCGAGGGTTGCAGATGCGTTTTGATTTCACTCACCAGACGAAACGCGAAAGCATTATACTTCCACTTCACGCCGGTCTTCTGTGAGGTCGTGGTACTTACCCGGACGGGCCTGCCCATTCGTGCTACAGCCGAGGCTGCCGCGTGGCCTTACCACCGTTAGACCGCTCGCTCTACAGATGTCCCGCTCTCGCGTGTTCGGACAGCGTTCACCAAGATGGACTTGCGAGCCTGCGCCCTGTCTGGCTACGAGCCTCGGGGTTATATCCCCTTTGTTCGGATAGCGTTCATTTAGCGCCATCTAACGAAAATTCCAATTAACAGCCTATGTATGTCCCACTGCACTGACAAAGGCCTCCTCTGTACAGAGGATATCGGGACATAGTCCACCCACTGTACATTGGCGGACTGTATACACACTTTCGAAATATTTCTTTTTGTTATTATTTCAATAATGTGCAGGTTTCCTCACGATGTTTTCCTTCACCGGCGGGCACGTGATAAGTCATCACTTGAAGTTGACAATTTCATTGGTGCCAGCGCCAGTGATCGAACTGAGGTTGCTCGAGTAAATTGTGAATTTAGGCGAGAGCCCGGACACGAAGATATCACGTCTCTACCAGTAGACCAGTAACAATAATGTATTTGAGCAACTTACAAGATGGCGCTGCATAAGATTGAGGAAAGACCTTAAACTTAAAATGAAACCTGATTTAAATACGTAATATGATCCGATTCGTTTGACCCGTTGCCGAGATATACGAAATATAGTAGAAATGCGTCGTATACTTTTGAAACGAACTTGTGTGCGTTTTAGTTATGAATGATCGCGCGTAAAATGAATGAGTTGCCCATAAATCACGCACATTTTGAGATAAGTTCAAATGAATGTATTTAATTATATGATGAAATAGTGATGACTCCGTGGCGCAGTTGCCAAGTTATTGGCTTCGGCGTCGGGGGTCGTGGGTTCGATTTCCACACGGGGCAACTATTTGTGCGACCCACAGATAGTTGTTTCGCATCTGGGTGTTTGTCCTCGTGTAATTTATGTTTGTAAAACGTCCTTACAACACAGAATGGTGTTATCCTAAAGTGAGGGCAATGTTTTAAAAAAAAAATAATTACAAGTGATTTTAAACATTTATCATTTTGATATAACAGCATTTATGTCTAGAATTTAATAAAAAAATGGATACACTTAGAAAAGCCTCTCTGCATAGTAATTTGGTATCAACAGATGCATCCACGTGGAGGAAGACGAAAGTGCCGCCGACGCGGACACCCCAATCGGCTACCAGCTCAGCATGAAGCTGGAGCCGGACCTGAATGTGGCCAACCTGGACCGGTTCCTGGCGGAGGTGCGCGGCATCCTGCTGGAGGAGGCGGACAGGAACGAGCTGAGCGTCCACATGCCCACTGACATGTGCCCGCAGGCGGGCCTCACTTACTTGGACAAGGTATTTTACGGCTCACTTGGGTGGAGAACACTTACTTATTGAACTGAAGCAAAATTTCGTAAAGAGCTCTCTTCTAGATAGGAGAATGAGAGGACCTAAAAATCAGCCTTTTGCCTTGGACAATGGCTTGTGTAATTTCGCTAAATGTTGATAATGGTTGACAAACAACCAAATAAAAACATTTGAACATATTGTTTGAAGCACGGCCTTCAATTCCCTTCATATTGTATATTATTTAGGTAGCATTCACATTCAAGCATAGAAGTTAGAGCTCATTGAGACCCGGCGTTGCAGCTACGCTGCAGGAGCCGAATGAATACCTATTTGAAATTGCACTGCCTGATGAAGTTGTTGCAAAGCGACTGACTTCACTGTATTACCATGACAACCAATAACAACTTTTTGACATTTACATAAAGTTCCAAGTCGTTTAGTTAAACCTTTATCATCATACAATTGCATTTATGGTCTTTTCCACAAACAAAGAGTACTGGCAGGGCATTAAATGTTTTTTTTTTTTTGTTACGCTAAAGAACTTCTTACGTGCGTACTCGCATATTTATTTTATTTTTCTTTTAGCATGTTAACTTTCTTTCTATTTAAAAATGTATATTTATATATCGCCATTATTTGTTTCAGTTGATATCGAGCGTGACGCGTCACATGCGCTCGGCCGGCTACAGCGACCACGACGCGGTGACTACAAGACTGCTTCAAGGGATTCGCGACGTATTCAGATAGCGAAGCCTTTTATAATTATTTATGTTAATGAAATTATCTGTGATTTTACGTTCAATTGGACAATAAATATGGTTCTTGCTAAGTCCAATCAATGTTTATATTGTGAGTACAAATTAATTTGGTCCGTCATTTTTGTCTGAAAAAGTAATTTCTCTACCAATTTCTCTACCAATCAATTCAATTTCCATTTCGTATTTTAAAATTCTATTTCGTAAAAATATCTCATCCTTTAAAGCGAGGCTTGTTGGAATCTATTTATGATTTCTTCAAAAGAAGTGAACAATTGACCCCCCATTATGGGTTACACTTACACCCGTTAGAACAGTCTTGGTGTTACTAAATAATTTTTCAAACATTAACGACGTTAGCAATTTGAACAACTGCACATGAATATTCTCAAAAAGTAATTATTTATTATAAAATGCACTAAGTTAATTTGAATTCCTAATATATCGTAAGCATATTTAGTAAAAAGTTTGGTATGTGTTCGATGAGTTATACGAAAACGTATGTCCATGGATAAGTTTATATTTTTCGTTTGTAAATAAATTTGCTTTTGTCAGTATTGATACATACAAATATAAATGTACTAACTTAACTACTGTATAGTAAGTATATTGGCAATTTTAGGTAATTTAAATATCGTTTGTGTTAATAAAAAAAATTGACACGAAAAAATTTAACTTTTTTTATTATCAGTACGCACCCTCTTCCTGTTCAAGAACATTGTAAAGTCATCATATAATACCGGTAAATTTTTTAGGGCGCCAAAAAAAAGATCTCTCGGAAATTTCAATCCTCTTCATCAAAGAACAAAAAACAAGAGGTATTATCATCGTTACTATTTAAATAACTAACACTTGGGTTGGATTTCGAACGATGATCAACAAAGTTGAATAAGAAACCATAACGTATGGCACAGTTCCAGTTTATTTTTTTTTAAATGTTACATGTGCTAGATAAAAAAATAATACAGTCCGATTAGTGAAACTCTTTTAATATGAGACCGGGGGCGTATCGAAAGTTGCGCGGCGTTATTCCAAAAATCGACATTTTAATGCTTAATAGCATGAATAAATATTTAGAATTTTAAAGTTACATTGTCTTGGATTGTATAATAATTAACACTTTTATATGCAACGCGCTACTTTCGATCCGCTTTCGGCCTACAACGACCGCCGCGCAAACTTAGCACGCGCGGTATTCCGTCAATCGCAGAGGGTAATACTAGTTAATTATTTATTACAAATCGATTACTTTTTGCCCACGTATACACTCTAAACTTGTAAAACATCGTTATCTTATTCAATATTTTTTTATTTATTTTTTATTATCCATTTCGCAATTTCAACAAGCATATTCAACATACCACGGCATACACTGAGCCGTCGGGGACTTTCCGATTTGTCATCGGGATAAGGTACTTTGAGACGCTACTGTGTACTGAAAGTGCCTTACGAGTATAATTTAAAAACGATATAGTTCATCTATTTATACACGGCGGGCCACGTGGCCCTTCACTGTCGTTACAACTGGACAAATTGTCGAGGCTCAGACGGCGGCTGCGACCGGAAATCGTCAGTCAGTTTTGAGATTAGGAATGACCGCAGGAAAAAAAGTTGCTATAAGGTCATAATTTTGAATCTTTTACAAAGTTAATTTTTTAATATACATTATAGAGGAAAACATTTTCGAGATTAGCCGTCGCATTATGAAATTAACTAAATAAAAATGGCGGCGTGAGCCACGCGTCTGAGCCCGAGTAGAATTAGGCAATAAATAAAACGAATTAAATAATAATTAGAATATTAAAGAGTTCGAATCGTGGTAGCGTTACGACTATATTTACACGGAGTTAACTTACATACTAGTTAGAAGCATCAACTATGAAAAATTTATTAACATTGAAGGCACATGATTACGCACCCTATTCTCAATATTGTGCATTCGTTGGTGCACCCCCGTCTCGCTGCCAACAAATGGTACACTTTTACACTTTACACTTAGCTGTGGACCGGACACGACGGGCTAATTTGACTCTTACGTTACACGAGATAAGTACTAATATGGACATGTCGCGCTGCGCGTGGCCCCGGCGGAACACGTATTTGGTGGCGGTGCGAGCGAACAATTCCGCCGGCACCTAGCGCAGCGCGAGTTCGGAGTAGTTTGTGCGGAGCTCGAAGCTTGTTTCGGTCGGGGCCCAGTTTCAAGGTGGACTTTATATTGTCGTATGCACACACGCCAAATGTTCCCACTGCGCTCGACGCCCAAACCGTTCCTTCAAATGTGGACGTTATACACTGTTCGATAAGAGTTATTTTAGCGCGCATTCAGGCGGGGAGCGCAGTACAAACTATTCGCGTGGTCCGAGCCCCGAATTGTTTCGGTGAAAATTTAGCCATACACCTATCACACTAAGTAGACCTATTCACAGCTGCATAACGGAAATTATATTTACTGCCCACCTATAAATACATATTTCATTAGACTATTAACTTTATTGATAGTTATATTTGTTTGAGATCCCATTATGCATTGGAAGGCTTATTTATACAACTTCGGATCGAATGCTCTGGTGTGAAAGAATTTTTTGTTTATCATAAAAATGGAGACAATTTTATTAAAAAAGAAACACGGAGTGCACGGCAAGAACTGATTTAGAAGAATCAGGGGCACTGTTAGATTCAACTTTTATTTTGTCAACATTTTTTTCTTATCAAAACAAAGATAATGTTCAAAATGTGATAATACTTTATGAATCTTCAGTGTTTTTATACCAGAAATATTCGTACAAGCAACATCTCAGTAAAGCAAGTTCGAGATGATTAAAAAAAAAATGAGTGATATTACCTCGAACTCACTTTAGGAATGTTGGCATTATTCCTGAGTATAATTATTCCTTTAACATTCATTATGAATTTCATTCATTTTGACGAAGAAAAATCGAAAAGTAGTGATATGGATTGATAGTAAACGCCGAATCACAAAAACTCCTTCACACCAGAGTTTTAATTTCAATAAAAACATCGCTTCTGTTTCAACATCCAAATACCCATATAATCAACGAGGACAATTGTTAACACCTAATTTATCGATGAAACATACCAACTAAGCAGTCATTCATATAACACTAGAAGTAATTAAAAGAAAGTTGCGTACGGTTTTTAAAAAAAATGTCGTACTATAGTAAGCGTACTGAAGTAGCTCCGAATACAAAAAAAAAAAAATTAAAAATATTACAAAAAAAAAAAAGCTAAAACAGACGCCGAGGAACCGATTTTATATTACAATATCCGTCATTTATATATCTATTAGTGCTATCGTAGTTATTTTTATAATAAATAATTTACAAAATGTCTATTGTTGCCCTGTCTGTCTATGTAGAAATAATGAAAACTAACTATCACTGTACATGATTTTCTTTATTCTATCATCCGTATCACTCCGCGTACCGAGCGAATCAAAACAGCATATAACTAGGAAAAGAACTTTTTTCTTAATAAAAAATATCAGTCAGAACAAATCCGATATGTCAATTTGTAAATACTATAAACATTGCTACGGGATGGGCCCGTAAATAAAAAAAATAAACACGCATGTCTGTGATGGTATTCACCATTGAAATTATCAGAATAAAACGGCGGTTTGAGCACTGCGAAAATTATAGTCGGAAAGTTGGCAAGACAACATAGAAGTAAATAAATACGAGTAAACATTCCTTTACAAAAAAAAAAAAAAAAAAAAAACTAACAGACTCCAAAATCACTGGAATTAGTAACATGCACTTTTTAGTTAACCTCGATATAATCTCTCCAACACCACAAACAGCCAGCCCTACGTAGCAACTAAACAGACAGGGCGACACGTCACGCGAATACCGCACACAATTCACTTAATCTCTATCCGCATAGAGGTCATATTCGCTTGCGCGAAGAACGGCACATGCGACACTTTTCCTCAAAACGGCCCCGACGCGGGAAACTCGCCCCCAGTTCGTGCGAAGTGTTCATCAACAAGGGCGACTTTCGAATGTCCGCTGCCGCCCCGCCCGTGCACGCCGAAAGCGCCTCCACTTCGCCGCGGCCGGACGGCGATAGGGGCGATTTTCGCGTGCACTGCTCACTCGATATTCTTCACCCGCGCCATCACTTTGCCCTCGTACATCGGCAGCGTGTCGTTGTCGTTGCTCACCTCCTCCTGTATCACGGTGTTGTCCAAATCGGCGCATTCCGTCTTGAAGAAATATCTGGAATACAAAAGCATACACGAAGTGTAAAATGAAAGTGAATAGAATAGCAGCTCGTTAATTCTCTTCCTATTCCTATAATTTTTGTATGCGCTAATGCTACTCCTATAATTTTTACTCCGTGTCTATACAGTCAGTTTTAACTCGTATCCAATTTCAAGGCTATATTATCTAAATCGGAAAATCGGAAAATAATTTACAAAAGTTTATAAAAATACCTACAATAAACAAAAAAAAAACAAGTAGAGTTTAGAGAGGTGTATAATAAATCAGTGTAATTTCCAAGTTTTTCATTGCAAATTTTTTAACCAAGAGCCATAATCAAAGAATGAATGGTACATGTTACGTGAAAAACATTGGACTTGCTATAAGGTGAACAGCCCACCTGTAGTTCCCCTTCCGGGGCAGGTACTCCTTGAAGGTCTTGAGGGTGAGCGGCACGGAGGGCACCTTGAACCGGTAGGGCACGTTCTCGTCCAGGAAGCTCACCACCACCACCGTGTGCTCGGGCCCGCCCGCTCCGCCGCCCGCCTTGCCGCCGCCGCTGCAACAGGCCCGTGTGAGTCCCACTGCTGGGCGAAGGCCCCCTCCGTACAGAGGGTACTGGGGCATGGTCCACGTAGTGCGAGTTGAACCAAACTCTGGCGCGAGCTCAATATTTTATTTCGTGCCGTGATATTTTATTAACTTCTCATACAGGTATTTCAAAGACATTACAAGTCGGCGACATTGTGTCGGTGAAATTATCATAAGGAGACATTTACAATGGTAAAAAAAGAAAACAGTAAGCCTGCAGTTTAACAATTCACTACCAAAATGCGTATAATCGTCCATGTTTGTGCAGTCGTATGCTGCGATATTTACGAGCTCAG
The DNA here is from genome assembly GCA_933534255.1 of Iphiclides podalirius. NCBI lineage: Eukaryota > Metazoa > Arthropoda > Insecta > Lepidoptera > Papilionidae > Iphiclides > Iphiclides podalirius. The sequence continues at coordinate 2,683,029 of OW152822.1, read as the reverse complement.
CCAAATAGCTATGCGGACTAATGTAAAAACAAGTACAAAAAGTATTCTTTATTCATTACACATAGAGGATAATAAACCCATTTATTTATTAAGACAAACCAACGATTATTCACAGTCGGTATATTAGTAGGTTTTCATTACAGTCGCGTGCAAAACGCTTCAGATACCTAATTTAATAACGGCCGACGCATATGAGATAATTATGTTAATTACAAATGCGTGCGATAACAACGATTTGTCTGTGTAGGTATATAGATAAACACGGAACGCTCTGCGTGAAGTTGGGTACAGTCGTGTGCGAAACGCTTCCAACACCCAATGAATCAATTACAAATGCGTGAGATCAGAATGATTAATCTGTGTGTCTAGATAAACACAAGGTACAGACGGTACATTCGCGTGCACAATTCCGTCGAGGTCGCTCACCGTGGGCGCGGCGGGGCGCGGTCGGCTCGGCGCCGGGGCTCGTCGCGCTCGGCGCTCGATGCGCGCGAGGGCAGGTCGCGGTGGCGACGCTCGAGTCGCTCGAGCCGCTCGAGCCTCTCGAGCCGCTCGGAGCCCTCCGCGATCCAGAGAAGTATGCGCGGCTCGACGCTCGCCGCGCTCACGCCGCTCGCGGTGCCCTCGCTCACCACCGACACGCCGCTGTCCGTCAGCTCGGTGGCCGTTTTCTTCGAGAACGATCTGTCGAACCGATGATTGTACAGTTGAACACATATAGTCGAGTACCCGGATAGGGATCGAGTTTCGATGGTAAAAAATCACTCGGCTCCAAATCTGCACGGTTACTTGCGCGACTGTACGGCATCAAAGGCGTACGTTTAATAGAGGTACAAGCATACGTGTAGGTTTGAAGCTAGGCGATTTTTTCGTTACCGTACAGTCTATGCCGAGGCTTAACTTATCAATCATTAAAGAACATTGATTATTATATTGTCAACGGTTAAACTGTGTGAATTATTGAGAATTCAAAGATTATTTATGGCTTTAAAACAGAACTTTTATTCATGTTACAATAATTCCTATTATTAACATTCTTATAATATTCGGATTTATTTGCACTACTCACTATTAATAACAAAGCGAATAAGAGCAAATAAGGAGTTGAAATACTAAAATGTTGGCATAGCATGAAAACGACCAAACTAAATAGCTTCATTTAATAGTGTTATTTTTTACAATTCTTAATATATTCATTGATTCGAATACGAACATGCTTGATGTTATGTATCTATATAAAACTTCACGATTGTCTGATCCCAATTTCCTAATCTTAGATATTACGAAGGGAACACAAGTGTATTGTTGGCCATGCAAAGCCAAGGTTTTTATCAGCATAAACTTGGCAAGCTTTGAAAAAAAATCAAATCGACATAAAAACATGAATACTACTTGGATAAAGGAATTTTTTTTTGTTAACTATAGTGCTAGTCTCTGCACTAAGATGAAACCTATAATGTGTAGATAAAATTGTGGCAAGGCTATTAGCCATTCATATATTCATAGTGACTCCGTGGCGCAGTTGCCAAGGCTTCGGCGTAGGGGGTCGTGGGTTCGATTCCCACACGGGACAACTATTTGTGTAATCCACATATACTTGTTTCGCATCTGGGTGTATGTCCGCGTGAAATTTTATGTTTGTATAACGTCCTTACACACAGGATAATGTTATCCTAAAGTAAGGGCAATGTTTAAAAAAAATAGTATTATTTTGAAAGAATAGTATTTTTAGGGCGGTAGGGCCACGCAACAATGTTCGTTGTTGCACGAATGGGCAGGTCCGTCCATATAAGTAACACGACCAAGACCGGCGTGAAGTGCATGTATTATACATCTGCGTTTTGTTCGGTGAGTGAGGTAGCTGGAGCCCACTTTATTAAAAGGTGGCAACGCAACTGCAACTTAATGCTGTTACAAATGTCCATTGACCGCATTTCAGAAGAACTGCCAACTCGTTTGCCACCTACTCAAATAAATAAAAAATGCAATGAAAAAAAAAAAACAGATTTTGACTTGTCGCGTAATACGGAAATGAAAATGTTACGACAAATTTATCTACACATTTTGTTGCAGACTGACAAATTATTTCAGCATTTATTTTTTCTCTGTTTTCTTAAAAACGCTTGTCATTTTTATTTAAAATAAAAAGAAGACGAAAGAAACGGGAATATCTCCGGACCTTTCAAACGCCGACTGCGGCATATCTATTCGAAGCGCGAAACGAACAAACAAGCAAACAAATACACAACAAACTCGACACACAACTACCTACACACAAAACGGACATGCGCGAAGCGGTCAAACGAAAGGACGAACAAAAAAAAAAAACAATCGACGCATCGCTAGCTCCGCAACTTGTCAAAGCTCGAAAAAAAGCTCGAAAAACTGCAAAGAAACGGGGCGGGCGTTTACGGAGAGTGGCTTTTGTGTCACCTATTTGTTACGGGTTACGTTGAGGTAACGGCTTAGAGCAGCGTTAGCGCATCGGCGCGGGCCATAGGCGGCGCATACGACGTTTAATAATTGAGTGCGCTGCAAAAGAGAACGTAACGCTGTCTTAGCGCGTACACTAGAGCGAGAACGCTGCCCACTGAGCTAGGGTCACATGCTGAAGTCGTCGACCACACGGCCAAATAGACGCCGAACAATGTAAGTCGCAAACTTTAAACTGTCCACAGCCGTCGACCACATATGAGAACCGTAAACACTACCGCGTCGTAATAAATATACAGAGTGATTTTTTAGACAAAGTACTTACTTTGACGTAATGTCAATTGAGCATTCCACAATTAAAAAAAAAATATTAATATTTTATTTTTACAAGGAATAACCAGAAAAAAATCAAGTCAAACATTGTTTGTTTATCCCGTTACGAGTGGTTACCCTATTGATAAGCGGTTTAGTAATTATGCGTTCAGCGAAAAGTTTTAGTGTCCTTGAATAGGTTTATATTGTATTGAGACGGTAATTTCTTAAGGTGTCCATAATGTTCGAAAAAATTAAAATAATTGAAAAAAATGAGGTCACAGATTCAGATTTAGAATCAAACTGCATATGCTCTGTTAATATGTCTGTCGTCTATAAAATCAACATGTATATAATGTCTCCTTGTACAATAAAATTTTATTACAAAAAAAAACATCGATAAAATAAAATATATCGTGTTAATTGAACATGTCCCATCCCTAATCTTGTTTATCTTTTGCTATTTACGATGTGGTGATCTTGGTAGGACGAATCAGAATTCCATTCCCCGCCTCAGCTAGCTCACTGAACTATTGTGATGTACGGTTCGAACAATAGGTTTCCATTTGGCTGTATGGTCGATGGCTGAAGTATAGAACCGCGGGCTTAGTGCGCTAATGCAGTTTAGGGAACGGCACACGGTTTACAACCAAACCCGTAGGTATGTGGCACGCAAGACTTCGATGCGCCACTAATACCTTGAGTATACTATTAGTTGCAAATCAGGGTTGCCAACACTTCAATAATGTTTTCGACTAAACTGATACGACGCCTATTAATTCCTCATTTCCCAAAAAACAATAGTTTTATACAGGGTGTCCCTTTTTCAATTTTCTTGATTTTTTTAATTTTAAAAGTATACGAAGATTTTTTTATTTTACTGATAACTGCCACCACCTGTCAGCAGTTTTCGGCTTTATGTTGATTTATGGATATATTGAAATTTGAGAAATTCTTTATTTCTTGTTTATAATAATTTTTCTAAACATGTTGATGTTCTTAAAAAATATTTCATATTTTAAAAACACTTTTCGTTTCCAATGGTATTTTTTAGCTTTTTAAATCATACATTATAACACAAAGGAAACGCTTTCCGTATTATTATTGACACTTCGAGCATGATATCTTAGAATATTATCATATTACAAATGTATAATAAGGGAGAAAACACTTAGTTTAATATTAATATGAAATGTTGGGTCCGAATAGGCGCTGTATATTTGTTTAATTTATGGATGTCGGAGAGAAGAAATGCGGTGTGAGTGAGAGTTTGCCTTCTCTTTCTCGCCTCTGCATAAAATACTTCTATCTTGCTTCCACTGCACATGAGTGTACAACCGGACAGCGTTTTCAGTCGGTTTGTGACCGTAATATGTTATGACGAAAACATTTTTTGCTAAGCGTTTTGATTTTTTGCACGATCAGAGTCGTGTATTATCGAGGGATAAAAGTGTCAATAGGGCGCAATTAAGTTTTGCGCAGTCTATACTATACACGCACTTTCGAATTAAACATTAAGTTAGTATCATGTAAGCGATCATGAGCGCACGCAATGCAATACGTTAAAACTTACGTTCGATAGCTACTGTCATTGTTAATAAATACATTGTGTGAGCAATTAATTTTCTTTACATAGCGTGTTTACAATGGCTTGAATAAAATGTAATATTAGTAATTGAGCTGTACTTCAAAATCATGACTTTAAAATTAGTACTCCATTTTTATGTTATTGTGTACCCATTAGAGGCGAAAAGTGCAACCCTAAAAAAGTCCAACGCCACTAAAACGGGCCAACCCTAACGAGCGGGCCGTGCATTGCGACAGCCCTGGCGCAGCACGAGAGACTCACCTGCGCGTGAGCGAGTGCGGGTGGTGCAGCCCCTCGGGGGCGTCGTAGTGGCCCGAGTCGGCGGAGAGGGCGGAGGCGGCGCGGCGCGCGGCGTGCGTGACGTGCGTCGGATGCGTGACATGCGTCACGTGTGTCGCGTGACGCGCCCGCGCCCGCCGCCCGCCCGGCGGCGACGCGCCCGGCGTCCGCTCCGACCACACGCGCGACACGTGCTGGTCTGGAATGCACATACCGATGGGCGTTAGTCGCGTCACGGATAGCGTCACTTCAGGTGAGAAACGCATGAATGCGCATACAATACAAAGCTTAGTCGGTCATGTCATCGTTGCGGGTATCTAAGGCATCATGTCTAGTGGGCACTGTAACGTTTATATAGGGTTATTTTATAAACGAACGACATGTTAACAGAGCATATGCCGAATTTGATTCTTAATCTGAATCTGGTAAGTACTTGTGACCTAATTTATATTAGTACTTGTGACCTTATTTACAGTCGAGAACAATACTGTGATAAGGTTTTGTTAAGCATAGTTTTTTTTTTTTAAATATTTGTATCATTATGTTAGGACAAATAACATCAAGTGCAAAAGTTAAAAGTCTAAGCGGCTGTATAAATTTGGTTTGCTCACCGAGGATATCCTGATCATTGTCGTCGTCCAGTTGCAGCTTCTCGCGAATGGCTGCCGCCACCAGTTGCGGAGGTAGCGCCTGAGTGGAAGCATCCTCGCCGTCGCCCTGTGCAAGCGAAATACGATCTAATTTTAACATTTAATTTAAAATATTTTTAAGATATCTTGTATGACGAGCTAAATCGATAACAGACGTGTTACCTATGTTATAATAGAAAAAGATAAATTTTAACGTATTAACGTACCACGTTAATAAATTTGATTTTTACAATAAAAGAAGTTCCTTAAATTACTCGGCATATTAACAGAAACTATTTGTGGTGAGAAAAGTTATCTTTTCCGAGTATCATTAGATTAGTTGGGAGTGTGGACACTTGAATATACTGAGTATTAGTACTTGAGTGTACTAAATTCCCCCCCCCCCTCATTATAAATATCTAAGGTGTTCTAAATCCCCCCCCCCCCCCCCCCCCCCCCCCCGTTCCCCGCAGATGAGCATCGATATCGAGCAAGATTTGCGCCTTACCTCCGCCAGGCGCCGCTCGAGCCGCTCCTTCGCGTCGATGTCGCGCCTCACACGCTCGAGCTTCTCGCTGAGCAACGCGGCGAACTCCTGCGGCGGGAGCGCGCGCATCTGCTCCGACTGCACGCGCTGCGTGCGCGGTATCACCTGCGAAACGCGTGCGTTTATCCCGTACCAACGGTGCTCGATCGAGACGGCGAGTTGAGCGCTCGGCGAGCGACAACGCGTCGAGTCGCGGCGTTACAACAGAAGCGTTCTAACGATCGGAAGGATACTTTTAATTATATAACGACATTGTAACGTTGTAGCAGAAGCAAAGTGTTTTATAACAAATAAAGGTGTTGTAACATTTGTTTACATTACAAGGACTTAAGTTACAATATAAGCAAAATGACATTATGAGGGTAAAACTAGAGGCCGAACAGTTTTGAGACTGTGGAAAAAGCGTCTAAAAAAAATTAAACCAATCTCCCAAAGTTATATCTCCCAAAACCCCACTCCCCACGCGCGATATATCATGACTTTTGGCCCACCCATTTCTATCCTCACGTGATTAACGGACGATACTTATTATGCAAAACATTATATATATATACAGCATTCGCGTCTCACCATCGCGGTGTCCTGCTCCTTGTTGATGACGGCGTGGCGGTCGAGGCCGTGCAGCCGCGGACGGTGGCGGGACTCGCGCGGCTCGCGGGGCCTCCCCGACATGCCGTCGCTGCAAAGTGAGGTGCCGTTACTTGCATAATCCCGTAGGGGTGCTGACCGCCTCTCTGGTATAGGCTCATAACGTCCAGACATTATACCATAGGGGTGCTTGTCCACTGGTATAGGCTCATAACGTCCAGCGACACACAGGCATTAGATATTCCGCAATGGTATAATTTCTAGAGATCGACGACGCAAATGTATGGACTTCATAATGCTAATACTCACGTAGGAAAAATTAAAACTATTATACCTGTGTTCTTATTTCTTAAAATGATCTTTTTAAAAAAAGAGGAGCTATTGAGTTTCTTGTTGGACTCTTCTCAACAGAAAATGCTTACCGGATCGGTGGTAACTAATTTACGAATTTATGTATCAATTTTTATGTCAATCTCGACGTTTCATAAGAACACGCAAGCGTCGTATTTGAGTAAAGGTATTTTGAAATTGTATTTGTACTCTAATTGATTGATTAACATGGTTATGAGTTCGTGCGCTGTTCCTCACGTTTATAATTGACAACGGAATTGGCGTAATAGATAATGGAACAATATTGTGTCATGAACATACTGTTTTTCCGGTGTCTGGGTGTATATATCTAAATGATAAGTATTTAGTTACAAAAAGAAAAGCATGTTTAAGTATGTTTATAAGTAACATAGCACATCTAACAAATGCTTTTCTTAGTTTGGAACTAGATAAAAATGTGTCCTGAAAATATTTATTATTATTTATTTATTTATAATTCTACACGAGGTACGTAAGAGATACGTAAAGAAGGATCGTTTTATAGATATGAATTTATTCTTAAATTTAATGATACTAATAGTCTTTTTGAGAGGTTTAGACCAGGTATTCATTTGACGCAAGTTGTGCTTGAAGGAAAACGTATTTCATGTTCTCCACTAATTGATCCAGTAAATTTAATAGAAGTATGGTTTGCAGAGTATACATATATTTACTAAAGCATTCAGATATCTTAAATTTGACTTTTTATTTATTCTATTTTTCATATAAACGATCGAAAAATTCTAAACTAATTAGGTCATTATATATTGTATATCATACGTGTCCTAATACGTTCAAAACTAAATTTTTTTGGACTTTTATTCACGGACTTGAACTAAATTTTTTTTGAAAATGATAATGAATTGCATTGCAGTATTAGTGGTAACGTCGAAGCAGTTCGGGCTTGGGAATAAAATGCAACTTAATGGGGTAAAATAATAAATAAAACACTATCTAAGCTCATTTCAATCGTACTTACCGACTGTGAGGGTATGGTTAATGTAATAATTCCATATTACTTTTATTACCTGCTTAGAAGATCAATAAAGATAGGACACTTTGTTGCCAAAATAAATTAGTTACATTTTTTTTCAGTATTTGATGTCTTTCTCTTGACGACTGGTCGGATTTAAATGCGTTTTAAAACATACATACCTTGTTGCACACCGTTATGACAACCGAGACTCTAGTCACCAAACATAGTCAACGCTGGGAACAGGAACCAAACCCTAAATCATCCCCATCAATGAGCTTGTAAACGGCCGACGATCACAATTTAATGAGTCATGGTCGTGAGCCATTGTTATGAGTTGTGGTCGGGAGGCGCGACCGTCGGGCCCCTCATGAGCCGTGGTCGAAGTCCGCTGTTGTGAGCTGCGGTCGAGGGCCGCTTTCGTGAGGTGTGGTCGAGGGCCGCTTTCGTGAGCTGTGGTCGAGGGCCGCTTTCGTGAGCTGTGGTCGACGGCCGCTGTCGTGGGTTGTGGTCGTGAGCGAGACGGGCTACTACTTACACGCTGCTACCGGAGAGCGAGACCGCGTCACTGTCCGTGCGGCCGCTGCTGAGGCTCGCGCGCTCCGAGTCCTGGCGCGAGGCGGGACAGTACCCGGCGTACGTGACGTGCGCGCTGTACACCGACCGTTTGCGGTGGCTGCTCTTACCACCGCGACGGGACCGTTGGGAACATGAGGAGGGCGGGAGACAGACGGACGGAACGATTACGCGCGCGTTTAGTCGCGCAAACCGTCGGTGTTTTGAATGAATTTACAGATCGCGATGGGGATCATAACAATGTCGGTAGTGAAATAGGAATTTGGTGGATAGGGGGAGTTACGGGTGGTAAAGGCAGCGTGGTCGCATATACAGTTCGCGTCGAGGGCAGCGAGCATGCAGGCGGCGGGGACACAAACATGGGGGCAAAACAATACACGGAGACATGAGTGAAGCACGCTAAGGGTGGTAAAAATATTAAAACGAAAATTAATAAAATCGGAGGCTCTACGCAATTACTGGGAGGTCGCGCATGCATTGCGGGGGTCACGCAAAAAAATATATGATCAACTGTGTGCAGATTTTAATAATGTAGCAACAACGAATGTGATCTAGCTAAGTCAATACAAAAAGTAAAACAAAAAGCAAAATAAAACAAAATGAAAATTTAAAAACTCTTACAAGATTACACATTTATAATGGTACCGCGAGTTTCATAAGAATTTTCTTTTCTTACAAATCTTTTGATTAACGCCTAACTTGAAAAACTGTAAAGCATATTTTCCTTGAATAAAATATATTTCGATTATATATCTCTAAGTTGAGTTAAAAAGAAGTAAATGTTTTTTTTTCTAAACACAAAATCTGCCAACTGCATATATAATTATGGTTAAAAATTGACGCGGTGTTTTTTTTTATGAATATTGCCAATGTTCATGAGTGAGCATGCGCCCGAGTGTGCTCATAGCAGAGCGGGGCGTGCGCGCGAATGTTAGTTCGCGTGTGTGCGTGCGTGAGTGAGTGAGTGAGTGAGTGAGTGAGTGAATGAGTGAGCGTGTACTCACGGGGCGGCGTCCGAGTGCAGGCGGCGCGTCTGTGTGGCGAGCAGGGCGTCGTGAGTGAGTCGCGCGGGGGCGCCGGCGCTCAGCTCCTGACCCTCGTGCAGCGTCGCCAGCCCACAGCCCAGGGTCTGGGGAAAGCGGACGCAACGATTACGCGGCCGCTCTTTTATGGCGACAGACTCGTCTTAGTGAATGGACGACACGAACTTAATATGGTCAGCTAATTCATGTCTTGTTAAATGTACATTTTGATGGTCGTTTTTGTACCTGGCTCGTAATCTGACTTTATTCGAGAGACAGCATCGTCACATGTAACCAAGAGGGGCCAGCGTTCTCAAAAGTCTTAAAGTCTGAGTTACCTTATACTCATATAGACGGTGTTCGGTTAATATACAAAACCTGATTTTTATCAATGAAATTGGAAATGAGAACGACATGCTTATCAAAAAGGTCATTTTATTTAGAGTTATAGACCCAAGATGACCCGCTAGCTCATAAATCTCATCATGGTAGATCTTTCAACTTAAATACGGTAAAAGAAAACAATGTTAGGACATTATACAATCGATAATCGAAATTCTCTCAGATCGATTTTGATATGGATTCCTTGGATGTGGCGTTTATAAGTAAAATATGCACAAAAAGCTTAACGTAGGTACATATTTTAAGCGTCGTCATCGTTAAGTACTTTGCACTGTTTTTTTGTGCTTTGTTGCACTCGTATGAGCGTGCTTGATGCGTGCGCATGATATGAGTCCGTGAGCAAGCCGTGAGTTCGTGAGCGGGTCGTTGTGAGTTTGTCGGTCGGGCGGAAGTAGAACTCACGGCGACGTCGCGGTGGTGGGGCTCGGTGTCGGGCGAGGAGAGCGGCTGAGTGGCGGCGCTCACGTACGACACGTACGCCTCCGAGCGCAGAAACGCCTGGTACGTGGTCTCCGTGATAGCGAGTGTCACCTGCGCAAACGTTTCGCTTATAATTACGACGGTATCGTCGGGATCAGCACTCGATTGATATGAGACTTGTTTTTAAACGGTTTTATTTAGCTCGACACGTACGGAATTTGTTTATTTATTTGGGTCAAAATTAGAAATTGAAATTTAAGCACCTTCCCGTTGTCAGATTGATCTGAAATTTGGTACACACATTTAATTTAGATGACAATACAACATTAACAAAAAAAAATTTAACAAAAAAAAAAACATAAAATAAAACCGTTTAACTTAAAAGTTTTTAAACGGTTTTATTTACAGTAGGCAAGAAAGCGGGCGATTCAGCTGACGTTAAGTGATTACCGCCGTCTTCACTTTAGGTGGCAGGTGCATATTGAAAGTAAAGTGTTTGTGTAAATTTCGTTCCATTTCATTTAGAAACACTAAGTAATCGTCTTCAATTATATATCCTAGATTAATTTATACAGCGGACCGATATATCACATACAGGTACACAGTCCAGGTTTCATTAAAAAAACCTGAAGTTATTCTAGTTTAAATAACAGATAACAATAAACCATTTCATTTTGATTCAGCTTTTTCATACACATTTCTTCCACTCAAAGTAAACTATTTACGTAAATGTAACAAAAATAAATTATCCTACCTCCTGTTCCATGTGGTCGAAGATGGTCTTCTCGATGACAGAGCCCTCCTTGAGGCTCTGCTTCACCCGCTGCTTCAGCTCTTCGGGCATCGCTAGCTGCGACTTGCGGAGGAATCTGAATATAAAACCGGTTGATGTAAAGCGACAGTAAATTTGACCAACACTTGAGAAGATTGTTATAAGATTCCCGAGTCAAAGTAATTACTTTACTTCATAGAGGAGATTTAAAGAACACAGGGGTCCACACGACGGATCCATAAAATAGGAATAAGTTGAAAAATAAGTTGCGCTATATATGCCTAACTACATAGTAGTTCTTCACTACATAGTATAAAACTTTGTCGTCCCGCTGTCTGTCTTTCCCCATGTATGCTATCTTTAAAACTACGCAAAGGATCTTGATGCGGTTTTTTTTTACTAGATAGAGTGATTCAAGAGGAAGGTTTATATGTAGGTATAGTACATTGCACCGGTGCGAAGCCGGGGCAGGTCGCTAGTGTGCTTTAAACATAACGCCGTGGTCTCACTTGTAGATCGCCGAGACGACCTGGCGTATCTTGGCCGCCTCCGACTCCTGGCGCAGGCCCTGCACCGCGAAGTAGAAGTTGAGCCGGTCCACGTGCAGCCCGCCCGCGCCGGACACGTACTTGCGGAACAGCCGCACCCCCTCCGCGTCCTGCTCGAGTCCACCCACATCCGTCATTCGCAAGCGGGCCCGGATGGCAATTGATCCAACTCTACCCAACCGCCCCACTTTACTCATGCGCGCATGTCAACATGCGTGCAGATTCACGCATCTTGACACGCGTGCTACTAATCTACCTGTCCTCACCGCCTCCTTTTTAATTATGCACGCATGTTCACACGTTGTCGCGCATGTGGACATGTGAGCTGTTTGCGTTAGTAACGGACTGAGTGGGTCCTATGTGGTTCCGACGAAACCATATTATTATATCTAGACCGAGAACCAAGAACATAATAAACATTTGCCCAAGACCTAGACACGACGAAATAACAGACGAAAACACAATGATAAACAGTCGTGATTAATAAAAAAAAAAAATATTTTGGAGCAAAAATAATTTTATTGGAAATACTTCAATTGCAGTCGAAACTGAGCCGAACTAACTTTAACTGTGATAAAGCAACGCAACAGTTTTCTCTGTTGCACGAATGAGCGGGCACTTCCGAGTAACTATCACTACCTCACGGAAGACCGGCGTGAAGTGGAAGAGTTACACTTCTGCGTTTCATACTTTGAGTCGGGTAGCCTTGGCCCTGGTATTAGGCGGCATGTTCGATAGCGGCGGTTATCACTTAACATCAGGAGAACCAGATGGTCGGATGCCGGCATTGCCTATTTATAGGAACTAAATCCGATCGGGATCTCGGTTTCAGTAATACTCGGCGGAAAATCAGGCCGCGAGTTCTAAAATGACAAAAATCTTGTAGTAAAGCGACTGATCGACAGATCCTCTAACAAGCATGTTCAACGTGAGAAGAGAAAAGGGTTCAGGGTTCTGTACTCTGACATCGTTGCACTCTGCGAGCGAAATAGTCGGATGAGGGAGTGGGACAGGGCGCGTGGTATTGCGGGTGGTGCGAGCGGGACGGCGTACCTCGAGAAGCTCGTGCAGGCTTCGGGCCCAGCGCATGTAGGGCGGCGAGGCGGGCGAGCGCGGCAAACTGCCCGACGAGCCCTCCGTCTCTTCGCGCCACGCCGCCGCTCCCATCCTGGAGGAGATGAGTCATTCATGTTGCACTCCACTTGGACCCAGACCCTTCTTGGACCTAGATTAGACCTTTCAGACCCGCCTTGGACCTAAATTAGACCCTTCAGACCCTCTTTGGACCTAGACCTTCAGACCGTCGAGTGTGATGATGTTGGCCCAATCACCACCTTACACCTGTATTCCCCTTTTAAACACTACTCGTAGTGTGATTATGCCGTGATGTATCGACGTTAGTAGTAAACAGATATAAACATGCCGAGATCAAAATATTTCTAAGACATCCCTTGCGGTGTTAAACTGAGTGCACACCAGGTGCTCGTTACGATGGATCCAACAAAGTTTGGTCTGATCGATTTTGTTTGATTGCATTTGAAACTTACGTCTTATATGATGGATAGTACGTAAGGTGAACAGAGTATTACGTCTGAAGCGGGTAGTCCATCGCGATTACATAATCTCCATAGTTATGTGGAAAAAGATCAGTCGTAGCGTCGTTTGGCTTTAACTCTAAGAATAGAGACTTGACGGATTTTATGAAAATCTAAAATTGTTAAGACAAAAAACTAATACAACAAGGTACTTGCATTGGTAGCAAGGATATGAAAAAGCTAGTAACGATAGTTAAAGTGTATTTAAAATTCATCATTAGCAATATTCTTTTCTTAAATATACTTCTTATAATTTCTCATGAAATTACTGGATAATATTCTTAAAGTTACAAATCACAAAAAAAAAGAAAAAGCAAATTACAAACCAATTTTCATACTATATGATATCATATATGTATGTATATTTACTCTGAGCAATGCCTAATAAATGAATAAATGCAAAATATGAGTAAGCGAAAGATAGACTTTGGCTCACTTGGACAAGTGTGGGTGTGTGAACACATGTTTGGACTGAGATTTGCTTTTCTCCTCCCCAGAAGCTGGCGGCAGCGACGACCTATCAGCAAGCTTGTGCTCCCAACCTGTACCGAAACAAAGTGATAGTAAAAAATAGTAAAAAAAAAAGGGGTGTAAGAATATTTAACTGTAATTATCCATCAGAAACCGTAGCAAATAACACATTATATTGTGGTGTATTGTTTACGAAAAAAAACTGCACAAAACAAAAAAAAATTTCTTCGCCCGTTTTAGTTCGTACTACCCAATTAAAGAATCAAGACTTCTAAGTAAACAAAACTCCATAAACTTGTACTGTGGTAGGACCAAGCAACAGTCTTCGCTGTTGCACGAGTGGGCAGGTTCGTCCGGGTAAGTACCACCTCACGCCGGTCTTCTGTGTGGTCAAACAGAAGACGGGCGTGAAGTGGAAGTGATATACTTCTGCATTTCGTCTGGTGAGTGAGGCAGCCGGCCCACTTTTCTATAAGGTGGCAACGCCTCTGCTAAAAAATACAGTCGAATTGAGAAGCTCCTCCTATTTTCAAGTCGGTTGAAAAAAACGTTTCGGGGACTCATTACCTTGCGGGTTGCCGCCTATAGGAGTGTGGCTCATGGCGCACAGGCCGTGCTCCCACCCGCGCGCTGCATGGCGAGACACCAACTGTGGCGAAGATGACGCAAATCAATATTGATATGAGATGTACCGATGTAATAAAAACGAATATTCACTCAAAAGGTTCGAACATTCAGTCTGTAGACACATAGAGCTTGCTATAAATTAACGCCCGAAAACAATGACGGTTTAAATCACAACCTGATGTGAAGGAATGTTCAACATGAATATCAGTGTTTCAGTTGTAAATGTGTAAGTCTTAAAAAACACGAAAATTACTTTGAACCATGTAGCACACATTATAAACATAACTATCAAATAATAGTTTTCATAGTTATCATAAAACACTGCATTAATTTTATGTTGAATAATAATGTTAATCAGGAACCTTTTAGCAACATGTCAAAAATTTTAATACAAAGTAAGTATTAAGTTAACATTTTTTGATAGTTAATTTTCTTATTTAAATAATAGTACCATATTTTAACTTAGCAAACTTAGCAAACGTTTCCTATATTGATATGCCACAATATTAACTTTCAAATAGTTATAATATAATATTACAAAAACAGACTTCACCGAGCACACTCCGGTTGTAAAAAATCAATAAGGCAAAACACAAAGGGTCAGATACAGGCATCACATTGGATCTCCACAAGTTGAAAAGAGACAGCAAGCAAAAATGAGGCAGCGGTCCAAAGTCAAGAGTCTCCATCATCGATCGGCGTCTAAAGAAAAGTACATATTTGAAACTACATTCAAAACTCTGTTCCATAACTCCTATTTAAAAATTACTTTATTATTATACTACTTAAATTGAGTAGATATCATATTCCATATCGGCTTATGCACATTATTAAAGGTTGAAAATGATCCTTTGTAGAAATCCCCTTTCACAAAAAATCCACACAACATTACACAAAAAATGGGTACCACATAATAAGAACATGTCATAACACATCAAATCATAACTTCACAGTTCAATAAACAATTTGTGAATAAAGGAAAAAAAATTATAAAAGACCTCACCATATTCATTGTATTGAAATAAACAATGCTCTGAAGAAACTACACTTTAAAAAAATGAGCTTGCTGTATAATATAATAACACGGGTTATTAATATTTTTTATGAAAGCTCAACAGAGAAAGCACGACTGCGCAATGCACTGCCAGTGATCCGAGTGAAGGATACCGAGTCGGATGCTGAATGTATAATACAATGGACTCGGATCGAACATTGCCAGGGCCCTCATACATTGTGCGGTGGTTGTGTTTATGATAGGGTTTATTTTATAGAAAAATCAATAAAGAACAGGCAAATCAACTAGTAGTAATGTACATAAGTATTTTTAATACTTTAAAAAGAATTTCTTAATGTACAATTTTGGAATAAAATAATGAAATATTGACCATTTGTATATATAATTTAAATACAATTTATGATTGACTTTAAAGAACAATTTGTTTTGTTGTTTACAACATTTTAACCCATACTGAAAAATGAAGTATAATATTCATTCATAAAAATTTTTATAATGGGCAAAACCACAAACAGCTAGGTCATGAACTTTAGAATAGCAGCTAAATTGTGTTTGGAATACACATATCAGGGCAGGAAGTAAGTTCTAAACAAGGCAAACTTTCGTAAAAGTTATAGACGTGTAATCATGAGACGTATAAAAATATAAACAAAAGCAATAAAAGGCGACGCCTCTCAATATTTAAAGCCCAGCGTTCCGAGTACATCTCACAAGTTATAAACACAGAATTCTTACTCGGAAACCCGGAAGAATCGTATTTATGGAACATTAATGAGTGAAACACTGCACAAAAATTAATAGACTTACTCGCTGCAGCAGAATGGCACTTTCTTTAATAAATAAGACTAGGACATAAAAACGAAAAGTTTCTTGGAAATAAATAATAGATTAGCTTGGCTCGGTTTGGTTTTGTATACAACAGCGACACGGGTTTGACACTTGTCATTCTTGATGGATTAATACATGACAGTGGATAAACCAGTGCTACTAGCGCCATCTAGTCTACAGAGAGATAATAGACGTTGGTGACGGGGGGAAAATTTGCATAACGCAACAATTGGACACCAGATGTCTCTGGTTGGATATTTTCAAGTACAAAGTTAAAAAGTATAAATGTTTGGCGGGAAATACAATAATTATTGTGAAACTTTTTAGGTACTTTAAAAATTAAATGAAAACGTGTTGGAGAGAATAGAAATAATGGAAATAAATTTTTTCAAATATTTTTTTCGTATCACGATCATTAACACACTTCTTCATTTTCTTTATTTTTTTTATTTCCAAAATAAATAAATTACCAAAAAAAAAACGAGGAAATCTCGGTCCTCCAGGTACCTTTACTTAAAAGCATTAAATACAAAAAAGAGATAGAAGACCGCAGTTTCCTTGCCGGTTCCTTTCTGTTCAGGCCTAATTTAGGGAACCGGTGGTATATTAAATAAAGGAATTTTGACTTTACTATTACATTACGTTTATTGGAGCACAGCTAAATTATGCAGCTTAATTGTTTAGAATAATTAAAAATTAATTTTAAAATCACGCATACCTGTGTGGCAGCTTACTGCCGCTGCATTTTCTGTTGTCGAATCGTAATTGTTGTTGAAAATTTATCTGTAACAAGATATGAAGTAAATCAGTAACATTTAAAACATACAGGAAACTAAATAAGACGAGAATCAATAACTTGGAAACGTATAATTTTATTTCAATGCTACATAGAAAGTCTACAGGATTTGACTGTGGTAGGACAAGTAATTTCTGTTGCACGCATGGTTAGGACCGTCCGGGTAAGTACCACGAGTCACGACCTCGCAAAAGACCGGCGTTTCGTCTGGTGAGTGAGGTAGCCGAAACCAAAATTTATTATAAGGTGGCAACGCATCAACACACATAACATGAGACGATCCGCCAGCTCTTTTGCGACCTTCTAACATAAAAAAAAAATAACAATCTTAATAATGTCGTCAAGAGGTAATACAAGTTAAGTCATGCGAGCGAACTCGCTTTTACCAGATGTTCTTTTTTTAATAGATGGTAATGAAAACAAAAATCTTTTTTATAAGATGAAATTAATTTCCCGACCGTACTTGAAATTAAATGTAAGTAAGTAACAGCCTCCTTACGAAGGAAGGCATTTGGCTCTAGCACACCGGGCGACCTTACTGCGGATTTTTCTAATATCTTCAAAATATTTATTATTACTTCGACGAAATATGTTCACTTTAGAAAGAACAGCGAGCAGTGTCCCACGACGTACGAAAATGTAGTTTTTTTTTGACTTAATTAAAGTATCGTTACATATAAAACGATTGGCGTAAAGTGTTTTGGCGTCCTTTACTATCGAAATGACGTTTACCTATTGTGCGTTGTTTACTTTAAATATTTGAAAAAAAAATTGTAATATCTACGCAAGAGTAAGAGGGCGGCTTCGGCTGCTGCACGACTGGGCAGGTCCGTCCGGATAACTACCACGAAAACACAAAAGACCAGCGTGAAGTGCAAGTGTCATACTTCTGCGTTACGACTGGTGAGCGAGGTAGCCGGGGCCTACTTTATTAACGGTGGCCACGCATCTGCAACCCTACGGATGTTGTAAATGTTGGTATTGGTGTTGCAAATCCACCTAACTTCAGGTGAACCGCCAGCTTGCTTGCCTACTTCTCAAGTAATAACCACAAGAAAAAGAAAAGATTTTAAGTCGGTTTTGTTTTAATAAAAATGTTCCATGTGTTAAACCCAGTGGTTACCAGGTTTTTGACAACTGTAAGTTTTACATTACTGACTTTTTTTATGAATGTTTTACTGGCATAAAATTAATCATGCTGAATGCTGAAATAAGGTTTATACTATATATGTTAGATCACAGATAATGTATTAAATTGCCGAAGTGCAAATTTCAATTACTCCTATGGTTTTAAATATTAATGAATGGTATTTACAATATTCATGCTTCTGAATATGTTGTGTATACGATGTTTGGTTTTCATTGCAGATCATAGAAGCAGGAATACGCAGGAATTATTTTGGTAAAAATAATTAGAATAGATATACATATAATTGGAATAGTTAATCACATCATAGTATTTATTATATCTTATATGATATATTAGACTATATGACATTTATCTTTATTTGAGGTGTAACATGTATTTCTCAGCACAAAAAGATACACTGTTTTTTTCCTTTTGCCATACTTTGGTGTTCAATTTTCTTTTTAATTTGTGATTCTTATTTTTCCATTGATTACTGTGGATTACCCACATTAATAATAGGGTTTCAAGGCCACAACCATTGACTAAATATCGTGAGTTCGCAGGCCACCTGACAAAATATCCAGCAACAAATAGGAAACATTTAATAATAAAAAATGTTTTTCATTGGTGGCAGCCTGCGGCATAAATTCCTTTTAATAGACTCGAGATGATGTGATAAAAAAGTTCTTACTTTATAATACAATAACATAGGAATAAAACGCCTTTTCACCGTTGAAATAGAATCATAAAACGACAATATAACAAGTCAACGCGGCATAAAGACGCGGCCCGTTGCGTTCGTTTACAAAATTATCACGTCAGCCGCAGCGTCTGATTAGCATCGAAGCACGAATGACACTTAGTGGAGCCCGCCATCGCCGTGCCACAGATAAAAAAGAGCGACGGAACCAGAAAGAAATTAATTGACTTTTTTAACCGCTGGTAAAAAGAGGAACGAATCAAAGTGCTAATCAAATGGCTGAATTTGGAGGCGGTATAAAAATGTAACCGTATAAAACTTTAAATTTTTTATGGTTCCGCTACATTATTGCCCTAATGCAGTGGTGTAGTCTAGCTAGTGTAACCTAGTATTGCATTCTGACGATTAATAAAGCTCCTAGATGAGCCTCCAAAGACTAAAATCTAGCAAGGTTAATCCGACAGATTAAACTAAAAAGCGTTCAATTTCTATATAGTCGGTTATCTTTTTTCAAAATTTAATCCTCGGAAAAAGAGATCGTCCAACAGGATATTTTAATATATTGTAAATAAGTGCTTAATTTTTAATGATCTCTATTTTAAATAAGTATTTTCAAAAATCAATATTTTTTTATCTGCAAGCACTGCTTTTTAATAAAATATGCCTGAAATGAACAAACCAAATTAATCTCTGCAAATGATAAAACGATGATACAAGTTGAAGAATGATTATTTTTTAATAAAAAACAGAAAAATCAAGCAAACAGAAAGAAATAGGTAATAGAACCGACAACGTCAAAAGCAAAAAAGTAAAAAACTACATCAGCTATCAAAATAGCAAAGAGGTCCGCAACAATGCCGTTAAACAAAAAAAGGAAAGAAAAAGCACGTCGCGCCGTTTCTAACGTCACAATTCGCGTCCACGCGGACAGGTGCACAAAAAGGCGCGTATTTTAATGACACTCGCGTCGGGGTCGATAGAATGGGATAGATCGCGCCGCGCCACTATACACACGCCACGGTATCATGAGCCGGGAGCGCGCACTAAGCGACTCTTTGATGTGCGCAAACTTTCCGTTTTCCTTTGATTGCCATAATGGAACTGTGCTGTTATTACGCTAATTGAATTTTCGCAGAGCCCGCGCCGCGTCACGGGGTTATTCGGACGGCGGTAATACCTGCCGTTACTGCGGGAACTCGATCGACACTTACGCGTTCGATTGTTCTCGAATATTCGAACGCGAAATGCGAAGGATCAACTATTTGTTACGATAGTTGAAAAAGGAAGACATAAAAATCGCATTAATAAATTAATTAAAAAGTTACAAAAATATTTTGATTAAACTACAAATTTTAACTTTTCTCAATTTCAATCAATTTACAATTATGGGCGCTTTTCGCGCATTTTCTTTAGTTGCAGCGATTAAAGTAGCGAGTATATTCGTCAGTCCGGCTCGATATAATTAACCCAATTTTTTAAATATAAATAAAAATTAAATATTCAAAGCACTATTTCAGCCAGATACTAATTATCATTGCGATTAATAAGTGTTAGAAGATATGCTCGAAGAATGTGCGCTGTTCCTCCGATAAAGCTCAGCGAGCGTAGAGATTCTAATGTGGCTATCATTAGCACAAACACTCCTGTAATGCTGCGCCTGCAGTACCAACAAAGAAGATATGTGCTCGTTATTGGATCCAACTTCCTTTGTCTCTGCCTAGTGATTTAATTAACAATTACGCCCCTTTGTTGAACATTTGCATGAAAGATTTCAGCACCCTAATACGACAAAGGCAAAGTGTTCGCCACATTTCCTGTTCAGTAATACGACCTTAAAACAAGGATGTGTTTCGACGATATCTTTCTCTTTGGGGATTTCTGTGACGAGTGATAAAGCTACAATTAATCATTAGACAAAGATTACCCGCAATCTAGTCTGACTTTCGGTTTTAGGATATGCTCATGTCCCCAAGCGCATACGGGATAAAGTTTTAGCAAAACTCGAAGAGTTTAACGCGCAAATCATTTGACAGTTAGACTCAATAGCTATCACACAATTTGAAAAAAAAAAATCTCACCCGTCCAAAAACAAACGATAGGGTGGGTCGCCACGTAACGTGCAAAATCAACTCGACTAGCAACGTAAGCCGATGCGTAATCCGACAGACGACGCCTAAGCGGCGGATCAAAACGATAAGGGCTGTTCAGTTTCGGGGCTCCGTCGTCGTCAAAAGGAAGCGGCCACTTTGATCGGGACCGATGACACGGGAATAGCTATCGCCAACTTACTAATCAATCGTACGAGGGTATGTATCGGGAAAGACATTAAAGGCAATAGTTTCAGCTTGCGGTGAACTGTTTGCGAGAGCCGATGGGGTGGGCGGAGGGACGGGAGGCGGGGGGGGGGGTTGATAAGTGTGGAGCGGCAAGGGAGGGGGGATACCGTTCTCGGCGCACATCAAAGGCGAGTCGAGACAAAGCCAGAGGAGCCTTTTAACTTTATTTAGCGGAGTGGTAAGTTTAGCCGGTCGCGAATCGCACAGGTTAAAGAGTAACACACTCACTTTGTGTTAGGGCTGCGGGAAACAGGGGCGTGGGTAGGGCTGATCATCCAAACCTTGATCGGTAAATCTATCAATCCTATAAATCAACACAACTATTAAAAACTGAAAATTGTAATACAAAATAAGCTAAGCGTAGAGGAACTATCGAAATACCTTCTATTACTGTAACATCTATATTTACAGAATAAAAAGGCGTTCAACAAAGAGTGAGAACTAAAGTTTAAGACCAAAAGTTTTGTGGAAACTGGTTTAATGGACCGTCAAGTGATTTTAGTAATCAATGTACATTTTAACTTTTTAATTTATATCAGGGCGAGTGGCAACCCTGCCGAGGGGGTGGAGGCATCAACCGGGCCGCTAATGCTGGCCGCGCAGCGCCGCGGCGGCTCTTTGTCGGCGTCCTTTGACGCGCGGACACCGCCTGCGCTTTGGACAATAAACCGTCGCGATTGTCGCACCACCTCACCCGCCCTCCGATCGCTGCTAGGGTTGTCAATCACCCAGTCACATATAAAATTGTAGCATTTGTATAAAACAGGATATTTGTTATATCCGAACTTTATTCCCTACATTTATTTTTTTAATTTGCGCCTGAAGGTGATAACGCCAGTAAAATACCAGAGATATAATATTCTCAACCTATAAGCAAACCCACCTTGGGCCCGTCAATTATTGAGCTTCGAGCAAAAATTTGTTATTTTTTAACACTGGTCAAAAATGTTTTCATTTAAGTCCTAGCAAAAGCTGCGCTATATAGAAAGAACCAGTGAAATAATTAAGTTTCAATCTTTTGATGTTTTTAATACAATTTTATAACTAACATAAGTCAATATTGAACGGCAACGACCGAACGGAAGGGTAGACGCGACGGCGAACAAAACGATAGATATCGCGATACGAGGAACTCATTCGAAACTATTCTCATTTGAAATGTATCGCCTACGCCGGATTATTCAAGCGAAATCACAAATATGAATAAATTTAAAACAATAGTAGTGATGCGGCACAGCTGGTAAATATCAACGGAGTGCGGGGGGGTATCCCGGGCGATGCACGAATCGATGATTCCGCAGCATCCGGCATCCGACGGACGTTCTGAGTCGGAGGGCGGAATGCAAATTATCGCTCAACTCCGCGATCCGTTTGTTCATTTCGTAATTGACTTCGCGTCCGCTCCGTCGCGGCGCGGGCCTTCCCCGTCTAATACGCTTCCCGCCAATTTCTTCCCTTTTTTTTAACGGGAATGGAATGAAATATTAGACAGTCGCTTTTGCACTATTGTCGTTCTTCGGCGATATTAATCGACCGTGTCGTTGGTGAATTGGCTTAATTTTGGTGCAGACGATTTGTGGTATAGACGACATCTCGAAATACAATTTTCATAATAAACACCATCCTGCGGTAGTCGAATGTCTTCCGGACAACAGCTAC
Organism: Iphiclides podalirius; assembly: GCA_933534255.1. Lineage (NCBI taxonomy): Eukaryota > Metazoa > Arthropoda > Insecta > Lepidoptera > Papilionidae > Iphiclides > Iphiclides podalirius. Next base: position 2,660,415 of record OW152822.1, on the reverse strand, counting down.
CAACGCACCAACGGACATCGACATTTCTATTAGGATTGCAGATGCTATATCAACGTTGAGGCAAAAAAAAAATCTTAAAGATGTGTGAAACTTCTTGAAACTTCGCGTGCCTCCTCCTTAACTCTCTCTGTACCTTTTCCCACCAGTGGGATATCAGTAGATCGTATAGGCTGATTACTGTACTTTTTATTATACTAAATTATACTAAAAATCGGTTAGTGATATTTAACGAAAACGATCTAATAAATAAATTTCGCTTCGGATATCAAACAGACGGCGACGAAATAAGAGTGACGGAGAGATCAAAGCGATCGAGTCAATAACTACTTACTTTGATTAGACCTAATTCATGGCCGTATCGGGACCGAAGATGGGACATTCGGGGCAAAGGGGTGATATTGAAATCTGAGAGTACAAATGAATCGGGCATTAAGAAACTCGCGTTGCAAAGGATTTCCAAGGAAAAACATTCGTCTTTAATTCGGATAACTGCTTCTTTAATTTGCAGGATTCCACTGAACGAAATGTTGCCAGATCTCCGGCGGTGAACATATCAAATATGTGACGTCAAAGAGCTCAATCACTTACATTAGAGACTTTGGTATCAAACTGTAAAGGAGTTTAATTAAACAGATAACGTTCAATCGCATCTGGGTGACAAACGCCCAAGTGAAATTTATATTTGTAGAACGTCCATACATCACAGGATAATGTTATCGTAAAGAAAGGCAAATGTTAAAAAAAATATCCTAAAGTAAGGCCAATGTTAAAAAAAAATCAAATCCTTAACCGTCACTGCACTCGGACAAACACACGCATTAGCTGATCACTAAGTCGGAGTCGGTTGAGTACGGTTTAGATTTTATTTGCGACGAGCCTTTTAATATACAGGTAAAGCAATATGTGTATAGTTATGCTCTACCATTTTTCATGGTACATCATTTTACACACCGTGTAAGTACAGCAGGAGCTAGTCACAGAAAAGGTACGAAAATAAAGAGTTTGAGGGCTCAGTTCAGTTACCGTATATAAGAAGCTAGAAAATATTATATATCGTTCTATCCAAAAAATCACATTTTAAGTTTTATCTTCAATGCAGATACTAGCACTAAAGTAAAGTAACAGCCTATCCAAGTCCCACAGCTGGACAAAGGCCTCCTCTGTACAAAGGGTATTAAGTCATAGTCCACCACGCGAGTAGAGGTAGGGCCACGCATTCGTGTAACAGCATCGGCTGTTGCACGTGTGGCGGCCTGTCTACAACTGACATCACAGCTAATCGCCGTCACACGGCGAGCTGTCATTTTTGATTACGCTCGGGTGCCATCGTGCATCCTCGACCGCGCTCGGATTTTCGCTGGACGTCAGTGATTTTTGCTTACGTGACTTCAGACTAGAGTCTGCCGTCCGCCGCGCGATTGCTATAACGTCTATGTTCCTAGCTGTAAATTCCAAATTGTAATTGTAAATATATATATTCAATGTGGAGTTAGTATATCTTACAGTTCCATCCTACTAACCCACACACGAATGGGCAGGCTCGTCCGGGTAAGTACCAGGACCTCACAGAAGACCGACGTAAAGTAAAAGTATAATACTTTCGCGTTTCGTCTGGTGAGTGAGGTTGCCGGAGCCCAATTTCCAAAAAGGTTGTCAACGCATCTGCAAACCCTCGGGTGTAGCAGATGTCCATGGGCGGCGGTATTCACTTAACGTCAGGTGAACCGTCTGCTCGGCTTTGGCAACTCTTCATTCACGTATCTTCGATACATATTTTTAATTTCTAGGGTTCTCTGCCCAAAGGGTAAAACGGGACCCATTTTACTCTTTATTATAGATATTACTACATTCTATTTAGTTAACTGTTATAGGTTATAGAACTGCCACAGTTATTTAAAAAAAATCGGAGGAAGTAGAGAAAGCAAAGAAATTTAAGTTTAAAAAAAAGCTAATAAATAGAGTTCACATTGCATAAACTTACGATTAAAGGACCGATCTACACACTTCCGTAGTGCGGAAGTACACCCGGAACCATTATCTGTGGGTCACACAAATACTTCTCCCGTGTGGGAATCGAACCCACGACTCTCGACGCCCAAGCCAATAGCTTGGCAACGCCGCCACCGAGTCATCGGTCGTATAGTCTACGCACACGAGTGCTTAATTGGGAAGAGTTCGTCTCAGGTCGTGTTTTCAATTCCAGCTTACGATAAGCTGAGTATCGACCTAGGCATACATTATAATTGTTTTAATTACAACTATTTAATTGAATTGAACGCCTTTACGTAAAAGGATTACTTAAATATAGTCTACGCCATATTGAAACCGTGCAGAGTTTGAAATTTAAATTTTTTACAGTACTAATCTCTGCATTTAGTCGTCCGAACTACGAATTACCGTTGTAAAACTGCATTCGAAATTGTATACTGGAAAGATATAACAATGGATGCGCCAAGCATTGCTGCAAATGCTAAAAAAAACAATGTCGATTAAAGGCGTTAAGATTTTCATCGGTGTGGCAATCAGCCGTTTAGTTGCGTACTTTTTTACAAATTTCAACGCCCAAAGTTAACTTTAACGTGCAGAGGTAATTTTGACGTCACTGATGCAGTCGCTTATAAACGAACCCGTTAACGTAACGATTGAGAATAAAAGCGAACATAATCTAGATCGGGTTACAAGTTCAAAGCGTTAAGGTTAAAACCGTCGCGGGTCGTCGCTCTCGGGGCGGGAGGACTAGAAACGTTTAGCCCATCAAGGAATTACCTTAGAGACTTGTAGTTGTTAAATCTCGTCATTAAATTTAAAGCTCGCCCCTTTGCCCTCCCCTAAACCCCCCCCCCCCCCCTCTCACCTCACCATCTGCCCGCGCTGATTACCATAAGCCGGCACAAAGGGCCGCGTTGCCTTTGACGAATTAGCCCCACTAACATTACCTATCTCTGGCGCGGTGTTGCTATCACGCAGAGTTCCCGCCAATTTTTCGGATGTCTTCGCTCATTGGAGTCGATGTTCGGCCGTGAAGACCGCGGTGCCATTCGAGGTGCTTCGTTTAGTTAAAAAGCGTGCGCGGCTGCATCCGGGTTGCGACGTGACAAAAAAAAGAAAAGAAATATATTACGTATACGTATCCAGCAATCATCGCGGCAAATCTAATCCGGGATATTAGACGTATATAGCCACGGGAAAAATATGCACGCTTTGGTCCAAAAAAGAGATATTTCTTGAATGGGATTTTCGTTTTGCATCCCCGTTGAATAGCTTCGTTTGCCAACCGAGATTTACCTTATTTGTTTGTGTTGAATAAAACCATCGACGTGTGTGGCTGAAATTCTCTCCTATGTGAAATATGTCATATGTTTGAGCATATCTGTAAATAATAAATATGTTAACTGTGAGCAGGGCCACTCACTGTTCACTGTTGCACGAATGGGCAGGTCTGTCCGGGTAAGCACCACGACCTCACAGAAGACCGGCGTAAAGTAACAATGTTACCCTTCTGCGTTTTGTCTGATGAGTGAGGTAGCCGGGGCCCAATTTATTTAAAGGTGGCAACGCATTTGAAACCCTACGGGTGTTGCAAATGTCCATGGGCGCCGGTTATCACTTAACATCAAGTGAACCCCAAGCTTTTTTGCCACTTTTACACATGAAAAAGGGTAAAGAAAAAACAGCTCGGTATCTTATTCTCTTCGGTTTGTCGAATACATTTTAAACAGCTATAATTTTGCTTTAATAGCTGTTGATGACCTTATGGAATATGAATAAAAATGTGATTTTTTTTCTGGAAGTGAAAGGGCCATATAAAGAGTGACGTAAAATAGAAGTGTTTCATTTCATCGTACGTTTGCAAAAATTATTAAGCCTACTGTAGACATAGTATTTTGTTATATTTTATTCTGGCCTTATTATATTTATTATTATTATTTAATACTGCTCGGTATTTAGAGATTTTGCTATAGCCTAGGAGGTATCCTAGATTTGCTATAGCTTGGTTCGGGACCTAATTTTATTCACTACTAGTGACCCGTCCCGGCTTCGCATGGGTGTAATGTATTATGCATATAAACCTTACTCTTGAACCACTGTATCTAGTAAAAAAAACCGCATCAAGATCCGTTGCGTAGTTTTAAAGATATAAGCATACATAGGGAGAGACAGACAGCAGAACGAGTATGTTTTATACTATTTAGTGACAGGTCGAGTGTGGTAGAGGTGGAGCCACTCTCCCTGTCTTCTGCTACCGAGGAGGAGTCGCGGAGGAAGAGGAGTGACGGTATTGCGTTGGCCGTACTCCCTATCCTCCACGACTCAGTGGGGCTGCACCGCTGATGCAGTGGTGGTGGGGCCGCGGGGGGAGAGGAGTGTCGGTATTGCGGTGCGCCGTTCTCCCTATCCTCCGCGGCCGAAACATGGTGAGCGGCGGAACCACAGACCACGTCCGCCGCTGGGGCCGGGGAGGCTTGCTGCTTATTAGCACTGGCTCTCCTGGCTCCCATAGCCCCGGTCAGCGAACTCGGGGGAGTTCGTTGGCCGTGAAAATGGGGCCGAGTAGGAAGTCGCGCTGAATGTTCCAGCGCGCCTTACCTGGAGGAAAGGGGAGTTGCTCCCCGTGAGGGGGCTGCTAAGGCGGCCAGCGCTGGCAGGGTCGCGGAAGTGTGCGAAAGCGTTCCCTAGGTGTAACATCGTGGGGGTTTTAGTCGGTGCGAGTCCGACATAACCCGCTCGTGCCCCCGCGAGGGCGGGTATGCGTAGGCATTTCCCCCACGTCAACAAAAAAAAGCTACGACGATATGGGCATTATCTTTTCAATAGTACTCCAGCATCCAGAGTTTATATCCCGACGTACCTGAAACACTTTGTAGTCATGTGTAGAAGGTATGGTATTTGGCCCAGCAGTGTAAGCAGTGTGTAAATATATGTGTATTTCCCACTGCTGAGCAGCACATACTTTTAACATATTTTCTTTAAAGCATCTTTTTTCGAGAGACATTGCGTTTCTGTAAAATTATAAAATTGAAAACGAATTTTCAGTTTCACTTCTTTGATTCTTTTTATGTTCTACATCAAAGGAGCGAGTTTCGATTTAGTCCCTTCTAATCCTATGACCATGGACTACGTAGAACATTCGAATCTTTTGAAATGAAAAAGGAATAAAGCCGAAAAATCCGTAAAAGTACTTTTAGAAAGAAAGAAAAACCTTTTTACGACGCAACACATAAACACGACACGACGTACATAAATAAAACAAGTGAAAAAAATATTCACACAATAGTATTTATATTTCTACTTCTTGTATCTTGTTGTTGTTTTTGCTTTCAGTCCCGAGACTATTAAAGCTTCATCTGGCGCAGAACCGGTGGGCTAGCCAGAGCCCACGGGTTTGGGCCCTCCGCTGTGGGTACGGCCGCGCATGTGCTCATGGGTGCGTCTATGGTATATCAACTAAGGGCCATCGAGGTTGCGGTTCGGACCGGGACCCCGATGGCCGTCGATTGTGTTTTTAGCTAATCGGTGGCTGGGGGTGGTGAGAACCGCCCTAGAACGCGGGTGTACCTTGTGTACGCGTTGTGTTGGTCTCGCCGTGCTCGGAGGCGAGGGCGAACTATTTGAGGTTGCACTAACTGTGGGTGTAGTGTTATCGGGCGGGACCCTCGACGGTGGGTCTGACGTATCTAAGTCCCCTTCCTCGACCGGGTCGATGAGGACGTTTCGCGGATGACGCTTGTTGACGCGTTGATCGAAGAACCGTTTGGTCAGGTCTTTAAAATATTCGCGAATCGTCGGGAGTCTGCAATCGCTGTGCAGGTCGATGTTGTATTGATACCACTGCGCACCGGTTGCGCGGCGGATGAACTTATTCTGTACTATTTGCAACTTGTACAAGCGAGTAGGGTGCGTGTGGGCGAAGGTCATGCATGCGTAGGACATAATAGGTCGTACGAAGGTCTTATATAATAATAATTTGTGCCTTAAGGGCCTTTTACTTTTAGCGTTAGTTAAATTTGTGTAGCCGACCGGAGACGAACGCGGCTCCATTACGAACGTTATTAATGTGCGTAGTAAATTTCATACGCGAATCGAAAGCGAATCCTAAGTATTTGACCTTTATCTCCCAGTGGAGCGGTTGGCCATAAAGGGATAAATATTTTTTACTGTTGTACTATTGTATGTCGTAGGTACTGTGAGCAAGGTCAGCCACTCGGCAAAATGTTGCATTAAAAATTACAACGCTGATTTTCAGTGAGCTAGAGCTAGCATCGAAGAAAGCTGTCCTGAGTTGAAATAAATAGACCAAAACATTGAACAACAAACCGGCCAAATGCCAAGTGCGGTAAACGGCAAAAAACATGTGTGTTGCATGAGATTCGACATTTAAAAATATTTTTATTCTGTTTTTTTTATTTATATGTTGCCGCTATGTTATAGCGACATAGTCGACATAATTGATTTCGAGACGCTCAAAAGAATCAAATTCTTAAATTCTCAAAGGAAAGGTGGGTAGGCTAATATATTTTCTTGTGGACGCTACGTTTCTTTATTGAGGTAAACTAATATCTTTTAACTTATTTCTCTATATGTATAGATTAAACATTATCGCTGGAACTTTTTTTTAAGTTTTTATCTATTACAATTTCAATGTGAATATTATAAAATTGAGAATTTAAGAACAAAGCAAGCCATTAAAAAAGAAGAAGAAGAAGAATTATCGCTGGTTTGTTAATTGTTGTCTGAAGATTTTGCTAAATCTCTTTTCTTAAAGTTATAAGACTGTTAATAGAATTGACGAAAACCGGGTTACTCGTTCTTCAGAATTAAGCGCCGTAGACTTTCAACAGGCAGAAGATACCATGAAATAATGATAATTCTGACAGAAATGTACATATATTTTTTTAATATTATAAAACGCGTCAACATTTTAAAGATCTTGCTACTATCAACAACGGCCTTTTAAGTTTATCTTAAATAATTAATCCTTTAAGATTTTATTAAATAATAAGACTTAAAGTTGTAAACGTAAACTTAAACCTTTGCTTAGGTAGGTTTTTAAACCTAAAGGCAATAGTATCGTTGTCTTTCGTTGAAACAACCAATCGATTTACTTTAAGATTGACCCACAAATAGTAAATATGGCTCGGAACTTTCTACGGGGTCGGTAGGTCACGACAAAAAGACCAAACGATCCATTTGACTACAGGTTGCATTTGTGAGTTACACAGCTATTATAAGCTCGCGGAAAAAGACCGATACTCTAGCTAAATTTAATCTAAATATATCGGTACTGCGGCCACCAATGGCGGGATGCCACCATGACGCGCGACAACGAGACGCAAACGATGGGAAAAATAAAACGACGCGTCTCAATTAAAACGTCTACCGCGCGACCGACAGTACTCGGGCAGACGTAACAAGACGACCGGCATACCGCACACGAGTGAGCGATTGGTGAATGGCGAACGATTCGCGTGGCCCATTCATTCGTCAAAGTCGGACGCTGGGTGAATTTCAAGCTACGCGGCTAACTGTGAAAGTGCGCGCGCGCATTCCACTATCCCTAATTACCGCGCGTCGCATACGATTTGTAAGCATTAGAATGTTTGAATGGAGCGAACGTTTCGTGAATTAAACTCGTATTGCCAGCGTTTGATTAGGTACCTATTTGATAAATTGCCTTATTGGTTTGAGACGTTGCGAATTTAATCGAATGCATATTGTATTACTGTACTACATACACAAATAACCCGACAATAACAAATCTTAGTAAGCTCATTTAATTACAAATATAATCAAGCTTAATCGTAGGTATAAAGCGTGTGATATAAACCACCTCTTGATGTGACCATGCGCTGGGCTTTTCATGGATTTATCCCTAAATAACTCTTACTAATCATATATTTAACTGACACCCCAGAAATTTGGATAACTTAATTTAGTTGCAGTAGTCTTCCACATAATAATGTTTATTGTTGAATTTTCTTTTTGACATATTGAGACAGTGTTCGGAGCTACGCAACCGAACAGCGACATTGTCACTTTGTGCATCATAGGCACATTACACTAACGTACATATGTACGTTTTATGCCTAATTTGAGGCAGTACGAGACTCACCACCGTCTAACCATAACCATACCACTTATTTATACCGCGTATTCTTTATACCATTTTATACCACATAAGTGCTAATAAACCATTTACCAGAATATTTATAAACTCTCTCCCTGTACAACCTTCTTCATTGTCCTTCGAGCCGGATTTGAAAAATCGGTTAAAGATAACTATTTGAAAGCTTCCGCATTAATATCGAACATCATGAAGGTTTTTAATTTTATTTTAACTATTTATTGCTATATTTTTATTCATGTTACATATAACATTTATATGATCCTACATATATATATATATTAGTTCGGGGCAGACCATTGATTTATGACACCCGTGTAGGTTTGCAACTATTTTCCTAAAAATTTATACAATTTTAGTACGCTTGTTATCAGGTTTGATATATTACTAGTCTCATCTTCCCTAGAGAAGTAAATGCTACAGCTGCGTGTAAAGCGCCACTGCCAATAGTTTTCTAGTACAAGATAGCAGTTTCTGGAAAGTCTACGTCATGTCCCAAACTGTCCTAACGCGTGGCCATACGCACCGAGGCGTAACCATATTACCGATGGGTAGGCACAAACAATACGTCGACTATTCCGCGCGGCACACCACCGGCATATAAAGCTAATTACCTTCGTTAACCGCCACTAACCTTATTAACGTGGTGTTCCGTGAATATATAAGTGTTGAATACAAAACAGCCGCGGCATCGCAACTTTGCTGGTTGAGGGCGGTCGCCCGTCACTGCGAATAGTCATCTGAGTGCAAACAACAAGCTCTCGAGACATTTGACCCTAATAGACCGCACATTCCAACTGAAAGTTTGCTAACGACATCCAGTGTTTTTTCAGTTATTACATTTTAGGTTTCTTACGTGAGAGCGTAGTTGTCTTGGATTTATATGCGCAGCATAAAATTAGTAGATATAATAAGAAAAACGAAAAGCATTGATGATCTGTACATGTTATGGATTTTTCGACAAAACGAAACATTGATGATGTTCGTATTATTAACTATACAACCTGAGTTAGATCTCCGGTGCCGGCACAAATGAAATTATACACCAATGAATAATTTCAAAAGCTGAATTATCACGTGCTCTGCGGTGAAGATAAACATCGCGAGAAAACCTGCATATCCTGCAAAAAAATAAGATTTCGAAGATATGCAGGTCTTTACGGGAATATCTACATATGTATATATTCTACATTTACTACGATACTAAACATTTTACATTTAAAATATTTTTTTTGCAATATAGGTACGTTACTTTTAACTATGACATAAAGCAGAATTTTGACTAACTCTTATTTAATCTTTAAAAGCGATGAGTTTTGGAAAATTCTTTCATAACTCTCGTCTATTTCATATGGGAAAACTTCTGTGCAGAATTTCATGTTCCTACCTACACCGGTTTAAGCTGTACGAAACTTTTACAAGACAAGACAAGTTCGAATTTTGTTGGAAGACTTTAAACGTAAGCTATTTACACTCGATTTTTCACAAATGGTAGACACAATGAATTTACGCAAAATAAAACACGAAAGATGATGATTATATTTAAAAAAAAAAAAAACTCCACGTACTTCAAATGAGATTGAGTCGGTATCAATTCGTACTAACTCCTATTTTGTTATCTCACGATTCGTTGTATTAAATGTTGTAATACATTTTTTTATTATTTCATACAATTTTGTTCGTACAAATTCCGTGCCCCTAATATGATATGGTGTATGTAGAATACAGACAGTATTATTTCCAACATTTGAACTCAATAAAATATTTTTGCAAGCCTAGCTCAAGAAAAGCGCTTTAAGAATTTTAGACATAAATTGAAACTTAACACTTATCTGATACATATATTTGTTTAACATATTATTTATTATACCAATGTGATGTGTCAAGTGTCAGTGGTTATGAGATTACTTTTTTTCAAACATAACCAACATATAAACAAACTGTACAAGTTTTCAAAAAACTATTAATATACACAAAGTTATGAATAACTTGATTTAAGTGGACTTCCTCATAATAACATAAGAGACAAATTAGCAAATTTAGGTTCATAGTCATCGTTCTTTTCGATAATATAAAAACCTCTCTCTACCAATAATTTATAATATCTGCAGTAATGAAGACAAAAAGTCGTAATTATCCAAAAAAATGTTGTCTTAAAGTAAAACTGAAAGGAATTAAAATATAATATTAAAAAAGAGATGATTTTAAAATTATTGTTTTATTCTTTCCAAACTGCGAATAAGTTACCTAATTTAAAGTATAATTGTTTTATATTGGGAAAACAAACCATTTCTCCTAGGGATAAAATCTCATAAATGCAGGAAATCATTTGGCACTGTCCATGGAACAACAATTACACACTGAAGACCTAAAATGACTTGTCAATAATAACCATGAAGCAATAAGTAAAGTTAGAAATGTTTGATTCATTTTTGAATCAATTTATTCTCTGTAAACACTTTGGTATAAAAAACTCTCATACAAAAGGTATAAATTTTTTATAGTTGTTCTCAATATAATATCTCTTGAATGTCGTTTCACCTGTAATTGAGATGCCATTTAGTTTAAGATACTGTGTACTTATTTATGTCCTAAGCATGTTTTGATGTGTATCTTGTTTGTGAAGTAAATGAATAAAATAAAATAACTTCAGCTTATAACGGATAAGGATGTTACAAAAGATCCTATAAATTTCGAAATCAACCTACCAACGCAGACAGTTTTGGTCTTATTATCTTTATATCAACCAAACCGTACGATGCGGCGGCATACCTGAGCACGATCCTACAATAATCTCGCGGTAACGGGATTTTTCGAGATCATCTCATGTCGAGTGTGGAAGGGCACTTACCAGGGAATCATGGATTCGCGGCGCTTTTACCGGTGGCCGGTGCTCGGCCGAGTGTGAATTGTGCATGCACGCATCCTCACCGTCCGTCTGCTGCGTGCCGCGTATTTCCACTAAGGCAGGAATGCTATAAGCGGCGAGCGGATGGGATTTTTCAGATCCCGAGCGTTTTGGAAAATCGGATGCCTACTGGTCTACGTTCTTGAGGGACGCGAGGTACTTACATATCTTAATACTACGGACGGGCGGTTAGTGTTTTTTTTTTCTTATTCGGAATCCGTACGCAAATAACCATTTCTCCCATTGTGTTGACTGTACTCATGTACGTATGTAATTGTAAAATTCAACCTCATACTGTTTGTTTCACGGTCCTGGCTGTAAAATTGACGGTGCAATTTACGAAATTGTTTTAAGTATTCAAATGCGATATAGGGAGGATTTGGTAATCACTGCTTCCCAAACCTTTTTTTAAATTGTCGTGTAAGTACAAAGTCTATTGGCGAATAGCGTTAACTTTAGTGACCGCTATCTAATTATTTCCGAAATGAAAAACAGTATTTTTGCTAGCATTTTGAGTAACAACTGTGCAGAACTGATTTAACGCTTTAGTATTTTTTAATTATTTGTATAACGAAAGCTTCACATAGATCGATAGGTCAAGTAACCTTATGTCATTTGGTTTTAATTTTGTTTCAATTTAACGGTCCCCAACGGTCCTTGTTGCATATTAGTGCAACAAATACTTTCAAATGTGGCATATTAATTTTAAGAACACGTTGGGTGCAGAGAATTGGCGGGCCTAGTCACGGGCGGGACCCTATCTCCACAACACTATTTTTAAATTGGCTTCGCTATACAATTCGCCAATCAAATTCAAAAGATTTTGTTTTGTAATGACCAAATTTTCAAGGGATTGTAAAGAGAAAACTGGACTTTATTTCCGGGGCTGAAATAGTGACGAGGTGCTATATCTTTTAAACGGATGCATTTAGTCCCATCCGCTGCCCGTTCAATTTGTCCATTGCCCGTTCCATTTTCGGATTTGTCCACGGACTGAGGAAATTGACCGACGCACGTGCCGCGTGTTCCTACTCTTGCCCGTGGAGGCTTTGGCCGTATTCCATTATGCCCTATGGCGAGCGTATATAAAGCTCTGAAGCCGCTGAGGTGTAAACCACGTAACATGTAGGGTGAGCGCGAACATTTTTCGAATTGCGGGACACTTGGCCTAAGGTTCTCGTAATAATATATTTTATAAGCTTCATTATGTAGATGAAGAGTAAAACGAGATTGAAATGCGTTAGAACGTATAAGGGATTGCGGTCGTTCATATATTTTGAAATACCGAATCCATTTACAGAACAATTTTCATAATTTTCGATGAACGTACCGTGCTATAAGTCTTATATTTAAATTTTTAACAAGCTTATAATTAACAAATTAAGATTAATAAATACAGGGAGATTTTTTGAGAAGTGCCCAAATTTACACAGGAGGTTCAGACTCGGTGGTATAATCGTTTTTTGAAATAAAAAAACAAAGTTTTTTTTCCAAATAAAATGCCATTCTATTCCCTAAAAAACAGAACGTGTTGACACTACGATAGTCATTCATAAATACCTAAATTTTACTGTGCACGAACTTGTGCGCGTGTTAGTTATGAATGATCGCGCGTAAAATAAACGAGTTGCGTATAAATCACGCACTTTTTGAGATAAGTTCAAATGAATGTAATTAATTACTTACGAGTGATTTTAAATATTTATCATTATTATATAACATTATTTATGTCTAGAATTTAAAAAAAAAATGGATACACTTAGAAAAGCCAGTCTGTATAAAAAAAATTGATACATTACAATTAAAATTACTTGCCTATAATTCGATTATCAGCCAAAGTGAAGCTTAGCTAAGTCCGAAGCAAAATAATTTAAGATTAACGCGAACTTTTATGTCGTCAGTTCCCAATTCACAATCGAAGATTATGGGCAGCCGAGCGCTCAAGGAGTCACGTGTCGTGCCGAGTCCGACGGGGAACAGAATGGCGACCTAACCGTGCGTTTACTGACACGGAAAATACCAATTGTCAAAGGGCGATGTATTCCTAATCACGTTAGAGTTCTTAAGTTAACGTCCAACAATGCTGAATTTATAAAACTTGCGTGTCTCATCTACAGGGTTGTGCAAGATTACTGATATACTGATTTGCGGTTCTACAACTATGCGAACTTACTTCTTGGTTACAGATATGAGCAACCGACGAGGTATGGCCTAATCTGGTCAATGTGGTTACTGGGCTAATGAATATTATATTAACTATTAAAAACACGAGTCGTAGATAGAATTACTAAGGGCAAGTTAAGGTCAATTGTCATTCTCTACTATGACACTGGGGGGCGGGAACAAAAATTGTAGTAAATGCAATGAATCAACCAAAAAAACATTAAATGAGTAAAAAGGAATATTAAAGAAGAAGCGTATATTATTATACAAATTAAAAGCCTTAAGAAAACGTAACTTATAACATATAATATACAAATGAACAGGTAGATGTAACAATTACCATATAAAATACATATACAATACAGACAAACACTAAAAGATTTGAAAGTTTTTGGCACTACGACAACAACTTACTATCAAGTGAACCGCTTGCTCATTTGCCATAAGTTATATAAGCTTCAAATCACTTCAACCGTACTATTTAGGATGAACGTCACGAATCCCACTACCGCTAAGGTAAAGAAAAGATTTAACCTATAATGAACCGTTTTCGGATATGCATAATGCATTCCTCGCCCCCCGTCCCCCGCCGCCCCGGGGCGACTTGTCAGCGGCAGGGAAGCGCCGGGACGTATTAAATTCCCGCGGGCGCTTAAGATTGACAACGGTAATCGAGTTGCCAGCCAATCCCGTCGCTAACTGAGCGAGAATAACATCGTATTACTCCTTTTTTTACACTCAGCGCGTGCGGTGAGTTACGGGTTTAGTGGGAACTGTGCAAACGTTAACAATTTTATTTGCTACGGGCCGCAATGGTACCTTATATATATATATATCTTTATGGAACTATCAAGACATACTAACACGACGGGACTTTGTCAGCCTACACGTATTCAATACGCGAATTAATTCAATATTTTGGCTATCAAGATAATGTTATTAAGCAGTTATTTCAATCAGTTTAAGTCCATTGCTGGATATAGGCTTCCCCTACAGAGTGTCACGAAGAACGATCTTCATACACCCGTATACATCGACTTGCCGCAAATTTTCACCAACAGAAGCATTAAAGGTTTAAAAAGACGTTAAAAAAATGCAATTGCCAAACCTTTCGCCAGCCGTGGCAACTCTGGCTAAGCCTCCCTTATGATAAAAGCCCAACTTAACTAATAAATACTTCAATCTAAATTTCAGACGGACACAGAAGTTACAGGAAAATATACATTAAAGGGTTAACAATAACGTAATGAATGTGGCTAATTCTTATACAAAAATAAGGCTTCTTTTCTTAATTTTGTTTTAAACAATTTGAGAATATAATCAATCTCCGAACCGAGTATTAATAAATGCCTTATATTTTAACTAAATAAATAAATACAATAAACAAAACTCTTTATTTTACATTCAGTGATTAGTAGCGCCTTGATAAGTAGCTTTTAACATTATTTGAAGAAGAAGAAGAAGAAACGTTTATTCACGGTCTAAGCACAATAGATACAAAGAACACTTAAAAATAATAATGTAACTACACATTATGTAAAATAATATTAGAATAACTTAAAATAAATGTAAACATAACAAAAAAACTAAAAAAAAATAATAATAATAAGTGAAGGTCTGTGTAGCAGCATAAGACCGTGAAACGGACGGGACTCGGTTAAAGTCGAGTAACAGTAACTAAGATTCGTTCTGATCCCGACGCCGGTTTTCAGTCCGCCCGCACTTCGAGACAACTCGGACGGCTGCGTCAGTGCACTTGTAATACATACCTACAACGCAGTATAGCGATAATTAAATTATTTTTGTTTGAACCTTTCAATTATATTTCTTTTTGATAATTTGATTTTTCTGCATGAACAGTATGTATTACGTAAAAATGTTTACAAATCCCTCCAAACATACATCTATAAAAAATCCCAACAAAAAAGGACCTTAAATACTGATTTAATCCTCGGCAGAGGTTGAAACGGCGTGGTTTATGGAAATTCGCGGGGCGGTGGTCTTGTTAAAACGCTGCCAATATTTGAATGTCTAATACGGACTTATTATTTAAAACGGCCAAATCGCCTCCGTCGTAGCGTACCGCTAGGAAATAATTGAATGCCCCGCATAATTGTCCGCACGCGCTTTAAGGTTAAAACAAATTGAATTGTATCTTTTATTCATAGATCCAATCATCGGTGCCACGTCGGGGTTGTCGTGAGGCGTCGGAGGACGGCAAACAATAAAAAAACGAAACCTGCAATATTAATAAAAAATCTACCTTGCGTCCCTTTCCCGCGTCGAAAAACGGCGAACGTTGCGAGCGGAACAGGGAGCATCGCGAAATCGCAATTGGACCGCAAATTATTGGCTTAGTTAACCACAGTTTCCATTCACGTTAACGAGACGTTTCGGTAATGGTCTGTTATGATGACTGTACCACAACACATAGGCACATTAAATTTCATTCGAAATTCAGAATAATTTCGAAACTATTATGTACATTTAGGCATCTTTACGCAGCCGTAATCAGGTACCTAATTAAATTCGTGGGGAAAAACGTTTGATGTCGCCCTTATCTTAACTACAAATTAACTTAGAAGTTAAATTTATCGAGTTAGTTTGATATTAAAATGTCGGAGTAACATCGCTCAGAAATACCTTAACGCCACGAAACTAACGTTCTTCGTAACGAGCCACAGGTTATAAAATTTTTCATATCCGTTGCCTCCATATTAGAATTAGTTACAATATAACTTAAGCAACATTTATACAGACAAGCCGGTATTTTAATGCTCTAGGTAACATTATTCATAAATTCCTTAAAGGCAATGGTACTGGCATAAAATCGAGTGCAACATATTACGAAATATTTATAATGAGCCGCCCGTAATTAATAAAGATATCATAAATTTTAAAGTCTTTTAGATGTTACCTCTGATAACTTTCAAAAACGCATTTGAGCTTGCTCTGCTCTTGCAAGTATCCTGGTACTGTTGATTTTATTATGATATTGTTTTGTAAAAATTCCAATAATTTCAAACATCAGGTGGGATGGCAATGAAGTGCTGGCCAGTTTCGGATGGTAAAAAAAACAGAGTTTTGAAAAACCAAAATAAGTTAGAACTCTGAGTATATTCAATTAATTAAAAAACAAACAGTATTTTATTTAACTGGGACAGTGCAAGTTTATGACGGTATGAAGAGATTAAGACCAGGTCAAATTGTATAAACAAATTTTGACTTTTGGCTCATAAGTCAAAATTTCTTTCAGGCATATTACATAAGTGAAATTATACCAATCGAATAATAATTTAAGGAAATGGTTATGGTCTACATCGATCTAAAACAATGATTTAAAACATTGTTTATTTTCTAATTATTTAGCAATTCTAAGTATTTATTTGTTATTTTCAAGCCCTACATAGTAGTAGAGCATGGTGGAGTCAGCATATTTTTGCATTTCACAAGCGTGGAACCTTACGAAGTTAGCAAGAAGTGGATAGAACAAGAAGTCAATAGAATTACATTACGCTAAATTTTTCGCTGTCTGCCGCCACAACTAAAACTAAAACCACCAAAACTATCCATCGCAATCGCGCGATCGATCGAGTGTCACTGGAACGAGGATATAGGCAAAATAAAAACGTCAGAAACGACACAAGTGCAATAATTGTTTTAACATCAGTTCATTCATTGCGGGTACCTACACACGGGCGGCGCGGTTGTTGCACCGCACGTCGAACATGTCGATGCGACGTTTTTGTGCAGCTTTCGGGGGGGACTAAATCGGTTTTCACCGCAACATATTGCCGATGGATAGCGACAGATGGGATGACGGATCGCGGTTTTTATGACAAAACCCACTGTCGCAGTTAACCCGTATGGATGCACGCAAAAATCGGCCAAGTGCGAGTCGGAGTCGCGCACGAAGGGTTCCGCACCATTATCTATAAAAAGCGGCAAAAAGTAATGTCTGTTGTATGAGAGCCCCTTTTAAATTTTTATTTATTCTGTTTTTAGTATTTATTGGTATAGCGGCGACAGAAATGATGTATTTTTTTATATCTATTAATGAAATGATTATTATCTGTGACAATCTGAACTGTCTAACGATCACGGTTAATAAGTTAGTCTAGTGATGGACAGACATACATACACCAGGGTCCCGTTTTACCTTTTGGAATTCGAATGGGACCTCATTTTGTTTATGGTCAACATTATGGTGTCTGTTACGGGACGATGACATGTACAAGTACATTTTTATTAACATAAAACGAAATTGACCTCAAATATCTCACTCGCTATACGTACTCTTTTTGATTTGAAGCAGTTATTGTATTTCCGACGTTCAAGTTGTACACGGGATCTAAACCGAACCCAATTGATAAAGAAAAGAAAAATAGGTTCACAAATGACGGCGTTCTTAGGTAATAAACATAAAAAAAATACAATCAAAATTGAGAGAAAATTTAGAACCACGTCCTTTTTTGAAATCGATTGAAAATATAAAACTCAAGCAACGGTTACATGTGGGACGCTGTGTAATACTGTGGGCCAGTTTACTCATGGTTATGATGGGTTCTTCGGAGTACCTCATTCACTAGTGGAAATCCGAAAAGTAGTACTTTTACTTGACGCCGGTATTTTGTGTGGCCTCGGTGTCAGCATATCCGAACAGCGAGAGCTTTTATGTTATAACTATATTCTACCGATAACGGAATGACTAACGCCAGGTTTCTCAAGCACTGATCATTAACTAATCAGCTGTCAAATGGCTAGTCAAATGTCATTTGAGTTGCCAAAAGAATGGCTAAACAAATTGATCATTCTGATCTTTGAATTGTAAATTCTGAACAATTCAACCACTTTTCAGTAGAAATGTAGACGTAAATAAGCAAAATCGTAGACGTAAGATGTTAACGATCCTAAGAATGTGTGAGTCTAATGATGTGTAAAAGTCCAGTTTTAAAACAACCCCGATAAAATATAGAAAATAATTTTACCCATCGTGATACACATTTAGATAATGTAAGCCACTAACGGGAACACAACACTATAAAACGATGCCAATTTTAAACAACTCTCTGCTCTGTTCGAGCACACAAAAGAGGATATCGAACAAAGGCCAACTTTAATCTAAAGAAAGTGGGCGGCGGGCAATCAAAGCGCGAACGCATCCGGGGACGCGAAGAACGTCAGCTCGTCAGCTCGTGACGCCTGTCGCGACAGTAGTCCCAAAGGGGTGCTGCCCGGGGCACGTGCGCCAATCCCGCACGTCGGTCGACCATTGTCTTGTTTTTCGATTACGCGGCTGATTAGGCGTCCCGGGTACATACAGGTAGACGGGCGCGGATCCGGGGCAAATCGCCCGCGGAATGGGATCCCGGGCGAACTGAATAATGGATCCCGCCCGCCTTAATCTTGGCGAACAATAAAGCCGTCTGCTCGCGACGTTTTGCATACAATGACCCCGCCGCGAATGAGCCGGAAAGTGGGAAGTGCTCCGTTCGCCGGCACTGGGGAGGCTTTATTTGGTTTTTTTTGCGTTCGAATGAGTTCGCCCGCGACAAGACGTCCGCATTAATTACTTCGGGCGAATCCTCAAACCGTACTGGCGGCTGGACTTGAACCGGTTTGGTATGTTTTAAATTAGCTGATCGGCGGCTTCTCGCAGGTACACAATAATAGTTGTGTTCAATTTTTCATCTCATACTGTTAGTCTTACCATTGTAACATTCGACAACGGTTGCATGATTACTTTTAATATATTTATATGACAATCAAGAAGAGCTTTCAAATTTGACATTGTCAGCTTTTCATGATCGATCGAGAAGTGTATTTTTTATAATATGAGATATAAAGCAGAAATATAACTGGCAAAAGAGCTCACCTGAAATGTAATTAACCGCTCAATGGTGAGTGACGGGGCAGATCCACAAAACCTTTTAGAAAGTGGTCTCACTGTCTCCCTCTTCCTCACCAGACTAAACATATCATATATCAATAATAACACTTTCCGTCGCTCAAAACTCTCAGAAGATCATGGTACTTCTCTCCTTTACTGGTACCAGCTGGTACTACCCCATCCATTCGTGAAACAGCAGTAGTTGCAATTGCACCCTACAACACTTGCATACAACAAAAACAAAACACAAGCGGATAGTGATGTCTCATGATGACGCTGAGTACTTTAAAAAAAAATTAAAACCTTACGGATCTTTTTGCTATGTAATGAAGTTAAATTGATAATTTAATTAAAGTCTGTTTTAGTCAAATAAATCTCTTTCTATCTTTCTTTCTTAGTAAACCCGAATTCAATTTCGGTGCTACCGTGGCTATGAATGCTAAGTCTTGTAGGTGCAGGGAGAAATATAGCAATAATAAAAATCGTAAAAATCTTATTTTAAATCACATAGATAATCTAATTAGATGAACGGGGAAACGAGTGTCAATAGGAATTTGCGCATAACATACAGCTATGATTGTAACTTACGGTCGCCAGATGTCCACGCATAAATTCCGGGGCAGAAACCCAATTAAAATACTATAAGAGGATGAAAACGATTTTTTTTGATACTGGTAAATGGTGTCGATAGTGATGTTTTCTTTTGTGTTAGACGCTAGATTAATAAAAGCCTGTCCAT
The DNA here is from genome assembly GCA_933534255.1 of Iphiclides podalirius. Lineage (NCBI taxonomy): Eukaryota > Metazoa > Arthropoda > Insecta > Lepidoptera > Papilionidae > Iphiclides > Iphiclides podalirius. The sequence goes on along the minus strand of OW152822.1, from coordinate 2,640,593 downwards.
TATTCTCTTGAAGGAAAACACATTGAAATTGGACGCCGGACTTCACACATATTCTAAGTTGCTTAGACATGTAGGTTTCCCCACAATTTTTCCTTAAATGCTTAACCTATGTACATTAACAAAATAAAAAGTAAGCCTTTAAAATCCCATAGATTGTAGCATAGTCCACCGAGCGACCGCACTGCAGTTTGGCAGACTTCACATATCATCGAATTATTTCTTTATTTTTTTTAATTATTTCCTCACAATGTTTTCCATCATTGTTTAGCACATGATAACCATTTTTATTAGTGCCGGGATCGGGATTTGAAGTTCCGCCTCTTTCCGAGTACACCAAATAGAAAGGAAGTACCAGGTAACTGAGCTATAAGTACTCCCTACGGTTACATTATATAAAACTAAGTAAAAAGATATTAATTATATCAAATGAAATATCGTCTGTGGTTCCACCTTAACCGGCTCCATTGATGCCGATGCGCATAATACAATTCTAATTTTGAAGATACTTAAGAACCGAAATGTCACAAGATAGACATCTATTTTAACAAAATTCGCTTGAAAGACCGTAGAGCTTGTTTCATTTAATTTTAAAAGTATTTCGAGACTAACGACACACTCGCAATCCGGGACGATTCCGTTTAACTGTAGGACGTGAGGTTACCCTAACAGGAGGACCGGCCCGGCTCTCCCGCGGCGGACCGCCCCGCCGCGCCATCTGCACTTGACATTTATGACATTCATTGAGAAGAATATGACTATTGTAACCGACGGCCCTGCGCCTGTCATCGCCAACCCTTTCCCGGTCAATGTTTATAATGAGCGTCGGAGAAGGCGGCTGAAATGTTTTTGAAAAAGGCTATTCAATTTCCACAATTACTCCGTTTTCATGTGTCAATGCAGCAAGCACAATTGGATTGACTTGCTCTGATATTGTATGGTTTGGAAATTAAAATTTACTTTGAAATCCACTGAGTTGCTGAGTAAGAAATATGCGATTGGTTCGAGTAACATTACAGATCTAATCTATCGTATATCAATCAATCAGCCATAACTATGGTTATTCTGGTTTTTCTGACTTGATTTATATTTCTCTGAATGTGAGTTTAAGTAAATGTATGTGTTATTATTTATATGATAAATAAATTTTAATGGATGATATTAATTCTAAGTCTAACAATGTGCAAAAAAATACAATAGAATCAAGGGAAGCTCTGGACTCAATATTGCATATTTCTTTCAAGAATATCGATAAAGAGTACTGTAGTTTAACTGGCTACATAAAAATACTGAAGCCCAATCACTTTTGGCTCTTAATCAAATTCACGAAAACTATACTTGTTTTCAGTTCTTCAGGTTAATCGATTTTAAAAAGGTTATGAAGGACCATACATGCTAGTCTGCGGTCTAAGCTAATAAATGTACACAGATTTCGAAGCCCTCATTAAAAGAACGAAAAAGACACTATATACAAAATCATTAAACATGAAGACATAAATATATTTTTCTTTACTTACTCATTCCTTTCCTAAACGGAATTTCATTCAAGTTTGAAAGCAGTCCTTGCTTCTTAATTTAAATAAGTATTTCAGTCTGATCGAGTTGAATAAAACATTCCTCTTTAATTTTTTTTTTTCTGGTAATGTCCCAATCTTTAAAAGACAGCTGCGCTTCCCATTAAAGACAATTCTATTTAAAAGACATTTTCCCGATTCATTTCGCATGCAAACCGAGAAAAATAAAAGGCTTTTATTTATACGGAATAACCTATGCTGAAGCAGAGAGGTAAAATGTAGTGATGGATGGATGTGATTCTCTGGATTTCGTTTTATTGCCGAAGATATGGAAGAATGAAAGCAAGAGTGATGGAAGCTGATAATTCTTCTGTGATATCATTTGCGGGGCTCAGACGGATAAATTATTATTCATTTGGCTAAAACTCAGACGTAACATTTTCTATAATCAAAATGGTGAATTAGGTTAAGTAACAGTCATTACATTAAATGCCCAATTGCTGGACAAAGGCCTCCTTTAAAATTGATACGGGCATAGTTGACCCCAGTGCGAGATTGCTGTTTTGCAGTGGTTGATGTTTTGCAAAATGTTTTCCATCACCACCGAGAAGGTGGTTTATCAGCACTTAAAGTTAAAATTTAGGTTGCAGAGTTGTGCTGAATTGAAACGAAGCAGCTGGGTGGGACAATTTTCAAAGTTTGAGTATTGTTCGGTGGGTGCAGGAACAATAAAAGACCTAAACAAACAAAGAAGAATATTACCCAAATTATAAATATGAACTTTAAATATTTAATATAAAAACCACCAGACCAACGGACACCGGATAAATCAAAATTTTTATGAGAGAAGGTGTTCATGTGTACATGTTCATAAGAATGACTCGGGGACGTAGTTGCTAAGTCATTGGCTGCGGCGCCAGTTATGTGGGTTCGATTCCCACACGGGACAGGTATTTTTGTGACCCACAGCTAATGGTTCCGGATCTGAGTGTTTGTGTCCTAGGAGGTAGACGTCATGCAGGCGGCCGATACTAAAAATCTTAGTCGAAACCACTTACAACATAATTCCCACGTTCGCCGACCCCATCTAGGTAGAGGGCGATGGGATGATGTATCTTCTTTTAAAGCAAAAATTACCTAATGTCTACCGCTGCCACCGATAACTATGGTTATCCACAGCAATAGTTATCAGTCTTACAACGCGGTACCCTCGCGTGGTGTCTTGTAAAAATTCACACACCTCAACCTTAGGTGCTCGTGTAAAATGAATGAGCGCAATCGACCACCGTACGGTGCGGTGCATTCAAAATGCCTAATCAGCACACACTTAGCGCTCGCCGGCCCACATTGGGATTCCCTGCGGCCGCGGAGGGCCGTTACAAATGCAAATCCCATGCACGAAAACCTTAACTGATGACAAATTCTATTAGATCAGCTTATCGGATGACTAACGATTAGTGTGGACACTCCGTATGGACGAATACGGACTAAACGATGCATCAGAAGTACTTCATCGGCCATCTTAAGTATCAGTCTTCATGCCGTCATAATATTAAACCGTGAACGTTGCCAGGTTAAACTTTGATCACGTATTTTTGAATAAATCACATCTCTTTTATCTTTTGGGCTCGAAGAAATTCGTTGGCTCGTTAGTCTTCATCGATAATATTTCACTCACTGGAATCCGAATAACTAATATCTCAGGCACATGCCTACATTAGCGGTTTTTTGCCCAAACTCAATTTTTTTAACTCTGCATCCATATAATTATTGCCGAATTATTGGTGGTTCCACGATGTTGAAGCCTATATGCTAGAGGTTATATGATATTCGTCATCTTAGGTGCAAAAAGATCAATCGGCTCAAATGATATTGATATGGCAATCGCAGCACCACAAGAGTTACCGCTTGTCAGGCAAGACAAGAAGATCTCTTTCCTCGGCCGTCCTTAGTAGTAACGGTTTGATAAAGAGGTCGTGCGTGCCAGGCACTATCGGGAATTTGTGGAACCCCTAGATGTGGCCTACAGTCCGTCTCGATGCTAATCAATTATCAATATATTTGTTCCTCAACTAACGCCCTCCCCTCTCCCATCACTAGAAAAATCACTACTGCCGATCTCGTAATCCCATTACTTCTACGCGTTTACTCTCTAAAGGGGCAACAGTATAACGTTGTTCACGTGACGGGGGAGAGAGAAAAAAAAAACACGAGCGAATTTTTATATTAAACCAGCTCTCGCAGGCTGCATTCACCTGAGGAGGCCCTAGACGGCAAATTAAGTGACATTAGAGGCATAATGCCGGTTGGAGAGACGTGAAAGCCGAGTGCACAGCCCGCGGCGCGGATATATTAAATCCGACGGCGTAGCGCGACGCGACTCTGTTCCCTTTCATGGTAATGAATAGGGCGCATAATGGCGCATATAGTATTGAGCCGGTTGGTCTGATTGTACGAACGTGTGTACGCGACGCAACGCTAGTCTCAGTAGTGGCGCAACAGACGCCCAGGGCTCGGCGGCCGATTAAACGCCGCGAAATATTGCAGCCGGTGAGCGGAGGCAGTCAAAAGCGCTTTGTCGCTGATGGGTGCCGTTCGGGGATGGAAACAGGAAAAGAGAGTTCAACTTTGGCTGCGCTTTGAATTAGGCTCACGCTCTTCTGCCTAGCTCTGTAGGATCGCTGACGTCCGAATGGCACACCGCCTCGCAACGAGGCCTGCCTCCTCCTGCCTATTGTTTGGCATTTTAGGTGGCTCTGGGTTCACACATTCACGTTAAGGTCATTTTCGATCGCAACCGAAGTCACCTAACCCATCTTGGAGCGCATAACGGAAATACCCCAATAAGCGCTGTAACATAATGACTGCATGCGCTTAAGTTAAAGTTTCCTTGGGAGGGATTAGTAAATAAGAGTCAGTAAACCAGCAGGAGTACATACTACAGTTCTTCTCGTTTATGAAATCATGTAGCCATTATCATGTCAATTGGTCCATTACTAGAGGTACAGCATCGCAGCAGCATCTGCCACATGAATGAGGAGACTTGCCCTGGTATGTGAAGACCGGCGTAAGGTGTGATAAATATTATATGCGTATTTTTCGGTGGATACAGCAACCGAAGTGAACTTTCTCTCTGAAGCGCGTAACGAATTCTACATTTTTACGTCTGTTTTACTACCGTAACGTAATGACTGGTTGCATAGCCCGGGATCGGGTCGAGTTTCTTTACGCGATGTTCGCAAATAAGTGGCAATTGTCCAGCAGTGGGGCAAATTTATAGTTTGCGTATTGTTTGGTGTGTGAGGTAGCACTCCCACAGAATACTTTGCATTGTGCCTGCTGCGTTATCAATTTCGCGGATACGTAACGGTTAGCAGTTACCATGAGGTAAAACCTTTGTTTGCATGTTTTCTAAATAATTGGCCTCGCGTAAACGTCTCTCTTAACTGAGTGACTGACTCTCTTAACAGTGTACTGAAGTATTTCAAAAACGACTTTGCCAGATCTAAATTAAACAGGTAACTAGACAGGTCTAATGATAGCAGTACAATAGCATATATTTCATTGGGTCTGATACACGTGTAGGGGTTTCCATGCTCTTCTTTTTGCCATGTTAGAGGTGGCAAGCGAGCTGGCGGTTACCTGATGTTGAGTGATAACCGCTGCCCATCGACATTTGCAACACATTATAATAGAGTGGGCTAAAAAAAAACTAAAAAGCTTCGCATGAATCGGTCTCTATTCAATTAAAGTCCTCCCGTGAGAATTTGAAACACGTCCACCTTCGGAGCCTAACAGTATTTAAATAACATTAGATATTGCCATTACAAAAATGATTATCTATTTTAACATTTGTAATAAACGATTATTGAAATAACACTGGACTTCTTCCGGAGATCGGCCGGCGTGAAGTGGAAGTATAGAATGAATCCGGGGCCTGCTTTTTTTTAAAACATTGTCAACGCATCTGCAAGGCCTCGGTTGTTGTTGCCCATAGGCGGTATTCACTTAATATCAGGAGCACTTAATATCTTGCTTGCTTGGAAAGTTTTCTCATAAAAAAGTGGGAAGTTTAATACTAATCACATAACATTAGGCTAATCGCCTGCAGGTTTGTCAACTTTGAGACAACATTGAGACGCGAGCTATAAAATAGATGGTACTAACATCTTATGATTCCATCCCACTGACAGAGGGGGTTTCCAGCGCGACATTAAAAGCACCCGCGGCACAGCAGATCTGATTTGTTACGTAGCAATCGTTCGAAGATACGCCCGCGGTAATCATATTGCGAATGACTGAGATATAAGAGTGCATATTCTCCCAACTAGACGTACCGTCTATCCGTTCCACAAGAGAAACTTTTACATCCGTAACGTCATCACACACGTATTACGCTCGGTGGATTGCTTTACCGTAGCATCGAATCTCTTTAGCCGGCAGCGCAGTGTCTATTCTATCGAATTCGCCTTTTTGTTCGGTTAATAACGTAGCCGGGAAGGCATTATCCGATCATAAAAGTCTTGCGTCCACCGCACGGCGACACAATGCCTTAATCTGCGGCCCCGTTATTGGATGAGGGCCTTGCGAAACGTATTGTGTGCCTACCTGCGTACCTGAATAACGTGCACATAGAGAACAATGCAACAAAAAGACAATACGAGTACTAATAAGAGTATTACAACAGTTGCCAATTTATAGTCTCGCTATATGGTCCAATGGTAGACCAGAATAAGCAGATAAAACACATTCCCATTGATCAAACTCCACCATTTGGTCAATCTACTTAATTATACTAACTCTCATACTTAATACGTATAACGGATGTTTGTAATAATCTTTTGATATAGTACTTAATGTCTACTGCTTCTAGTATCGTAAATAAAATGTAAGTTTCCATTACAAACTTCATAGAATATCTTCATATCTTCTGAACCGTGCAAGATATCGAGATGTTACAAACACGAAAATGTAAGTAAATCCTCATTTACTATAATTTTAGCGAAACCCGTTTCGGAGTCATTCAAGACGATCTTTCAAGCAGACAGATACAACAATTCACAACAGGGCCTCATAAATATACCAGTTTAATATATTAGTTTTAATTTAAATTTTGACATTCATGTTGAAATCAGAGGCAAACACTACCGCAACAATTAACCTACTGACTTATTGTATTGCATTACATTCAGTGGTCAACATCTGCGCTTTCATTTTGAATGGTAACTTACGAACGTATTAATTTTTATGTAAAATTTTGACATTTCATAAGAACGCGCAAGCGTCTGTGTGAATGAATATATTTTTGATTTGATTTGAAATTGATCTATAAATTATTAAATTACTTAATAACGTTATTAAATTACTTAATAACGTTATTAAGTTACTAAAAGATAAACTAGGTGACAACATTTTTACAATTTGTTCAATGCCTTCAAATAAAGCAATAAATCAATTTCACCATTATATAATAAGAGAAATGAAATATAGACTTGCAGCGAGAGATACCTTATAAAGAAAAGTACCCGGAGGACCGAGCTTTGCTCGGTTTTTTTTTGTAAATTATGTATTTTGGAAATAAAAAAAATAAAAAAAAAGAAAATGATCTGAGAAAAAAGAAAAAAGTAAAAAAAATAAGTGTGTAAATGATCGTGATACGAACCACGGCCGTCTGTTTTGGGGCCGCCCGATTACCGACCGAGCTATTATAACATTTTATTTAGCGGCGAAATTTACTGTCATATTCGAATGATATTTTTCATTCCCTGAAAACAGGGATAAAAGGACATTTTCTAAAAATAAAACCTAGCTAGATCGTTTTTTCGCCCCCGAATCTACGCACATACTAAATTTCATGAAAATCACTGGAGCATATACAAGAATTGCTCGTTTAAAGGATAAGATATGTAAGTATACTGTTGTGACCATGAATGTATGTGAAAAGATTTACATCGCACTGTGCCCTTAGTTAGCTATTAAATAAAATTTGAAAGAACAATATTTAACATGATGGCGCATCGGTGACGCAGTAGTTAAGCTGTTGACTTCACCGCCAGGGGTCGTAGTTTCGATTACCGCGCAGGACATGACACATACGACCTACAGATAATTGTTCCGTATCTGGGTGTTTATTACCAGGCCTTTAAGTCTAGCCGTTATCAACACGATTCACGTGTGGCACCGATCCGGCACTTAAGTGTGACAAGAGCAGGAGAAAGAAGCGTAGGGAAAAACCTTTCACATCTCAAAGTTTGTAATTTTAGTTTAAGCGACCAAGAAATTGTAATAAGCCTATTTGTACTGACCTCGAAGAAAATTTCCTTTGATGTAAGGCACCATTACGATAAACGACCGTTAGGTGTACGTTTCGCGCGTTGTTCTCATTGCATCGACTCGGTAACAGTAATTGTCCTTGATCGAAATCAATTCTCTAGTGCGATACGCTGGGTCAGCGCGAGCTACCGGGAAAACGGAAGCAACAGCAGTGGCACCGGTAGCAGTTAACGAAGTAAATGATCGTTCGCCGCTCACAGTCGATTCGGCGTATAGAAAATAAATCTCGACGGTTTGTTGAGACGAAAAACGATGACGCGCGAAACATTAACGCGGCGACGGGAAAAAAATAAAAATGGCACCCAAAGCGTTACGGCGAAAACGCGAGGGCGGCGGGAATTATTTAAGTTTTCGACGTCGTCAACCCTGACACGTTCGGGTGGGAATGAACTCTGCGATGCATTTTTTTATGTGAAAAGTTGCCAAACGAGCGGACGGTTCACCTGATGTTAAGTGAATACCGCTGCCCATGGACATCTGCTACACCCGAGGGTTTGCAGATGCGTTGACAACCTTTTTAGAAATTGGGCTCCGGCTACCTCACTCACCAGACGAAAGGCGAAAGTATTATATTTACACTTTACGCCGGTCTTAAAGTCGTGGTACTTACTCGGTCAAGAGCCTGCGAATTCGTGCAACAGCCGAGGCTGCTGCGTGTCCCTACCACCTTGAAAATTAACCTAGTTAACGCCTATTTAACTTAAGCTATCCCTTCTTTTTTTAACGTGAGTAATCCTTTTTGGATCTGCCACTTGGTTCGGGGGAGAGGTAGGGGTATGTGGGAGTCCCGTTCAGAAACGGGTACCCACTAAAAATCCACGTTGCACCTATCTCTGCCGCAACGGCCGGGGACACGGAAACACGAAGACGGAAAACACAATCTTCCGCGACCAGCTATCTTTGTCTACTCCAGATAGGTTATAGCAATCGTATGTATTCCACAGCGTGTCAAGATGATTAAACTGACTACTAATACAATGGCACGAGACGTACCACAGTAAAAGAACAGGGAATATTTCGCATTTCGTCTGCTTAGAGAATGGCTGGGGCCAACATTTTTAAAAGCTGGCAACGCATCGACACCTCTATAGTGTTGAAGATACTAACACTCCAATGGTGTCTGGTTACCATCTTCATCCACTGCTAATTTAATTTCGCTTCAGGATGTTGAAAAATCAGTTAAATGCTCTAACACTTTTTGAAAAGAAAACATATCCAATACAAGCTTCCAATTCACGTTACACCGAATTTAATATAATCCAAAACGTGACAGATGACATAAAAGTGTGAAGCTATTTTTGATTTGGTCGATCGGAGTTCAGTCTCCGACTTCAGATCGACAGTGAAAGAGAAGGGCTCAAAAATTATTCAAACTTGATATATTGCTACATACAAATATATATACAATATATATACAATACACGGCCGTATAGGGCTCAGAAATTTTAATTATTGCTTAATTATTAAGTTTTATCACATAAGATTAAAAAAAATTAAATTCACACTTGAACGATTTCAAAGATAAGGAGAGTACTAATTGAGATCTCCGAGGGCGCCAGATAATCGCTTATTCTATATTTAATTACAATTAAAATTAAATTAACTTGTCTTAAGTACTAGCCAACCCTATAGGTTTTTATAGCCTTGTCGTAAAAAGTTATAGATAAGTGCGTACAAATCTATACACTAAAACTGCATGAAAATGCACATTTTATCAGCACATCAGTTGTTTAGATATAAAGAAAAAAAAATTAAAATATCGAACACCCATCTGGTATTGAAATATCTGATACTATGAATGTTATATTATGAAAAAACTAATGAGACATAAATAGAGAATCATAAAAAAAAAAATATTTTCGTACCTTTAGAGTTAGCTAAACGGCGCCGTATATGAGGAGAATGTCATCCTGAAATCCAAAAGAAAAGCCATATTAATATTGGGTAAATAATTAAACACTCGGTTATGTTTTATGTCTTATATTTTATTGTAGGCGGGCCAGTCTTCGCTGTTGCACAAACGGGCTGTTCAACCCATGGAAGTACCATGACTAACAGAAGACCACAGTTATACTCTGCGTATCGTCCGGTTGGTGAGGTAGCAGACACCCACTTTATTGTAAGGTGGCAATGCATCTGCAACCCTACGAGTGTTGCAAATGTCCCTTACAGGCGGTAATCACTTAACATCACCGCCAGCTCACTAGGTACTTTCTCACATTAAGAAAACTATAAAATAATATATTTTGAACTATTCTGTGCCAGTATAGACAATACTTAACTTCTAATGTTCTGATATCGTCATTAAAACTTTTACTGTACACTTAAAAGAATAAACGGCGTTTTTAATCGACTAACAGACTTAATTTAACTTTTTTTTAATTAGTAATCATCTATCGAATTTTTCTACTTAGACAAAATTGTCACTTACAGTTGAAAATATTTCTGCGTATTGCTTTTCGAACAGAGATTATGATAATTATATTACGAGAGACCATTATTTCGAGAGCATTACTCTCCTCATATTTCGTATTATATCAATAAATTAAAACGAAAATAATTATATTGAAAACTATTTCATTTCTCAGGTCGGGAGACAATATTAGACCTCCTAAGTCTGAAGGAAAGAGCTATTGATAAAGTAGAATAGGATGACTTTCTTAATCCTGCTTTCTTTTCTTGTTCTCTGTTGCTAAAACTTATTATTGCAACCTTAGAAAATATGCAACCGGTAACATTTTATTGTTAACAGGACCTAATATAAACCGACGATATTTCGAGGAAGATCGGGACATTCGGACCTCAATTGCGACGGTCGTAGACTGTTCTAGCGTGACTACGGGTAACATTGAGTGTTACTGTCAATTCATTTCAATCAATAAGGGATTAAGGAAACAGCTTAAGGCGGAATATTTAGAAATTAGCAGCCGTATAGTTTTTGGACGCGACTTACAAGTTCGGACAGTAACACTGTTCGGACCAGTACTGCAAAGACTACGAATTTTTGCGCTTTCAGTTAGAGGAGGTTAATATTCATTATTATTAATTGCTTAAGGCTATTTTTTGGCGGCTTTAAGATTATTTTTTTGCCCCGGGGCAATTGTAGAGCCGGCAATTTGGGTTGATTTTCCATTTTCGTTGCAATTTAAATTGATATTTGTTACTTTAGCGGTAAAAAATGAAGACATTGCACCTTAAAAACATTCAAAAATATATTACGGGTTTACGTGAAGTTAGCAAACAGGCGTAGCGCAATAGGCCCTTACATTCTCTACACATATGAGGTCTTTGCTTAGCTTATATGCAGAGGCTATTATTTAACTTTTTATAGCTAATAGCTTAAAATAATATTTATGTGTTTACACTTTTCTTTCAACTTAACAAGACATATTCTTTTATTACTTTTGGATCGCTGGTGCCTGCAGTAGATGTTGAAAAACCTATAAATACTGGACACCAAATTAAATATCCTTTCTAATTCCTGTCTAATTTAATGAGGAATGTGGTTGCAAGTCTGTCTTTTCAACAGTGAAATATCCTACTGACATCCATTTTGGGTAATGAATAGATCACGACATAGTTAAAACGCCAAAAGAAAAAAAATATTAACGTGAGTTACGAAAATGGCCGTTTCCTGAGACAGTACTGGAGGACGAATGGAGGCGTTTGAAAACACCGAATTATACAGTGGTAGGGCCACGCAGCACTCTCGGCTGTTGCACGAATGGGCGGGCTCGTCCGGGTAACAACCACGACCTCACAGAAGACCGGCGTATAGTATAATACTTTGGCGTTTCGTCTGGTGAGTGAGGTGGCCGGAGGCAAATTTTCAAAAGGTTGTCAACGCCTGCAACCCTCGGGTGTAGCAGATGTCTATGGGCGGAGGTATTCACTCAACATCAGGTGAACCGTCTGCTCGCGTGGCAACTTTTCACATAAAAAAAAACCGAAATAGAGATCCGCGCGAGTGGAGCCGCGGGCGACAGCTAGTCGGCATCACAACAGCGGGACGGTGTTCCAATAAGCTAATGGGGTCGGGCGGCGCGTATTTGCCGAGCCCTCCGCGCCTGGCGAGCCCCGCTGTTTGTCCAGCCACGACAACAGGTCCGTTCTGAGACTGGGGATTATGCGCGCCGCTTGTTTTGATAGCTCCGGATCTGTACCTCATCCCGATTAGTACGTTTTTGGGTCTTTGACTTTTTTTATTGCACCGAGCTCAGGTAGTAAGTAAGTAACTTACTACGAGCTCGGGTATTTGTTTTTTATTATTGCGCCGAGCGCTGGGAAGCGTTTCGTTTGTGGTCATAATTAAAGACAAATTTCCACGTCAAGTGTAGTTTTTACGAGTGACGTGCAATAATGATTTGCACTTCGACGGGTAAGTATGAGACAGTGCGACAGGCGCACGGATGCCAACTTAGGAGTTTTCATCCTAAATTTAGGAGGGAATTTAAAATGGAAGTTTTTAGGAGGCAAATTCAAACCAAACATAAGTAGTTAATAGGAAACATTTGTTTGAAATTTTTGTGGATTTATGAATTGCACTATGAGTATTTTTTTGAAACAGGCGGTATCGTCGGTAAAGAATTTATTAGAGCTGTTTTTTAAGAATAAGTTTACCGTTCAAACTTTTTGAGAATATCTAAAAGTTATTAACCATAGCATTTTTTAATGGATTTCGATTAAAAATAAAAAATATTTTAGGAAAATATAAAGTATAATTATATTGTTGCTTTAACGTTACTATAGATTTTTTAAAAGGTGGTTCAGTAGATTGCAGTTAGTTCGCCAACTTTGAAAATGGTTGGTACCTCACTCGCCGGACAAAACAAAAGAGGAGGAAACATTATTTGTATGTACTTTTAATATTATAGTTATCGTATTAGTAAAAAAATAACACGGTCAATAATTTATAAAGATATTCGAAAATCTTAATAGTTTTCAAAAAAGAACTGTTGGCGCTAGCAACACTCTATACTGGATATGACGTTATCTACTCGTGCCAAGGGACACATGGTCGCATGGAGCAGCGGTCACTTGGATTTCGGCTGCGTTCCCGGACGGTGATATAACCACTAGTGCTGCTTGCCGTTATAATAGTTGTTAATATTCAAGTTCAGTAATAGTTGAAATGTTAGGATCAAGGTAAAAACGTTAGAACTCTTATAGAACAAGCTCACAAATTTAACAATTACAATGCAACTTTTGTTGACTCTGCTTAAATATAATTTGGAATATTACATAACTTCGTTATCAAGTAACGTCGTACCCATGCGAAGTAAAGGCAGAACAAATATTTTTAAGTGCACATTAAGGGTGCACAGCGGGTAACATTTACGTCTATATATTTTTTTTATTATTATATAAACAGACATCAGTAAAAAAAGTGACGAAACGAAGAGGCTTTTTAAATACCCTGAAAACTACACGCATTTAAGATCACAACACCAATGCCGGACGCGCAGCATTCCTCCTCTCTAACCCGAAACATGCTCCATAATCAAACACCCGATAAAAAGGGTAAACACACACCCCCATAAGCACACAACACACGAAAGTCGGTTACCGATAAACTAGAACGGAAGCCGTTCGGCTGTGCGATAAAACACAACGAAGTACCAATCTCTTCATCTATCCCACAGGTCGGCAAATACCTCCACACTGAGGTTCTATTCCCGATTGACAGACTTCACGTAACTACATCACTACATAGTATCACGTAACTACATCACTACATCGTTCAAAAAGAAGGAGGTTATCAATTCGGATGTTTATATATTTTTTTATGTATGTTCGGGCATAACTTCGTCATATATAGACGGATTTGCAAAATTCTTTTTTGTTCGAAAGGGTTTCATTCTGAAATGGTCCCATATAAATTTCATATATATCTGATGATGATTTTCGGAGATGGCAACGGAACTCTTCGAAGTTTTTTTTTAAAAACTTTTTATTTTATTAGATAGAGTGATTCAAGAGGAAGGTCGCTAGTCGCATTTTCTTCGATTGGCGAGCGAGTGGCATTTGAAAATTTCCGGGTATCGAACGGGTTACTCGAACTTTGCCCGGTACAGATAACATAATGCGCCACGATACATGCCATGCCTCTCGGCTAGAGCCGCTCGCAAAGCGGAATCGCCTCGGGACGCTTGCGAGTCCTTTGTCGGACGGGGGAGGCGGGATGCGCTGGCGCCGGCGTGCCGAGGCGAGCACGACCGCGTGGGCAGCGCAGCGCACACAAAGAAAAAAGCCGGCCAAGTGCGAGTCGGACTCGCGCGCGAAAGGTTCCGTACCGTTTATCTACGAAAACGGCCTACAAAAATCACGCCTGTTATATTATGGGAGCCCCATTTATTTATATTTTTATTCAGTTTTTTAGTATTTGTTTGTAATAGAGGCAACAGAAATACGTCATCAGTGAAAATTTCAACTGTCTAAATTTCATGCTTCATGAGATGCAGCATTATGATAGACGGATGGACAGACAGACAGCGGAGTCTTAGTAATAGGGTCCCGTTTTACGCTTTGGGTGCGGAACCTTAAAAAGCCGCCCGCGCCGTGGCATTCCGCCACCGAACCGGTCCCGCCTCAATGGCGGCCGGCGCGCACCGCCCGCCGAACGAAAGTGGACCCTACACCGACCGCGCAAGGTACAAACGCGGCACGACGGCGGGGCAGATGCGGGAGAATTATAATCGTATTACGAGGAGGATGCGACACAAAAAAGTCGAATGATGGCAACGGTGCAGAATATCAAATGGTGGTGCACGGCCGCGTCGTGATTGATGGACGCTTAATGAAAGTGAAACGCCGATAGGACGGTACAGCGCTGCCGACGGCGTGCTCGGGTTTATTTATAAACCATCGACAAACCTTTCTGCGCGCTGCTTTTAATTAGGATTCTGCCGATATTAACGACTATATGAAGCACTTATAGAACACAAATGAATTAATACAAAGGTTCGTTAAATTTTAAATGCCTCATATGGTAAAATATTATAAAATCATTGCAGAGCTTAAATAGAAAGAGGCATAAGGGTTCAAAGCGAACAAAAAAAACATAATTTGGAATTGTCATCACACGATTTTTTGGATCGGTAGATGATATCATCCTAGTAAACTGAATAAACGGGAGAATCATTGAAATCTATTGCAATGCCTCCGCGACGGGGAGGTCTGGATTTTCTCAGGAGCACGCACGGAAGGGTTTTTTTTTTTTCATTTTCAACGACACTCACACATTACTATTCAATGCCGTTAGCTAACACGGCAAGGGCACTAGCAGCGGGCCCATTGTGAGCGCGCTCTCAAAAGCTGTAACGCACGCGGACTTTCTACAAACGAGTGCCGTAGTTAAGGTAATAAGGGCTGCAGTTATCCAACGTTGTAAGGAACAGTTCTCGTCGACGGCCAGGGGAAATAATGAACTGTATGCAATTAAACAATAGTACGAAGTCTTCCAGCATTGGATTGGATGCGCACCGAGAAGCGTTAGTAGTCCTACTACCTTCAAGAATTAATGTAACATCTAAAAGATAAAATTTATTTATAACTTAACATAACTGTGTAATTTAAGATTTGATTTTTTATTTTAAATTGATTTAAGATTTTGATTTAGTTTGGCAAGGGACTATATTAGGGATCAATCGGGAGATAAATAATCATCTCTATTGAACAAACTACAAAAACTCATTGCCTACAATAGATCACAAATATGTTCATTGTGTCAAATTTTTTATTCATCGACAAACATAATCCTTATTTCGACACAAAAAGAACATACATATAAGTTTAAAACTTTTTTCAAAACACTCAGATAATACATATCACGTAGTATATATAATATAGTATAATCGTCTATTGCAATATAATTAATAGCTATAGGTATTCCATCTTGTTTACAGCTAAAATAACGAGTTGTTTCTAACGGGCGAGATTAGAGGTTATTTTGCACGTGACTTTAGAATTTATACTCTTTACAAATATTTAGTTTTATAGCTCTTAATGATTTCTCAAATCAAATTTAAATCGGAATAAGGGTAATTTACGTATAATATGGCGCATTATTTTTGACTTTTATTACCGTACGTTTCGAATACTTTAAAGCATTCAAAATCACGGCAAGGGCTGAGTTTGGACGGTGCTTGACGTCTCCTTATGTCTATATTAACAGGGCTTACCGTTTACTCGAAAAGCGAGGTAAATGTCAATAGTAGTTTTACTTGCGAAAAATTCCGTAAAGTGTTTAAATGAAAAAGATATAGCTCACCTTATTATATTTGCTTCTACTTGACGTTTAGTTATACATCATTGCCGTTACAACCACGAACATAATTATTGACATTCACTCACTGTAAAACCCTAAATGTTTGTAAAAACAATTCGAACGAATATGTTTCGTATTCTCACGGCATCGTTTGGCCTGGTTACCGCAAGCTACGAATACATACGGCGATATGACTTCATTAAGTCAGATTGATTATTAATCGATATAACAATGCAAATGCTCCGTGCACCTTATAAATAACGCGTTCGTCGCGTTGGCAACACTCGCCGGCGGCGGGCCCGTGACGTCACGAAGGGACACCCGCGTAGGTAGGCGCGCCGCCATCCCTTCCAGGAATTGGGGCCTCGTGAACCCCAGAGGTACAATGGCCACGCCGGCCTTCCTTCAAACGCACGCCCGATATCGGACCGAGTGAGATTCCAGCGCCGGATTCGTCTTTTTTTTTTCTCAAGCACTCAACCGCGCACCGCTCCCCCGGACTTGTTTGATATTCGATAGTTTGAAAATTTCGGTACGCGGCTCTATTAACCGACCCCGACGTTAAGACGATGATGGCGTCGTCTAGAGTTGTTTATAAAGCGATTTATGTATACGTTTCGATAAGGTGTAGTTATTTATATACCGGCATGATTATGGGGTGCCGTAGTATCTCAATGTTTGGACGCGGGTATCAGTTTAAAGAATCAACCTATACATATCCCACTACTGGACAAAGGTACAGAGGGTATCAGGGTATAGTCAACCAATAAATTCCGACGCAGCCCCACTGTGGATTCGCGGGCTTCATATATGTTCGAAAAGAATTATTTTTTTGGTATTATTTCGAAAATATCCTGCATATAATATTTCCCCACGATGTTTTCCTTCACCGCTAGGCATGTGATAATTCAGCACATAAAATTAATAATTTCATTGATGCCGGCACCGGGGATCGAGCATCGAACTCAGGTTACTCAACAATAAACAACAATATCAGCCTATTGCCGTCCACTGGACGTAAGCCTCCCCCAAAGTGCGCCAACTTGCCAGGTTGCTCGGGTGTATTAAATTAAAGGCGAGCGCCCGGACATTGAGCTATCACGGCTCAGTTTGAAAGGGTTTAATTTAGTAATCGAGCGACTTGAGTTCAAATCCGGGTCCAGGCAACAATGAAACTGTTCTGTTTATCTTCGAAGTAATAAAAACACTTTTACAAAGACATAGTTCTGCCAATCCGCAATAAGGTCGGAATGCGTACTAGCACTTGGCACAGAGAAGGCCTATCACGACATAGTATAAAACAAAGTCGTCCCGCTGTCTGTCCCTATATATGCTTAGATGTTTAAAACTACTAATGGATCTTGTTGCGGTTTTGTTTAACTAGATAAAGTGATTCAAGAGGAAGGTTTATATGCGTGCACCCGTGCGAAGCCGGGGCGGATAGCTAGTACTATATATTTTTAGTATTTAAAATAATTCACATTTCAAAGTGGATGTATTGTGGAATTAAATAAAAATTTACCAAAAATAATCAATGTAGTGCATGTGCAAGTCCAAGCAGACCAAGATAAGACCGAGCAGACCGAGGATTAAGTAAAAATACATACTTTTTGATTCCCTCTAGTTTAGTAAGGTAACACCTAGGCCCATTGTATAGGTTTTTTAAGCCACTCCACGCCGATTATGAACGTCAATGGGCGACAGTCATGGCTTTATAACATTATAGCCGCCTTCACGTATGCAACCTTCATAAACCACACGATAGAATAAAAAAAAGAGAAAAAGAAAGAAAAAATACTCGGGCGTGTATAGTTAAAAGCCAGTCAAAATTGCTTTATTTAATATAGGTTTAATTTTAAGGTCATATTGAATGTCAAAAACCGGCCAAGTGCGAGTCGGGCTCGCGCTCGAAGTGTTCCGTACCATTATCTATAAAACGGCATAAAATCATGTTTGTTACATCGGAGCTCCACTTATATATTTTTTACTTTGTTGTTATAGCGGTAACAGAAACATATAATCTGTGAAGGTTGCAGTTGTCTATCATGGTTTCTTGGATACAGCCTGGTGACAGATGGATAGACATACAGACAGTCAGACAGACACCGGAGTCTTAGTAATAGGGAGCCGTTTTATCCTTTGGGTACGGAACCTTATAAAACTACCACCTACTCACTATACTAGACTTGATCGTTCTTGTTATCTTTTTGTTTCATGATATAATTATATTCGTTAACGCCTCGTCTGTGTTTTAACTATGTAGTCATGCTTTGACGTACCAAACAGTCACGAACATTTAAATAAAATAAATATTTTTAATCTGTATCACCCATTTATTACTAGCAACCCCGCTCCACTCCTGCTGTTATTGTGTTTTTTCGTGCCGAACAAAACGTTGTGGTTATATTTTCTTTAACTTAACGTTACTGGAGCTGTTGGACGTGTCCAGGATAAGGTAAAGTTTTGTATCGTTTAATATTTTATGTACACAAATATATTGCGCATCAAAAATGTTTTTATTTTCTATATCTAAGGAGGATATATGTAACTTTATACGCATTAAATTATATATTTGTGACAAAAAGCTATGTTAAGGGAGATCATTAACTTTTAATTTCATTTTAAAATTGAAGTCATTTAATAAATTTGTAAAAACAACTCATTTCAAAATGGCGATGTTAGGATATTAACCACCAAAAAATTTAAGTAACTCCTTGTGGAGTGAATCCCTTATTTTCTCTTAAACACACAGGCCAATGGCATAAAAATATCTAAGATTTATTTTCAAAGACATCATTTATGAGCTTTAAGTACTGAGAAAAATTTTAGAAAAATTTTGTCTTTTGTTTTTCATCAGGGCCATATGTATATACTTAACTAAAGGTTGTCAAAGATAACTAAAGGATGTAAGTGATAAATTAATATACTTAACAAAAGGATGTCAAATAAATTGTGACATGACACATAAATTTATAAAATTTTATTATAAACATGAGTAAGCTGAAACCTGAATTAGTGTAAATTCTTATGCTTTATATTAGATTGCAAAGAAAGGCAAAAATCATATGTTTAATACAATATATTTGTTCATAAAAATACATTAATGTACTATCAAAAATTTACCTTATTGCATTTAAAAAGTAACAAATTTTTAAATCTAAAGATAACTTTAAAACTAACATGGTCTGGATAATAAAATAAAAAAGACAAGGTACATTGATAGAAAGAAAATAGTATGTCTATTAGTCCTATAAAAAATAACATACATATTTGGAATAATGATGACGAAAATATTTCATAAATGATTTAGACTTTATGGCTGCCTTCTTTGCATGAGTTAGCAATTGCACATAGATAAAAAAAAAATTAAAAAAAAAATTCCAAATTTTACTCTTGAGGTTTCACTAGAGGAAACACGAGATATCAACCTAATTTAGTCTTGAGGTTTCACTTGAGGAAACACAAGATATCAATCAAATTTAGTCATGAGATGCCACAAAACGATACACGAGATATCAATCTAATTTAGTCTTGAGGTTTCACTAGAGGAAACACGAGATATCAATCAAATTTAGTCATGAGATACCACAAAATGATACACGAGATATCAGTCTAATTTAGTATTGAGGTTTCACTAGAGGAAACACGAGATATCAATCAAATTTAGTCTTGAGGTTTCACTAGAGGAAACACGAGATATCAATCAAATTTAGTCATGAGATACCACAAAATGATACACGAGATATCAATCTAATTTAGTCTTGAGGTCTCACTAGAGGAAACACGAGATATCAATCAAATTTAGTCATGAGATACCACAAAATGATACACGAGATATCAATCTAATTTAGTATTGAGGTTTCACTAGAGGAAACACGAGATATCGATCAAATTTAGTCATGAGTTGCCACAAAATGATACACGAGATATAAATCAAATTTAGTCATGAGATGCCACAAAAGGGATACACGAGATGGCAGTCTAATTTAGTCTTGAGGTGCCACAAGAGGGCGCACGAGATGACAATCTAATTTAGTCTTGTTGTTACAAGCAAGTACACAAAAAGCATAAACATGCTTTATTAAAAACATTATTTTAAAATTTTAACTTCTAGTTCTCAAAAGAGAACAATTTCCCGAAGGGACCATGAAAAGAATACAAATCAGAGTGATCAACACTGGTGAAAATGAAATAAAAACATAGCTTCCTGAACAAGTCATATCTGAACTTGTCAGAAAGAATTCAAAAAATTTAATACTTCATCAAAATACATCCTAATCTTGCAAAATTGTGGCAAAATCATAACGGAAGTTGGTCTTTAATAAAGAAATGAAAGATTGAAATTATCAACAAAATAAAAAATCTTATTATTTATAATTGCAACTTCCCTGCGCCACTCTTAAATATATCATCTCTATCATAATATATGGCCATAATGAAATATGCATTATTACACAAAAAGGATAAGAGTGATATTAAAAATTAAGCATTGCTATTAAAAATTGGTATTACACTGTGATTTGCACCAAATGGAATCTCAAACAAGGTGAATTGTTATCCTACTAGGATTAAATAAGAACAAGAAGAGAAAACAAACAAAAATTGAACAAAAGCAAATTTGTTTGGAGAGAACCATGTTACATTTATTTACATTAATATATGATAATCTCAACCAAAGCTTTGAAACACAATAAGAGGTTACATGTCAGCATCTTTTTATAACTGAATAATAATCCTTTAAACTACTGGGGCCTATCTGGTTTGAAGAGAATGCAAAATCAGGGCAACTAAGTCTCAAACCAGCACCCTTCTCTGCAACTCATCCTCATTTAGGAAAAGTGTCCACCAGCAAACATGGAGTGAAAGAATTAAAGGAGAAATCTGCTGGTAGACAATCTTTATTTTATAGTAATTGGATAAAAATTACAAGACATAAAACCATATTAAAGTGGGTGATATACCTGTAGAATGGAAATATTTTTTTTCAAACACAGCCTCCATTAAACAACTTTTTCAACCCTAGTAAAAAAACAAAATATAAAAAATGTTTTTTCTAAGTGGAAACATGGAAACAATCAATGTTTTCCCCAAAAAAGTTGAAATTGGTATTGATACATTGTGACAACACTATTACCAATGAAGAGTCTATAGTCACCGGTAATTTAGAAACTTAATTTGAACTAAATAATATACATACTGTAAAATTGTTCCAAAGTTTTTTGGAATTCCATTAGTCAACCTCTTTGCCACTAGAAAGAATGGCATGTGGAACCGAACTATTGGGCAGTGGATGTTTATACCAATTTTTTCTTTATATCAAGTAAGTTCAATTAATATCTTAAGAAAGTTCAATTGCCCCTTACTGGCCATCACAACAAGTTTCACATTGTTTTCAACCTGTTGAAACCTGTTAACTTCATATAATTTTGATCGAAGGTCACTTACAGGTAAGTTACTTTGATCAATTAATTATACATAAATTTAGGTATAAAATCAGCAGCAGCCAAGTGCAAGAGTCATTTCCATACATTAATCTATTCTTCAAAACTATAATATACCCTTGCCATTGTGGTGGCTTTTACAAAATGTTTATTGAACCTTAATAGTTTACTAGACTTGTTGTCGCAAACGAAAAATTCCGTTTCTTGTTAACCAAGAAACACTTTGTCACTGCACAGTAGGAGTAAAACGACGAAGTTGGGAAAAACAAGATTATGTATAAGCAGACCACGGCAACGAAACGTGTAAAAATTAGTTATATCGTCTTTAAGATTCACTCTCAATTTTTTAAATAATTTGCAAATACCATAACGAAACACAGTGAATATTTTATGCCTACAATTATTTTTATTTTATTTATTTATTTGGCGCGGTTACAAAATACAAATTAATAACATGACTAAATTATTACAGACTAATACATACTCGTATTACTAAACTTGCCTTTCAATAACAACCGAGCTTTTCGTACTTTTTCTACATATTTTTATGTATGTAATAAAGTATAGTTACTAATTTAATAATTTAATTAAACACTGGAATATTCGAACAAACACAAAATTTTCTTATGATAAGGGATTCTTTTGTATTGTTTTGTCTTTGTATGAGTTGCAAAATATTCAAGAACTTCTTAAGTGTAGATTATTATTGTTACGTACATATTTGCACACAGAGAGCGAGAGAAAACCAATTCCACTAAGATATTTCTTCATCGCCGATCTAAGTTTTAATTTAAAAAAAGTCGCGTGACACAAACTATACATCGCAACCCGCACGTAAATTGGCATTATTAAGGCCCATTTACATGATGCCAGTTTCTTGCCTGTTGTATACAATTAAATCGAAGCAATAAATGAGTTGCATGGTCTAAACAACAAATGGTCTAAACAATTATTGCGCGCAATTTATTGCATTCAATTATTGCTCTTGTATGTTCAAGAAAATGGCATCGTGTAAATGGGCCTTTAGGAAATCGTACAATCCGACCTTTCGCAACAAATTCCTAAGGCCTCCGGAAGTTGGGCGGGCGCCGGCAGTCTTTCGCAATTCCTTGGCGAACTTCGCTTTACGTAATTACCACACGGTTGTTATTCCGAATCGAGATTGTTCGCCATCGGTGTCGCGAGTTCCGCGCCGAGGGCACGATAGGTGCGGAGGTCTGGTCGAGGGGCGCGGATTAAAGTTTCCTCCAGGAGTTGAGACGTGATGTATCCGGGAGCTGGGACAGGGCATTCCGTATTAATTAACTAAGTAACTCCGCCGGAGCGCGCTCACAGGGCGGCGTTGGCGAGTTGCTAGTCGTCAGTCGCGTGTCAATAAGACAGCGAGCGACACGGCGGATTGAGTGTGGGGATGGGGGGGTCACGGGCGGCGCCACCCCGGTGTGTGGTTTCCTTTTGATGTCATCTTCGCGCAAACTTTGCTGCGGATCGGCTTTGAGATAGAGAGACGGAGAGTGACTAATTTGGCCCAGCATTTGATCTCGACGACTGCGATGTTGGCGTCCCTCTCGCACCGCCTCTCCCGGGCCGCCGCCGCCGCCGGGTAGCTCTTTGCCGAGTTTCGCTTTGATCGCAAAGTTAAATTATATGGGAATTGAGCATTAAATGGATACACATGCGAGCCGCGCGCCGAGCGGCTTGAGCCTCGGACCGAACGGCTTGCAGTGTGGGAAACGTATCCACGGTATGGAAAGACACGATACAAGGCGCGGGGAAGCGTGGGGGGGGATCTTTTTGACGATTACGCCGTCTTACATAAATAATGAGAGCTGAGTCACTCAAAGTTGTGCCCGTCTGCGAGAGAGGCGCTCGTATTTAACTCCGCCTAATTTGCCACGAGTACGCAGCACCTTTGTGAGCTCCGTTTTTACTAGTTTACGAAACAGATATTTGCGCCCGCCCTCCCCTTTGATACGGCACTTTGTGGAGCATTTTACACGGGTTTCTTTTGAGGCCATTCAGACGGTGAGTAACGAAAGGCTGTCTTTGATAAACACGTGCGAGGACTCTTCAGTACTTATTAGGGGGGCGCTCTCTTTGAGAGTGCTTCTTGTGAAATCTATTTGAAACGTTCAACTCAAAGCGTCGCCGATGAAAGACGCGCTAATTAAACTGTCACTAATACAATTATGCGAAGAGAAAAAAAATATCAGTACATCGCCCCCGTCTGGAAGTCGCTTTAAGTGAGTGAACTGAAGTGTTGGGGACGATGAAAAAGAAATTATTACCGTATCGATCAACACGACGTGCACTTTCGACTTGGTCGCTCGCTCGGTACCGAGAAACGTTATTAGTAGGTTATTAATGTTAGGTTACACACTCGCGTGACACAGTCAAAGAGGACTCCGCAAAGTGGCGCCTTTGTGGGTGCCGCCGCCGCGGGAAACGCTCCCTGTGTCCCGACCCGCTCCCCGCGACAAACTCTTTGTCTTGCGACGCCTTCAGCACACGCTGCACAAATGAATTGCCGCCGCAATAAACAATACGAACGGATACGAATTGATACTTGAATATGAACACCCCTTTATATCATACGGCTGATAGTCGCGACATGTGTCTATCGAATTTATACTCGACACCCGTCCTCCATTTATATATTTGAATTTTATTAAAAACTGATTGAAAACCATACTGTAGAATAAAATTATCCTTTGTTACAAAATGTTTAACAAAGATAAATTTCACGTGGATAACACACAGATCAGCAATTATTTGTGGAACCCACAAAAAGTTGTCCCCTGTGTGAATCGTACTTACGACCCCCGGCACCTAAGCCAAATACCTTGGCAACTGCGACGCGGAGTCATTTATAACGTTAAATTGTCAAAGCAATAGCGAAGGCGCGCTAAATCAAAAGAAGCCCGCCGCACGACGCTCGTACAGCCAATATTGCGCGCTGGCCAATCGATTCAATATTGATGACTTATTCGAGATCAAAGCGGTAAACGCTTTGATGTTTTAAAGTAGAGGGCCTTTGGTGGCGAGCCCGCGCCGGGCTCTCGGCACTGCGAGACCCGGACAAAGGGGACGCGGCACCGACCTCGGAAACAACTGGCGAAAACCTAACGAATGGACCGCTCGCATAATCCACTCGCTCATTGCGATGCAGAGATTATGTGCGTCATCGTCCGATTAAGGCGAAGCTAAATAAGGAGGTATATGGGTGTTTGTATGTCAGTATGTTTTTCATCTCTTAACTAATAATCGGCGGAACCGAATTTGTTAAATGATATTTTGTTAGGTTTGGCTATCGGGTTTTTGAGTTTTTTAAGTAAAATGCGTGACGAGAGCATTACGCGCGAGAGCAAAATGGTGATCGACGTTACGAAAAGGTGATTTCTTGATTATTTCGTAATTTCATTTCGTCCTTGAACAATTTCATAAATTAATATTTTGTTTAATAGATAAAATATTCTTTTAGTTTTACTTGTAGAGGTTACACGCGTGTAGAGGTTACACGTACTCATTTTTTTATTATATTAATTAATATAGATAATAAATTAATATTCTTATATATATAAGAGAAGATTTACATCGTGAATTGACTCATCACGATATCTCTAGAATCATAAGGCGTACAGACTGAAATTTGGTAGGAATATTCCTTTCGCCGAGTAGAGGTCAACTAAGAACGGATTTTACGAAATGTTACCTGTTGGGTCCGCTAGTGTGTCCATATTCAGATAGAGTATTAGGTATGTCTTCCTTTTCTTTTTATTATAAGAAAGATGCGATAATTTTTTTCCAAAGCCGTTTTATACACACAAGTTTACATTGACGAACATACTGATTCTGAAAACATTAACGTCATTTGAAGTTATTTGTACCGTGCGAGCATTACAATTTGCAAATTTACAAAGTGGCGGGCACATGGCTATATATATATATATATATGGTTACAGGTATATTTTATTATCTCTTTGAAAGCATTCGGTTAGACCTAATTCCCCGAGCAAAATGAAAGTCGAACTGTAAACTGCCTTCGCCAATTTTCAGGCAATAAAGAGAAAAATTAAGTACATCGAATGGCAAAGTGGCAGCCTTCACAATAAAACATTTATACTTCGGGGTGGGGGAGTAAAATCAAAGAGGCGCCTAATTTATAAATTGCAATTACACCGACGGTAGGCGGACTTTAAGTGAAGACAGATAAAGAAAAAAAAATTGAAACGGACAGATTACGAACACTAAATTTAATTACAAAGCGAACTCGAATATAACAAATTGAAGAGGATAAACGCGACAAAGTAAAAGAGAAAACACACCCAAAAGGAAACTCGTAGCATTGATATAAACGAAATTTAAATTAAGTACAAAGGGAAGGAAGATGAAAAAAAAAATCCTTTCATCGAAAGCTCTCATCCCCGGAGTCAGAGGGCCGGGCGGCTACATCAAAGACACCTTCACCCGACTCTATCCTTATCTGCGCGGCGCCGAGTTTGGAAATTAGCGCGGCTCCTTTTTCTCGGGGACTCAGCGGCGCCCAAGGACGCCGCGTGCGCACCCGTCCGGCCGTTCGCGCCCTCGTGAAAGGGTCGCGCGAACTTTCATGCGGCCAAGTCCGCCGCGCTACGTTGCGACGGATAAAAGTGACGCTAATACGGCTAATGACGATGTTTTATTCAGACGCGGAGCGCGGTGCAATCGGGCCGTCGGCGGGCGCTAATGCGGAGGGATAATGGCGCGCGGCCGGCCCCGGATTTCCGGGCGGGCTAATGAAATATGGGCTACGCGCTACGAGCGTGTTCTGCCGCTACGGGCGTAGGCGTGCAGTGATGTAATCATTTCTAACGTTTACGAATACGCGTCCCGTGTATAACTGTTCTCATGTACGTATGTGTGGGTGCTGCGCTAAGCGCCGTTTACGGGACGGGATTTTTCAGTGTTTATATTGAGCTCTACAAAGTATAAATGGCATATTAAGAAATTTTCCGTAATTTAACGCAAATATACACCTAAAACATTGAATTGAACACAGTAAGTGATTTTGGTTCAGTTGTTTTATCAGTGGTTGCAGGTCTCGAGAAACCGGAATCAATGAGTCTCTGGCTAGACTACCAGTGCCTGCACTCTTTAAAGTGCAATTAAACTTAAATATATTTTTTATTTTCATTTCAGGCCCGATCATCTGATTCAGGGATTTGTATAACACCGTGATTTTAGTGCATTGTTTTACATGGTTTTTGATGAACCTTGCACTTGAATCACTCTATCTAGTAAAAAAACCGCATCAAGATCCGTTGTGTAGTTTTAAAGATAAATAAAAGCATACATCGGGACAGACAGACAGCGGGATGATTTTGTTTTTATACTATGTAATGATGCACAGCAAAGAGACATTTAGATTTCAAGTGACATTTTACCACAATCACTCACTTGTTTTGCCTTCCCTGAACTCTTCCACTAATACTTACGACTTTATGGTATGGTATTAAAGTTCAAATTGACTTTTAAGTATTATTACGGGAATGTAGATGTTGTTTTTAAACATTTTCAGGGAATTTTTTAAATATTTTCTTTCATAAGAACCTTCTCCCGATAATAACAAACACAACAAAAAAAAGTGAAATCGGTATAGCCGTTCACGCGTGATGGCGTGACCAAAGGAAATAGGATTCATTTTTATATATACAGATAATATAAGATATAACCAGTCTGAATGTTGAACATTTAAAATGGTAATTATAGAAGGGTAAAAATATTCACACATTAGGACGTTTATTATTAAAATTGATAATTCAAAGCTATATTAAAAGCTCGAATTAAATAATCATCTAAATATAATATGATGGGATTACCTGATGATATGGTTCACGTTTTAGAAATTGAGCGCGTTGAAGTCTTTTCTTCAACGGCAATTTATAACTGTAATCTCATGATTTAGTGGACAACACTTATAAAACGTTAATCAGTCAGTTAATTGTACCCAAAATAACAATAAAGTCATAAACTCGGAACGATATAAAGAAACTTAAAAAAAAAATTAAAACATTTCTAAACATGCATCGCGCTGCAACAATAACTTTACACTAACAATAGCATTTAAGTTCTACTTTAGTGATCGCTTAATTGAAGCGAGCGTTCTTAAAATCGCCAACGACCAAATCGAACAATGTCGAACGGACAAAACAAAAACACAACACAACAACAAAGCATCGTAAAGCGGGCGAAACAATAAATGCGTAAAGTTAACTACCAAACTAGCGCGAGAACAATGCTGGGGGGGGGGGGGGGGGGGGGGGGGCAAGTGAACGGAACGAACAATAGTGGCATTCTAATAAACATTAGAAGCGAGGACCCTAAGAGTCCCAAGACAATGGGTGCGTACCGTCGGGGTGTCGCCGACGTCGCCGAAATCACTCCTATCGCTAAATGCCGATCGGACGCAAAGTTTCGCAAAGTTCGAACTCTACCTGAGCGGGGGACTGTCAGCGGGATACGTTTATCAGCTCAATCCTCACAGTACACTCACGCACAGGGAACATCGATTACATTCCGAACGTATACAACAACACTTTGAACAGCTGTCAATTGACCGATTGCGCGATGACAGTACGTCTACGACACACGTCCGCGACGCGCGATTTCGAACCGAGACGCGGCGGAGCTCCGTCCCGCACGGCGCCTAGCGAGCAACTGTCAGATTTTAGAGATCCGCGTGCGCGCGGCGCACGTGGTCGCGATCGGGGGCGGGGCGATGCGGAACCGTGCGGCGCCATTGGTCCGCGCGCGCCTTTGATCCGCCGCCGACGGCTGACAACGTCGCCCCGCGCCTTAATCTCGGCAGTAACGTCCTTTTAGAACAGGTAATTTTATTACGGAAACGCGGATACTGTTGCCGGTCAACCGCGCGCCCTTCAGCCGGGACGGACCCAGTCCACGTGCCATCTGCCGAATACACTCCCCGCGCGTGAGTTCGTGGTCGACGGATGCCAATTCACACTTATGTGGATGTCGAGAGCGAATGGGTCCGGCATTCGGCGACAGGCATTCGGCGAATTCATACATAGGCGCTTAAAATAACACGTGGACTGGGTCCGTAACATTATATTGAATTCTGATAATAAAAAAAACGTTACAGAATCGAAAACAGTGCCACTGCTTGCGCCCGTCTAAATATATATTAAAACTAGCGAACCCAACAGACGTTGTCCTGTAAACACGACTTAAATCCGATATCAACTAATAAATAAAAAAAAAAAAAACCGTGGCACTCGGGGACTGCCGCGGTTATAGTTAATAAAAAATGTATAACTTGTATAATCATACGTTGATTACTTGAACTTATGCAATTATAATTATTTATTTATGCAGTATTTTTTTTCTTTAATATTTATTCAAGTTACACTTTTTGAGCGTGGTGACCGATATGAATATAAACCATTTTTTTTCTCTTATTGAATAAGTGAAAAGTTGATATCGTTTAAAATATTTTTATTATCTTATAATACATGTAGGTTATTCAGGAATTTTTATCATTGAAACTATAGGTTTATGGTAACTGAAATAAGAAACATAAGTTTGAGACTTGATATCCTCTAAATATCATATCATCATATGATAATATAATATTATAATATCTATCCGTGCGACATTCCTACAGTCGTACCATATACATACACGTAGCAGCGAAATCTCGGCCGAGCTACATGGTTGACGGAGTGTTAGGTTTTATTTTCGTTACGGAATTTCTTGATTCGGTCGGTGAGCTTCAAAATTATTGTGAATCTAAAAAATTCCTGAATCGACCTGAAGCCACTCAAAAAATTTCATTATAATGGGTCCAGCCGTATAGGAAGAGTTCAGTGACATACACATGTACAGTAGAATTAAATATATAAAGATGATCTTTTATTAATAGGAAATTATAATAATGCGAAAAGAAATTAAAACGTCGCCACCTATTACTCTCATTGTACATTTTGGTTACAGTTAATGTTTAAAAATAATATCTTGCTGAAAAACATTAATAAATATATTATACAAAGAGGTATAAATTATTTTGTACCTCTTATGAAAATATATCTTTTATTTAATAAAACATGAATAAATATGAAAATACTATATAATAAACATGAATATATACGATACAACAACTAGTGAACATAATAAACAACATACATATACAGTTGCAAACAGCTTATAGAGTTCGATTCGGAGACAGGAGCGCTTTGGGGGCTTTTGGCGGGAACTTAGAGCGGAGGTAGAGCGTGCGTTATGTGGTATCCGAGTGAGCGCGGGCCGATGTTTGCTGGATGTTCATTAGGGGCCGGGTGCGGCCGCATCCGACGCTAATAAGACGGAGCCCGCCCGTCTCGCGATATTGCGGCCCCCGGCGCACACACGCCGCTAACTCAAAGGGTGAGCGCGCCGCCTCGCCGGGCGTAAGTGCAACCACTAAAAGCCAATCCCAAGTTTTTATTGATACACATTGTATTGCGACAAAGTCTCGGTCGGGGCGGGCCGCCCCACCCCCCACGCGTCGCACAAAGACAATATCGCGACGTCAAAGGAGCGCTGCGCCCCGGCCGCCCAGCCGCCACCCGCGCCCAGAGGAAATGAAAAATTAAATTGTCAACACATTTAATATCGGCGAAAACGTGCACGGCGCGGCGTTGCCTTTGAGAGCGTCTCCTTTGTGGCCCCGCCGCGGTGACGGCTTTGCCGTATTAAAATCTCCAACTCGCAAAAGTGAAATACTGTTTAATTAGACGCCGCGACGCCGGACGAATTCGAAGTTGCATTAGATTGGCGGCGCTAATGAGGCTCGAAGCGAGCACACGTCACCGATGCCGGGCCGCCAGTGGGGGCTAGGGGCGCGGGTGTGGGGGGCGGCCGGTAGGGCGGGCGGTGCGTTTGATCGCCGCCGCCGCTTTGACAATTATTAAAATTCGCCTCGTACCTCACGGGTCTCATCTTTTTCCGTCGCCTCGATTACGCCACGGGTTTGTCTCATTAGGGCTTTTGTATGGTACCGCGGGCTCCCCTTTGATGTCGAAGCGCGGTGGCGCGCGGGGCGGCCGCGGTCCACCTGCACTTTTATTGTTCCCGCTCGGGCTCGAATTTGCACGCTTCACTTTGAGCTGTCCTTTGAGATTAGTGTCCGCCCGCCCGTGCTCTTTGCCCTCTGACCATCGAGACGTTAACGCGACCCGCTGGGAAATAGGAGGCCGCCGCGCCGTCGGGCGGCGGACGATTGTGGCCTGTCAAAGCGGCAGTGGCTTTGGGGGAAAATATCAAATTTTCGAGTCGTGCGCGCGGAAGCGGCGTTGCGCTACGTGGCGGCGTAGCGCCGTAGCAGCGTAGCGCTTCGTTGTTTGGCGAGCGAGGGCGGGGCGGCCGCGCGTCGCGAACACTCGACACCCCTTTATTACTTTTGTGCCCTTTGTGAGCGGCATCATCATCAAGCACGCGGCTCGAATTAAAACTTTATACAGCGGCACAGAGACGATTTGCCGCTTCATACGTTTTATTGGGCGCCCAAAGCGGGGTACGGCGCGGTTGCGAGCTACAAACAGATCGCAGGAAACTTGATACGTTGGCAAACAAAAAGATTCTCTCCTCTTTTGAAATATAATTTGTTTTAGTTGAACTTCAGGGAGGCCGGTTTTGTTTTTGGCATGTAATAGATTGGATATTCGTTTTCGTTTGTGATGTATGCGGATGCGAATTATAGTTAACGAAGTTTCAACCAGCTAACTTATTTGTGAACTATGTCGGAAAAGCCAATATCATGAAAAATGTTTATAAAGACATAGTTGCACCACAAATACCAAGAAATTCGGTACATACATAATTATCAAAATGATATCGTACCAACTTTAAAAAACATCGGGTAGACAAGGGAATATTTTTTCTTTTTCGACCAACCACGGAAGAGGTTTTTCTAAAGAAAAACTTTAATATAAATTAGTGAATTTTTGCGTAGTAAGCTTTAGGCGCTTTATGACTACGTTGCAAGTGCGTCACAAAGGACCGTTGAGAATTCTAGACGAGTTATCACAGACTTCGTGTATTAAGAGAACATCTTTCGGCTTTTATTTTGTAGAAAGCTCGACAAAGCTAGCACCGGCAAAGGGACTTGGTTCGTTTGTACTTGATGAATTTATTGTATTATATTGAATGAATTCTAACCAATAAGGCTATTCTTTGTTATCAAGTAGTATATGAATAGGGCATGATTTATTTTCTTAACTAACAGTTAAGATGGATTGCCACTTGTAATATATTACACTGCTATTCAACTTATCTGCCAACGAGCTTCGGCTGACTAGTAAGAAGTAGTTCAACTTGTACATGGCTAGAGTTATTAGTCGTAAGATTGAAAGTTGGTGAAATGTAAAATATTAAAATTTGTAGAAAAAAGGACGAAAAGTTTTTCGCCGCTACGAGAATTGAACTCACGGCTTCTAGCTTCGTGCCCTGACTCGTTGACTACTAAGCTTTTTTTATCTGAGAAGGTGGCTTGCGAGCTGGCGGTTCTATTGATGTTAAGTGTTAAATGCCGCCTTCGGGCAATTGCAACACCCGTAGGGTTGCAAATGCGTTACCTTTCAGTTAAATGGGCCTCGGCTACCACACTCACCAGACGAAACGCAGAAGTATAATGGTTCTACTTCACGCCGGTCAAATATGAGGTCGTGGTACTTACCCGGACGGATCTCCCCATTCTTGCTACAGCGTAGACTGTAGCAACGGCCCTACTAAACAGCTGATTGCCGCACCGATTAAAATCTCAACTTCTTCTATATACCTACATTGTTTTTTCGCATTTGAATTAATGCTTGCCACATCTTTTGTTATAATGCCCTTTAAGGCATACAAATAATTTCAAATAAGGTTTTACAACGACAAATCGAACAATAGAATCGACGAATCGAGTGACATGTCGCGTTCGTTAAATAGATCCTATGGTTTCTAGTGCAAATCTTTTGTGAGGAAACAAAGTTTAAAAAAAAAAGGTTTGAAAATTTATGTCATAACAAATTATATCAAGAGTGAGAATGGTTCACGTGCTATGTGAACCATTATCGCTCTCGGGCCACCACGAAAAGGAGTTTAAATCAAGAATCCTTGTTATCTTCTAGTGATCTAATTTTTTACTCATAGCGTCATGGACTTCAAGTGTATAGAGTCCATCCGGTTATTTAAGGGAACAAGTCGACTTGTCCAACGTTGCGCGCCCTAGTGAATTAGTAATGGTGGACTGCCGGGGAGGACGGCGCCCCAGCGGAGCAACTCATTCTTTTCAAAAGCCTGGATGCTGCGACGGCTAACGCTCGGCTAAGGTTTAAAACTCACCATTGACTTGCATAAATTTCCGCAACAAATCGCATGAACAGCTACGAGAAGCCAAGATGGGCCAATGTGTTTTTTATTCACATCGGAAAAATTTTGAATAATTTCTATAGATTTCTTAGTATTAAATTTAAACATTACAATCGCGCTTCCCTCGTTCTTAATTGGACAAAATGTGTAACAATAGTCCTAATAAATAATAAGTATCGTCTTTAATTAACGTAACAAAAACCGACAAAACCCGTGGACAAAAACAGAAAAGCTTTTTAACGCAGAGTTAGTGAGGTTATCTATAATTCTTGTCGTGATTTGCAATGTTAATGCTATATAGGGAGTTAAAGACATTAAAGCGCAGGACTCGATGCGCAGACAATTCAGTACAAAAGGAAGCCTCGATCTCGACATTAAGAGAAGTGAAACCCAAGAAAAAAAAATGCACTTTAATAGCTCACCTTAAGGAATCTTCAGAACGCCTTAATCAAATAACGTCTGGCTTTACAATAACTAGCAGGTGAATATTTAAAAACTTAACATTGCCCACCGATGCGGTGGAACATCGAAAAGTTTCACCCAGACTGCAACCGGTCGGCGGACGGATTGGGCGACGGTTCCTATGTTTTATCCTTTACAGCGTTCACGCCCGGTTTCTGAAACACTGATCATCATAGAAGTTAACTAATCAGCTGTCAAATGGCTTTTCAAATGTTATTTAAGTTGAGAAAAGGATGTTTGAACTCTCTGAATTGATCAGAATGATCTTTTTTAATGTTCAGAATGTTCAATTCAAAGAGTTTAAGCATCGTTTTGTTAATTCAAGTGAAATGTGAAAAGCCATTTGTCAGCTGATTAGTTAACTTCTACGATGATCAGTGTTTTAGAAACCGGGCGTCAGTCTCGCGTTTCGCCTCCCCCGGGTTTTGAGCCTCGATTCTTCTCTACACATTACGAGTGAACCATTCAAATCTGAGAATGTACATTTTTTATGCTCGCGGAAATGCGAGGCAATGAATGAGCGTGAGTGTTAGTGGAGTTGTACGCTGGAGTGAAATACGTTGGGATTTCCTTTTTGTGTTTTTATAAAGAGCCCGTTGTATGGATCCCAAGTTCAGAGTTACTCTACGTGACTGGCTTGGTCCGCAACATTCGCTCCTTGAACTAACAAGCGAGTTAGTCTAGTGAATGGGTGATAATTTAACTTATACAATGCTTAAACGTAAAATCTAAACAAATACCAATACAACTGCGCCATAACCAAGATTAACAAGTTACATACAGTTCACAATTATTAAACAATATTAAACAAAACAATAATACACATTTATTGCCTTAAATCTGACGGTGTTAACAATGACACTGGACCTCTAAGTCCTTCCTGTATCTACGATTATTAAATGACTTTATATTAAGAAATTAAACGCTATAAAAAACAAAAAGACAGTTTCATAGGGATATGACCGAAAAGTCGGATCGTTGTCCACAACTGATATAAATATATACGGCTAGCGTTGTCTTCCTTTATCCCGAATATGTAGGTATAACATACTTGATTAAATCCTACATCAACGTGTTACTTATTTCAGCTTTTTATCATTTCAAACTGTAGATCGAATGTGTAGACATCATGACGTGACAGAGTTCAAACATCCAAAAGTTTTAATGTCATTATATTTTGAAGAATCAAAAAAAAACTTAAAACATAGAAACTTAAGGAAAAACATAAAGTAGTTTAATTCTTCATTGTATTAAATTCACAGACACGTATAAGTTTAAAATCAGTATCGCTACCACAAACCGTTAGTTGGGAACTTGCCGTAAAATTGCACTTATTTCTTAAAAAGGCAGCAATGGAATGCAAAGCCTTGCATTCAAATGTGTCGCGCATTTGAATACAAGGCTTTGCTTTGAATTCACGTTGTTTTCTTAGGTGTGAAAATCTCAGTCTTATATTGTCGGTCGGTCTACTGCGCCATGCAGGATTGTCGGATTTCGTCTATCCCACCCCTATCTCTATCTACCATTGAATGCAAACTTTAAAGCCGTTGCAGAGATCTAATAACAAAGAATATTAATTCAGTTGGTAGGCAAAAGTTCGCTGTTGCACGAATGGGCAGGTCCGTCCGGGGAAGTCCCACAGCCTCACAGAAGACCGACGGGAAGTGGAAGTGTTATACTTCTGCTTTTCGACTGGTGAGCGAGATAGCCGGGGCCCACTTTATGATAAGGGTATTGCAAATGTCCATGGCCAGCGGTTGTCACTTAACATAAGGTGAACCACGTGGTAAACCAGGTGGTAAAAAAACACATAGAAAACACATCCACCGGTCCACACGGAGAATGCCTCGCGGCGAGTAAGTGTGGCTCCGCGATTAGGGAAAGTGCGCACGTTCGGTTCGGTCCCGGCGGTGACCCTTGACCGTGGCCGGCGAGGGCCCTGCTTGACGCGAGGGGCGACGGGAGACAGCTTTGTAGTGCCGGCAAGGGCCTTTCATCTCGCCGCCCGCCCTTCCCGCGCGTCAGGGGTGGCGCACCTCGATAGTTTCGCAAGCGGCGCTAATTGTGCGAGTAGCGCCCCAAGGCCACGGCCCATTGACGTCGCATCTATAGATCGAAGCTCACGTGGACGGGAATAATACGACCGCAGGAAATAAAGGAAAAAATATTATGAGCCCCATAACCAAAAAAATCATTTAATTTCGAAATTTCTACTTCATTGGAAACCTGCAGCATGTCAAATATATTCTCTTTTCAATTTACACATCTAAAGACTCATTAATTGACTCTTTACATGCGCAGTATAATTAATGGCGCAAAATAAATATCTTAATTAAACCAATCACTGATACCAAAGATAAAAAATAAAGATACTAAAATGTAACAATTTGTAACAATTCACTTGAAGTACGTAACGAAAGAATCCACCTTCGACAATATCTTATCGATGCATTTCTAATATACACAAGCATATTTTTCAAATGAAACGAAACACCCGACCGCAGTAAATATAAAAATGATAACTATTCTTCTTTTTATTTCCCCAATAACATATTGAAGTAATATACCCTAAGTCAGTGCCACAATTGACATGCCATCTCATGACACCGAATATATTGGAATCCGTCAAAAGCTTCAGACTGTAGAGCGCGTCAAAGAATGACACAATACATACATCCAAACATAAACTCCAAAAATAGTCTCCGGCAGTCAAAAATATATGTTTTGTGTGCTATCTAATATGAATACACATTGAATATAAAAAGTTAAATGTGTTTGATGGAGAGCAAGTATTCATTACATAATGTTAAGCAAGCAAACAAAAAAAGGATCATCACTCAAATAAAAGCTATAGCAATAATTCTTATTATAATCCAAATGTAATGGGAGCATAAAAACATGTGATAATCAAAATAAGCAATTCTAAAAACTAACCGGGGGCAACCCTAAGCGGATGCATTGGCTTTGATGTTAAGCGTCGTGCAGACACAAGGCACTTTTCTTTTTGCCAAAAACTTCCATAGGACTACTCGACTATTCATGTGATTTCACATGCCTTTGCTAGCGTAAGGTAATGCGAGACGTGTCGAATTAACTTAAAAGCAAATCAGTTGGGGCTGCGGAAAAGTTACACTCGCAATGTAATGTATGGAGTACACGTAGATTTCTAGTATCGTATATTTTTTTCGATTAGATCTTTCGGAAATATGAAACACTCATAAAGCCTAGTTGTTTCACTCAAAGATTCTAAACTTGCTACCTCATTTTTCATATAAAACAAGGAAATACATCATTGTCCATAAAATAGAGAGGAGAGAATAAATGCTTTTATTTTACGCCTTTCTACTCTTGTGCACTTTCCAATGCTTATGCTTAATTATTGAGCATAAGCATTGAGAATTATTGAGGACTATTATAGTCCTTTCCACTTATTATTGATAGAATACTTTGGAGGTTTACCTGACATTAAGTGATCACTGCCACCTCACAGGTGATACATGTGTGTACACATATGTGTGTGTGGCGATGCAGATGCTTTGCCAACCTTTACATGATAACCTCACTCACCAAGCAAAATGTATAAGGATAACACTTCCACTTCATGCCGTCTCCTGTGAGGCGTCGTACCTCCTCGGAGCCTGCACATTCGTGCAGCAACAAAAGCCGTTGCGCGGCGTGGCGACGTATTAATGATATTCACCCAAAATGTAACCCTAAATGCGAGTAGTCAGTAGTTGCGTCTAAAACTTAAATAAAACGGCCCGAATTCACGTCACAAGCTGGCGTACTCGACAGGCTCGTTCTATTAAAACGCCGGTGAACGCGAATGGCTGTGATTAATTACATCACAGGGTTCAGGCGTTCGCTTTAAATGCGATGCAATGGTGAAATATAAAAAAAACTTGAAATTTACACACGATTTTGGCCACATCCGGCACCGAATCTCGTTTTCCGGTAAGTCGAGTTAGGCTGTGCTTTTAGTGTATTAAAATTGTTCTCGAATAATCAACTGCTGGCTGCTGCAACTTGAAGAGCTCGAATCAATATTAACCTGAATTTTTTTCGCAATTACTAAATGAACCGTGAAACATGTTCGAGAGTGGATTTGAAATCAATGTGTTCCGGCGTGTGAAGGTTTGTTAACTTAGAACTTAACGTTAACATGGAGAGTACAGAATATAGAATAGAGAATTAACATTTGAACGATGAGTATCGAATTTCATAGGACGAATAGGTTTTTAGGCAGTAATTACTTTGATATAGATGACGTCTCATATATTTTACTTGGATTTCATATATTTTAGGAGGAAATATTTTTTTAGAAGAGTAAGATATGTTGCATCTACACTATAAAAACTGTAATACGCGTATGACAAAGGAGATAATTCAATTAGCCAAATGAAGAAGCCCAATATAGGATCTTGTATGGGAAAACTAGCCAAGATATATCTTAAGTTTCAATTTATCTTCAGCCATCTGCCTGTTTTATACCGAGCGAGTTAATAAAAACATTAACTCGCTTTTATATGTCTGGAGGGTGGAATTTTTTTTATTGCTTTCTATTGCTTTAAACTAACTTCCCGATGAGCTAGATACTTGAAAATTCGACCATGGCTTAGAAGTGGATGCCAATACCCGAAAATTTTAAAAGAGAAGATAAATAATAATAGGGCGCTAAGTTCAATGTTTAAAAAATTGAACAGTCAAATTATTTACAATAACACGGTAAGAAAAAATAATGTACCATGCTTTTTTTAACGGTTTTATACTTTTTATTCCGTTATAAAAACATGGCACATTAAACATTTTTTTCTACCATGTTATTGTAAATAATTCGACACTTCAATTTTCTATACATTGAACGAAGCTCCCATTTTTACATTTATGTTTTAAATGGGATTCAGATTACTGGAGAAACCCCGAGTTCAAATCCCTGTTCAGTTCAATTGTAAGTGCTTATTGACCAAGTGCAGTAGAGCACGGCAGTGCGGGAAAATTTCGCGTTGAAACATTCATAACTTTTAATTAATATAAATAAATAAATGTATCTGTGGTAGGGGCGCGCAACTTGCAACAGCTGTTGCACTAATGGGCAGGGTAGTCCGGGAATTTACCACGGCCTCACAGAAGACCGGCGTGAAGTAGGAGCATTAAAAATTCACTTTCCGTCTGCTGAGTGAGGTTACCGGAGCCAATATTTTTAAAGTTTTTCCACGCATCGGCAAGCCATCGTGTGTAGCAGACGTCCATGGGCTATGGTTACAATATACAATTCACATTTATTACATTTAAATCACATACGTTTTAGTTAAAAGTTTAATATTCTCACGCCCGGTTTCTGAGAATGATCAACTTAGAATTTAACTAATCAGTTGTCAAATGGCTTGTTAAATGTCATTGGAGTTGCCAAAAGCATGATTATATCTAGAATTTTTTATCAATTAGGAAAAAAACA
Organism: Iphiclides podalirius; assembly: GCA_933534255.1. Classification (NCBI taxonomy): domain Eukaryota; kingdom Metazoa; phylum Arthropoda; class Insecta; order Lepidoptera; family Papilionidae; genus Iphiclides; species Iphiclides podalirius. Next base: position 2,601,737 of record OW152822.1, on the reverse strand, counting down.
ATATCAACAAAAAAAATTTAAATGACATTTAACAAGCCAATTAAAAATTTTCCGAAAAAAAATTCTAAAAGAACTTAATTTGACAATTAATTAGTTAATTTCTACGTTCAGTCTTTCAGAAACTGGGCTTCAGTAATTACCCATTTGTAATGTTCAGAGGTTGCGGTAACTCGTTTGAATAGGATGTCAGAACTGAGAATTTCTTAGTAGTTCGGGTTCAAACATTACCTTCTCATCTTATGCTCAATCTTATTTGTGATGTAATGAGACACTCAATCTCGTAATTAACGTACCAGTAAATACACTTTTCAGAAGAGGTATAACACTGTTTGCAATGAGAGTAACGTAGAAACGATGTTCATTTAAAACCCGTTTTGTTGTTACACTCGTCGTCCATTAATATATTCTATTGGTTGTCATAGGAAATAATTAGGTATTATGAGACAATGAAAATTTCTCACAATAATATCGGCAACATAATAATATGTTCGTACAACATACGTTTTTGTTGAGTTTTACATTGCATCATGAATAATAAAAAATAATAATTCGGAGAAAACGTCCCCCTTATTTGCAAAAAAATGTGTGATTATTAATATTTTCTCAGATACACTCTCCCGTCCAAATTGCTAACCATTATTCATTTCTTCCAGGGAAAAAGAAGGGATAAAAATTATATGACTAGAAGAAGTGGGTAGGGAGACCAAGAAAGATTTGCATGAAGTGTGCAAAAAAAAAAGAAAAAATATACAAAAAAATAACGGCTGTCGGCTAGAGGACAGTGGAAAGAGAGAACATGTTATACCGTCCCTGCCTAGTGTGTGTCAAAAGTAGGACAAAGAAGAAGATAAATGATAACCTCCAGATATCTTTTAAAAGTTGAAACTAATTAGGTCATAGGTAATTTAATTATGGTAAAGTTTTATACATAAAAAAAAAAACATAAGTGAATAACTTTTTCTTTTTTTTATTTTATTATGTATTACTTGTGAAGATTCACCAGGCAGTGATCAATTGACACTTGAGGACCGCCTCGCATGGAAACTCACAGAGAGGCCTCTCCCTCACCTCACGAAACGCAAAAGTATAAAAATTTTTGACTACACGCCGATCTTTTGCGAGACCTAAGGACTTCCCCGGGGAGCGAGCCTGCCGTACAGCTGCTTCTTATGTGTTACTTAAACTACTGTTGATATACAGATAAAAAACAGCTTTAGCGAAAATAAACTTTTTGAAACTTTCGCAGCGATTTGTACAAGACAACCGAAGTCTTTCATCGAAGGCAATAAATATGAAATAAATAGACATCAATAAGGCGCAATATGAAATTCGCTGAGAACCAATCACTGCATCCATCAAGCCCGGCAATAAAATCGCAGTTGATAGAACAATATTCATTCCTATATTGCTTTGCATTCATAAACATAGTGACGAGAAACAGAATTGCTGCTTGACTAGGACATTAATAAAAAAATTATAATATTATAGTATTACAAAAACTACTTATTATTTTTTTTAATAAGTATTATAAAACTTTTAACTGTGGTAGGGCCACGCAACAGTTTTAACGTTGCACGAATGGGCAAGTCCGTCCGGGTAGTTACCACGACCTCATAGAAGACCGGCGTAAATTAGAATATGAATATGAAGTGTTATACGTTTGCGCTTCGTCTGGTGAGTGAGGTAGGCGGGGCCCACTTTATTTAAAGATGGCAATGCATTTGAAACACTATGGGTGTTGCAAATATCTATGGGCGGCGGTTATTAATTAACATCGGGTAAACCGCCAGATCGTTTGCCACTTTTTGACAAAAAAAAACATTCGTAACTAGTTTTATTATAAATGTTCTAAAATATATTAAAGTACGCAACTACTTGAGGCAGTATCTATTCTACTAAACAACAATTGAATGACAGATAACATATCACCGAGGAATCAAGATAATTCGACATCCTCGGAATATCCACGCGTAATCGGATTTTGAAAAATTTTTAAATAATTATTGGTACATCCCTTGAGTTCAGGTATAGCAACAACAAATGACCTTTCCACCTCCGTAGAAACGAACATATTAGAGCGCAGGCCCCACATGTCCCACACAGCCCTAGTGTTGATTTGCGGACTTCGATTATCTTGCAAGCCGTGATTGCCCAGTGTCCAGGCGCTCGTTTTAAATGCAATACTGATGCAACAGCCTGAGTACGAAACTCGGTGCCGGCGGCACCAATGAAATTTTTCGTTGCAATTTCAATTGCTTACTTATCAAATGCTTAGCGGTGAAAGGAAACTTCGTGAGGAAAACTGCATATTTTCGAAATATTATTTGGAAAAAATATTAAAATAAAAATTAATCCTTAAATTTTAAGAGCAAAGGTGACATCTCTCATTACAAATATAATTTGAATGTTCTTTGTTAGATGTTGCATGCTGTAGAGGATACACACTAGATGGCGCCAAGTATTGCTAAAATATCTGAAGTCCACCCAAACGCAGTGAGGCTACCCTACTACCCTCTGTACAAGAGGACGCCCTTGACCAGCAACGGAACGTACATGTTGGCTGTTACTTAAGTTTTCTCACAAACATATATTATTCCGTATAATATTATTTGAAATCTCTGCCGTCGCGTGGGCGTCACTAAACGCGTAGTCTCCGAGACGCGTCGGAATCGCGTCGCACTCGTAATTCGTACGCGCCTCGGAGCTAAGCGAATTCAGTGGCAGACGGCGGTACTGGAGTCGGGAAGAATATTTTACCCTTTTATCGTTTGTTTTGTATCCGGACGCGTCGGTTGTTGGGAATATTTTTATCCCTGGCGTATTAGATTGGCAGGCTTAGTTCCTGATAAAGCGAGAGGCAATATGGCTAATCTTTGTTTCTGTTAGAACTTATTGGTTTACTACGATATTATTGTATAAAAATAATTTCTTATTTATGAGTATACTACAAGATCACGGTACTTCATAACAGGTCTATGCTGTAGCTGGAGCTGCTACTCAGTTCTATCGTTGTTAAGGAGAGAGCTGTGAAGCCTTTTCAAACATTCTTGATTCAGCTGATTAGGGATAAAACAGTAATACGAATATTAAACATTGTATTCATCTGATGGTAGAGAGAGTACTTCTTAAAATTCAGTACCTATACTCGAGCAATTTGCGTTCAAATCTCGGTAGCGACAACGATGAAATTACTATTTGACTCCCAAAGAACTAATGGTGACGACACGAAATTCAATCAATCAACAACAATCATAATTATCATAATATTAATTCTGTAACAATGATGCCAACCGTTTGACCGTAATCTGTTTTAATACGCTCTGGCCGAAATGACATCAGCGATTCCTAAAAAAAAAATGAATCAGGAATCGCTCATGCGTTAAATATAAGCCATATTAAAAATAAATCGCGCGCCATCGAGCCAATACACTTCGCACACCGTCTGTCAGACGTCTCGGGCGGATTGAATGCTGAATGGGATAAATTCGGTTTGCGGAGACGGCCCGGCGCCCGCGCCCACAATCTGCATAATGCATCCGCCGGTGCAGGACGCGCCGCGCGAATTGCATTGTCGTGTTACGTTTCGCTATTTCCCTCCGTGCCGATTTAAAAATGGAACCGAAATTGGTTTGCCTAGGGCCGAATTGCCTCGTGAAGAACCGAGTTACCCATAGGTTATGCCATACAAAGTTTATGCCTAAAATAGTGCGACTGTTTTCTATATAGCGGTGGTTACTTAAGAAACTAGATAGTTATAAACAGTTTTTAACCTTATTAATACTGCTGTTTTACGACTCGTTTTCCCATAATTTCTTCGGACGGTACAGATTACTTATGTGTGAAAAAGTTAATCTTTTGTGTATTTCCCTACTGCACGACGAAAAAAAAACCCGTGACAGTAGGGCAACCACTTGAGCACAAACTTCTCAAAGCTTAAAAAAATAAATGAAAAACATTACATTGTCGCCATTTTCCTGGCTCGTTTCCAAATATCGATTAAAAATGATACAAGTCCGCACTTGTACTTTTATTACTTCGTAGTAATAAGTAGTATAGGACGGTTATAGTTAAGGGCAACCGTAGTGAATAATTATTCATGTTCCGTATTTGCCTTGTGTGGCCTGGCCATATGTATGTACACACGATATGCAATAATAATGTTTTTTTTTAAACTAACCATTACATTTCCTTGTTCTTGTTTAATATTAAGAAATAAGAAATCATCAATCCCCGAGCATAAAAAATATAGAGTATAAAAACTATAAAAAATGTCATAGATAGATTAAACGTGGGCTTATTTTTGTTGTTTTATTAGCGGAATCTGTTGGTATCTCCAAACGAAAAGGAATATAATTCTACCATTTTAGCCCGGTCTTCTGCGAGACCGTGATAGTTCTTCAAAAATGTCATTCATGCAACATAAAGCTACGTTTAGACTTACCACAATGATAACAAGGTAAGTAGCAACAAACCCTACCAGATTCAAATAATCTCGTGGCCAATTCAGGACATTTGAAATATCAATGTCATCCCGTGACCATGAATGCTGTGAAAATATTCAAAAAAAAAACGCAAATACATAAATGTGAAATAGTTTTACTACACTGTAGCAATTTATTTAGTAGTAGTAATTGGGTGAACTTATGCAATCATTAGATCAACATTCTAATTACCATGATAGTCTATGTTACAAACAATAATTGTAACTTAATAAACGTAATATAAAAATATTAAAGTTATAAAGAATAGATAATTTATAGGGATGCGAATTTGAATGCACCGTGTAATAGTAAAAAATAGTTAAAAATGTTCAAAATCGACATAATACAGAACGAAGATTTCAATTGGGGTCGCCGCGTTCGCTGCGTTTACGGAGACTCGGCGGAGCTGGCGTTGCACCTGATGTTAAGTGATAACCGCCGCCCATGGACATTTGCTACAGCCGTAGGGTTGCAGATGCGTTGCCAACCTTTAATGTAGGTGGCCCCGGTTACCTCACTCACCAGACTAAACTCAGAAGTATGAAACTTCCACTTTACGATGGTCTTCTGCTAGGTACCGGTTCGTGGGGACCTGCTCATCCGTGCCACTCATGCAACAGAGGACTGTTGGGTGGCCCTATCAAACGAAAAACAAATTTCGATAGTGCGTACAGAGAAGATTGTTGCGTGCTCCTGCCACAGTTTAAAAAGTTTCCGAAAGTGTGTTTACAAAAGGCAAAGCACTAGTCACCCGCGGCGTCAATTCCTATGCCGTTGTGAAAATAACCGTTTACTTTTCACCTAATTACTTCCCACCCCGTTCCCGCGCATTCACTCAGCCGCGATCGGCGCGCGAATGTAAGTGCCCTACGCGAATTCAAAGGTAACACAATATGCGGGTAATTTGCTGATACCGAGGGCCATATGGAGCGGAAGCCGACACCGACGTCTCGCGCCGCCGTCACTTCATAGCGGAGCGAGTCAAAAGGCTCACTTAGCCTTAGAGAAACTCAATAACTTTCACTTTAAATAATAAATTCGCCTCCTTTGAAACGCGCCGAACGCAACTCCGCTCCAGGGTTGGCGTTAATTCGGGCGCGTTGCTCGATTTATATCGACAGAGGAAATGTTCGTACGGTATGAGTGTGCCTTACACAACGCGATTGGTGCAAATAAAAATAGGCATTTTGTTCAGTTTGTACATGTAATGTCAATTACGGAAACAAATAAGTTTAGTGGGAATACTTAAAATATTATTATATTTGTATATATATATAATATTTCGTTTCATTCGTCAGTTATAAGTAGGTATACAGTTTTGGTAAGAACAGTAATTTAAACTAACTAATAAAGTAACATTTGATTTTATGACTTGATGGAAATCAACTCTGGAAAGTCATTTCAAATGCTTTACAGCGATTATGCGTTCCGATCTCGTTAAAGGTAACCGCAATGTATTAATCATTTATAATCAGTAAATATTTATTTCATTAAACATACGTTAAAAATAGTACATTACATGTAAGCTATTAATTAATTATTAACTTTTCATTAATTAATACTCTAAATCCAGACGTAAAAACAAGTAAGTGCATCTGTGAACACACATGATTTAGTATAAGAATGCATTTATATTTTTGGTTGATCTTATTATTTCTGGATGACTTACTTATAATACTTTAAGGGTAATCCATAAATTACGTCACACTAATCCCATAATTTATGATCTCTCCCGTGGCAAAGATTGTGACGTTTTTGAGGACCTGCTTTGTGGTAAAAACCCACATATTTTGCAATTTTGTATTTTCAAAGTCCAATATCTTTATTTAATATAGAAGCATACACTTACTTATTGATAGTCAAAAAACTCTACCACCGGTTCGGAAGGAAAGCCACAGACCTGAGAAGAACCGGCGTAAGAAACTCAGCGGGACATTTTTCTTTACTTGCCAAAAAATTACAAATAAGTGTACAATTTATTAAATTCCACTTGAAAGAGCCTGGAGCGATCAATTCATTTCCAGAGTGTGTTATCATTCAAATAATCACTAATGCTATAATAGCCATTAACACACGTTCCTTCACAATTTTTTTTGAATTTAGCAACGGATTCATTTTGAACGTTTTCTGGGATTTTGTTGTAAAAGCGTATACATTGTCCCATAAAAGATTTACTGTCTAGCAATATTATCATTAAAACAACAGCATTTAATTAAAATTTCTTTCGGATTTCTACAAGATTAACCTTTGATGTGTAGGATACATCATCATACATACAACATACATACATATCATACAGCTCAAATCAATAGCGGGGCAGCCCTGCCCGTGAGAAATTGGCACGATCAATGTAGGCGGCGGAATTCGTGCAATATAAAGATCCGATGGAGAAGAACTGACAAAAGTGGTATTGAAGAAGACTTTATTAATTTTCTTCATTAGATAATATAAAGAGCAAAACTTTATATCAAACCCCTGGCCCCAATAATTGTATTATTTATCCGTAAACATTTTTATACACTTGAAATTTATGATTAAGGTCCATTATCCTTCAGCACCTGTTATTAGTTTTAACGTTTACATCTATATTTTGAATCCAATGAAACATTTTGTTAAACCTAATGTAATAACAAGAAAAATATTTCGCTGCCTGTACAAATAAGGATAATTTGCGAAATGCTACTACCAAAGGAAAATAGTTTTGTGTGACTATTTTATTGGTCTTATGAACTGCGATTTCTCACAAAACTTTCAAGTCCCCTTTCAAATAGAAATCTTTTGAAACGTTTGAACAAAAGCTTAAAGTTTTCTGATTTGAGCTACAGAGGTATCGTTGGGAAACATTGCCGAATTCTAAATTTATATTAATTTCAAAGACTACCAGGTTTACAGAAATTTCTGTTCAACCTAATTTTATGTAATTTAAAATTGCATTAATACATTTTTTCGAATTTAACATTTCCTTTGAGGAGGGTTTTATCTTCTGGCAAAGTTGAAAAACAAGATGGCATTGGCAAAACAAGTAGCATAATAAATGAGCATCCTTTTGGAATTAATAATTTTACTCGTGCAAAATTTTCTTTTCATTGCACGTAAAAATTAACTAGGATGTTTCAAATATGATGCAGAGGCTACATGTAATAATAAAAATTAATATCTTTAAATACAGAAAAGGAAGATAAAATAACACGTATATGTAGTTTTCTACAAACAAGTAGTTTCTTGAAAAATCTAGTTAGGTTAGTGAACGCTAATAAAACATGGAATCCGCACAACTCTCAATGACAGATATCACGCGCAGTCAAACAAAAATGTACTTATTTGTTAATTCAACCAAGTCTTACATCCCTAAAACATCCTCGCGGTACGGTTTATAAGCCCCGTGCCGTCAGAGTTTAGTTTCTCGTTATGTCAGTTTTGAGCGACAATAATGCTTCCACGTTTATTATTTGCGTTCACTGAGTTAGGCATATTGATGAGAGGTGGAGTAAGTATCTTTTTTTGTGGAAAGATAGGCGAGCCGACGGTTTCCCTGATCTTAACAGATAACCGCCACGTGTACATCTACCAACCATTTCGTTAATAAATGGGCCCTGGTTACCTCACTCCCCAGACGATACGCAAAAGCATATCCACATCGAGACAGTCTTCTATGAGTTTGTCTTTTGTGTGAGTGTCTTCGAGACAGTCTTCAGTGCCTCCCCGGACGAACCTCTCCATCCGTGCAACAGCTGAAGCTGCTGCGTGGCTATACCACAGTGTAAGATAAGGGTAAAGGATACCACTCGAAGCAAAAATAACGTAGCGTTGACCGTCCGGTAGCTACGTTGGTAGTATAGGTAAAATTTAGAGCAGAATGGTGCACTCTGTCTAAAAAGAGAAAGACTTAATCCTTTCAGTTGCATAATGAAGGCTGCTAATGATGGTGATTATAAAAACAATTGTATAAAACGCCATACCCCGCTAAACGAAACCGATGGAATAGTATCAAAAGCAAAGTTTTTGAGAGTGAATTAACGGAAACCCATTTGGCTTGCGGTGTAACATGGCAAATTCGTAACTGGATTGTCTATAGTGGCTTTCGTGAACTCTTTAAATACTATTAGAACAACGGCATCACGTCGTGGCGGGGCACTAGGTGTACTACGAAAAACGAAAAACTACTTTTATCGTTTCGCTTGAATGATACACCAAAACGGTTAGCATCTGGCCTGTAACTTTATAAGACGTTTTAAGCAACGATACACATCAAGATGAAGATCTTGTCGGTGCCTTACCCATCTTACATTGGAGCTGCTGCTTGCGACTACGTCTGCGTGGAATAGGCTGAAGTGACATTAAGACAAAAAGACAGATATACATAAAAATGTATATAAATTATAGCCTATGTCTTATTCTGATGTATAAGTTATATTCTCCATTCAGTAATATTTGTGTGAAAGAGAAACAAACATCCATCCATACATACAAACTTTCGCCTGTATAATATTAGTAAGGAAGTAAGGATAATAATATTTCATCATCATCATCATCATTTCATCTTGTTCGAGTCCATTGCTGAATAGACTGCCACGAAGCATGATCCTGAGCCACCCGCATCCATCGAATTCCTGAACATTTGCACAGGTCATCAATCTATCTAGTGAGGGACCCTTCTACACTACGATGCCCAATACGCTGCCGCTTTCTTCCCTATAAAACTCTGTATACACGATATCTGTTATATATGATATATATAAATCAAAACAAAGTAAATTCAATCTGTCTCCCGGCAATGAAAGAGCGAGACTTAATAAAACATATTAAATGTAAAAGCCTTGTGTAATATTAATAGCTACCCGCGGAATTGATATTGGCGGATATCACTCGTTACGGACCGAGGAAACTTTTATCGTTTATCGTTTCTCGGAATAGAGACCCGTAGCGTTCGACGCCGGACTAAGTTGCGGGGCGCGGTAAAGCGAGCGCTGCGGACGGGGCTGAGCGGTTAATTCCCGTAGCAGGACACCCTAGTTTGCGCCTAATTGGCTTAATGCACGCCACTCGGGCCGGCCGCGACGTTTGCGCTGCGATCTAATTAACCGAAATTACATTGTCAGCGAATAAGGGTTCGCCGGATGCGACTGCATTGTGTGGTCAGTGGGAAAGCGTTCAATGATGGCTCTCAACATTTGAAATCAATTTCTCAACATTTATTCTCAAATTTTAAATCTTATATCGATTTTTTTTAATCATATATATCGATATGAATACTTTGTAGCAGCCTATACATGTCCCACTGATGGGCAAAGGCCTCCTCTGTACAGAGAGTATCAGGGCATAGTCCACCACCACACGGCCCCACCGCGGATTGACGGACTAGTTTTTTTAATGTATAGGTCAATTTACAAATTAATTTTGTGATGACTTTTTAACAGGGGCATGATGTTTTTGCCATTTTTATAGATAATAGTACGGAATCCTTCCCGCACGAGTCCGAATCGCAATTGGCCGGTTTTTAAGTTTTTTTTTTAAATTCAAAACTGGCAAGTTGTTGCGTAATAATATGGGCTGATGTCTGAATTGAAATAATTATGATAGCAGATAAATGAAGTGTGTGAAGAAAGCAAAACTGAAAGTAATATGGATCTGAAGGACACTGAATTGGTGTGGCTGGCTATGATTCGTTAATTAATAATACTAATAGATAGTTAATGCTGGAACGGAACATAATTAACTGATGCTCAATTTCCTTTACAATAACGAGAACTATTACTCTCTAATATACATAATGTATAATGTCAACAATTATTATTGGAACTTATAAGTCTGAGTCTTAGTAACAGAAAACGGCGGCCGCTTGGGTGAGGTATGTGACCCCCCCCCCCCCCCCGTACACGTTCGTCTCACCATCGAATAGAAAGAGATAGATATATATGGTTGAGAGACCGATGAGTGTATAATATAAAAGTAGGGAGTAAGGAGTCACTTTTTCTCGAGGTTCAGGCTAGGCGCCTCGAGCGCCCGGCCACCTCAAGTCCGTCGGATCTGTAAAGGCCCCTGAAGGCCAACAGTGGCTCATCAAAAAAGTCACTTTTTTTAGTTTCCAGTCACCCGTGCGCGTTAACAGACGTTACACATATCTTTCTCGGTCTTAGTAGTGTTGTTGTTGTTGCTGCTGCTGCTGTTTGTTCTGTAAAATGGCTCGTACTAAACAAACCGCTCGCAAATCTACCGGTGGCAAGGCCCCGCGTAAGCAGCTCGCCACTAAAGCTGCGCGCAAGAGCGCACCGGCAACGGGCGGTGTTAAGAAACCCCATCGCTACAGGCCCGGCACCGTCGCTCTCCGTGAGATCCGTCGCTACCAAAAGAGTACCGAGCTCCTGGTTCGCAAGCTTCCCTTCCAACGGTTGGTCCGCGAGATCGCTCAGGACTTCAAGATCGATCTTTTTTTAAAGATTATTTTTATTTTTAGTGCTAGTCTCTGCACTCAAGATAAAACTGAAAATTGACAATTTAAAGTTAGATCTTACTTACCATAAAGTGAGAATTATTAAAATTTATATAATTTGGGCATCACTGTTTCAATCATAATTATCATTAATAACTCGAAACTCTTTGATCCTTTTTAGGGAAAATTAGTTTAAACATATCTAATAAATTAAACTAAACTGACTGCTACTGATTTTGGAAATAATAAAGTCAATTTGAGCTGGAACATTTAAGGTCAATCAGGATGACTCAACAGCCTATTGTTACCGAATTTACAAAGAGAAAATTTTAATAACAGGTATACTCGTACATAGAAAACACTTTTAATAAAATGATGATTTATTACATTGTTAAATGAATTTTTATATTACGTAATTTAGTCTTAAAATTTATTGCATTAAAAAGATTTTGGCATTACACAACAAAATTCTAAGAAATCGGTAACATATTTATTCAACAATAATAATAAGAATATAAATTTATTTGCGTGTTTGACGTAATACTTTTATGTTTCATAAACTTAGTTTAAAGATTTCAACAAGATTAAGAAGCTTTTATGCACAGATCGCACATAGATGCTGACAACTAATGCTTTTACGTCAAATAAAGTTAGCAGACTTTCGAAAAGATAGAAGTTATTATACACGTAGATACATGATCGCACGTAGACTCAACAACTGAAAACATCCCAGCGGAATCGATAACGTGATCTCAATCACAAACCAAAGGTCGACAACAAACGTTGAGAAATAAAAATGGCCCGTGTTTCCTCTGTGAGACTGTGAGAGAATCGATTTGAGACACCGCAAATGGGGGGCACGCGTCGGTCCGGGGCCCGTCGTCTCATTCTGATCTTCGGGCAAACAAAGCGCCGGCGTCAAAGGCTCCGTGTAAAAAGGAATCCAGTGATAGAGGCAGTCAACAATGGGCCAGATAAGGTGTACAGTCTAAGCGGAATGCGCGAGCGTTATAAATGCTTAGATATTTCGTCCAACTAACGCCCGGTTTCTGATCATCGTAGAAGTTAACTAATCAGTTGTCAAATGGCTTTTCAAATGTTAACTTCTACGATGATCGGTATTTTAGAAACCGGGCATGAATGTCTTATGTCAACTAGTTTATGGCCTTCGGACTAAAAGAGCGTAAACACTCAAAGTATGGCTTGTAGACGAGATTAAAAATTAACAATTTAATTATGTATCTTTCTGTTTAGATACATGACTGACAATTTGAGTTGTATGCTCAATCATGGTTTAACAATTAAAAAAGTAAATAAATTTTACAATTGTCTAGTTATCTTGAAACAAATAAACTGACTTAGAATAGTTGAGAATTGAGTTGAGAATTGTTTCCAATTACCTGTATAAAATTTTTGGAAAAATTTCTGTTTTGTCGGTCTACATTTTAATCACGAAACTTTAACGATTGGTACTTTATGTATCGATCAAAATAACGGACTATTAAATATGTACTAATGTCCCATTGCTGGGTCAAAGTGCCTTCTGTACAGGTAGGTGGTTTCGAGGCAACTCCACTACGGATTGGTACACTTGGAAATACTTTTGAACTTTGCGTTCCGTCTGATGAGTGAGATTGCTAGAGTCTACCGTTTTTATCGGTTGTCAACGCGTCTGTAATTCCTAAGGATTCTTTTTTTTATGTGAGAAGGTGGCAACGAGCTGGCGGTTCACCTGATGTTACGTGGCAATCGCCGCCCATTGACATTTCCAACACCCGAAGGTTTGCAGACGCGTTGCCACCTTTTAATAAAGTTGGCATCTGTTACCTTACTCACCAGACGAAACGCAGAAGTAAAACACTTCCAATTCTCGCCGGTCTTCTGAGAGGTCGTGGTACTTACCCCGACGGACCCGCCCATTCGTGCAACAGCGAAGACTGTTGCGTGGCCCTACTACAGAAGTTATAATATCAGGTGAACCAACCACCTGCTTGCTTGCCAAATATTCACAAAAACAGACAATCAAATGGGAATATTGAGAAAACGCTTGCTGAAAACGGTGACCATTAAATATAATAATAAACACATTTCTTCTAAACCAAAACGAACATTTTTGCACAATAAAGTAATACAGAGAAGCAGTTAAACATTTTTAAAGAAACTAATTATCGTGATCGCAGCTAATTCACGAAAATAGCGGGGTATATTTGTTAGCTATCCACCGCTTTTGGCATGGACCAAGCGCTTAGTCGGCGCGGCGGGCGAGGTGCGCTTCCGGAGTCGCTTTGTGCCGCATTGATACAGCGCCGCCGATAAATATTGTGGCGAGCTTTGACTGCCGATATTATTGCACTACTCGCAGCGCCCTACCCCACTTGCCCTAGCGATGTTTTCTTTCGATAAACATCAGACTCGACTGTGTAGTTAATAATGAAAAAAATAAAAACAAAAACCGAACAAATATATTCAGAGAATAAAATTACTGTTTCAAATTTTCAGATGTAATAGAGGACAATTTTTCCACTTAGGATCAAACTTCATTGCCGGTTCGACGTTTATAAATCGTAAACAATGATTCTATATTTTTACATAATTTGCTACATCATCCACACATCCTAGAAAAAGAACGTACACGCAAAACTAAATAATCGATTTTTTTGATTATGAGACGTCTCGATATTTGCATTGATACAGAAAGGTGATAATAATGTCTTTGATAATTCTTCGAGTCTTGTGAAAGGTGAGGCAAAAGAAAAATGTTTTTGTCATAATATCATAAGAACACTTATTTAGAAGGTTACTTACAAACAAGATATGATTATATGAAGAAGAAGCTAATTTAGTGATGTTGTTAAGTAATTGGCTTTGGTGCCGCGGGTAGTAGGTTTGATGTCCACACGTGACAAGTGTATGTCACAGGTAACGATTCCCGAATAAAAAAGATGTCCATACAGAGGTCGTATATATTTCTTTATAACATGTTTTCATATTTATTTTAATGTTCTTTTTATCCGTATTTAATTTTAACATTACTACTTAGTTTTTATTTCTTTTCTTATGAATAAGGTAGTGTCATTGTTAATTTTAAGTTATTGATTTTCATGTATAAAAATAAAGTAGTGATAAACAGCGGTGCATATCAATTGATGAAAGAGCTTGGTTTATTTCCACTTTATGCTGTTAGGTGTTGATGTGCCTAAATGCATATTTTTTATGAAAAATATCCAACAAAACAGGGATAAAACTAACCTAAAGAAAGATCACGGCACGATTTGTCTTATACACACACGGAGATGAAAATTTAGGAAGGTACGTTCAAGACAAGACTTGTAAAGTGTACAAGTGCACTGACGCAGCCGTCCGAGTTGTCTCGAAGTGCGGGCGGACTGAAAACCGGCGTCGGGATCAGAACGAATCTTAGTTACTGTATCTCGACTTTAACCGAGTCCCGTCCGTTTCACGGTCTTATGCTGCTACACAGACCTTCACTTATTATTATTATTATTTTTAGTTTTTTTTGTTATGTTTACATTTATTTTAAGTTATTCTAATATTATTTTATATAATGTGTAGTTACATTATTATTTTTAAGTGTTCTATGTGCAAAAATTTCAAGCCCTACTCAGCCCTCTTTTCAACAATACCGAGGTGACTCCTACCCATTTTCTGACTTAACCGTGTCTCATTAACGCCGTATGGGATCACACCTAGAGCGATTTTATGACACGACTTCGAACGAGCAACACCTCCGTCTAGGGCCCTTTCCAGTGTCAAAACTCACAGATGACGGTAGGTACATAAAACCAAAAACTAGTCCGGCGTATTTCAAAAGGCGGCGGTGCGCTGTCACAAACGGCGCGTACCCGATTGCGAGCCGTGCCCGTTTCAAATAGGGATGCCGAAACTGAAAAAATATATCGATATATATAAAAATATCAATATCAGCCTCGATATCTCGAGGAGAAAATATCTATTTATCGATATTTTCTTTTAAGGCCCTGTTGTCCAAAAAAACGTTTACCAAGTATTAAATATTTAATTGTACGGACTCCGTCCCGGATTCGGATTTGAGAAATCGTATCAAAAAAGAAATATCGTTTTTTATAAGATTTCGATATTGAATATTTTATAAAAATATGGATATTTTTTCGGCATCATTAATTTCAAGTCAAACATCATAAATCCGGCCGGCCGGCCATCGTTGCTGGAGCGGTGTTTGCCGCGCGCGGTGGGTTTTTATTGCGCTCATTGCCCGCCGGTTGTTCTGCCCCCATGGGTTTTTCCGCCCGAAGGGGATGCGACAGTTCAGCGGACGAAGCACACCTGATGACCAATCACCACCGCCTACGAGCGAACGCAAAACGAAAGGGATCTATAAAGTTATCACGCTCGCCGGATGAAATGCAAAATCGTGAGCACTTTGAGGCCGCGGTGATTCCCCGGTAGCGCGTCTCATACTAAAGCAGGAGCCAATATGTGAGCCAGTACGTAGTCTGATTGCAAGTTAGACTTCTGCACGATATCATAATAACAATATTTAAATCGCTATTAACTTTGTAACGTAGTTTCATCCGGCCATTTTCCCGGTGAATCCGAGCTGTTTTAAGAATAACAACAAAATCCTATGCAAGCTTCTAACAGAGAGAAACTCTATTGTCAAATCACGTAGAATAAATAATATGCTGTATTATATATCTAGGCGAAAATGCCCTTTTAAGAGTATAGGTTCTGGACTCCATATTTCAAGATATAGGAATGCAGAAATTCAGCTCGGTTTTACCGGGAAAATACCACAGCTGATATTACGTTACAAAGTTTGGTCACATCACAATATACATACTCGTTCAATTTCAAAATTAATTTAACGAGGCGTTTCCTACGATTCGTTTTAAAAATTAACATAGTCAACGCCATCGTAGATGAGCGCCATTTACTGACATCCGTATCCTTGGTCTCTTCAGGTGTTAATCTCCGTAAAAAGCACGCATATATACACTCGTGGATCTAATTGTAGTCTTAGAAAGCCTTAGTAGTATTGTACAGCTTAAAGACTATATCAATCCAACAAAAAAATCCTTTTTGTTGCTGTGCTGTGCATGTGGGTAGTAAACAATCACAGTAACGGACTATTTCGTTTCGCCTTGAAACTCAAATTGATCAGTTGGAGTATATAAAGCGAGACCTTTCGATTTTCTAAATGCAAATATTGCGTTTGAGGTTTTAAATATGAGTCATTAAACTAGTGTACTAATCCAAATATGTGTACTAATCCATTTATAAAAACGAAGAATTTATTTTTACTCAGTAAGGAAAAACAGTTCAAGCGATTTTCAAACATCATGAAAGGCGATGAACATTAGAATTATTAAAATCGCAAATAACAAAACATTGAACACGTTGTATCTTCGACGTGCGATGTCTCTCATGCCAAGTAAAACCATTCAATCTGTGTCCATAATTACTTATAAAGAATCAAAATATTCCAAAAACGTAGTATTAATTACGACAAGTATATTCCAACAGACCGGGTAGAGAAATAATACCCAAAATTGCAGTTAAGAACTAAATTGACGGATCAAAAGTTGGGCTTTTCAAGTTTGTAACAAAAAGTGTACGCTCGTTACAATACATGGTTGAAGCTATGCCCCTGCAATGTGAAGAGGAATCATCAACGATGGAAATTATAGCATTAAAATAATCAGAGAGCTTATCGAAATCGTTATGATGAAATGCACACATGTCAGTTCGTCGTTACGTGAAAGTGCGGGGCGGCGTGTGCATACGGCGCCGGCTAGATCGATTATATGCGACTCACTTTCTGGCCGCAAAGCCCGACCGTAGGGTTGCCAAAATTGGTGAAATACTTAACTATGGCTTTGAATACCCATAATAAATATAGATGTAATGTATTAACATAGCCGATACGATAGCGGCAGAATAATTTTCATTTTTTAATAAAATTTTATCCAACGTTCACAATCAAACTACCTAAATTATAATTTTAAAAGGTAAAAATACATTTTAATGGAGAACAAACTACGTAGGGGTAAGGAGTCTAAAATAATGTTCACGAAAATAATAAAAACCCGATCGAACTACGTAGATCTATTATTATATAATCGCTCTCGAATTACTTAGTTCCACAAATAAAAAAAAAAAACAATTCGTATGGGTTCTAACTAAACGATAAATATATATTAAATGAAACTACTTTACGGATTTCATTCATCATTTGTCACGGGACAGACTGACCATGAACGCTGGAAAGGGTTCGAAACGTCGGGAATTTAAATCGAAATAAAAAACGCGATAAAATCCGTAAAGTAGTTTCATTTAATATGTATAATATTCGCGTAAAATCAAGAAAACAATACGATAAATATATTTTCGCATTCGCGTCACGCGGACAGCCCTAGGCGGGCGCCGGCGGGTCTCGTTTGATCTCCGCGCGCTCTCACGCCCCGCTAGCGGCCCGATTGATTTCACACCGATAGTTCATTACTGCGCTAAACAAACAATCATCTTGTTGCCAGAGTTATTAGATTTGTATCACTTTGATCTACAATCAAAAGAAAAATAAAAAAAAGAGCTCGCACCCAACATTATTTACCTACGGAAGCAGTCTACAGATATATATTTGCGTAGGCGCGTAGCGGAGCTTTAGAAGACCTAATGGATGTAGTAATTACATTGTTTAGTGGATAGACCTAATGCATCTAGTAATTACATTGTTCAATCAGAAGTAGAAGTCTAATATAAAAGTTTATGCCATGTCCTTCACTAGTCATATGTTTAAAGTTAAAAATTTTACTAATGTGACTTAAAAACCATAAACATTTTAGTAGAGTCGACGTCTTTCTTATTCGTGAGGATAGAAAACCTGCGTATCGATGCTGTGACGTGATCTTGGCGTCATTTTTAAGTACTGTTATGTATGTGGGATTCGAAAAATTACTTTTTAAAAACAACTTATTGATTGAGACACTGATTTATTAACTTGTTAATTATATAATTCTCAAAGAAATAGAAAGGAAATAGAAAGACACCCGAAATATGCACGGCGCGTCGCGTATGGTTGTTGCACACGAAATCAACTGCAGTGAGCTTGAGATGTGCTGATAGAGTTGCTTATTAAGAATTTAGCGTCATGACTAAAGGCCCATTTACACGTGCAAGTTTCTTGCCTGTTGTATACAATTAAATTGAAGCAATAAATGTTGCATGGTCTAAATAATTGTTTAGACCATTTGTTGTTTAGACCATGCAATTCATTTATTGCTTCAATTTAATTGTATATAACAGGCAAGAAACTTGCACCGTGTAAATGGGCCTTTATAGTCATACTATATCATACAACTTGTGTACATACAACAGTACGGCGTTTAAAGTCCATTGTATTGTTTCGGAGACTGCTCGATTCCGGCAAAGCGAAGAACATCTGGTCGAAATGACGGACCGTCGGCGTTGATGCGAGAAACGAGCGCGACCAATCGTCGCAACAGATGGCGCTGGCGCGACGCATCGGGAGCCAGAACGTAATTTAATCATAAATCATTATTATTACGAGTGTACCGCCATTGATAGTCAGCGTCGAGCGCTTCACGCACGCACCACAAAGGGAGGCAATCGTACGCACACAAGCAGCTAACTGCGAGCGATGTATGTACATTACGAAATGTGTTTCAATTTTATCGTACCTCGTTTTAAAGTGGGATTAATAATGCTAGCGTGTTGTACCATTAAAATGGACGTTTCGCTAATAATAACGTAACTATATATTACCTGTCGTCGGCTAACGAAAACGATAATATGGTTTAATAAGGGTAATATGGTTTTGATAGTGATTTTGTAGCGTTTGCATGGAGATGCCGCAAAACCGTTTTCTTTTGTTTAAATAAAAACCTTTTATTAAATTAAATACGATAGCCATGCGGTTGCTACATATTTTATTGTGCTTACACTCGCACATCTCGTCAAGACATGACAGAGACAAAAGCTCGTGAACATGCCATAGATTATTTTACAGTGCTGGGAATAGAACCACAGAAACGCGATTCAGCTACAATGTATGCAATTATTTGGCGTATAACAAGGCGATTCGTGCGAGAGTCTTTGTGGATTATTTAATTCTTGCTATAAAATCAGCACTGCTAGCTTAAACTCATAATGTTTATTTTTAAATATAAATATGTTTATTTGATCAAGAAGTAAATGTTGCTTAAGTTAGTGCTGTAGCCTATAAAATGCCAGTCTGCATACTAAAAATAAGGTTTTTCAACTTGTATATGGTTGTTAAAAATATATAAAATTTTATGCGTGTTTAAAAGTAAAGTTTTAATTAAAGTAAAGTCTCAGGTTGAAATTGGAGAAGAGGTCGTAGTTGAAAATATTTACAAAGCACCAGCAATGCAGCAGCAAAGCGGGGATATTTTTAAAATATTTTAATTAACACACACATACACGCACACTAACAGTGATGCACACAGGCGCCGAGGGTTGTCCGAGGAAAGGCGGGCAGCGGCTCTAGGCGCGAACCATCGCTCGAAGCGTGAAATCGTACAAATAAATAGCGGTAAAGATAACAAATTACAGGGAAATTGCTAATGATGAGCGGAGCGCGGCCCCGCGGGCGGTGCATTAAGCCGCCGGCAAACATCAAAGGGCCCTTTGACCGCGCCGACACACCCACACCCTCCCGCGCCAACCCGCGAGCTACTAATACACTAGTGTACGGCAATAACGGTGAATAAACGCCATTAGGTTTTATTGTTAGTCCGCTATTTTCTAATTGTGTTAAATTACTTCAATAAAATAAATTAGTTAGGAACTGCTGTTGATGTTATAATGCCGGCTCTATTGTGTAAGCAATAAAGTAAATACACTTTATAATAGTATTATTATTCTCAAATCGGATAATAGCATGGAACACTTTTGATTATTCCAATAAAATCTTCAATAGTTTATTCGCATTCATTTAGATATTATCATGCAAAATCATCGTCATAAACGCAGTTCACGAAGTGGATTTCAAATTTTGGCCTACAAAGACGTTGGCTAATTTTAGAGCACCTTTGAAGTTCGGTACTAAATATATAACTATTATATTCTTGTTGAAGACCAGCATGTCGCGAGATATAAACATAACTACACAAGCTATGCTCATTTGTGGTAAACACGATAGACATTTTAAAAACTCAAGGAAATGACATTACTTAAAATGTATCTTTTGATATGAACTACGAGTGTATACGAATTAAATCTATGCACAGAAGCTTATTTCTGGATCACACAGATAATTTTAGCGTCTTATTTGTCGCTGTCGCTGTTGTGTAGGCGATTCGAGGAATGGTGTAATCGATCATTTCGTTTTTTTTAATGTCACGAAATCGATTAAAAAAAAAGTTAACCGTTTAGCGGTTCAAATTTTTAACGGAGCGATAGATAAGGCAACCCTACACTGGGACGGCGATGTCAATTAATCATCGCCCACCGACTTCGGCCGCGTCGGCTTCCGGTGTTTGGCTTTGGTTCTTTCTTTTTCCATGTCAAGTGATTCAGTGCGTCAATAACGGAACGAAGTCGCCCGAGTAACGTTCGGCAAACAAGCATTATAAGTATAGCGTACCTTTTGATAGTCGGCTTCTTTTACGTTGGAAGTTTTACTCATTACAAAGTAGGTACATAATTACATCGTTGTTTTATCAAAGGTTATTTTCGATAATTGTCGCCTGTCCGCTTCTGAATAAGAAAAACATTTGGAACGTATTTTGCGTTTAAAATATTTTTAGCACTAGAGACTTGAGCCTTGGAGCCTCAAAACCTTTACAAATGACGTTGATATGAAATTGTTATAGATATAAGATTATGAATTCTTTGAAGCCTGCATAACAGACATTGGAAGTAGACTACACAATGTGTAGATAGTAAAAGTAGGTCATTCTCCTACTTAAGCCATTGTCAAGAAGGGAAAATTTTAAACCGTGTTAACACTGCTCTGATTTGATCTTAATATTATTTTTATTAAAAAGTAAGATAACTTTAACCTATGTGTTCAATCGAATATCATTTTCTATACATATTTTGTTTAATGCCGTATTCAAATAAACTTAATAGTTTTCGGGTGGTTTATAAAAATACGCATAACTTTTCCGAAACTTATATCGTTATTCTCAAACAGTAGCCACATATGGCAGACAGAAATTGACAATGCTGTTTACTAAATAAAAACACACGTTTAAAATGGAAGCTCATTCTATTTCGTAGCTCCGTGTAGCGCTGTAGGCTGTAGCGCTCTCTAAAATTCGGCGCGAGTATTGCATCGCCTACAGCCTCCCCCGATTTTCAATGGGCATCCATCGTTAATCTATCTATACTACAACTAACTTTCATATTACACAAATAGCATTTCCAAAAACGAAAACGATGTACCAATTTAGGATTTTTTTTAACTGCACTGGTAGGTTCTTTTGAGTGTTGTAAATATAGCTAAATGAATTATGCTGTCAGTTTTAGTTTTGTACCCTCTTCTGTCACGATTCGAGGCTCCTTAACTCTGTCATCGAATTAAGTAATCATAATTCTGTTTTTTTTTTTTCAGTATTCATTATTGTGATTTCAACCTTACCGGCTGCTCAGACGCCTAAAGTCTGTCTTAATGAGTGAACATGGCAAATAAACATATTTAACGCAGGTAAAATATTTTTTTGACATGTGTTAGTACGTCTACGTAATACGATAAGCTAAATTAGATCCGAAAGTGACACAGAGCCCTAAAGAAACAAAACATAAAAAACTAAACTAACTAAACAAATATATAAATACGAGTACTCAGCTGGCTCAGCGACCCGAAGTGGGTTTTGGCCTGCGATACGAGTTGGCGCCAGTGCGCCCAATTAAATTCAATTAATCTAAAGTAATTAAATTCGCAAATGGAATACGAAAGCAAAGGAGTATCGTGGCAAACTATATGATTTATTTGATCTTACCTAAGTGCGCACTAAGTACCAGTAATAAGTGATCGTTAGTAAAGTAAGTAAAGTTACTGTCTGTATGTCCCGCTTCAGGGCAAAGGTGACCCCACTGCGGACTGGCGGACTTTACATATATACGAAATATTTCTTTTTATTATTATTTCGAAGACATGCCGGTTTTATTACGACGCTTTCCTTCACGGCGAAGCACGTGATATCAGCACTTGAAATCAACAATTTCATCGGCACCGGACACTGAGATTGAACTCAGGTTGTTCGACTATATTTAATTAAAAGACAATGAGCTATCCTCTAGAGTAATAAGCTATGGCAGTATTGACACGTAGTTAACAATCATAAACCAGTATTCATTACTGGTATTAAAGCCGAGTACCAGGCGATCAGCACTCAACGCGAGTGAAATTTCCGAAACGCACAAGCGAGCCGACCGGTGCAACGGCACTCGTAGAGCACCTTTACACGTCGGCGATACGTAGGTGGGACGCGGGGTCGCGGCGGCGCGTCCGACACTCGACGGTGTCGTTACGTGGTGTCGGAGAGGCCTCTGGAGGGCCCGATAACGAGCCACTCGAGCCGCGGCGCCCACTGTCGCCGCTGACGCCGCTCGGGCCATTAAAGCCACACGTCGACGCCGAATCGCGTTCCGAGCGACGCCAATTTCTCGACGACGGAGCGACGTGCACATCACCACTCTGGTCTGACGTGTATCGGGGTGTGTAATGCGTTCAAAATTACATCACGACATCAGGTGACATGGTACCAGCGCAGTGAACGATCTAAAAAATACAGTGTGAAGAAAATGCACTTATCGTCAGGGTTCCAGTGATATTCGCACCGCTTCAAACAAAGGCTTAAAATTCGAATTCGAAAAGAATCGCTTGAGGGTGTTAAGATCAAATAGATAAACGACGCTACATTCGCAAAAGAACCGAGCGTCAGCGGAAACGCTACAGCTTATGTTTCCCACCGACCTCGTAACCTACGTTTGAGATGAGACAAAACACGTTGGACTTCTAAGAGTCTGCGGAAGCGCTGTGAAGATTAATTAATATTCATTAGTAGATAAAAATGTGGATAACGATAAAAACTTACTATCATATATTTTTATCATATTTTTACAACCTCGTATACTATCAGTAACTCTATTACGTTGAAACATAATTTGGAAAACTTATTCCAACGTTAATAGACTTATATTAACTGTATGAAAACTGCATTTATAATAACTTAAAAAAATGGTCAAATCTAGAATAGCATGAAATTGAAGCAAAGATGGCTTGTACTCTCTTCAATTTATTAGTATACTCAAACAAAATGTTCGTTACAATTTAAAAAGATCCGTTTTCTTGCAAAAACAATGCAAATAGCCAGAATTATTTTATTACCAAAAAAAGTATAAATGTTGGCGCTGGCAACACTGTATACCGGATATAACGTTATCTACTCGAGCCAAGGGACACATGGTCGCATGGAGCAGCGGTCACTTGGATTTCAGCCGCGTTAGTGGACGGTGATATAACCACTAGAGCTGCTTGTCGTTATAATAGTTGTTAATATTTATGTTCAGTAATAGTTAAAATATTAGGATCAAGGTAAAAACGATAGAACTCTTATATATAACTGCTTATAACTTGATAATTACTAATAAGGATAAGAATATTAGAGCCCACGACGACGCCTCTAATACTTATGTAAGCAATCAACAGGATCGATTGAGATGTTTGACAACCTCAAGTCACAGTTGCCCGAGCTACCGAGATGTCAGCTTGAAAATCATCCACAGTCCGGTGTACGCAGCAAATACAAATTTATAGTCACGTATTTTATTTTAGCACTAATCTGAAGTCAAGATGAAACTAATAGATGAATAAATAAATCGTCGAAAACATTTCGCCGCTGCCAGGTATTTTTGAATTTCTGGACTCCGATTTGAACTTAAAATTCTTCAATCAAAACACGCCCGTGTGTCACTGTATGTCTACTCTGTATGGTACTCACACACAGTAGTAGACGATCATCATTCACAGTGAGTATAGTAGTATACATTGTTCACTGAAATCACTTAACATTACGCTTATCATCACTTAATTGAGATTAAACCACTTAAGTGGGGATGGAACGAACGACGAACTTGGCTATTAGAATATAAAATGACATTCTGTTGACAGATTTGGACAACTGGAATTTGTAAATGGCAGTTTCCGCTACTTGAAAGCCAATAGGTATAGTACCAATTGATTGGTATAGTACCAATACTATAGTAGTATACTACTAGATATAGATCTGTACAAAGGACTGGTTATTTATTACTATTAATAATTTAGTCTTTAATCCCAACAGCATACCTACATAAGTTTCTACCAGCCAACATAATCCCGAAATTGACAGCTTTTTCAACCAGTGATATGTACAACTAAGAAGTCTGATAAACGGAACAATTTTATTGGTGTACTCCACTGAATTCCGACTAAGCAACCGCTAGAATATTATTGCTTTATATGTAGTATCTGTTTAATTTTTCAACTGTGGTAGGGCCACGCAAAAATCTTCGATGTTGCACGAATGGGCAGGTCCTTTCGGGAAAGTACCAAGAGCTCATATAACACCGACGTTAAGTAGAAGTGTTATACTTCTCTGCATTTCGTCTAATGAGTGAAGTAGCCGGGGCCCCCTTCGATAATAAGGTAGCAACGCATCAGCAACCCTACGGGCGTTGCAAATATCAATGAGCGGCGGTAATCGCTTAAGATAAGGTAAACGCCTCGTATGCTACCTTTTCACATAAAAAAATAATAATCTGTTTAAGTCATATCGTCTTGTAATTATAACTGCAGGTAATAAAGGGATTTGGTAAAGAAACCGCTTTAGATTTCTATAAAAAGCCATATCGTCGATTTCACTCTTACGATTTTTTTCAAGTAATAAAATAATAAATGAACTTGAGAATGACGTAAAAAATATACAACACTATCAGAGAGGAAAAAAAGATTTACTATATATATTCATTACAAGAAGAAAGCATTTTATTGGCGAACAACGACAACTAGATTTAAACTAGATTCACGCGAACAGTAGTCTCACTACTCCAATGGTACTATAATCAATATTGCGGAAAAGCCAATATAGTGTCGAGCCTAGGGCAATAATACCACGCGCCATCCCTTCGCGCTCGCTGCTGTTAAACTATCATTTTGGTATTACTCAAATATTAGCTTGCATTCGATAAACACCCACGTCTCGAACATACAGTGCTGAACAAACAAATATCTCGTACAATACATGTAACATATTTCTAAACTACATATTATTAAAATGATAAAATTCTTATTTGTATTATGGGTTATCGTAGGAACTTTAGGAAGGATGACAATTTCTTGTATTTTACGCGATTACACATTACTTAATAAGAAATCAGACATCTACAATGATCAGTGTTTCTGAAACCGAGCGTTAGTGCTACAAGCTACATTTCATTCGAATAAAACTCAACACTTTTCAATATTTGTAGGTCGAGTCGAAAGAAAAAGCTGGAAAGCTGTAATATTTATATGAGGCGCGTTTGAGTGCCCTCGTATGTTTAAAATATTGCAGTAACTAAATGCGAATTATTAAATATTTAATTCATGTTTATATCGCTGAAAAAATTTGATATGGAAATTTTAATTGCTTTTCTACCTGTACCAGCCGGGTTATGCAAGCTAGTTACCATACCCTACCATTCACATAATTCTACCAAGATCTAAGGGTTCTGCCACGAACAGTTTAATCGCCATCAGATCGCCAAGCCGTGAGCATACGTAATTTCGGAGTAATTTTCATAAGTAAAATTTCATAAAAAGGACGAAATGTTTTTAGCCGCTGCCTGAAACAAATCCACGTCCTCCAGAATCGATTATTTATATAAGCTAAACGGCGGATTCATCATTATCTTATCATTTCATCTTGTCCACTGCTGAATATAGATTAGGCCTCCCCCACAGACTGCCACAAAGCACGATCCTGAACCACCTGCATCCGTCGATATCACACATATTTGCATAGGTCGTCACTCCATCTAGCGGGGATTCCAGCTGATTGCCACACAGGTTTTTTTTTCTAAAAATTTTAATGTATCATCTAAGTTCAGAGATCGGCGCTATAAAGCCTTAATATAGGTAAAATTGTAAACATTCATAACGTTCGAGCTTGAAGAACCATACGAGTATAACGGTCGCTCACCAATTCAGAAGATTGGCTTCAAACGACGCAACGACTTCGGTGTGTTGAATAAATCCAACATTGACCGGAGAAGAATCCTCTGTAACCGACACCATTCCGTACCTCCCACACTTATTAGCGCGGAGAAAACTTGGGCTAGGTTATCGGCAAATAAACCAACAAGCGGCCGACGACGCGGGGCGTCAAAGCGGCAAGCCTTTCAGACGCCACTCGCCCTTTGTGACGGCAACGGCAACTCCTCAACAACTCGAAACCGCCGCCGAAATGTGAATTAGGGTGCAGCGCGCCGAAAGGGGGTCACGGAGGGGGGGGGGGGGTTAGAGCCACTTTCGCGAGAACAGGAGCAACAAAACCAGCTTCTCCGTGTCAAGATGCGGCTGGCGCATGTCCGATCGAAATCTACTTTTTTGCCAACGGCGGCGGCGGACGGCCCTCGACGGGTGACTCCGGGCGTGATGCGATTATGGCCGCTTTGTGGCGGGAACCGTTCAAGGGCCCCGACACGAGGTTTCCCGTTTAAGGCAGAACTTAAACGGGAAACTTATACGCCTCGTTTCGCGTGACGAGACGACACGTGAGATCTGGACTATGAGAGACGTGGCTAAATAATATACGGTAATGGTTCCTTACGAACCTAAGTTTATAATTTTTGATGTATAATTTGACGATTCGTAAGAACGCGCCAGCGTCTATTTGAATAAATATATTTTGATTTGATTTGAATTGATATACCTATATGACGGATTTTATGTCGAGTGAACCCTTCAAGTGGGCAAGAACGTATTTGGATGCATTTTACATGAATTAAACACAGTATCGTAATAACTAAGAAATAGGAAAAAACATTTAATTTTTTATTTACAAGGAACTAATAATTATAATTTTTAAGAATAAGAATTCATAATTTATTAGGTATCGCCATATTTTTTCAATGAATTTGAACAAAAATGTAAATGCAAGTAATAATAAAACTTTAATTTTAACGAGTTGAGTTCATATATTAATCCGTAATTCGATTTTAATTGACTTAAACTTAATGAAAAATATAAGCACGACTAATATAGGTATTAGAAACTTAAGAATAAATATATAAAAGTTTACGACAGACAAAAATAATAATAATATCAAAAACTACTTAAATACGACATACAAACCGATTCACTCTGCAGAGAGTTAATATTTTCTCCTGTCGTTATAAAGTATTGGCTCTCATTATATAATCAATTACATTTTTATTAAAAAAATCTATGTCTACAAAGTCAAGGTTATTTTGGAGTACGATAAAATCCAATATTATTCTTATAGAGTTCGTGGCAAATAAAATAACGTAAATAAATAAGAAATGGTCAGCGAAAACCTAGGTCATTGCAATACCGAAGGCAAAGGTAAGGTTCTTAAGTCGAGTAATTAATTCTTATAAATCTTAACATGTTAAATATACTTCAAAAGAACGTCAGGTGTGACTGACTGTTGGCAACATTTACTTGTTGGTTATTTGATAATCGAAGAAAGGCTCAATAAAGCTAATAGGGAGGAGAATAGTTTATTTTTTATTCAAAACTGGCCAGCACTTGACTGCCATCCCACCATGGCCCTGGGAATGAGTTGATCGCTCCCAAGCTATTTCTAAAACGAAAAAAAATCATCTGTATATTTTAATTTTTTTTATGAAAAAAAAAAAATGAATTACAAAAAAGAGGATACCTACGGAGTTTCTTTCGCCTGTTTCTTCTCCGCTAGAGGAACTACATTACGAAACGGTGGTAGATAAAAAAAAATATGACTATCGATAGATGAAATAGTCTAAGTTTCTTATGTCCATGAATAAATGATTTTGATTTTTGATGGTATATAATAGTACCTGGAGGACCTGTAGGTTTTTTTTTGTAAATCATGTATTTTGGAAATAAAAAAATAAAAAAGTAAAGAAAATGATCTGGTATAGAAAAAAAAGTTAAAAAAATAAGATTGTAAAATGATCGTGATACGAACAGCGGCCGTCTGTTTTGGGGCCGCCCGATTACCGACCGAGCTATTGTAAAATTTTTTTTTGCGGCGAAATTTACCGTCATAGTCGAATGATATTTTCATTCCCTGAAAACAGGGATAAAAGGACATTTTCTAAAAATGAAACCTAGCTCTAGCTATGTCTATCAATTTTTCTAAATCTACGCACATCCTAAATTTCATGAAAATCGCTTATTTATTTTATCCCGATCGACGCGATGAGCTTGACATGTGGCAGTGTTAGTGTGCTTGGATTTTTTTTAATTATAGGATCATAAGCTTTCGGGTAATTCAAATACCTTTATTCAACAGAGAAAGTGCATTATACTTAATTAGTGTTTGTCAAAATACTACTACCGGTTCAGAAAAGAAAAACCACTGACCTGACAAGAACCGACGAAAGACACTCAGCAGGACAATTTGATTTTTACTACTAATTAACAGAAAAAAAATGTATACTGCATATTATAATCCACTAGGAAGAGTCTGGACGATAAATTAATTTCCGGAATGTGTCATAATTTAATTCTCGGAAGGAATCGGTGATCTCCTGCGAATATTTGAGATTTGTCGAATCTAATGTGGTTGGAGTGGTTTAAAATAGGATCACCAATTGCAGACTTCTTCCATTGGTGCTTTCACGGCACGATGTTATCTCTTTCCCGTCCTGTGACAATGGAAGCTGCACAGTTACTACAGATGCTAGTTACAGTTTTAGTAGTACTAGTTATTACATTTAAGATACCACAACCATTTTGTGGCAAGAGAATTTATAGCTAGTTCCATAATTAAATTTTGCTTGCTTATATTCGTGACAATGAATAATATAGGTCAGTGATTTTCAACCACTGTGCCGCGGCACTTTTGTGTGCCGCCAAATTTCAAAAGTGTGCCGCCAAATTTTGCAAATATATAATAATGTTAATATTATTAAATTATATCATTTAAAAAGAAAAATATTTTTTGGCATTAGCGAACATTAAAACTAAAAAAAGATCAAGATTGTTAAATGTAGAAGACGATATGAGAGTAGCATTGTCATTTTTACAACCAAATATAAATGAAATTATCAAAAAATATGAAGCTCAAATCTCGCATTAAAAAATATTTTTATTATTAGCTTGTAATTAATCCCTTAATAAACGTTTAGTTATTATTGTAGTATATATTAGTTTATTTCGTATATTTAAAATTTTTATCATAAACTATTTATGCAGTGTGTTGTAGTAAGTAAATATTTTTATTTTTTTCTTTGTGTGCCGCCAAATTTTGAAATCTTTAAATATGTGCCGCAACAAAAAAAAGGTTGAGAATCACTGATATAGGTAATTCAATTCAATTTCAAATATTATGATTCAATACAGAAGCATTACACTTATTGGTTGTCAAAATACTGCCACATAACCAAATAACATAATAAATCATTTATACACTAAACCCATTGTTTGTCCTTTGTTCAGGTAACTCAACTGGATGCGCGTAAGTCTACCTTACAAAAGCTATTATTATTGGCTAATTTTACTTACCACTATCTGTTTTATTCAACCTTGACATTGGCAGAATCATTAAGTTACTCATTGATGGAGCCATTATATTAAAATAGGAATAGGAAATACCGTAATATTATCTCTGATTTCAATCGTTTGCATACGCTTAATGGATTCATATTATCGATGAAACTGATAACCATCAGCATGCGAATAAACTTCACAAAGGTACGTTTATGTACGTACTGTTATGTACAATTTACATTATGGAGCTTCTGCATAGGTCAGCAGTCTTGATTTGTATAAAAACAGTTGTGTTACCCACGTAAAGGTCCCCCAGTCAGATAATAACTACCGATCGAGCCGAGGTCCGGCCCTCTCGGGCACCCTCGAATCTGAATGCTAAACGCATGTTGAGTGACAGCCCAAGCCGAGGTCTTAGTCTGAGAGCCCTCGAGCTTAGTCATCATAACTGTGAAGGCGCCAACAGTGGCTCATCCAGCCCAAAAAAAAAAAAACACGTAAGGCAGTCAACATGCATACTCCGTCCCATTAACATCTTTTTGTAACATAGCTGTGTGTAGTTATTTAAGTGCTCTCTCAAATAAAAGTGTTTTTTTTTTCAAAAAAGGACCCACAGAGCGCCATCCTTACAGTACTTACATTACTTGTTCGTAACAAGCTTTATGTAGTTACGTCATACATCATGCGTAATCTTGTATCTTGTATTAACTGATGTTTTTGCTTTCAGTCCCGAGACTATTAAAGCTTCATCGGACGCAGAACCGGTGGGCTAGCCAGAACCCACGGGTTTGGACCCTCCGCTATGGGTAGGGTGTGCCACTATGGTGTGTCATCTAAGGGCCGTCGAGGTCGCGGTTCGGACCGAGACCCCGACGGCCGTCGACTGTGCATTTGCTTCTGGCTCTAGTAACGCGTTGTGTGGGTCTCGCCGTGCTCGGAGGCGAGGGCGTACTGGTGTGATTGTTGTCACACTAACTGACATGCGTAATTGTTAACTGACTGATGAATGACAATTTTATTGGGCTAACACGTTTGTTCTTCTAGAAACTATTATTGGTATAACAAAATAAGCAGCATTATTTCAAACTGAAGCGTCTTTGGGAGTGATGTAATAAGTAACGAACTGTTTGTCCCACCGCTAGACAAGGCATGCTTTGTAAAGAGTATAGATATATTAGAAAATTTCCATAGTGCACCATCCAAGGGTGCTAGATTTGCGGATTGACAGACTTTACTTATCTTCGAATTATTTTGCTTTCATTGTTTTCCTTCATCGCCGAGCGCGTGATAAATCGGCACTTAAAACTGTAATTAACAACTTCATTGGAGCCGGCATCACCGAGCTTTGATCTAAGGTTGCTCGAGTATACTGAATTAATAGCGTCCGGACACCGGGCTATCAACGGTTCGTTCTTTGTGAGTGTATAATTAATTTTTCAAATATTTGCAAAATGAAAAGATGTCAATATAAAGTGACTCAAAAAAAAATGTTGCTTTGAAAATTTCGTGACAGTAAAAACATAATTACCATCATGATCAATGTCATTATTCCTCACTCAAAACGATTAAATAAAGAATAAGAAAAATTACAATAACAATAAATTTTACCCGCTCTATCACGAGTTTTAAAATTGTCTAAGTTTTTTTGGATTCCATTTCCTTATTGCTTTCATTTCTTTCATCAAGATATTTTTCTATGACATTGGGGAAGTGAAAACGGCACACAAAATTGCAAAGATTTGGAATCCGTTGCTTAATTTAGAACAAGTAAATTCTTTGCAGTCGTGGGGAACATTGCAGATAGCAAAGTAATGTTTAAGTTTTTGGTGCCAAACACCAATGCTATGAAACACTGAACAAGAGTATGTTTAATTTTGAACATAAGACACATCCTTACTAATATTATAAACGCGAATTTGTATGGATGGATGTTTGTAACTTTTTCACGCAAAAACTACTGTTTTGTACTACTGAATTGTCCAAAATATAGTTACTTGTAATGATAAATGTCAAGTAAGTGGGAAAAAATTCACTCATCTATTCTGGTGCATAATAAAAACACATCGATAATTCCCTTTAGCCACGCGGGCGAAGCCGCGGTTAACAGCTTGTTGAATTATAATAAAAATATAATTACGATACAACTAAAAAAAAAACAAAAGAAATTTTAATTAATAACCATGACAAAATTAGTTTGAATCGAGGATTACGACTGACACGTTGACGCAAATAAAGTTACGAAGGAAAGTTTTGCCGCGAGATTTTTGCTCATAGTTATTTTTTCAGCGATTTGCTGGTGAAAAGATCTTTCGGGGCTTACGCTCACTTTCTTTGAGGTTGTTTTCAAATTGTATTTCATGGTATTTACATGTATTGAACTTACTACACAGAAGTACGTCCGAGCAATCTATAACATCGGAGCCCGGAATACACTCGCAGATCTTTTTAAAGAAATTAATATACTCACTGTTGCGTCCCAATATATTTATTGTAATATTTTGTATGTTAGAAATAATCTTAATTGTTACCTAAAGAATAGTGATAGACATAAATTAAATACTAGAAATAAGGACAAATTAATTACGCCATTGTTTCTACAAAAAGTAAATAGATCGTTCATGGGGCAAAGTGTGCGCATGTATAATAAAATCCCACAGTCGATATTAAGTCTGCCACTAGATCAATTTAAAAAACAAAATTAAACGTGAACTTATGGCTAAGGCGTATTACCATTGCGGAATATCTTAACGACGCCAATGTATGGGATTAATACTGTTGATACTCACGTAGGCTAAAGTAAGGTTTATACCTATCCTATTATATTGTAAATCGTTTTAAAAAAAAGAGCAACTGTTGAGTTTCTTGCCGGTTTCTTCTCAACAGAAACTGCTTTCCGAACCGGTGGTAGCTACTTACGAACGTATTAATTTTTATGTAAAATGTTGACGTTTCATAAAAACGCGCAAGCGTCTATGTGAATAAATATATTTTTGATTTTGAGTACAAATTTCCTTTTCTTGATGTTTGATCTTTTTATTGATATAATTTGCCTTTGAGTAGGATGCGCATGAATTAAATTTTATCACGAAAAATTCATTACAATGTTTTTATTTTTATAATAATAGTCAAAAACAATTACACAATGTGCCTCTTTAAATTGCACATTTGTACATTTAAAATCAAGTTCAAGTGTGATATTAATCATTGATTAATGAAACTCGCAAGGAGCAGACTTTAATGGTTGGCCGTCAATACAGGACCAATTTCGGATGGCATGTAAGTGATGACAAGACGCTAACGCAGTTTACAGTGTAATAGACAGAGGAAATTGGCCAGAGCGGGCCCTAGAACTATTTCTAGAAATCTAAAGTAATGGCTATAGGTAAAAGACGATGACAAATATGACTTTTAAAACTAATTTATTTATGTTCACTGTGTCGAATCAAATACATATTCCCAGTCATTTTATAATTTACTAGCGACCCGACCCGGCTTCGCACGGATGCAATGTATTAAACATACAAACCTTCCCCTTGAATCACTCTATCCAGTATAACAAACCGCATCATGATCCGTTGCGTAGTTTTAAAGATCTAAGCATACATAGGGACAGGGAATAAACTTGTGTCTGAAGTCGAGGTTATGTTATGCAAAATCTCGGATTGGGGCAGACTTAATTTAGTCCAGTTTAACCCCATGAAGACACAGGTTTGCGCGTTTACCGCGAAGAGAAAACCCTACGTCGTATCTCCCTTTTTTGAAGGCACTCCCCTTGTTGCCACCGATTCGATCGGAATTCTTGGGGCCGATATATCGAGCAGCGTTCAATTTCGCGGTCACTTGGAAGGAAAAGCCAAGCTGGCTTCTAAAAAACTCGGTGTCCTAAACCGAGCGAGACAGTATTTCCTGCCGATACATCGGTTGCAGCTTTATAAAGCACAGATTCGGCCTCACATGGAATACTGTTCTCACCTCTGGGCTGGGGCACCGAAATACCAGCTCCTTCTATTTGACCGCATTCAACGAAGAGCTACTCGAATCGTCGACGACCAAATCCTGTCCGATCGCCTCGATTCTTTGGCCTTGCGTAGGGATGTTGCATCCCTATGCATTTTCTATCGGATATATCATGGGGAGTGCTCTGAGGAATTATTTGGGTGGAAACCTACTGGTGAATTTCACCATCGTACAACTCGTCAACCGCCAAGTACCATCGACACCACATTGATGGTTGGCGCTCCACCACAGAGCGATTTTCGAACGAAACTTTCTACCCCGCACAACTACTTTGTGGAACGAGATGTCGCCAGCGGTATTTCCAGACCGATACGACTTAGGGACCTTCAAGAAGAGAGCCTATTCCTTCCTTAAAGGCCGGCAACGCAATTGCGACTCAACCGATATTGCAAATGTCCATGGGCTGCGGTGATCGCTTATCACCAGGTGACCCACATGCTCGTTTGCCTCCAATTTCCATTAAAAAAAAAAAAAACAGACAGACAGCGGGTCAACTTTGTTTTATACTATGCAGTAAGAAAACTACAACAATAGAAATAATAATACAACAATATATATTAAACATAGTTGTTTTGTAGTCAATAAAGATTATTATTATTAAAAAAGACTACCACAAAGTTCAGGTGAAAAATGCTCCAAGTCCTCCAAAAAATTCACAAGTTTCACAAACGTATTTAGGAATAAAAATTCAAAACATATTAAAATAAAAAAAAGACTTGTTTAACCTTTTCACGCTGCCAAAAGTTTACAAATAGTATTACAAAAAAATTGACAAAAAATTGTCATTTTACGCAATAGCTTATCAGGACAACAATGATCGTACAGCACGCAAGCGAAACCCGACGCGGCCTTTGAGGCTACAAAGGATGAGAGTGACAACGGTACATAACACCGCAATTTCGAGGTGCACGTCGGACACACTTGCAAATATCCGATGCGCCGTTAGACAACGGAACATCGATACGTCGTCTCGATTCGTCAATAGGGACGCCGCAGCATCTAAACGCGCTCTGGCGGTTCGTAGCTCTACGCCTCGAGTGACACTAGACGCACGGCTCAAAGGCGAGTGTTTGCCCCTTTGTCTTGCCGGGCAATTAGTGCGGTCCGTTCATTTAATTCTATCGGTCGATTAGCTGTAGAGCCAGGTGGCCATTAATTGTGAGGTCGGCACTACGGGCCCCGGTGGGCGGAGGCCAGCCGTGCCAAAAGCCACCGTCGTGCGCGAGTTTAAGACAGAGATTCGCGTGGAGCTCTACCGCTACGTCTCAACGGCCTCTTTGCTACGCGCTACGAGAAATGCCCGATCGAGTTATGAGGCAAATTAGAATAATATGGTCTGGTAGGTAATTTTCTATGGAATTCCTTTATAAATGCGAGTATGTATGTCTAAATCGTATTTGAATTAGATAAGTAATTAATTAAAATCTACTTATATGCTACGAGTTCTATTCTAAGTATAAAACAAAATAATATTTAAGTCGTTTTCAAGTGTTAAGAAGCCAAAAGCGTTTACAACTGATCAAACTGTACTTAATGATTGAGAAATTTTTACACCCGTAGCTTAAGCTTTCTTTAGGTCTTCCGATATATATAATACTGTATTGAGCACGGTACGTATGATTAAAATGGCATTGAATGAACGCAGCGTAGATTTGCATTGGGGCCCTATTTCTTTCAGCTTACACCGGCGAATGGCGATGGAGAGACGCTGAAACAGCGCCTTTCAGAGACGTTTACACGACGCGCCGCTGCCAATAAACTAGATGGTGCAAACTTGCGTTACAGCGCGCGGCAAACCATTGAAACTGAATCGCCCGCTTTGACACAGTTCGAGTGTTCGTTGCGTTTGGTGTTCTCGCCCTAAAAGAGTCGTCGCAAGGAAGTTATAATAGAGGCAGCGCAACAATTGTTTTCTATTATATGCAAACGTCTGCATTATGTTGACTCACACTAAAGGAATATTTAATTATTTTTTATTGAAAGAGAAAAAGTGTAGCATGACTTTTAAGCATGGGAAGCTCGTTCGTCATGCTACACTTCGATGAGTAAGCTAATTCCATGCAAACACTCAATATTTGAAGATTTTTAAGAATATTTTAGGGTCAATGGAGGCAAGTCATTTTTATTGGATAAGGTGGAAGCGAGCAGGCGCTACCATCTACTGCTGTTGCAGGAATGGGCAGGCGCGGCCGGGGAAACGCTCACAGAAGACTAGCGTAAAGTAGACATATTAAACTTTCGCGTTTCGTAGTGAGGGAGGTAACCGGGGCCCACATTTTTAAAGGTTGTCAACACATCTGCAAGCCCTCGCGTATTGTAGATGTCCATGGGCGGTATTCACTTAACATCAGTTGAACCGCCTGCTAGCTTGACTTAACTTAACTTTTCACTTAAAAAAAAAACCAGATGAAAATTCAGCGGTTCATTAGCTAACCTCTACTAGGGTGAGCCCCAGTTACGTTCGGTCAAGGGACGAAAATCAAGATTATTACAACTAATTCCGGAGATGTAGGGTCGCAACCAAGTCTTCACAGAGTAGCCATGGTGGCGACCCTAACTGTCATGCACCAGCAGAAGTTACCAATACCACGGTAAAGAATTAAGTTATTAATTTTTTTTTGTACATCACTGAAAGAGAGGCGCGACAACGCTACCTCGTAACAGTAACCGAATAAACGTATGTGGAAGATAAAACTGTGCAGCTGCAAAGCTGAATTTCCATCCATGCCCGCATCGTTTCGGTAACGTATTCGCTGCCCTCGAACGAGGCG
Source organism: Iphiclides podalirius (assembly GCA_933534255.1). Lineage (NCBI taxonomy): Eukaryota > Metazoa > Arthropoda > Insecta > Lepidoptera > Papilionidae > Iphiclides > Iphiclides podalirius. The sequence continues at coordinate 2,565,311 of OW152822.1, read as the reverse complement.
AGTGTTATTAGCAACTTGGACGAGTCCGCTGTTTACCTCGCGAGACGGGGAGCGATTACTTAGCGATTACTTGGACGGGCCGGGCGGGGCGCCCGCATATCGCGGCGCCAACTTACGCCAAGTTTTATATTAAAGGATTGGACGGGGGCGGAACTTATCCGATACAGTTTCGGTGAGCGCGACGAGACTCGGCTCGCTTAATCTATTACACGTTTGATCTCTGGCCCCCTTTGACAGATAATCTTTCGTGCGGCGCGCGGGGGCTGAGGTGAAACTTATCGGGAAATCTAAAAGTATGGAGTTTTGTGTATGGACTCTTTCTAGCTTAGTAGTACGGTGATATGGAACGATAAATGTCTCTTAATCACAGTATTTTTAATAGTGATAGTGTTTAACGAATAAATCCCTTTATCTTTATATATATAATTATTCTGTACGTGTGTATGTCACTAAACTCCCCCTAAACGGCTGGACCGATTTTAATGAAAGTCGATTCGAGAATGGTAGATTCCCTTTTTTTATTTTTTTTTTGTTACGTTATCGGATTTAAGTTGTGTGTATACGACTACGTCTGTTGGGTCCGCTAGTTTTATTATAAATTTGCCAGCTGCTGGCGAATGTTCTCTCAGAAAAATGCCTTAAAGCATGTATTAAATCTACATTTAATTTTAAGTTTCCTAATAACCACAAAATGCATCAGTTTTAAATGTATTTGACTATCAGCCAAACACACAAAATGGATAGAAATATTAATAATCAAGGAAACACAAATTAATAAAACCATTAGGCAACTCGAAATAACTTTTAAAAGCACAAAAAATTGTGAAACGGGGAACGCAAAAAAATGATAACAGAAAAGGCTTCCTCGCTAAGAGTTCAATACACTTTGAATACTTCACGTTCGAAATTTCAGAAGGATTTCAAGTTTTTATAATGTTCAGAACATTTGGATGGTCGAATATTTATGTAACTCGTAGGGATAGAATTGCAACAAATCGGAATTTTTTAATAACATAAAACCTCCACAAAACTATTCCGACGGGCAAAAGAAAAGGACAACAAATTGTCTTTTTAGCACGGCTTAGCACCTGCAACTGCTGACTAAAGTGAACTTCACACCTTCTTTAACTGGAACAAAGGGGAGACTTAAGAATAGTCTAAGACAGCGCGTTCAAAGCATCGGAGCTTATATTTCTCGCGCCTACACTGAACTAGCATGCGAATGATAATGTAATATGCGTCAGCAGTGCCAGAAAGCTTTCGAACAGTCATTAAAATCGAAACCTATTTTGAACCACCGACAAGTGTATCGCGTTATGAATCGATAATATGGGGGACATAAACTACTCATAAAGATAGACGTGAAATATGATTTTAGAAGCACACAGTGTGGTTTATTAATTTAATAGAACTAAAATATGACAAGACTAAACAGAGTGGTGTCTTGTTAAGAAAGGAGACAAAAGAACAAGGTTAACAGCCTATGAGTCATAAAAATCATACACAAATAATTATGGACGGTTTATTGTTAGATTAAATTTTAGTTGCTTAAAGCAGGACAACCAAGATCGATTATAAGATCCGCAAAAATGGCTGACTTTTGAGAATTAATGACAGTGATTAACTGCAATACGTGTGGTCGACGTTGGGGAATTAAAAATGCACATTTCTATCTATAAATCGCCGAACTGGTCGTATACATTTACATACTCTTGTCATTCGTATAGTTCCTTAACTTACTATTCCACTAAATGTCGTACATATACAGCCTCCGCTGTTGCACGAATGGGCAGGCTCGACCGGGTAAGTACCACGACCTCACAGAAGACCGGCGTAAAGTGGAAGTATAATACTTTCGCGTTTCGTCTGGTGAGTGATGTGACCGGAGCCCAATTTTCAAAAGTTTGTCAACGCATTTGTAACTCTAATGTATTCACTTAACATCAGGTGAACCATCTGCTCGCTTGGCAACTTTTAACATAAAAAAAACACACAAAATCTTTTCGTCAGTCTTCCTCCGGTCATCATCATCTGACAGCGTTGAAATGGCATTCATCATTGAATCAACTCTCGACCTGTTACCAATCGTGAGTAATTGTCGAATAGAACGGTCCCTTTCCACTTACGCGCCGTCGCCTGTCGGCAGACGAGGACATATTTCGATGAGATCGAGCGTTGTGTGTGCGGGGCACAAAGGGCGACATCGCGAGACCCCCGCTGTTGAGTGCGACACTCGAGAGACTTATCGCGACTTCGAATCAGGCTCGGTGAAATAGTATGAAAAGAAACATTTAAGAGGCATGCCTGCATATTCTAATGGTTCGGGTATGATATAGATAATAACTACAATAGATCTTCTAGGTCGCAGTGGTCGTATGGATTTAATATCCAACCCCTTCCACACAATCATGATTTAAATTAAAGTTTCCTTTTGAATGCTATCCCGATGTCTAAAAAAGACGACTTATTACAAAACTAAATAGTAACCATTGAAGGAAATGAACTTTATCGTTTCTATTCAGTAGTAAAGTCAATTTCCTTCAATGGTATTTCATTTGCCACAATAAAATGATATAATATAATGAATCCGACCAAACTGAATGTGGACGAAATTGATACCGCTGATATATGGTATAAAGACAAGGCTTTTCTTCACCTGAAGTTCTTTCTTTCAGCCCGTAGGATATCGGAACTTCATAAATTCATGGGGTAGCCAGTACTCACGAGCTTGATACGGCCTATTGGGTTGGGTAGGGCCGCCCAGTAGTGCGTTATTAAGTAACACCTTACGCATATTCCACTTGGCTTAGAGCGTCAGCGCCATTTAAATGGGTTATAGTAAGTGCTGACTTATCACGCGTTCTGCAAAACACAATAAGAAACCTGTATATTACCGAAATATTGATAAAAAAACAAACTCGAAGAAATGTGAAGTCTACCAGTCCGCAGTGGGATCGCGTGTCCGACTATGCCTCAGCCTTAATACCCTCTGTACAAAGGAGGCCTCCGCTCAGCAACGGAACATATATAGGTGTTACTTACGTTAAAGGTTATTTAAGAATTATTTTCAATTGTCAACTATATATCTGAAGTCCGCCAAACCTAAGTCTCTACTATTTCCTCGTACCCTCTGTACACAGGCCTTTGCTCAACATCTGTACTTATATAGGCTGTTACTAACGTATGTTAGTAACAGCATGTATTGTATGTTGTTTTACAATATCAGTACAGTTTATAGGTATATAGTCGGTTTTTGCCGTTTTTATAGATAATGGTACAGAACCCTTTGTGCACGAGTCCAACTCGCACTTGGCCGGTTTTTAATCTTGCGGTGGTTCATAAAATATGGACTAAACTGCAACTAGCCACAGACGCCATTCAAGAGGACTTGATTCCTCTGAACGCCATTTAAATAGCACCCCATTTAAGTTATTTGCCGATCGCAAGCGAATTTGCTTGCTCCACTAAGCTTGTAATGGATTTGTATTAGGTGGGTCTTGAGTGCAGTCCGTCAAGTACTAAAATAAATTAATTACATACTTATACTTTTCGGCTATCTTCTGCGATGCCGCGTTATTTTGCCGTCGAAGTGGCCACAAACAGCGGCTGATGTGTAGTCGTACGACAGTAAATTTCATACGCATCGACTGCGTATAGCTATTGAGGTCTGTCTTTGTGATTCCCTTTTTGCAGAAGTTCCTCGATATAATTAATAATTATGCGAGAAACAACCACAGTGTAAATTTAGTGAGCCAAGTTTTAAGAAAGACTTGTAAGGTACCTACGCGAAAAGTTGTTTTATCGACTAAACTAACACCATTGACAAATTTGTACCAAGCAATGTATTCGTTGCTTAGGAAAATAGCGAACTTCACATCGGTCTCCGCAAAATGCGAGAATCTCAATACGATAATAAAGGTTAAGAATGATAACAAATTCGACGAAATTGAGCCAACGTCGGCATCCAACGCGTGTAGGGTACAATTCTGTGAAGCGTACATACAAGGGAGACATCTCAGGGTGTCGAAGAATTCCATTAAAAAAGCGCCCAGTTACCAATTATCGCTGATGCTTGACTTTGACATCGTACACCCTTGCGTATCTTTGAGCCTTTCACGAGTCTCCTTGATGGATCGACTTAGAGGTTCCATCTCCATTAACGACCGCGGCGCACAAAGCATTCGACATGCGTTCGGCTCAGCGTTAAAGCCGTGTATGGGTATTAAAAGAGGTCGGCAGGAGCGTTCGTCGCAAGCATGGAAACGTATCTCGGGAAGGCTTTGGCCGATTATTTACGTTACATTAGCAAAGAATATGAGAAGCCATAAGCACCCGAAATGCCGTTAGTATATGAATTTCTTTTATTGCGTAAATACGCATTGTGAAGGATTAGTTGTGTTCATTGGATAGGTATGTGTGGGATCCCACGTGTACGTAAGTTTAGCATTGTTTATAAATTATATTACGAAAATAGTATTATAGCCAATAGCAGGCTGCTGAAAAAGTGATAAAGATACTTTGCAAGCTTGTTACAAGTACTTAATGCTTTTTACACAACAAATACAGTGATACACAAATCAGTGTTCACAATTATTATAATATCTTTGTGTTTTTATATCTATTAATATGAAATTTAATAATTCTTCATATTAACGCAAATTAAAAGGAATAAGCCGCGACAATATCCGTAAGTACTTGTATGTATTAATAAAACTACGGATTTCGTCGCGGTTTATTTGAATTTTCAAAACTGAACTTTTCCAACCGACTACAAAAAAGGAGTTTGAAATTTGAAAATTCGATTGTATTTTTATTTATGTGTATTACCTCAGAAGTACGTCATCTGTGAACCAATTTCACTACTTACTATTTTAGATTTGACTGTGCCTCCGTGTGATTCCAGTATCAATCAACCAATTTCATTTGTACTGTTGCTTTGACTCCGGTGGTACACCAGGGAATTCCTCAAAATCACTACATAGTAAAAAACAAAGTCATCCCGCTGACTGTCTGTCCTATTGTATGCTTAGATCTGTAAAACTACGGATCTTGATCTACGCTGTTTTTATTTACTAAATCGAATGATTCAAAAGGACTGTTAATATGTTTAATACATTGCACCCGTGCGAAGCCGGGGTGGGTCGCTAGTCAAATATAAAATAGTACCTATAATGGTGAGATTTTAAAATCTTTTTTTGTTTCATGTCAATAAAAATTTTATATTTTTGAATAAAAATATTGTTTAAATATCTTATTAGACTAAATAAATTAAGACGACATTGCGAGTAAACTCTCGTAATAATTATACCAATAGTTTTTTTAACAAATTTTTTTATAAAACTACATCAAATAAATTATTCTTAATTAATTTGAAATCTCGATCACTTTTAATGTTTATTCGTTTTTCCAGTAAGAATTGTAAAATAGCTGTTACACGCCAGTCAATTGCGTTAGAACTCTTATCGCGTCATTGAGATTTACTTATTTACATTAAAAGTGTACTTTTTTACGTATTAAATATATTTATCTAATAAATGAATAAGTGTAACGAGAAATTCTCGTCACATTTTGTATTAAAAAAAAATTACAATAATTTTATACAAAATACACGCTTTTGTATAAAAAATACAGGAAAAATTAGCAGAGACTGTCGAGATCAGATTAAACTCTCACCGAGTCTTTCAACTTCGACATTGATTATCTTATTTATTGGTTGACCACCGACGGCTAACTTATAATTTGACGGAGTACTTAATAAAAAAAAAAACACATATATACACACATACACACACACACACACACACATCCAGATCCAGATCGGTTTCATATTACCACGGTAATAATAGAGACGAGCGGTTAGGTAATTATCGGATCCCTCCAAAACGCTTGGCACTCGTGAATAAATCCCAAAAGGCGCTTACGACGTTACGCGCCGCGCGGCCGGCATTAGCGCACTGTCGCATCTTCAGAGGGCGGCGAGATCAAAGGATAGGTACAGAGCAACCGCTCCCATTGATGTCGCGCACAAAGGGAATTGATTGTTGCAAAACTCTTTTCCACAGAGGGAGCGGGGAAAAAAAATCCGTAGAGATAAAACGACGGTTTGATCATACATCTGCCTCTTTTATTGCGGCCCCGGTTTTTCGATACGTTTTTCCGAATACCGCATTGTTTACACCCGCTCCCATGATGCGAAATCACCGATCCGCCTATGAAAAGTGGCCTAGGCACCATAATACGTTTTATTCGTTAACATTTTTATAGACACAATTAATTACCGTAATTTTATTTAGGGGAGATTTTCGAGGATAGAAAATTACTATATTTACGTACAAATGTGTCGTTCTTTCGAGCTGTCAGAGGACCAAATGGCAAAGCCGATACTTTTTTTATTTACGCGTATAATAGCGTTAGATGAACCATTTTAAGGATTCTTTCGCGCTTTATTTTGCTTCAAGAAATAGATGCGAAATTCCGAGGAAAAAAGAATGTGAAAGGCTTTTCATTTAACAAATCAGGTAAAGGTAAACAATTTCCATATACACAAAACTTGCTTATTAAACATTGCTCAAATAATAATATGGTTTGTCAATATTTATTTATTTTATATATTTAGAGGAAGAAGCAAATAATTAAATAAATAAAATTTATTTGTAATTTATCACTCTACTATTTGTAATTTTAAATATTGTAACCTAAACAATTAATATAGGTAACCAATTAATCCACCTAGAAACATAAATAAGTACTTTTAATTGACCTAAACATTTTATTTTTCTAGGTAGATTAAGTTAGTAACATATAGGGGCTCAAAGCATAAACATTAATAGTGACATTAAAGTATGTGTCAGCACTATTTTCTTATAGTTAAAAAATAGATACCACAAATATTATCAAAAAAAATTAAAGATAGCACTTTAGCACAAAACTGATTTAAATTAGGGCAATTTTATTATTTATAATATTCAAACAAAAATATATTTCTTTTATATCAAGAAGACATCAGTTGAAATATATTATTCATAAAAATATCCCAATATACCTATGTATATTGCACATTTCTAAACATACTTCCAGAGTGATATAATTACAAGGATTCTAAAATGAAAGTTTCATTATTCAGTAAAATTATAATGCCTTATGCACACCAAAGAAACATATACAACTTTAGTTTTTTTAACTAGTAAGATTTAGGTTATAATAGAAGCAAATAAAGTTTGTCAATAAAAATTTATACTATAATAATAATAATAAAACATTAAGTAATGCATAAGTGGATACTGATTCAAGATAAGTGTTTCAGCTTTCTTCTCTATTTCCACTGTGGCATCATATTGAATTTAAAAATAAAACTAGTGTATCGCACTACAACCGTTCGTTTGAAGGTCCAAAATACTTTGATAGAAAATAGTAGGTCAATAGGTAAACACAATTCCAAAAGTTTGTAAACAAACGAAACTTTTTTACATTTCAATACAATTTATTTGGGGAATAGCGAGACGTTCCTACAACACAAAACATCTCATGTCTCGCGGATCTGTTTAAAAATTGGGAAGATGGGACATAACCTTTTAAAGAATTATTAATAACTGTTACATGATATTCGCGTACATTTAAAAAGTGTTGGGCTAATTACGAAGTTCAAGAGCAACAAAATACCCTTTCAGATGAAGAGCGTTAATTTTAGAAGTCGTAATCTTGAAATAAGCTTCGGTACCTTACCTCGTTGACACCTGAATACTCAACTGATCCCAGAGTTCGTTACAACTTTGCACACAAAACTTTCAACTTTCAACAGCAACGGTACCACTTGATAACGGATAAACACTTTGATAAACTTAACAAAAAGTCTTTTAACTTATAAACAAATAAGAAACAACAGTTCGATGTAGAAAACAAAAATTTATACACACACGGTTGACGTCGCTTTCGCCATGGTGTTGATGCACTTGAGCGCTATCTAGCGGACTTTTGACATATTTAATTTATGATTCCTTTACACGCATATAGAATAGAATTCTCAATTAAATTATTTGTCGTGAAAATCTACTATCTTAAATGCGCTAATTAAAAAAATTAAGATTAAGAATGTATTTTATTCTATAATCATATAAATTGCAAATGTAGATTTAATATCATAAAAAAAGTATATTATGCATATGCTTTCATGCTTTATTATTCAAAATATTTTTATTAGAGTTAAAACAAATATTAGGTAATTGTTCAGCTATCATCTTTTTTGCAACAGTTAAAATTCGGATAATTTGAAAATAAATGTCACACAAAATTTCATACCTAAATACCCATACGTACCTTTGAATAAAATTGTCTTTAATACACGTTTTTTGGTATTCATGCGAGTAGTAAACATAGTTTAACTATGTACCTGCCTATTAGATAGATTTTATCGCTGTAAAGCGTCAAGAATTAAAAATCAGTATGATATAGTAGTTAAAAAAATAAGTTTTTTTGAACACATTTTTTTTTCAGAAACCGAAAAAAACTAATTAGTCATGTACCTAAACAGTTTTTTTTTACATTGCAATATAAAATTAAAAATTTACTTTAAACACTCAGTTCTTTACTCATTTCGCCCAATTCAAGAATTCAAGGAATATTTACTTGCAGGTGCTAGTTTTTGGTTTTGTACTATATGAAATGAAATCACTTAAAACTGGAAATAAAACAACTTTTTCTTCCACAAATTTATTACAATGTAGTAAAGCAAATATGTTTATGCCGCTATTGACAGAACAAAGAAAATAAACATTGATATGAGTCAAACAAAACAATGTTGCTTAGAAACTTTAAACATCATTGCTACACAACATGATATAAGTTTTAAGTAAACAAGTAAATATTAATATTCTCCCGTTTTAAAATAGTCAGTATATTTTTTTTAATATCACTTAACGAAAAATACGACGCAATATTAAAAAAGAAGTTATTATTCTTGACTGCACAATTTAGTCAATTAAAGGCAAGACAGGATACATTGCTATATGACCAAAATGATTAAGTAGAACCATATTTTTATTAAAATATCACTTAATTGTTATAAAAGCCCCTTATACTCTTTGGACACAATTACTGTTGCATTGCATCACCCTTGCTTGAAGTGTGTTTAGGGAGTTAATAAAAAAAATTAATGTCTTAACTTTTAAAAATATTTCGTATTTTCTTGAGCAGGTACAAAATAGCAAACAAACTCAATAAAAACATAGTAACATGTCGGCGAATTCTAAAACTACAAAAATGACTAAGCAATATGACTGTCTTCCTTAACTTGCTACACAATAAATTACTAGGCAATTGTAAGAAAAATCTAGAATTAAGGTATTTCTCACAAAAGGAACACAATGAAACTGTTACAATACATAAATGTACAGAGCAGCTAGTCTAGCATAATGATGGCCTGACAATAATATTTATGAACAACAAACTCAAAACGGAAAATTTTAAATAGATTAAATATTAGAGCTCTGTTTACTCAAAATGGTTATTATGTTATTAGTAAATTAAGATTTTCAAATACTACATTTTTTAAACTCTTCAAGACTTAATATGTATAGTAACATAGGCGATTAAAATTCACATTAATACCTTTAATTTCTATTTACTTATAATTCACAGGGATAACAAATATTTTATATGATACACACAATTAAATTATTAATTAACGAAAACAATTTTCCAATGCTAGCAAACTGCCTCTTGGCCTTAAAACATTTATATTTAATCTTTAAAACCTTAATTCAGCCTCTAATTCATCATTAATCAGTTTTAACTTTAGTGTGAATCTTATGCGAGTAAGCATGTTTTGTATGAAAACTGAAGTGTAGTGAGTGAATGGATTGAATAACACTTTTCATTGGGAGGTATATTTTGTCACTACTGAGGAATACTGGATTTTCGGGAAAGGTTTTAATTATATTTCCATCAAAACTTGATTCACACTAATACTATCTGTTCATTTTTACAATATCGGTTTATCTTCAAAAATAGAAATAGTAAACATAATTAACTTTCATACCAAAATTTCATACCAAATGAGTTGCCCAATGTCATACTTAGTAGTATGAAAACTGTTTTAAAAATAAGATTTTAGCATTATGTTATGTATGGTAGCAAAAATTCCTGTAACGGAACATTTTAAAGAAAATGTAAACTTAAGAAAGCTGAGAAAGAATAACAAAGGAGAAAAACAAGATCAAGTTTAACCTTAACAGTATAAAATTAGATTAATTTTTTATTTTGTTCAAATTCCTAATGAAATTGGTCATGTCATATTCCTCTTCATACTGCTTATCGTCCCACAGGTCGGGCAACGTTTCTAGGACGGACTTGACGCCCGAGCCGGCTGATTGCTGCTGAGGCTGGCTGGAACTTTGTCCGGAGAGTTGGAAAAGGTCCAACAGTTGGTCGGTTCCCATTGTTTCCATGGCAGCATTCTCGCTGCTGATCACCGTGTTCGCAGTCATAAGCTTGAACTTTTGCAAACTGGCAAGAAAAGTTTCCATTATCGTAAACACTTTATAATAACAACATTATAATTGAATATACGCAGCTAGGTTTTTGATTAAGACGCTGTATGCAGTAGTTTTTAAAAAAAAAAAAATAACAAAATCTATACATTTTATAGAAGCAAAAAAAAATATATGTTAATCTTGATCTTACATTCTAATTGACTATTGTTTTTATAACAAATTAACAAATCTTAATGTCTTAATTTGTTGATAGAAGTAAGGTATTTGTAATTATTAATTTAATTCATCAAAATTAATTCGAACGCGATGGCCAAAACACTGCGCCACCGCGGCGTTGTTTCGGTTCTCTTACAACTCCACACGTTGGACAGAGAGCGCTGAGGCGCCTTGCTAGATGGACCTATGCCGCTCATCGCCCGCTCACCGTTACGTATTTATTTATTATGTTTCGTATTTATTTATTATTGAGAGTTTCAATTTTAATAGACCTTCGAAAACACGAAACTAAAAAATATATATAATTCACATATTTCGTATTTATAAATTATTTGTATGTAGTAACAGTTGTTAATTAATTTATTTAAAGCATAATTTCAATGTCTTATCTCGTGATTGATTGGTCTATCAGTCCTATACATACAGTGTACAGGACCATCATTTTTTATGGATTGAAATCCCTAAATTTTTTGTTGTACTTATTGTTGATTTTCTTATTTGGAAGTATTTCTTAATTACCATTTAATTATTGTTGATTTTTTTATTTTCATAAATAATTATAACGAAATTATTGTATTATTATTGTATTTGTTCAAAGTTGAAACAGTTGGAGAACAATCTATCAGTAAATAAACCAACTTTTAGTATTAAAATTTTTAACGTCATCTATTTTTTTTTAATTAATTTATTTAATGTTTCACCCTAAAATGAAAATTTATCTTATACACGAAAAATAATTATTTTATATATATTTTTTTATAATTTGTTTATTTCCCAAATTGAGCCATTTTATGAAATAAAAACAAACAATAAAAGTTGGCTAACAAATTAAAAGTGAAAACGCGCTCGGACCAACAGGCTACGCGGTCGTTTATCGATACAAATAAGGATTTTATCGATAGTTTAGTTTCTGAGTGGAAACCTATTTGGTGCATTGAAATTATTAGTATTTTTTTTGTACCAAATAAACTTATATAATACATATTGTCTATAATTGGATACTGTTAGTCTTCAAAAGAGAGACACCCACCCCATGATCTTTTCCTCGAGTGTGTCGCGGGTGACTAGCCGATACACGTTAACGACCTTGCGCTGGCCAATACGGTGTGCCCGATCCATGGCCTGCAGGTCCTTCATAGGATTCCAATCGTGCTCCACAAAGATCACCGTGTCAGCGCCAGTCAGATTCAGTCCCAGGCCTCCCACCTGCAGCATTGTAAGCAAGTCGTAATCACTTTAACATACTAGTGTTTATCATGTTTGATTTTTTTTTATTTTTGTTTAATGAATTCAATACATATAACGTAACATATAGGATACATAATTTACAGATTCAAAAGTTTGCCGGAAATTAAATGATTCTGGTACAAATGTGTGTACAAATGTAAAAATGGGTGTCAATGAATTTTCTTTTCTTAAATGTTCTTATTTTAATGGTTGTTATATGACAACAAAAATTATTCAATGCATGTCAGAAGCATATTCCTATGTAAATAGAACTAAAATATCTATCCTCCCAATCAGAAAGTAAACAGTTTGCATCAGCAGATGAAGCATAGCTGATGGCTGATGGAAAGCGGTTTTTATGCAAGCGTAAAGGGAACAGAGAATACACACCGCAGTGGTTAGGAGGAGCAAATCGATTGAGACGTCTGTATTGAAGCGGGTGACGATGGCGTGTCGCTGGTGCGGCGGCACGCTGCCGTCGAGCCGCAGGTGCGTGACGCCGGGCAGGTGCCTGCGGAGAAGGTCGTTCTCGACGATGTCCAGCATTTTCTTCAGCTGGCAGAAGATGAGGGCGCGGTGCTGCGACACCACGGCGCCGTTCTCCGCGTCGCTGTTGTTCGTGCCGATGCCGCAGTCCAGTAGGAGTTGTCTGCGTTGAAAGTTGAAACTTTCAACCTTGCACGGTTTATGTAAATCACCGTTGGCCCGTTTTCAAATTGATATACAAAAAATATGCGTTATCGATTATTTTTACACTTTATTAATTATATGATGCTATGAACAGTGGGTCAGGGTGAGGAATGAGATATTATAAAGTTTGACGAGGTTAGGCCAATACAAGTTATTGTCGAGTTGAAATGTATAAAATATGTAATAAAATTAGTTATGGCTTAAAGACTGGTCAAAAGGAGTTATATCGCCAACCTTAATTGACAATCATTTATGTTTTTAAATTAGTTTGAAGAAATGTATTCTTTATTAGGAGGGCCGAGATTTGTAAATATGGCTCTTGCTCTGTGCTTGGATGTCTTTTAACTGCCACTTATTATATACTACTGATACAGTTATGTGGAAGTTTGTTGCCAAATTTTGTGGACAAGTCAGTTTGCAAATAAATTGAATAATTGTAAAATTAATTTAACACTTCTACCTCGATATCATCTTTTGCTATTAGCCTTATAAGGAAAGTTATTTTTTAGTTTTAAAGCAATATCAAATTCGACCCAAGCAAACCTGTTTCTGCATTTGTATGATCTACATATAGATAATTGTCTTGTTTTTTTTGTATGCAATTTGCGCGGCTCAAAATAATTTTGTAGTGGTGCCAAATAAAGAACTCACTTTAATGCTGGCAACTTGGCGGAGTGGTGTATGTCGTCCAAGGAAGAGCGTTGCGTGGCCAATTCGGCGGCAACGCGTGCTGCTTCGGGATGTTCCGGGGTCAGCACCAACTTAGGGTGGTTACATACATTCTGCAGATAATGCAGGGCCTGGAAAGATGGATTTTGACCTTAATACAACACAAATTAAATGAAATAAGACAAATATTTGATTACTTTCAAACATGAGACATAAAACTAACTGAACTTAAAAGCATAAAATTAGCATTTGTTAAAAATTTTAGCTCTTAACTTATCTCTAATATTTATTATTTTGATTTACAACAATTTTTCTTCTACCAGCACCACACTAAAAGTTAATCATATTTTTTTATCAAGAAATAACTGTTAGAGCCATGAGCACTACAGTTATTACACGATATTAGAATAATTCACTGGTAAATATTAAAACTTTATTATTAATTATTATATTTTTGACGGTAAAATAAAAAAAACGTAGCAATGGACGATTTAAAAATAAGTAAGAATAGCCGGCAAAGCCTTATAAATATATATAAATAAATACCTGAAAAACGTGCGTATGCGAATGGCCAATATCCTGGGGCACGTGCTCGCGGGAGAAATGCTCGTAGAGGCGTCTCTGCAGCGGGCTCAGCTCGCAATAATAGTCTTGCGTAATCTTTGGCGGTAGCTCCCTTAGCACGTCCTCTTTCATGCGCCGCAGAAGGAACGGCAGCACCTGGTAAGAGAGAAAAAAGATTATAACCACTACTTACGACTAACATCTATATTAAATAATTCAATTGTAGAGTTGACTACATGTTAGACATGTGGTAATTTTTTATTTTATTTTTAAGAGAATGTTAAATGATTCAATTGTAGAGTTGACTCGATCTTAGACATACGGTAATTTTTTATTTTATTTTTAAGAGAATTTCACTGTGGTAGGGCCACGCAATTGTTCGCCGATCCACGAATGGACAGGTCCGTCAGGATCGGCGTGAAGTAGAAGTGTTACACTTCTGCGTTTCGTCTGGCGAGTGAGGTAGCCGGGGTCCACTTTATTAGAAGGTGGCAACGCATCTACAAACCTACGGGTGTTGCAAGTGGAGGCCATGGAGGCGACGGTCATCCCTTGACATCGGGTGAACCGCCAGCTCGTTTGCCACTTTGTAACATAAAAAAAGAGACGAAAGAGAGTATTAGGGTCCCGTTTCACCCTTTGGGTACGGAGCCCTAGAAACATCAGCGGGGTGTGCGAGACGAGGGAGAGTATTAGGGTCCCTCAGTTGCACCCTTTGGGTACGGAGCCCTAAAGCATGAGCGGGGCGTACCTGTCGGTGCAGCGCCTCGCAGGCGAGCGCGCCCGCCTGCATCTGGTGGGGCGTGGCCTTGGGGTCGCGCGCGGCGAGGATCGGCTTCGAGTAGCGCGCCGTGAACTGCCGCTCGGTGCCCAGCAGCCCCGGCATCAGGAAGTCGAACAGCGACCACAGCTCCAGCACGTTGTTCTGCGCCACCACGCAACTCGTCATATCGGTGTTACTCGCAATTATACGAAAATTATGAGGACATTTAATTTAAACGACATTTTATAGTAGTGCTGTTGCCGTGCGCCGAAAATATACAAATAATATCGGAATAATTTTAATGTACACCACTGGGAAAAGCCATAGAAGCGTTAATATAACGAGTCCAGTATCGCAGCCATTGGAAAATCAAATGCTATGGCTACACATTATTCACAGAGTATATAAAGAAGCTATAGCACGACAAAATCGTTTAAAACAAACATGTGAGCAAATAATATTGCACAAATAACGTTTTAGTAACTGTAAATTTACTTGTTATAGTTTTACCTGAATGGGCGTTCCCGATAGTATGAGTCTATGATTGGCGACAATTTGTTTTATTGCTTTGAAAGCCTTCGTTTTTCCATTTTTGATGACATGCCCTTCGTCCAGTACACAGTAGTTCCACCTACGAAAATCCAATAAAATACTGAAATTAATACTGGAAAGTTAATTTTTTAGACAACTGAACTTATATTTTTAACGGTGGTAGAGCCACGCAGCAGCCTCGGCTGTTGCACGAATGGGCAGGCTCGTCCGGGTAAGTACCACGACCTCACAGAAGACCGGCGTAAAGTGGAAGTATGACAAATACTTTCGCGTTTCGTCTGGTGAGTGAGGTAGCCGGAGCCTAATTTCCAAAAAGGTTGTCAACGACCCTCG
This sequence comes from Iphiclides podalirius, assembly GCA_933534255.1. Taxonomy (NCBI): domain Eukaryota; kingdom Metazoa; phylum Arthropoda; class Insecta; order Lepidoptera; family Papilionidae; genus Iphiclides; species Iphiclides podalirius. The sequence goes on along the minus strand of OW152822.1, from coordinate 2,549,810 downwards.
TGTGTAGCGGATATCTATGGGCGGCGTTATTCACTTAACATCAGGTGAAGCGGCAGCTCGTTTGGCAACTTTTCACATAAAAAAAAATATTTGTATGGGAAAGACAGATATTACAATGGATTTTTTTCATAATATTTAATATAAGTAATACTTGCCGATTTAGCTAGCCTATTCGATATTAAATCAAGTTGAATAAAAATTAAAAATCAATTTAAATTAAGTGTATTATAGTATGAAAACAATCATTAAAATTGATGAGAATGGCTTCAATGATTATCCATTACAAACAAAGAAATATGTAGTCCTATCACTCACTTAATGCTTCTGAAGAAATCAATGTCCTTCCGCACGATATCGTACGAAGCTACTATCAAGTTGTAGTACTTGACAAGCGCGCGAAGCCTTTCCCGCTCCGCCGGTGGGCCCACGTACTGAAGGGGCTTGAGGAATTTCGTTGGGATGAACTTGTTCACTTCGAAGACCCAGTGGCCTTGAGAAATACAAATCACATACTGCATACTGCATGATATATAAGCTCACAATCTTTGACGATTTAATAATATAAGACGAGAATGAATATATTATTAATTATAAAATAGATATAGACAAAATCGTTTAAGACAAAGTTTGTTTACTTTAGTGTCGGCTGTTTGTAGTTAAAGCAAATGCGCAGATCACTGTTTGATGACTGCGTGGCGCATTTGCCGATGTATCAGCTTCGGCGCCGGGGGTCGTGAGTTCGATTCCCACGCGAGACAACTATTTGTGTGGCCCACAGATAATTAATTCAAATCACAGTGTTTGTCCACGTGAAATTTATGTATGTATAATTTCTTAACAACACGTCATAATGATTGTTTGGAATCAAAACCCCTTCCACAAAAAGTATAAATATTTTAGAGGCCGTTCGTCGTTAAAGCTCTGGCGTGAAGTGTTATATTTCAGCATTTCATCTGGTGAGTGAGGTAGCCGGGGCCCACTTTATTAAAAGGTGGCAACGCATCTGCAACCCTACGGGTGTAGCAAACGTCGATGGGCGGCGGGTATCATTTGACATCAGGTGAACCGCCAGCTCGCTTGCCACCTACTCACATGCAGGTAATTTTTTTTATTAACGAAAAAAAAAACGACTTCAAATATCTCTCTCTGTATTCATTTTATATTTGATTTTCAGGAGTTCCCCACGTATCTCTGGAGCCAAAGATCCAATACCAATGAAATTGATATGGGAAAACACGGGAAGAACAAGCATTGAAATTCTGGGGCATTGAAGTTCTGGGGCAACCAACACACAAGAAAAAGAAACCTACTCCTTTTTCGAAGTCGGTCGAGAATAAGCAAGCCCGATTAGTACCGGTGAGCGTGGGCGGGCAGACGACGAGCGAGGGCAGCTGGTCCCTCCGCTGCTGCGCTCGCTCCCAGTGCGAGCCCGCCACCACCACGATGGACTGCAGCGTCTTGCCCAGCCCCATGTCGTCGCAGAGCACGCCGTGCAGCCCGTACGAGTACAGGAACCGCAGCCAGTTCACGCCGGCCTGCCGAACGTTACAACCGAGCGTTTGTTGCGATTCATGGTCAAGTATATATTCAAGTATAACAATACACACTAAACTGAATAGACACTTCTATTGTCATAAGGACAAGATAACTTAACTTTAAAATAATTCGATTCAAATACCTTAATTAATACATTAATAATAAGTATTTAGTGCTTTTTTTTTTTTTAATTTTAAATGTATAGTTTTTTTTTAAACATTGCCCTCACTTTAGGATAACATTATCCTGTGTTGTAAGGACGTTTTACAAACATAAATTGCACGAGGACAAACACACAGATACGAAACAACTATCTGTGGGTCACACAAATAGTTGTCCCGTGTGGGAATCGAACCCTCGACCCCCGACGCTGAAGCCAGTAGCTGGGCATCTGCGCCACGGAGTCATCAAAGGCAGTTCAGATACATACATACAACGTGAATATTTAAAAATCGAATGCTATATAAACGCGTCATCGCCGTAACGTGTTTCCGTTGCATTGTTGTCACCCAAAGCAGCAGCTCGAGACCATTTCATACTGCTGCTGGTCCGTGTCCCCTTTTACGAGGTAAGGGGTAGCCTAGCCCTATTCTCCGAGACTACAGAGCTAGGGCATTAGCCACCTTGCTCCCGTGTCCCCAGCCGATTCGACAGAGATAGGTGCAACGTAGGTTTTTTAGTGACTACCCGTTCTTATTCGGACTTCCACATAGTATCGGTGTAGGGTGTATGCATAATTTTACGGTGGTAGGGCCACGCAGCAGCCTCGGCTGTTGCACGAATGGGCAAGCTCGTCCGGGTTCGACCACGATCTGACAGAAGACCGGCGTAAAGTGGAAGTATAATACTTTCGCGTTTCGTCTGGTGGAGCCCAATTTTCAAAAGGTTGTCAACGCATCTGCAACCCTCGAGTGTAGTAAATGTCCATGGGCGGCGGTATTCACTTAACATCAGGTAAACCTTCTGCTCGCTTGGCAACTTTTCACATTAAAAAAAAAGTGTCACTCCCCCGATCAAGTGACAGGGGATATATATAGGATTATTCCCACGAGAAAAACATAAGGGCATCAGCCACCTGCTGGTAGCTGCGCAGCTCGGCGGACACGGGCACGGGTATCTTGTAGTCGGCGATCGACTTGGGGTTGAAGAGCTGCTCCAGGAAGTGCTTGTCGCGCAGCCGCCGCGCCCTCATCTCCGGCGCGAGCCCCTCCGGCTCGGGCACGGCGCCGTCCAGCGGCATCAGCTGGATCAGCGTCGCGAAGCAGCGCGTCGACATCGTGCGCACCGCCTCGCAGTGGTCGCTCATGCGCCCTGGAACGAGGACAGACGGATATGTCATCCCTTTCGAAGAAAGACTGCGTTTATTTGCAAACAAACAAATAATTACATTTTTTATAGCGCTAATCACTGCACTTAAGATTAAACATTGAAATTTGTAGACAAAGTGCGAAAAGATTGTCGCCGCTTTTGGAATCGAACCCACGTCTTCAGCATTCGCGGCCTGACGCTTTAGATACTAAGCTAAACACCTGATCGGCACAATTGGATGTAACAATGGATGCGCCAAGCATTGCTTCAAATGCTCAAAACAATGTAGATAAAAGACTGTCAACAATGAAGGTTACTACCGAGTCAGAACCTCCTGTGTGAACTTGGGCACCTTTAGAAAAGCCACCCTGTATATATATTTCAAAGATATCTCTTCGTCTGCCGAGTACGCACCCAGCATGGGCACCACGAGCAGCACCGCGTAGGGCACCACGTTCAGCTGGAGCGCGTCCACGAGCAGAGAGAGCGCCTCTGCGGCGCCGCACCGCACCCTCTCGTTTCGCACGTCGTCCAACGCCGCGATCAGCTGTCAAACAGTTTTTTTTTTTATTGGACACATTCTTTTTACACCACGTTCTCTAGTCCCAAACTAAGCAATGCTTGTACTATGGGTACTAGACACACTTAAACATACTTTTCTTTTGTAAATAAATACATATTATACATATATAAACACCCAGACACTAGAAAAACACTATGCTCATCACACAATATTTTTCCAGTAGTGGGGATCGAACCCACACCGTCTGGCGCAGAAGGCTACCTGACTACCGACTACGCCATTCGGATAGTTGATTATTTGCATTGACAGTTAAACTGCCAGGATTGGAACCAGCACCGTGTTGGTTGCGGCATAAAGGTTCCCTGGAAGAAATTACTTTTAGTAATAAGGCCGCCCATCGTACCAATCAGTTATACATTAGTTTTTGATATTTGTTTATTTTATTTTTGGTGTACAATAAAGCATATTCAATCATTCATTAATTGCCACTAAGCTAAGGTTGATATCCTCACCGCGCGAAAATCGACTTCTTATCTTCTTTCGTTTTCATCGCTTTTGTAGCAATGCTTAGCGTTAACTAACTTAATTTTTTTTAAGAGAATCACACTTTCGTCCCTGCGGGATTCGAACCTGAATCTTCTGGTTTTGCGCCTCTTCTGGCCACATTAGATGGTGTCAAGCATAGTTAAAAGTGCGATGGAAAAGAACGTAGATATTTGGAATTAAATCAAAATGACCACCCAAATTTAATGGAAGAGGTGAAAGAATCTTATTGATTTCAAAATGATGGTTGTGCTGCGTACTATGCAGTAAACATTCAAATATATGTAAATACAACTCAACGCATTTGTAGCCCTAGGTGTTGGATGATCCATGGGAAATTATTATCACTTAACAACAGGTGAAGAGTCAGCTCGTTTGCCATATTTTATATAAAAAAAGGAAATGTGCAAATATAAACGTCCGGTGGTCGTCATTTAAGATCAGCGGTGCGTTCCACTAAGCGCCCACAACGATCAAAATGCTCCTTTAGTCGTTCCACATAACGACCGCGGTTGTTGTGGTCGCGGCCAAAACGTCACTTATGACGTCATGACTTACGCTCACGGCGACCCATCTAAAAAGGTGGGTCGAAGTGATCGTTGAGAAAATTAGCGGCATTTTCAAAATTCAAAATGTCTAAGTTCAAAGTGTCACCGCAAAAGACATTTTAATTACATTTGAACGTAAATTAATTAAATACACCACTAATATTAAGTATAAAAAATTAAATTATAATTTTTTTCAATATAAATCGGTTTAAACAACAATTATTTAAGTTTATTTTCAAGGCTTACAGATTATAATAACCTAACCTCTTAAATCTTTTGCTTCCTTTTTTCTATTTCGCCGTTTGTATTATTTACCTCGACGCTCAAAACGCTCTATAATCCATTCCACTTGAGTTTACGGCAGTAACGCTCACAAGCAAGTGGAACGGGAATAACTGCGGTCGTGAGCGTGATCGTTGTGGGCGCTTAGTGGAACGCACCCCGGGTGAACCGACCTCGTCACATAAAACGCACCGACCTCGTGCACGACGGCGTGCATGACGGCGTGCGGGTCCCGCCTGGCGAGCGCGGCGAGCGCCCGGGCCGCCATGTGCCTGAGCGCCGTGTAGAGGGCGCGGCAGAGCGAGGCCAGCGCCCGCAGGGGCCCGGCGCCCGCCAGCCGCGGCCACAGCGCCCGCCCCAGGTGCGCGCCCACCGCCTCCACCACCTGCAGCCGCGACACCAGCTCCTCGGCCGCCGCCGGCGCCTGCGCCACCAGCTCTGCAACAGGCGAAACAATTAACTATCACCCTATACACCTGCAACTGCTGTGAACGCCTCAACAAGGCCTCCGGTGTACAGTCTGCGAGAAGTGAAAGAGAAAGGCCTCCTCTGTACGGAATCTGTGAGAAGCGAACGAGTATAGAGTATCGGCCTATACACGTCAAACTGATGTGAACGCCTCAAAAAGTCATGTCCTCTATACGCAATCTGTGGGAAGCGAAAGAGTAAAAGTAGTATCGACCTGTACATGTCCCACTGCTGGGAAAATACCGCTTCTGTACGGAGAGTTTTAGTGCCTGGTACACCACACGACCCCGTTTGAGTAGGGTTAATAGGACACCTTAATGAAAGTACACTAGTGAACCAAGGCTGAATTTTATACCATATTTCTTTTTTTTTTTTTTTTTCCCTACAATGGCTCCACTGATACGTCAGTGATTTTGCCAACAACTTGGTATTTGGAGATGGATTAGGCTAAGGACATGACAATAATAACCTACTGTATTAAACCACTTTCAGTTGCATACCTGTAAAGAGAGGAACAAAACACCTTATTAGTAATTAGTAATATGGTCATTAGTCATGGGACATCAGCCATACATAAATAAAGAGAAAGAAAAAGGAACAAAAAAAAAGGAACAGGAACAAAAAAAGGCGAAAAACAAAAATCTTATAAACCAGCTTAAAGCCGTATATTGTTAATTTCTATGAATCTAACTAGAGTTTTAATGAATGGGGCATAGACAAGAGTTAACAAACAACTAACATTCACAGGACGTACAATAGTGGGTGGGAGTAGATCATATAGAGGGACTGATAACATAGGACAACTAAAGAATAAATGATCAAGAGTACCCTCATCTAACCCGCATTCACACAAAGACGTATTTCGAATATGCAGTTTAGCCAGAAACACCGGTGAACATACATGGCCTAGTCTGAGCCTGATGATAATAGATGTAGTCTTTTTGTGATAGCATCTATATCTAAAGAACCAAGGTTTGGTAGGTATAAAATGTTGAATTAGACTGTAATATTTACCTTTCACGTCCAATCGCCCGCCACATGTCACCCCAAACCCTTATCATATTATGTTTGGCAGAGAGACGCAGATCACGCACAAAACATTTATTATACTTAGGGATTCCAAGCTGAATTGCTTCTTTGGCACAGCAATCTGCTTTTTCATTTCCAAGAATGCCGCAGTGACTTGGAATCCATGCTAAAACTACTTGTAGGCCAGCACAGTAGCATTTATATAATGCTTGCTTAATTTTTAGTGTTAAGAAAAAGTTATCTTTAGAGTGAAATGGGAGCTTCAAGATATCTTGTAAGCAACTATATGAATCAGAGAAAATTATAGATCTATTTAGTTGATGGGATTCAATATAAGATACAGCTTCTAAAATAGCTATTGCCTCTCCACTAAAAACAGAACATTGAGGAGGGCATTAAAGTTCAATATAATTTTGTACCTAGGTAACCAGACAGCAGCACCCACATCTACACCATCATTCAACTTTGAGGCATCCGTGTAAAATGTCATCCAGCCATTAAACTCAGTTTCAAGAATTCTATTAAATTGGATATGGACATTGGGTGAGTTCTTATCTATACCCATCGATAGAATAACCCTAGGCCTATAAACTAGCGCCTCATAATCTACCATAAAAATTGGGTATTTTACAATTTTGAAAACTGGACTGACTTAATAAGCAGAGGCAAGTCCTTATGTTTCCAGTAAACAGAAGTAGTTGCCAACTGGGACAAGGAATGTAAGATTTTTAAAAGGGGATGATGGCTGTATTGAACTATATTGCATAAATATCTATCAGCAAGATATTGTCTACGTATATGAAGGGGAGGTTCTAGACATTCAACTTGTAACGCCAAATTCGGAGAGGATTTCATGGCACCAGTGATGACGCGCAGACATTTATATTGAATTTTCTGAAGTTTGTTTAGTGCATTCTTATTGCATGGTTCTAACAAAAAAGAACCATAATCGAAATGTGATCTGACAATGGCATTATATAATAATTTTTGATTATAAGGATGTGATCCGCAATGGACACCTGATAAAGATCTCAAAATATTTACACCTTTTTCACACTTATTACTAACATAGTTGAGATGATGTACGCCAGACAATTTATAATCTAATATAACGCCTAAACATTTTACTTGGTCTTGTACAGCTACAGGATGTTAAATGATGAACAAATTAATGCTTGGAACATGGCGCTTTCTCGTGAATACCACCGCATTGCATTTAGAAACTGATAAAGAAAAACCTTGATTGTCAAGCCAATCACTCAAATATGCTAATGCAGAGTTAATTTTAATACCATATTTCTATTCAAACATTATCATTTACAATGTACCCACATGCAAAGTACAAAATCAAGATACCTACAGACCCCACATATCTTCGAGGTAATTATGTTTTATTTCGAAATTATGCAGGTTCACCACTGAGCAAGTGATAGATCGGAACTTAAAATTGAAAATTTCATCAACCTAATTTATGTGTAGAGAATATGAAGACCATAAAGATGGCGTCAAATAACCAATCCATCTATCTGGATACATATCTTCGAGGTATTTTAATAATACTTCGATACAAAACATACAAAAATAAGCTGGTTAAACTTTACTAGGTATGTTTTCCTTCACCATTGGTCATGTGATAAGTCAACACTTTAAACAGAGCTGTCACGGCTCTGAGGGCAGTTGTAAATTGTAAATTCACTAGCTCAGCAAACCGATGGTAGAACCACACAACATGAGAAAAGCAACTTTTAACAAAAGAAAAGCGTATCCAATCTCGCATTCGAGCCGTTATATTGAAACGGAAAACGGAAACCGACAAATCGTTCCGTTCCTTTATGTTCGCATAAAGAAGGACATAGTGTCAATAACGAAAGGACGATATTGTGTCGAGCGTCTGTTAGTCAGAAGTTGGAAAGATCTATTAATTCAATTAACCCCTCCATCGATAGTGCACGTGGGAATCTAGTTCGTGCGTTTCGAACGTAGCTTACCGCTATCCGTCATGACCTTCTCGAAAGGCTCCGTGATGAATTCCCATAGCTTCGGTAGTTTCTCGGGCAATTCGTCGTCGAAGTGTTTCGTCAGGCTCGTTAGCGCCAGAGTGGCGCCCCGCCTCTGGATCCTTAAAAGTTTGCGGCCCTGTAACGAAAGTGAGTTGTAATGAAATTTGATATCTAACATGTATAAATGTTTGCATTAATATCGTTTAAAACATTCATTACAAGTAAATGTTATATAGATACGGCGAAATTAGGTCTGTGCATTCCTTCCATTCGTGACTACACGTTGATCATTCACCAGCGATCTGATAGATAAGGCGTAAAGTACACTGTGTGCGTGAACACAGAACACCAGTGCATGTGGGTGTGCATTGTACGTGTGCCTGATATACGCATCGTGCCTGCGTGTACGCATCGAACAAGTGTCGTTAGTGTGCGTGAGCACAATACAAGTGCATGCGAGTGTGCATTGTACATGTGCGCACTGTACGCATCGCACGCGGTTGTGAGCGCATCGGACATGTGTTGTTAGTGTGCGTGAGCATGATAAAGTGCATACGAGTGTGTGTGGAACGTATGCATAGTGCGCTCGTGCGCGTGTCATCACCTCGTCCTCGTGGGGGAAGAGCGCGTCGAGGGGCAGGTCGGGCGCGGCGGCGGCGGCGGCGGGGGGCCGTCCGCGTCGCGGCGCCGTCCGCTCCGCAGAGCGCTCCTGCTCGCGCAGCGTCAGAATCCCCTTGTATATGTCCACTGGAATGAGCATAAACTTTCGAGTTATTCACAATATTCAACCATCTTTAACGAGTGCCTGTCATGAGTTTCTCCATGCCTTTTCACAGCCCAATGAGTATCTGATATTGTAATATAAAAAATAAGACGAATAGGTTTACTACACAATAGTTATTAATTAATGTAACATATTTTTACTTCTATATTAATTTAGTAAAAACATTATATACAAAAATAAATAAGCGCAAAATTAAAAAGAATCCATCTATTTATATTTATAAGAAAAGGTATAATTATACTGACACATTATATACGAGGACTGTTTCACTTTCTTGCTCTCCGAGCCACTGTCTCCACTGGCAGAATCGCCATCCTCTATCCCTTCTAGGGATACACGGGGCGTATACTCTGGGTCGCATCTAAACGGGGAAAATATTATGAAAGTATAGTTTATAGTCATATTTTTAAGGTGCACTATTAGAAATATTTGAAACATAGGCTTTACTTATATTTTTAGAGGCCTAAACCAGACTGAGGTGACTTCTACCCATTAAATGACTGAAAAAAATTAATAATTTTATGTATCGCAGGTAGTAGACTACAGTAACCATCGTTTATTTATGAATACACAATCGATCGATTGAAATTTCAATTTGTTTTTAAGGTGTTATTTTATTATCGGATTAGAGTCCCCGCCCCATCGGGCTAACTATTTCGACACGTTAATGACGATTAATTTAACTTAGAGAAATACTTACCGGGACGGACCTGCCCGTGCAATAGCCAATTGTTGCGTGCCCTGCCTTAGACTATCCAAGGCCTACACGTTTGCTGCAGCGTCAACTACTTCCCTGCACCTCTCGGAAGACATAAGGCAGCCCTTACCTGAGGAAGGCCTTCAGGTTGACCAGCACCTTGTTGTTGGGGCAGGGGTCCCTGGGCACCAGCTGCGCGAGCAGCGCGGCCAGCGTGTCGGCCGAGTGCGCCTGCAGCTCCCTGGAGGGCTCCTTCTTCACGCTCTCCATCAGCGGCCGCACCACCGGGTTCAGGCGCTCGGGCAGGCAGTGCAGGTTGGCGCACGCGCCGGCCAGGCCCGCCTGCACTCTGGACCGAATCGACAATTCATCATTTCACAAACAACACCCTAACTAAATTAAAAAGCACTAGAATTGTATAGAAAACGCGTTTGCGTACGATTGTGCGCGCGAAAAAAGTTATGCTTGTTTAGCGTAACGAAAGGGAAATATTTACAAATTATATCCCTTGTGCTGCTTGTGAAGGAAAGACATTAAGTGCAATTGATGGTTGATTGGTTTTATTAAATAAATAAAAAATTGGAATTATAGATAAATCTCAAAAGCTTGTTATTGGCTGCAACAGAAATTAGTATAGCTTTTAAGTGTCGCGCATCGTAAAAAATCACATCATTTTTCCCAAACGCGTCAAAATTATAACTTTAAAAAATTAACGATCTTACCCAACAAATAGTGTCCTATCTCATGAGCTCGATGGAGCTTTAACAGTCCACTGGCTGTTAACGACAATATCGTTCTTTATCATACATTATTTACTTGATCAAATTAGCTATCTGAATAAAGTATTAAAATACATTAAAAACGCCATGTGTTTTTTTTTCAAATACCCAATATTTGAAAGATCAATATTAACTTCGGTCATGAGGTCGAAGCAAACGAATGTGGGACCGGGTTTCCATTCTTTATATGTATATAAAGAGAAACAATGAGAGACAGTGAGCCAATATAAAGATATATTGGCTCAGTCTAGGAGCATCGGGCAGGTACTGACGAGACGTTGAGGGTGCCGTGCTCCAGCGTGCACTGGCTGGCGGCCGCGAGCAGCCCCTTGCGCCGCTCCTCCAGCGTGGCCAGCACGCGCTTCGACTTGAGCGCCGCCACCATCGGCTGCGTCACGATCGTCATGTGCACCACCTGCGCGGTTCACGAACGTATCGAATTGACATGATAAAGGTTATTTGTTGTGTGGTGCAAAATAGAAACACAATGGCCGGAGCCCAAAATTCTTTGAATAGTAAACACAAATACTATCTTCAAAATTATGAGTTAACAAATATCTCTTTGCGATTATTATGTTTACATGAAGGTTGTAAAACAATTATATTTTTATTACTATCTTTTTGCTGGTTACAAATAGAAGTTGTGATGCGACAATGCAATGTACACTCATCTCATCACAGAGATCTGTAACAGTTATTTATAAATCATACATAAACCTATCTCGGGTAGGAATATAACAAATGTGTAAAATCTAAAATTAAAATTATTAAAACTTTCGTGAAACATTATTAACTTAATATTGATATAAATCTAAAATTTAATCTAAAATATTAATCTAAAATTAAGTTAAAAATGTTGGTACAAATTTATTAGAAATACTCTATTAATCTCTGTCTGAGATCAAAGCTTCTACCACAAAGTTGCTTGTTTTCACAAACAAGATCCTCTCCTGCTTGCATAGATTCAATACATTGGATATAGTAACTGAAACAAGAAGTATACCTGTTCTAGACGCAATATGTTATTGAACTCTTCACCATCAACTGGCAGCTTGTAATGTTTCATCATTGCTAGTAAATCACGAGCCTCTTGTAATATGCTGAAATTGAATAATCATTTATTTATAACCAATTTTATGCACATGTGAATTAAATATTATGCAAGTTGGATTAGTTTTAATGATTAAATAAACAGTTATATAAAAAGATTCACGGAAGTCATTCTTATATTTTGATTTTATGTGAGATAGTTTACAATATTTCTTTGAACATCACTAGTAATTTTATATAAAAAATAAAGAACTAGCTTTTCGCCTGCGGCTTCGCTTGCGTTGAAGCCCTTAAATAAATATCTTTCAACCCTTTACAACACTTTTTTCCAATTAAAAAAATAGCCTATGTCCTTTTTCAGGCTCTAGACTATCTGTGTAACAAATTTAATTTAAATTGACTCAGTAGTTTTGGAGTGAAAGCGAGACAGACAGACAGAGTTACTTTCGCACTTATAATATTAGTATGATTTGATGAAGTTGCTACCACGTCTAAATGGTCAGTGTTCCTTACCGGTTGCAGCTGAGGGCAACCTCGTCGTAATATAGCACCTGTCCGAGGGCGGTGTGCAGTGTGCTGGTCAGCAACGGCGGCGCCAGCTTCTCAATGGCGCTCCTTTGATCTGCATCACCCTCTGCGTTCTCCGCTTCCTATCAATATATCAACCCTCATAGAAATGTAAAGCAAAGTAAACTGGCAGCCTATAAATGTCCCATTGCTGGGAAACATCTTTGAAATACATTTTTTTAATTATTTCGAAAATATGCGAATTCCTCACGGCGTTTTCTTTCGCCGCTGAGCATTTAATGTCGGCACTTTAAATTAACAATTTCATTAGTGCCGGCACCGGGGATAGAGCTCAGGTTGCTCAAGTAAATTGAATTACAGGCGTGCACCTGGAGACTGAGCTATCACAGCCAAACCCTCATAATTAAATAAATACAAATGGAGCTGGAAAAAGTATTGGTATAAGGAAAGTCAGTGACATTCTATAGGGGCTAAGAGTAGGACTATACTTTGTCAATACTAGAATGCGAAACCATGACATCAAAAAGGTGACGCAACTGTAGCATAACTGAAGTTGAACATTACTAACTAACCAAAGGGTTAAGGTATAGGGCCTTACAATGTGCTTTGCTCTTTAATTCACAATCACATTGCTGTTACATTTTTAACAACAACTTTCCTGTTTTAATTAGCACTAATCCTTACTATATACCTCGATTATTTGCATTTTTCGTTACTTTAAACAGTTAATTACAAAAAAAAAACAGTTATTTACAAAAAAATAAACAGCTTGATAAATATGCTCAAACCAATACACTGTCAAAAACATTCCTATAAATTATATAAAATATTATACACCGAGTATTTGCTTGCATATGTAGGTCTGATTTATTCTTCTTTTGTAGTAGAAATCTCACCTCAGTGCCATTGGGCTTGCCATCAGCGCAGATATTCGGTGGGTACATGTTGTACTTGAGAGTGTAGCGCGCCCACGCGGAGACGACGAGGCTGGCCACCAGCCTCTGCAAAGCGCTGCCCGAACGCAGGTAAACGATCATCACCTAAAAATCAAAAACATAAAGAAAAAGTCTTACTAACATTTTTCGACATTGATTTTCCAATCCAATCCAATCAGCCTTTTGCAGTCCACTGCTGAACATAGGCCTCCCCAAGAGTACACCACAGAGTACGATCTTCCACTTTCCTCATCCAGCCACCTCCAGCGACCTTTCTCAGGTCATCGGTCACATTGATTTTATCAATATAAATTTAAAATTTACAGCAGTAAAAAATATTTACACATTCGTGTGGTTGTGAAAAATGAAAATAACAATAGATTCATGTTTCGAAAATTTTTCTCTCGTCAGTTTGCAATATATCTGTATTATTATCAATATACCTTCTTTTTCGAAATATTTTTTTTCGTTATTATTTAGGAATTATACAGGTTTCCTCACGAAGCTTTTCTTCACCTTTGAGCACGTGATAAAGCTTTCCCGTACAGTAAGGTAACAAAATACCAGCAAAGCAATAATATAAAAATCATGTTTCAGACGTGTGTACCAATTGTACCAGATTAACAGAGTGAGTCAAAAATACTTTACAGTCATCATGTTTGTCGGAAAAAAATAAGGATATATACCTTGACATAACAATCGATAGGACTTTCGTCTTCCGCTTTATAATCTATCCCGGGCGCTGGTTGCACCAGATAGCAGGATAACTGTCCTGTAAATGGAAATATCAGCATCTTATTTATTTGAAAGTTGAAGATTAGAACTGATTAAAATTTATGATTTGAACTTAAAGTGTAATAACAAACAGAAGCTTTAATATTTACTATTTTTATCAGATTATTGCGTAAAAATTGATACTAAGCATATGGTGGTTTTTTTTCTTCATATTTTATTCATTTAAGTGATATACTTTTAATCCTCGTTAATATATTTAGAAAAAGCATTAATTTACACATGCTATTGAACCCAATGAAAATTAAACTAACCAATTTTGACATCTAGACATATTTATAATAAGATTGCTAAGCTATTGGCTTCGGCGTTGGGGCTGTGGGTTTGATTTCCACCCACAGATAACTGCTCCGGATTTGGGTTATTGTTTCTGGGTCTAGGCGGCTGGTCGTAAAAACATAGCCAAAATCGCTTACAACATGATTCACATGTTGTGCCGACCCCACCTAATTGGGGTCACCATCAGGATGACGTACATATAATCTAAGGAGCATTTATAGGCAGTTTGGCGAGGTGAACGCCACCCACCCAGGACACGGATGCCAACTCAAAAGAAATCTTCCTGAATTTGGGAAGCATTAATTTACAATGGAGATAAATTAAAACTTATTTTGTTCGTAAGCCGTTGGAATTTAGCGACCTTAATGGGTTTTTGAAATGCTCCAGCAGTATATTATTGAACAGTTGGCAGCACCGACCCAGTATGTCGGCGGCGAGGCAGCGCGAGCGCGCGTCACGTTGCGGTCGCGCGTGGCGGCGGACTGCGACTCGCTGCCGCCCACGAACCACTTCTGGCCGGGCCGCAGGTCCACCGGCACCGCGCCCTCCGCCGCCGGCTGCGAGCTGGTCCGCGTGCGGCGCTCCTGGATAATTTTTAAACACATTACCCTCACCTCGGGTTAGTTACTGTATTGTAAGGACGTTTTACGTGGACAAATACACAACACAGATCCGTGTTTGTACATGTTTTTTTTTTTCTATTCGCGTGAGAAGGTGGCAAATAAGGTGGCGGTTCATCCGATGTTAAGTGATAACCGCCGCCCATTGACGTTTGTAACACCCATAGGGTAGCAGATGCGTTGCCACCTTTTAACAAAGTGGGCCGCGGTTACCTCACTGGACAGACGAAACGCGAAAGTTTAAATCTCCCACTTCACACCGTTTTTCTGGGGAGTTGTGGTAGGTATTACTCAGAATTACTACAGAGTATTCTTTTGTCGCTAACAAACCAGGGTATGACCATTACTCCACAAGGCGGTAAAGGTGTTTGTTACTTTGGAGAAATTGTTGAAAGCCCAGGCTTAATTAAATCATGCCTTAAAGAAATACCTTCATGAGTCTTACTGGATAATGGAGGTGGAAATCAGAAGAAATAAAGATGTCCGTTATTAATACAGTTGTTCTGTAATGGAACAAGAGAAATTCTATATTCTTTGTACCACACAAAATGGAAGTACTCAGTGACCTATGGGCCCTTGCGCGATATATTCTGCGGGACTCATATCTGCGCTGTGCCGACTTGTCCGGGCTCTCTTTAGCCAACTCCAGGACACGTGGTTGAAGTACTACTGTTGCGGTAAGTCGCCTACCCCAGCACAGTATCGTACAACAGTATTAACAAATTTTAAATAGCTTAATAGAGCCGTGATAGCTCAGTGTCCGGGCGCTCGCCTTTAATTCAATATACTCGAGCAACCTGAGTTCGATCCCCGGTGTCGGCACCAATGACGTTTTTAACTTTAAGTGCTGACTTATCACGTGTTCCGCGGTGAAGGAAAACATCGTGAGGAAACCTGCATATTTTCGAAATAATAACATATAAAAATATATTTCGAAGATATGTGAAGTCCGCCAATCCGCAGTGGGGCCGCGTGGTGGACTATGCCCTGATACTCTCTGTATAGAGGAGGCCTTTGCCCAGCAGTGGGACATGTATAGGCTGTTACTTCAAATAGCTTTTATTTTTTTTCTTCTTGATCAGTCTCAAGGTAAGAGGTTTTGTAATGAATAATTATGTCTATGTCTATGATGGTTAATTTGAGAATTGTTTATTCTCTATTGTATCTATGGCACCTTGTGTGGCGTGTAGAGCAGCAGAGATGGGTCGACGGGCAGCCTTGCGGGCTGCATGGCCAGACACATCCACGTGGCCAGCATGGGACAGGCAGCCACCAGGATCACGTCCAGCGCGGCGTGCCGCAGCAGGTTGCTCCACACCTGGTGGTTGCCACAAAACAATAACGCTGTTAGGGAATTCAAATATAAAACTAAGCCAAGTTACATTTTTCTTATTACAACTAAGATAAGATTTTTTTAAACTGCTTAACGCACGACACACTGACTCGTCAACGCCATGACGACCAGGAAATATTTAATAATAAATTTATTGTTTTTTACAAAATCCGCACCTCAAAGTAACAAGGAAATAAAAAATAAATTAGAAATTACTTAATGCCAATAACAGAAATCAACTATAAACATATTGAATCTATTTAAAATATTGATCTATATAAGCATAAGACCATTGTCAAATTATCATATAATTACAGAATATCTATTAGAATTTTTTTACATGATTTCCGTCATTATAATTACACAAAATCACCTGTAAAGCGACCTCCTGTATCTCGTGCACGTGCTCGAACAGCACCCGCTGGTAGATGTGCCTCATCGCCTCCTGCAGCAGTTCCGGGGTCCACGTGAGGAGCTGCACGATCTCTAAACTGGTGTCGCCGTTCACTTCTGTATCCGTTTCGTCCATCCTCCCGGAGTCCGGGTTCCGACCGTTGCCGTTGGTCTCGGCCCCGCCTCCAGCACCGTCGGCGGTGGTGACCAGCGGGCGGGTGAGCGTGCGCAGCGTCTGCAGTGTCGCCTTGCGCACGGAGCTGGTCGAGTGGTCGAGGTACGGCCAGAGGCGCGGCAGGACGTCCGCCAGGTCGATGGGGCTGCGGAATGTGAAGTTTTAGTTGAAACTCGAGGCTGTAACACTCACCATCAGCCTACGCGGCAAGCTCGAAACTTAAAAATATCACGGCAATAAAAATGCAGTAGTATGAGGTTGCTGCGGGACTATTACAGAGAAAATGTTAAAATGTTCTTTTTATGAGAAGCTGGCGAGCAGCTGACACTTATGCCCGGATGCTATATTCAACGAACGGCCGTTAGTTACATAGCTTCGTAACTTTCTATAAACTTTTATGAAAATTACGAAGCTATGTAACTAACGGCCGTTCGTTGAATATAGGAACCGGGCACTATATAATGACCACCGCCCATGGACATAAACATCACCCGTAGAGTTGTAAATACTTTGCCGCCTATTAATAAAATGGGGCACAAGTTTATAGCGGGAACTAACTTGGTCCACGTTTCGCGTGGTTCGAAGTTGCATACAGCGACGACGAGAAAAACTCACTGGAGGTGCTTCGCCGCCTGCGGGAGGGCGCAGAGCGCGGCCAGGAGCGCCATGTACGCGTTGGCGGGGGAGGCCAGGTCGTCCTGGTCGCGCAGCAGCTGCCACAGGCGAGCGGCCACGGCTGGCAGCGCGTGCGGCCTGGCGGCGGCGAGCGCGCCCGCCGCCGGCGCCAGCGCGCCCGCTGCCACGCCTGCCACGTCCTCAGCCACGTCGCCCAGCGCCGACACCAGGAGCTCGAGCGCACCCGCCGCGCATGCCACCTCCTGCAACCGCGCTTTGGTTAGGCTGTTCTCGCGGACCGATCCTTTTTATTGTGAAACGACATTATTCTAGGGATTTTACTTGCTCGTTTCGAACGCTTTCCAACGTTCATGGTCACGGGTCAGACTGAGTTGTTTTACGACTCAATGTCGTAATTCACTCGAGCTACCGTCAATTATTTTATTATTTATTTTTATTCCGATCTACACATAATGAGTTTATGGTGTGTTGAGATCTAGCAGTTGGTACTCGTACGATAACAGTTTCCCTAATAGTCGCGGACATGCACTTTTTTCTTCTTTTGGGAATAATTTCCCTAGAGCCCCCCTGTCGGCACGCACCTGCCTGGCGGCCAGCAGGTACTTGAAGGCGAGCAGGGCGCCGTGGCGAGCCTCCCACTGCGGCTGGCGCGCCAGCGCGGCCAGCGCGGCCGCCACCAGCCGCACCCGGCCCGCGCGCAGCTGCGCCAGCGCCACGCCCAGCGTCTGCGCGCACGTCTCGCGCACCGGCGCCACCACCTGCCGCCCGCGATTCACATGTTCACAGACTATCGATACATCGATATCTTTCATTCGATATATCGATATATCGGATCAATATGTTCAATATCGAAAATCGGATATAAAACGATATTTTTTCAAATTCGAATCCGACACATGAGTATTTCTCCGGAAATCGTATTTAATGGACATCTACGGCTTCTGGACCATTACAGGTAGAAAAAAATATTAGGAAGATTGCTATTTAGATCTTTTAGGTCATAGAATGGAAATTTTATCGATAGTTATATCAATATTTTCTCCACGATATATCGAGGTCGATATTGATATTTTAATAATTATCTTCCTCTTCACTGTCCACATATCTACTGTGCGATACAGAGGATCGAAATTACACAATTGTACATAAGCTATTGTAAAATCTAATAGATGGCATCATAAATACGTGCTTAATATTTAATTTATAGTTATTAGAAATAACAATAGGTGGTATTAGTTAAAATAACGGTATTGTATGATACCATTTTGGACTTACAGCAGTGTTGTGTTATATTACAAAAGAGTTCGGTTACCACAAAGACGTCTGACCAGTTTTAAAGCTGGCTCGTTTGACAATGGTTATTATTAACTCTCCGGATAAAAACACCTACTATCTATTTTTCATCATAACATATGTTCACTGGATGAAGGAAGAGAATGCCATTAGGCATTAAATCTGCCCACTTAAGAGCCCTTAACACAATAATCGTATTACGTAACGTGGTTTGCTTGAATGCGCGACTAATGCGGCAAGAATTTTTTTGATTTAAAATGATATTCTTTTTGCTTTTATAGCCTTTTAAAATGATATTTTACGCAGAGACATATTTTTTTACAGTTTATATATAAGTTATTTCATTGTTAGCGCACCTGATCCGAAATGAAGTCTCCGAAACGATCCAAGGCTAATACGCAGAGGAGCCTTAGTGCCATGTCTTCCAGCCATTCCTGATGTGCGTCCTCCATCTGAGAATGATTATGTAAATGAATTATGAAATAATATTTTTTATGTGTGTTCGCGGATAACTCCGTCGTTTGTTAACCGATTTTGATGATTCTTTTTTTGTTGGAGAGGAGATATCCCAAGATTCCCAAGGGTGGCATCCCAGAGAAATCGAGGGCAATTCTCAAATGCTATAGGTATTAACAATGTTTTTTAGTTTCCGGTTTTGTTTTTGTTAAAAATTTTGTTGTAAATATAGCTGTACTATTACTTTTTTTTGTTTTTTGTTGTATTTAATAGTACCCAGTCAGGGAAATAAAACAAAATAAGATTTTTTTTTATCTAACAACAATTTGTAGTATATAACGAATTATCTCCCAAGCTACGAAAACATTTGAAATAGCATAAACGTGTGCCTCCGCGCTATCAATGAGCGCCGAGATGTATCTATGTGTGCTTGCCTAGTTCTTCCACGTGCGCGTGCGTGCTCAAGTGCGTACGTGCGTGCGAGCTTTTTTTATGCGAGAAGGTGCCAAGCGAGCTAGCGGTTCACCTGCTGTTAAGTGATAACCGCTACCCATGGACATTTGCAACACCCTTTTTTATTGCAAATGCGTTGCCACCTTTTAATGAAGTGTGCTCCGCTCCGGCTGCCTCACTCACCAGACGAAACGTAGAAGTATGACTACCACTTCACGCCCGTCCTCTGTGAGGTCGGGGCGCTTACCCGGACGGGCCTGCCCATTCGTGCAACAGAGAAGACTGTTGCGTGGCCCTACCGCAGGGTCTGTGAAGGAAGAAGTATCAGGTAGGTACTGACGACTACTGGTTTGATACTTTAATCTTTCTCAAAAACAGTTGACAGCCCTACCACAGTAAACAGTGTACCTGCGTGAGTACGTGCGTGAGTGCGTGCGTGAGAGTGTGCGTGCGTGCGTGAGTGAGTGCGTGCGCACCTGGTCTTCGGCGAGGTCTGAGTGGCAGCCGGCGCTTTCGGAGACGCGCGCCCTCAGCAGCTCGCGCAGAGCGCTGGCTGCGCCGTGGCGCGCCTCCCACGCGCCGTGGAACAGCTGCGCCTGCAGCGTGGCGCACCAGCCCTCGAGGGGCCAGCGCGCCGCCGGGCTCCACACGCCCAGCCCGTCGGGGACCGCCGCCTCGCTGTCCACTGTTCCGTCATCGATAAAGTTACTGCTAACACGTCATATCCCCCACCGCTGAGCCGCATGTAGAGGCATAGTCCGCCACGCGACCACGGCGTATTGGTAAACTTAACCTTATTTGCTTTCCAATAAATAGTTTAATCGGCTGCCGACACAGAGCTTTTTAAACTCAGGTTGTTCAAGTGTACCAAATTAGTAGTGATTTAACAAGATTTTTTGTTTTCTGCTACACCAATGTTTGCCATTTAAAAAAATCTGAGTTCTCCAATTTGAACACTCCAAATATTTTAATACAAAGCAGATACCTCAGAACAATTAGGAGCCCGGGACGGCGATAATCACTTAGTATCCATAGAGCCGCCTGATCGCTTGGCACCACACGTAAAAATACCTTCCACACCAAGTGGTATACGGGCACTTACCCGGGTACTCGTCAATGGGCTCGAGCTTGATCCTCTTGCGCTCGGGCTCGAACGAGAGGGGCGAGGGGGGCGCGGGGGCCGGGGTGACACAGGTCGGGGAGGGGATCGCCATCCCCGCGGGGGCGGGGGCGGAGGCGCCCCCCTCATCGCAGTCACGCGACTTCTGCTTGCCGAGCGCTGCTCGCGCCCGCCTCTTCGCCACGTTCATCTCCCGCGAGCTCAGCGGCTTCGAGGGCACCGGCACCAGCTCCAGCACGTGCCTCTGCCGACGGGATGCTCGATTACTAAAGCGAATTTTAATTGATCGCCCACGACGCTAATTTTGGAGCTCTTGGTGGTCGAATACACTTGATATAACTTCCCCGACTTATACTTGACCCAATATTGAATTTGAATTGAGCGATTTTGGTGTTTATGTATTTCGAAACACCGCAGAAGCATTCGGACAACAATTAAGTTTATATACTGGTATCGATCCTTCATAAATATAGTCTTTTTTTCCGAGGGCCTTATCTTCGAAAAAAAAAATCGATTCCGATAGCTATATTCACATTCAATGACGCTTATTATCACAAGTCACCCACTGGACTAATCTGATTATTATTTGAAAATTTCACTAAAGTCGTCCTTGTCGTTTTGGTGTCCTTATGGAAACATAATATAACCACACACTTAATCTAAATATATTACACATCTATAGATTAGGTATCGGTCAAACGTTTCATCACAAAGACGGTCTTACCCGCGAAGTATCCTGTTTGATCTGAATCTTGGCCGGCACCAGGTCTTCATTAGAGTAGACCGACGTGAGGTCTACTCCCAGTTTAGACGCGACGTCCAGCCCCAAGCGAGCGTTTAACTGCTGCCTCTGTTTTGCCAACCGCTCCTTAATATCTGAGAATGAAATGCCTCAGATTTTTAGAAATTATTCAAAGAAATAAGAAAATACTGCAAGCGGTAGAGATCGAATTAGGAAACACGTTAATAAATCTCGTAAGCCTTTTAGCGTTGGTCCTGTACTCATCTTTAGCAAAGCTCATTCTAAAGTCGAGAGTATTACTTAGCATTCTATATTTGCATTCGCGCCAGTCGTAAAAGGACAAGGAAAGAATTTTTATTATGATATCATACGAGGAAAATTCAAAATATCATAGAAGCGAGCAATTGCTAAGCGAAATTATTCGTACAATAGGTACCACTATGTTAACCGAAATAACTTACAAATGGTTTGGACTTAGGTTCGGTTTTTGTATGGAATAAATGCGCAAACCGCACAAAAATATATCGGTATTTATCTCCCGAGAAAAAAAAATTCTTATTATGAACCTTGATAGGTAACTTGTATTAAAGAAATTACGCTTTCAGTCTAGAGATTACTTAAAGCTTTATCTAGTTCTGCATCCTAGAGATAGACTCTAAGCTAATGGAGTCATGAATATGGATGAGTTCACTGGTTATGTGAATGGGTAGCCGACTACGTGTCGTAAGAGTGCATGTGGTCGTGACCCCGACAACTGTAGATTATATTATTACGGAAGAGGTTAGAACCTTTTGAAAATTTTCACAATTTTAATATTCAGACCTTATCGGATTAATTTGTACCTTGATGAGTCAGTCGCAAGGTATTATTTATTTTATTTTCTTGAGTATAGAGTTTAGAATGACACTGTTAGAAAATAAACGATGATAGCGATGTTTTCTCGTTTTATACATTAAAAATATTGCCCTTTCAGTAGAAGGATAATATTATCGTGTGTTATAAAGACGTTTTACATACATAAATACCACGTGGACAATTTATATGTGTGTCACACAAATAGTTGTCCTGAGTGGGAATCGAACCCACGACCCACGGCGCCGAAACCAATTCCTTCCAACTGCGGCACGGAGTCGTCGAGATTTTATACAGACGTTCAAATAATTTTTATATGAGTTTTGTAAGTTCTTAATGCTGTTCTCCCAGTTATTAGTTGCCAGGTCTCTCTATCCCGTCAGGGTTAAGACTTAACACGACTCACCTCCGGCACTCAGGGCCTCCTCGTCGAGGTCATACTCGTGACCCTCGGAGCCCATGAGGTGAGCGCCGTGCCTCAGGACGCGCTCGATGTCGAAGCTCTCGCATCGGAGGCGCCCGCTATCTTCCTGCTCAAGTTTCTCCTCTGGAAAGAGAGAGATAGTAGATAATTGCTGGCTAGGGCTCCATTCACACGTGCACTGCTCACTCTAAATGAGGTTGCCGACAGAATTGACCTGTTTTCATGTCACAGAAATGATTTTATAATAGTATCCCATTACGTGATATGTTACTCTAAAAATTATTAGGATGATTTTTTTCTTTGTGTATTACATTCTTACTGGGTATAATTGGTTTTATGGAATTGTTAGCTTTTATTTTTTATATTTTGTTTCGACTATTTTATAATTTTTGACAACACTATAGCATTGGTTCAGCCTGTAATGATAGTGGTGTGCGTAAGTGTAATAAAATAAAAAAATAATGTTGTCAAGTCCGCCTATGTACGTGTTTTGTGTGTATAAAGTTGTAACACTTTTTTTTCGACGCCTCGTACCCTTAAGATTCGAGTGCCTTATATTGGCAATCCATAGTGGATCGTATAGCGATATCTATCGTGAACAATATAATTTAGTTGAATGGGATCCTTAGAAAATCTATATTTCATTTATCATAGATGGCGTTAGGTCACCTTGTTGTTTTGTCTTTGTTTATTTCCTTAGATTATTTAAGACAATAAAATATAAATATAAAATACTATCATTTTAATTATGTTGAACTGATATCAAGCAAATTTGTTTTTCCATAATTTTCGATTAGAAACATTGTCTTGTTTAGCATAGTCTGTTGTTTGCATCATCTGTCGTTCATGCGATAACGGCAGTCAGCTTCGTCTTGATCATTTCTTGTTGGAGCTCTGAGGCGGCCGCCGCCTGGCGGCAGCGCCTCTGCATAGTTCGAGAATGTAGGAAAGGAGTATGTGGCATCCTAGGCCACATCCTTTTACATCCTACTTGTATATGGCTTCTTGGCCTTTGTATTTTATATAAAAATCCCACATCGTTGGTAAGTTTCCTTTGTGCATATATTTTTGGGATCTGACTGTTTTCGGTCCATCATTCGTTTGTTAACAATTGGTATTTTGTTACAGGGTTTTTTTTTTTATTGGTTTCTCTTTCTTCTTTAATGCTACCTCGTATCACTCTGATCTGCTTCTCTCTGATGGCTTGATATCGAACCGCGTGTTCGCCTTATATGCAACTGCATATATATTAAGAATCTGAGGTCCTGCTGTCCACGTGTAACTTGAAGCCGCGGACTAGCTGAATGCCCCTCGGTGGCATGTGAGCATTGCTGAGCTGAGGTCTTCACCCTTATTTGAAAAGTGGGAAGGCAAGCCTAGTTATGTTTCCTTCTGGTATGTGTTTGCTCTAATCTAACTAGCCATTAAACTCATGATTATATTTATATACTGCTTTGTGACAGTGATTAATTTAATGTATACTTAACACTTAATGTAACTATTATTATGCCTGATTGGTGAGATCTCACTCCTTCTATATTTTTAACTTGATATAGTTTAGTTTTATATTCAAACCTTGTATCAATAAACTCTAAAACTGTTAAGGAATGTATCTTTTATTTCCACTAAGTAAATCCCTTAGAATAAGCATTATTCTGTCTTGCACGGGTCGGGCTGGTGCCTATTTAAAATAAATTCTCTCCGTCCCCGTGACTGGGTCACCGAGCCTCACCCTGTGGTCTCGATCGGTCCGATTGAGTCAGCCGGAGCGAACCCCTACACCGATCTCCTACTGGTGGAGTTAGGTGTGGATGTTTCAAAGTATAAATAAATAAATAAACAGTTTAGAGAAACAAATTTCCAAGCCGTTTAAGGACGCGGCGTCTATACTGTAGTTGGGCACAAATGGGCAGGACCGTTCGGGTAAGTACCACGACCTAACAGAAGAACCGCGTGAAGTGGGAGGGTTATTCTTTTGCGATATGTCTGGTGAGTAGCCGGGGTCCATTTTATTAAAAGGTGGCAACGCATCTGCAATCCTACGGGTGTTGCAAATGTCCACTGGCGGCGGTTATCGCTTAACCACCAGCTTTATTGCCATCTTCTCAAAAAAAATAGTACTAAGAATACGTACGTACGTGGTAGGGCCACGCAGCAGCCTCGGCTGTTGCACGAATGGGCAGGCTCGGCCGGGTAAGCGACCACGACCTCACAGAAGACTGGCGTAAAGTGGAAGTATAATACTTTCGCGTTTCGTCTGGAAGCGAGGTGGCCGGAGTCCAA
This sequence comes from Iphiclides podalirius, assembly GCA_933534255.1. NCBI lineage: Eukaryota > Metazoa > Arthropoda > Insecta > Lepidoptera > Papilionidae > Iphiclides > Iphiclides podalirius. Next base: position 2,524,949 of record OW152822.1, on the reverse strand, counting down.
TTTTCAAAAGGTTGTCGAAGAATCTGGAAGCCTCGGGTGTAGTAGATGTCCATGGGCGGCGGTGTTCACTTAACATCAGGCGAACCGTCTGCTCGCTTGGCACATAAAAAAGCAAAAATAGCAAGCCACAATGTACATTATAGGGCACGTAACAGTATCATTTACTCTGAAAGATTTCGCATTAGTCTGAGTGCCCCCGCGCTTGCACGGAGTGGCCGGCGGTAGTAAGTATTGCAAACGGTACAGTAACTCGGTATATGACTGTGTTTTGTTTTTTGTAAATCTTTCAATGGTTTACTGCAAGGATTGTAAAATGAACACAGGGGGACAGTTTTATTTACACATATTTAGGTTTCATCGCAAGCGCAGAGACAGTAAAAATTTAATTACAACAATTACGTGATAAAAGATTGACTGTTTTACGCGCATACGACGCGTTGACAAATAATATAATTTGACTGGTTTTAATGCGTTTTGTATCTTTTTTAAATTCGTCGGTGGTCTCAAACGCTGTATAATGCCCCCATAGTCACAAGACAGAGTTGTATTTCTTTGATTTTTTTTTCAATCAGTAAGAGAAATAAGAAAGGTTATGACATCCAATCTTAGTTCAGTAAACTTTCCTATAGATTGGAAGCAAAAAAAAAAGTCATACTAATAAGTTATAATTAATTACATTGAATACAAGTCATTAATTACACATTCATTTGACAAATACCGTATTTATAAATTGATATTTTTACAATATAACTTAACCGGTTTATCGAGCTTTTATCATGTTAAAATATGTAGAAAAAGTACGAAAAGATTGTCGTCGCTGAATCGAACCCACGTCTTCGGCATTCGTGGCCTACATGTTTACATGGGAATTTTTAGGGTTCCGTACCCAAAGGGTAACACGGGACCCTATTACTAAGACTCCGTTATATGTCTGTCCGTCTGTCACCAGGCTATGTCACGGTTCATCACGGTTCATCAGGTTATCTCATGAACCGTGACAGTTAAAATTTTCACAGATGACGTATTTCTGTTGCCGCTATAACAAAAAACTACTATAAGAAACAGAATCCTTACTAACATTATAAAGGCGAAAGTTGGTATGTATGGATGGATGTTTGTTACTTTCACGCAAATGCTAGTAAATGGATTTTAATGAAACTTTTTTTTTTTATGCGAAAAGTTGTCAAATGAGCAGCCGGTTCACCTGATGTTAAGTGAATGCTGCCGCCCATGGACATCTGCCACACCCGAGGGTTACAGATGCGTTGACAACCTTTTGAAAATTGGGCTCCGGCTACCTCACTCACCAGACGAAACGCGAAAGTATTTGTCATACTTCCACTTTACGCTGGTCTTCTGTGAGGTCGTGGTACTTAACCGGACGGGCCTGCGCATTCGTGCAACAGCCGAGGCTGCTGAGTGGCCCTACCACCGTTAAACTTTACAATAATATAGCTTATACATTAGAATAAAACATAGGCTATAATATATGTACATATTTTTAAATCTGTCTTTCAGTCAATGTTACCCCTTCCGCCTATACTACGCAGACGTAGTTGCGGGCAACAGCTAGTAAAAAATATATTTAAGTGGGGCTCCCATACAACACACATACGGAACCCTTCGTTCGCGTGGCCGCCTCTCACTTGGCCGGTTTTTTTTGCAAGTCGAGACGAGACTCGTTGCTCGATACCTTTGGCCTCGACTTACATTTCATTATTTCAATTGCTAATTCACGAACTGAAGACGCGACATGCGACATAAGGAAAACATTTTCATACAGTTTTTATTATATACCGGCGTATTTTCGAAATAATAACAAAACAAAAATATTTCGAAAAATATGTGGTCTGAGTTGGTTTTCATTGGGGGAAATCTGCCTTAGTCACCACGCTTGGCCGGCGACACATGTTAGAGTGGACACCACGGCTAGGGAAGCGTAGTGTGGGTCGCCCTGCAGCAAGATGGACTTAAGGCGGCGGGCAGCGGATGGTCGCGGGCAGCCCAGGACCGAGATAGTTGGCGCACTTTGGGGGAGGCTTACGGTCAGCAGTGGACGGCAATAGGCTGATATTGAATGTAAATCCAATCCGCAGTGGAGTCGCGTGGTGGACGCGTGGTATGACCTGATAGCCTCTTTACAGAGGAGGCCTTAGCCCATTTATAGGCTGTTCCTTTATACAAGAAATCATTATGGTGAAATAAAACTGTTTTGGTGTTTTTACTACGCAAGTGGCTAACACTCCACAGCGGTTATTTATTTATTGTCACGGGATGTATGGCCGAGACTCGAAGAATCCGAAGCGTAGCTTCATTTAATTATCTTTTTTAATTAATGTGCAATTTTATATTTTCTTTTTCTTAGAGAAGGAACCAAGCGAGCTGGCGGTTCACCTAATGTTAAGTGATAACCGTCATCCATGGACATTTGCAACACCCGTAGAGTTGCAGATGCGTTGCCGCCTTTTAATAAAGTCGCGCCCCGGTTACCTCACTCAACAGACGATACGCATAAGTGTGCTTCCAACTCATGCCGGTCTTCTGTGAGGTCGTGTTATTTACCCCGACGGACCTGCCCATCACTACAAGATCGAAGACTGTCTCGTGGCCCTACCACGGTTAAATGATTTGTAGAAACAGCAAATTCGGCACGAATAAATGACACGCTCCGAATCAAACATTGAAATTCAACGAGCATTAAGCGACGGGGGCGGAAGTGGATTGATACTGACACACGCAGGCGTACGTAGAGCGCGTTTCCCGCGTCACGATGTCAATTAAAACGGCGCAGATATCCCCGTTTAAAACTAACCGTCCGCACAATCCTATCGGCCCGGGACATCCGTTCCCGCGAGGCCGGACGTTTTACACGTGTCACCGTGACAGATGTGGCAATCTTTTGTGCCTTTGACCTCTACAGAAGTGATGCGTCACATCTCCTCGAAGATTGCTTCTCTCAAATAGTTATGTGACCTAATATTGTTACTTCCATTATCATTATAAAACGAGCAATGAAAAAATGGCGCGTGACAAGTTATACTTCTTTGGCATCATTAAAATAATAATCGGTTTAGCGGGCAGCTTCAATGGTGGGAATTTCACTCTCATCATTTTTTTAAAACGCGCTTAAAAAGTATAACTTCAAAAATCATATTATATCGTACGGTGTCATAAGCGCGCTCTCGATTTTGAAGCTCGGAATATTGCGTTACAAATCTTTATGAACGACTAAATGAATGATTATTTGTAGATAATAGTACCATTATTGTACCATGTGGTAATTGAACTCACAACAGACGTGAAGCGGTGGTTGGAATGGTGAGCATATAAGCCACTGAACTATCAGTGTTATTTGTCCCAAAACATAATCCTTCTGTCAAGCAGAAAACGCAAAGACCTACACTGCTGAACCTCTGTACAACCTTTGCTCCTGAATTATCATAGCTTCTTTTTCTTATCATATCCAATTTTGGAACAAGTTTGACCTTTTACGTACAAGTAAACGTAATGAACCATAGTTAATAAAATAAATAAACAAAACTTTATCGACAGTAAGCCCGATTCAGTTCTGTCCTGTTATCAGCACCCTGCATAAGCAACCGATTATAATTATATCGCAAGTAATAACAATAAAATAGCGATTTGATCTAATACAACGTTTTTTTGTATACACAAGAATGCTACATAATGGTGAAATATAACTGTTCAACGGGTATTATCGTTTTTTTACTGCGCAAGTGTCTAACACTCCAAAAAGACACCTCTATATCGTCCGTAGTAAATTAGTGAGCACATAAAATTTAATTTAAGAATACCTGCAATGAATACTATATTTAAAGTAAGTTGAATGAATGAATTACCAGTATTGACCTCCCATATATATATACCCCCGAATAAAGCATTGAACTAACGTCATTTCGCACTAAGATCCATTGGAAAAATGGATCGTAAATATTAACAGCAAGGGCGTGTCACCTTATTGATCGCTTGGGGCACTCGGCTAATGAATGTGGGCGTGGCAAAAGCACTTATAGCGAAGAGCTCTATATTGTGTTCTAACCTAAATTCGCAAATGTCCCATTTCGTGTTATCATTGGACCGTTTCATCGCCTACACTCACGCCCGGTTTCTGAAACACTGATCATCGTAGAAGTTAACTAATCAACTGTCAAATAGCTTTTCAAATGTCAAACTCTTTGAATTGATCATTCTGATCATTAAGAAGATCATTCTGATCAATTCAGAGAATTTAACAATCCTTTTGGCAACTCAAATAACATTTGAAAAGCCATTTGACAGTTCATTAGATGACCCTTGAGTAGAGTTCATGTTTTGTTTATCTTTTTTTTTGTGACGGTGTCTTTTTTTTTAGTTGTGTGAAATAGTTATGGAAATTATGACAAGAAAATTATGCGTCACATGGCCATAGATAAACTTTATGAACTCTCGGCTCAAAAGTGTTGGAGAAAAGGTCAAGAAGGGATTACGAGGACGAGGCATGTATTAACTGTGATAGGGCCACGCAAGTGTTGCCTGTTGCACGAATGGGCAGGTCCGTCCGGGTAATTACCACGACCTCACAGAAAACCGGCGTAAAGTAGAAGCGTTACATTTGTGCGTTTCGTCTGGTGAGTGAGGTAGCAGGGGCCCACTTTATTTAAAGGTCACAACGCACTTGCAACCCTACGGGTCTTGCTAATTTCCATGGGCGGCGGTTATCACTTAACACCAGGTGAATCGCCTGCTCGTTTTCCACTTCTTCACGTACCTGGACATACTGTACCAAGTGACTAGATGGCGCCGCGAACGTAGCCTGCATATTTAAATCCTATAGTTATCGAAAGTATTTAATAGATATTTAACTTATATTTTATTAACGAAAACGTTTAATATATAACTCGAAAGTCGTTTAATCGAGCATCCGAGTCTTGAGATTATCAAAGCAGTTACAGATTAAGAGATATTATTTAATGAATACCTTTCTTGACAGCTGCTGGCGTGGGATGCCATTCTGGAACGTTTGAGAGTATCGCCTCAACGGCCTGTATCAAAGGGAAAAAAAAGGTCATCATTATAATTATTTTAGATTGTCCTCTGAACATAGATAGGCCTCTCCCACAGAGTGCCAATCCATATGCGGAGACTGTCATACTAGTCCAATAAACAATTTTAAATAAGTTCAACAAAATATCATTGAACATTCTACCCAATTTATAATACCATATTTAATATAGATACTTAAAGTAATAATACTGAACTATTTTTTTTATTAATTTGTAGACGTAGGTTCCGGTTCAGTATTATCACAATGGCGAGATGTTACGACTCTTTAGTTTATTTTGCAATAGTTTGAATATAGAATCTTTCCATTCAATAAATTCAGAGACAATTGAGTACATACATTATCAGAGAGAATGTAAACTGTCACAGACTTTCACTTGTAAGATATAATTGCGTATTAAGTTTGTATTGCGACAATATTGCTACAACCGTAAATAACAGTAGTTTTGTACAAGTTTCGAACCTGATATGTCCAATGTTGTTTCGTAGTGGATTAATACAACGATATAAACCAAAAAATCAATATGGTGGTGGGATTTTATTTGCATTTCAAATGCAAAGCGATGCAGGATTTGTCGTGCAACGTTTTTCGCATAGATACAGTTCCAAAAGCCCTTTTTATTTAACTAATTGGTGTTTACGCTATAGGAACTAAAAACCTAAAATAGATCTACACTATTCGGAGATAGTAAATTTCTCCGAATAGTGTAGAATTAACAGCCATTTTTAGGGTTCCGTGCCCAAAGGGTAAAACGGGGCCCTATTACTAAGACTCCGCTGTCAGTCTGTCCGTCTGTCACCTGGTGACCTGGTTATAGTTAGACAGTTGAAATTTTCACAGATGATGCATTTCTGTTGTCGCTATAACAACAAATACTAAAAAACAATTAAAAAAAAATATTTAAATGGGGCTCCAATACATCAGACATTATTTTTTCTTGCCGTTTTTACAGATAATGGACCGGAACCCATCGTACACGAGTCCGACTCGCACTTGGCCGGTTTTTGCTTATCCAGGGACATTTTAGGTATACTTTACTTTTTGGATTTTCTATATACCAAAGTAGAAGAACGAAATGTCTACTCATTCCCTTTCCCAGACTTTGCTGCCAAGATGTTTTTACTCCCTTTCGATTTCTGTCATAGCAAATGGGGCCGACAATCTGTTTCAACAATTTTAATATTGAATTGTAATAAAAATGTTAATTAGTCAAAATTAATTCGATCTTTCCGACCTGTTACTAATGTAACTGTTGAAAAGCAAAGTACCGTTACATATAGTAAAATATAGGCGTAATTACTGTTAAAAGTTAATGGCATCTTTGGCAATAGTAGGATTGTTTATCGTTGGCTTTTCTTGGCTCTCCTCTAAAGCAGGTTTCATATACGATCGTGTCCGTGCCGCCTTGCTAACGTAGGTGGCCGCATTCTAATTGCTTAATTAATATTGTAATTAAATAAACCTCAATCCATATACGTTGGACACTAACTTCCTTTAAGGTCTATTTAGGCACACTGTAAATTTGTAAACCTAGGCCACAGTCTTATTGCCCTGTATTTAACATAAATATAATACTTCAATTAAAATTTGTAGAAAAAAACGAAACAAAAAGTCTTTCCCCGCTGTGGGAACGGAACCCTAGTAACTAAGCTAAACGGCCGATTGCCACACCGACGAAATCTAATCTAATGTTTAATCTTAAGTGGAGAGATTAGCACTATAAAATTTTTAATTTATAACACTTCAATATTAAGTAAAACACAAGCCGATTGCGAATACTATGGTGTAAGCTCTCAGTCTCATTATCAAATCACGTATCGTATGTTAATGTTTCATTTAATAATGCCAGGATCATCATCATCATTTCAGCCCAGTAGTCGACTGCAGAACTACGTTCTACCCCACAGATTTCTACGAAGAGCAATCCTGAGCAAACTGCATCCATCGACTTCCTACGTACGTGCATCGACGGGGGCTCGCCCTAAACTGCGATGGCCAGTACCAGGCTGCCACTCGAGAACCTTTCTTCCCCATCTTTTATAACTTCTGGCAAGCTATGCGAGGATGCTCAAATAAAAAAATTATTCATATAATCACAGACCTATTGTGAATTCGCCACTTTAAGTATTACGGAAGTTATGAAAAAAAAAAATAGTCAACTTCGCATCGCAACATCAATTCAGTTATAGGGAAAATGTTCCTAAAAAATATAAATACAGGGAGATTTTTTGAGAAGTGCCCAAATTTACACAGGAGGTTCAGACTCGTGGTATAATCGTTTATTGAAATAAAAAATAAAGTATTTTTAAAAAAAAATGTCATTCTATTCCCTAAAAAACAGAACGTGTTGACAATGCGGTAGTCATTCATAAATACTTTTTGAGATAAGTTCAAATGAATGTAATTAATTACTTAAGAGTATGTCTAGAATTTAATAAAAAAAATAGATACACTTAAAAAAGCCAACCTGTATATGAGTACAAAAGAACATTGATTTGATAATGATGCCTTTATTCATCAATACATAGGACACAAGACAACCTCTGTTGTAGGACACTGAACTAAAAGTTATTATTTAAAAATAAAACAAAAAAAACAGAAGACATTTTGTGTAGTAGATTGTAGTTGTACTAAAGAAGAAAACGCAACTTGTATTTGTCACAATTGTATGTATCATTGTCGTTCTTCAATAATATAGCTTGACGATAATTGTTGATGAATAATAAATCATTTGCAAATACGCGAGAATACAGTTTAAAAAAAAAGGCGGCTGTGTAATCTCATTTTGTTTTAAACGTTATCGCTCCCAAAATGAAAACATACAGTGATATATGTTTTCATTTTGGCAGCGATATAGTACCTATATACATACTCGAAAATTCCGTTCTGTTCCGTTTGGCCTTTGGAACACACGTACAGGGGGTAAACAAGTTCCGTTTTCGGACAATAAACAGCATCTATATTGACTACCAGTGCGACATTGGTGACTGCTAAAAACGAGCCGCGCGTTCCTGGAGCTCACCTGCGCTGCGGCGATCCTGGTCTCCCAGGCAGGCGAGCGCAGGTACTTCATCAGCCTGCCCAGGAGCCGGTGCAACTCCTCTGGATGGGCCTTCTGCACCTCGCCCAGCTGCCGGGCGGCTGCACGCCGCGTCGCCGCCCCAGCTCCCGCCTCCAGCAACACGAACAGACGGTCCAGTCTGCGTAACACACAAACCGATTTCACGTTTCCTTTTTTTTTTTTTTACAAAAGGCAACAAATCCGAAAAACATAACATTTGCCCGGTTACAGTTGCCCGGAACTAATAAAACCAAGCCATCGAGGAATTAATATATTAAATTATTTTAATTTCATGTTTCAAAGGTGTATTTATATTTTATTAATGCTTACATGAGAAACATTCTCCTTTTACGAGGCCGTATTTCAGATGTAACATTTCAACCAAACAAAGGACCATGTTTTTTTCCTATTATACTACTAGCAGTTGGAACAATATTCCTCAATTATTCTACTCGGTCATTCTATTTCTAGAAGATTGGGTGCGACATTCATAACATCATCAAGGATAATGGACAGCGATATATTAAAGACTAACATTCCACGGTTTAGCCGTGGTCTAAGTTTAACATAAAATGACGAGATTAAATTGGCCGCGGAGAATTAAATTTAAACAAAAAAAAACTGGAAAGAATGTTTTCAATGGAACCTAATGTGGAAAACGTGTTACAATGTTTTTCTCGGCCATTGTCGGCTAATGGGCCCGCGTGTTTTAAACATTTGGACAATTGAACCCTTGAAGTTAAACGATAATATGAAATGAATGTTGGCATCCGCCTGCCTATTATATACCCTTATAGTGCCCGTGACTATCACCACGAGTACAGTCGAGTACAAAAATCAAATTATATCTTCGATATATTTCATCTAGGTATTTAGACTCTTAAATGTAATCCCTTTCGTGACCACGGAAAGTTTTCGAAACTGTGAGAATCCATTGCGAAATTGAACACAATCTATTTAATACCATACTATGAATTCTATATTATTTTTCTTTTTCTAGGAACAAATACGGCGGTGCATGTTAGTTTTGCGCGCACCGTACTGTTGAAATTTATTATACCGATCTCAGTCCACAGTTTATACGATTATGTTGTGGTTTGGATAAAATATTGTATTCATATCAGGTTTCTCTTTTTTTTGTCTCTCTATGCAGGCATGATCACTATGAAAGATACAAAACATTTTTTATCACGAATCAATAACACTGCCATTATGGCCCTATCTCATGAATATTTAATTATTACATTATTGCCATTGGATGATCGCCTACTGATACAACAAAAATGTATGCGATTTCGCTATATGAAATTATCCAAATGCGGATTTACTCTTTATGAAAAAAGCAACGCCGAGATGTTTATAAATATTATTGATGGTATTATAAATTAGAACGCTTACCTGGACGTCATGTTGCCGGGATTTGTTAGCGCCTTTCAGGTCGATTATTTCTCCTAAAACAATCCAATACAAAAAAACATCAAACATCGTAGAAGAAAAAACCAGATGAGATTTACAATTTCCACATTGTATAATAAAAATCCCAGAAGTCTCCGGTAAGTACCCGGACGGACCTGCCGATTCGTGCAACAATTAATGCATAGGACACATGGCCGTAGCACAGTTTTAATTGGAAATTATTATATTCGAGCAAGCGGGTCTCCGGATAGCAGTGGTCACGGCACCACATGGCTACTTGCAACATCGGAGAAGTCACAACTAAGTACACAGCCTTAGGTATGAGTAGGCTCTCTTTTTAAAGGTCCCAAAGTCATGTGTTATTTTGACCACATACATGTAATTATCTAACCAGGCGCTAGAATAATTGGCGCAAAATTTTATTGGACCCAGAGCTCTACGCATGTACGGTCTAGTACAGAAGTCGAATTATCGCTTGAAAGAACTAACAAATATCTAAAAACAAATTATGGTCAGAAAAATGAATAGGTCATCATCAACATCATCACTTCAGCCTGTTTGAATCTACTGCTGAATATAGGCCTCCCTCGCAAACACAACCGAAGAGGGACACATTTCCGAAACCGTTAATAACAACGTTGTTCGCAAATATACATAGTGCGAGTGAGACAAAACGATTTGCACCACGGCGCAAAAGAGAAAGAAATACTCTCCATGAGCTCCAGAATCCTTAATCACCACCTCCTTCTGGGTGAAGGTCGCTAGTTTTCGTGTTTAGGTAAAAGAATAACTTTCATAACGGTCTCGCTAAAAGATTCCATAGTATATCCTAGCATTTGATAACACCGTGAGCACATCTTTGAAAAGGATGAACGAAAAGATTTTTTTCCACAATATCACCCATTCCGCGAGAAGTTAGGGCCGAGTGATGGACTATGCCTCGATGCCCTCTGTACAGAGGAGGCTTTTGCCCAGCAGTGGGACTGTATATAGGCTGTTGCTTTACTTTTTTATGAATACTGGTAATCTAATCTTACCAACTGGACGACATTGCCAATCAACAAGACAAACGTGCACATTCCGAGGCATCGATTAGCTCCTAACTAACATTAAATTAGTTTGAACTTAAAGAATTTCTTCGCAGTTAATAGTTTATTGAGGTTTCTGAAGACGCACGGCGGTGCATTTAAGATTTTACCTTAATTTAGACGCCCAAAAAAAATTGGAACGATATTTTTTTTGTTTTTCTAGTTTTTACACGTGCCAACGCGATTCCTTATTAGTACAAATGAAATGTAGGTATTATCTAGATGTTTTAATTATTCCGTATTAATATAACGTTTTTCCTATTGCCTTTATCATGTAGGTATCTTAGGGCGTAAGAGAGACCATCCAACGGAATAATAATACTTTATCAGCGGGCTTCGCTTCGGGTTTTGTTCAATAATTTGTTATGTATACAAATTACGCTCAATTAAACAATATTTTCGAGCGGGAAATTTCGATCGGGGACGTTAATAGTGTTCATCTAGTAGTAGTCTTGAGAGAGTAACGAACCAAACCAAATTTAGTATAAATTGCAATGAAATGAGACTGTTACGGTGTTCCGCCATAAAACAATCTAATGTATAAAATTCTCGTGTCATGGTGTTTGTAATTGATTTTCGCGAAATTTTTGCATATCGACCAGGGTGGAGAATCGGACATCTATTTTTCATCCCCCTAAATGTTAAGGGTGGTCCACACCAAACATTTTTTAATTTATATGGCAAAACAACGTTTGCCGGGTCAGCTAGTTACTCGTACAAAAATCTTTAATAATCTAGGTACACACCTTCGCCTAGTTACAAATTAGCCGTGTTCTCAAGGGTCTGCTGGAAGAGAACTCTTTTTAGGGTTAAGCTCGCCTTTGTACATGTTTTTATTTTCATGTGTTCCTATTGTCTATATTATAATTATGTTAACAATAAAGTAATAAAAGTATTACTTTTCACTTAGTTTTAACGTCTAAGTTCCCCCACACCCGAAGGATATGCTTCTTTGTTTGATATGATAGAGACATACATCGACTTGCCTCGAATTTCAGCTATCATATCTGTACCCTATCAGGTGGTCGTCATGCTCTACCCAGTAATTGATAAAGAAGATTTATTTTAAATCTCATTACGATACGTAATATATTGTATATATATATAAATTAAAAAGTAATATTCAACAACTTAGACAAACAACGGAGCAAAGGCACCATCCTAGTTTGTAGTTTCGACCCGGGATGGGACAGTTAAGATATATAAAAAAAAAGATATGTAGAGCCCATACGATATCGGGGTATTACGCCACATTAAAAATCAAAATGTATTGGTGCCGCCGACAGCGCATTTTATACGCGTCAGCTCTATTTTAGGATGAATACGATGCTTTATCGCAACGTCTGTACAACGTGATACGGAAAATACTTATGGGATAGCAGCTGATCAGAATTATATTATTATGCACAAATAATTATTACTGATTTATGGCGATAGATGAAATAAACTATATTTGCATACTTATAATCTGTTACAATAGGGGTCAGGGTCTTAAAGAAGGTTCAGACATAACAACTTTGGTATAATGGAGCTATTATGCACATTTTTCTTTTTAATAAATCATAGCTATCCTTACTAATATTATAAAGGCGAAAGTTTGTATGTATGGATGGATGTTTGTTACTCTTTCACGCAAATACTACTGAATGGATTTTAATAAAACTTTACAACAATATAGCTTATACATCAGAATAAAACATAGGCTATAATTTATACACATATTATATGTATATCTGTCTTTCTGTCTGAATGTTACGCCTTCAGCCTATTTTACGCAGACATAGTCGTGGGCAGCAGCTAGTAATAAATAATACATATCCAATTAAACCACATATGTATTCATGTATTATGCAATCAACATTAATTGGTTCAATTTTGTCTTAACTGAGTTAATTAAAATTCAGTTATAGAATAAATAAGTTTTCAAAACAATATTTAAAATTTAAAAGAATACTAGCTGAACCAAACTTCATTTTGCCACATAAATTATTTTTACGGTAGAAAAAAAAATTATACTTCTTTGGGATCATTAAAAAAAGTTTTATTTTTTTAATGATGCCAAAGAATAATTATTTGAATGCAATTAGCATGCAAATAATTAGGAAAATAATGAAAAGACTGGAAAAGGATATGAATGATAAAATTATGTAAGCGCCTAATAATAATCTACATTATTTATTGAGAACTGTGCCAGGCGAATGTGATTGAGAATATGCTAATACGCTGAAATAAAAATTAATTAAATTAAGATCTTAGATCATCAAGTTTTCTTATTTAATACTTAGATCATCAAGTTTTCTTATTTAATACTTAGATTCTAAATAATAATCACTTTCCTAAAAGTAACTAAACCTCATAGAATAAGTTATGGTGGCATCCCAGGTAGAGGTTCTACTCTTTGAACAAATTCCACTTTTTCAGAATAATAGTAAATAATGTACTTATAATCTTGCAATAATGTTTAGCCAAAAAACCATTAGGAGAGAATTACAAGCAGAATTGATAAATAATACAACTCAATTTTTTACGGTGGTAGGGGAACGCAGCATCCACGGCTGTTGCATTTATGGGCAGGCTCGTCCAGGTAAGTACCACAACCTCACAGAAGAGCAGTGTGAAGTGGAAGTATAATACTTTTGCGTTTCGTCTGATGAGTGAGTTAGCCGGACCAAGGTTGTCAACGCATCTGCAAACCTCAGGTGTAGCACATGTCCATAGATTCACTTAAAAAGTGATTCAAAGACTGCACCAAATTCAAATATCTTGATTTGGCATTTAAATATTTAGGATATTATATTTGACCTTATATATGGGAATCAATATTGCAATTAGATAGTTCCTAATAAGGTTGGCTAAGCTACTTAAAAAAAGATTGTTCATAATATTGCAACCAAACCTGTGACATATAATCCATACTAATATTATAAATGCGAAAGTAATTCTGTCTGTCTGTCTCACTTTCACACCAAAACTACTGAACCAATTTAAATGAAATTTGGTACACAGATAGTCTAGAGCCTGGGCCAGGACATAGACTATTTTTAAATTGGAAAAAAGTGTTGTAAGGCAGTGAAAATTCTTAATATTTATTTAAGGGCTTCAGCGCGAGTGAAGCCGCGGGCGAAAAGCTAGTACACATATAATTCTGTGTATTATTTAACCCTAGGACTCCAAGTTATTAAAAAAATAAACAAAGTTTCTTGGCCATAACCGTCTAGAACGAGTTCTGTGATCTGCTGGAGAACTGATTAGCACCACATGTTACAGTCAAGGCCAAGGCTGCTAGTGGAATGAACTTCCTCAGCAAATCCATTATATTTTATTTTATTTATAATTATGTATTTATGTTTATGGATGTTTATTATATTTTACTCAGTAGTAGTTTGGTATTATTAAGTAAGTTTATTAGGCACACCACCTCCACCAGCTGTTTGAAAGAGATCGCTTGTTAGCGAAAAGATCGCCTTGTTGTACCTAGCTTTTAAGACTTATTTTATACTTATTGTATTAAATTACTAGTGACCTGCCTCAGCTTCGCAAAGGTGCAATGTATTATACATACCTTCTTCATGAATCACTCTAGCTAGTAAAAAAAAAACCGCATCAAGATCTGTTGGTGTAGTTGTAAAGATCTAAGCATACATAGGGACAGACAACAACGTCGTCCTGTTGTCTTATACTATGTAGTGATTTGTGGTGTACAATACAGTATACAATAAATAAATAAATAATTATCAATTTTATGATACTATTTGATATTATTAGAATCTTTCTGGTATTAAATATATACATTAATATACAGTAAAACATTAAAGTATGGGAATATATATTTGTATATTTTGAGCTGATAGAAACATTTTCGAAAATTTGACTGTTGATATTAATAAAAATTGCAGTACTCACACTTAACATTTCCATAATTAAATCCATAAAATGTCAAAATCACGGGCTTTAACAGGCTATCATAAGTTGAACTTTGTATGAAAATAAATGAAATAACTGGAATTAACTGACTTGAAATCAAACACGATGACGTTTTTAATAGGTATATGGTCTTCAACACATTTAAAGTAGTTTAGGAAATGTAATAAATAGTAACGGTAATATGTAACACGAACCGTTCACTCATGTTAACATATGGCCGTGCGACATAATAGTATTGATTATTTCAATTTAATGCACTTTCGGCGCAACTTCACTAGAACCGCTAAATTTGACCTTGCATTGGTTAATTAAGCATAAAGAAAGGTTGACACTCACACGTAGCGAGTTTTTGATTGATTTTTTGAAGTCATGATTTTGGTACGGTTTAATCTCCATAATAAAATAGATATTTTATAAGTATTTGACATATTTTAAATGCATTTTTTCATTTCTTACTTTGCGTAACAAGGCAGATATCACGTCACGCCACCCAAATCGATCCATTTTTTAAGCCACGCAAAATCACACACGATAACATATTCGTCAAATTGCACAAACAAAAAAAACCAACGTGACGAAAGGAAGCGCATCGTTCAAGCTTCAAATTTATACTGACAGCCATGCTGCTGATGAGTCCGTCTTTATTGTGCACTTGCGTGCTGATTGGACGGGCTATGCCTCATAAAAAAGAGTCATTCCAAGAGTCCGCCAATCAAACGTAAGTATTAAGAAATTGTTGGACACTTGCCAGAAATAAGAAGTAATTGATACTCTAACTAGAGTTATTTTTTTAAATATCATAATACTCAATAATGCTTATGGCAAAAAAAAGGAGACCAGATGTATTGTTTGTTTTTAAAGTTTTATATTAGAAAAATAATAGTTAATCAGAAAGCTTTATTCTTTACAATTCCATGCTATTTTGTGTAAATTGTCACATGTCATTATTGCGTTATATGTTCACTAGAAACAGTGCATTATTGGAGCATAATATGTTCTGTTAAGTTGGTAGTTAATTCTTAAAATAAAATAATTTATTGATTTTTCAATTTTTAATTTCATTTTTTTTGGTACAATTTTTTTATAGTCGTTTAAAAGTTCTAATTACATTGAATTTGTAGGATTCCAGTCTCCGATTCAGTATGTCTTAGATCATCACTAGTGGTATATCTAGTCGAAATCGGATATTACCAGTTGTGAAAACCAAAAATTTTAAAAATCAGATGGTTTTTATTCCGTATCAAATGTCACAATGGCCGTATGTTTAGTGAAGAAATATATCGATATTTTCCTATGAGGCACAGTTGTCAAAAAAAAACTGTATGCCAACTATTATTGAGACAAGTCAAAATTATTTCAATGTACGGACTCTGATCCGGATTCGAATTTGAAAAAAATATCCTTTTGGATACGATTTCGATATTGTACATTTTATATATCAGATGAAAATATATCGCCTTAAAATATCGATACATTTCATAAAAGATATATTTTTCGGCATTCCTAGTGTTTGTGATAATTGGTATGGTTATGTGTCATATACAACACTCGTGTTTGATTTTTATTTCTTGAATAATAAAAATGGGTAAAAGAAAAAATAAAAATGCAGAAAAAAAGAAAAAGATTAGTTTAGTTTTTGACGAAAACAAAAGGAGGTAAAAATTACTCGTACTTGTAAACTTTTGTGAATTCTATGTTGTCTTTTTAACTTTACTGTTCTCTTTCTTTAGGGACTTTCTGTGTGGATTCCGAAAACGTAAACTTGAGAGAAAAAAGAAGGCTAAAGAACAGATGGAGCGAATGTTAAAAGAAGAAAGAAAACGTATAAAACAAGAGGTATAATAGCTGCTTTAATAAATTTTTTAATGTTTATTTTTTATTCATAATGTAATTTGATGTCTTTTTTTTTTAAATAAATCAGGCATGCAGAAGTGACTGAAACTGGAAATTTTAAAACTAATTATGTGTGCGCAAATCAATCTGCAAAATAGTGTTATTTTCAATGTGTAGTATTTGCATACATTCAACTTCAAGAAAACCTAAACCTAACATTTCATTACATCATTTTTATTACAGAATAAAGAATCTTACAAAAAGCTTGTTGTGTCCAGTCGCCCAATACCTGACATTGAACAGTTGCTTCAAGAAGAATACGAAGATGAGGATGTGAATGTAAAAATAGTTGAACTTTCGTCTGATACTTTACAGAAAAAAGATATTGTTATAGGAGACAACAAGCCAAAAATGAATACCAATAAAGTTATTGAAGTTAAGAAAAAGAAAGAGGATATGACACAAAAAGTTCCTGGAATGGGATTTAATGAAGAAAGTGGCAATGAAGCATCAGAACCAGAAGGTGCAAGTGATGAAACTAGTTTAAAAACTAAAAAGGAACTCAAACAAATGCTCAAAAGGCAAGCTACTAAGAAAATACAAAAAAGCAAAGTTTTTCAAATGAAGAGTAAATTGGACAGAATTCAAAATAAGAAAAAATCACAACAAAAGAAGGGTCATATTATGAAAAAAAAATCTGATGTCAAAAAAAGTAAATCAAGGAAGAAAAGTCATAAAAAAAAGTAAAATAAATGATAACTGGACGCAGATACACATTTTTTTATTGTAATAAATTAAAGGTGTATGTGCACTATGAAGTTCAATGGGGTAGAACAATTTGATTACATTTTAATGTTATCCCCAGATTACCCCATTTGGTGTTTCTGTGAAGTGTCATGTAAACCATTAAAATAACCATGACAATACACTATTACTACTTGTCCTTGTAAAAATAAATTTTAATTATTTCAATAAAAAGCACTTTTTGGAGCACTAGGCCCATATCTTAATATGTATTTCAATAATCCTCATTCAATAATATAATTATTAATGACACATATTCTAAGATTAATTGCAATTACTGTAAAGACAAACTATAAAAATCAAATTCAAAATTGTTACCCATTAGGTTCTTTTCTTCTTTACTCTTAGGTTTTTTTTATTTTTTTCTAATGCCCCATCATTTTCATCTCTTTGTTTCTTATTTGGGGGAGACTTTCTTTTGAAGTGCATAGTCTCCGATGCAGGGACAATATTACTGCAATGGTCACTTTCAGCTGTTTGCTCAACAGCATGTTGAGCTTGAATTTCAGACTTTAGCATATTGTAAGCAAGATTGTTACTTCTTTCAATATTTACTGTCGGGGTCATATCATTTTCGTTTTCTGAAAATTGTGGCATTTGTTCACCCAGCAATAATTCATTTTTATTTTCAAGCTTAGATTCAGTACTAACTTTTATGTCATCAGGATTCTTTTTCTTAGACCTTTTTAATTTTCCACTTGATGGGCAAATGTCTTTATTAAGGCACTTATCACAGGTAGGTCCAACTGGTAAACAAATAGTTTGACCAAATCCCACCATTAAATAATTGATCTCACCCATAAATCAAAGGGTAGCCATGATTCAAGAGCTTTCCTAGTTTTTTCTGGTGTTGCAGTTGCTTTTTTGACCCATCCAATTCTGTTACTTATTCGATGAACATGAGTATCAACACCTAAAAACATTTTTTTTTAAATTAAGACTAATCACAAAAACACTGCAGAAAATCAAAGTTCATTTTGAATCACCCAAGTTAATATTTATTTTAACAATAATAAAAAGGTGTTGAATTTTGTCATCTTTTAGGCTTAAACTAAGCGGACTGTGTAAATGATAACAAATTGAGATATTTGATTTAAAAATGCAGAAGCAGATAACCCTGATTGTGTACTTAAATTTTGTTATAAATTGCAAGCCCAATATCTCAATGGTAGAAGGTGGCAAAGTAGCTGGTGATTCACCTGTTATTTGATATTTGCAAAACCCATAGGGTTGCAGATGCATTGTCACATTTTAATGAAGTGGAGACCAGTTTTTTACTATATTTAATGTAATAAACTCTATTAAAATATTTCTTAAAAATATAATAATCTTTACAAGTTTTTGAAGCTAAGAAGTTATCACTTCCGAAAACATACCAATACCAGTTACTTTGTTCCAGGCAAGTTTCATACAAATATGTGCCATTTTAGGACCCACTCCTGTAAGCTTGCAAAGCTTTTCCACAGAATCTGGAATGTCACTATTGTACTGATCTTTTAGTGTTTGTGTAGTTTTCTTTATATACTTCACTTTTCTCTATAAATAAGTTGTTGTAATAATTAAATACTTCAATTAGTTGAATATTTCTTGAAAAGATTTTATGAAATAAATTACAACTAAATTAAACATAACAATATTATTATTTCATTAAAACTCTTAAACATAATATTAACTAAATTAATTAATTAAATATGGTAAAGAAACATTTCATAATCATCCACTGCCAGAAATAGGTTAAACTTTAAAATTTGAAACAATTTTAACTCCATTGTCAAATTTTATTATTTCCAAAAATATTGTTTATGTAAAATATTTGTGCTTAGTTTTGGCCTATGATTTGGCTTGTTGCTTTCTTGGCAGAGGACTCTAATTAAATGATCCTGACACAATATCAGTTTGCCGTATAAAAAATTGTTTACCAAGCAAAAGAAGTAAATTTTACTTCTTTTCAAGTAATTTATATGAGCAATTTTAACTGTGATATCAAAAAGAACACCTGTGTTGCATTGAGATTTGCTACAATGAAAACAACACTGTATAAATATATTAATTTCTTATATGTAAATGTTGCTTACTTTCCAAAATGCTACAGGGTAAATTAATTTACCCAACTCTTCATCACTTATTGTGAGTATGTTCTCAACATTCAAGCCCCTCTCTTTAAGCTTTTCCATGGCAGAGAAGTTCACATGATCTTTTGTTTGACTCGATAACATCAGAAAAATAAGTATTTCATACCTTACCACCTATAAAATTAGTTAATGCTATTACTTTCATTTATATCATTTGAAAAGAGTAAAGTGTACATATTTCTTATTTCAAAGGGCACAAAGGTTTTAAACGACCATATGTTTTAAAGATTACTGAGATCATTCAAGGAAAAATTTGAAGTAATTTAAACATCTCTTCATTAAAAATACAATTTAATTTAAAGGTACAATTTTGGCCATACTTGTGGTGGTGCATCCGTTGTAAAACGACAGCCCTTAGAATCAATAGAATCAACAGGAGCGTGGTTTTTAAAACGCATTGTTCTTAAATTTTCTAAAAACAGTCTCCATTGTGGCGGTTCCCATAAACTTTTTGCCTCCTACAAAATTTCTAATAAATCACTTTTTTCTAAAAATACTTTATTAAGTTAAACTTATAAATAAAAAGTATATAATAGTAGAAATTTACACTGAAATAAATATAAACACGTTATATTATTATAAAATTAATATCTGGATTAAAAATTGTATTTAAAAACTTATACCTTTGGTATTTCAACACTTTCAAATTCAATTTTTACTGTAGGTTTCTTTTGATATTTAAATCTAAGTAGATCTAGTTTTGCCTTAACTTCATGTTCATCATAAGGCTCTCTTTTTACGTCATCATCAAAATAGTTAAGAGAATCTTCAGGTTTGTTTTTTATGCTGCCTTCTTCATTTTCAATTTTTTGTGAACATATCAGCTTTTTGATTTTGCGTGGCATTTTAGAGTAATAATAAATTATTGATACAGTTTTATGTTTATTAATAGTAAATCTTAATGTAACGAACATAGATAACAGATAACACATATATAAATATAACATACAGAATACAGATATCTGTAATGTAAGTGTGTGGTGTTTCTGTAGTATTACTTTACTCTATGGTATGGTGTAACGAAATTAACGACTTGACGTACATTTGACATACGGATGATGAAAAAATACAGATACCGATATTTTTTATATCAATATTTAAGCCGATATGTTTTTATTCTATATGTCGATAAAAGAATTGAATAAAGAAATTGTATCAAAAATTATTTTTTATGCCAATTCAATTCAGGTGAATATTAACAGATTCAAAGTCGTAAAAGATAAAAATGAACGGAAATAAATAATTAGTATTGTTGCGGATGATATGTTGGATTTTGTACTATAACTATGGATATACTACAATTTCATGCTTCGTACTTTATACTATCCATATCTAAAGTACAACATGGTATGTAGATGTGTTACAAATCATATTGAATATTGAACTACAAGCTAATTTGTAAATAGCAAGCATGCGAAATATTAATGGTACCAACTAAAGTTATATTAATATTTAAACGAAGTTAAAAAAAATAATTATAATCAAATTCTCAATTAAATGTTACATTTATAATATATCACGGTTTCATAAAAAAAATCTTAAACGTCATAAAAATTATTATCATTTAACTACTAACTTTTTAATTGCCGACCCGTCTTTTCGGGTTCCTTTTTGACCCTTTATTAAATTCGTTTTTAACAATTCTTTGTTTTTCATAAACGTACATGTTTTTTTGTAAATTATCGTTTATACTAGATTCAGAGCTAAAGAAAACTATTTTTCTTCCTACATAAGCTGTTTCTTTTTTTCCAATGAAGGTTTTGGTCAATTATAAACATATAATATTAAATTAGTAAATGAAATTAGAATATAATAAATGATTTACGTACCTCCGTTTTGTTAAGATTTCTCATACATTAAAATAATATGAATTTGATACAAAAAAATAGATTTTTTTAAAACGAAAATTTGACCAATATATCGAGATCGATGTTGATATATCCGAATATCGACATATTTTTTCACTTTTGGCATCCTTAATTTGCCATTGAAATAAATTTTGGATGTCGAAAAATTAACAATATCTTTGATTAAATATGTCGATATTTTAGCCGATATATTTTGATTGGATATATCGACATAAAAAATTGAATATTGAAATCGTATCAAAATTATATATTTATAAAAACAGCGACAATACTATTACTAGTACATAGCAACGTTTATTCCTTTCATTTTTATCTTTTTAGAACTTTGATCTGTAATCAGTTACGCTAAAGAAACTGATTTACCTTTAAACCGGATTTTTGGATTTGGATTTTTTCCAATGAAGGTCTTGGTTCACATATTGTTGCCTTGGTTGATAATAACCTAGAAATTTAAATGAATACAAGAAATTTTATTGCTATTAATAAATAATTAATGATTAACATACCTTATATGTACCAGGGTATAATAGGTTAACCTACCTGTGACAAGTTTTTTTAGTTTATAAACCCAACCAGATGAGAAAATAAATAAATATCCTCTATAACAATCCCACTTAATTGAATAAAAAAAAAACAATTTTTGTAGCCTTAATTGTTTATAATAATATCAATAACACATAATCTAACATTCATAACAATTATTTCAAAAGACAAGTATAAAAATCAAATTCAAAATTGTTACCCATTAGGTTCTTTTCTTCTTTACTCTTAAGTTTTTTTTATTTTTTTCTAATGCCCCATCATTTTCATCTCTTTGTTTCTTATTTGGGGTAGACTTTCTTTTGAAGTGCATAGTCTCTGATGCAGGGACAGTATTACTGCAATGGTCACTTTCAGCTGTTTGCTCAACAGCATGTTGAGCTTGAATTTCAGACTGTAGCATATTGTAAGCAAGATTGTTACTTCTTTCAGTATTTACTGTCGGTTTCAAATCATTTTCTTTTTCTGAGAACTGTGGCATTTGTTCACTGATCAATAATTCATTTTGAAGCTTGGACTTCGAACAAATTTTTATGTCTTCAGGATTCTTTTTAACTGGGGACTTTTTGTTGGGAGACCTTTTTAATTTTCCACTTGATGGGCAAATGTTTTTATTAAGGCACTTATCACAGGTTGGTCCAACTGGTAAACAAATAGTTTGACCAAATCCCACCATTAAATGATTGACCTCACTCCATAAATCAAAAGGTAGCCATGATTCTAGAGCTTTTCTAGTATCTTCTGGCTTAGCAGTTGTTTTTTTGACCCAGCCATTTCTGTTACTTATTCGATGAACATGAGTATCAACACCTAAAAAAGTAAATTGTTTATACTTAAGATACATAACAAAAATATTGTGCAGAAGACCTAATGATAACTTTAAATTGCCTCAATCACAGTATTTTTTTTCATATTATGGGGTTAAACTGGCATGAACTGTAGAAATTGTTAGAAATTTCAATATTTAAAAAAATCGAAAGTAGAGTCAGGTCTTGAACTTAAATTAAAACCATTTGTCACACTAGGCCATCATTGGTTTATACACAACTCAATACGACCCTAATGGCATAGTTGGTAGTGTACCTGCCTCCAGCGCCAGAGGGTGTGGGTTCGATCCCCACTACTGGAAAAATATTGTGTGATGAACATGGTGTTTTTCTAGTGTCTGGGTGTTTATATATGTATAATATGTATTTATTTACAAACGAAAAGTATGTTTAAGTATATTTATCAGTTTTCTAGTACCCATAGTACAAGCTTTGCTTAGTTTGGGACTAGAAAATGTTGTGTACAAATGTGTCCTAAAAAATTTATTTATTTATTATTTAAATTTAATATATATTGGATTTTTAGGTACATATTTCTTTAATTCAATAATTATACAAATAAATGATATGATACATCATTGAAAAGTAAATAAACAGCATGGAACATGGCAAGCATTTAAATGATTCTGTATAGTAGCCCAAAATTAAAAACAGAACCTAATAGATATCAATTAAAATTTTTTGTGCTACTGAAGATGAAACAACTTTGTGAAACTCACCAATACCAGTTACTTTATTCCAAGCAACTTTCATACAAATATGTGCCATTTTAGGCCCCACTCCTGTAAGCTTGCAAAGCTTTTCCACAGAATCTGGAATGTCGCTATTGTACTGATCTTTTAGTGTTTCTGTAGTTTTTTTTATGTATTTCACTTTTATCTGTAAATAGATCAATGCAATTCAGTTATATTTTTCTTGAATAAAATTTTTGAATGAAACTAAGGACATCTAAATTTAATTAATAAGAAACATTTTATTATCTCCATCTGCTTAGGCTGATTACGTTTAATTCTAAAATTTGCGTCTTCATTACAAAGTAAAAGTTAGCAAAATAAAACACCTATAAATGTCCGCACTGTATATAACTACTTGTACTACTTAGTATATCTAGTAGTTATAAAATATATTAGCGTAGATGAATATAAAATCCGAAGGACGGTTTCACACTGGGCAGGCAACCGGTAATAAAAATAAAGTCAATATCTGAAATAACCACATGGTTCCAAAAATAAATGATGGACTCATTGTGCCAACCCCACCTTATGAGGGATAAGGGCAGGGGAAAGAAGAAGATAATATGTCCCCACTCTTGAGCAAAGGCCTCCTCTGTACTGAGATATTACAAATATTTAAAACAAAATTTAATTCTAGTGTAAAAATTTTAATAATAATAAAAATACAATTATTGAAAAATTGTTGTAAAGCTATAGTTATACTTGTCTATACTTGTCTTATTCCCATCTTGGCGTGAGATCTGAATTTAATTATCATAGTTGTCAAACAGTTTTACTGACCATAGAAAGTAGTAAAATTTGGAAAACAAAATAGCTTTGTTATTCATGTGAGCAATTTATGTTTACTGTGATATTTAAAAAAGACTGATGTTGTACTGATGACCATATTATGATGCAAGACAAAAATAATAAAATATCATTATAACACTATAGTACTTTCTTTCTTTCACTTACTTTCCAAAACCCTACAGGATAGATTAATTTACCTAACTCTTCATCACTCAATGCGAGCACATTTTCCACAGTCAGACCTCTCTCTTTAAGTCTCTCCATGGCAGCAAAAGTCACTTGATCTTTTGTTTGACTTGATAGCATCAGGGAAATAAGTGTTTGATATCTAATTACCTGTAAAATTAGATAATAACCACTCTTTCCAAATGGTATTAATAAATGTAAATGTTATGTGAAATGTATTTTAAAGAATGTTAATGTAAATGTATTAACATTTATTAATACCATTTGGAAAGAGTGAAATGTAGATAATCCCAAATATAAAATAGGTATTCCAAAAATGCAACTTTTAAACTTTATGTTTTATATATTACTTAAATTATATTATTAAAATAATTTATAAGTTTATTACATAAGTAAATTACATGAGGAAGAAAAAAGTAAACAGAAATTTAAAGGAACAATTTTGCCCATACTTGTGGTGGTGCATTCTCATCCATTGTCATATGACAGCCCATAGAATCAACTGGAGCATCATTATTAGAACGCATCATTTTTAAATTTTCCAAAAACATTCTCCATTGAGGCGGTTCCCATAAACCTTTTGCTTCCTAAAAAAATGCTAATAAATAACTTTTTTATCCATGTACTAAATTAGATTCAAATTTATACTAAAATAGAAATGAAATATATAACGTATTTTATTTTAAGATTAATGGCTGGTTTGAAATTTGTACTTTTACCTTTGGTGTTTCATCCGTTTCAAATTCAATTTTTACTTTCTTTTGATATTTAAATCTGTTTAGATCTAGTTTTGCCCCAACTTCATGTTCATTATCTGACGGCTCTTGCTTTATGTTCTCTTCGCAATATATTAAAGTATTTTCAGGGTTTATTTTAACGCTGTCTCCTTGATTTTCAATTTCAAGTGATCTGATCGGCTTCGTTTTTTTGCGGGGCATTTTAAAGTAAGAATAAACTATTGATACACTTTCATATATTTTCTTCGTATATCTTAGCGTAACAAAATTAATTATTCTAAATACCATTAATTAATAAAAATACATTTACAGTCAACAAATTTCGTTTCAAAACAAACCAAGTAACTGCAAGTAACCAAAATTATTAAACCATAGATTAACCAAACCAAAGAGAATGTAATCACTACGTTGTAACCAAACGATTCCCGTAACTAAAGCCGTAGATAAGACATATATACTGAAAAAAACACAAGCAGATAATTATTTAGTTCTCTTTGGTTTGGACTGTAAGTTTAGAGAAGAAAATATCGACATATCGATAAATTTTAAATATATAGCGATATTTTTAACCAATTTATTTTGTTTAAATATATCGATACAAAATCGAAATCGTAACAAAAACGATATTTCGTTCAAATTTATTTCAACTGAATATTAATAGATTCAAAGTCGTAAGAGATTAATATGAACGAAAAAAAAAGTGTCTGCTATATAACATAGGCCTATCTTTTAGAGCGAGTTCCTCCCTGTTATTATCAACGTTTTAAACAATTCTTTTTTTTTATTAAGTTACATGGCTTTTTTTATTAGTTTTGTTTTGATTCGATTCAGGGCTAAGGTAATTGATTTATCTTACTAAATAAGCTGTTTGATATTCCAATGAAGGTCAATAATATACCTTGAAATTTTGATTTGAAAAAAATTATTAAAATTAATAAATAATTACATTAATTAGAAAAAAAATTCGAAGTCGCTTAGCAAGCTATGGGGCGTGTATGCGAGTAGGCATGCTATGCTCGGTATTTCTCTACGTGATAGAGCTCGCATCAGAAATATTCGCAGTAGAACAAGGGTAATCGACTTAGCTCAGAAGTTTAGTAAGCTGAAGTGGTGATGGGCAGGTCATTAGCTCGTAGAGTCGATAACCGTTGGGGGAGAAAGGTTCGAGTGGCAGCCTCGTACTGGCCACCACAATGTGTTACGACCCCTAACTAGATGGAGTGACGACCTGTGCAAGTGTGCGGAATGTCGCTGGCTACAGGTGGCTCAGGAACGTGCTTCGTGATAGTTGGCAATGAGGATTTATTTACATAAATTAGCTAAGAAGTTGAACACTGCGCCTTTGCTATACGCAAGATAAGGCAACTATCCAATGAAGCAACAGCTAAATTCATTTATTATGCTTATTTTTACAGAATTATGTTATATAGTGTTTTGGGGTTCCGCATTTAGTTTTTATCGTTCCCATCTCTATACGTACTCGTGTACAAATGTGTACACGAGTACATAACAGTACTTTAGAAACATATTAGTACAGGGGCTCTTTTCTTCGATGTCGCAAAAGCATTCGACAAGATCTGGCACAACGGCTTGCTTTACAAGCTGTACACACTCAAAGTGCCAGATAAGCTCGTACACACCATCCGGGCCTTCCTGTCGAACCGCTCTTTTCGATATCGAGTTGAAAGCACCCTCTCCACAAGCCGCCGCCTCACGGCCGGCGTACCACAAGGCTCCTGCCTCTCACCTTTGCTCTTTACGCTCTACACGAGCGATATACCTAAAGACCCCCACGTCAATCTCGCGATTTTCGCGGATGACACGGCGCTCTTTTATTCAGACCGCAACCTTAGACAACTAACCACTTAGACTCCAAAGCGCTGCCGACCGCCTCGGCGATTGGTTCCGCAAATGGAGAATAGAAATAAATCCCGAAAAGAGTGTGGCGATTCACTTCACACGAAGTACTTACTCGTCACATCTTTATAATGGCCCTCGTCAATGCAGAAAGTTGGGGCAAATATCCCTTTATGGCCAACCGCTCCCCTGGGAGAAAAAGGTCAAATACTTAGGAGTCACTTTCGACTCGCGTATGTCATTTACTACGCACATTAATAACGTTCGCAATAGAGCCGCGTTCGTCTCCGGCCGGCTACACAATTTTACTAACGCTAAAAGTAAAATGCCCTTAAGGCACAAATTATTATTATATAAGACCTGCGTACGACCTATTATGTCTTACGCATGCATGACCTTCGCCCACACGAACCCTACTCGCTTGTACAAGTTGCAAATAGTACAAAATAAGTTCATCGGCCGCGCAACCGGTGCGCAGTGGTATCAACCCAACGTCGACCTGCACAGCAATTGCAGACTCCCGACGATTCACGAATATTTTAAAGACCTGACCAAACGGTTCTTCGATAGAGCCGAACATCATCCCAACCCTCTGGTGGTAAGCGCAGCAAATTACCAACCCGACACAAACGCGAACGTCAACAAGCGTCGCCCGTGAAACGTCCTAATCGACCCGGTCGAGGAAAGGGACTTAGACACGCCGGACCCACCGCCGGGTGTCCCGCCGGACAACACTACACCCACAGTTAGTGCAATAACAAACACACTAGTTCGCCCCCGCCTCCGAGCACGGCGAGACCAACACAACGCGTACACAAGGTACACCCGCGTTCCGGGGCGGTTCTCACCGCCCCCAGCCACCGATTAGCTAATTGCACAGTCGACGGCCATCGGCGTTTCGGTCCGAACCACGACCTCGATGGCCCTTAGATGACACACCATACTTAAACGCACGCATGAGCACATGCGAGGCCCTACCCACAGCGGAGGGCCCAAACCCGTGAGTTCTGGCTAGCCCACTGGTTCTGCGTCAGATGCAGCTTTAATAGTCTCGGGACTGAAAGCAAAAACATCAGTTAATACAAGATACAAGATTTTTTTTTTACGAAGAAAAGGGGCAAACGAGCAGGAGGCTCACCTGATAGTAAGTGATTACCGCCGCCCATGAACACCTGCAACACCCGAGGGCTCACAAATGCGTTGCCGGCGGTTGCCTTTTAAGAAAGAGTACGCTCTCTTTTTGAAGGTTCCCAGGTCATAACGGTTCGGAAAGACCGCAGGCGGCAGTTGGTCCCATAAAGTGGTTGTGCGAGGCAAGAAATGCCTTAAAAATCGCGTTGTTGTGGAACGTTGGACATCTAGGTGGTGTGGATGAAATTTTTGGTTCTAGCGCGATGTCCGATGGTGGGATTCAGCCGCCGGGATCAATCCAAACAATTCCTCAGAACACTCCCCTTGATAAATGCGGTAGAAGATGCAGAGTGATCCAACATCTCGACGCAGAGCCAGAGGATCAAAACGATCGGAAAGACTTTGATTGTCGATAACCCTAGCCGCCCTACGTTGAATGCGGTCAAATGGAAGAAGCTGGTAATAGGGGGCTCCCGCCCAGAGGTGAGAACAGTACTCCATGTGGGGCCGAATTTGCGCCTTATAGAGGTTTAGGCGTTGGGCAGCCGTGAAGTACCGTCTCGCCTTGCTGAGCACACCAAGCTTCTTTGAGGCCAATTTGGCCTTACCTTCCAATTGACCGCGGAACTGGACGTTGCTCGAGATTTCGACGCCAAGCATTCCGATACTAGCTGTGGCAGGTAGGGGAGTGTTCTCGAAATGAGGAGTCACGACAAATGGGGACTTTTTAGCGGTTAACGCGCATACTTGTGTCTTTTTGGGGTTGAATTGGACTAGGTTTAGTCGACCCCAGTCTGAGACTTTGGTTAACAAAGTCTCGACCTCAGACACAAGCTTGTTCCGACTCTCGTAGACGTTTTCCCGAGAAATGTTAGCTCGGCCAGTGTACGAGACATCCACAGTGCTATCGTCTGCATAACAATGGACGTTGCTGATTTGCAACATGTCATTGACATGCAGAAGAAACAGAGTGGGAGACAGTACGCAGCCTTGTGGAACACCAGCATTGACAAATTTAGGATCGGAGCATGCACCGTCGACGACGACCTTGATGCTCCGATCTGCCAAAAAGTTGGTGATCCAATTGCATAATTTCTCGGGAAGCCCATAGGAAGGCAGCTTCGAAAGAAGCGCTTTGTGCCATACCCGATCAAAGGCCTTCGCTATGTCCAGACTGGCTGCAAGCGCCTCCCCCTTGCTCTCAACTGCTTCTGCCCATCGATGTGTAAGGTAGACCAGAAGATCACCGGCTGAGCGACCCCGACGAAAGCCATACTGGCGGTCGCTAATCAGCCGGTGCTCCTCTAGGTACCGCAGGAGCTGGTCGTTGATAACAGACTCCATTATCTTGGAGAACAAGGAGGTGATGGCTATTGGCCTGTAATTTGACGGATAAGAGCGGTTGCCTTTTTTAGGGATCGGGTGCACTAACGCGGCCTTCCATGATTTCGGGACTACGCCTAAAGTATAGGAGTGCCGGAAAAGACGCGTTAAAACCGGCGCCAAGTCTGGCACACATGTCTGTAACACAATCGGAGGGATGCCATTGGGCCCACTCGACTTGTGAATGTCCAAGGAAAGAAGTGCTTTGCGAACTGCACTTTGCCGGAATTTTACCTCCGGCATCGTAACGTCGCAATGGGGGACTGATGGTGGTGAGTTTCCTCGGTCATCCAAAGTCGAGTTGGACGCAAAGAGAGAGCCCAGAAGATCGGCTTTCTCCTTCGCGGCATGGGCCAACGAATCATCCTCCGTATGCAGGGGTGGAAAAGATGGCTTACAGAAATTCCCTAAGACAGCTTTGGCGAGAGACCAAAACGCAATGTTCCCGATGGGAGACGCGCCAATCTCTCGCCAATTCTGCTAATGTGCTCCAAATTCGCTTTAGCAATAACGCTTTTGAAGGACCTGGAAGCAGAGTTATATTCCTTTTTTAATGCGCTGGTCTTTACATCACTAGACGCCGAAGCTTCTGCCCAGGCTCGGTAGCATTCCCACTTACGGCGTAATGCCGTCTTGCAGGAAAGACCAAACCATGGCTGGGATTTGCCACCGATGGGTATTGCAGAAAATGGAATAAACATTTCCATACCCTGAAGCACCACATCGGTGACAGAGTCAGCAACGGCGTCTGGATCATCCAACCAGAAGCAAATCTGCACCCATGGGTAGAACGGAAAGAATGACCGCATCCCGTCCCAATCTGCTGACCTATAGTGCCATACGCGGCGGCAGCCTGCGAAGCGAGGCCGTGTAGAGCGCGCAACGGGCACTGTACTCCTGACAAGACAGTGGTCCGACGAACCAAGAGGAGGATCGACGGAAACCAGGTAGCCGTCCGGATGCGAGGTCAGCAGAATGTCCAACAGGGAAGGTGTATGATCCTCCACATCTGGGATTCGCGTTGGTGAGATGACCAGTTGTGTCAGATCATAAGCTATTGCGAAGTTGTGAACAGATCTCCCCGCATGATCGGTGGTGCGTGAACTGAGCCATTCAGCGTGATGGGCGTTAAAGTCGCCAAGAATCATCATTTCTGCGGATGGGATCTGCTGCAGCACGGAGTCTGTAGCCATTTGGATGTGCTCAATGAGTTGGTCAGTTTTGGCATTACCGCTATGGGACCTATATAGGCACGCGTAGATACGCGGATGGTCGTCGCAGTCTACGCCTAGCCAGAGGATGGATAGGTCCCGTCCTCCAAGACTGCCGAGGCGACGAGAACAGATATCCTCTCTGGCGTACACGCACACCCCCGCCCGCGGTACAAAGGAATGTTCCAATTTGTACCCGGGGTAGGCAAGGAAAGAGGTATCAGCCGGAGAAGATATCTGAGTCTCAGTAAGGAACAGCAAGGCCGGCTTTGCCGTCTCTAGGTGGTAGTGGACGGCATTAAGGTTGGAGAGAAGTCCCCTGATGTTGCACAAATCTACGGAGAGCGTGGAAGGGGTTGCCGAAGTGAGCCTGCTACGTTTGCCTCGAGCAATGGAAGTTGAGAGCGGTATTTGGCCCCCCCCAGAATACGTGGGGCAGCCTGAGCACCTATACTCAGAAAGGGAATAGTCATCTGGTCGCAGCCGCCCAGGGGGGGATTCTCCAGAACCACTGGGACTGGTACCCCCCTGGGGTAGGTTTTTTCCGATACCGCTAGCATGTTATAGAAGAGGGGGGGGGGGGGGGGGAAGTGGGCATCCGGCAACCTCACTCACCAGACGAAACGCGGAAGCATAAAGCCTCCACTTTACGCCGGTCTTCTGTGAGGCCGTGGTACTATCCACATTTCTTGTATCATAATGTGTGTACGAAATAGTTAAACACGGTTTTACAAAAAACAAACCACATCTCGTCGGGGCTGTGATGAAATTATGGAAAAGCCGACGCTTAGGCGATCTAAAACTAGCAAATTGATTCTTGGTCGATGTATTAATTTATATGTATAATAAGACCTCAATGAAAAACGACTTCAAGTGGAAGTATTGGCGTTTCATCTGGTGTGTGAGGTAATTGGGGCCCACTTTTTTAAAGGTTGTTAACTTATCGAGAGCCATCTGGTGTAATTGATGTCCATGAGCTGCGGTATTAATTTAACCTCAGGTTAACCACCCTGACATTGCTCTCTTGACATTTTTTCACAAAAAAAGAAGTCACTTGTAACACGTCACAATTTTTATCTGAATCAGAAGGAAAATAAACTTTAATTTAAGTATTAAATAATTTATTTTATTTTCTCCATTTTAGTTTTAAGAATATTTTTGAGATTTGGCAGCACTGCTTACTACTTGTCAATGTCATTAACTATTAAATTGTGATTCGCTTAATTTTCATCAAAGTTTATTCTTGAAAAGCTAACATGTATGAGAAGTTCATGAATGAACAATTTTAAAGTCATAATTTAATCGTTCGGCAAGTTAAAATGACGGAATTACTCTTGGATCCCAATATACGACTTTGGGTTTTCCTGCCCATTGTGATCATCACTTTCTTAGTTGGGATTGTAAGGCATTATGTATCTATAATTTTATCGTCTCAAAAGAAAATAGAACTTTTGCAAGTTCAAGACAGGTAATAAGAGGTGTTTTTAATGAGATGTTTAAAACTTTGATTTATCACAAAAATATTTGATCATTCTGCTTTTAACGTTGTTTCACAGCCAAGTAATGATAAGAGCTCGTTTGCTTCGTGAGAACGGAAAGTATCTGCCACGGCAGTCGTTCGCTATGCGCAGGCATTGGTTCAATAATGAAGACACTGGTTACTTCAAAGTTCAAAAGAGAGCAGCAACTTCACAGGTTATTTATTGCTATATCTTGTTTGTCTGGTATGTTGCTATCTAAAACGAAATCTTAAGTACCAGTTTTATAGTGTTTAGAAGTGAAACTAACGAAAATATTTTTGGTATTGCATATTGCATAGTTACAATAATTATTTGTCCATATTACTGATATAATTAATGTGTAAAATTGTAATACAACATAGCATTTTTAAAAAACCTTATCACTTGAGCTAATGAAGAAATTAAAAGTTAAGCTCTGCTAATCAGCACAAAAATTGTTTTCAGAATCCAATGACTGATCCTGGTATGATGACTGACATGTTGAAAGGAAATGTCACAAATGTGCTGCCAATGATTGTTATAGGAGGCTGGATCAATTGGATGTTTAGTGGATTCCTTACAAGTTTGTAGTACTTTTATCATTGTTTAAAAATGTTTACCATCTAATTCTTCCCTATATACTTTATACACACATAGTTGTTAATCATGTAGAATAACATCATGAAAAGTATCCTTCTTTACATGTTAGAAGTATATTCTTAAGAATATTTGAGTAACTTTGTTGTTGTTTATTTCATAACTATCTTAGTTAATGAAAATCCAGACCTGTCTACTAAATTGAGGTGATTTCTTAAAGCATATAGTATTTTAACAGCATGTGTTCATCATATATTCAACTTATATATATGGGAGTTAATTTTAATTTTGATATTTAAATTTTTATTCCAGCAAAGGTGCCATTTCCTTTAACTCTGAGGTTCAAACCAATGCTGCAGCGTGGTGTGGAGTTGGCATACCTTGATGCATCTTGGGTATCATCTGCATCTTGGTACTTCCTCAACGTCTTTGGACTTCGAACTATATATGCATTAGTTTTGGGAGAGAATAATGGTATGTCTTTATATATTATCTCAATGTACCAATTATATTCATGTATAATTTAAAAATGGGCTGATATTAAGTAGTAAAGATAATATTTATTATAGTGACTAAATGATAATTTATGGTTATTGAAAGATTTCATTAGTTTACATCAAGAAGCATCTTACATCCATTTCCACCACTTAAGTTATCTTTTATACCAATTTCGGGAATGTATGTATTTGATTGAATGTAATGCACAGATAATGCAAAATTTTTTTTCGTGAAAAGTCTATTGAGCCACCTCTTCACATAATTCACATAATGTTAAGAGATCACCTCTGCCCATCGACATCTGCACCACTTTGAGGTTGTAGAGGCATTGGCAACCTTTTAAAAATGAAAAGTTGAAGTACCTTCCATACAACTACATTTGATTAATTTTCAGTTTACATAAATATGGCCTGGATGAGATTCATCTCATTCAGTCTCTGTCATCATAGTTGCTCCAATATTTCATTATTAATGTATTTTGTATCATCTAAATCTAATTCCCTTTCCTATCTTAAGAATACCTTCTAATATGTTTACTCTGTTCCTTACAGAGTACCTTTTTCCATAAACCACAAACTCTCTTCTTTTACTGTTCAAACTACAGTACTCTAGAATACCTACCAATAAAATGAAAACACTTTCAAATAAATACAATTTTAATCAATTATGCAAGAGTACCTAATAAGGTAATTTGGTTTACAAAAATGTTTGGGCATGATGGATAGCCTGAGCACACTTATGACAGAAAATGTTACAGCTGAACTTACCAACTAAGATTGTTAAATTTAATGATTATTATTAGGGAAAATGGAAGAAAAAATATAACTATTATTTACTACCTTGCCGGCTCTCATCCATTTTCTCAGAAGCTAATATACAATGCATTAAGTCACTACATTGAGTGGTCAGTACCACATTTATAATGAATGTTTTCTTTTAGAGCAATGTAGTGAAGATTCTCTTAACATATTAGAGAAAATACAATATATTACTCTCCAAGTCTGCTATGTCAAATTTACTTGATACAGACAAAACCTTTAACCATTTTCTTGTCTACTGTTATTGGCGCATTCACGAAAAACTGCCAAAAAGGGAAAGAAGAATGAGTCAGTGGTGTAGTTTAGTATGTATGTGAGAAGTGATGATGTGCTCATTAAATTAATTAGAAAAACTATTATACCGTTTCACCATTTTAGCTATAAAATATTGCAGACTTATTTTTAATATAATAAGTCACTCTATGCAATAGTGAGTGCTATATATACATACAAGTATCACAAAAAAATTAACACATTAATTTAATTAAATAGCTGCTGATCAGTCGAAGATGATGCAGGAACAGATGTCTGGTGCAGCAATGGCTATGCCACCGGACCCGAAAGCCGCCTTCAAAGCTGAATGGGAGGCACTAGAGATTACTGAGCATCGGTGGTCTCTAGCTACTGTTGAGGCGGATCTGCTAGCAAGTGTGGATCATAGTGGGAACCTATAAATATCTCACCCCAAGAGTGTGTAGAATTATGTAATCAATGTATTTATTACATTATAAATCTATTCATTTGTTTCCTTAACCCTTATTTGGTAATAAAGTTAAGTAATTGTATTAAAAAATATATTAAATAGTCTCGGTTTCTCATCTAGCCAAAAGATTATTATTGCTCCTCATTAAACTAGTTTTTTAGGTAAATCGTTCTTCCCAGGCTGCACTGCTATACATAGGTTGATATACGCTGTCCCTTACTTACCATTCAAGCGGTTGGTCTGCAAATTATACTTAAGCGTCCATTATAATACATGATTTTACGCCACTACCGTTTGTATGATTGTATTATTATGTAAGTAAATATGTTCATGAATATTTATTGTATTTATTTTATTTTTAAACTTCATGCACAAAACACAGTACATAAGTGGACTTAATGCTGACAGCATTTTCTGCCAGTCAACCTTAGGGTGGTACTGACAAGTTGAGGTAGGTGCACAAACATATGTTTTCATGTATGTATGCATTTAACTACTTAATATTTATTTATTCGTGGGTACATATTATACAGCGTGTCGATACCATCGCGACAATAAATCAACACGCATATAGGGGATAACTTTTTAAGTTGTATTAAACATTTAAATTCTTTAAAACATCAATATTTAAAGAGTTATTAAATTTTCCAAAACAAAGAATTTTAGAACACCCTTATCTATAAATGCGTAACGTAAATTTCATTTGTAAAGGTTACAAAGCATATGAATGGGTTGAATGAATTTAAAAGAGACAAAACATACTGTTAGAAGGAGAGGCTTGTAATACGACGCTGTGACGCGAGTTGTATAGGCTGTTACAAATTTTGTTTCTTTTTTACTTAATTACTTAGTTTGAAAAATATTTTTTTTTTATTTATGGATTTTGTTTAACGTTAATATTTTTTTATGATTATTGGCAAGTAGCGTTAGACGTGTGTTCATTTATTGTCGTGATGGTAACGATACGCTGTATATTAGCAATAGACAAATTATGTAGTGAGTGAAAAGGCATTAAATTCGCCCTTTGTAATCCTCTTTTGATATAAAGTAATAAATAATGTTACCATTAAAAAAAGGTTTTTTTTGAAAAATAAAATAATGGTTGCATTCAAGTTATTTATTACAATGCAAAAATGTAAACCATGGTATATACAAAATGGCGGTGTCCCTTTCCTGTACAGTTATTAAAAATGGTCGCAACACACTACAACATTTAAATTATTACATAGGTATATAACACTTAAAATATTTTTGAATAATCGAAATAATTCGAATGGAAGAATCGTCTTTAAAACTTACTTTTAAAAAGCTTATTTGACATTATTATAAAACTTTTGCTTAGCAGTATTAGCATAGAATAACGCAATCAAACACAAATTTGATTTATAATGGTTATAATATGAAAGAGTTTACACTCGTCCTTTTTTATAATTAGAATAAATAATTCAAACAGTTACCAAGTTGCAATGGTGTAGTGTGTCGATGCTACAAACTTATTATTATTGCTATATGAATTTTAAACTTTCAACATCCTCAAGCTGTAAATAACGCGGCAGTGTAACCCATCCATGCTCTGCTTCTTTTTAACTGCATAAGAAATAATATCATTAATAATTTTTTTTATATAAAAATTGTAGAATATAAAGTTTTAAAAATAAACACAAAATATTAAAAAAAATAGGTAACTACTCACAGCAGACACTGAAAAACCTATCTATTGATTGCAATTTAAGTTATGAGTTGGCACATTTCAATATATAATAAATAAATATTTTTATGACACATTTTTACACAACATAATCTAGTCCCAAACTAAAAAAAAATGCTTGTACTATAAGTACTAGATAACTGATAAAGAAATATATTTGGAGATAATATGTGAAGTCTGCCAATCCGTTCCTGGCCTGAGATACTTTTGACTTATATAGTTTTTGAGATTTTAACAAAGGATAAGAAGAAATGGCCAGGGAAACTAAGAGATCTGTGAAAAATCCCCTTACACATCAATTAGGCAAGGGGCAAACTAAAGTAAACACCTAAGGATCTTGACACCTGCTGGGGTTCGCACAAAACGTTTGCGATTAACGGGGGCGGTCATCAGTTACAACCGACTACTGCCGCTTTATAAAGAAGTGAAATACCGTATGGAGCTGGTGGGCGGTGCGCTACTTCTTGATCAGCTGCACCACATCCTCGTCGTTTACCACGTGGGCCACGCCCACTCGCTGCGGCGAGTATTTGGTGCTGGTGCCCCACACCAGGGCGTACTTCAGCTGCGCCGCCAGCGACCGATGGATGGAGTGGCACACGTGCTCGATGCTAACGCCCTGCGGTGACGGATCAATGTATACCGGTTTTTATTCATATTAACTATTGGCAGTTGATTGGCAGGATGATGACGCGTGTGTTTAACAATTATGAAATCACAAAATGCAGACTCAGAACAACCATTTATAGATCAAACAAACAAGTCGCCAAAAAGAATAAAAACTAGCATAATCATTTAAAACATTTTACTATGTCTAAATGAAGCATAAATACTCATCTCTACGACATATCTAGGCTTAGACAGCTTCAATTGAAAAAATCCTAATATATCTCATTTATTATACGATGTTTTTCGGCATGGATTGTTTGTAAAATGTCCTTTCACAGGATAATGTTATTCTAAAGTAAGGGCAATATTTTTTAAAGAAAAAAAGAAGTATAGTCACGTATAAAAAGGAGAAACAAAAACCTTTCTTAAGATGAGCCCCTCATCAAAATCTGGCGGCTGCCCGGGCTTCTTGGTGTACACGCGGATGAGCGAAAGGTACTCCCACAGTATTTCCAGCAGATAGTCAAGGTTGAGCTTCATGTTGCAGCTGCAAAAATTAGAATTGTATGTCGATATAATTGAAGCACCTATTTTCATCTTGCATCTGAATCTTATCCTTTAAACGAGCCATATAATCGGAATCTCGAAAACGGCTCAATTTTCATGAAATTTACTATGTGCGTAGATTCGGGGGCACGTCTAACGTTACTTGCCAATAATCATAAAAAAATATTAACGTTAAAAAAATCCATAATTAAAAAAAAATATTTTTCAAACAAAGTAATTAAGTAAAAAAGAAACAAAATATCTAACATCCTATACAACTACAACTGACTGATTCATACATTCAGTCTTTTTCATTCGTTGCCACAGCGTCGCATTACAAGCCTCTCCTTCTAACAGTATGTTTTGTCTCTTTTAAATTCAATTAAACCATTCATATGCTTTGTGATCTTTACAAATGAACTTTACGTTACAGTTTTATACGTAAGGATGTTCTAAAATTCTTTGTTTTGGAAAATTTAATAACTCTGTAACTATTAATATTTAAAGAATGTAAATGTTTAATACAAAATTTTAAAAAGTTATCCTCTATATGTGTATTCATTTATTGTCGCGATTGTAAAGACACGCTGAATACATTTTATATTTGAAACTTTAAATACTTTATTGAAAGTATCTTGTAACTAGTATTCAGAAGACTTTTCGTTAAATTTTAAATTATCAGAGTTTTAGAGACAACTTACATGACAAGTCAGTCCGTGCATTCAAGAGAAACTGTTGCTCTACCACATCAAAGCATATTAATTTATAAAATTTGATTTAATCCAAGCTTAATAATGTTAATAAGTAATTTTTTTTAGGATTAACTTCTATTTTAGTGCTATTCTCTGCACTCAAAATAAAAGTGCTTATTCTCTGCACGTAAAACTTTAAATTGTCAATTTTTTTTGTTCAGACGCTTTTACCAACTAAGCTAAGCTAAGTCTTCTCGGCGCGAAACTACAAGGTGCATGTTCGACAGCATCAAAAGTTTTTGTTTAGTTATGCACATAAAATCTACAATTTAAAATATGTAAAAAGGGTTGGGAGCTTTATACATGCCGTGTCGTAAGCGTACCTAGCCGTGATAGCACATTTTCTGGGCGCTCGAGCTTTTAATTGAATATGTATACTCGAGCAATCAGAGTTCAATCCCCCATGTTCAGCGGTGAAGGAAAACATTGAGAGGAAACCTATTTATTTTCGAAATAATACTAAAAAAATATTTCGAAGATATTTGAATTCCGCCAATCCGCAGTGGGGACGCGTCGTGGACTGTACCCTCTGTACAAAGGAGGCCTTTGTCCAGCAGTGGGACACGTATATTTTGTTAAAAAAATGCTTTATTTTACTTTTAAGCCTACCTAACGACGACGGAATGCGGCTCGCGGGCTATCCTGTCCACCTCCTGTATGGAGATCTGGTCGATCTTGTTGTACACATATATGCAGGGCAGGTACACGCGATTGGCCAGAATCACATCGATCAAGTCGTCCGCGGAGCAGTCCTCACGAAACAGCACCTAATATGATAAAAACATTTTAATTTTAGTCAAATTACTATTTTTACCCTCAATTTCTCTGTTGATAAGTAATTTCTTGACTGTCATATGGCAAATAAGACTTTAAGCATTAAATTGACCAGTAGCTGTTTAAATTGACGTTTTTGATGAATCCGTTGCGCAGTTGCCAAGGTATTGGCTAACAACAGGGGTCTTGGGTTGGATTCCCGCACTAGACTTAAATGTGACCCACAAATAATTGTTCTGTATCTGGTTTGTTCGGGCCAAATTTATATATGTAAAATGTCCTTACAACACAGGTTAGTGTAATTTATCTTACACTAAATCCATTTTGGGAAATGTTTTAAAAAAAAAGTTGTATGTAATTTTTTTATGGTTATAATTATACTACTAACTGAATTATACTCTGAATTGCTTGGAATTTTCATTTAACATTAAAAATTATCTTTATATGGAGAAATAGTGATCCACAATTGTGGCCTTTCATGACTTTTAATTTAGCATACCTAAGCTTTAGTTCTGGACCCCATGGCAGTAACAAATAAATCTTAAGTTGCTATTTCAAGTGCTGCTTGTAACTTTAAAGCAATAGTTAATCTGAAAGTCTATGATATTAATAAAAATTGTAGGATATTAATAAGCATGTAATAATTCAATAAAAGCTTGAGTTTGCATGAAGTTCCTACATATTTTTTGGTCCCTTTGAAGTAGGCAGCCAATTACTGGGCATCTTAATAATTTAAACTAATAGAACAAAACTATCATTTTGGTTAAGTGATACTTTATATCCTCAAGAATCAGGAATAGAGTATTAAATTATATTGACAATTTACACACATAAAGCCTAGCAACTAAATAGTGTGTGTATTAAAACATACCTCAGCATTAAATATTTTATATTCATGAAGAATCATTTGCACCAGTTTTTCATCAACTTTAGTGAGTTGGCACGTAGAGTTGAAGGATAAACCACCACCTTTCTTAACCTGTAAGTAATATTGAAGTAACATAAAGACTGTCCAAAACTTTTATGCACCCTATAATCTATGTTAACAAAACAGAATTGTTGACGACTATACACCGACATTTAGAGTGGACCTGAAGTTATGAGGTTTTGGTGTGGTAGGAGCTCACAACAGGTCTGCTGTAACAAAAATTTGCAACCTCCTTCAGGGTAGTGTGATATTTTGCTAGTGGGGTTCTGTTAAAAGCCCTAGGCTTACCCAAAGAACTATGATAATTTTCCCTCACACTGGTGAATAAAAAGTATCATACTTTGTGATTCACGTGGCGTTTGGAAACTGGTAATGCATACCATCTGCAACGCGGTATTTATTAAACTTCAAGTGAACCTACCACTTGGTTGCTTCTCCACAGAAAGGAAAACTTTTCATTCTCTAAGTACTATGGAATTATTCAACATCAAACTATGTCTATGTACTTTAAAAGATTATTAATAAAACCAAAGAAACATTTCAAGTTATACCTTAAAATAAATATTCGGTTTTGCTTTGTTGAGACGAATACCAACACTTTCTAACTCCCGTTCCAGCAGTTGACGATGCACATAGGGCTTAGTGGCATCTAACATCATCAGTACCAAATCTGCTGTCCTAGCCACAGCAATAACCTAGTAAAAATCAAAATATTTTATAATATGCAAATCTATAAATAACAATATGTGAAAAACACTTTCAAAAATTAATATACAAGAACAGATGCACAAATTTTAATACTATGTTTATTGTTATTTTTATTGTATATTTGTAGTTTAAACTTAGTAGTTTACTTATTACTGCAAGTTTTTACAACTCTAATGAGTATCTTGATAGGGTAATTGGTAATGGGTTAGATAAGGGATTGGCTGATGTTAGCAATCCCAGGGGTGGCAGAACTGCTGTCCTGTGGAGGAATAGGAAGGGGTGCCATGTCCATTGCACCAATACGGCATAATATGGCTGGATGGGGTATCCCTAATACCCACTGTACCACAAAAGTATATCATAGTAATTTTTAAGTTTACAGAAATTTCATTTTAACAACTAAATCTCATTTTTAAAAATAGACAAAATTAGTTAAAAACTGAAGAGAACTGACCCTTATTCTTTACTCATTTCATTATAGTTATTGACAAATATGAAGCTTGTGATAGCTCAGTGTCCTTGGATGGCTATATTTAATTCAATATATTCAAGCAACTTTAGATTAAATCCCAGCATTGGCATCAATGAAATTATTTGCAATTTCAAAGTTGACTTATCACATGTGAACATCATATTCAAACATCAAGAGGAAAATAATAATAAAACATTTTCAAAGATACATGAAGTGTGCCAATCCCGATGAAAGGGGTCGGGACCAGTCCACGAGGACTATGCCCTAACACACTCTGCACAAAGGAGGCCTTTGCCCTAGACATATAATTCATAAGCTGTTACTATATTACTTTTTGTTAAATAAATAGTCATTACCTGTCTACCTCTACCCTTGCCTTGTGCTGCACCCTCAATGATACCTGGTAAATCTAGCAACTGTATATTGGCCCCTCTATATTCAATAACACCAGGAATACAGGTCAGTGTTGTGAACTCATAACTAGCTGCTTCCGAATGAGTATGGGTCAGAGTGGACAGTAGTGTTGACTGGAAAAAATTATCAATTGATTATTAAACAAATAAAAATAAAATCAAACATTTGGTTATTTTGAGGCCTATTTAAGAAAGATTCTACAACAATTTTTTTACATAAATATATCTTATAAAGTAAAGTAGCTTTAACATAGATTGTACTGTTTTAAACACTTTTCTGTATCTTTCCTGTGTCTCTTTAAGCCATTTGAGATCTCCTGTTGAATCTTTCCTTTGCCCTGAGTTCCATTAGAAATAAATTTCTCTGTAATTAATTTTAAGTATAGATTTTATATTGATAA
Organism: Iphiclides podalirius; assembly: GCA_933534255.1. Classification (NCBI taxonomy): domain Eukaryota; kingdom Metazoa; phylum Arthropoda; class Insecta; order Lepidoptera; family Papilionidae; genus Iphiclides; species Iphiclides podalirius. The sequence continues at coordinate 2,482,940 of OW152822.1, read as the reverse complement.
ACCTCATAAAAAAAAAGATATATAATTTCTAGTATACTCACTTTTCCCACAGATGGAAAGCCAATGAGTGCTACACGAGCATCGCCTGACTTTAAGACATCAAAACCCTCTCCTTTGTCACCACCTTTCTTTGACGGCTCAAGCAATTGTGAACGATATTTGGCAAGCTTAGCTTTTAGTAGCCCCAAGTGATATTCAGTGGCTGCAGAAACAATGTAGAATTTATGTAAAATTTAGATTAAAATCGATTATTGAAAATTAGTAAAACTCAGTAGGCAAAATGTTGAAAATAAAAAATGATAAGTTAAGTAATTTGAATCATATACAATCCACTATTTGCTGATAGCATGAAATTAGTAATTATAAATTAAATGCTTTTGTTTACAATTGTAAGCTAATGTTACCTATTTTTATAAGAAAATGTTACAAGTCGTTAACATTACTTTCTTTTTTAATTATCATGTTATTAAATTTTCCTGACTCGATCAGCAAATCAATGATTTGAATTATTGAAGATTTACCTTTGTTTTTTTGCGTTCGGGCGATTTCTTTTTCAATCTCTGATATCTTTTCTAGAATACCCATCTTTAGCGTTCACGTCAAACTTTTAGGCTAATATAAATGTGAACCCAATGACAACATATAATAATTCATGGAAATCAAATTTATATTAATTTGCAAAAAGTTGCATACATTTAAATAAATATATTTTTTTTAAAATACTGATGCCGAAGTTAGGTTATTAACTAGTGATGTCAACATGTCAGATGAATACTTTGATTTGACAGTAATTTCTTTTTTATATTATGGCCCGGTATCAAGGACCTATAAGCCAAATTTGACAGTAAACTGTTAATGAAAATCCGACATTTTTACTTTTAACTTTAATTGGTCAGTGGATCAATTTCATTTTAGATTTAAAATTTTATTCCATTCAATTATAGGGTGGACTTTATGCAGTTCTTTCAATTATTTTTAATATTTATATTTTTACAAAGATTTCATTTATAATTTTCCTAATATATATATATATATTTATTCCTATCTTTTAAAATTCAACCATCTGGAAATAGTTGAATATAGCAATTTCAGATTTGAAGATATGATCAATTATATTTTATTGCTGATACCTTTCCCGGGTAAAGTTTATCTGCCTTTTCTAAGAAATACAAGATTTATAGTTGTGGATAAATTAGCTCTTGACATAATGATAATAAATATCTAATTGACTAGATATAGAGATAGAACATATGATTGTACTAGAGAAGTAGAATAAATGTTATTTTTTTACATTTATTGTATGCAAGGTACAAAAATAAACTATCAAATAAATGTAAATTAAATTTACAATAATTTTCAGTACAATCATTTTTACTTTTTGCCAAAATTATAAAACATGGGATATGGTTACTGCCTGATATTTTTACTTAAATTCATAGTGGATAGGTAGCGATATCACAAGTAGATTTTTTAGTGTTTTTCTTAGTATTTTTATCCCCGAAATGTTACTGATAAGTTTATTTTAAAAAAATCATAATTAATACAAAATTAAAGCTCTATGCATGCAATCAATGCGTGCTGCAGGAAAATCTATTGAAGAAATGATTTTAGAATATGAAGATGAAAAAAATTCAATGATATCACTTTTCGATACAGGTGTGTAAAAGCATATTTTTTTCTAAGTATTTGAATGTTGGCTACTTCTTTGAACTTAATTCATAAAAATATCCTAAGCAGTATTTTAATTTACTTAGAAAAAAAATTATATGAAGACTTTTACGAAGAAATGGATAATCATATAAGAATAGAGCATTCCATGGATATGCTATTTTTTGGACCTCCAAGCTCATTTTTAAGACTCGATGCTGAAACAATATTACACATTTTTACATATACAAAAAAGCATTTGATACCACATACTAGAGCTCTACTTGCTTGGGATGTAATAACAGGTGAAATTAATGTGTTATTAATTGAAAAAGTATGTTATTTCTTTAATATAATTATGGTTAAAAACTTAAATCATTATATAAAACCAATTTTTTGGATGAAATCATGAGCACAAAATGAAACTTATTATTTTGTTGGTAAGATAATTTATATTCCACGTTTCGGCATCACAGGTAAAAACATCTATTATGTCCGATTTACACGTATTGCCTACTATCGCCCGATTTCTGAAACACTGATCATCGTGGAAGTCAAGTTATCAGCTGTCAATTGACTATAATGATCTTCTTTATGATCAGAATGATCAATTCAAAGAGTTTAACCATCCTTTTGGCAACTAAAATGAAATTTGGAAAGCCATTTGACAGTTAAAAGTTAAAATCTAGTTGCAAGTAAATAGAATTTGATCTATTTTTCTGTAAATTTGTGGGCGTTGCTTAATCGATAAGTATATATGTTAGGGGTTTTTTTTATTGATTCAGATTAATGCACCAACTAAAGTGCATATTATCCAATGTCAAGAGATAGCTCCGTCACCAATTTAAAGAAATATCAGAACAAATTTTATGTTATTTGTTTGGTTACACAAATATGAAATTGAAACTTGTACCTAACAGGCTGTTGACACAAATGAATTAAATTAAGATTTAGTTAACCACTTCAATACTTAACAAGTGTAAATCGAGTGGCACTCACACATGTCACGCAATCGGAGACAGTTTTAGTGATCGTTTGTTAAGCATTGCTCAATATAGACAAGTATATAATCAAAAGTGACAGCCTATTCGTTGCGTATAAATAAGCATATATAAATTCTAGCGAAAGCTCGCTGCGGGTAGTATTCGCCTGGCATTTTACTATCTGCGAATTCGCTACGTAACAACTTTCGCCCCCTGTAACAAATCGTAATTTTACAAGGGGGGTCTTGATTGAATATTTGGGTTTTAATTCCTAAAAAAATGTGTCACCAATATTAGTTATTTATGTTGTAGAATAGTATAAAACAAAGTCGTCCCGCTGTCTGTCTGTCCTCATGTATGCTTAGATCTTTAAAATTACGCAACGGATCTTGATGCGGTTTTTTCACTGCGGTGATTGAAGAGGAAGGTTTATATGTTTTTTTAATGTGATAAGTTGCCAAACGAGTAGAGGGATCACCTAATGTTAAGTGAATACGCCGCCCATGGATATCTGCTACACCCGAGGATTTGCAGTTGCGTTGGCAACATTTTTGGAAATTGGGCTCGGGCTACCTCACTCACCAGACGAAACGCGAAAGTATTTCTCATACTTCCACTTTACGCCGGTCTTCTGTGAGGTCGAGGTACTTACCCGGACGAGCCTGCCCATTCGTGCAACAACCGAGGCTGCTGCGTGGCTCTACCACCGTTAGATATAATACATTGCACCGTATAAGACATTGCACCCATGCGAAGCCGGGGCGGGTTGCTAGTGTTGTATATAAACGGCACGTAAGATTTTCTTTAATGCCACAAATAAGAATCGATCAACTTCTGAGTTTCACAAACTTCCAATCATTTCATTTTTCAGATGGAAAAACCGCTGCATTTTTGCAGGGCCGCGAATTCCTTGCATTCGGTAGTCTTTTAAACGTTATACCAGAGGAAGATTTATACTACGTCAATTTCGGAGACTATTCTGTCTTTAAATATTTTACCAATCACTATGTTAATTTAGATAATAGAAAGGTATTTATATTTTTATATAACCTTCTCGTCTATAACTGCCATGACTTCTTGATTAATATAACTTTTTATTGTATTAAAGTTTGGTGTACTGGTTGCTGCATATAGGAGATATTTCGGACACGATTGGTATTCTAATGGGACACGAATTAATGAACTGGGCTACTTATTATGTGGTTTTCCAAACTTTGAGTTCGAGAAAATTTCTCCCGCTACATTTAAAAAACTAAATTTTAACGTTTTAGGCAAACTTGGCCGCTGCAATGTGCAACAAAAAATGGTTATTGAAATGTACTTTCTTTATTTGATGTAAAAAGTTGATTCGAAAGAAATATTGATTCTGTTATCTACTTTACCGATATTTCAGACTCTTTTTGGAATTGCCACTCACCCCAATGCCTACGGTGAGCCATATAAATGGTCTTCTCATGAAATTAGCCTCCTTAATGAATTATTTATTTGTAAGTATCTTTGTTAGTTGTAGAACTGAGATCATAATTATTCAGAATCACACCAATTAAAAGATGAATTTATATATTAATTCCGCTTTTCTAATTGAATCATAGATATATTGAATTTTGAAGCGCCAAACATGAAGGAATACGGATTAATAGTCTCTAATGTTAGGTGAAAAGGATTTCAATACTGGCCAAATAATAATATAAAAAATATTAAATGTAAATATGTATATATTATGTATAGGTACATTTTTATAAAATTGAAAAATTAATTTATTGTAAGGAAACATAACTTTTAGGTATTCCAAAGGAAGAAATAAGTATCTTGGAACTTGAGTCTATTCCCGCCATCAGTCCGAAAATAATGAGATTATTGAATCAGAAAAAGCTGGAGTATTTTACGAAGCCGCAAATATTACGAATGAATCCCATTACTCGACGTATTTATATATTAAGAATGCAGTTAAGAAACAGTTTAGACATGAGTCAAATAGCAAAAAAAAGTGCTGTCTGCAAAAAATCTTTCAGTTTCTTTGTAATTTTTCTCACATTTGTTACATATTTGTATGAGAATAATTTAAATTAAGAAATGGCAACGTCGGTTACTTACTGTATAAAGCCACTTATTCATTTGCCACCTTATCCGTAAAATATTCAATGTATGTACCTGAGCACTGTATAATTTTATAAGTTAAAATAAACATTAATTCGTTGCCATTAAACAGTTGTTAATACCTTTAATATTTGCATCAACGATACAATGATAGAACGTACGCTCTTACAAGCCAAAAGCTGATTTTATCTTTTTGAGACTAGAAGTTTTACTTTGGAGGTTACTGGAGAACTAAAAATCATAAACTCATATATTACATAAACTTTGAAATAAAATACATTACTAACGACAAAATTATTTTCTAATGTATACCTAACCTAATTTAATGGACTTTTCTGACTGTAAACTAATAGAATTTTCAACGTTTAAATATTCGCATACTACATTAATAACATAAACCTATCAATGAAATTGCGAGTTTACATCTTTGGCGATTTAAGCCAGTAATCAATTAATCAATATATTATTCGTACATCAATAACTTTAATGACTTCGTTTTTGACGAATAAACGAGGTTATAAATAAGCATATCAATTTGGATCGTCTCTCATTTCTTTTCTGATAACGTTAATGCAATATCAGTAAAACGTTAATGAAAAGTAAAAAATAAATACGGTTCAAATGCGATATCTGTCAAACTTTTGTAGACCGGCTAAATAAAGATAGATTAATAGTCTGATATAAAAACTAGTCAAATTTAATTTTTCGAAACTTCGCCCATAACCATCGGCCATTTCAAGCTCCATGCGTAAAGGTTCTATATACCTATACGTAAATAACTACACGATATTTAAAAATAAATCTTTATTTCCCACATTCTTCGTAGAAGCTAGCTAATTCGTATGTGCACCAAGTAATTGTCACATTTTAGTGATCAGGTTAGAAAGGTTTAAAAAGGGTAAAAATACTTTTCATTATCGTACTGTATCAGCAATTCCGAATTGTTTTTGTCGTCTTCACATTTAAAAATATCTTACCTTTATATAGGTATATTGATCCAAAATAATCGAATATATCAAAGTAACCCGTAGTAAATAATAATAATTAATTAAGGGCACTTATTTTAAATATTTGAGTTCTTACAAATAAATTTATAAAAATATAGTCCTTATTGATATAGATCTATAACTATTTATTAATACTTGAACAAACGAACATAATGGTTGATTTGATTCAAGGAGTTACATATTACATTACAATTCATTACATTATATTTGATAACTTCCGGATTAGATTATATCCCCGAATCATATTCCGAATATTTCTCCTTATCAGAAATTTAATCTCTTGAATAAAGTTATATATTTTTGCTACAATATAGCATACCATGTGTTTAGCACACTAAACCAACTAACAGTCTATCATATACATTGATGTAAAAGAATATAATTTTTATAATGGAAGAGTATTATTCTAAAATCAAATTTAAATCACTTATGCTGATAATATCCGTAAAATTCCTTCCTTTCTTCGTATAACATAATATTTCTTATTATTATAAAATTTCACCATGTCTATAATATTATTCACTAATATTATCTACAATATATATCAAAATATTACAACAATACAATATTTTAAAATAATTAGAGCTTCATTTTGATTGTTTTATCAAGGTCATAACATCTAACCACCATTTTGTTTACGAAATCACCATTTCTTTTTTTGGGGTTCGTCCGAGGTGTGCATACGTCTATTATAGTAATATATTAAAATATTTTATAAGCCTAAAATTATATACTTAATGAAAATGCCTCCTGTTAAACATTATTCGTCTAGTGAAGTGAATCAGTATGAATTATCATCGAGATTATTGACGTTAACCGAAAATAATACATCTTATACTTTAACACAAATCAATGGACAAAGGATTTATAGGAAAGCTCCTCATGCATGGAATGGGCCTGAGCCTTCTAGAAATTGTGAGGTAACTATAACTGAGCATATTTTCTTAAAACAAGCTAAATGCGCCTAGAACTTTAGGTTTTAAAATGCCCGCCAAAATATATTTTACGTACTATTTCTATCGTTGAGCGCAGGCTTAAATTTTGGATTAATATTATATTTACAATTTTGGAATTAATATTGTTATTGGATTATTGTTTTTATGCAAATTGTATTCAGTAGGTATTAAAATGGCGTAGTTACTAAGAGATGTTCGAAACAATTTTGACATCATGATAAGTATTATTATTGCAATATTTATTGTATTAAAATTAGGGAACTGATTAAGAATTAAAAATAGAATTGAGCTTAAAGATCTTATCATAAATTAACTTTATTAAAAACCTAAATAAACAGATGTTAAATTCTTCTTACATACATGGTTGTACCTATAGTAGCATTGCGAGTGATATACGGTCGTAACCTTTTATCAAATTGTAACATTTTGGAAATGTACACATTTTTGTAAAATGTGGCTAATTTTCAAAAATTGAAGGCATGGAATTTCTAATTTGTGCAGGTATTTATCGGCAGAATTCCCCATGACTGCTTCGAAGACACCCTGGTACCCCTTTTTCGTCAAGCGGGCGAATTGTTCGAATTTCGCCTTATGATAAATTTCTCCGGTTGGAACCGAGGGTATTGCTTTTATACATACTTAATATTAAAATTATTACTTTAAATATTATAAATACGATACAAATTTATACAGGTATGCCTTTGCAATGTACACGACGGACGCCGAGGCGTGCAATGCCATTAGAATGTTCAACAACTACATGATAAGACCATCTTGGCAACTGGGTATGTATTTTCTAGTTGTTTCGTAATAAGTTGTCACAATATATTTGATTTTCGTCTGTTTTGGCCACATCCGACAATAGAGCAATCTCTGCGTAGTTGTACACGATAACTACTATGCAGACTTGTTGCTTTGTACAGGCGCTTCGCATTCCTTGTATTTAAATAAATCTTAAGAAAAGTCTCAATTTGCCTGCAATAATAAAAAGTACCACGGGGCTATGAACTTTTTAGACCTGAGAATCAATGTCTTCGGGGAAGAAAGGAATAAGGTTAGCTACGTGTCCAGCAATAATAAAGTAAAGAGAAAAAACAAGAGCTACAGCTTTTGTTTTTGCAAGTGTCAGGCTCGTCCGCGGATGTACGACGGTCTCACAAATGACCGGCGAGAAGTAAAGTTTTAATCGGTAATCGGGGTCCACGTTTTTAGTTTGGAAACGCAATACCTCGGGTATTTTGTTGTCCATGGCCGGCGGTATTCATAACATCAGGTGAGCCGTCACCTCAAACTATCAGATAAAAGTCAAAATTGTTTATTTGTAGACTAGCTGTCCCACACAAGAATTACATATTATATGTACTAAAACCTAAACACCGTTTATTCCGATCGGTTCAGTAGTTTTCGCAGTATAACCATTAACCAAAAAAACCGGCTCTCCATTTGTCATTATAGATTATGAGTATAGATTTTGTTTCCCATTAAAGCCTTGCTCATTTATAAAAAAGAGAAAAATAATGTGTTCTATCTTCCCACCGCAAGCGATGAACGTATTTGTGTTAAATGAACGACTTGTACTGTAAGGGGTCGTCCATTTATCATGCGAGGCTCGAAAGTGGGGGAGGGAGTTCTATTAGATTATTAGATTATCTGTATTTAAGATATTACGAAAATTCGGTACTAAAAATGGTAAAATTTCAGCAGCCCACTACTTTTATATAGCAAAGAAAAATAAAAATTTAATGATAGAGAAATATAGATAATAATACCTTAAAAAATAAATCAATAAGCAGAATTGGCTAATCACTAATAATTTTCGAGAAAAAACATAATTAAAATTTATTATTTTCACTAAAGAAAACCGCCATTAATACGCTAATAACATTAATTTTATACAAGTGGTAACTCACGTTTTTACTTTATTGGATGATACAGAGATACAGTATACTTAAGGACGCGTTTACGAATTCACGCGCTTCAATTTTAGGTACAGAGGTGTACTACTACACGTGCACGGCTCACGCACACTGCGACAAGCGCGAAGCGGCGAAGCTTTATGTAACTGACGCAACTTGATACTTTTATTTAATTTGAAGTAATTTATTTTTTAAAATTACGTTAAATTTGTTTTCAACAAGTTTTTAAACTGAATATTTTTTATATATCTAGATATAATTTTATTTAATTTAATTTAAAAGTTCGTGGCTGTTGATAATTTGCGTTTTAATTAATTATGTATATAATTTTATGTTTTTAATTATTTTTTATGAAGAAAAAGAAGCTTGTTTTATACATGTTTGATTATGCGTGCGGTAGGTAGATAGCTTGATAGGTAGGTAATAGTAGGGTACGTAGGAAGGTCGCTATGTAGGCAGATAATTAGGTAAAACCCGCTAACGAATTGAGTAAAATACTTTGTATGGTATTCTGAATGCATTTTGCTGATTCAATAATATTCATGCTAAATGTTAAAAAAAAATTATTTTCTGTAAATGAAATGGAAATAGCATGGCGTACGAAGCCAGGCTAGTATCTAGAAACTAAAAATGAAAATAATAAAACGAAGGAAACAAACTAGTAAAAATTAAAAAACACATTTTTATAAAAAAAAACCTGTCGCACTCGGCTCTGTCGGGGTAAAGCTATAGCATAGCATCTTTTATCAACTTATGCGATTATAATTATTTATTTATGCAGTATTTTTTTCTTTGATATTTATATTTATGTTAATAAATAATAATATTTTAATAATATATTATATTAATATATATTATAATTAATAATATATAATTTATTTATATTATTTACAAAAATTATTAGAACTACTAAGTCAGTCACTAAGCTCTGGATAGTTAAATTACAATATACTAACATTTTTAAACTTGTGATATCTTTCGAATGGAATGTCCGAATTTAATCATTCAAAAAGTTATATAAAGATATTGAAACATTCTTAAATATAAAGTAATTTATTTTTATAAGGATTAATACCAAGATACAAATAAAGAGCCTTTTCTAGCGGCGGCATTTCAATCAAAATTTTAAAGTAAAAGAATACTTATTGTGGCATAACTATAATAGTTAGAATATACTGTCGCAACACTTTTTATAAATAATGATGTGTTCTGCAAATTCGTAGTACATTATTTTATTCTATTATCAAAAGTTTTAGCAGCGCACGCGATGCAAACAATATTTTAGGTAATTTTTGTACACTTAGGGTTACATTATTCAAGTTTTAGTAAGGATTCCTAGTTTTTTGAAAATATAATATATCCTATGTCATCCGGGGATAATGTAGCTTCCAGACAGTGAAAGAAATTTTCAAATCTGTTCAGTGGTTTAGGAGCCTATTCAATGCATACAAACAATCAAATCTTTCCTCTTGCGTGGTAGGCGGAGTGGGTGGTGTTAGGTTTTATTTTCGTTACGGAATTTATTGATTCCGTCGCCGCGCTCAAAGCGCGCGATAAAAGCTGTGCAATAGCTTAAAAAAATATTGTTTCGTTTTTTTTTAATTTGACTCTTCCATGCTCTTCGCCAGAATTGTCGCTATGTCGATCCTGGGTGGAGCAAGCCCGCGAGGTCAATTTATACCTCCGACACGAGGTTCTGGCTCCGCCTTTTTATGTTCACTCTAGGGATAGGGAAGACCATACGGAGTCGGGGTGCTTGTCGGATCTTTGTGATTTTTCTTTATAGTTCTCTATCATTTAATTATTTTTGTTATCTATATCGAAGTAGTAGCCTGCTAAAATTTTATCGTTTTAGGCTTTGGCATCTGAAACAACAATTGAGTTATAAGAGGTATAAATGTTGTATGTGATAACTGTGCCATAAAAATAAGTCTTTGATGATTTAAGTTGAGACCCACTACATTTTTACATAACTATTTTTCTTCGTGTTTTGCCTATTTTAAAGACGTTCTTACTATAGATACCATTTGTTCCAAAAGATTGCAAGTCATTTAAAAAATTAAGTATTATTTTAGGCAGAATCCATGATCATAAAAGTTGGTCAGTGCGAACGACAAAACAATAAACGATAAATGGGGTCATAAACTTGAAACAAAAAGTTTGCCACATAGCTGTCGTTCGAAACTTTTGTACATGTTTATTACACCTATTCATTGAAATATACAAAAAAATGACCTTTTAGACATCCCTAATCTTACAATTTGCAAGTGTGCAAATTTGTTTTGTATTACTTGTATTTTTAATTATCCATACAACTTTTCTACATGTCGTGTACTTTGAGCCAACATTTGGCTGCATGGAAATAAGAATTTATTAGGCCTCCCGGAGTATTTAAATTTAAACGAAAATTTTAAAGTATTCAAGACTATCTACATCAAATCTGTACACTGTCAAATTAGACATTTAAAATATTAAATCATGTCTAAGTAATCTAGAATGTTTATTTTAAAAATTCATTACTTTGACTTGTGATTTACTTTGACTTATATTTATACTCTATTGACTCATAATTATAATCTTAATTTCAATTTTTTTATATTAACATGTTTCACAAATATTTATACACAGAATTGATGTAGAATACACAGTTCCATATTTTAAATAGCTTTTTTAATGTATTCTTACACCTTCATGTCAATACATCAATTTCAAAGGTAAGGTCTCAAAAAAATTCACAAAACAAGACAAAACTTGACACACATAGCTCAACTCGTCTGTTAGTTCCAGTAGGAATTCTCGAAGTACACCTTCAGGTCACTCCATCACGTCAGAAGGCAAGGTCTCACCATACCTAACAAAACAAGCCCAAACTCGACACACATAGCTCATCTCGTCTCTTAGTTCCAGTAGCAGTTCTCGAAGTACACCTTCAGGTCACTCCATCTAGTCAGAAGTCAAGGTCTCACCATACCTAACAAAACAAGCCCAAACTCGACATACATAGTTCATCTCGTCTGTTAGTTCCAGTAGCAGTTCTCGAAGTACACCTTCAGGTCACTCCATCTAGTCAGAAGGCAAGGTCTCACCATACCTAACAAAACAAGCCCAAACTCGACACACATAGCTCATCTCGTCTCTTAGTTCCAGTAGCAGTTCTCGAAGTACACCTTCAGGTCACTCCATCTAGTCAGAAGTCAAGGTCTCACCATACCTAACAAAACAAGCCCAAACTCGACATACATAGTTCATCTCGTCTGTTAGTTCCAGTAGCAGTTCTCGAAGTACACCTTCAGGTCACTCCATCACGTCAGAAGGCAAGGTCTCACCATACCTAACAAAATAAGCCCAAACTCGACACTCATAGCTCATCTCGTCTGTTAGTTCCAGTAGCAGTTCTCGAAGTACACCTTCAGGTCACTCCATCTAGTCAGAAGGCAAGGTCTCACCATACCTAACAAAACAAGCCCAAACTCGACACACATAGCTCATCTCGTCTGTTAGTTCCAGTAGCAGTTCTCAAAGTACACCTTCAGGTCACTCCATCTAGTCAGAAGGCAAGGTCTCACCATACCTAACAAAACAAGCCCAAACTCAACACACATAGCTAGCTCATCTCGTCTGTTAGTTCCAGTAGCAGTTCTCGAAGTACACCTTCAGGTCACTCCATCTAGTCAGAAGGCAAGGTCTCACCATGACTAACAAAATAAGCCCAAACTCGACACTCATAGCTCATCTCGTCTGTTAGTTCCAGTAGCAGTTCTCGAAGTACACCTTCAGGTCACTCCATCTAGTCAGAAGGCAAGGTCTCACCATACCTAACAAAACAAGCCCAAACTCGACACACATAGCTCATCTCGTCTGTTGGTTCCAGTAGCAGTTCTCAAAGTACACCTTCAGGTCACTCCATCTAGTCAGAAGGCAAGGTCTCACCATACCTAACAAAATAAGCCCAAACTCGACACTCATAGCTCATCTCGTCTGTTAGTTCCAGTAGCAGTTCTCGAAGTACACCTTCAGGTCACTCCATCTAGTCAGAAGGCAAGGTCTCACCATACCTAACAAAACAAGCCCAAACTCGACACACATAGCTCATCTCGTCTGTTAGTTCCAGTAGCAGTTCTCAAAGTACACCTTCAGGTCACTCCATCTAGTCAGAAGGCAAGGTCTCACCATACCTAACAAAATAAGCCCAAACTCGACACTCATAGCTCATCTCGTCTGTTAGTTCCAGTAGCAGTTCTCGAAGTACACCTTCAGGTCACTCCATCTAGTCAGAAGGCAAGGTCTCACCATACCTAACAAAACAAGCCCAAACTCGACACACATAGCTCATCTCGTCTGTTAGTTCCAGTAGCAGTTCTCAAAGTACACCTTCAGGTCACTCCATCTAGTCAGAAGGCAAGGTCTCACCATACCTAACAAAACAAGCCCAAACTCGACACACATAGCTCATCTCGTCTGTTAGTTCCAGTAGCAGTTCTCGAAGTACACCTTCAGGTCACTCCATCAAGTCCGTAACGAAATATGAATTTTTAACCCCTACTAATTTCTAGTAAAAATATGACAAAGTGTGAATTATAGTTTACTTTTGTCGTTCGTAGTCCGAAGTCCGAACATGATGTGTAAAGTATCAACTTTGTTACGACAAATATTTTGTATTCATACAGCGATCTTTTTCCTCACGAGCTGCTGTTTATAAGCGACATAGTGACCACTCATGACGGCAGCCGAGCGCCGACTAATATTTCTTTAAATATTTTTTGTGGAATAAATCAAAAAAGTGACCAGTAAAATAACCTTTATGTCAATCACTTAAGATTCACGCGTAAGATATAAATGTGAAAGAAATAGATTTTAATCTTTATTTTTTTCTGAAACTAATTTCAACAATTTTGATACGTAATGTAGCTACCTTTTTGAGTTGAACATGTGTGCTTACATAAAATATTTTTAAATAAAAAAAATATGTTATTAAATAAGAGAAAAATGTTCCTAAACCCAACAGGATATCGTCCATTTTGAGTGGAGTGGTTCACGAAAATTCTCATTTACAATATTATAAACCAAAATTTTCGATTAAAAACTATCTACCATTTGAAGATGAAGGAGGGATCTATATGTGATAATTATTACTTACATTATATTCGTTTCGTTTTGCCGCAAAATGTACCTGAAAACCCCCTATTTTTGCAGATTCCGCGAGATTTCGCAAACGCCCTTAAAATCAAATCAAAATCTTTCTTTCTTTCTTTCTTACTACATACTACAGATAATCAATTAAGTATCGATTAATTATTATGATTTTATATCGATTATTAAATAAATTACAAAATTTTTGTTGTTTAATTAAAATTTAAAAAAAAATAAATAATTTATCTCTGTTTATGGCAAGCCTTGAAGATGTCATCAGGACTTGTTATTAATTAAGATAAATTGAGTTCTACATTTATTTATCATAAAATTAGGTAGGTTCAAAATTAGTCACAGATCCGACACAGTGCACCCCGACTCCATGTGGTCTTGTGGTCCCTACCCCTAGGGTGAACATAAAAAGGCGGAGCCAGAACCTCGCGTCGGAGGTCCTGGGTGAAGCGACACTCAGGGGCGACATAGCGAGTGTTCTGGCGAAGCACGTGGGAGAGTCAAACTTAATAATGAAGTCATATTTTTTTATATTTCTTATATTTTTGACTTTCATTTATTGAAATTACAAAGCTTTTAAAATCTACATCTTTAATTTTTTTTGTTATTTTATGTAAAAAAATATAAGAAATATTCAAAATTTATTACTTCATTGTAAAGTTTGACTCTTCCACGTGCTTCACCAGAACACTCGCTATGTCACCCCTGAGTGTAGCTTCACCCACTCGGCCTTCGCTCTGCTACGGATCTCGCCGGCTAGCTTCTTTATGTAATAAATTTTATGTAATTTTATATAATATAATTTTTAATTATTTGCCTAAAAATCACATGACCAATGGACGACCTATGCTGGATGCATGTTGAGTACAATTGGGGCACAGTGGGTAAAGGTGAAAGGTAAAGCTAACGTCCACCGTACCCGGCAGGCGTCTGCCCGTCGATCAACAACTGCCGCATCTTCATCTCGCGCATCCCGCCCACCACGCCGTCCGCGGAGATCGTGCGGCTGCTGTACGCGCTCACGGACGAGGTGCAGGAGGTGCGCATCCGCCGCTCGGTGGCGTCGTGCGCCGCCATCGTCGAGTACCGGTCGCACCGCGGCGCCGCGATGGCGCGCAAGGCGCTCGTGGCGGCCGCGGCGGCCGCGTGGGGCGGCGGCGCGAGGCCCGCCGTCGACTGGTCGCTGCCGCAGTCGCCGCAGCTGCTGCGCCAGTACCGCGAGGTACTGCTCGACAACTTTTTTTTTTTAGGGTAAATGGCGTGAACTGGCCGACGGTAGCTTCGTTGTTGGGTTCACTTTTTTTGAGAAAATGTCGAGAATGAGCCAACGGTAGCTTCGTTTTTGGGTTCACTTTTTTTTTAAAAATGGCGCGAAAGGGCTAACGGTGTAGCGTCGCATTGCATTGCAACGCGTGGCATTGCAGATCGGGCGCTGGAGCCCCGAGCGCGGCGTGGAGCTGACGCGCGCGCCGGACGAGGGCGCCGGCTCGCCGCCGCCCGCCGCCTCCTACACGCTGGAGCCCTGGTCGCAGGCGCGCCGCCTGCGCATGATCCACGAGGCGCAGCGCAGCGCCGCCGCCCACACCGAGTCAGTGCCCACGGCGACACATTTATGACGGGTCGAATCGATTGATGAGCAAAAGTGCTCAAAGCACATGTCGTGGTCGCTATAAACTCTAAATCTATAGTAAAAGCCTCGAATAGAAATAGGAAAAATATAAAACACGTTAGTAGATTGGATTAAGGTTATAATTTCGAATCCTTCGCAGCATACACCATACTAGTTAAGTTTACCGGATTTTTTACGTGTCGTGTCCTACTTGTCTTACGTACGGCTATATGTTCACTGTTTGCTCTTAGTTGCAGTAGGGCCGACATTTTGTTATTGCGTAAATGGGCTCATTGGTAAGCTCAATACCAACGTAGAATGGCCAGTTTAAAAAAAAAAAAAGATGCCTGAATAAACTGGGATACTGCTGTTTGCATGTAACCTTTATATTGAGCATGCTTGTTGAAGCGCCAAGAACCTCTGTTTCATCATCGATTCGACATTGAACTTGCAAAATCAAGTGTCAGCCATAAAATCACTAGTTATGCGCTGTTTCTACCGGCCGAAAGGTCTTGTCGACTAAAATAAAAATAATGCTTGTGCAGATTTTTCCTTTAATCTACTTCCGACGCTACTTTTAATTCTGAATAACTGCACTTGGTTCGTCTTCAATCCTTGTAAGTCTGACCGTCGTTTTCAACTGCAGCGGTAACCTATCGTTAAAGAAGTTATTTAATCTCCTACTCCATCTTATATGCCATTTTTTTATTGCAACTTTTATAGGACGTCGTATTTATCGTTTTTAATAATGAATTAAAATATGTAACTTTTACTCGATTATTTGCTCATTATACTTATTAAAATTAAATTTAGAGTAACGCGTGGCCCTGTCAGTTAGTAGGTACGTATATGAAATAAATAGACGCGAGGGCATGAACGCGATCGATGTTGTACACTGACTGCCCCTCTCCGTCAGGTGGTCCAACCGCATCAGCAACGGCATCGAGTCGCTGATGTCGTCGATGGCGTCGCTGAACCTGGGCGCAGGGATGGGGTTGGAGGCGGGCGAGCGCGCCGTGTGGTCTCCTTTGGCTGCGGGCGCGGGAGGGGGCGGCGCGGGGCTGATGGCGGGCGGAGGGGCGGGGGCGGGGGGCGCCCTCGGCCTGGGGGCGGGGGGGGGGGGCGCTGCGGCGGCAGCGGGGGGCGCGCGCGACTTCAACCCCTGGACCGCGCGCCACCCGCTGCAGGAGTTCATCACTCACAATAAGCACGAGTGAGTCCGGGACGCGATAACTGTGCCACGGCTCTGGAAGCTTATTTCTTTTATTAGCATATTGGCTCTGAACGATGCGAGCTGTAGAAGCGTTTAGAGCACTCGTGGAATGTCTAAGCTTATTTGTTTAATTACTGCTTAACAATGCTCTACAGCTCTTAGCAGAATATCCAAATTCATTCATTTTATAACCATATGCCTGGTATCTTAACTATTCTACAGCTTTTCTTACACTTCTGCAAAATGTCTAGTGTAAATCATTAATAGACTCAGAAAACATTTAGCTTTTACTGGACTTTGAGATTAGCCTGCACAGTTATCTTGGTTTTTAATATTTTGCAGATCATTTTGCTTTTTTTCTGAATGTTGATTAATTTATTGTATGAAATAATAATGCCGAATGTTTATTGCTTGTACTTGCATGTTTAGGGGAGGACATTAATGGAGGAGAATGCTATTGGATTTTTTAAGGTCTTTGAGATAGTTATGTCACCACAATTACATAATTAATGTCGAAAATTAAATTGTAATCTTTAAACCGATTGGAAATTTACAAATCCATTTATTCCTTCTCAGAGTTGGCAAATGTTAACAACTGTGTGAGGCTTTTATCATTTCGAATCGTTGAAGATTTTTATGCTGCGACAGTTTAGACATCGATTGCGACATTTACTACGTAATGGTGCGTTTGGGTGAAATTTTTTTCAATAGAATCAGTTATTTCTCTTTGCTTACTTTCTATGTTTTGTATCTCTAAATCTTCAAACACATGCCTTTTGCATTAACGCTAAAACATAGGAAAGGTAAATATAGAATTTTAATTTTAGAACCTTTTAATTTAACGTAAATGTATTTTAATTAAGAATCTAATTGGATGTTTCAATTTTAAATGTATTAAATTCTACGATTTTTGTAAAGCGGTATCGAGATATATTTAAGCAAGTGTCTCCAATATTGTTTTATTGTTTAGAATATGAATTAAGGGCAACCGCGGAGGGGCGAAACGGCTCCCATTCGCATAGGATTACCGCACAAAAGAGCGACGATCCACATTTTTTGAAGTTTTTTCAACGAGAATATTCATGTTATTGTAGTATACTCTTTCTGTGTATGAATAAGTCTATTTAAAATCAGGTTTTAAGTACGTAAATCAATTTGGATCTGTTTTCTCAGCAATTGATATAGCGCAGCATTATGAAATTATCTACTACGATTGGCAAAATCTAAAACATTTTGCAACACTGCGAAATGAATTTATCCTTCAATGTTTTATGAGTTTTTAAAAACGATAATATTGCATGCCAGTATTGATTAATAAATTTAAGTATAATATTTTAATGTGTCCTCCCGTGTTGTTTTATTGTTCGCCCTTTGTTTGCTTGACCGACGCTTCTCGCTAACCGCTTGTGGGATGTTGTGGAGGTTTTTCGCTCAATGTCGCATCACAGCGAAGCAATATAGCATGGTGTCAAACGCGACGCTGCGTTTGAGTGGCGCAGCCGTGTCCGTGCGTTTGGCTTTACGGCGGCATGTTTGTATTCCGACGCACCGGCCTCTGGTAGTAAGTAGTTGGGCGGGACGGTCGAGTGCAAATCGTGTTGTGTAACCGTGCCCACCTTATCTGACGCCATGGCGGTATGCGACAAGTGGGTCGCGCTCAAGATAGTAGAGTTCGTAAGTATAGTGTAGTGCAATCGACTGCAATGGTATAACTAACTTCCATCCAACTCGCTTGATTTGAGTAACGCACTGAGGTTGCAGAGGTTGGAAGCCAAGCAGTCTGACCCTTTGTATTTAAATACTATATAATAATTTGGTACTGCACCAGAACCAAACAACCACCAGTTAAGCGCGTGTTTATGTTTTTGTTAGGGTATTAAATAACATCACTTTCTTATGGAGGACAAATTTGGTACCTACGGTATATAGTTGTTCTCACTAATAGGTATGCAAGTATGTCATTGTTAGGGTAGTAAATAACATCTTTCTTTTGAAGGATTGTATTTTTGGCAATTCGACCCCAAAGTTTTGACAAATTTAGTAGGTACCTATATAGTTTGTTCCTCGCCAATAGGTATGCAAGGACTGTAAAGAATAGTACCTAACGCTGTTTTTCATCTTGACCATGCATTCTGACCACTGAATTGAAATTTTTGATTATTGACATTAATTAGTTTGTTTTTTAAAATAATATTGGGCGTATCCTCTAAAACATCCGATGAATTACTAGTCGGACGCGTATAAGAGGAATATATTAAATCTAACGTTTCCACAAATAGTCTATTGCGACATAGAATGAATATCTTAAGGGTTGGAAGTTCGAGAATCGAAGGGCTCTATCTTTGAAATACTTTGAATCTCTAATATCCTAAACTGCCTTGAAAATAATAAAAATACCTATATTTTGAATTTACTTATAAAATTAGAACTTCACACTTCTATGTCTGGATCGTTAAGATCTATATGTATGTCAAAACTCAATAATTTTATTATAACTCTTTTATTTTCTATCACTATTTTGATCTTTTAAAAATGAACTTTTGTCAATGACGTATCGTCGTCAGAGTAGCTATCTTATAAAGCGTAGTTGTTGAAACTTCATCGCTGTATGGAATCCTAAAACGATCGGTTTTTGTTATCGACGCCGTTATCTTAAGCGGACAACGACACTAAGGAATGCTTGGTTTCACCTAAATAGAAATTCGATGGATTGGTGAATGAATACATTCTCATCAGGATAAACTACTTATTATTAAACTTCATCAAAGAAATATATTTTGTATATAACAATATTCTGATATATACCGGTACAAAAATGGTATAATATAAGAAAAAAAATTGTATCTATGTAAACTTTTCCAATTACTGCGAATTGTCTTGATTGTTATAAAAAACTTTGAACATTATTCACACAATAAAAATGCGATGCTGTTCTTTGTTTTCCTCAATTGTGTGACAGTATCTCATTTAGTTTTATAAAAATACCTACAAATCTTACCTATTGGTACCCAAATAATGACTCGATTAAGTACTAAATCACTGAAGAGGCCTACGTAAAGTGGTATTGTTCGTAAAATATAAAATTCACCACTGAATAACTGCATATAATTCAGTTTCGTATTATGAGCCACAAGTGGGTTGGGTGGAAGATATATAGATTCTTGATTTTTCCAAGGATTTGAATAGCGCTTCTCATTACTCATAGTTTTTGCGATGATTTAACCACCAAAGAACAGAGAACGGCCGGTTTAACTACGTAGGGGCTCGTGGTAACTAATTGCGGAGTAAAATCAATTAAAATATTGTAACATTAAATTGATACATTACTACACTGCGTACAAATTTTGTGGTATACAACTGATAAAAATAATACACAAGCGCTAAGTTTCTATCTGTCTGGAGCCTTTAAACCTAGGTGCTCTGAGTCTGCCCAATATGCACTAGGGTAAACTGCAATGTGGGCAAGATAATTTTAAAATTGCAATGCAGTTAAATCATTGCCTCTATAAATTTATCTAAACCTAATTTTGCATAATTACGACAAATCATAAAAGTAAGAGAATTTGATATTGGACCTGTTATAGTTCGCGGGTTCTGGCTACCCCACGAGTTTGCGTTCTTCGATGAAGCTGATTTACAGACTGAAAGTAAAAATGTCATAAATAAGGAAAGTATCTGTTGAGTAGTCTGTTTCGGTCATTAAAATTCTTGTCGTTCTTTTTCTATCAATGTATGCGGCCAGATACAATAGTCCGAGTTGTTTCAACACTTATTACCTAATACAAGACTGTCAATTTCATTCGGGTACCTACATTTGTACTACTAACATTTATGGCGGTTTAACTTTTTCTTTTTTTCTCTGTCATAACAATTTTTTGTGTAAATATTTTTTAAAATTATATTGTAAGTGTATGGAGGTGTTTTTGGTAATTAAGGCATTTGATATTGAAAACAAAATAGTTTCTTATTACCATGAGAAATTAAAAATACTTACAATGATAATTATTAAGTACCTATTAAAATTTTCTAGTGCCTCAAAGCGATAAGTACTTACATTTTTTTTAATTACGCCGCGCGCCGTATGGAGATTCGAAAAGAAGTTTAAATTTTCTAATGTTCTGATATTAATCAACCATGCCAAAATATGTGGTTTTAAATTCTGATTGTTTGTACGCACAGAGGTCTAATGTGTAGGAGATTGGAGAAAAACAAATTCGTTATGTAACTATAATGTTACCTAATTTATGGCCGAACTTTCAATTTTTTCTTCTATGGTGCATTATAATTTCGTTTAACATTTAAATTAGGAAAACACGTGTGTTGTGAAACATTTGTTCAATGACATTCCCACGGTGGACAGTAACGTCACGGAAAGACAACGTTCTAAGGTTGTACTTACGGCTACCGTGCTAGGTCCTTGTACTGTAATGTTATCCATTGTATAAAAAGGAACGTGATATATAATTTAGTTGTACACGTTACCTACCTTTCTGTGACTGTGAACATTATAAATTAACGTTTTTCGTAGAGAAAAGAAAAAGAAGTGTTCATACGAACCTCTCGAGTTCATGAGTCGTTAGAAAGAGTCCGGGGCTAGTAAAAATGATTTAAGAGTGCGCGAAAAACAACCTCGGGTCGCCGAAAAACATCGCGATTAAAAAGAAATGGGATTTCGAATCTAGTAAATACTTGCCAATTTTGTCAGACGAAACTGTGACGTAACCATGTGGAAAGAAACTAATACAAGCGTGATTGCGTATTTATTTATATTTATTATATACAAGTATGTTACCGGCTACTTCTAAATAGTGTGCTTTAACATCGTAGAACCACTAAGCGTGCTTCTAGGCGATAGACCCTTATTAAAAAATATCAACTTCCAAAATATTTTTAAATTCATACTGTAATGACCGGATTGTTAGTGTATCATTAATATATTTTTACCCATGCAGTAAAAACTTTTAATATCGGTTTAGTCAACTTCCTCGAAATACTGTAGGTATTCAGTTACATATTTTTGTGTATAGAATTAACGTGGCGCAAAAACCCTCGTTCTCATCGTTATTAAACTTTTAATTTTATGTTATTCACAACGAAGAAATATTTTAATTATTACCAAAGTTAAGTTACCACTTTAACAGAAAACTATTATGACGTTCACTTTTGAACGTTATAAAAGACTAATTAGTTTTTAAGCTATTGATAGAATTGTTTTTATTGCATCGATATTTTTCCTTTTGATACTATCGATGTCTTTCGTGTTTTCTTACTAAAGACTATGGGTCATTAGGGATCGGTGTGGACCATGGCACCGATGTCCGTAGAACGATTAAGCTGGGGAAAATCATCCTAGAACGAGGGTGTACCTTGTGTACCTCATGTTCTGGACGCGATGACGTAAGGGGGTGGCTCCTAGAAATATTGCCATCTATTCTGTATCGAAAATAGTGATTGGGTAGGAAGGGCGGATAATATGCACTTACCTCTGGCACGAGTGCAAACAGCTAGTAGAGCCGTTGATACAGACCCATTTGAATGAATGACTTAAAGAGCGCATCCGTACTTATGTTTTTGGGATGACTCGGGCCTTTTAACATACAACACACGCATATGAAGGTCTCCGTTGACCCTCAACGGTCACCGATGTCACGGTGTATATACGGACCTCGACGGCCCGTAGCCGACAATCTCCCAGTTTCCTTAATACGCGCATATTCACGCGAATATATAAACAAAAATATAAAAAATAAAGCCAAAAAAAGCATACAGTCTAGTCATGAGATGACTAGTATGTATGTAGATAACATTAAAATGGTCCACAATTTATCATCAGATTCAAATGGTAATATCTTTATATATATAATTCTTCTATACGTGTGTATGTCACTGAACTCCTGCTAAATGACTGTACCGATGTTAATAAATTTTTTTGTGTGTCTTCAGGTCGATTCGAGAATAGTTTAGATTCACAATTCGTTTTTTTGTTTTTATTTATAAGCTGTTGTCGGATTTAAGTCGCGTGCACAGGACAATGTTTTTTTGGGTCCGCTAGTAGAGAAATACCGTACATATAAAAATTTACCTTAAAGCGCTCTGAAAGTACTAAAGAATTTAATTTAGCGTCGCAATCAATTTAAATTTTTCGTTATGGCAAACGAAACGCGAGATGCTTTATTGCTTGTTTGAATTGAAATATTTCATTGGGCGTCAGGCGATGTGCGTGGCGTGCCTGGTCGCCAAGCGGATCTCCGCGGACGACGAGGCTCGGTTGGCGCTGCTGCTGCAGAAGCTGTCGAGGGAGTGGTCTCTGCTGACTTCGGTCACGTGGGACTCCGTGGGGGGCGCCTTCGCCGACGCCGTGTACGGAGGTCATTCCAATGTCAACTTCGCTAACTGCTTTACTGTTTGCCACATAATTAACGCACGCATGAGTACGTGCGCGGCCCACCCACTGAGGAGGGCCTCAAACCCGTGGGTTCTGGCTAGCCCACCGGTTCTGCGTTCGATGAAGCTTTGATAGTCTAAGGACTGAAAGCGTAACATCAGTTATACAAATACATACTGTTTGAAACGTCTGAAGAACGGAAAGCGGTGGCGGCTGAATGTGCTGAGAAAATTTTCGTCATTGCAATGTTCGAAATTAGGGTTTTTGTTGCCTTAATAAGTCTGGTTTGTTTATAATGGTTCGATATGTTTGTTTGCGTGCGACATCACAACATTGTGTACATTATTGTAATCTAAACAGTTCTGACTAGTACTGAATGTTAATTAATTTCCTAGTTATAGGTACTAACAAAAGCCTTTACTGCACGCACGAAATAATATGTGTACTCATGTGTAATCTGACACATTAAAGATACCGATTTAAAAGTGAGGGAAATTTTTCCATTTCATTTATGTTTTCGTTGTCAATTTTGTTTAATGTAGTGCCATTAAAATTTATAAATTTATCTAGGTGTCAGTCTCATCCGAGATTTAGGTAAGACATGGCAGCTTTTTGTTCTTGATGTTAACAAATCGTTGAAGACGTGACGACTATCTTGTAGATTTGTTTTAGGATAAATTACTATGTAAAATTATACATAACGATATTTCTTTGACAGGTTATGTGATTATAACATTCGGGTTAATAGTGGCGCGAGTATTCCAAGAGATCCCGCGGGGGAGGCGCATTCTGGAAGGCATCTTCCTCGGTTTCGGTATGCTGTTCTTCCTTGTCCTGGGTAAGTCGTCTACTGTAACGGTCAAAGATATTTTCGCCATGTCCAATTGTAGTATACTTCTTTTTATAAAATTAACATAGTGAATTAACGGCAAATTTGTTATTCAATACAAGAAGCGAACACAAACGTTTGCATTTGTATAACGCAAGCCTTAGATCGTCACCTGCTAGTGCAGTAATGTCGTTTCTTTGAGTATAAATGAACACATTAGTATCCGCCCATTCCTATTTCCGTGGTCGTTTTACGGCCGGTTTCATATATATCTACAGATAGATTTGGTTACTAGCGATAGGTAATTGACATAAGATCCATAATACTTACGTCAAAATTCATATCTCCAGTAACCAAATCTATCTGTAGATTAAACCTCAGGAACAGAAGTTACAATAATGTTTACGCAAAGTCAAAAGGTTCCCCGATTTAATTCTAGTTATTTTTCTTTTTTTTTTGATAGGCGGACTGGAATTGGCTTCGCTGGACTCCATACCGAGGAACTTGGTGGTGAACGCCTCGGTCCTCGGCTCGTTCTCTCTCGCGGTCGCCGCGCTGTTCCTGCTGGACCTGATGGGGCCGAGGGCCTATTTCGCCAGCCACCACGCTCAGACCGACGCCATCACTTCGCCGAGGCCGGAGAAGAAGGTCTCCATAGCGACCCCGCCTATCGTCAACGGCGGCCTGGCCAACGGAAAGTCCAACGGCCACGTTCCCGTCGACCGACCGAAAGACCTAGATCTCGAGAAGAGTGACAAAGAAGAGAAGCTTAAGAAAGCGAACCAGACCGATCTGTTCGACGAGCCCGACGGCGGTTTCGCGAAAACCGAGGACGCCGTCGAGAGGGTTCTGGAAAAGTCGAAGTACGGCTCACTGCGCAACAGTTTGGGACACGAGAACTATGTGAAACTCTCGGAGCCGCTCGCCGAGCCGGATCGTTTGCACTACGAGATGGAGCTGGCCAAATTCAACGAGAGATACTTCAGGGATTACCTCGATAGGATAGACGGAAAGCTCTCCGTCAGGGAGGACTATCTGCCGGAGCTGCAGACGCCGGTCTTCTCGAAGGTGAAGACCGGCAGGCTGAAGAGTCTTTACGACGACGTGTCGCCGACGTACGAACAGAAGAGGCAGTCGAAGTCCCCTTCGAGAGCGAAGACCGTCTCCAGCCCCACGCTGCAGCAGCTGGAGGACTATCTCCGCGGCTCCACGAGGTCCAGGCGATCGGAGACTCCGGCGCTGTTCCCAATGGAGCCGATCGAGGAGAGAGACAGGGAGGGGGCGGAGGTGGAGGGCCGCGCCTCTGGCACTCCCACCGACCCCGGCTACGTCCAGTACACGGCCGGCAGGTGGCCGGAGAAGAGAGAAATCAGGACTCCGCGACACAGCCCCACTTAAACTCCACCCCTGGCTCAAAAGCTAACCTAGTTAATTCTCCTACTACGTGGACAGTTTTGTAAATTATTACGAACAACTAAGCTACTAGTACGTTACCATTACGATATAGCTTTAGCTATTATAATAAGAAGTCGCTTTTAATAAAAATTATGTACATAGCTTATGATAGTGTTTCGATGAAAGAAAACCATGCTTTTGACGGATGGACAGACAACGAATTGTTTTACGGAAATACTGGTATGAACGTTTATTCGTGAAGTTTAATGTTCTCGAGTTCGACGATTTTCGTTGTCTCCAGCCAAAAATTCAAATAAAAAAAATATGTAATTTTATTATTCAAACTAACGCGTAGTGTGAATCATAAATGTGTGCGGGTAAATGACTGCTACTGTGAAATAAATCGCGAAAATTTGAACTAAACACCTTTATTAGAACTTAATTACCCCACGATGTCTAAACACTTTACGGATTTGTGCACACATTTTCCCATTTGCCGAATTACAAAGAGTTTTCTCACGATATTACACATTAATAAAAACTTCAGTACCCATGACCGCGTCCGGTGCGCGGAGGATAAGAATTAATTCAATAACAATTCCGGAAAGTGTTTAATGCTACTTAAGACTTGGATTAAAATTAACGAAGACGTCATTTTTGAATCTTTTCATATCGCCCTGGTATCAAAAGCGAGAATTTAAAAAAAGAACAATGTCGACGACACCGACTATATGGATACACGTTTGAAAATTATTTTAAATGATTGTTAGGATGTATGTCATATGTGATGTAAAATTAATTTTATAATAAATTTATAGACTTGTTGGATTTACGAATAAGCAGTTAACAATCAGTAGCATTATGTTTCAATTCATCTTAACGCTATAATTAATTCAATATCATTTCGTGATTTATACAAAAAAAAAAACATAAATTGTAATGACTGAGTAAGGCTCGGTTTGAGCTTACACGCTGTTTATTTTTATGCTTAAAATTGAAAATTTGGCACAAGAAAAACCGCACGCGATCGTTTACAAGGATGTTTAGCCAATGAATTTGGCACTCGACACTATTCAGCTAAATCGTAGGTCGTTCAATTCAAACGGCTATGCTAATAGGATGGTCCGTCAATATCGCTCAATGAACGCTACGGTTCATTTAACGAATGTTTCAACACTGTTCATTATTGGGCTGCTGTTAGCGACTAGCGTGCTCTTGACCTCTCGGATATGGAGACGTTAGCTATTGCCTTAGAATTGACTGACCTTAAAGTCTGCGAGGAAAGCCACCAATCTTCATGCAAGGCTTGCGGTTTAACTTCATACGCTTAAGTGGTAAATCGATGAGATGGTCAGTGGTGAGTGGGTAATATCGTCGCTTGGTTAGAGTTTGCATTCTTGTCTTTGCGTTTTTTTTATTGAATTGTTTCTAACTCTTGTTTGAATCTGTCGGAAAAGCGGCCGCAAAACTTTTCCACTTCTTTTTCTCGTGAGTGTGTTTAGTGTTTTGAGTGCAAGTTTGGAGAGCCAAATCAAAAGACAATTCGTTTGATCGTCTGTTTCCCTGATTTAATATCTGGCTTTTGTGTTCCATAAACTTACGTGTCCATAAACTATTTGCTGTATAATTTATATATAATCTGTATTGAAGAAAAATAAGTTCCGCTGCATGTGACCACACATTTGATATAGCACCTAAAGGTCCTCGATACCGGGCCATAAAATAAAAAAAAATAGCACAAAACAGGATTTAATATAATAATCTTCTCCTTAAAACAACGCAGTTTAAATGCTATTTAGTCGTGAGTCGACCCGACTGGAATAATAAAATTGATGAAATTAAAAAATAATTGACGGCAGTTTAAGTTAGTCTTGACATTATGGCGTCAAACAACTCAATTTTTTTGAAACTGCAATGCTGCTCGAAAACGCGGTAATTCAAAAAATTGTTTAAAATTTTTAGTTATGAATGAGTAAACAAAAAAGCTGTTAACTTTTAGCTAGATAGATGTTTTTAAAGTTCAAATAAAGTGGCTTCATTTAAGAATATCGTCAATATTGTGGGAAACAAAAGTCCTCGACTATAAAAGCTGTGCGTGATCGGAGAAGGAACTGCGTCATTATACACTTCGCACTTGGATCTAAATCGTTGTTGGATATCCAATTATCTTTACGGGTAATTACTGTACTGATTGGCCGAGTTCCGTGTGACACTGCGATTTGAAGATGACGAATTGTTTCACTCTTGACAAATGGTCATAACAAGTTTGGCTTTTTTTGTTCGCCTCGCCTCGCAATAAAGCACGGTTTTAAATATGTCAGTCATATAGCATAGTTATTTTAAATAAAATTACGAATGATGTATTTTATTTAGAACTTTTTGCAGTATTAGTTCAGTTCATACTCGTACGTTGTACGTTTACCATAAAGGAAACTCGATGTTTTCATTGTTTTTTAAGTTCATGACACATCCATATTTCCATACGCAGTAATATTTAAGTAAAATAAAAATTACATTTTCAGTAATACATATGTGTTACTAATGCTCATATTTACATTTTTCATTATAACTTTTGTTTTAAAGCTATGTAATGTTGTTTTCTATTCTATAATATTGTAAGTTATCTTAACAAAAAAGGTTCGTAAAAAATAGGTGCCTGATTATTGAGACAACACTCATAACTTCCATAACTCTTAGGCCCGGTTTCTGTAACACTCAGTTATACTCTTTGAATTGATCATTCTGATCATTAAGGAGATCATTCTGGTCAATTCATAGAGGTTAACCATCCTTTTGGAAACTAAAATGAAATTTGAAAAGCCATTTGACAGCTAAATAGTTGACATCTAAGATGTGTTCATCTATTGTTTCAGAAACCGGGCCTTAATGCTTATCGCCGTTTTGAGTAGTGATCAAATTTTATCTGACCAAACGGTTCTTCGATAGAGCCGAACATCGTCCCAATCCTCTGGTGGTAAGCGCAGCAAATTACCAACCCGACACAAACGCGAACGTCAACAAGCGTCGCTCGCGAAACGTCTTCATCGACCCGGTCGAGGAAGGGGACTTAGATACGCCGGACCCACCACCGGGGGTCCCGCCGGATAACACTACACCCACAGTTAGTACAACAACAAACACACTAGTTCGCCCTCGCCTCCGAGCACGGCGAGACCAACACAACGCTTACACAAGGTACACCCGCGTTCCAGGGCGGTTCTCACCGCTCCCAGCCACCGATTAGCTAATTGCACAGTCGACGGCCATCGGGGTTTCGGTCCGAACCGCAACCTCGACGGTTAAACGCACGCATTTATTAAAACGAATCGTAGTCCAGTCTAATCTCTTTACAACAAACCTCACGGCCGGCTTCTGAAACACTGATCATCGTAGAAGTCAACTAATCAGCTGTCAAATGGCTTTGTTATTTGATTTGCCAAAAGGATTGTTAAACTCATTGAATTGATCAACATTTCAAAAGCCATTTGACTGCTGATTAGTTGACTTCTACGATGATCAGTGTTTCAGACACCGGGCGTCATTGTAACAAATTACGCGGTATAGCGAATATTTTTGAATTCCCTTGAGTTTCGTTATATCATGGTTGCGCTGTATATTGGTACAAGTTGGAGTCGAACCTAGGTACCTACTTTTTAAACAGGTGTAAGCTACTGCAATCCTTGTATTATTAACCATTAAAAGAATGGGCGGAAATATTAGGCGACTTATTCCTGTGAGTTACCATTGGATATTGTAGTCTCGATGCATTGGAAACAATTTATGTGAATACATTAATTAATAGTTCACTGAATACAATTGAACAATGCTTATATTGCAAAGGACAATGCGTTTTGATTTGTGTACCTTTAAATAGTTCGTAATAACTTTTCATAATTTATAAGTGGTCTAAAAAATGAATTGAAAATGAATCGACAGCGAACCCTATACTTAAAGTATTATTTCTTATTAACTGTATACATTTATATCTTTGATCCAAATGTACATATAGAGGATTATTACCTATAATAGTATAGCGCAATTGATTTCAATGACATAATCATTGAATTTATTGTTTAATTGCAATAAAAACATGTGTGGGCAATTAAAACGTTAGCATCCTTTTTTTACTTAACTTAGATCAACATCAACAACATATTACATATTTCTTACAAAGGTTTATTGATTTATTATAAGGGATAGAAGTATAATTATAGTCGAAAGAAATTGTAACAGTTTAGAAAACAATGGTATATTAGTTAATGGTTGACACACTTTCGTGATTTTTTCTAGATAAATCGTCAAACCTTTGGGATACGAACCTACGTTTTTAGAGGTGCTTTAATAACTTAGCTAAGCGGCAGACGACCTCGTGATGTGAAAATCTCGAAAACCACGTTACTTTAATATATATTGACTTTTTTGATTTTCGAAGGCGCGGGTTCGAATCCCGCAGTGCCAGAATTATTTGATAATTTATCTTCACAGATACACATATTAACGATATACTAAATTTATAAAAAAAAAATATAGTGTTATATGTGAAAGAAATTAAAATAAAATGTTAAAAAAGACTTTTAAACCAGCTGCAGCTGCTCGGTAAACTTTGCAAGTAGCGATTGCGCGGTCACTGTATAATAGAAGGCCTTGGCAGCGTTGGGGACGCAGTCGTCACAGAGTAGCAAACAAAGGGACAGTCCGCGTGAGAACGTCGCCAACCTTCGCACATCGCCACAGCCAGATGATGTATCCTGTATGGAAAAAAGCACAATGCGCCTCCGACGAAACAATGTCAAATAGTAAATAAACACAATCCCACGATGCCAACTTATGTCAGCTATTTGTAGAGGTTGTGACAAGGAATCGGCAGAAGGCCGCTTTACTGCCTTTTCATTTGTTTGTTCATTTCATTGGATGCAATGAAAAGTTCAGTGTTTACACTAAATAAATCAAAGGGATATGTATTTTCAATTTGAGTTGATACCACAGCAACATTATGTAATAGATAAGTGAATAGATTTGAATTATTTTAGAATATAGACAATATAGACACAGAGCTGCAAGATATGCTGATCTCAAGGTGCATTTGGTTGTTATCAATTACACACTTTGATTTAAAGAAAATACTATGGATAAAACATTAAAACGTCAAAATAATAAAAATATAATCTTTATTGATATCTACAATATTTTCGCATTAAACATCGATTAATTTAAATATATTACATGAAAACAATACAACTCCCTATTAAGTACAATAAACATGACTCCGACCACTGCGGTCTTTGGACGCTTAAAAATAATACATTTATAATACGATATAAAAGAAAAATGAATCAGAATGACCAGAGACTTGAGAAAAGTCTATTAGAGATATAGTAATATGTTATAAAAGCCAGTGGTGTATTTAAATAATGCTACATATTTTAAAATATTACTTTTCTAACAGAGAAAACAGATCTGCATTAAATTAAGATTAACTAAAATACACATTAGCACCTTTATTAAATGTTCGAGGAAGACAGGCTCTTTAAAATATTTTGGAATGTTTCATTCTTACAGTTAAAAAAATCGTGAGTCGAATTTTCGAATTTGTTGTCGGAAATACCAATACTATATAAAACATAATACGAATTCCATAGGCAACAAAATCTTGTCGATTTATTATTTATATCTAATGAAAAATATAAAAATCATTTTAATTGTGATGACAAACATTTAATACAAAAAAGATTAATAAAATAAAAAAAAATATTTTAATACAGCAGCTTATTTAATAGAAGGGAATGTAAAAAAAACGTACTCCAAGATTGCATTGTTACTTAAACTTGCATTGCATCTTAAAGATTGTTGCTTTAACGCTACGAAAAACATAATTTTAGTTGGGTCTGTATTTATGTTTATTTGGTGGATTTATAGTCATTTTCAATTTGTAATAAACTTTAATCATGTTATGAATTAAATAATGTTGTCGTTACTTCATTCTCCCTTAATATGTACGAGAAGGATGATAAAATGAATAAAAAATAATTGACTAAAATGAAAATAGAAGTGTAATATTAAAGAAGCTCGCGTTTTGTATTGATGAAACACGTTTTCAAACTATAAATCCTATTCTCATTTTAATCGTTTGGGTAAAGTTAGGATACTGTTGTCATTAAAAAGTCGAAGCAACAATTTGTGTTACTTATGCAGCCGTTTTTTTTTTTAAATACGAAAATTGACCTCGAAATTTTGACAGATTTGAGAAACTTCTTTAATTAACTATATTCCTAGCTTTACCCGATTTTGTTCATTATTAAATTTAACCTAAAATAAGTACAAAAGTCTGATATCAATGAGGACGGACAGATTTCAATTCCTTGATTATACTAATGCATAATATGTAAAATCGATTATAATGTACAACATAATTATGGATTCGCTTATTTTAACCGTTTATTTTGACTTCGCTCGGGTACGTTCAACTCATGCATTGAAACCTGAAAAATATATGAAAAAAAGTAAATTAAATTTGCACTAAGCAAAAAAGTAAAATTAATTTGCGATGCGGATGAGTGATAGAGCCGTCTGATCAGGTACTAAAAGTGGGGGAGTATTCCAGAGTCACCTATCAGTTGCTGTCAGAGCCATCTGTTGGTAGAGGATTTGGTGAGTGGCACTGGGTAACGTGTGATGTGGGAGGGGGATAGAGCTATCTGTTTGTTCATAACGAAAGTGGGGGAGTATTTTAGAGTGACTGGTCAGTTGCTGTCAAGCCATCTGTTGTTAGGGTATTTGGTGAGTGGCACTGGGTAGCATGCGATGTAGCACGGGGGTAGAGCCATTTGACTGTTCGATTATGAAAGTGGGGGGAGTATTTCAATGTGGCCCGTCGGTAGGTGATTCGTCGAGGGTGGGGCAGTGACCTGGCGAGTGGCGCTGGTTCTGGTGCTGGTGCTGGTGGTGCTGGTCCCTTTGCAGCGCAACGTACTGGCGCACGAGGCGCGCCACCTCGTGCGCCTGCTCGGCCTGCAGCCGCGTCACGCGCTGCTGCAGCAGCGAGCCGCACTTCACGTCCAGGAACAGCGTGCCGTCCTCGGACCGCACCTGGTACGCACATTCTAGTGTCAGCTCGCCCCTCGGAAAGCACCAAAACTTTCAACGCGCTCGCCCGTTGGCTAGCTCTTAAACATCGTGATGTGGACACAGTTACCCAATCGAGTAAATCGATTTTACATTGAAATGGCTGATATTGGAATCGGACGGTAAATGCATTGAGTTACCAACGCTTACCACTCGGTAAAATGTTCGAATTATCTTGCTTAGTTCATTAAAAGGTGGCAACGAATCTCCAACACTATGGGCGTTGCAAATGTAAATAGGCGGAGATTATCACTTATCAGGTGGACCGCTAGCTTGCATGTCGTCTTACATAAAAAGGAAAACAATCACAAAGCGAACGGGCGTACCTTCCTGGTGGATATGAGCTCGGAGTAGGGCCAGTGCGTGTCCGTCTCGTGGGTGGCGGGGTGCAGCAGGTGCACGCCGCGCCGGTTCAGCGCCAGCACGTGCTCGCGCCACTCGCCCGCCCCAGCGCCCCCTCCGCCCCCACCGCCACCACCGCCCCCACCGCCCCCGCCAGCCACGCGCCGCACCGCGAAGAACGACGAGCCGAACAGCGGCCAGCGGGACAGCACCTGCACAGAATGGTTAACAAATTGTTATTAATTTATTTTTAAACATGTCGTAGACATGTCATCCACGTGAGTTGAGTGAGTTTCTTAAGTTTATTTTTACACGAGTTTTAGGCCGTTTTAATACTATGTCTATCAAGATGGCTATTTTCATTTTGATTAGGTTTTTGAGATCGTCTGTTGTATTCCGTTACTGTATCCAGTGTACACATAATTTAATATATAAGAGTTAAGGTGTTGCATGGTGTAAAGAATGCGCGCTAGATGTCGCCAAGCTCAGATAGATGTCGAGATTTTCCCGTCGTGGGAAAGCGTCTGGGCGCGAAACGGGCGGACGTGTGTTCGAATAGGAAACAAAGCGTAGGAGGGTCCGCGGTCACCTGCAGCACCCTGGCCTTGGCGGCGGGCGGGGCGAGCGCGCGCAGCGGCGGCCACTCGGCGGCCACCCACGCGGCCCACTTGGCGGGGCGCGGCTCGCGCAGCGCCAGCAGCGGCTTGGGCAGCAGGAAGCGCAGGTCGCGCGGCTGCGGCGGCTCGGCCAGCGCGGCCGCGCGGTGCAGCAGCGCCGCCACCAGCGCCGCGTCGCGCAGCGCGCCCGCGCCCGGCGCGCCGCCCCCCGGCAGCACCAGCAGCAGCCCCTCCAGGTAGTCGGGCGCCACCTGCGCGGCGGACGTTGTTAGCGAATGCACATTGCCTCCGACAGATGGCGCTGTGCTAAACAGCACTGTTAAAGGTAACGATTTGGATGACAAATCTTACAAGGAACTGACTGAACTTTTCTGAGGTCGATGGCCGTGTATAGACTACCCAATATTATTGAACCATAAGATAGTTTAATAATTACTCTTCAAAATCTGTCTCTTTGATTAGCATTTTGACATAAGAGCATTTCCTGTCAGTCCGACAAGCCAAGAATTCCAATCGTGCCAGTGAGAGCGGGCTCGAAATGAGGGCTGATCTCGCAAACTGGAGCCTTCTAAGCCGAGGACGCGTACCTGGTTGAAGAGCACCTCGGTGTAGAGCGGCGGCGCGTCGGTGCGCAGCGGGTGGTGCCACACGGAGCGGCAGAAGATGAGGTAGAAGGGGTGGTGGGCGCGCTGCAGCTCCGTGGTCACGTCTAGCACGTACTCGTCGCCCGCCAGCGGCATCGTCAGCGCGTCCCCCGCCACGATGCAGTACAGAGAGAACTCCGCGCGCTCCGCCTCGCTCGTCACGCCGATCTGTTCGCACCGCAACGGCGATAGAATTAATGAATGCATATATTTATTTCGTTTAAAAAAATAACACAGTTATGTTAACTATTAAAAGAATATAAAACCAAGGCAAGAAAATAACACGTCTAACAGCTATAACAGAAGTAAATTGTGTTGTTAGAAACATTGTTATACCCGTGTTAAAGTATGGCCGAAAATAAAACAATTTAATACTGAAGGATCTAAATTCAATATTTCTACGTCGATTTGTTTGTTTTATAAAACTCATAACAAACAAAACAATTTGAACGTGATGCGAATCCAATCTTTTATGCTGATAGAGTGTTTTAAAGTCTAGATCCAGCTCGAAGGACCAAACTCTAGTTTGAAATGAATTGATTAAATCTCGTTAAAACCGTAATATTATCACAGCCCAAGACTAGATCATTGCGACCCACAGCTCCTACAAAGTCTATCGTTAAATTCAATAGTAAAAACAGAATATTTAACACTATCAATGCCCGCTTGTTTGCATGTTACGTGTGAGCGTGTGTATCGCACGCACCAGTTCGCAGAGCTCATTGACGATGTCCTGCACGACGGTGGCGCATCTCGTGTTGACGACGCGCTCTGCGCCGCCCGGCAGCCGGTACAGTTGGCGACGAGCCGATCGCCCGGCCGACACTGCAGTCACCTGCAACAGACGTAAGTTACGGTGCATACTGTTGCACTAAGAAAAATAAATCCTTTAAAACTTTCCAAGCCATAAGCCTCGATGCAATAAACGGACTTTAAAATTGTTTTTTTGTTGTTTGTTTTTTTTTTTTTTAACATTGCCCTTACTTTAACATTATCCTGTGTTGTAAGGACGTTTTACATACATAAATTTCACGTGGACAAACACCCAGATGCGAAACAACTATCTGCGGGTCGCACAAATAGTTGTGCCGTGTGGGAATCGAACCCACGACTCCCGACACCGAAGCCAATACCTTGGCGACAGCGCCACGGAGTCATCAAAAATAGTTCGGTCGTCGGTTTCTTCGGGAAGTTTCTTTTAACATATGCATTTATGACTGTTGCGTTGTGTTGGTTTTAAAGTTAGAGTGTGAAGATGAAAACTTTCCACGATAGACATAAATTAAACACAGTACACGAGACTTTATAAATAATGGTTAACAGAATTACATAGAAATTGCCACGTTCTAATTGAATTAACAATCACAGCCGTAATAAATGTTGTCGTATATTACCGTATGGGCATCAGAAAAAAAATATTTTACAAAAGTCCGGTTCGAAGGACCATTTTCTTTATCGCCACTTAGGAGAATGGTGAAACACTGGCCAGATTCTTATATACTCTAATAAACTCACTTCCTCGACACTTGGCACGTTCTTCCTTCCGCCGCACCTGAGCGTCTTTCTCAAGTTGGCGAGGCACACGGATGCGGTGCCTTGGCACGGCCTCCGCCTGTCAGCAGCAGCGGCCGACAAGTATTCGACGAGGAACGGCCTGAAAGCGACGAACCGTGGGTTATTCAACGAACTAAATGAAAACGTGCTTCGATGACATGGATTAGGAGTATAACTAAACGGTAATAAGTTTTTAGTAACATTACTGGACGTCTTTTATAACTGAGTATTGCATAGTGAACACGAATATAAACTAAAAGAAAATAAGTTGCAGGACTTTTTATCACTTTGACCACAATAAAAATCGATAAAGCTTTGATTTTTTAATTAATTTAACTTATGAACACATTGTGAATGTTACGTTCTATCAAAAAAAAAAAGAGGATACCTACGGACTTTCTTTCGCCTGTTTCTTCTCTCAGAGGAACCTCATTACGAAACGGTGGTAGATTTAAAAAAAATATTTATGGATAAATGAAATGTGTATTTCTTATTTCGATGAATAAATGATTTGATTTGATCAAGAAATCATTTTTTTTCCATGATAGGTACAGAAACCGGCCAAGTGCTAAACGGAAAAAAAATTAGCCTTATTAAGCCTTATTTATAAAACATTAACTCTTGGTTGCCATTTTACCCCTTGGGTACGGAACCTTAAAAACTGCCTTAAAGAAAAGATAGTTATGTATATTTAACAAACATATTATTTAACTAACTTATCATGTTACCACAATTAGTTGGCCATGTTGGAGGTTCGAGAGCAATCGCACCCTCTGCCCGAACGTTCCAGAAGTACATACCTGAGCGTTTCGGAGCACGTGAAGTACGCCGCCAGTATGGACATGAGCCGCCAGGCGCGCTGGCACGAGTCCGGGGCGGCGGAACGGTTGGACGTGGTCTGCTTCATCAGCTGGCAGTACACCTCGTCGCGGAGCTCCGGCACCGAGTGGCAGTGCTGCGGGACAGTTCGCGGTTGGCAACTTGCGTTAGCGCCCGTGCAGGGCAACGGCTGTTGCGCAGGTGGGCAGCCTCGGCCGGGGAAGTACCGCGGACTCGACTCGTGAAGTGGGAGTGTTATACTTTCGCGTTTCGCCCGGTGAGCGAGGTAAAGAAGGTCCGCTTTTTTAATGTTGGTTTTGTCTGCAACTCGCCAAGAATTGTAGGCGGCGATAATTGAAGGATATAGATGTGATTAGAAAGTAAGCCATCCCTGTTCGTTTGACACATTTTTAGAGAAAAAAAAAACGTTGACTGTTTAAGGAAGTATTTTTACATTACAACACAACTTAGAGAAGGGCATGAGCTGTCAAAATTATCATCCTAAACTTGACAGAGCATAGTAAGGATATTCATAGCATAGCTTACAGTAGGTTGGCAACTAACATCACTTCAAGAGTGGATCTCCGATTACCTTAATCGCCAGACTTGATACAAAAGTACAATTCACGCCGGTCCTTTGCGTGCTCTATCAATATACAACCAGGCCTGCAGGCTTACCATGAGGACTGTGTAGACGCACTTGACCTCTGTGAGGTCTTGGTGGGCGGCGCGCTCCGCCGGCTGCAGGTCTCCGCAGTAGGCCCTGACGCAGGTGAAGCATTCCAGAGCTGGTGGGGCGAGGGCGGCTGGTAGACGCAGCAGGGGCGCCCTGAGGGGCGTCGCCTGCCATTTCACCACGTCCGTCTGGGCCTTCCACGTCCATTCGTTGCGCTTCGCCTTGCTCTTGAGCGACGAGTCGGCCTTCAGGATCTCCAATCTGAAGAGGAAAGAGCGTGAAAGAGACCGTCATGTGGGAGGGAGACAGAAGGTCTTTACGGTTTCCCTTGAATAGGCAAATGATATTAAATTCCACTACTACACATTTCATTGTAGACTTAATAAAAAACCATATTTTTAAACTTATACTTGTCAATATTTAATCCTAACTCGCTAAAAGAGATAAAAAGCTTTTTTATGTGATTACGTCAACGCGCATGCAAATTTCGACAGTATAACAATCATTTAATTAACGCAGTTACACAGACTCTCGCGTAAACACTTCTTATTGCGTAATTGCATAGCCTACATACGAATGCGACGGATATTCGTATGCAAAAGGGAGTCTACCAACTAACAGCGCAAATAAGATTGGTCTGTGTAAATAATTCTAATGATATAATTTCGTATGAAGTCTAGTCTAAAAGAAATAGTTATCATGCTAGAAACGTCAGCAAAAGTCCGTTCGCTATTCCAGCAAGATTCAGTGTTGGCGGAATATTCTGACACGGAATGACAATTTTACATATATTGTAAAATGTTTTGGAGCAAATATGGTAAAATTGTGCGGAAAAAAAACTGTGTTAAATTGTTATACTTCTGCGTTTTGTCTGGTGAGTGAGGTAGGGTTGGGTACACTGTATTGAAAAGTGGCGAAGCATCTACAACCAGGGTGTTGCAAATATCCATGGGTGGCAATCATCACTTAACATCAGGTGAACCGCCAGCTCACTTGCCATCTTCTAACATAAAACAAAACCACTAGACGCTAAAAGTTTGAATAGATTGTTGGATCTAAACAGTTTAGTCGCCGATTAGTCGGAAATTAATCATATGCATTAATTTGCGTCATCATTTAAACACCCCTTAGTTTTGACCTTCGTAACGCCTTGACTACCTATTATAAACGTAAAAATAAATAAAGGATGTAATTTGTACTTTAGATACACGAAACCTAACGTAATATGAAGTACGTAAAATGTAATGATGTGTGCAAACACATTAAAATCAAGCATTCGCTTCGGATTCAAATAATTGTCAAAAACAAATTGTTATTGGGAATTGTATTCTAAATGGCGTGGAGAGCGGTTGCGTCAAGTTTACAAAATAGGAGGAAATTAACTGTAATCATAGAAAAAAAAAAAAAAAAACAAACGAAGAATTAATCGGCCTATGCGTGTGTGATTATTCAACGAATGGGTCGAATTGAATAACTTTCCAATGTAACAGAGATTTGTATCGTCCAGTGTATTAGGTACTAAAAAATTCAAATTTGTTTTTGAAGAAATTTTAACTCAGTGTCATGTTAATAATTCACATTTTGCAAAATTTTTAGATTATACCAACAATAACTTAACCTATGACTTCGGTTTATAAGCATTTATTCCAAAGTTCCCGAAATGTCTATTTCTTTAAACATAACGGCGTGCGTGTCGTCATAAATATATGATGATTTGGTAACAACTTGTAATACCACATCGTAAATTGTCCATAAAATTAAATATAATAAGCAATTTGAAATTCTACTAGACATGTAAATTCCGCTATACTATAATGGTCACGAAAAGCTGCACCCAGTAGTATACTTTATTGTTCACAAATGTATTTATGCTAAATGCAGTCGTTAAGACAGTATTTTATCGATTGCATTTATCTAGAACCTTGGGCGAATCAGGTTCCAAAAGACATTTACCATTCAAAGGCGCAATTAGTTTTAGAAAACACATTAATATCAAAGTTGTACATTCATTTTATATATCAAAGGAAACTGAGGAATGTTATCTCGGTCGCGAGCGAGAAGTGTGCAAGAATAATTTTTGCCATTCAATCGATTGCATTCTCGTCGATCTCAACGAGTTGGAGGTGGCATTCTCGACGATCTCAACGCATTGACGGTGGCCGAATGATTTAATGCTTTCGTCCGATGATTCGGCTAGAGTATGTGAACTTTATTACACTTGGAACGTTCAGCGCGCCGTTGTTTAGAAAGTGGCGCTCAGTAGCGTTGGCGCGAAGCTTTCTGTGACAAAACGTTTTTGTCAGAGAGTTGAATTTAACTTCTACAGACGTGTACATCGACACCAGTTGATAGTTAACACTAGGATAATTTTCTTTATTCATCGAGGGGTCAATGTCCAATAACAGTTGCGGCAGAATTAGACAATTGACTGCAGTAGGTAAGACTATACTAACTAACTAATTCGCATTTGAGTGAAGTGTTCCAAGTTCACTGTTGGCGCCACGATCGGGGCTTAGGCCTGGTTTATTTTCTTGGAAAAACAATTTCGCCTTGGATTCGAGACTCGCCTTTAATGACTTGCTAACGAATTGGCTTGATCGATTATCATCATGTGACCTAAGGTGGTAAACGGGGTAAAATAATTACTGTGACCACGGAGCAATTGCTGTTGCAGCAATGGGCAGACTGACCCCAGGAGGTGCGAAGGTTTCAGGGAAAATTAGGATGAAATTTCGTAAAAAATAACATTTTTTTCATAAACCAAAAACAACACCGACTTCAAATATCCAGTTCTGTATTCATTTCATAATTGATTTTCAGTAGTTTCCTAAGTATCTCCGGAGCCTAAGATCCGATACCGATGAAATTAATATGCGACCACATGGGAAGCACCAGCTTTCAAAAAAAAAAAAAAAAAAAAAAAGAATAAAATCGGTTCAGTGGGTCGAAAGTTCAGAGGTAACAAACATAAAAAAATACTGCCGAATTGAGAGCCCCCTCCGTTTCTGAAGTCGTTTGAAAGAAGGCTGGTCCCTCTTGGGTTTACAGCAAACTTTACTCGGAAGAAACCGACGCCCGTAGACCGTACTCGAGGTAGGGAACTAAGAGACCGCGCGTGCGGTTCCAGCAATTTGTATAGAGCCATTCGTGCCGTGCGATATTTAAGAACCGTGACCGATCCATGTTTATTATGTACTGTTAAAACGGAGGAAGGAACAGCGCGGGCCTTTCTATCCGTGTGTTATTTGAGGCGGAAACATTTTCTATATCAGAAAAGAGGTTGCCAAAGGTCGTTCCTTCTTACGTAGAGCAACATAAAAATGCTCGTCACCTAATGTTATGAATGAAATACAAAAAAAATACTGTCTTCTGAATCGAAATACTTGGACTAATTTCGATGCAGCATACGAATTGCTTAATTATGAGTTAGTCGGAATAACTCGACATAATTGAGATGACCAATTTTATTTATCAGTCTTCGCTACGCCACCTGGATATAGTGGCGCTAAAACAACTATGATTTCACAACCATTTCGCATATACAGCCAATATAAGAAAAATTAAGGATTATTAACTACTAAAACATTTAGGCAAAAATAAAGTTTAAGATCAACGACTTGGAATATCATCATTAGAATCAATCAAATTAGTTTATAAAAAGCAAGTTAATAGATTAGATTGCCAGTGTTTTTTTCTTTACTGTTCTTGAATTTTTATACATAACAAGTACGTATACAGATACGTTATGAGTAAAAATACATAATACATATGCAATCAATGTCATCCGTAACACTTGCAAAATAACTTTTCTGCGAATTTTCGACGGTGTTCAAAATACTGACACACTAAACGAATTATAATTGCTCAAGCCGAAAGTGCAAACTTTGTGCCGCAAAACACAAAACGGTATTTCGGAAATCCAGAGCCGGATTAAAGCAATATCAGCTGAAGTCATCTCGCCTTTTCAAACCTATGCAAAGATGTGCGAGTATAACACACATGTTGTGTGAACACAAACTAAATGGTCAAGTCGCTCAGAAGTTACACCATCGATATACGCTGGTCTCTTTTTCCATCACTGTCTCACAGGCGTAAGACAACACAAATTAATTGAAGGGCTTTAAATAGGCCTGAATAAATATTCTTTTTTTTTATCACTGTCTCACTAACGTAAGACAACACTATTTAATCTGTCTCACTTCACCGGACAACGTATTGGGCTCACAGGATGTGACTGGCGTCGTCGTCATCGCCGGACGCGTCGCCGTCGGCTGACAGGCTGTCGCACGACATATCCAGCTCCACCAGCACCGACATCTCTGGCGGCCGACGCAGCACTGATCGCTTCGCGGCGTCATCAGCGAAAGTGTTCGAAGTTCGAACGCCCGCGCGATTCCGAATTCGAATTATTCGCGCCGTCATATCGGCTTCGTGCGTTTGTTTATGACTTGTTTTTTTTTAAATCGTACGCGCGTTTTGCGCCTAGTCATCCGGCTGTTCGTAAGATTTTTACCTAATATTAAGTTAGAAATGCTAATGATGGTTTAGAAGAACCATAAAATATCGTCTAATGTTTTCCGGAAGAAAAACATTATAAGTTATTTCTTTTTCGTTTTTACGGAAATAATATCCGTTCTGTTAAATGCGGCAACCAATACTCATTTGATTAAATGTTTGTCATTTTAAAATTAATTTAAACCTGCACAACACGCTTTCAAACATTGAAATGTAGCCTTTTAGTAAAAATTGTAAAAAGGACATAATATTAAATTTATGAAAACGGATATTTCATAACACCAAAGAAAACACCCTATTGTAATTGACATTATGAATGGCGACTTTTGACAGTCGAAAGATAAGTGTGTGCTAAGCCAAGAAAGCGAAATCACAATAATAATTACGATATGGAGATATTTGGGGCAGGTTATTAGTGTCTAAAGTTTAAATTTGTTACAGAGAGGTAAAACTCTTGTTATGTAATACTGTAGACGATATTTTTATAACAAGTCGTGTGACCGTTCTCAAGTTTATCCTCGAAGTACTAGGTTACAATATTGTTAAGCAAGTTTCGATACACCGTGAAATTGCGTATTTTGCGATTTTAATGCGACCATTTAAGAATTCATTCACACTTATTATTGGAAATCAAATTAATTATTTTTATAAGTGAGAAGGTGGTACACGAACTGGCGGTTCATCTGATAGCCACCGCCTATGGACATTGGCAACACACGTAGGGTTGCAGATGCGTTTCAAGTTGCAACCTTATAATAAAATGGGCCCATTTTACCTCATTTACCTCATTTACCACATAAAACGCAGAAGAATAACACTTCCACTACACGCCGGTCTTTTGTGAGGTCGTGGTACTTCCCCGGATGGACCTGCCCATTCGTGCAACAGCCGAAACTGTTGCGTGGCGCTAACACAGTTAAATATAGTATACACAATTCAATAAACTGTTTTATATTATTCGTTTAAATGAACTATCTGTGATTCCGTAATAAAGGTTTATTACTCTTAATCTACCTACTTTTTTATTTTAGTATAAATTAATATTTAAGAGTAAGTTACCATTTAATGATTAATTTCTACATATGGACCAAATTGAAGACTGGCACAAAGTCAAATAAAACAAATGAAAGATAAATAGATTATCTTGCAGCGAAAATAAAGCTGGTCACGTCCGTCATGTCCGGTTTAGAGAAAGAGTGCGTTTTTTTACATGCAACATGACCGAATAATATTTTATTCCAAAAGAGGTAAGGCTAAATTGCGGATAATCCTGTTTGACGTTTATGCGAGTGCAAGATAAGATTAATGGGGGAGAAGTTGGCAATGAGGTATTAAAACTCTCTTTATTTTCGACCGTTCGAAGCGTACATTTGAATTTGTCGAATTTTACATTTGCGTTGTTACAAGTACAACGAATCATTTATTGAGTACCTTTTGAAGATTTAGAAATGTTTTTCGCAAAATTAACGCAAAAAATAACGCACAGTTAC
Source organism: Iphiclides podalirius (assembly GCA_933534255.1). NCBI lineage: Eukaryota > Metazoa > Arthropoda > Insecta > Lepidoptera > Papilionidae > Iphiclides > Iphiclides podalirius. Next base: position 2,439,982 of record OW152822.1, on the reverse strand, counting down.
ATTAATTATTACTGATTTAGATACGTATAAGCACAGTATTACTGATTTAGATACGTATAAGCACAGTAACATTTTTCCTTTTATAGTTTTCTAAATGAAATGAATCAATTCGGCAATCCAATTTTCGAATTTCGAACACCAAGGTTTCGACCTAGGTATATTAACACGCAACAATAACGGATTATCCCGAAACCCAATTTTCGAATTTCGAACAACCGGTATGTAGGCGAGTATAGAACACGTTCAGATACTTGCATTCGACGTGTGAGGCGCGCGATCGAGAAACAAGGCATGGCCGCCAACCGCCCAGTCCCACGGCCGCCGGCTCCGGTGTATTCCCAACGATGCTCCACACTCGACTAACAGGGGCTGATCGCGTTTTTCCCCCGAGGCACTTAATGCGGCATTGTCTCGCTACGTACGCGGACGACAAAGGTGTTGCCTAACGTCGAAATTCATTACGTACGTCCATTATTTAATTTTTAACGAGGGCAATTTGTCCCTCGGAAGTGATGGCGACATTGTGTTATAAAATTGTACCGTCAGCGGATTCACATTTGAACAATTAGGCCTTTCCACTAAAACAAGTAACGTCGTATACGAGCGAAGTTGAAACCGCATCAAATCGTTTCTCTAATTTGTTTGTTAAAAAGAATCCCACATATTATATATATTATGTTAAACATTAGACGTCGTTATCTAGATAATGTTATAAAAAAGATGTGCGAAAGATTTTTTTTCCACCACCTCTCTTAAAATATTTCCACAATGTCCGGTCATGTTTCGTCTACAATGGTCTTACGAGTTTTTGTCAGTCATACGGAAAATGAAAGATTCACATTTTGATCATTGATACTAATAAAAGGGCGATAAATAATTGAAATAAGAAATATTATAATATTATTATTATTATTTATTTTTCTACATGTTTTAATAAGAAATATTATTATTTTTAAACAATCGTGAACTACAAATTGAAATTTTTGGGAACAAAAAATCAATGTACCCATTTTCAAAAAATTTATACCTGTACCCAATACAAAGAGCAGACACTTCCAAATAACTGCAATAACATAAAGTTGCGATTATATAATTTTGAACACAAAATAAAATCGGAACGTAATACTGGCAGCCCTGAATAGGAAATAAAAAAAAAGTATGCAAACATCGATTCCTAAGAACGCGGCGCTACTCTGCATTGAATGTAAAACTCGGCGCCCTCTTTTGACGCGAACAATGCGGCGCCTCCAACCAGCGGTGGGTGCAATTAAAAACTATGTATGTTAACGTTGCTCCGGAGTCATTACCCCGGGTACACGACAGTCGACTCTCAGCTCCGACGATCGCAGTTTTTTTTTTAATGCCTAAAGTTGCCAAACGAGCAGACGGGTCACCTGATGTTAAGTGAATACCGCCGCCCATGGGCATTTGCTACACCCGTGGGTTACAGATGCGTTGACAACCTTTTGAAAATTGGGCTCCGGCTACCTCACTCACCAGACGAAACGCGAAAGTATTTGTCATACTTCCACTTCACGCTGGTCTTCTGTGAGGTCGTGGTGCTTATCCGGACGGGCCTGCCCGTTCGTGCAACAGCCGAGGCTGCTGCGTGGCCCTACCACCGTGTAATACCAGAAATAACTTTAACAAGTTTTAACGTTCGCAAGCGCTTGGCGAACAACCCTAACTTGAATAAAACACCAAATACAACGCCAAATGAAACTGAAAATTTTCGGTTAAATGCCTACGATCCGAAAAAAGTTTCACTGGCATTGTGGTGTCATAAAAGAACACAACATTATTTTTTGAACCACACTACGTTTTTCGCAAAGCTACATCATCCATTAGTAACATGGGCTATAATTTAATTAACAAAGTACATTAACTTTGTTAATTAAATAGTATTTCAATACTATTTATTCTTTCAAGAAAAAAACGGATATCCGTCATCCAGGCTACTTTTGCCTAAAGGACTAATGACATTAAGAAATTATTTTGTAGTAGTCTTTAACACAGAAAAACTAACTCATCAAACCCACTTTGATTACTGCAATTTAGTACATACATTTGTACGTATCATATAGGTTGCTTTCTTTTAAAAATGTTTAATGTTTATTTAAATACGTCTCCCATAATGACCGGTAGTTACTTAAAAAGGCGTCACTGCCTCAACTCATGTGATACTCAGCAGTTTAATAATTGTACATAATGAAATCAGGTAAAGACTAACCACAGCGATATTGCAAATACAGGATGTGTTTATAAAATTGCGAACGTGCAATCGAGGTTTGTTTGGTTTGTTACTTTGACTGCTTCTCTTGACGGGACTGCTAACACTCTGTTTTTTTTCAAAGATGAAGCAAATATATTCTGCAAGTAGTGTCTTTGTTGAAGAGGTTAAATTAACATGTCCTCAAGAAGTGTCGTGTAGTATTTGTGCTCATCAGGCCCGTTGTCTCGGACTATGGGTCTACAACAGCGCAAAAAAAATCACCTAAACATCAGCGTTACGAAGGTATCATAGTTCAAAAAATTATTTTCTTAACATGAGGTGTAGAAATGCAATCAAATATAATCACAATGAGGCTTCAATTAGTTTTTACTACTATTTTTCTTTGTGAAGCTGAACTATAATTTGCACACATATCGCAAATCAACGAATTTAAATGCTTGTTCAATAACCGAGTAAAGCTTATTTTTATATGATACTGACCCGCAAAAGATGAGTGTATTATGTGCTATTAATTTTGAGTTACAGTAACTTACATACTTGTGAGTTTTAAATTTCCTATGGTAGCGGAAGCATCGCGCTGTCAAAACATCATGAGAAACTATGCCGGCCTTTTGTATCATCTGGCTCTGATTACGCACCGGTGCCCCCAATGTCTGCGGGCACGTTACAATTATGCGCAAATGCCAAACAATGGATTACATTTTTCTACATGTTTTAACAATGGATTATATAAAAATGGCCTGAGCTCCACGGGCTGCCTCTTTCGGTAGTGGAATATTGGCCAATGCGACTTGATTAAGGGTCTATTCTCACCCACGGATGCTCGATACGATTCGAGAGAAGTATCGATGCAGTTCCATACGATATAGTGACATTTTAATCATACGATACTCGATATATCTTATAGCTACGCAAATTCTCCATTGTAGTTTTTTGAATAGATTTTTTTTAAAAACATTACCCTTACTTTAGGATCTCATTATCCTGTGTTGTAAGGACGTTTTACAAACATTTCACATGGACTAACACTCAGCGAATCAACTATCTGTGGGTCACACAAATAGTTGTCCCGTGTGGGAATCGAACCCACGACACCCGACGCTGGGACCAATACCTTGGCAACTGCGCTACGGAATCATCAAAAATTACGTAAAAACTGTGGATAAGGAATCTTCCTCCGAATTTGTCTGTGTTTCACCTTAGATGCATTTGATATTTTGTGAGATATATTTTTATGTAATCGTTAAATTCGAAATCTTATTTGAAACGTACTAAGTCAGTGATGTTATTCTGGTAAGAAACGCAAAAGAAGTTTTGAAGTTTTAGAGGGTTTTTGTCACGGTAAAATGAACTTTACGTGTATAAATTGAATCGTAGTAATCGATGTTTTCGTTACGGAATCGTATTACTTTTTTACGGAATTACGATGTGATTAGTAATTATTAATAAGTAATGATAATTATGAATAAATGTTTGTAGTTTTGCGTTTCGTCCGATGGCTGTGCATATTTGATAATGTGAGTTCCCATGGGCGGCACTACTCGCCCTCGGAAAACTTCGTTTATTTGCGATGGACTTAAAATAAAAAAAGTGCTGAAGCAAACAATTCCTTATTAAATCGTTTTAAATTAACGTGATTTCAACACGCTATAACTGTTAGTTTTGGGGATTTTGTTTTGTTATGGAATCCTTAACTAAATTTCCGCTAAGCCACTTCAGGGAACTCGATTAGTTTCACGAGAACCGATAACGCAGTAAATTCAAATTTCATATGACCTTTTTAAAGCCTACACTCAAGATGAAATATTTTAAATTAGATAAATAAATAATAATAATAAATATTTTAGGAAACCTTTTTACAAAACGTTCTCTAGTACCAAACTAAGCAACGATTGTACTATCGGTACTAGATAATTGATAAACGTACTTTTCTTTTGTAAATAAATACATCGCACCTTAGAATTATAGTGACCTATTTAAAAATATCAATTTTTGGGAAATGTAAAATAAGGATTAGTGGAACTTATGAACAAACGCGCTAATTGGGGGGGAAGTGAAAGAGACAGAAGTATACGTTATGTAGCTTTCTAAAATTGGCCCATGGTTTAATAGGATTCGAAATAGGTGGTCGTCTCAGGTCGTTTCCTGACATAAAGTCAAAGTCATGATTTTCATAATTAGGTCCCTTTAATTCTAAAGGTGCGACATAGTATACATACGAGTCTATAAATACGCAGACACCAGAAAAGCACTATGTTTATCACACAATATTTTTTCAGTAGTGGGGATCGAACCCACACGCTCAGGCGCAGGAGGCAGGTCGCCAATGATGACATCAAACATTGCTTTAAAATGTAATAAAAACAATAAGGTTTTAAAAAGATTCGTTGGTGTGAAGATAAGCCGTTTAACTCAGTGGCTAGTGTCGTAAAAACAAAAAACTTTTTAACCATTTTTCTACAACTTTTTAGAATTTATATGACCTGATATCCTTAAATGAAAAATTTGATAACTGATTTTATAGGCAATATTATTGCCTTTAAAATCAGTTGTGCTTTTGTCTTACTATGTATGTATGTTGTTCTTTTTTTTCAACTTTTTAACTTGTAATGGCGATCGCGATACATGTCCCACTGCTGGGCAAAGACCTCCTCTGTACAGAGGGTCACAGGGCATACTTCACCACGCGGGCCCCCTGCGGAATGGCGGACTTATCGCGACTTATAGCGACATATTTTAGAAATGTTTTTTTTTTGTTATGATCATAAGGAAGCAGAACAAGATTAAAAAAAGATTAAAACGCAATAATTAATCTCATAACAGAAACGTCAAAGATCAATACAATGATGATGACAGATGACAGAAATGAAGGTATGATTTCATAATGATGTTCAAATTTACCTCTCATACTCATATTCTCTTCTCATACACACATTACAACATCATCCAAATCTAGCAATTAAGATGATGAATGGTATAATTATTGCGTATGGAGGTCATTGTTACTTACGTTACTAAAGCAAAACCGCGATTTCGCTGTCAATTACAATGAAACGGGAATTAAATCTTGCACAAGAAACGGAAAGGTACAATCTATGTAACACACTTAGCACTAGTGCTTCGGTTATCGAGCTATGTGATCTAAGTCACATTTAATTGCAAAACTATCTAAATATTGGAATAAAAAAAGTTAATAAAATATCTACTCAAATCCACACCAGTAGGAAACTTAATAAACTTGGTAAAGTAATAAAAATTAAATTTATTTAGGAGGCTGATTTCTTTCATTTAAACTTTGCCACCGTGTAGTGTTTGTAATATTGTAGTGGAGTAAGAAAACGTAAAAGATTTAGGAATAGATAAAACCAACCGTGATTTAAAAATAAACCGCAACATTTTGCACGTCCTACTACTAGATGGCGCTGCATGTTAAATCAAAACGTCAACCAGACCTCAAAACTTTCTGATACAGTAATAATTAACAGTGTTTTGCGATGCCATTTTAGAAATGAATTTAGGAATTTCTAATGAACAAAAGTAACAACTCGATACGACTAAAATATAATGTCGGATGTATTACACTGCGAGCACGTTTACTGTTCTTTGAAATGCTTAAAACTTTCATTTTGTAACAAATTTCAAAAATAAAAAATAGTAAAATAATCATCACTTTGCGTAATGTTAGCAAGATATAGTAGTTTCAATCTGTTATATGCTATTTGAACGTCGACTTAATACTAAGGCGGATATTAAAGCGATAGATAAATATTACTAATCTTTTTTTAACATGTAAAGTCCGACGTTTCATAGGAACGCGCAAGCGTCTATTTGAATAAAGATATTTTTAATTTGAATTTGACATGTGAGGAGGTGGCTAGTGTGCAGGCGGTTTACCTGATGTCAAGTGATTTCCAACGCATGAATTTATACCCCACTTCACGCCGGTGCACTGCGAGGCCGTAGTTAATACCAATACCCCAGAAGATGCTTTCTATTCAGAAAACAGAAGGTACCGCGGCCCTACCACAGCAAAGCAGTCTATTTATATATAAAAAATGTGTGTACTAACTCTGGGCTCTGTCTGAAATGGTCCACCGCGAACTGAAGAAGCGGATGCCGTCCGTCGTGTTGTGGTGTGGACTGGTCTCTTCTTTCCTCCCTCATTTCTCTTTCTCTCTCCCTGTCTCGTTCTCTGTCCCTGTCCCTATCCCTGTCTCTTTCCCTCTCTCTATCTCTGTCCCTCTCCCGGTCCCGTGGCACGGGGGAGTTGGTTTGCGCTCTCCTTTCAACATGCTCCGTCTCGTCCCTTGACTCCCGGATCTCGCGTATTTCCCTCGAGTCCCGTGTTTCCCTGGACTCCCTCGACTCCCTTAGCTCCCTCACATCTCTGCTTTCGCGTTCCGATGTGCGCTCCTTAGTCGCAACGCCATTTGTCACGGGTTTTGGCTGTATCTGGAACAAGTACGGTTTATATTTAGTTTGTGTATTAAACAAGATAAAAAATTTCGAAGTATTTTTCGAATTTTGACTACTTCGTGGCGCAATTGACACGGCATTGGCTTCGCCGTAGGGGTTCTATCCTCACACGGGACAACTATTTGTGTGTCCCACAGATAGTTGTTTCGCATCTGGGTGTTTGTTCACGTTAAATTTATGTTTGTAAAATGTCCATACAACACAGGATAATGTTAACCCAAAGTAATGGCAATGTTTTTTTTTTAAAAGAGGAAGAGAGAAAAGAAAGAATTTTATCTGCTGGTCCAATGGGCGTAGAGGATACACAACCTGTCCCTTGCTACAGAGGATGTGGGCACGATCCCCATTGCTGTAAAATATTATTTGATGAACGTAGTGTTTTTCTTGTGTCTGGGTGTTTATATCTATGATGTGTTTATTTAGAAAAGAAAAATATGTTTAACAATGTTTATCAGTTGTCTAGAACAAGCTTTGTTTAGTCTGCCACTAGCTGGCGTTGTGTTTGTCGTTATTTGTCGTAAAAATATTTATAATAAAACAAATGTTTTATTATTACCTATATAAGTATTAAAAGTATTCTACATATGTTTATAGGATAACATATGTTTTAATTATTCCGATTTTTTAAACATACTAATGTATCCAAAATTATCCATTATATAATGAAGAAGAAAAACTGTTTCTTTATCTTTTTAAATTATGCCTATACTACATAAGTAACTCGAGAAATATGATGTAAGAAAACATTAAATAGGGGAAATGCACCATTTATTACTTTATTTCTTATCGTTCTGTTGGTTTACGAGAAAAAAAATTATATAAGAGCAATTCACATAAATTATATTCATAGAAGGAATACTAATGATGCATAATTTTATTGCTTTCGATTTGAATTTTAGTGATGAGATATACTCGTAATAATATTTATTATAGCAGCTCACACCTTCGCATAGTAGGATAATTAACCTTTTGTACAATAGGAGTTTTTATTTATTTTGACTCACCATCCGTATATATTATTAATAAATAAATGTTAAAATTAACGAACGACTTGAGGATTATTATCAATAAATTTCCCTAATCTAATCTCAGTGAAAATGAAATAACATTTTGAATTTAATTTAATTCAGACCGAATTTCCGACCGCATTTCAAATTATAACCGAAATCAGATAGAAGATCTCATTTAAAAATTGAGTGAATGATTGGAAGAAGAGCAAATGAGTTTGATTATAGTCAAGATGGGCATCTGTGAATGCGACTGTGAAAACAAATTGCACAAGCAATGGAAGATGTAAAACACTAACTATATTCGTTCTGTAATAAGATATTTGGCAAAACCACGCAGCAGTATCTGCCGTTGCACGATTAGACCTCTGTGGAAGTCACAAAAGACCGGCGTGAAGTTGAAGTGTTTCGTCTGCTGACTGGTAAAAGATGGATACGTCATCGTGGCTACGCCAATGGACATTTGAAACACTACACGTCGGTTATCACTTACAACAGGTGAAACATCAGCTCGCTCGATGGGGCATACGTATAAAATTTAGCTAAAAAGCGTTTAGAAGCAAATACAAAATAATGCGAAATACATTTATTCAATACTAGTTGCTGCCCGCGACTACATCTGCGTAGAATAGGCTGAGGGCGTAACATTAAGACAGAAAGACAGACATATATACAAATATGTATATAAATTAGCCTATATTTTATCCTGATGTATAAGCTATATTATTGCAAAGTTTCATTTAAATCCATTCAGTAGTATTTGCGTGAGAGAGTAACAAACATCTATTCATACAAACTTTCGTCTTTATAATATTAGCAATGATAACACTTGATATTTTTCTAACACCATTATCGAGCTAAGTGGGCGCGTCACTAAATTCCCCAATGATCGCAAGAAGCGCCGAAGAAATGGCGTCGCCAGAAAGCGTGAACGCGGCGAACGGTGCGAGGCGACACGATAAATTAGATTGCCTTATGTTGTGAGTTTTAATTGTAACGAGCTTGAATTAAAATTGCAACAAGCGGACATATATTTAGTAATGTTGGGTTTCAATCAACGCGTTCGATCGACCAGCACTGTAGAAATATTACTCGAAAAGTGTGTAGCGATTCGGCTGCCTAATAGGCAAGCAGATAGACTGGTTAGTGAGTAATTTAATTTTATGAAAATGCATGTTTCTATTCACCTCATTAAGGTTAAAACACTTGATAAAATGATAAACATCGACGAAGTTAAGATGTGTTTATACACATCTTAACTTCGTCGATTGACAGACAAAATACAAACAAATGTAATATAGACCACTGAGAAGTCACTTGAGAAGTCATAATAGTCACATATATCCACTAGATAATTTAGTCGGCATAGATTGATTTCACAAACGCGTTCAGGTACTTCGTCTACTAAGTCTACTAAATCTAGTCATATGAGTTACGTTAGACGCCATACAAAGATTGTATGGAATGTATATGACGTACGCCATATCCCAATTGGTATTTTAACCTTACAGTCTAGAGGTATTTTTGCCTTACAGTTAAAGATAGAAAAAACCCAGTAAATTTTTAAGATGTAACTAAATCATTGATCGTTGACAAAACATTCAACGTTGGTAAGGCGCAAAACATTTATTTAATAAAAAATGTCATCTCTATAAAACATTAATAGAATCATATAATACTAAGTGATCATCGGATGTTGTGGAATGTTAAAAGTTGTGTTAAAATTTACAACTGCGATTTGCTTTTAAATGCTAAGATCGGGAAACGTTCCTTACAAGGTGTTAACATTCGATCCTCTTAACGAAATTTCTTACGTGGAGCTTTCTTTCTCAATGAAAGATAAAAATTAAAAAAACTATATATAAATATATATACATACAGTGTACTGCAGAAGATATCATATACGAGGCAGGTGTATGTGTTTTTTTTTTTCGATGCTTTTTTGCTAACAATTTTAACATCACAATAAAGATTACACAGTCAAATACAAAGAAATATGCACGCGTAAAGTATGCGATTATGATTCTTTTCATTGTCGTACCGTTAAGGATGTGAAATTTGAATACAAGTTGCGATATTGTCTATGGTATCTACCGGTCTATCACACATGCTACGATATTGTCTTTGGTATAGCTTCTTTTCGTATTGAGTGTTACAGATATTGGAGGCATGGACGATGCATTTAAGTTATTTCAAATGGCTTCATTAGAATTTTTACCATGATGGATAACTATTTTTATACGTAAATCTTTTTTATAATAAAAGAAATAAAAATGGGCATTTTTTATAAAGAATAAATTCTCGATAAATTCACGTTTCAATTTTCGCCTCTATTTAAATATAATTGCATATAGATATTAGTTTACGTTTTGCGAAGAAAAATTATCATTTAGTGTAGTAATTAATAGAAAATCCTGCAAAAATCTGAGATATTTACTTAATACCCCATAAAATACGGCGTTATTATCCGTATAGTTGTAGTATAGTTATAGTATACAAAATCAATAATGATTTATTGATTTAAAAAATTTAATACTTCATCATGAACGGGAAATTAATAAGGAATTTATCGTATACCTTCGGTTTACGCTTCAATGTCTTCCTGCTGAGTGTCCTGATGATGCCGTAAAAGTTCTCCATGATACTTGATATACGAAAATAGTAAGGGAGCAGGAAATTACAACCAGTCCCTTCGTGAATCGCAGGCCACTTTCACTATATAAAATCTGTGGGAATTTACAGATGTACAACACTAAGTTTCTCGCGCTGCAAGCGCGCACTGCCTTGCAGTTTTAGCGCGCACACTGCACGGCCACGCCAGCGGTGCATTGTATGAATATGCAATCCCGACCGCGCTCGGTCTGATAAGCTCGACTGTGTAATGAATTTCTTGTCAGTCAATCATTTCCATCGTTATGATCGCGGAAATCTTCCGTTCGGATCGTGCTAGTGTACTAAGGGATGAGGTTATTTTATGGATGTTTTACGTAAACATAGGCATAGATCACTTACGCCCCGTTTTTGAAACACTGATTTACTTAGAAATTAACTAACAGCTGTCAAATGGTTTGTTAAATGTTATTCGCGTTGCCAAATAGATGGTTAAACTCTCTGGATTGATCAGAATGATCTTATTGATGATCAGAAAGTTAATTTCTAAGTAGATCTGTGTTTCAGAAACCGGGCGTTAGCATCATAATCGTCTCAAATGGCACCGAACCCGCAACTCGCAGCGCTAAAGTGATCCATTGAATTATTTTCTTTCTTGTTCGTTGTTTCAAAATTATAAGCGTTTTTTAACCATACTATGTAAACTTGATTTCTAAAACCATGTTTCGTCTTTAACGTTAATGTTTATTTATATTACCTAACATAACACATACAATTTCTATTAATGAGTTAAATAGTACTCTTGAAAAGTTGTTTTTTATAAATGACATTGTAAAAACGTTTAAATAAGTCACAAGTTTTAATTTTTTTTTATTTTTTGACACTATGGCAAATATCTTAGTGTTATTGGCACGCAGATAAAATGATAGTGCACCTATTTGTTATAGGTATCTCTTCAGTGATACATTTTGCTGAAGTTCCAGGAGCGGCGAAAAGATGGCGCTGTCTTAACGTGGTAACAATGCCTTCTAGCTTAAATTCTAATTAGATAATTTATAACTACTTAATCCGTTTAATTAAAAAATCAATGTGCTGTGTTAAGCCACAATATTCCATACAGGTTCTTACTTACAGTACGCGCAACTCAGCAGAATTTCAATCCAATAGTAATAGAGCGATTTCGCTGTTGAAGGAAAATCTAGATGGCGCTGCGGTCGGGCACAAATCAACGAAACTCATTTTTGTTATCCAATAATGGATAATACGGACTACGGAGTACATTCGGTTTATTAGTTCTCATTTTCGGAGTGTAAAGTGTATTTGTGACTTAGGATCTTGTGACGTAATGATTAACGTGGAGGATGTAAGTTGCCTTGCAAGTATTAAACTGCGTCCCACATGAATATTGTTCAGGGTAATTTGTTAAATGAAGAAAAAAACTTAATGTTTTGGAATAACATTTTTGAAGTGAAGCTTCATAGGTGGCGATTCGATTGACTGAATGAATTGAGAATGAAATTAAAGGACGCGAAACGTTTAAGAACATTTCTTTACACGAGAGAAAAGAAAAAAATGACGTAGAGAGATCCAATTTGAAATTTATATGGTGTTTTAATGTTACAATAAAATTATCTTCTGGTTTAGTAATTAGCTTCTATACGCACATGACGAATGTAGCTTAATTGAATAAACTATATTATTAAGTTTCATAGTATGACTTCATAGAGGAGATCATAGATTATAATTACGAACAAGTAAAACATTACTACGACCGACAGTTCTAGGGAATCAGAGTTGTAAGTCATTCAGCACGGATGTGTCAAGAACTAGTCTGCTATGCTCCGGTTCTTAGAAATATAGCATCATCTCCGGGAAGCGGGGACAGGTTGCTTCAGGAATTAGTTACAAGTGCCCGTTGACACGGTTTGAGCGGTAAGCCTTGATTGAGGCAAAGCTCATGTTTGTTTGAGCTTTAAATTTATACTCAGGTTGCAATCTGACGTTTAAATATTTGGCGACTTTGTTCTTTAGCACGTTTTGTACACTATTAAAACAAAAATGACACCGCGAAAGAGTAACAAGTAAAATAATTTACAATACCAGTAGTTTACACTTTTTCGAATGTCCTAAAAATGTTCCCAAGCATAATAGTGCAACCGGCGCTCACCGACTCTAAATTGATGCTTATATAATATTAAATTCAGTGTAGAGATTAATTTCACTAAACACGCACGAATGGGCAGGTCCGTCCGAGAGAGTACCACGACCTCACAGATGACCGGCCTGAACTGGAAGTGTTACTCTTCTGCGTTTTGTCTGATGAGTGAGGTAGCCGGGGCCCACTTTATTAAAAGATGGCAACGCCTGTGTAATCCTACGTGTGTTGGAAATGTCCATAGGCGATGGATATCACTTAACATCGCGTTTGTCAACTTCTCATACCCAACCAAAAGTTGTGTACATTGAAATTAATGATTACTCTGTTCCACCTTATAATTATTTAATAACCAATACAGATAGCTAATCCTTACTATCCTTGCTAACATTATAATGGCGAAAGTTTGTATGTATGGATGGATGTTTGTTACTCTTCCACGCAAATACTACTAATGGATTTTAATGAAACTTTACAATAATATAGCTTATACATCAGAATAAATCATAGGCTATAATTTATATACATATTATATCTGTGTTTCTGTCTGAATGTTACGCCTTCTGCCTATTTTACGCAGACGTAGTCGCGAGCAGCAGTTAGTATTCCATATTTAATCTGTATCCTGTCCTGTCCATAATTTTGGCAACTAAAGGCACCTATAGATTTCGCGGGCAATCATGCTCAGACGGTCTGTTAAAGTTTAGGGGAGAAATCAGCATAGAGAAGTGCAGCAGTCCTCTACTGTCGTTTTTCATAACTGATTTTGGAGATACTCTCCATCTGCCTCGGTTTATTGAGGAAGCTAGAAGAGCTGAATGGAACTTGTCACTGGAAACGCGAATAAGAGACGAGATGTTTACGGTATTATAATACAACGTGTATTTATTTTATGCTAAAAAGAAAAACTAAGTTATGATCTATTACTAGATCCAACTATAAAAAATTGGTAGAAGAAAAATATGCACAAACGGGGTAAGTGGGTCAAATAACACATAGGTATGACACGTTGTTTAAAACGCCACCGCGGAGACACATTCTAATACGTTTCAATGACACAAGGTAACATGAACGGTTAACGTTAGGCTGCCGATAGATCTTAATAGTGTTAAAAAGGTGTTAAATGAACTCATAGGTCATTTCGCAGAACATGTCGCCAGTTGGCACTTCGAAATAAATAAATAAATATAAATAAAAATATCTTTATTCACATAGACGCTTGCGCGTTCTTATGAAACGTCAAAATTTTACAAGAAATGAACACGTTCGTAAGTTACCACCGGTTCGGAAAGCAGTTTCTGTTGAGAAGAAACCGGCAAGAAACTCAACAGTTGCTCTTTTTTAAAAAAAAAATCAGTTTACAATATAATAGTACATGTACAATAGTCTTGTTTTAGCCTACGTGAGTATCAACAGTATTAACCCCACACATTGGCGTCGTCAAGATATTCAGCAATAGAATAATAGGCTTTAGCCATAAGTTTACTTTTAATTTTTCGTTTAAATTCATCAAGTGGCAGACTTAATATCGACTGTGGGATTTTATTATACATGCGCACACCTTGCCCCATGAACGACCTGTTTACTTTTTGTAAACGAAACAATGGCGTAGTTAGTTTGTCCTTATTTCTAGTATTTAGTTTATGTCTGTCACTATTCTTTAGATAACTATTAATATTATTTTTAACATACAAAATGTTACAATAAATATATTGAGACGCAACAGTGAGTATATTAATCTCTTTAAAAAGGTCTCTGAGTGTATTCCGGGCTCCGATGTTATAGATTGCTCGGACAGCTCTTTTTTGAAGAATAAATATAGAATTTATATCAGATGCACTACCCCACAACAAAATGCCGTAAGACAAGATGCTGTGGAAATAACTGAAATAAACAAGTCTGGCAGTGTCGATGTCTGATAGCTGCCTAACCTTCCTAACTGCAAAAACAGCGGAGCTTAACCTGTTCGCAAGAGATGATAGATGGGGACTCCATTGGAGCTTTGAATCCACTGTAATTCCCAAGAATACAGCGGACTCAACAGGATTAAGGGTTACGCTATTTAATGTTAAGCTATAACTTCGCCTTCTTACGCTGGGAAGGGTAAAAAGAAGGCATTTAGTTTTTTTTAGCATTTAACACCATATTATTAACGGTAAACCAGTGGAGGATACGCGAAAGTGCACTATTCACGTCGTCATAATCCGACACGTTTCGGTCAACCTTAAAAATGAGCGATGTGTCGTCAGCAAACAGTACAATATCACATAACTCACTAGCATAAAAGGGGAGATCATTTATATACACTAAGAATAATAATGGACCCAAGATTGATCCTTGTGGGACACCCATTTTCATGGGGGACCCTGTGGAATTTACATCATTTATAGATACTTTTTGAATTCTATTATTAAGGTAAGAGGCAATGAGATTGAGGGCGATGTCACGAATGCCATAATAATCTAACTTTTGAAGGAGGGTTTCGTGGTCTACACAGTCGAAAGCCTTTGAAAGGTCGCAAAAGACACCTATTGCATCTTGTGACCTTTCCCAGGCGTTATAAATATGCTTGACAAGTGCGACACCCGCATCCGTTGTCGATCTGCCTTTAGTGAATCCATATTGCTCATTGTGGAAAATTTTGTTCATATTAAAATGTACTAAGAGTTGATTTAAAATTAGTTTTTTTCAAAAATTTTACTCAGAGATGGCAATATGGAGATAGGTCTGTAATTTCCTGGATCATTTTTATCCCCACTTTTGAAAACGGGGATTATCTTACTGAATTTCATAAGATCTGGAAATATTCCAGAATCTATACATTTGTTAAAAATATTTGCCAAATATGGTGCAATATACGGCATTATTGTACTCATTAATTTTATGGACATGCCCCACAAATCTCCTGTATTTTTAAGATTAATAGAATTCAAAACTTTTATAATATCATTAGTATCTATGTGATTAAATTTAAACGTTTGTCGACAATAGGTAACATTATTTTTTAATACATTAATTGCATCAATGGGAGAGGATTTTAACGTGCATGTAACATTAATTGCAATTTCTGAAAAATAACTTTCAAAACTACTTGCAATTTCGTTATCTGAAGTTATGGGTGTATTGCCTATCACTAGCTTTATAGGTTCCCTGAATATCTTGGGTCTTCCAGATATACAGGTAATGATGTCCCATGTAGCTTTTATTTTATTACTAGAATTTAAAATCCTATTTCTTATGTAGATAGATTTTGCATGTATACAGACTTTTTTAAATATTTTTGAAAAATTTTGTACCCGTTTATGGAAATTAGGGTCGTGATTCCACTGCCTCATATTATATAATTCATACAGTGAATCCCTACTTTTATATATATATATACCCACTGTTGCCCAGTCACTAAATTTTAATTTTGATTTTTTAACAATTGTGCGGGGTTTAAAAATATGATTATAGGAAGTTATGAGAAAATCAACCATTGATCTATAACAATCATTAGGGTTATTGACTCCGATATCTTTATGGAATACATGCTGTGCTACTTTATCTTTAAAAGAATTTAGTCTCCTAGCAGTGATTGGTCTACACCTGATCTTAATTTCACTTGTAGTAATGTTTTCATTTATTGAAAATTTTAAACCAAGATGATCAGAGCTCAGATAATTTATAACAGATTTGTCATATACTTCATTGTGACAGAAAACGTTATCGATACATGTGGAGGATAAGTTAGTAACACGAGTTGGTTCATAAAAAAGATTTTTAAGTTTGAATGAATTAAATAAATTTAAAGCCGCCGCTTACTAAGTTGTGTTACTTGTAATAAATCCACATTAAAATCTCCACAAACTATGACTGATTTACTAGTTAAACACAGTTTCTTAAGGACATCATCCATGACACACTCAAACTGGTCGAAATCACCGGAGGGGGGTCGATACACGCATACTATAATATACTGTTGACTCTCAACGCAGGATAATTCTATAGAACGTTCGACAGAGAGTGCCATTATATCCTGTCGATTTTTACAGACTATATCATTTCTAACTAACACAAGAGAGCCACCGCGTATAGCATTTACTCTTACCAACGAACTTAACATTTTATAATTCTCTATATTTACAAAATTACAATTCTTATGTAACCATGTCTCTGTGAAGCAGATGACATGAATATTAAATTTTCTAAGGAACAGTTCTATTTCAGGTTCTTTGCCACCCAAGCCTTGTATATTTTGATGTACAATATTTAATTTCTGTGGCCTAGGTGTTGTCTCAATGTTTAGTTTAAACTAACATTGTTTGATGACGGATTATTACATGTTAAAATATTCTTAGTTGTACTATGTACAACTGGGTTCTGTATATTGTATGCTACTAAAGTAGCAATTTGTTTCTTATAATATAATGGCAAATACCAAGTATTTTTTGTCACCTTAAAACTAGA
This sequence comes from Iphiclides podalirius, assembly GCA_933534255.1. Classification (NCBI taxonomy): domain Eukaryota; kingdom Metazoa; phylum Arthropoda; class Insecta; order Lepidoptera; family Papilionidae; genus Iphiclides; species Iphiclides podalirius. Next base: position 2,423,052 of record OW152822.1, on the reverse strand, counting down.
TTTAATAAAATTATTCATGTCAAAATAAAAGAAAGCGTCACTATGACGGTGAGTTGTATTATATATAGTCATGTTAAGACTATATATGTATTTATTTTGTTCCTCTGTAAGGAAAGAGGAATATGGAAATGAGCATATTATAAATTTACACTTAGTCTTATAATGTAAGCCAAGTAACATTTCCATATTATTAATAATTTCCTTTTTCCTAACAGACGAACTATCCCCATGTAGAAGTACAATTGTACTATTCTCATTTAAATGTAATGTTAATATTTTATTTATATTATTATGGAAACTGGCACCTGGTGAACATATATTGTACACATTACTTACATGCATAATAAAGAACCAAAACCTTGCCCTATATTATCTGATACAATTATTATTTTATTGTTGGACATATTAGACAATTTGACAGCTGATGAATGTAATTTATTTTCACATTTGTAATTAGATGGCTGATTGTGTTCGTTATGTATGACCAAGTCACTACACTTGTCTGCAGATATATTCTGCATTTTTAATTTGTTTGGAGAATGTGAGTTGCAGCAACAACAAAGGCTTAGTTAACTTAAACTACGCTGAAAAATGTATTCTTCGTGTGGTTTGTCAATAAGTAGGCCAAAACCAACATTTGAAATATTTTTGTTAATGCCTCAGAGAAATTAAACAAATAAAATAAAATAAAAACTTTTATTTCTCCTGTTGATCTTACATATCTAAAATCGTGTATTATGCTAGTTAGATTTGTGTAATAATAATAATCCTACTAATATTTTTTTTGTTAAAGAAATTAAGCGATCACAAATGTCTCATTTGCAACAAAATTTAACCTTGCAGTCAGTAAACTCCGCGCAGATACTGCCAATTTTTCAAAACTTCAAAACGGACATGTCGCCAATGTCTGGACTTATATCTCTCTAAATAAAGGGCGGGATCCTTTTGATCGTACTCTCTCTCTCTCTCTCTCTCCCGTGCATTTATTATTCCCACACTGTAGTGGGGTCTGCCTTTCCTTTTCATAGTACATGATACAATTAATTTTTATTAATAATACTCTAAAATATCACTACAAAACAAATTGTCTGACAAACGTCCTCTTGGTCTGGTTCCGTGTCGTGTATATGACATTTTCTCCCTGATTACTTCGGCACAGTGAAATGATAATTAGGATGGAAAGAGGCGTCAAGGAAAACAGTGAAATAATACCCATGAATATGCTGACGTCTAATGATGTGTTTACGCTTGCTGGATCAGTCATTGTGTGCCGTCGGTATAATTTATGAGCGAGCGTCTGGCCCGTGCTCTCATTATAACGGTGCCTAGCGTTTCTATCACGCAGGCATCACTTGTCATAACTAATAGCTGTAATAGTTAGCACTGGGCCCCATCGGTACACTGACCTGCAGTCGGCAAACGCGCGAAGTCCACGCCTTAAGTATGATTGCGAAAATGTAAATTATGTACAATATCTAGTTTTCTTTCCAGCGCACGTGATGCTTGTGTTTCTAGCACTTAGATTACATTTAGGGAGATCAGTTATTTCCGTCTCCAAACCTAGTCTCCTGTCCAATTTCGATAGCGTCATATTTGAAGATAAAAAGTAGATGTTGTAGAACAAAACATTGTGTATATTTCATTGAATAATCTGCCACAGCTTCGGGTAGAGGCGAATGAGAGTATTTTCTTTGTCACAATTTGCCAAGTACAAATATTGAATTTTTAAAGTACCCTAGTAATTTATCCGACAGTCGGTAGCAACGTGTATTATGTCGCGGCAAATGTTAGGATAGGTCATATTACTAAATAAAATATAAGTTTTTAGGTTTAGAAGTGATTGAACTTAAGATGGTTTAGAAATTCTGTCGGTACCTAAACCTAATAGCATTAAATTGTGTTAGTCTGTGCTATGAAGTTCTAAATAATTGGTGTTATTTGAATGGTTAAATAAATATTGACCCCTCCGCAGTATTTTTATGTGTTTATTTGTATTCATGTATCAAGCGTTAATCGGCGTCTTCAGTACACCGTCCAGATAGAAACGTTACTAGTAACCGATCGCACGGAACTGTCACTTTTGCTTCGTCTGGTTTTTATACACCCAACCCGTTAAAGTGCTTGGAAGTAATCTCGTTTTCCTCATACCAATGCGAATTACAGCAAGTCTGGAATTAGTGACTGTGTATAAAGAAGTTTAAGAGTAAAAGATTTCACTAAAGAGCAGAGCTCTGTGAATTGTAATTTTGCTGGGCAGTGCTCTGTATAAAGGGTATGAGGGCAATCTCTGTCTTGCAACCTCACCGCCGATGCGCTGACGTCACATATCTTCAAAACATTCTATAAATTATTTTTTAAATGATATGCCGGTTTTCTCACGATTTAGAGAGTAAGTCTTACACCGCTAAATCCGTGATGGAGAAGGTTAAAATTGCAACAAAAAATAGTGACGGTATCAGGATTTGAACTGATTACTAGTTTGCTATAGTATAGTAAAAAACAAAACGATAAGAGTTTTATCTTTAAAATACTTTACTTTGGTCGAAGTGAAATAATAACCTTCATAGAATTTTCGAAATAGACGTACATTAAGAAATTTGAAATCTAGGACATTTCATCTTTAAAATCTTAGTGCAGCAAGAAACTCTTGTGTTATAAATGTTTTCGTAGTAAAGAATATACGTTCGGTGTTAAAACATAGTTTGGAGATTTGAAACAACTAAACCGTATATTTGAGTATGTGTAAACGCACCTAGAAAGGTGTTATTCAGTATTATTGCGAGTTCTCTTGTTTTTTTTGCTTTATTTTGCTATGAATGTTCATTGAAAGTCGTTTGTGTTATCACCTACTTTACACAGATATATATATATATATATATATATATATATATATATATATATATATATATATATATATATATAACATATAACATATATATATAAGGAATAACTCGTTTTTGTTTAAGTTCATAGCAAATATAAACTTTTGCATTCATTTGATGACTTTAGGATGGTAGTGACATATGGATCAAGTCAAAAGTATATTACGCAAAAATATTTAAAAAACATATGTAATTAATTAATATAAACTAAATTTAAAGGACAATGTTCACCGAGAATACCTTTTATATCTCATAATATCGGTTGAAAACAGTCTTTTGCACAGGTGTTAAATTTTTAATCGATTAGTAAATGACACTCGGAACTGATTTAGTCCTTATTAGAGCTTTTATATAATTATAACCTTTAGGAAACTTTTTTTGTTTTAATATACTAAATAAAAACTGTCTTTTTTGTCTTAATATGTTGTATAAATTAAATAAGGTATTTGTTTAGTTAAAACATTTTTGTTAAGGAAGAGTGGCTTTGCTTCTGTACCTACACTTGAATTTCAGCTTACACTTAAATAACAGCTTTGTACTTGACCATTAATAAGTAATTAACAAATGAATCTAATTTATAGTACTTCCCCTATTACGTTTAGATAATTGTAGTCGGACAATTGACGCACGAATGCCGTTCGCCTTGTGGACAAATAGCCATAGCAGCACCATTATTATTTGAAAAGGTAGTCTCCTTTCGCTTGTAACTGAAGAACTTGTGATCCTTGATATTGAATACATAAAGTCGTCTACATTTTCCTGCTTAGTAATTAAAGTCAACGATGTCTTTCGATTTCTCGTTAGAAGTTAGAACGCTTTTGTTTGTGCGTCCCGAATTCTAGTTAATTTGCATGATCCGTTAGAAAATATCTGCGTTAACATTTTCACATACGTGTCATTACTTTATTTGCCATAAACTTTTATGTATTTAAAAAAGTTCCCTTTCATTCAAATAAAGGCTCTGATATCATTTTTTCCTAATCGAGTACAAAGGCTATAATCGAAAAAACCTAAAACTCATATATTTACTTTTTTTAAATATACAGGGTTTTACAGTGTAACAACCTGTATATTACGACCTGGAAGGAAAGTAGCAACGTATGCTAATCGAAATCATTAATCAGAGTAGTTTTTCACACGTTGATACGTTCACGCACACAGCGAAATGATGACAATGAAGGCTTCTTAGATGTTATATAAGTGCGGTGGTTTAGGCGCGACGAGATTGCATCCGAGTGAGTAGATGCAACTTGGCAATGTAAAGTTATTCTTAACGAATATTTGAAATGCTCGTACTTAAATAAATAACGTCATCCTTTGTTTTACGTTATTTAAATGCACGTAATATGGGAAGTGGGGGTAAATTAGATTCATTTGTTAATCACTAATTGACGATAAAGAACAAAGCTGAACGTCTTTTCGATTTAACGATTCTATGAACAGCAAGTACCAAGTATATACTAAGTGTATTAAAATAATATATGTATCAATAATTAAAAATATTATGTCCAGTGTTATTCAGAATAATGAGCAAAAATAGTGTCGTGTTAGTAATTTGTAAAATTTGCAACGACTTACGCGTACGGGAAAGTATTTTTTATCGATCGGCGGATGTGACGTGGCCGTAGTTGAATTAATACGTTACATTTACGGTGAAAAGCGAGCGTTTAATTAAGTACACCGGGCTTACGGAGTATTTTGGACGGTGGAAAGTGAGAGAGCTGTCACGCTCTCGTTGCGAGGCCAATTAGATGTGCCGGAGTCGACGATTATAGCACCCATGGACGTTGCGATGATTTCTTGGGGCTGTGGAATTATTCGACTAGGAACCCACGATTCTAATGGCATGAGATGAGGGCTATGTAAGAGATGAGTTTGAAGTTCCGAGGTCATTAAACTGTTATTTCTTTCAATGTAATGTGTTGCGGCGCATACGACGAGCGAAGGGGAGGCGCGGGCGCGGGCTGCACGCACCCCACTCTAATCGTCGCCTCTTATATTGCGCCCGGTTCTCCGTACGGACAAATCTTTTTTACCAAATCAGTGCCTATGTTAATTAACACTTCAAGACTACAGTCCAAACATAATGTGTTTCAAAACCTTAAATAAAAACATTACGAGAAGGCTTATAAAGTATTTACTAGAGTCCTTAGGGTCCCCTAAGGACTGTAAGCAAGAGAAATAAATATAATAACTTAAATAAATATAGGTTTATGAATATTACGCAGAAAAATAACTTACCTATTAACTCAATTTTGTTTAGTTACCTGGGTTAGTACCCACAGTTTAAGCTATTTAATTTGCCTAATAAAATAATTCGCTACTAAAACTGGAAAACACATATTGTGTCATTGTGAACAAAGCGGTGGACAGGAACCACGCACCAGTGAACGAGCGTGACGACAATGTAACACGAAGTCTAACAAAAACGACGCATTAAACTTTTCACATGACTTATACGTACTGGTTATGTGTGATTATTTATATATTTATTCGTTACGCACACAGCAAAAAAAACTCTAAGAAGCAGGGCATCGCATTCCAACAAAGAAAAGACTGGACAAAGAAACTTCTTGATTTTACGCGAATATTCTACATATTAAATGAAAACTAGTTTAAGGATTTTATCGCGTTTTAATTTTGATTTTGAAATTCCCGACGTTTCGAACCCTTTTCAGCGTTCATGGTCCCCTGAACAAATTAAAACGCGATAAAATCCGTAAACTAGTTTCATTTAATATGGACAAAGAAATATGTGTGCACCACATTATTTTAATTCAAAAAGGATAACATTATTGATAATTAAACATTCCTCAGACTACACTTATCTACATTCAAGCCAGATAAGTGATGTTAATAAGTTTTATTTCTTACTTAACGAACGCTTAACTATATTAATTGAATAGAACTCGTTTAAAATCTCTCTAATTCCCTTTGCTTTGAACGCTTTAAACCTTTTGTGGTACCACCGGCATTTAAATCTTTATGTTAGTGTAATTTAACTTCGTACACATTTTTACTGAGAAGCATCGACATACGCACTTGTAACATTCAAACATATAGATAATTCTGTGACGATGTATTATCTATTTTCTAGGCTAAGTCAAATGGTTATTTTATTGTTTTTGTCGACGATATTTCGATTAAATTACCTGAAGTTTAAGTAGAAGTGTTTCTTGTGTCCTAATGAAGTCGTTTTGTCATTATCTATCTAGTTAGAACATGTTTGTCTGATTTATAAGTTACGTTTTACGTGAATAGTCTTTACATATTATTATGTCCATCCAAAGGTTGCCTGAAAAAATTGCTTTAAGTACCTACACTACAATCCTTACGTAATTGTTATTTTTTTACCATGGTGTGTGCAATAAGGAATATTCGTTCAATTAATAGTTTAACGGCCGGTTTTAATATTCTCTCCATCTGTAGATTTCGTTACAAGCGATAGGTATTTGACATTGGCTCCATAACATTTACGTTAAAATTCTATCTCCAGTAATCAAATCAACAGACAGATAGATTATTAAACGGGCGTAAGTAACCAGCGTGTTATACTCGAGTAAACGGAATAATCATTGACAGGTAACTTTAACAACAAACAAAACAATGACTAAAAGCGGTCAATACGACACGGATTCGTTACGCCATTTATGTCCGACAAAAAATGAACTTGATATTAGAGGTTGGCGATGGTTGCTGGTGCACTAAGAAAAGCGAATAAAGTGGAATATGCCTATGACACGATAGAGAACTCCGTTATTATTAAATTTTTTCGCCTCGGGCTAATAGTTTCCATAAGGTACCTCCTGCCTGTCGTAAAAGGCGAGTGAAAGGGAACGGTGGGTTCTATTTGTTTTAATTTTATTTGAGAAGGTGGTAGCCAACTGGCGGTTCACCTCATGTTAAGTGATATCTGCCCATGGAAATTGCAACACCCGGAGGGTCGCAGATGCGGTGCCACCTTTTAATAAACTGGGCCCCGGCTACCTTTTTTACTGTGGTAGTGCCACGCAACAGCGTTCGCTGTTGCACGAATGGGCAAGTCCGTCCGGGTTAGTACCGCCACCTCACCGAAGACCGGCGTGAAGTAGAAGTGTTACACTTCTGCGTTTCTTCTGGTGAGGTTTTTTTTTGTGTCAAAGTTGCCAATGAGCTAGCAGTTCACCTGATGTTAACATGGGCGCCGCCCATGGCCGTTTGCAGCACCCGTAGGGTTGCCACCTTTTAATAAAGTGGGTCTCGGGACCGAGACCCACTTTACGACGCTTATCACTTAACATCAGGTGAACTGCTAGCTCATTGGCCACTTTGACACAAAAAAAAACCTTACCAGACGAAACGCAGAAGTTTACCACTTCCATTTAACACCGTTCTTCTGTGAGGTCGTGGTACTTCGAGGCAAAAATCATAAAAGGATCGGTGCTTAATTATAAAGACATGGCGTCGCTGAAATTTCTGGAACCGGGAAAAATATTTTTTTTATTACTTGTTTACAAAAAACCTTTTTCTATTTCGTACATAAAAATAAACGACTTACGTATATCAGAGTAAAATACAGAACATTGCGATGTTAATAACTTGCAAAACAACCGGCGCGTCGAAGTCTTTATAAATAAATTAATATTAGTAGAAGAGTTACAGTTCAAGATTGCTACGCGTTAGCAACTGCGGAAAAGTTACTCCGTTTTACTAACCCACTTCCTCATATTTTTATATTTATTTACATTACGGGCTATTATTAGAAATGTACTCGAAGAGAATCGCATAGCGGTACTGCACACCGACAGTCAGTTCTTGTCTTATTATTGTTACTTCGTGGTATTTTTTTTTGAAATAGAGAAAGATGTAGTTCACGTAAGTTGCAATTATTATATCTATATAATTATAAGCAAAAACTTTGTACTCCTTTATATGAAAATTGCGCAAACGGAGGAGTATTATTAAATTTCACACACTTATACTGTATATAGAGGAGTGCTGAATGCTGATATTTTTTTTTAATTATGAATTAATTAAATGAATAAAAAAAATCATTACGCACTACCATGTATAATAATTGATTATGGTGAATTTCGAGCACTGAGCTACCATTAGTGTCAGATAAATATGTCATCTTGTTCTAATTTTTGTTCTGGTGATAAATTTTATTTAACAAATCGAGATAAGAAGTATGAAATGAAAAGAATTTTTGCTACGCAAATATCGTTTAATTCATTGTAAAATCCCAAGTTTCGATGTGTGAAATGTTAAAGATAAATGAACAAACATTATGCATTGCGGGATTCGAACCCGCGACCGAGAAATTGATCAAGTTTCGAAATTATTCAAGCTTTGAACCAATGAAGCGCAAATAGGGTTCACGTTTTTTCGTGCGCGCTCACGTTCGTTACTTACACGGCGTGGCTTCAATGGCTTGTAGCAATTTTGTGTAAGTAGCCACAAATGAGGTTCTTGACACGGCCACGATAAACAACGCCTGCAGTACTTTTGGCGCTAAACAGGCGCGTGCACTCTATGCAAGCAAAAAAGCTTAGCATTTCATCCCGTACAGACATGCCCGAAAACACCTAGACTCGGAGTAATAATAAATTTATCATTTACAGATGTCAATAATAATTTTACTATTGACTTTGCATGTCTACCGTGTTCCATCATTGCTAGTTCATTGTATCATTGTTTTTAGTGCGCACCATCTTTGTGTTCCCCAATGGCCCTAACGGGTTATCAGTCTATTAAAATGATGTTATATATTGTATATTATATTATTGACATGACACAATTTATCTCCACGCCCCGGTTTGACTGGGAGAGAATGGCAGAAGGCATTAAGTTCGCCCTTTGTAGTTTCTATTCAGTTAATTCAAAATCAAAATCAAAAATATATTTATTCACATAGATGCTTGCGCGTTCTTATGAAACGTCGATTGCAATTAAGTGTAATTAAATAAACAAAAAAATGCGCGGTGATCACATAGGAAATGATTGTTAACATTTCGTTAACCGATATCTAATCACACCGTCGTGACGTAACGAAATATGCAAAAAGGCCCCGCCGCACAATTACCACAGTAGAGGCAAGAGGTCTGTTTCGTTAAATCAATTTGATCCAAAGAGACTACTTTGCGCTGCATCGGGCGACCGTGATTCGCGACGCGTTTGCAAACACCGCAATTGTCTGCAGTTGCGAATGTAGTTGCGGCGACGCAATATCGTGAGCGATCGGAAATCCTCATATCAGCAGCGGGGATGACGAAAACGTGTCTATATAAACAAAATGATAGAAAGAAAGAAAGAAAAATATTTATGTGGTACATAAACGAAAAAAAAAATAAAATACATAAAAGATAGATAGAGATCTGCCGTTTTCCTACTGGATAGATTTCAATTAACTTTTCGAAGGTACCCGATACCAAAAAAAAAAGGTTGTTAACATCTTCATTTTGTGTAAAGTTTTAAGAAAAAACGATTTTGTTAAGCACTTTCGTGCACGTTGCGTGTTAAGTGTTTTTGTGTTTTCTTGCCTTTCTACTCTATTTAAATATGTATTTTTATTATATAACATGTATTATGTTATTCATTTTTGCTTATGATTTTATTGATGTTTTGCACATAAAATACCTTATTAATATAATACTCAACGCAGATGAAATAGCGGGTATCGGCCATTGTAAAATTGTGAAGAGAACGGATATTGAAGCGTCATACTTAAACGAGTTATTGTTTCCGAAATAGGATGCGTTTTTCAAGCTTTATTTATCCTTCTCCATTTTTCGAGTATGGAGTTATTAGTAGTTTTTCTACTAACACCCATTACTATATATCTGTAGACCCCAGCGGAGTGACTTTTAACGTCCTCATTTCGCAATTAACCCGGTGTGCATTGTTTGCTAATGAGCTAGTATATTAGCATACATAGATAGTACAGTATACTTAATGCTACAGCATACTTAATGCGGTATCTCCTATTCGATCCTCAGCGGATTTTTCTGTATTTCGGATTACTTGCGTTATAAAATGACTTTAATTACTGCGGTAATAATTACACTAGTTTGTCTGACGATTTGTAGCAAGATAGCATTTACCGGCCCAAACTTAAGAGTACTCAGGGAATTCAATAAGATGCAACATAACATTCATTCCACTAGTTTTTAATTTTTAATCTTAAGTAATAATTATCAACTGGACATAAACTGTGGTGGGGCCACGAAACAGCCTTCACTGTTGCACGAAATACCACCACCTCACAGAAGAGTGGTAGTGTTATATGTCTGCGTTCGTCTAGTGAGTGAGGTAGCCGGGGCGTAATTTATTGAAATGTGCCGCATCTGCAACTCTACGGGTGTTGCAAATGTCGTGGCGATTAACACTTAACGTCATGTGAAGCGCCAGCACGTTTGCCACATTTTCACATAAAATAGTTACTTCAGACGCTACGTTAATTGTGACCTAAGTAAGGTTGTCAGAAATTATTAAAGAGTAGAAGAGTAAGTGCAGAGATTAGCACTATAAATTTTAGTGCTAATCTCTGCACTTAAGATTAAAGATTAAAATTTATAGAAAAAAGGAACAAAAAGTTACTCGCCGCTGTGGGAATCGAACACACGTCTTCGGGATAGATCCCGTCTTCAAATAGATCCGGAAGACGTGAGTTTGATGCCCACAGCGGCGAGAAACTATTCGTTACTTTTTTCTACAAATTTTAAGGTTCTCGGAAGCCACGATACTGGTGCAACGTCTCAACAGCAGCGACTCCGGTCGATTACAAGGCGCATTCCGTCCTAGAATTCTGGACGGTTAACGCCGCACGACCGACCCGTTAACGGCCTACTGGAGTAAATTAAACCCGCGGTAACAGCTAAATAACGCGTCGGCGAAATGGAACAGAAAAAACGCGTCAGATCCCTCGATTGCCTAGCGCGTTGATTGCTTCATCAACTACGTGTTGGATAGTCTAGCATGTCACAGTTCCGCCAAAAATCTTAGTACGAGTAATAAGGGATTAATAATATTTGTTTCAGTTAAACTCGCATCTCGAGTAGCGTATGAGATAAATAAATAAATAAAAAATAAATAAATGAGCAGATGCAAATGAGCAATATATATCTTTAAATCTTTGGTAATAAATAGAAGTATAAGGAGTTTGACAGCTATCCAAATCCTAGTCTTTGTATTCACAGACTTTCAAACTTTACCCCTAATGTTGGATGACATCAAAATGTTCTGCCGATGAGTTTAAATAAATTGATCTAAATACTTAAAAAGAGTATTAAGTTACAGGTTGTATCTATTTGATTTTTAAGGTACATAACGATGTTATGATTTCGTTAAATAAAGGAACTTGTGTGCGTAAAGTAACACTGAGTGTATCTTGTATCTTGTATTAACTGATGTTTTTGCTTTCAGTCCCGAGACTATTAAAAGCTTCATCTGACGCAGAACCGATGGGCTAGCCAGAACCCACGGGTTTGGGCCCTCCGCTGTGGGTAGGCCCACGCATGTGCTCATGCGTGCGTTTAACTATGGTGTGTCATCTAAGGGCCATCGAGGTCGCGGTTCGGACCGAAACCCCGATGGCCGTCGACTGTGCAATTAGCTAATCGGTGGCTGGGGGCGGTGAGAACCGCCGGTGAGAACCGGTGAGAACCCGGAACGCGGGTGTACCTTGTGTACGCGTTGTGTTGGTCTCGCCGTGCTCGGAGGCGAGGGCGAACTAGTGTGTTTGTTGTTGCACTAACTGTGGGTGTAGTGTTGTCCGGCGGGACCCCCGGCGGTGGGTCCGGTAACACTGAGTGAGAGTGTTGTTCCTACTGACCGTCTGTAATGTGCCTCGGTCGAGGACAAGTCAAAGTGGCCTGCCAAACGCTGATGATGATGTTTTCTTGCAAAAGCTGGCGATTACGCGGTATAATCAATCACAGAACTTCAGTGGCGTTGCCAACCTTTAAAAATATGGCAAATAGCTGCGTCATTCATCAGATAAAAAAAAATTATAATACTTCCACTTCGCTATCTGTTGGACCGTGGTACTACCAGTCCGCCACGACCCTACCAGTGCTGGTAATGACGATTGTCATAGACAACCCGATTGGCTAAGGGCGTAATGAACCTGCGTCTTGCCCCGAGGGTCTGGGTTAGATCCCCACCACTGGAAAAATTTTGTCTTGATGAGCATAGCGTTTTTTTAGTGTCCGGGTATGGGTATAACCATAATAGGTATTTATATACAGGAGAATAGTATGTTTGTCACGTATCTAGTACCCACAGTACAGGCGTTGCTTAGTTTGGGACTAGAGAACGTGTTGTAAAAATGTGGTGTAATGTGTGAGTGAGACTTAACGGTCAACGTAAACGATTTAACGAGATTGAATTTTTTAACGACACGTTTTTCGCGGCGTGGTAGTCCACAGAGCTGGAATACCCAGCCACACAGGAAACGGAAGCGCGCTCCGATTGCCACAGACAATCATTGTCCACGGCGACCTCCGATTTGCGACGAATTTCTGTACGTTTCGCTTTGTCTGTGTTCGTGCAGATTTGGTTTCAATAGGCGTTTTATTACGTTTATATTTTGGTCTCAACCGGGGCAGAAGGAAATAGCTCATTTAGTTCGCATTTAAGGAAGCAGTTAAGAAGTGTCAGGTAAAAGTTTGTAAATAAATTTATTGAATAGATTAAAATGTCTCGTAAACGTAAGTGTTTTTAAATTCAACTTTCATGCAAAAAGCATTCAATTTTGTTTTGCACACAATTTACTTAAATTTACTGGAGGAGGAGGAATATATAATATTTGTGTGAAATGTTGGTAAATTAACAAGCGGTTCACCTAATGTTAAGGTATTACCGCCGCCTATGCACACCTACAACACCTTAAGAAGTTCCAGATGTACCACATCCACACACCAACATCCAACCACATCCAACCTACAAAAAATTGGGCTCCGGCTACCTCACTCACCGGACGAAACACGAAAGTATACTTCTACTTCATGACGGTATTCCATGAGGTCGTGGTACTTCTACCTATTCCTGCAACAGCAGATTCTACTGCCTGGCCCTACCACAGTCAAAATTCATTACTTTATGATCCTGCTGCGCTAAGATAGACAGCTAGTTAAGTTGATGCGTTTCAAGCACTCTAAACATGATATGTAATGAAGTTCAATCAACGTGTTAAGCGTAGATTTTCATAACACGACAAATCGATTAAGATTGCAGGGTCACTGATGCGTCCTTCAGTGATGTCCTACAATATTAAAAAACCGTACCGCACAATAGTTCCAACGGATAGAAATCACTTGAATCACTTGTAATGCTGAAAATAACAGTAATGGTCGGCAATTCTGCTGGTCATTACGGCGGGTACATCGTTGGGTGGCCGGCTATACGTTATTAGTATGCATATTCAAGTACCATTAACTTTCCCTAGCTCGCTTCCATGAGCACGCGTCGACATCATATAATTCACTTTTGCCAGTACCGTTCGTATCAAACACATATTACGTTCTCCAATAAACTAACGATAACCCTGAATCGTTCGTCATGCGCAAGATCACAATAAATAATGTAATATAAATAACAACAATACAGCATTGTGTCGGTTATAAGTAGCATGTAAAATATCCATAAGTACTTTTTCATGCTATGTATAACCGTAGCAAGACAGGCTATTCTAAAATGTTAATAACAACTTTTGTATCCGGGTTTTATGCAAATCAACCATTATTATTGATATATACATGTGTATGAAGTAAAATGTGTCTTTTTAAATATCACAGGTACCTAAGTAAAATTGTTACCCGATAAAAATTATATCGTGTTAAAGTGCTAACGCCTATATTATCTTCAAACGAGAGTTTTTAGTTAGAAATTTTAATATTTACAGATCATTTGTTATTTAGATCTTTGGACTAGTTGAATGTATCTCTTAGGAATTACATGATAACAAATTATATATATATTATATATTATTATATATTATCAACCCACGCTATTAAAATATTTAATAGTATGAAGAAATGTGTGATCTCTTCTCACCCTACTGTGATCTGATGTTTACGTCTGTGGATGGATGCAGTGAACCAATAAATATGGAACGATATTTTTTAAACTGTTTTGTGTTTTACTTTGTCCGCGTAGGTTATAATGCTAAATTAGTAGTAGGATTCCTATTACCCGCCGAATCGGCAATGTATCATATGTCAATTTCTTAAACGGTGGCCAGTAATGACGTCGCAAGAGTAGCAATTGGTACGGTCCCCGTGCGAAATGGGGCCCCGCATATTTAAACTCGCCCATCTCTGCCTGAGCGTAATTTTATCAGTGAAACTTATTTGCCTTTTTGTACTCGTCAGAGCCCAGTACGGCCTATAGTAATCTACTAGGCTATTAATCACCCACAAAATTGTAACCTACAGATGGAAAATAAACGTATTTAATATTGAGCATTGAATTGCTTTTTTACCACTTTATACAAAACCGACATCAAATATCTCGCTCTGTATTCATTTTATAATTGATTTTCAGAAGTTCCTGAGAAATAATTGAGAATCTCCTCCGTTTTTGTAGTCGGTTAAAAAGGGAATGTACCTATCGATTTTAGGCCGCAAGCTGTGGCAGCAGGCTGCAGTCACCCGTAATAGTTCGTCAGGCACGACCGCCTCCGTACCCTTTGATAGGTACGTACCCATTCATAGGTATATAGGTATTTGTGAGTGCTCGAGGCAGGCACCGGTCCTCCTTGACCGGTGGGGTCACGTTCGCGCCTAGGTCGGATAATTGCCGCGTGCGGTTACTTACGATGCGACAGGAATGCGAGACTTTAACGGCAAAGTAACTAGTGGGGGCTAGAACCGCCAAAATTTCCACGGCTGATCATAGGTGGGATTTATGGATACGTAAACTATAATGTTTTATGGATACGTAAATAATACATGAAGATATATTTGTTGTACACAAAAACAGTACGCAGAACAGGATCATACTATATATTATTTTTTTTTAATTAAATTATGATAATGACTTTTCGTAGTAAATCTATTTAATCCATTACCTTACAACATAGATATATTCCATTCATAAATATTTCTTTACAAATAAATAAATTACAATTCGGTGATTGATCATGATGTGTTGCGAAAAATTCGCACACCCGGAAAATTTGCTTAAAAGTCGATTTACTGCAAAACTTTTAGTTCTATGTAAATTATGTTTTTTATGAACATCATACATTATTTTTCAAAGGTGAGCCTCCCACGCCATATATCTATTATTTCTTTGTCAAAATTTTCTCCGCTATTAACGAGAAATAACATAACATAAAATAAATAAATTGAGGTTAAATGTTTTCGTTAAAAAACTTCATCTAATCTATAATGATGTTAAAAACTTTTTACGATTATACTGAAAGCCTGCGGCCAAGATTCGCTGTGGCTTTTTTCCGTTGGATCTTCGGATTAAAAGGTGTATTTGTAACAAAGCTTTCCCGTTCAATAGCGTTGTGACTTTGTGAACAAATATCGATTCAATCCACCGAACGTTTTTTGAGTTTTGTGGACACAAACATACGGAAGCTAAATTTCGATATAAAGATAATATTCACATATATTAAAAAATTATACATATTTTTATATAAAGATTGTCTATTGTATATGGATCGTGATGTCGAACCGTTGTAGATTACAGACGACATTGTTTGTTCCTAATACTTCACATGACAACGGACCTAAAGATGACGGAGTAACAGTAAATATCGGAAAGGAGTGGATGCGTGGGCTTTAATATGAATTCTAAACTTTCATCATTTTAGAATATAACGTTCTACATAAAGTAAATCATGTTCCAGCTGTGTTAAAATTTTATTGCGATTCAACTTTGCGTAAAATATTTTCTTTGCTCATTAGGAATATGAGTATTTTTCGTGTACATCAAATTTCAAATAGAATTTATATTGTTTCTATAAATTTTATTATAATTTGATATGTTTTTAAGAATTTACTTAATAAAATGCTTTAAAAATAAATCTCGTGACTCAATGTCAATAAATATTCAAATAATTAAAGCTTAAGATCTGAATTCATGTGATAAAATTATCGAAAGCTCGTGTAAAGGATTTGAAGAACTTCTAATGGACTGTTCTATAAATCGAAGAAAGAAAACTAATGGCTACCGAATCGTAACTAGGTACCGAAAAACGTAACTATTTTTGTAAGTTCTATGTTAAACAAATGAAAGTTAACTATTATATGTATAGTAAACATCATATGTTTTACATAACAATAAATATGAAAATTAGGAAAAACTAATTCGTCACGTCACAACAATGAATCGACAATAGACTTTTTCGTGTGTTACCAGCGCTAATGTCTAACAATGGGTACAGTAATAGTTCTTCCCCATTCGCTTCGGAGTAATTCATGAATAGATCGATTACACTGATGGTGGATCGATGATAGAGAAAGCGTCAACACGAGTGACGAGTAAAAAAATAAATATGCGCTTTGTAAGCGACACGATGTTCATACACGTTGATATTTTAATTCAGCCAACCCAAGCACTGTTATGACATTCGCGCAAATAATATCGACATTAATTTAGTGGCGTAATAATCTGTAATTTTAATTTCATAGGCTAACACGGATGATTTAACAGAAGACACACAAAACAGACACACGAAACGATGGGAATTAAATATAATGTGTTATTTATGGAAAAGTTGCAAAAGCATTGCCGACGTTTCCAATATAGTTTAACTACATATTCCAGTTGTGACGGAGGTAGAGCTGGTTCTGTTCATGAATTCTACGTGCATGCAATGGTAGTTCCTCCCCGGATGAGCCAAAGAAGTACTACGGTCTTGCAGTCGGCTAGCGTTTGCGTTAAGTCTAGCGACTGAGGTAATAGAGTCCCCCATCTGAAACTGCAACCACTAAAGAGTCTCGGTTCACAAATTCAATGGACGGTCCTTTTATAACTCCTCACATGGGATGCTATCAGTCATGGATTGACTATTGAATGTTGACACATCGAGGTTGAATCGATGATTCAACCGACGAATTTATTAACAAAAATTACAGTTTAATTTGCATATATTTTAAACTAACGATTTCCTATTTTTACGCGAATGCTATTGTTAGTCAACAATATTTTAAAGGAACTTGTAACCCCATTTTATTTATTAGCCATTTAATTATAAAATCATTAATTATGACTTAATATGATACTGCGAATGAACCATGAAAGAAGGTACATAAATCATTGATTTTATGTGGAGACCTTTTTTATAAAGATTTCCTATGATATGATATGTAAATATAGATGAGGCGTTTGATGTTAAAATATTGTGATTATTTAAAACGCAGAAAACAGATGCTAAGTTTAAGTTTTTTTTACGTTATACTCTGATGTAATGTGCAGTGATAAAGTTTAGTAAAAGAAGAATAATGTCCGTATGTAAATTTTTATCTGTTTTTGATAAAAAATATGGCATCGATGAAGAAAATCGTTAGGGGATTAGCGAGCGGATCTTTAGAAAATACGCGAGGCACTCTCACACGTGACACCGTCGCTGTCGAAGAAAGTAAATCCATTCATCAGCGATAAGCGGCAATTGTTTTCCTAAGCCATTCGAAAGGAGCACGCGATATTTCAATTATATTCACCATACCTAAGTATAGTATTACCACTTAGACAAAGAGACCTCAAACTATCATCGGTACGCTCTCGGCGCGTGTTAATATGCGTCAAACGGGAAAGATGGATAATCGACTAACAGAGGCAGCGGGGAGGGGGCACGACAGGTAAGCCCCTCAGATGGAGGTTCGAACCTCGGCTTGGATCACAATCGATAAGGGAATCAAACGGGAACGGATAATCGCCGCCAACTCTACCTGGAGGTCCGTCTTCTCAGTCAAATTCTCGAAGCGCGCGAGGATCTCCTTCACGGACACCTTGGGCTCCGAGCTCTCCTCGTGTATCGTCTCCATGTGGCCGCTGGACGAGGACGAGAGGCTCTGGGGGCACTTCTTGGGGGGCTTCCGCGGACGGGGTTCCGGGTCCCTCGTGTCCGCGCCCGAATCGGAGTCCTCCGGGTTGGAGGCGTCCGCGCTGGACGCCTCCGAGGAGTTGATCAGCGAGTCGAGGCTGGGCGCGCGCCGCGGCGGGGACTCCCCGCGCTCCAGCTCCAGCCCGTACATGCGCTGCAGGTGGCGCCAGTTGTCGCGCATCGCGTGCGTGAGGCGCGGCCGCTGCATCGTGCGCGCGGGGCCGCGGCTCGGAGGGGACTGCGCGCGCGCGCAACCGAACGCCGGATGGGTGCGCGCGGCTTTTTTTTTTTTTTAATCGACACATGAAAAGGACATGCGGTCCAACTTCTGTGGCGTATAAACTTTGTGAACGTTGCACTTGAGACCAGTTGCGATCGGATAGAAAATTGTAGGATACGACGCGTACCGCGCGGAGACGATTTTACACACGACATACGGTGGACGCGCGTCGCTCGCAGCAATTTCCTCAACAGTATACAGTTGTTGCGTTTACGTGCACACTATAATTTAGAAGGTTATATTTAACATAGGCTTACTGAACAGCTAGCCACGGAGCCGCTAGTAAAAAGATTTTGTAAAGATCTCATTTCTCCATTTAGTTAGTATCCTGTTTTTAAATTTGTGTAGTAAGTCCCCCAACTACGACAAGCCGGGTCATTTCATTAGTTTAATAAATAAATATTTCCCGACATAATTTTACACAACGTTATTTAGTCCTAAATAAAGCAAAGTTCGTACTATGTGTACAAGTTAACTGATAAACATACTTAAACGTACTTTTTTGTAAATAAATAAATATTATACATATATGAACACCCAGACACGAGTAAAACACTATGTTTATCACACAATTTTTCCAGTACTTGGACTGAGGCTCGAACCTATACCCTCTCGCGCAAGAGACAGGGGCACTACCCACTACGCCAATTGGGTCATATTGTCCTGTAAGTTTTGTATTTACTCTGTGTCTTAAATCTTTTGAGAAAGTAAATGTCTTAAGCCGTAAATAGGCTAATATTGAAGATACTTCACTACCTCAAGTCACATGCTTATAGGTGGGATGGTGGAAAATCTTGGTGTTTGTTAAAAAATCAGGAAGCGTTTACGCGTCGGTCGCTCGTGCGGCTTTGTAGCGGAACTGAGCATTGCTCGGTCAGCGTAACGGGCACCTTATGCTTTAACGGGAGCCTCTAGGGCTGCCACTAAGCGAGTTAGATCGAAACAATATAAACGACAGTTCAAGTATTTCAGAGTTCGTAATCTGCAATCCTCGTGGTGAGTGATTCACCACATACGACGGACGAAACCGATGTAAATGCTTCATATATATATATATATATAACTCGAAGGAACCAGCCAATTCGGAAAGCAGAACCTACGTCATGTGACTAGCTCGATAAATCTCTTTAGAGTATTTTATTACGTATGTGATTATAAACCACTGGTCTATTTCTATTTATACTATTTCTGGATGTAATCTCTTGGTTGATTATTGTTTATGGACTTCATTAAATCCCGATAATAAAGATAGCTTAGCGGTACGTCAATTCCAGCCGTAGCCGCGTCTTAACATTCTGCACATTAAACTACAGATGCACATATGCTCTCGCAAAGTTATAAGTATAAACATTTTAAAATCAAACGCTTCGATAAAACTTCCACGTTGGCAGCCCTAGCGAGATAGAACAGAAGCGCATGCCAATATTTGACGCTAGTTTCTTAATGAAAATTTATGATGATCATAAAACTATCTAGTTATAAGACAACGAATATAGTTACAATATATATACCATTAGTGGTTGTGCCACGCAACAGTTTCAGCTGTTGCATGAATGGGCAGGCGAGGAAGTACCACGGCCTCACAGAAGACCGGCGCGAAGTGGAAGTATACTTTCGCGATTCGTTCGGTGAGTGAGGTAAAACCAGGCACACTTATTTTAAGGGTTGTCAACGCATCTTCTAACCCTCGGGTGTTGCAGATGTGCATGGAGGGGGTGATTCACTTAATCACGATAATCAGTAAATTATTAAGAATTTTATGTAAAGAAACATACTTAACGCATTTGTTCTTGTTTACAGTAATGTTGTAGTTCTTACTACATCCAAGAAATCTTATTTTAAATCAAAGTGCATTCATTTAACAGATGATATCAATAGTCTTACGCCCGGTTTCTGAAACAGTGACCATCGTAGAAGTCAACTAATCAGCTGTCAAATGGCTTTTCACATGTTATTTGAGTTGCCAAAAGGATGGTTAAACTCTTTGAATTGATCATTCTGATCATTAAAAAGATCATTCTGATGATTCTGAACGCATCTCAGCTATTTTGAACACTAAAGCTGTAAGGGCGGACAAATCATTTAAAAAATAACACGATTAAAGTCGCCGAGTTGATATTAACCGTTTAATGAAGCTTTTGAGCAATCAAAAACTTTCATTAACTGTATCCTTTTCGATCGATATTATAAGAAAGTCAATAAAATCTCGCCGTTCAAAGTTGCGTAACTTAACATTAAGTTGCACGAGTTAATGGCATAATCGACAGACGGCGAAATACTTAAATACTAACATCGTAAGAAGTACTGCTAGCGAAAGGAAGACACTCCGAATATGAGATTGAATAAATTATAAAATCATTGTGAATGCGTTATGCACTACCGTCACGCTTATGGAATAATTTTTTACGGATTTTGTGTCATTTAATTTTCACTCATTTCTTGGACTCTCTGAAGGCATTAGACTCAGGATTATAAGTAAACATTGATGAAAGTATAAAACACCAGTGTATACGATAAGCAATGCAAATGTTATATATAATGTGCGTATACCTCAGGGCGGCGTCCCTAATGCCATAAGCCGCTTCTTCTTCTTTTTTCCCCTGCCCTATCCCACACTCTAGGTGGGGTCGGCACAACGTTTAGCACTAGTAAGCAATTTCCTTCCACTCAATTCCACTCTCTATCAGCCGTCATCTCAATACTGACCTATTCAGACATAATAATGCTTCTTTCCAACCACTTCTTTCTCGGTCTTCCTCTAGCTTTGCACCCTCCAACCACATTCATATTCATCACTCTTCTAGTCACATGCCACAGTCATAGTAACTGCCATAAGCCACACATGTATCAAGAAAACTATTAGTGTAGTTAGAAACTACGTCTTCTAATATTATTCTTTTCGTACTTTTCCTACATATTTTAATGATCAATCTTAAGTGCAGAGATTAGCGCTTTAAAAATTTAAACTTCTAAAAAAAGCAATGGCGACATCTCTCGTTCGAATTATCGTTGTAAAACGATATCCGAAATTGTTTGTATGCTGTAAAGGATATAACAATGGATACGCCAAGCATTGTTTCAAATGCTAAGAAACAATGTAGATAAAAGACGTTAAGATTTTCTTCGGTGAGGCAATCAGCCGTTTAGCTCAATGTCAAGAGCGCCAGGCCGCGAATGCCGAAGACGTGGGTTCGATTCCCACAGCGGCGACAATCTTTTCGTACTTTTTCTACATATTTTAACTACGTCTTCTGTTTTTAATAGTTTTCAGACAATTTCATACCATGGTAGAGCACAAATGTTTGTGTCATTTATAATTCATAAGCAACAGTACAACTTTTACGCGATTATTCTACAATTCTTTTATTAATATCAAAGTCACAAATATTCGTGTATAAGTTTTATTAATATACGCTTTCCTACCACACACATATATTACGAAGACAAAAATTGTAAAGGAGTGTGATACACGGCAGATTAGCACTAACATCACTTCAATAGAAGTTTCATGACATACGGAGCACACAATAGTTCATTGACAATATACTGCGGGTTCTATAGATTGGCTGGAAACAATTATACACCTCAGCTTTTGGCGGCTAAGTCCTGATATAAAATAGTCAATTACTAAAACGGAACTTTACTCCATAGAACGTTGACCGGGAGATGATGCTGATGGCATTAAGTCCGTTTTAATAAAATAAATAAACGTCTGTAGTCCATAAAATAAAACAAAGTCAAAATTTTTTTCTTGAATAAAGGCTTGTTTTAAACTCTTAGTTTTAAAAAAATTACCACTGGTTCACTAATTTGGACCTGTCCAGAGAAGTACCGTCAAGAAACTCTGCGGTCTTCTTTAAAACGGCCCGTAGAACAAGGTTTAAGAATTAGAAGTTGTGAAAATTGCTTGCCAGTGCCGTCAAAAACGAGGTTCGTTAGGAGTAAAATAATACCTCATTAGCTTTTTATACGAAGTCACTGCTATATTCACATCTTATGAACCTATCTTTAAAGTGATTTCAATCTGCAAGAAACTACATGACTTGTGCTTTTTTCTTCTAAGAATAAGCAAAAGCATTTAGTAATATACCTATAAATGTAAAAGGTTGTTGAAAGGAATGGTTAAAAAATGTTTCTTAATCCTCCTGCTCATATCCCACCTATTTGGGGTCAGCACAACATATATATCATTTTGTAAGCGGTTTTGGCAAATTACTGACTGCCTGACGTCAACCCTCCTTGGGAAACAAACAGATCGTAGACCCGGAATCATTATGTGGGTCAAATAAATACTTGACCCTTGTGGGAATCGAACCCACGACCCCCGATGGCCGAATGCAATAGCTTAGCGACGGTGCCATTATAACGTCTTAAGAATTAATAAACGTAAAAAAAAAACGACAACTCAAAAGGCTCGACCCAATCGTGATATTTTGTTACATAAATCATTCTAAAAATTGAATTGTGCAACTTCGGAAGTAGGAAACGACTTTATGTTTATTTTGAAATGTGTGAAGTTTTTACTTGTTTAATGCCGAATCATGTATGTCACTGGCACATAGATTTAAATAGTAGACCTCGAACAATCCAACGGTATTTATTTTAAAGTGATCTTTATTGATAAGATGTGTAGAGGTAATTATTCAATGTCGAAAATAACCGCGGCTTGTTACTATTTCATGTCGAGAATCTCGATGACTTAACAAACCTTTCGTTTGGATAATCTCGCAGACGTAATCACAAGTGAATTAGTGGTTTGTATTGGGGCTTCTTTTGTGGCGTATGTTAATTTAAAACACATTGTGTTTTACTTGTTCAATACTTTAATATCGCCATATAAAAAGTTTCCTTGCTATATTTATTACTTTAGTTATTCGTAATTTATAAAATAAATAATTTCAAACCTTTATTAATATCGGACAGAAAATGTTAATAAGTTGTGGTTTTCGTGTACATTTCATATTTGACTGTTATTCACTTCCGTCCTCAAAATGTACGTATATAAGTTATGTACATACAATAACATAATTACCTACACTTAACAGGTTAAGACTGACTAATGAGACATGTTGAAGAAAGATAATTCCGTTCCATAAAGGTATTTGACTGAAAGATATTTGTAGTATTTTTACTCGAATGTGGGCGAAACATGAGTAATCCCTCCATTCCAAACTAGATAGACTATCATGACTATTCTATTTGATTTCATGTAAATTTTCTAAAATCTTCTTCATATAAAAAAAAAAAAATATAATACCTGAAGAAATTAAAGAAGCGATTCTTTTTCCAACTTAGGTGATAACACCGGCACCGGGGTTTGAACTCAGGTTGCTCAAGTGTTTTGAATTAAAAGCGAGCGACAGGTCACTGAGCTATCATGGCAGCAATTCCGATCATCATCATCATCCTCCTGCCCTTATCCCACCTTGGTGGGGTAGGCACAACGTGAGAATCATGTCGTAAGTGGTTTTGGCTAGGTTTTTTGCAAATGAGAGTTATTGCCCGAAAGTACATAAATTTTTAACGAACCCTCCAGAGCCCAAGATCTAATAACAATGATATTGATACAGGAAAACATTGGAAGCACCAGCTTTCAAATAAAAAAAGAATCATTAAAATCGGTTTACTCAGTCGAAACTTCTAGGGTAATAAACTTATTCATACATATACAGCGTGTCGTTACCATCGCGACAATAAATGAACACACATATAGGGCATAACTTTTTAAAGTTGTATTAAACATTTAAATTTTTTAAACATCAATATTTACAGAGTTATTAAATTTTTCAAAACAAAGAATTTTAGAACACCCTTACCTATAAAAGCGTAACGTAAAGTTCATTTGTAAAGGTCACAAAGCATACGAATGGGTTGAATGAACTTAAAAGAGACAAAACATACTGTTAGAAGGAGAGGCTTGTAATACGACGCTGTGGCGGGAGTTGTATAGGTGTTACAAATTTTGTAACTTTTTTAGTTAATTAGTTTGATTGAAAAATATTTTTTTTTAAATTATGGATTTTGTTTAACGTTAATATTTTTTTATGATTATTGGCAAGTAGCGTTAGATGTGTGTTCATTTATTGTCGCGATGGTAACGACACGCTGTATATTAATAGTCGATTTGAGAACGTCATCGTTTTTGAAGTCGGTTTAAAAAAACATTATAAACATCCGAATTGATAGCCTCCTCTTTTTCGGAGTCGGTTAATTAAGATGAAAGAGCGAGGTAAAGGGGGCGGTTCGCTAATCGTTACGTACCTGTGAGTATTGGAGGGCGAATTCGGCGATGAGCGAGTGCGCGTGGTGGGCGAGGGGCGCGTGCAGCGTGAGGGGCGCCTCCCGCGCGGGGGTCAGCTGCAGCGTGCCAGGGGCGGGGGCGGAGGCGCGGAGCCCGCTCAGGGACAGCGTGCGCCGCACCGCTAGTCCCGCTGGCCCTGTTAACACGCTGCGTTGGTGAAGGGTGGCAAGCGAGTAAGTGATAGTCGCCGACCATGGACATTTGCAACAGCCGTATGGTTGCGGACGCGTTGCCACCTTTTGATAAAGTGCGCCCCGCCATTGGCTACCTCACTAATACTTCCACTTCACGCAGGTCTTCGTATTCGGTACTTCCCCGGACGGAACTGCCTAATCGTTGCGTGGCCTCGGGAAGTGGATTCGAAGAAAATGGTACAAAAGTTGCGTGTCTTTCTCCGGTTCTGCTAAAATCAGTGGCTTTTATTTTCCGATCCGGTAGTAGTATTGTGACAATCAATAAGTGTAATGTCTCTCTATTGAATAAGGATATTTGAATTTGTTCATGGCTCCATTACCTTCGGGGCTTGGAGATCCTTGGAATATACGAATAAATCCCTGTATACTATTTCTCAAAGTAGCTTTTTTGTCGGTACGTTTTAACTTCCGGGCTCTGGGAATACGTAGTGTTGGTGACTCGAGAAGTAATGTGGCTGAATATTTTTAGGGCTTGGAGATTTGGGCACGTTTATAATTTGTCTAAGATGTTTTTGGCCGCACGCAATAACTTCGATATTTCCTCATCAAATTTAATGATTAAAATAAACTACATGCTCAAATCATTGCGATAACGGTGTTTTCCAAATAAGGACGGGAATGCATCTCAATCAATTTAGCATCAATTACTCAAGCTTGATTGATGTTTTACCATCAATTATTTATCATCTCAATTAATTACTCAAGCTCGCATTCGATGCGCTGATAAGAATTAATTAAAGGGAAGAAATATATCGATATAATATATCGAGATTTATTAAAATATCAATATCGACCTCTATATTGAAGCGAAAATATCGATATATCGATACTTTCATAGATAAAATTAAAAATATTACTTCGAGGGATGTCGACACGCTGAGGCATTCTCACCAAGGACTACTGTTGTATACTGGAAACTGATTCTCACCCTTGATGCCGACGAAGACGGCCGCGTGCGAGACCGCCAGCACGGCGCCCTCGCCGGGCGGCAGGCGCGCGGCGAAGAGGCGCGCGAAGTAGAAGGGCCAGTTGCGCGCCATCTCGACGCAGGCGCGCTTGGCCTGGGCGCGCGCGGGCCCGCCGCCCTGCGCGCGCAGCCAGCCCTGGCCGGCGCGCCGCTCGGCCGCGCTCATGCGCAGCGATGGCGCGCCCGACGTTATGTCGCTCACCACCTGCCGGAGGGTGAGGTTGAGCGCGACGGTACCGCGGCGCGCGGAATCGGGACTGTACTCGATCATTTGAACGTTTTTCGGCCGGTTGTACTCGGCTGTACTCGAAAGGATGACTAGTGATTTTCGGCAAGTGCAGTTAGTCGTACTCGATTGTACTTGATGATTTGATCAGTGTTTTTCGGCAAAGCATAGGTGTACTCGACTGTACTTAAGCATATTATGGCCAGTGTTTTTGGCAAAGTACAGATGTACTCGACTGTACTCGAAAGTATGACCAGTGATTACTGGCGGTGATGGTGAATTCGACTATACCCGATCATATGACTATTGCTTTTCGGCAAATACACAGGTGTACACGATTGTACACGATCATTTGACTAGTTTTTTTTTTTCATAGTAGTAGTGTAGTATTTGTCGGTATTTAATTATATGACCATTTTTTTGCGGCAAAGTAGCTGTATTTGATTCAACTCAATCCAGAATTGCAAAACCTGTATATCAGCAGAATCTCTTTTCAGTTTTACCAATGTTACAACAACCCCTGTAAGAATTGCCCGTGCTGTGGCTATATTTTGAAAGATATTTTATGTTGAATAAATCTATTTCTTTGATTTGAAATTTTAAAGCTATAATTTAATTTTTGATGGCAATTACTCATTCAAAAAAAGGCATTGCTGATTACATTTATTGGTAAATTAACTTGCTTATAAAATTTTCACTAAGCAACGCCCAGTGCCAATAATATTCCAGTTGTGCGACGACAGACAAAAATAATCCCTTACTTGAGCATAGAGTAAATCCAAGATGGCGGGATCGTTGTAGGTTTCAACGGGCGTGAAGACCTCTTTGCGCACACGCAGTTTCCATGGCACTCGAGTGTATGTAAGGAACATTCGATCTGATGGCAGTAAAGCAGCCGGTGCCGGGACATCACCTGAAATTACCTTATATTTAATACAACACAAAAATGGCTTCAAAAAGTTATTCCATTTGGAATATTTTGAGTTTTTAAAAAACTGACTCACAGTTTTTTTTAAAGTACGTAAACTTGTTATCTGTTACAATAAACGTGTTTCACTTTCAACGACTCAAACATAATTTCACAGTGAGAAACAGTATGAAGTCGGGAAGTTAAAAGGAGCATTAAATATGATAAAATGTGATTTTAAGAGCATTTGTACTAGGTATGATTCCAAAAACTTGATTGCCACGATCACACAGAAATCGGAATGCGTTTACCTTTTGCCTGCATTGTTAATTTCGAAACGTCTTCTCTATTTGACATATCCAAATCCTCGCAACAAATAAGATTTAGTACATTAGGACTGTTTAATCAGTGTGATGAGCGCATTAAAAATAAATATTAATTTAAAAGTATCTATTTCACTGATCCTGCCTATTTTAGAATTGACAGCTATGACGTCACAGTGGCGCGGCTCCAAACATTCTTATTTGAAACATATTGTATTTAATAATATCAATTCTCTACTCACGTTCAATATGTTCCGTCCTATCGGTGGCGTGGGTGGACACGGATTGCCTCCGTTCCGCCTCTAGCTTCCTGTCCCTCTCCTTCTGCGCCATGTGAGTCTTGAAGGTGGCGCGCTCGTGGCGCTTGGACGCTTCGCTGCCCTCCGGCGGGAATGTCACGTCGGAGCGCGGGCTGTCCCTCGCCCTGCCGACGAGCATGTCGCGCGAGTTCTTCCGCCCGTCGAAGCGCTCGAACTCGTCGAAGTATGACGAGGAGCGTTTGCGCTCGAACGTGTTCGCCATGTCCTCCTCCTTCCGCCTCTCGCTCCTCGTAGGGTGCAGCTCGTATATCTCGGAGGGCTCGCGGCCCGAGTAGCCGTCGCGGGCGTCGCGCCTGTCGGTCGTGTCCAGGCCCGACTCGGAGTCCCACTCGTCGCGGCCGTGCTGCTGCCTCTCCTCGCTGAAGCCTCGCCCGACGGACTCGTCGCCCCAGTCGTTCATTCGCCTCTCGCGCCGGTCGGAGGTCAGGAAACGGGAGGCCAGGTCGTCGCCGTGGCCCGACTCGTTCTCCTCCTTCCTGCGCGAGCTCCAGTTGGCCAAGAACGCGTTCCGGTCGTCGGCCTCTCTGTTCTGGTGCACTCCGAAGGTGTCTCTGTCGCGGCGTAGTTGGGCGAACGACGTGTCGGGCACCGGGGGGGGCGGTGCGGGCCGGTCGGGGGGAGTGGGAGGGGACATCGGCGGCGGCGGCGCAGGCCCCGGCGGCGCGGGGGGCACCGGCGGGGGAGGGGCGTCCCATCGCCCCCCGCCCAACTGACGCTCCAGCATTAGCTTCCTCGTATCCTCCAGCTTGTTGATGGTGCGCGGAGTCTCCGCCGCGGAGGACGAGCTCCGGACCGAGTGGTTGGCGGTGACCCGTTCGAGCCTCTGCCGCATCTCAGAGCTGAGTTTCAACTTGCCCACGCTGCCGGGCGAAGGCCTCTGCGCGCCGATCTCGAAGCTCCGCCTGGCAGTACGCTGCGACGGCGGTTCCCGGCTCGGGGAAATATTTCGGCCGTCGACTTCGAACTCCTCCCACTCAATGTTCGGGGACGCCTCCGAGCGCGATCTGCCGCGCGGCGGCTCGTGCTCCAAGCCGTTCGTCTGCGCCTGAGGGGTATGCCGCCTCTGGATCTGGCGCATCTTGAACTTCGTAAAGTCCTGCGGTGACTCCTGACCACCCACCGCGTCCTTCGGGGGCGGCCACCGCCACTTGCCGATGCGAACGGTCTTCGCTCGCCCGTAAGGGTCTAGGAATGGTCGAACCTCCGACGGGTCCACGTCGTGCAGCGGCGGGGGCATCGGCGGAGGGGGAGGGGGAGGCGCCCCAGTGGAGGAGCTCTCGTTAGACTCGCGCCTGGCCTTGACCGCGTTTCGAGGCGGCGAGTGTACTTGGGCGGTGACGACGGTCGAGGATCTAACCGGCGAGGTGGGCAATGAATCGGTCGGTTCCGCGACTTGGCCGGCCAGCAGCGTCTGCAAGGCTTGGTTTTGGGCCAGCAGTTGCTGCTGGATCTGTAGGTTTTGCGCCATTGCGTTCTGCAGGAAGGCGCGCTGTAGGTTTTGGTGGTACGCGTTGATGTCAACAGTGCCGGGCGGTGGTAGGTGGAGGCCCAACGCAGCCGCCAACGCTTCAGGAGTCGCCGGCATGGCCGGCATGGACGGCGGCAGAGATAGCGCGCCGTAACTCAAAGCCGAAGCGGAAGCTGTCGCGGCTCTGGGGGTCGCGCCGCCGCCCTTTATGGCACCCGACAGACCCTCGCCGTCGGTCAGTCTCTTTAAACTGTCATTCATGAATATCGGATCGAAGAGGTTCGTTATGTAATCGTCCACCGAGTCGACGCTCGACTCTTTCCTGCTCGCTTTTCCCTTCTCCTCCTTCCCGCCGCCCTTGAGCGAGCGGGCGACGTGTCGGGCGCTGCTCAGCGTGTCCATCCGCTCGGTGTAGTCGCAGCTGAGGACGCCGTCCACGAACTCGTCGTACCTCGCGCCGCCCTTGATGCTGGCGGCGAGGGAACGCGCGTCGGACATCTCGTCGATGTTGGGGTCCAGGACGGGCGAGAACAGGTCGTCCAGGAACTGGTCCACGTCGGACGCCTGGCTGGGCACGCGCACGCGGCGCACGTGCGACGCCAGGCTGGGCGCTTCGGACGTGTCCGACATCGCAGACGACCTACGGGTTGGACATTTTTTTATGGATCATTGACATTATAAAAGTATTAATTTTTAAATAAAAAAATATACTTTTTAATGTAACTAACACACATAGAATAAGTTAATTTGTATATTATATACAGTTCTCGGAAGATTGATTCAATTAATATAAATGTTACCAAGTTATTTGGCTCATTTATATTAATTGAATCAATCTTCCGACAATGCTAATTGGGCATGAAGTTCGTCCTTTTTTATTCCTCTTTAAGGCGTTTGAGGAAAAACATAAACATAAATATATCGCCTGGTGAGTGGGGTAGCAACGCTTCTGCAAGCCTACGGGTATTGCAAATGTCCATGGGCGGTGGTCAGCACTTAAGATCGGGCGAACCGCCAGCTAGCTCGCCACCTTCTCAAATAGAAAAGCGGGTCACGTGGCGTACCTGACGCCCCCGAATTCGGAGCTCTTCTCGATGTAGGCGCGGCTGGACTGCGAGCCGGCGGGCGCGCGCTTGCCCGCGTACTGCGACTTGATGTAGCGCGACGGCGCCGCCCGGGAGCCGGTGCCGTACTCCGGCTCGCCCCTGCCCGCGCCCCCCCCACCCGACCCGCCCAGCCGCTCGACCGAGTGGTAGCGCTCGTTCAGCCGCGACTGCGACAGCCCTAGGTCGGCCAGCTTCGACGGCTGCGGCGCAGGGTTGTCGCCCAGCAGGTTGTCGAGCGACCTGCTGCGCACCTTGTCCGACGGCTGCTCGAAGTAGCGCTCGTTCAGCGCGGACTCCCGCGACAGTATGTCGTGCGATATCTTCCTGGAGTAGTCGCTAGAGTGCTTGTTCATGGTGCGGGTGTCTTCTTGCTCCATCTTCCAGTTGTATTCGGACATCCCCTCGTCCATCGAGTCTTCGAGCATGCGCGGCATGCTGGGCGAGCGTGATTTCGGCGGCTCAGGTGGCGGTACCTGAAAATAATTTAAATTGAATTTGATACTTACTTAAATACGGAATTCTTAGAAACATATTTAGATTTTATTCATCGTCATCATTTCATTATGACGACCAATAAGAGGCCTCCACTCGAGAACCTTTTTCCCTTATCGATTATCGGTTCTTCGAGCTATAGGGCTGATCCATTGCCACTTCAGCTTACTAAGCTGGCTTATTTTTTATTACAGAAATGAATTACTTTATTAATTTTATTTACAAATTGCAACGCAACTTTAATATTCCTTACGTTTTCCAAAGCAATTGAATGAATAATTTTCAATGCATTTGAATCTTGCTCAGAGTAGAACAATGTTCGAATTGGATTTTGATTTAAAAAAAACAATTACAACCTAACGCTCACAGGTAGCCGAATAGAAAATAAAAGATAAATTTCCTTTAGAGCGCAATTTAAATCTTCCTAAAAACTATTGAAAATTCGCGAATTTGAACCGTATACCGAGAGGCGTAAGGTCGAAAGTGCGTACCTGCGGGCGCGCGGGCCGCTCTGCGTCGACGGAGGAGGCGCGTGGCGGGGGCGCGGGCGGGGCGAGGCGCGAACTCGAGCGCAGCGGCTCGACGCGGCCCGCGCCCAGCGCCGGCCACGTCTCCACCTCGCCCACGGCGTCCAGCGCGTACTCGCAGCCGGCCCACTCTGCTCCGGCACAAATGCGGTGAGCATACGCGACAGACGGGACAACCAGATGTGCCGTAAGGGACGGGTATATAGTTAAAGCCCAGTAGGCCCGGGCCTAGGGCGGCCACATGTTAGGGACTGCCCGTCCCAAAAATTTCACTGATGTGACCAAAAAATTCACTGATGATAACAAAGTATATGATGGCGATGATGATGAATATACAATTCATTTTAATTGGATTGGATTGGACTTTTTGCCACCGTTATAACAAAGAAAGAAACAAAGAAAAAAAATATTTATTTGGTACACGAATACAATAATTTCTTTAAAAATAAGAAAACAATCTTAAATGTTAAATAATATAATATCATGCACCTAAAAGGTTTCCACTCAGCGATAGATTCACAAAGCTAAAAAAAAAAAACTTCATGAAAGCTGAACAAAATAAACAAAAATCTTACAAACCAAAGATGTCGAAACTTATATCAATAATAAGACAAATGAAAACCATTCACCGGTGAGTTGGCCGTTGTGCTCCATGGTGAGCGACCAGCCGGTGAGGCCCCGCTGGTGACCGGCAGCCGCCAAGGCGGCGGCGGCGGCGCGCTCGCACGTCGTCCACGCGTCCACGCACACGTGGGTCACAGTGTCTGCGAGAGGTTATTTATTCGTTTACGTTATTATTCAGTACCTAACTTATTCAGACCAATAGTCGATCCATTATGTACATAATCTTTCTGTCACTAGATAATAACCGGCCAAGTGCGGGTCGGAGTCCCGTACCATCTAAAAAACGACAAAAAAATCATGTTTGGGAGCCCCACTTAATTTTTTTTCTACTTTTTAGGGTTCCATACCCACAGGGTAAAACGGGAGCCCTATTACTAAGACTCCGTTGTCCGTCTGTCCGCCTGTCACGAGGCTGTATCTCATGGACCGTGATAGCTAGACAGTTGAAACTTTCACAGATATATGTCTGTTGCGCTATAACAACAAATACTAAAACACAGATTAAAAACAATGTAATTATAATATAATATGCGTATATATAAAACGGCCGCCGTACCGTCGTAGAGGCGCAGCGGCAGCGCGGGCCGGGCGGCGTCCGCGGCGCGCCACTCGAGCGCGGTGGGCGGCGCGCGCCTGGGCACGCCGCTGGCGCGCGCCGCCGCCGCCTCGGCGCCGCACGCGAGCCGCAGCAGCCGCGCGCGCTGCCGCCCGCCCGCCGACTCGGAGATCAGCCGCACCAGGTATCTGTTCGTCAACATCGTCGTTTCGCCATTTCGACCCGTTCGAGACCGGGCGACTGTTCGTCAACATCGTCATTTCGACCCGTTCGAGACTGGGCGACTGTTCTTCAACGTCGTCATTTCGACCCGTTCCAGACCGGGTGTCTGTTCGTCATTAACGTCATCGTTTCGTTGCATCGCTCAACACATATTATATTAGGGATGCCGAAAGTGAAAAAATATATTTATCGATACATTCTTTTTGGGTCCTGTAGTCAAAAAAAAAAAAAATAAGCGGGACAGAGATTCAAATGTTTAGTACTTGGCTTACAAGTACTAAACATTTGAATCTCTGTCCCGGATTCGAATTTGACATCATATGGTTTTTGATACGATTTCGATGTTGAATATTTTATATCTATATAATATCGATGAATCGATATTTTTTATAAAATAAAAAGATTTGCAGATGCGTTACCACATTTTAATAAAACGCGACCCGGCTACCTCGCTCACCGGACCAAACGTGATGTCGTGTTATTTACCCGCACGGACCTGCCCCTTCGTGCGACATCCGAAACAGTTGCGTGGCCCTACCGCAGTCAAAACGCAAATGCCGGTCGCTCACTTGTGCAGCGCCGGGCCCGGCTGGAAGGCGGCTAGGCAGTGGGCGGCCAGGGCCCACACGCGCGCGGAGGCCTCGCCCCCCGCCTGGTTGCACAGCTGCACCAGGATCTCGTCCCGGAGGCCGCGCGAGGCCATGCCGCGCGAGGCGATGTAGTCCGCCAGCACCTACGGACGTACGGATCTCAGACGTGCGAGAGAGCTGGGAAACTATACATACATCATCACAGAACTGCAACTACCTCTGCCTGGGTAGTACGTGTAAGTATTAATGGAGAGTGGTGATGAATTTTCATCTAGAAGTCATTACAATCCATTAATTCATGTCATACATACGTATCATAAGCTGCCATTATCTATCACTCCTTTTCTGCGCTCATCTTTTCTCCTACATATATTATTAATTCTAACAATACTTGTGTTTTAGTTGTTCGTACGACCGGCCGCCTGCCTCACATCCTCTTCTTGGTAAGGAATAAAATATTAAATAGGAAAATTTGCTCTGCTTCTCACAAATACTGGTCGCATATGGAAATCGTACCCATGACGCACAGAAACCAATAGCTCAAAAACTGCACCACTGAGTCTTCATCATTCTAGTTACATGACCTTTTTTACCTTAGTGTTTATTATTATTTAATTATGTGATATCGATTATTTCCTAAAAAAAATAAAGTAATAGCCTTTACATGTCCCACCGCTGGGCAAAGACCTCCTCTGTACAGAGGGTATCAGGGCATAGTTCACCACGCGACCCCACCATATCTTCGAAACATTCAACTTTATGGGTTTCAAAAATGTATTTGTACAACAACTTACCTTTTGTCTCGCTTCATCCCCGGCTGTGGACTCGTCGCACCATCTCAAGATCAGTTTGAAAATAGCGATTGCGTCGTTAAAGTCTTGGTCCCTGAAATTGAAAGAAATATATAGTTAGTAATTCAATCAAAGTTATTGTTTTTAGCTTCAACCGTGGAAGACAAGCATTTACATGTATTTAACTCGTGAGTATTTGATTATTATGTGTATTTTTGTATAGCAGCTGCAGTTTAAACAAATAAATTAAAGATTTTAAAACAATTTATGGGACATTAGCATAAACGAAAAACATTGAATGTTTTATATTTATTTAATACTTGACGTTGATAGTTCCGTTGGCGCAGTGCTTAGTAATTACATATAGGTAGAGTTCAAGAGGATTATACAAATTTACTTGAAATTTGATGATTAAGTTTTATAAAGGGTATTTTTAATTTCAGTGCACTTGAAACTTAAAAGGTTTAGATAAAACTGTCGCAATTTTTTTAAACTTAATAAAGCGTGTCTGCTATAAAGCACATTGGATGACACCGGGCATTGCTAGAAATACGACCGCTTGGCTTAGTGGTTAGCGTTTGCCGCAGGTTCGAATCTAGGATTATAGCCTGCCAAAGCGACGAAAAAAAATTGTGCGACAATTTTGTTTGCTCATTTCAAGCGTCGGGAACCGCAGTAATAAATGCAACCGTGCTAACCTAACAGCCGCTTTGGACAGGAAAGGCTTGGTGATGGGGTGCTTCTTGGGACTGAGCTGACCCCCGTCTGCGAAGTATACCGAGCTGAACTTCGAGAACGCGAACTGCTGCAGGTCTTTCGGCAGCTGAATCCGCTCCTCCTCGGCGTAAACGTCACCAGTCACCTGTGGAGTTGGTTCTTTTTATTATTTTTTTGTTTTTAAACATTGCCCTTACCGTAGATGACATTATCCTGTATTGCAAGGACCTAAATTTCACGCGGGTTACACTATTAATTTTCCTTATCCTTATATATATATCTTAATACCTAAATCCGCGCCTGGTAACACTGCGTTCATGTGGACATTGGGACAGTTTTAAATACACACAAAAAATAAAATTTAATCAAAAGAAAGTTCATTATCACATGAATATATTACATACCTTAGTGATGTTCTTTTCGGTGTGCGGCGGTTGCCAATCGTCAATCTTCGACAGGATGAATGCCAGCTCAGCGGGCACTTCCAACACCTGTAAGCTCTCTGCCTTCGCCTTCTGTTCAGCTGCACGTCTCCTGAAATGATACTTCTATTAGATAATAGACCGTTAAAACGAATTCGATATTAAAATAGAAATTAGAAAAAAGTACGAATGTAACCTAACTAATTTATATGTAAAAATCATTCAGTTTCTTTCGCAGAAACAACTACCCTTGCTTGGAAACTCTGGGCAAAATAGTATGATGCGCTGTCATTTGTTCCCCATTGAAACAAGTCTACTTGGCCATTTGCCTATCAGCACCGGCCTCGATAACGTACGTCATTGGAATATGGACCGTAACGCAAAGCAGTAAGGCGGCTATCAGCACGCTTAGCACTTGCCCATCAGCACCGGCCTTGATCACCTACACCATGGGAATATGACCCGTAACGCAAAGCGGTAAGGCGGCGATCCGCTTACTTGGCGGCCGCCTGCTGCGCCTCCTGCCTGCGCCGCTGCGCGTCGCGCTGGCCGCGCAGCGCATCGGCCCGCCGCCGCGCGCGGCGCGCGCGCACCAGCGCCTGCGCGCGCACCACGCCGCGCCGCGCGCGCAAGTAGCGCCTGCGCTCGCGCCGCCCGCGCCACCACGCCTGCACGCGCACCGCGCTCTCTCGCAGCTGCGCGTAGCGTTGCCTGCGCGAGTTACGATTATAACGACAACACTAGCTGTTAACCGCGGCCTCACACGCGCGGCCAAAGGGAATTGACAATTTTTTTTTATTGTACACCAGAATATCTCGCAGATGGCTGAATTTTTTCCTACTTAGTGGACACTTATCATTACCTATACGTTGAACAATTCACACATATCTTTACAAATTATATAGCCTATGTGTTATTCTGATGTGTAAGCTTTATTAAAATCTATTTAGTAGTTTTTGCGTAAAAGGGTAATAAACATCCAACAACAACCTTGCGCGTTTATAATATTAGTAAGGAAGTAAGGATTTTTTGTGACAGAGTAGTTTGCTGACAGCCGGCTTTGACAGCTTCGGAAGGACACTAAAGGGGACACCAAGGGCCGCTCAGATGGATGTTACAACCTCGGCTTGGATCGCACTCGATAAGGTCAAACATTCGCTTCACGTGAGGAAGGAAGAAATGTGGAAGCAGATCGGCGCCTGTTGCATTCTCTGTCGCATAAGTCTTAGCGGGAAGACACGTAAGTGTGACACTTATAGGGGAACGCACGCAAGAGGTGGTGTCCTGCTTCCACGTTTAATTCTCCTCAGCCAGCGAGTGATTTATAGTACAGTATTAAACTTGACGTGGCCCCACCCAAACGAGAAGAGCCTTATCAAGCCTTGTTCTGGCTAACCCACTACTTCTGCGTTGGATGAAGCTCCAATAGTCTAAGAACCGAAAGTGAGAATATTCATTAAAGTCAAAGTATTACAATTTTTTGTG
Organism: Iphiclides podalirius; assembly: GCA_933534255.1. Classification (NCBI taxonomy): domain Eukaryota; kingdom Metazoa; phylum Arthropoda; class Insecta; order Lepidoptera; family Papilionidae; genus Iphiclides; species Iphiclides podalirius. Next base: position 2,386,612 of record OW152822.1, on the reverse strand, counting down.
CTGTGAATAGGAACGGGTTATTGTCCACGGCAACCGGCTTAAAAAGGAAGAAATTTGCGTTTCGTCTGGTGATCATTACGGCAATCTATCGAAATCGACTTGACGTAAACCACAGCACTGTCAGTGCATGTGTTAGAGTATCAAGAGCTCTTGTAATGTGGTGTACCTAGCGAGGTAGCCGCGTAAATGCGCTTGGAGTACTGTCGCCGCCGCGCGCAGTTTGTCCGCGCGAGCCCTTTCCAGCGCCCGGTGGAGCGCTTCCCGCACGAACACACGAGCCGCGCCCAACTGGAAGTCTGCGCCAGCTGAAAATGAACGCAACCATATAAGCGTAAGGTTCAAAATCGTCTATACTACACTTTAGGCAAAGGGGTCGAGTCGACTAAGGTACCTATTTCTTAAAGTGTAAGGTTCAAAGTATTCCGTGCTACTCTTTAGGCATAGGATATGAGTCGGTTATAGTACCCCTTTAGGCGTAAGTTAATAAGTAGTCAATGCTACCCTTTAGGCATAGGACTAATCCTCATGGGACGACTAAACGTCTATGGTACCTCTTTAGGCGTAAGATTCAATGTTGCTGACGAGAGTTTTAAGTAATGACACAGCAAAGCACATAAGTGCATTGCAAAATCGATATTTATTTAGAAAATTGAGTCGCGTGCGATGCATAATTTCGTAATAACAGTTTATTAGCAACAATAACGTTATGCTACATACGCATCTCATATTCTCGGAAAGTAATTTCACACGTAACGTGTGCTACGCTTTCTCCACTTTACGTGAGCGGAGTTTGTTGTATATACATATTATTAATATGGAAAGTTTAGGTTTTGTTAGAATTTCTTCTTGCAGATTTCTATGTACTTATGTAATTTCTTCTTAAGATACTTCTATGTACGACGACAAAATCACCGGGTCTCACGAAATCGTCTATTAGTGTTTAAGTATCAGTAGTGACATTACTAAAAATCAAATGACTGAAACACTTGAAACGCTTTTAGCTCCTGTATTAATTGTACGTCAATTTACTTATGAATTATTAGAATCAATGAGGAAAGTTAATATAAAAAACCGACCAACTGCGAGTTGGACTAGCGCACGAACGGTTCCCCGTACCATTATTTGTAAAAGAGGTTTGGGTACAGAATCTTAAAACAAAAAAGGAGTAAATTAGACAAAATATGTCATTAGTAATTTTGACACAAAAATCAACTGACGAAACCGATGTTCAACGCAGAGTCGTCAGTTAATGCTGGAATTTTATTAATATGTCCTAAACTTCGAACCATCCATAAGGTTGAAAAAACTGTCTATCTCTTTCAGATTCAACACACTAGTATTAATATTTATAACTTTGGAGGTATCTCCAAAGTTATAAATATTTAACAGCGATTTAACAGCGATCTCCAAGCGGCGCACAGACCCTGCATACCGTCGCAGTTCTCCTAAAATTAAACCGCGAACACAATGCACGTAAAACCCGGCCAATAGGGATTATTCAAATGGCACGGTAGGCATGCCGAAAAAATATCGATATTTTATATCAAACATATCGATATTTTAAGCCGATATATTTTGATCCGATATATCGATATAAAATATTCAATATCGAAATCGTATCCGAAACGGTATTTTTTTCAAATTCGAATCCGGGACAGGGTTCGTACATTGAAATATTTAATATTTGGCATAGGTTTTTTTTTTACAACAGGGCCTAATAAGAAAATATCGATATTTTTTCTTCGATATATTGAGGTTTATATTGATATTTTTATAAATATCGATATATCGATAATTTCTTTACTTTGCATGGCACGGCCCATGCAAATCCCCAGGTATTCCTATATACTGCAAAATTATGCATGCGTCGAATGATGTATCTTGAGCCATTGACAATGGCCACGTAGGTGTGGGTTTGAATCATGCGCCTTGGGAGGCTTTCTAATAGTTTTCGTAACGAGAGATTATTACAAACATTTATTCTAATTGGGAAAACGCTAACAGATTTTGATAATGGTTTTTTAACGTTATTATGTCATTTAGTACTGTTTCATATATCTTAATTTCTACTGTGGGCCTCATTTCGTTTTTTAAACAGTATTTTTTAAATATTTATTTAAGATTCTGTTATTGGTTAAATGTAACGTCTTTTTGAAATACCTTCTTTTAGATGATCCGACTGGATATCTTAATTTTTTAAGAGATTTGATTTTCTTAAATAAACAAACTTTGATTGAGTACATTAGTTAGTCATATATGTATATAGTCATATATTTATATAGGTAAACTAATATCCCGTATGTTATATATATGATAATTAAAGATGAAAGTATTAACAAATTTAAACGATAAAGTGATTAATTGGTGTACATTTTATAATGATGTTGAGTTATACATTGAATAATTGCAAAACGATAACATTTGATTTTTGGGTAAAACTCACCATCGGAACGTAATAAACATTGATATTAATGAGAATTTCTGTCATCGTCTACACTTTTGAATATGCAAGTCGAAATAAGTCACAAGTTTAAGCATTCTATTGTTCTAATTTAACATTCTAATGTTACGTTAAATTACTGGTACAGACATGGCTGAGATTAATACTCACCGGCTCCTGTGGGCGGCATTCCGGCTAGTATGGAGTTGCATATCTCGCGGTAGGGGGTAGCTCGAGGTGGGTTCGACTTCAGCAAGTATCTGATAAGACAAAGACAGTCTTCTTTACAAGAATAAGTAGGCAACGTCTTCGAAGGGTAGACCAGAATGGATATTCTACGTCGCAGTTATTAGGGCTACTACTCAACCGAATAAATTAGACATCGTTTTTTATTAAAGAAAAACAAAACCGACTTTAAATATCGCTCTGTGTTGATTTTGTAATCGATTTTTAGGAGTTCCATAAGTATCTCCGGAGCCCAAGCCCAGCAGCTTTCGAATAAGAAAAAGAATCATCAGAATCGGTTGACTCAGACGAAAGTTCTGGAGTAACAAACATAAAAATACGGTCGAACCGAGAACCTCCTTCGTTTGTGGAGTCGGTTTATAATATACATGCATCGTGTTAACGAGAGCTTGGCCGTCTAATTATTACGTAAACAATCTCACGAAATGTTAATATTAATTTTAGCCTCCTCCTTTTTCGAGGTCGGCTGGAAGCGCGAACGGGCCGCTCACCGGTAGCGCTCCACGAAGCCCTGGAACGGTATCCGTATCGGGTAGCCGGTCTGCCGCATCCTGATGGTGTCCAGCATGCCGGTGTAGCGCAGCTGGGCCAGCACGCACGGCAGCTCGAGCCGCATCGGCGACTTGTCGCCGTTCGGCTTGATGCAGCGCACGAACCAAGGGTTGCAGCGGCTCATCGACTCGAGCAGCTGCTGCAGGCTGTCCGAGAACCTGGGGGGGATGTCTTAGTTAAGCCACATCCCACAACGCAATTAGTTTTTTTTATTAAACCTTGTGTTAATAATAATTTGTATGGTAAAGGGTAGGGCTATGAACAGGGAAGGCTGGAGGGTTTTACACAGCTGCTGGGATGCTGCACCGACAAGAGCCTAGCTCTTAAATTAAAGACAGAGTTTCTAACAGAGTTATGCGTAGAAAGAAAGTCTTAACCACGAGTGGGGCTTAAATACACAAATCACATTACCACTACTTAATAATGAACTGCCTAATGTTTGAGGAAGCTAATATTATGAAGGAATATACATATGCAGAGATCTCTAACCTTCTACATACTTTTGATAAGAACCGACTTGTGCCTCTGTTGCATGGGCCTAGGACGCGTAGCATACTTGCCATCGGCTGTAAGGGTCCTGGGCTGTAACTTGTGCTTGCCTACTTCTGGAACGGTCTACGACGCGTAGCATGCTTGGTAGCTGCTGTAGGTATCCTGAATTTTGACTCGTCCCTTACTACAGCTGAGTAGGTCTACGAAGCGTAGCATACCTGGCGGCTACCGTCGGCGTCCGCGGCTTCATGGTGACGAAGCGGCCGTTGGCGCCCCTGGGCAGCGTCTTGTTGGCGTCGTGGTGCGCGCGCAGCTGCGAGGACATCTCCGCCACGAGGGGCACCTCGCTGCTGCAGAGCAGCTCCAGCACGTCGCCGCGCAGCGCGTCCCGGTTCTTGTCCAGGAAGCCCTCCACGTTGTACCACACCTGGCCCGCGTAGTGCCTTATCTGCGAAGCGGTCGGTCAATATAATTACCCCCTCTTCTGTTAACCGTAACGGAGGGTTTATAACTTAGCTGTTGCACGAATCGGCAGGGTTATCCGGTGATGTACTAAAATCTCAGTGACTATCGTGATATGGAAGTAATATAATTTAACGGGCGACCCTATTGGCGTGAGGAATAGTGAACCTGCCCGCCATACTGGAATATTGTGTGATGATCATAGTGTTTTTCCAGTTCTCGGTGTTTGCTGAATGTATAACATGTATTTATTTACAAAAGAAATGTATGTATATTAAATATGTTTATCAGTCTTCTAATACCGATACAAGCGTTGCTGAGTGTGGGGCCGAGAACGGATTGTAATAATGTGACCGAAAATATTTATTTATTTAAACATAACTGCTACTTACATTTAAAAATTATTTGTTGAGTTTACGAAAACAAACAGCAATACTTACGATTTAGTTGAATAAACACTATATAAAGGGATATTGAAAGTTTTTACTTACCAATTGTTTTAATTGGTTTAAACTAAAACTACATGGGTTCCAGAATACTTACCCCAAATTCGTTGGCTCCTAGTCTTGGTCGCGAGTATAGCTCGTTCAAAGCGTGGTTGTAATGGCACTTCTCTAGGAAAGAGGCGTCTGAGGCTCGGGGGAAGTTGCTCTCATCGTCCAAAAGGTGCAGAATACCCACGGGCTTCTTACTCAGCAGTTGGATCACTGTGAAAGGAAACGAATTTGAGAAATATGCAAAATAAAATATACGATCACGTCCATGCAATGACTTGCCTGGTGAGTTATCATTCCAGGTCAAGTTCGACCATTCTAATCGCTCCTTCTGGTACTCCTGCTGTTCCAGCTTGAATATGTGCTTATTGAAGTAATGCTGCAGCGTTTCATTCGCGTAATTGATGCAGAGCTGCTCGAAGGAGTTCTCTTCCAGGTCCTCGAAGCCGAAAATGTCGAGGAGGGAGATGCGGTGGGCGTCGTGGAGCCCGGCGCGGTGCACTATCGAGTTTATTCTGAGGACGAGCCAGTTGAAGAGCGAGGAGTAGAGGGCCTTGGCGAAGGCGTCCCTCGCGTCCAGGGCCTGGTCTATTGGAAGGGGAGATCGCATGCGCTCGGTCCGCGCGGCCGTCACCCTCGTGGTCAAAGCGCGGGCTAGCGCCTCAGCGGGTACTTTCAGCAAATGCGCCGCCCAGCGCACTTCGGCGCCGCCTCCCAACTGGACTCCCTCCTGTCCGTGGCGTAACTGTCTTCTATGGAAGTACACGTTGCCGAGATGGAGAACGGCGGCCAAGACCCTTATGATATCCTCTCTTTCCGAATCGCCGATGCCCAGCACCTGCATAGCTCCGCAGAGGGCGGACCAGTCGGCACCAGCTCCGGCGCCGCCGGCGTCCCCCCCCTGATTCAAATAGAAATAGTGTTCGGCCGTAAGAAGACCGCGCGAGCGCCTCTGCTCCTCGTCCAAGCCGGCAAGCAGTTCGTAGAACACGTGGTAGTTCCTCTCGCCCGGCGATTGGGTGACTATTCGCGACTTCTCGAGGAGGTAATGAGCGACTCTGGCGCCGGCCAGCGCGCCATCCTTGAAGTAGAGCTCCAGCAGTTTGCCGAATCGACTAGAGTTGTGGTTTTTTGGCGTCCTCGCGTTTCCGAATGCCTCTAGCAGCGGCGCCGCCTCCAGGATTTGCTCGGAGACCGGAGCCCTGCCCGGCGGTGCGGGGGCGACCGCGGCGAGGAACTGGACTGCTAGTTTTGTGGACTCGGTCTTGCCCGCGCCGGACTCCCCCGAGATCAGTATGGCCTGCGGATGTGGCAGCGACGAGCGAGCGGCCGCCGCTATCGCGAACAGATGCGGTGGCAGGTCCCCCAAGGCTTCCGCTGCGTGGTATCTGCAATACATTGGTGAATATTAATGGCTGAAAAGTAATAGGATAATTATAGAGCATTTTATTTTATTGTTTTATGTAAGAATATGGCAAGCGACGTGGCGGTTCACCTGATGTTAATGTGATAACCGCCGCCCATGGAAATTTGCAAGACCCGTAGGGTTGCAGACGCCCTGCTACCTTTTAATAAAGTGGCCCCAGAATATCTCACTCACCGGTAGAAACGAAGAAGTATTATACTTCTACTTCACGCCGGTCTTCTGTGAGGTCGCGGTACTTCCTCGGACGGATCTACCCATTCGTGCAAACAGCGAAAACTGTTGCGTGGCCCTACCACAGTTAATATAAATTTTTAGAAGTCGTAATTTTCTAATTCCAATGGATTACATAACAACAGAAAACGTACTAGTGCGAGTATTGTATTTCTTAATAAGGCTTAAAAACCAAGAGGCATTTAGTGATTTATAATGAGTTAAATTTGAATATTATGATATAAGTTTATGATAAACGGATTACATATGAGACGATGTAAAACTGCGCCCACGGCAAACTTTCAGACAATACCACGACCATGTTAAAAGTGTCAAGGTCTGTGCAGTCAATGTCTAACGACATTATAATTGTTCAAGACATAGATACAATGAACACGACCTTCCATTCATACTAATCAGTTTTGGACTTAATCCAAGAATGTTTCAAATGACATATGGCAATTTTCTGAGCGGACAACTTTCAGTTTTGTTTTATAACGGACTTCTTCGCTTCTATGCTATTTACACGTAATGCATGAATCACGTCGATAATGACATATTTAATATACCAATCAATGAAAAATCTTGTTTATAAGATGAAACATCTAAAGGTCAACCTACTACTATGTAATTAAAGTACAGTTAGCCTCACCTCCTGGCAGTTTGTAGACCGTACAGGGTGTCGACGGGCCTGTAGGGGTTTACGGCGACCAGTATGGACCCTGCGTAGGTGTATATCAGGCCTTGTTCGTATCTCAACTTGAGGTTCCAGAGCAGGGCGGCCTCGTGGAGGTCGTGGAGTCGGGTCATGTCCTCCACGCCCGTGGGCCCCAACTCCTCTCGGGGCCACACCGGATCGCCTTCCTCCTCGCCATTGCCCATTTGCAGGGCGAAGGTCTGGGGCTGCGTGATGGGGAATTGTTGAATAAGGTGTTATTGAAGCTTTTGTGGTATTGCATTATCGCGGAATCTTTACATTCCTCGAGCTGCGTCTGAGGATACTTTAATAGATTACGGACTGGAAGCAAAAACATCAATTACATAAATGTTACATTAAAGTTATTTTTAAGTTATTAGCTAAGGGTAAAAACTTTGTTAGCAAGTCTAACTAGTTATGCTAATCTATTATTTTTTGTTAGTGCTGTTTGTATCCCAAACTAATACTTGATGTACTTTGTTACTTTTATGATGTTTTTTTTTAAATAAAACGTATTCAGTTGCCCCTCACAATTACAAACCTATATTTATTCTTTTACTACAGTTTTCGTATGTATGTACCTTGTTTACCGATTTAAATATCCTTTCACATATTTTATAAACTGGAAATCTAGATTAAATGTCATTTACTTATACGTTATAATTGTATTAACTCTTATTTTTTTGTGTGCAATGATATATACCTTGATATGCTGCCACTTTTGGCATCTCATAATCTTTATATACTCCTCATCGTCTGAACCGATTTTAATGATTTTTTTAATGTGTTCAGGTGAATTCGTAAATGGTTTACGTTCACAAAGTTATTTAGAGAAGTTTGAAATTTTCGAATTTAAGACGTGTGTACAGGATAAAATCTGTCCGGTTCGCTAGTAATTTTATAAGTTTTCATTTGTAACTTTGCGAAACAGTTCCCTTTTTAAGTTAAAGTTAAAGAAAAGGTTATGACTCAAGTCAAGGTCGGTCGCGTCGTTTCCTCGACGCAGTTACGTCACGTGCATTGCAATTTCCCACTGGCTTACTTTTGTTAGGCACGCGGTAACGTAACCAAGATACGGCACAGAACCGCAGTCAGATGGAAAATTGTTCCCGAGGCAACTACTCTGTGACATAATATAATGGCCGCTCATGCAGCTGTGACCTGAACTGAGAAGACGTGATCACTTTACTTCGGATGTTGTCGCATTCATAGGTGATATATAAGTAACATCGAATGCTCAAAATGTTGTTGCAAAGTTTTTCTTCATCTCTCTATTGGCTATCCGGTGGATTTTACACTTGTTTATAAGTTATAACATAATGATCAAATGACCAATCACTTAAAAATAGCAAAAATGGTTGTGAAAGATTTAAAAGTTGCGAAAAGGGAAAATGTCTGTATACAGTTTGTATTATATTAAGTGTGAAAAAAACTGCTTCATTCGATCAAGAAATATTTTATCTTAAAGCTGTTTCGATTTTCGAAAGATTTTTTTAAATTTAAATATTTAACCGCCAGTAAGCGAAAGATAATTAATACGAAGCAAGAACCAAAGACTTGCGAAGCTTCTAAAAGTAGAATATGAAATATATACGGTGGGTCGTTTTACGGTACATTACAAATTGCGGACCACGCAACGTTGTCGTGGAATGAATGGATTATGTGCCAAGCAGGTTGATTATATCGTTACTGTTAAGTGACCCTCACTTATTCAGGCACGATATCAACGGCATATGACTGCGTCGTGTTGACGATAAACGATCTCGAAAAATCTCCAACCCAGCCTTATGTATTTTTCATATCTCATTCAAAGTCGAAGCCAAAATATCTTTATTCAATATAGGCTTATTTAGAGCTCTTATTGAACGTCAATAAACTACCATAGATTCACTAAACTAGACGTGTCCAGAGAAGAACCGGCAAAATGATCTGTTGTCTTGTTACCTTTTTTTTTTAATTATTTGAGTACACAAATTATGTGAGTATAAAATTAGCAGCAGCCAGGGGACTTGCAAGTGCAGAACAAGAGTCATTTCCACACATCTTTGTCCTCGATGTATTTTTCGAGATTATAATACGCCCTTTCCATTAGTGTAGCTTTTGCGAAATGTTTCAAATTGTTTACACCTAATTGTTTACGGGTGTCACCTATTTTATTATATAAGTTAATACATCTGCCAAGAAAAGATTTCCTGGTTTTAGCTAGTCTAAACATCGGTATTACCAGTGTGTCACCACGGCCCCGAAGCGATGTGGTATGTTTTTTTATTGTTGATATAATACTGTGAAAAAAAAAAAGCATAATAAACTAATTTAGCTGTTGCCCCGTTTGTTAGAAAATGTTTATAAAATTCTAAATGATCCTCTAGGATCATTTAGATCTGAGGTCTTCTAGAAATTAATCGCAATACCCACTGAAATAACAATAATAATGTACCATGTAAACTTGTCTATAAAAACTGTAAGGATATCTATTAATTAAGATTAATTAATAGAACAATAAATTTAACGTACATTTTGCAACAACACATCCAAGCACAACTCCTTTAACTTTGGAACGGTCAATGACCTTCGCCTTCTTCTTTTTACGTCGGCCATATTTATTTTAACTGTCACTTTGAGAATGGATTTCGGTAGCATACGAGCCTTGCGCCGTATCTTCTGCCTATGGAAGGGATCGTGGCGGGCCCATAGATAATCTTGGGAGTCTGTTGAGGTGCATGAGGCATTGCACGCGTCGCAAATTTCCGGCGAGCTGCGCGGTGTTGGCGCGAAACGAACTCGCATCGACTGGCAGGAATTCTAAATAGACTTCGTTATGGAATAGCGGAGTAAAATTTTGTGTATCTGTGCTATTATTTACTGAATTCAAATACGAGGTTTGCGTAATTGATCCGTATTACCCTTTTTTTAAATGTCATAACGATGACGAATACACGAATTTCTCGACTAATAAATGTTAGTCACAAGAGATGATTAATAAAACATACTTATTAGCTACAAGTCGACGTTTTTTTTAAATATTTATGAACATTTAAAGGCAACAGAATCAACGTAATATACTTTCGTTAAAATTTTGAACCGTTCAAGTTTTATCGTCACCGACTGCATTCCTACCGGTCCTGATATAAACGACGAGCGTTTAATCTGCGCTCATCACTTAATTAAAAACGTTATTATATCACGCTACGTTCACTTTCATGAATAATGCGAAACGTGCACGAGTTCGTCCACTTTCCCGCGTTGGCGAATTTTTCAAAGTTATTCAATTTATTTATTGCGTAACTAGACTACCTAGTTGGCAATCTGCGCGATGAGATTGGCGGAACGAGAACAACTGACTAGGCCTTTTAACAGTAGCAGTAGATACGCGATTGCCAAGAACTGTTAGGAACTCAACATGTTTGATAACGGAGCTTTTGCGATAGGACAGTTTACTGCCTGCGCTTTACATACAATGTGTCTGGAATTAGATTGTATCTACGACGTACTTTCTTAATGGTGTTTACGAAATAATTTACTACTATAGAACTATTTGTGTGGCCCACAGAGATTTGTCCTCATCTGGGTGTTTGTCCGAGAGAAATTTATGTTTGTAGAACGTCCTAATAAATATGTTATCCTAAAGTAAGCGCAATGGTTTTTAAAAAAATTAAAAAATAATTAACGTAAGAAGGAACATAAATAATGTCTATAAATAATGTTAACATAAACTAATTTTAACTATTATAAAATTGTAAATTATAAACAGGCGTTACCATAATATATTAGTTCTTAGACGTAAAAAATTTAAAAAGAAAGCACTGTTTTGATTTTGTTTATTGAATTCGAAATTTGAAACGAAAAATAAAAAATTAAAGAAAATGCATCAATGGCTTCAATGGTCTCGTCATCATCATAATCGCCCCATATTAATATTGTTATTTCTTATCGTGATTTAACATTTGAAGTTAGAAAAAAATTCACGCGCGTTAGCGTTAGCATTAAAATAACTATTGTCTTATATTTGATTTGTTCATTCGAAAATTGAATTGAGAACAAAAAAAAGCGCACGTCAATAGTGTTGCTCGAGGACCAATTAATAGCTCCGCAGATCGGAACATATAATTACAGCGGTGCGCTAGAAACTGTCACAAATACCGTCACTACGAGAAAAGGCATGCACTCTCAGATCGCGGTGCCGTGTCCGAGGAATGTCGATAGAGAGTCGCCAGCACTTTTATTTCTGCGCAAGTTTATAGAATCCATCATTATTACTACCTAAGTATAAATAAAGGGCGTTGTGTGCGTTCAAATTTGACAATAGAAAAATTACTGGAGGGCGATACAATGAAGTTTATGGAAGATTCTATTTCGATCGTATGTAGTTTTCATAGTAGTTTCCTCGAGTTGTAGTGACGGCCGCATAATTTTTACATTAGAGACTACCAAATTCAAATATCTTTTTTCAATATAGAAGCATTACACTTACTTATTGATTGTCACAACGCTACCTTGACAACAGTGAAAGAATTTTTGAAATAAGTCCAGTGGTACCAGATATTATCTCTTCGTTTGATAAGTAGTATAGGAGCGATTAATCAGATTTGATCAACTGAAAAATATACCTACATCTACACATTATGTAAAATAAAAAAAATTAGTACAATTGCGTGGCAAATATCACGACTCAATAATTATTCATTTGTGCATAGTCCGGTTCTTTAAATGTTACCAACATCAGTATTTTGAATGGGGTCATGACCACATATTCCTATATATATATATATATATATATATATATATAAGATATATCATATAACGGGACTACCATTGCGTAACAATGTTATTAAGGGAAATTGGTAAATCCGTTGACTATTGCTTAACATGATAAGGTTATCACGGATCAATGCACAGTTATTATTAGTCCGCTTATAAACAGATATTAAAATGCGAAATAGATCGCTGCACACGACTTTGCAATGTTGCTTACCGGTATCAATGCTATCTACATACAGAAATTGTCATTTATACTACATTATGTCGATTACCTAATGTTATCGCAATTAGAGCAACGATTAAAAACAGTATGGCGGCTATGCCTCATCAGTCGTAATAATATTATGACCGCCAGAACGGACCGAATTAAATAGGAATTAGTAAATGAGGCCAATATTTGCAATTAAAGATGTTGTTTCTAATCTGAATTTATTTATTTCCATGACAGATATCGATTGCACAAGAGTTAACGATATTCTATGCTATGGTTTATAAATATACGATGACATTTAGAGACATGATTCATATTTATAACCATAATCTCGCATGTCAACATTCTCACATACTAAAATTTTATTATAGTATTTATCAGTCCCCTGAAAGTATATTAAAGGTTCGAAATAATAAAAAGGTTAAAATATAAACTCGATAAACATCTTAACGATGTCTCACAAATTACAACTTTCAATTTACTCTTTCAAATATTTTGTTTTTACTTTTAAAGGTTACCGGTATTTTGTTACTTTTATAAGAGACTATGTTTTGATCATGTTAAATGAAATTAAACACACCACTTAAAAATGTTTTATTATCCAGCGGGTGTACATTAATACCGTACCTACCATCTGACATTTTCATCATTTTTTTTTCTGTATTTTTTCTATAATGAGAACTGCCAGCGTAGAAATATGCAGACTAACTTTGTCAGCATATATCACGCCTCATGATTTGCGAATCTTTAGGTAATTGTTCACGAGGTGGGTGTTTATCTGTTACAAAACAGCAATGACGTTGAGCGTCTCCAATTGCGTGACTGTATGTCCGTCACTATTTTAGGGATTCGGGAGCATATATTAAAACTGATCTGTTTGATCCATTAAACGAGGGTACATGCCGACAATATTATAATATTCTACCGACACGAACAATACATATATTACAGTGACCAATAGCGTTTCAGTGAGCGAGAAATTCACGAATTTGACGATTTGTAGAAAAATGGACGAAAACTTTTTCGCCTCTGCGGGAATTGAACCCACTTCTTTCGGCCCCAAACGCTTTAACCACAAACGGTAGAATGTCACAGTGACGAAAAATTTGAATTTAATCTACATTGTTCTGTCGCATTCTTAAGCAATGCTTGGCACATACATATTATATTGTTATGTCATTTTCTGCATACAAAAAATATTTTTTAGAATGATAATTTGAACGAGAGATATCTCCATTGCTATTTAAAATATTTTTATATAGCTTTTATAGTTCTAATCTCTCGTTTAGTTTAGTGGTTAAAGCGTCTGGCCGCGAATCTGGAACACGTAGGTTCGATTCCCACAGCGGCAGTATTCTCTTTAATTTTTCATCTTAAGTGCAGAGCCTAGCACTATAAAAACTTTATATAAAACATTTGAATTACACAAATATTCCTCACCAAAAGAAAACGAGGAATATAAAAAAAACAATTTTGCGGATTACTTCGATTAATAGGCAGTGACATATATAAAGCTGAATTGCATTATTTCGTAACAACTATCAGACACTCGATAATTTATACGAATTATATAAAAAGTATTTATGCTTGCATCGGCCTTATCGTCTAACAACATTTTAGTACGTGCCCAATCGGGTGTAACGCAGACCAACTAATATTCTCTGCGTTAAATACGTGATAACTCTGTTCCAGTTAACTGGCACTTGTTCTTATGTATTGTTTAATAATACAAATTGCTAATGACTATGACTCAAAAATGAACAATCGAAATATTATTACAAACTAATATTTATAAAGAACTGTTCTGGCGTGATTTAGTTGTCTATGGTACATTACGTGTAAGAAAATGACCACATCAAATATGTTCTATTTGTGTCTGAAGGACTTGAAAATCTAGATTTCACAAACATTAATATAATAATAATAATTTATTTTAAAAGATACATTGTTTGCTGCGACATATGTGCATAATGCTTATAACAATTAAGATAATTTAGCTTAGTTTAAGCTAGTATAGAAAAGTTTTGCACTAATAAACACATTCGATATTATGAAAGAATATGTTCATAGCGTGAGTGGCAACAGCAGAAAAATGACAACTACTACCCTCCGCGCTAGTAAGAACTGTGTTGCGGCAGAGCAGTATCACCGTCCCGTATTGTCCAACTTAAGTAAGACGTGATTAACATAACGAAGTTGTGGTTTGACACGTCAATGTCGTATGGTTACCGTTGTTAAGGGCAAACAATAAAAATGAATAACAGTATACCCAAAACAAACAGAACGTCATACTTATGTCTAAAACATAACATTCCAAAGACGCTATATATTCCAGGACTGAAAGCGAGATTATCGTCCTTTTATTGTGATGACAAGTTTCTACCGTACCTGCCCATTGACGACGGCGCTCACTAGCAACACCCGCGCCGCCCGGTGTACCTCCACCAGCTCCCCAGGCAACGGAGCCGGGGCGCCAGCCGGCTGGAACCACACCGCAGCCCCCTCGGACCACTCCGCGAGGCCCCCGGAGCCCGCCATGCTGTTGAAAAATTAACTTTAATAAATCAAATTTAAATTTTTTGTAGTTCTAATCTCTGCACTTAAGATTGAACATTAAAATTTGTAGAAAAAGTACGAAAACGTTGGCAGCGGCGACAATCTTTTCCTACTTTTTCTACAAATTTTAATCTATACAGATAAATAAAATTGGATTGTTTGTTTGTAGTATTAAAGTAACCGTTTTTTACTAAATGCATATGGATGTATACACGGTACATATATCAAAATAACATTTTTTAAAATTTTTGTCTGTCTGTCTGTTTGTTCTAGCTAATCTCTAAAACGGCTGGACCGATTTGGACGGGACTTTCACAGACATATATATAGCTGACTTAATAAGGAGTAACTTAGGCTATTTTTATTTTAGATTTTTTTTTATTTTAAATTCCACGCGGACGAAGTCGCGGGCACAGCTAGTGTTTAATAAAACAATTTAAGCACACATATCGTAGCAGCTTAGTGGTCGCTTTAAGTAAAGTAATTTGTACAATCCGAGTTCGAATCCTATTAATTTTTTTAATCTACCATGTGGTCAGTGTTCAAAGTCACCTGAATGTTAAGAGATTAAGAAATAATAATATATAAGTACTGTGGTAGGGCGACGCAACAGCTTCAGCTGTTGCACGAATGGGTAGGATAGACCGGGCAAGTACCACGGCCGTACAAGACTGGCGTTGAGTAGAAGTATTATTCTTTCGTGTTTCGTCTGGTGTGTGCGGTTACCCGGGCCCACTTTTATAATGTTGGCAACGTATTTGTAACCCATCAGGTGTTGCACACTGCCAACTATTAACATAACAACAGAGATATGTAATGAACAGACCATATTTTACTTATATTCAAAAAACAATAATGAAGTAAGTTGTAAGATAATTTTGCATCGAATTGCTTCGAAATAACCCATGAAAATACTTAAATTATCATAAATAACACAGCCATAATTAACTTTGCCGTACTAAATGCGATAAGCAAAATCGACCTGCCGATACGACCTTGGATACTTAAAGAAGCGCCCAATTTTTCTAGTTGAAACATTTATAGCTGATGTTAATCATATCTTAAAACTAAGATACCAATTAGAATCAAATAATCATCAAATCAAATCATTTATTTATTTATTTATCGAAACAAGACGATGAAACATACATAAACGATAAACATTGCGTCTATCCATTTTAATATTTTTCCTCGATACACACACAAAATATAAAATGTTTTTTACCTTTCGTTAGCAGTAAAGTAGCAGTTTTAGTTTTTTTCTAAAGCACAAGTAAGTATAATTAACAATGGATGTTTGTTGAATGATATAACCACTGTGTGTTGAATTCATCAACACGGAAGATTATTACGGCGATTGTTGAACAACACTTAAAGGGAAACGGAAAGTACACAATTTCTTGTTTCTTGTCAACAGTCACATGTACTCGTACTTCACCTTGATTAATTTAAACTTTTTAAGAGTATAACTGGCAAAAATCTCTGCGGTAAATGAAAATAAGTGTATCTAGGATTCATAAATAAATGCTAAATATCCAAATAACACTTGCGAGTAAATGCAAATTCGATTTTATACGACACAAAAAATATATTACTTGCAATAATAATAGCTTCCAGAAATAAAACTGCATTAAAAGAACTAACACTTTACTTAATACAAAGTCATAGGGAAGGCAATAATATCATAGCATCTAGCTTAGGGAAAGTCGAAATCGATTTCCCGGTGGCTAATGATGCAGTTAATTTTAATTAGACTGAAGGAAGCTTAAAATGGGAAGTTGTTCAATAGCAAAAACCAATCGAATAAATTAAACAGCGAATATTTTTATAACAATTTATTATTTTTCGATCTCAATACATTACTTAAATAATATTTAACAGTTAAACTATGTTCGTATCATAAATATATAGGTGATGGTAAGGCTGTTGACAGTAGGGAGCATGGTGGCAAGCAATCGCAGGCCGGAGGTGAGGCTACACAGCATATCGGGGGAGGGGGTGGTGGTTGGAAGCACACTGGTGATGGGGCTGGGGGTTGGATGCAGAAGGGTTCAGGAGCAGGTGGCTGGATGCACATAGTGGGCGGAGGCGGTGGTTGCACACAGATCGGCGGTAGGGGAGGTGGCTGAACGCTGATGGGGCATGGCGGTGGTGGCTGGACGAACATCGGCTCTGGGCACGGTGGTTGAACGGTGATGGGACCCGGTGCTGGTGGCTGAATGCACATCGGAGGCGGTGGGGGCGGCTGCACCATCATAGGCGGCGGGCACGGCGGCTGCACGGACATCGGCGGCAGCGGAGGCGGCTGAATCATCACTCTGGGCAGGGGCGGCGGCTGAACCACGATCGGTGGGGGCGCCGGCAGCTCGATCACAATCGGAGGCGGCAACGGCAGCTCCAGAATCAAAGGCGGCGGCATCGGAGGGCTGACGCTCATCGGCGGTAGCGGTGGTGGTGAGACGCACATCGGAGGGGGAGGGGGCGGCGAGACTGTCATCGGAGGCGGCGGTGGTAGAGCGATCGTCATGGGCGGCAGCGGTGGCGGAGTTATGCACATCGGGGGAGAAGGCGGAGGCGATACAGTGATCGGGGGCGGCATGGGCAGTTCGATATACATCGGAGGCAGGGCGGGCGGTGTGACGTACATGGGTGGTGGTGCGGGGAGGGTCACGTAAATGGGGCTCACCGCTGTCGACGGGCAGCCGTATGGCAGCCCAGGACAGCCGCAGGGAAGTGGCGTTGGTGGGAGGTCACGCGGGCGCTGGTGGCGCCACCATCAGTTGGGACGGGCACGGCGACAAGGCATAGTACTGGCCGTTTGATGTGTTCTGCAAGTAAAAATTTAAAAATAAAAACAATTGGCGCGATATTTAAATATAAAGCAATTTTGTAGTAATTTAAAAATCACTTACTACAGCCGCCAATAGAAGGACGGCTATTCCAATACACGCCGCCATTGGTGTTCCGTATTCGACTTGTCAAATGATGAACCTTTGCCTTATTTTATACCGTACATACTGTCCTGGACGCAACATCGTATCGAAATAGTTTACCAACAAATTATCGATACTGAAACGATCGGTGTTCGTAACAGAACAAAAGTAACAATTGATAAAACACGTCGTATGTATATACTAGGCATGAAGAAATTAATCGATAGCATGATATTTAATAACAATTAAACAATAATAAAATTTTCACCATGACTTCTGAGAAATGAAACTAAATGTAAAACAACGATTGCAACGTAGCATTAGACGTCTGTCTAATGCTAATGTCTACACACACACACACACCCAAAAGCAGTTGTTTCATTGACATAGATTTATCCTTTTAGTCACTTTAAATACATTTTAAGTAAATTATAAATAGAAATAATGATATTATATAACAAAAGGCTGTTTCTATAAAGCTTTTTGCGATTCGCTAGTATCAATACATGGATTAGTTACTTATATACTATCTTCTAATGCTGCCAACAGGCACGCTATCCTTAAAGTAACAGCCAAATATCCCACGGCTAGGAAAAGGTTTCCTTTGGTTGACGGCATAGTCCACCACGCGACCACACTGTGTGTTATTATAGCAAAAATATGCAGTATGTTTTCCTTGCTCGCTGACCTTATCTGGTGTAAGTCGGCACTCAAAGTTAACATTATTGCCAACATCAGGATTTGAACTCCGGTTGCTCGAGTACATTGAATTGAAAGAAATCACCCGGACACTGAGCTATCGCGCTATCCGTCAGACGTTACTATTTTAAAATTATTGTTTACGTTATAGGAAAATTCGAAAAGATAGACGAAGCGTTACTTCAAGACATTAGTTTTTGCCATAAAAAGCAGATAGCACTCAAACACAAGTTCTTACTAATATTTTCCATCAAGTGGCAACAGATCATGTCATTTGCAGCACTTCTGCTTGTTCTTTATCGGTGATATACTTTTGACATATACATTAAAATATTACCACGATTTACGCAGGTTAGTATCTCCAAAATGTTATTGTTTGTAACAAACGGGCATATCAGAACGAACTCGCTCCGAACATAATGGCATACAACTAGCGACTCGCACCGGCTTCGCACCGGTGCAATGTATTATGCATAATAAACCTTCCTCTTGAATCACTATCTAGTAAAAAAACCGCATCAAGTTCCGTTGCGTATATACATAGGGACAGACAGACAGCAGGACGACTTTTATACTATGTAGTGCTGATGGTTTCATAAAGATGACTCATGTCCTTAATGCGCGGCGTTAAAAACCTTTTCCGCTTTACATTATATAAAATATATAAGTGAAGTTGACAGATGATATAGAACTTATGATACGGAAAGAGATTGCAATCAATAGAATTGCAATCTAATTACACCAAATGGCGCAATTTCAGTGCCTTACTTTAGGTGCGATAGTGTTCTATCTATCTCGTATTTGTATAATTTATATAATATCATTGGTTATATAGTAAATTAAAGTAACAGCCTATACATATCCCACTGCTCACAGGCCTCCTCTTATACAGAGGATATCATAGTCCACCACCACGCAGCCCCACTGGGGATTAGCAAAGTTCACATATCTTCGAAATACTGTTTTCGTTATTATTCCGAAAATATGCCGGTTTCCTCACGATGTTTTCCTTAACCGTTGAGCAATTGACAAAGTCAGCACTTAAAATTAACAATTTCATGGGTGCCGGCACCGGGGAACGAACTCAGGTTGCCCGAGTATATAGAATTAAAGGCGAGCGCCCGGACACTGAGCTATCAAGGCTCTTTTGGTTATATAATTAAATTAATCTTCGAAGCGGCCACAGCGTTTCTTAATTGCAGAAAGCGAAGCGTCAGATGAGGAATGGCGGTGTGTGATTTTACTTTTGACAACGCCGCGCCGCAACGCAAGTGCGGCACGCGACGCGCGGCAATTAACTCTCGTTGCGAGTTTTCGTACGATACCTACAGCGAGATTGACATGTGGTCTTGAAAGTGAAACGAAAGTATTTAGTTCTCAAGGCCTTTTCCTGACGTCCCAGTGGTTAGGGTGTTGGGCTACCAATGTTATAGTTGAGGTTTTGGATTCCGGTGCGCCCTAGGATTTACTTTCGCCTCCTAGAGTCGACAGAAAATTTAATCTGTCTTAGTTTAAAATTCTATGACCGGCTAACCTAACCTAACCATCTTTTGTTATAATTAAATAATAAATCTCCAAGTACTGTCTGCTCCTAAGTTAAACCTAAACTGGACTAAGGAGAGTTTCAATGGTGGTTTTAGAACATAACACTAATAAAATTATTTTGTTATTTAATTAATATTCGGAGAGCGTAAACGCGGGATGATGGGATTCCCACCAGATGACCTTGTTGTCTTATGATTAACAAGCTGTAAACGACCTGCTTTGCTGAGTCATACAATCTTCTTTAAGCCAAAAAATATAGGTTCCGTTTAAGCAATCACCGACGTAATATTATATACTAAAACCTTCTCCGATACACGCTGCATTTTATGATAAAAGTATTATAGCGATCGGTTCAGTAGTTTTAACTGAACATAAAAACTGGCTCTCCATTTATTAGTATAGATAATATCCAAATCAACGCGCCAAGCCAGTGACAGTAATCAGCCACTGCCTATAATATAATTGAAAAGCTGACGAGTCCCGATTATTACCCGATTAAATGTGATATGTATTAACTTCTGTATACTAAACACAAAAATAAACGTTAACAAACTAAAACGTAACAATACATATAGTAAAGTTATCGTAAATCCGTATAATTTCATTGTGTGAGTGACAGCACAGCTTCATGCCGAAAAACGGAGGGAGAGTTTCTTAGTAATAGAATAAAACGTAGCGCAGTTGCCAAGGTATTGGCTTCAGCGTCGTGGGTTGTGGGTTCGAATTCAACACGGGACAACTATTTTTGTGATCTACAGATAATTGTTTCGCGTCTGGGTGTTTGTCCACGTGAAATTTATGTTCGTAAAACGTCCTTACAAGACAGGATAATGTTATCCTAAAGTAAGGGCAATGATTTAAAAGTAATACACGTCACTCAATTCTCTGTGCCCTTGGACACGGTTTCAATGACTACAGGCTTGCCACGATAGTTCACTCGCGGCCCGCGTCGCGCCCACAGCGACCCGGAAAGCGGTCGTTGAATCCGGTATGGCCGCGGCGGCGCTTCCGGCGGGCGAAGATGTGGGTCCGACTAACCTCCCCTGAATACCAATCGACCGGGCGAGCCGACAGACACGACACAGACCCGCTTTAACAGGAGGCCTGCTGCGTTGAATATTAACAAAACCACTATGCAAACTGACGACCCGAATGGCGTAGTGGGTACTGTACCAGCTTCCAGAGCCAGAGGTTGTGGGTTCGATCCTCACTACTGGAAAAATATTGTGTGATGAACATAGTGTTTTTCTAGTGTCTGGGTGTTTATATATGTATAATATGTATTTATTTACAAAAGAAAAGTAATGTAATGTTTAAGTATGTCTATCAGTTTTCTAGTACCCATAGTACAAGCGTTGCTTAGTTTGGGACTGGAGAACGTTGTTTAAAAATGATTACGAAATTGTTAATTTATTTACTTTGATAATATGCTAGTTATCTCCAATGGCACAAACGAAATGCTTCAACACTTTCCTTTGTAATTTCTCTTAACACGTAGATTCGGGGTCCATTACAATGGCTGCCCACTCGTCTTTAGAAAGCCGCGCCTCTCGGGCCGACGCGTAGCCTGCACCGCATACACAATCTACTGAAAGAGCGCATTAATTAAAAGAATATAGACCATGCTCCATGCAAAAAAAAACGAGATGCAACAGGAAATCTGTTGCCTTTAAACTGAATCCTTTTGCTGGTAAAAATACAAATAGGAGTCAAGCTAGTAGTTAATAGGTGAATAAAGTTTTGTCCTTACTCACCTATGAATTGCGCATGCTCCACATTTTTAAATTTTCGAAGACAATAACTTTACTGTTCATCGTACTACGCCGAGAAACAGATGTTATGAACTAGACCCACGCCAATCGGGTCGCCAAATGTCAGAAATGTCCGTCAGAAAAAATGCTAATATTAAGACAAAACGCGTATAAATGAACTTACGAATTCGAGTATTTTCGTAAATGTAACCCCAACAGCATAATGCATATCACACTTTTTTTTAAGGGCATAGTAAGCAATGCCGTTTAATAAGTATACTGTAGTTTAATAATACTTCCCCGTTAATTTGTCCACCATTAAGTACTTCTACTAATTGTAGTAGTCGCTTTAACAACACATTAAAGTGAAAGCTAATAAGTATCGTCTATAAATATTGATAGCCTAACAAATCAACCATCTGAAAGTCAAATTAAACAACGCACGAGAAAAGAAAATATATATAAATCATATTAATTATCTGCGGAATAAAGTAACGGAGAATTTATGGAGCGAAGATTCCAGTCTAAATGGACGTTCATTGATTGATACAAAAAAACTCAGACGAATGATGATCGCATATACAACCATTATGTAATTTAAAAAGGTGGACATTATAAAAGTATTTCAAGACTTTCTTGAAAATCTGAAATGATTATTGTTCCCAATTCGCGATGGGATCAGTGAATAAAAATTATTCAAGTTTTCAAGACATGCGAAAGTCTAACACCCGATTTCTGAAAAGCTGACCATCGAAGATGTTAATTAATCAGCTGTCAAATTGCTTTTCAAATGTCATTTGAGTTGCCAAAAAATTATTTAAAAGTCGATTTAAATATGGTGTTACATAATTTAAACACAGGGTTAAAAAAATGGAGGCATAGTTAACATTTTAAGGTAGTCAGAGTTTCACATGTCAATGGGCGGTGGATATCACTTAACGTTAAGTAAGCCAGCCACCTCCTTTGACATAAAAAAATATCATTTTATTAATTTATTATGAGATAGGGAGCAAACGCATAGACGGTTCACCTGATTTAGTGATTAGCGACCCCATTACTTCCATAACATAGGTTGCCAGCACTGCAGGCACTCCTCAGACGAAACGAAAGAGCAAAAATACTAAGACTAATTCTACTTTACACCGACTTTTTCAGTTCATGTTTATTCACGAGGTAAGCCATTCACGTAACAGCAGATATACAGCTCTAACCCGTTAATATACGTATGGATTTATGCCCTGATATTAGCATACATTCCTACTCAATCGCCATTATCTAGTCACCAGTCATCAGTCAGTGCAGTGTATATTATACAACCTCCATTGTTTATTATCTGACTAACCGGCATAACAATTACCCGGTCCCTGTAAGGGCTTCATTAAATCACTCCGCCATATTGGGCAACTAATGAGAATTCTCATTATGGCACAGGTATCAATTATGCTTTCCAATTCTAAAAGTCATGGATGGATAATTATTGATTTTCATATATTGTGAAATTGTCAAATATGAAACTTTGTATGACTAGTTGCGAAGGTATTGGCTTTGTCGTTCGGGATTCTGGATTTGATTCTCACATGTTTATTTGTGTAAGCCACGGACAATATTTTCGGATCCGTATATTTGTGCACGTGAAATTTATGTACGTAATATGTCCTTAAAATTACGGAAAATTTTTACGGATCTCGTTTGTCCACGTGAACTTTATAACATCTCCTTACAACACAGAATAATGTAATCCTACAGTAAGGGCAATGTTGCTTCTTAAAAAAAAATCCGTTTTTCATGATGATTTCCCTTTATTTACTTTACAGGTCAGGCTCATCCAGGAAGTATAACAGAGACGATATTTTATTAATTCGTAACTTAATCACAAGCTGTAACTATATTAAATATTTTATAAAAAGGGATAATGTGATCATAATGATTTTGAAAAAGTATTTTTTATTTTATATAACAGTTTTATTTATACTTGAATTAGTTAAAACAATTTAGGAAACTATTTGAATTACTAGAAACTACTAGAAAGTTAAACATAACTATAAGTGATGTGTTCTAAATCTGAAAGAGAAACTTCGTGTAGAATCTGTGTAAAGGCCTAATAAAGGTCATGGTTCCGCCATCGAAAAGCGGAAGTAGATATCTTGGCAACAAACACATCTGGGCCGTCATCATAATTAAGAAGACTGATTTATCATTTGCAACATTCTCTATATCACTCTTCACTAATTCCGGCTCCATGACCGGGTTTATGTTTTAATTATAATTATCTAGAATGAATACAGCGATGATAAGCAGGGGTTCTGATGCCTCAAAAAATTCGATTCAATTCCTTGTCCTACGATGAATGATATTTGTTCTTTTAGTTTTTCCCATTTTAAAAATGTATAATGTGCGTGTATTATAATTATGTATTAAACTGTTGTATGGCCACATAACAACTTTGCTATTCACAAATGGGCAGGCTCATCCACAGAAGATGCGTAAAGTGGATTGTTGCGTTTCGCCTGAAGTTAGCATGGCATAACATTAAATGCACTTTATAAAAGTTTAATTAAATAACTTGGAATGGTAATAACATGAAGTTGGTGTCGCTTTTAGGTGTCTGTGTATTTGTCCAAAACGTGCCAAAAGAAGTATTTTAAAAAATGTTTTCTAGTTCCTTTGTTGATAACTTGATAAACAAATGCGCTGCAAACACACGCCAAGAATATCTTTAATTAAGCTTGTTTGATAAGCACTGTTAAGCACAAGATATTTATTATGTCGAAGAGTTTTATTTAGACATCGATGGTGAGTCGAAAATAAATTGATTATTTACTTAATAACTATATTGCGAAAATGCTTGGCTTCGCGTGCCGTACAAATTAGGTAACATCTTCGGACGCTTCTTACAGTTACTTACAACAGTTTACGTAAACTGAGCCCTCGTGGGAAATGTGCCGAAACAAAATGGTGAGTGGCGAAAAAATAAATGTCAGGTGTTACGTGGCAAAGAATGAAAAAAGTTTTTATCGTCAGCCAGTAATACTCCGTGGCATCAAGTGTCATTAGGGATTTTATTTTTAATGTATTTGATTAGTTATTGAGATTTGGTTACTGGAGCATTTTGGCGTAATTATTGTGGAGCTAAATAATGTCAAATACCTATCGCTGATAACCAAATCTATCTGTCGATAGAATATTGAAACCGGCAGTTAGTAGACTATCTTATTGTGTCGTTTATTTTGTAGAGATTGGTTCGTGGGGTTTCCGCGCAACGATTTTTTGTAGACTTACATCGTTACGTTGCAAAAGCCGGTTCTTTACTCGGTCAAAGGTAAAATTAAACAGCATTATTGGTACGCCACCGTTAGGTAGACTTGTGAAATAATATGTGATTTAATTCAGATTTGAAAATGTCTTAATTAATGCTATCTGTGAACAAATACCTGAAAACTTTCAGATTTTTCTGCCCTATTTCTATTCTACTTTATCTAAAAATAAATTTAAGCTACGTCTTCCTGGACACACTCACGTCTATCATTGCATACATCGATTACTAAACTGTTCACTTTATTTTGTTACTTAGCAGCATTTATTCTGATTACTTTCCAATTCACCATCAGTGTCATATACTGACGAAGCTTCAATTATAAAAGTCAAAAGGCACTAAATGAAAAACTTTTTAATTGACCATTTCAAGTCTCACTTGAAATGATTACTCAAAGGCAATCATCTGATGCTACGAATGTTCTTGACCAATTATCTTGCCGAGTAGCCACCTTATTATAAACAGGATATTGTTATTCAAAGTCTTCAACGACCTTACTTAGCCTTGAACATTTATTGAACGTCAAAAAACTACCACGAATATCAACAAATGGGACAACTATTTATGTGATCCACAGATAATTGATTCGCCTCTGGGTGTTTGTCCGAGTGAAATTTATGTTAGTAAAATGTCTTTACAACACAGGATAATGTTATCATAAAGCAAAGGCAAAGTTTAAAAAAATAAAAGAAAGATAGAAATGCTCCCATGACTCATGGGGGTGTCTGCCTAGCACAGCACCATATGGCCCAACCGGGATTCCTAACAACCGGGGTAAAGAGGTCTAATTCCTAACGAGGGGCACACCGCAAGGATCAATATTAAGCCCGTTGCTGTTTGTATTGTACACGGCGGACCTTGTTGGCAAGTTAAAGTTCTGTAAAATTCATTTGTACGCTGACGACACCCAAGTGTATTACTCTTTCAAACCACAAGACGCACAAAAAGCCGTGGACGAGATAAACCACGATCTAAATGTTATATCTGACTGGGCTTTCCAAAATGCACTCGTTTTAAACCCGTCCAAATCAAAATACATGATTTTGGGAACTAAGGCAGTGCGAAATGGTTATTAAGCAGAAAATTCAGATCGAAATTAATAGCATATCAATTGAGAGAGTGGCAAAAGCGAAAAACTTGGGACTTGTCATGGATAGTCAACTGAGATATATCGAACACATTAACATCAAAATAAGAAACGCTTTCTATAAATTAAAATTATTATATAATATCAGAAGACACCTTACAGAGAAAGTCAGGGAAGTACTTGTGGAATCCCTGGTGCTGTCGCAGTTCACGTATTGCGACACGGTTTACGGACCTCGGCTGTATTCGATGACGGCGCGCGCGATTCAGCGTGTCCAAAATGCATGCGCTAGATTCTGCTACAACATCCCACGCCGGGCGCACGTAACCCCGTATCTCAATGAGAAAGGTACTATGAAAATGGCAGCACGCAGGGAATTACATTTTGCCAATATGGTTCGCAAGGTAATGATGCAAAAGAAACCGGAATACCTGTTCAACAAGTTTACGTTCAAGCAATGCAAAACATACCCGCGGCAGTCAGAATAATGCAGTTGAGTTACCGAAACACAAAGGGGCGGGTTTCAAAAGTAGTTTCCGTTTTAGCGCATCGAAGATATGGAATGACTTACCACCACCACTACGAATGAGTGTGTCGAACTATACCTTTACAAAACAACTTAGGCTCTACTTGTTCAATAAGCAAAATTTGTGTTCGGTTCAAAATTAAATACTGATTTTAACTTAATGATTACCTTTTTGTGATTACCTTTTAATTTACAATTATTTTTTTTAATTTTCGCACTTTTCACTGTAATTTGATTTGATTTTTTTTTTTTTTTTGGTTGTTTTTCTAGTATATATATATCTTTTTTGTCTTCTTGTCCTTGGTGTTCAGTACAGTAGTAATCTTTAGATGCACATTATTGTTATTATCATAGTATTGAGAGCTTACTGAAAAAAATATGCCAACTACCGCTGTCAATCTTAAAATGTAAGTAAATCTAATATGTAGGTAGTAGTTTTAAGAAGGGATAAGCTGAAAATCAGCACTGAGAAATTCTTAGATATCGCTGAGCTTATTACCTTTTTGCCAAAATGAAATTTATATATTTTTGTGTATTATAGGTTAATTTTATATATTTTTTTTTGTTTGTACATATTTTTTCTGTATATTTTTCGTTATTGCTTTTTTTTGGTTATGGCAAATAAAGAATTATTATTATTATTATTATTATTATTAATAAGGCGATAGTTGAACCGGGATCGCGGAAGATATCGCCATCATATTCCCGAATCCCCAGCACATGTGACAGAGACAGATGCAATATGAGTTCTTTTATGCGGATACGCGTTCTGACCGGAACTGCCATTAAACCCGGACGCACCCCCGGGGCTACTAAAGGGATTTTTCCACGTAAAGTAAGAGGGTGGAAATAGGAAACATCCATTTCTCAGCTGCAAATGCGTTGTGAACCAGTGGTTCGATTAGTTCGCAACGCGCCGGAGTGGGGTGTTGCGTAATGCACGCTGTGGGATCTATGCCGGAGTATCGGGGTAGCGTGTCAGTGGGGCGTTACTTAGAAGATAATGTAGATGGCGGATAATGGTGTACCGAGTGATTTTCTTCGTTGCTAGTAGCTCGTCGGTCGGGTAGGCCATTCGCGCATATAGATATGCCGAGATACGGTTAGGAGTGGTTCGGAAATGGTTTCGGAATACTAGTCAACTAATTTGTTTAGAAAAAAAATGGCAAAACGAATTGAAAAAACATAAACAATAACACAGAGCGAAAAACGAATGTTAAATAATATATTAATGGGTGTTTTCTTCCATCTCATTTCAGTCGTCGAGTAAATATAACGCAAATAAATAATACTTTTCAAATTAACTAGGTTTTGAGGGAGCTCATATTTCCAAGATAGTTCGTAGTTTCCATTTGTAAAAACGTTCTCTTGTCAAAAATCACCTAAAATATGCGTAGGGTCTTCGTAATATTCACATTTCTTCATTAAAATCAGTCGCTATCCTCACGTCAAAAATGGTTTCAGTAAATTTAATTGTTATCTGGAGCATATTTTTCATACAAAAGACTTAAACGACTAACGCCTTATATTCAGAGACATCTATCGGTAAAAACTTGACATAGTTTAAGCAGCAATGAAAATATGTCTCATTTAGAGGGCATTACAACTTAAAAAAATATTAATATTGCTTGAAACTCGGTTTAAGATACTAGCTGCTGCCCGCGACTACGTCTGCGTGGAATAGGCTGAAGCGTAACATTCAGACAGAAAGACATAAAATACATAAAAATATGCATATAAATTATAGCCTATGTCTTATTATGATGTATAAGCTATATTATTGTAAAGTTTCATTAAAATCCATACGTAGTATTTTCGTGAAAGAGTAACAAACATCCATCCATACATACAAACTTTCGCGTTTATAATATTAGTAAGGATAGTAAGGACTTGGTAATAATAATTTAAACGGGCTTTAAACTAATAAGCCCAATCAAAGCGTTAGTTAGATGTTTCGACAAATTTACTTATATTAAGTCGGTTTAGTGGTGTTCAAATATTAGCGATGAATTCTCATCGAGCAATTAGATAACAATAGCGGTGTAACCGGCCTGTAATTGTTTAAATAAATGAAACACCACCAACAATGCTCTGGCGTAGCGATACCGTTCCAGCCTACCGAGTGCATTACATTCGACTTGCTTTTTCTAGAAACTTTAAATGTAGTAACTTTTAATCTAGTTACATTATTGTTAGTTCATGATGGATGTATTCATGCATGCAACGCATAAATGACTTCCACTTAAACTGATACAAACGAAAATTCAGACGTGGAGTTCGGTATGAAGATAGTAGTGATTAAGTGATTAGTAATTGAGAGAAGGAAGAAAGGGTCTCGAGTGGCAGCCTCGTACTGGCCGGTAGGACGCAGTGTAGGACGACCCCCAATAGATGGAGTGACGACCTCTGCAGGTGTGCGAAGTCGATGCAGATGGCTCAGGATCGTACTTCGTGGCAGTCTATGGAGGAGGCCTCTGTTCAGCAGTGGACTCAAACAGGCTGAAATGATAATGATGAGTAATGGAAAGAAAAAAATCACAGCTCTTACAAAGCTGGAAACCGGTTGTCTAGTTAAAAGTAAAGTAATAGCCTATACATGTCCCACTGCTGGGCAAAGGCCTCCTCTATACAGAGGGTATCAGGGCATAGTCCACCACGCGGCCCCACTGCGGATTGGCGGACTTCACATATCTTCGAAAAATATTTTTTTGTTATTATTTCGAAAATAGCAGGTTTCCTCACGATGTTTTCCTTCACCGCGGAGCACGTGATAAGTCAGCACTTAAAGTTAAAAATTTCATTGGTGCCGGTACCGGGGATCGAACTCAGGTTGCTCGAGTATATTGAATTAAAGGCGAGCGCCCGGACACTGAGCTATCACGGCTCGGTTGTCTAGTTAATTAAAAAGAATTTAAAAATAACGAATGTAGAACCGATCTGCAGCTGTATAAAAATCACTCGAATTAGCATATCAACATCGTTAATAATCCCGTTAATTAAATTTATGTCAAATCACTTCTTACCTACTTATGATTAATTCCGTCGCTATAAAACTATAACAAGCGAATAAAAAATGCACTGTAAATTACTTAAAATACAGTTGACAGTGTACATAAATTATAGTGTCTTTAAAGGGTTACTTTTAATGTGAAATTTTTTATCATTTTGTGTGTGATAAAAATATAAAGGAGCTTACTCACTACGATAATAACTTAGAGTACATCCAATCAACGTCATAATTCATTCCTTTTAAAAAAGAAAATGAACAAAAAGCTATGTAATTATCTATTGTTAACATAAACCATATTAGCTATTTTTATTGCAAATAAATTCTTTGAAACACGTACTCAAGCTGCCGCTCTGTTTACGTCGTAATCGTGAAAAGCTTGTGCAGTCATCGGTTCATAATTTATGTGCAAAATTTCAAGTCTTGCGGACGTCTGAAAGTGGGTGAAAACTGAATTGAAACATTTTATAACGTTGTTAGAGATCTATACAACGTACATGCAACGGATCAAAGTAATAGAAGCCTGTAAAAACCGGCCAAGTGCGAGTCGGACTCGCGCACGAAGGGTTCCGTACCATTATCTATACAAACGGCAAAAAATCATATCTATTGCATGGGAGCCCCACTTAAATATTTTTATTATGTTTTTTTAGTATTAGCGGCAACAGAAATACATCATCTGTGAAAAGTTCAACTGTTTAAATATCACGGTTCATGAGATATAGTCTGTGGCCAGACGGACAGACAGACAGACAGCGGAGTTTTAGTAATATGGCCTCGTTTTACCCTTTGTTTACCCAAAAAACCAAGAAAGGTTCAAATTTGAAGACAGTTTCCATATACGAGTACTTATGAATGTTTATTTACTCTGCATACTAATACAAAACCCACGGTTTTTTTACAATATTACAAATTCGGATATATTAAAATCAAAACATTCACACAATCATACATAATTACTTATATCGTAATAGAAAATTTATCAATCGAGTTAAAAAAAAGGGAAAATATATTTTAAAGTAGCTTACAGATTTTATCGCGGTTTTTATTTTATACTCCTGTCGTTTTACCCTTTTATATATCCCAGACTACATGATTTGGATACGGAAAATAAAAGTAATATCACATTAGTATAAAACCCGAGACGTTAAGGTACTTCATGACTTTCAAGCCGGGTAATGTCAATGAGATCGGACCAGTTATTCGACGCATATCCACCGGGGTCGTTGCGACACCGCGTTGCCAAACCGGCCCGCAACGATTATGACTGTGTAATCGATTGCCGCTAATTGCCACGGCGCGAGGAACGCCGTCAATTTTATACGTGCGACGCCTCGCGGCGAGCACACACGCGCTGCACGAGTGTTGCAGACGCTAAAGAATTTGTTATGCGACGGTGGCAAAGGGCAGGCGATGACTGAGAGATCAGATCACGAGATTACAGAGTAAACACCTATTTGCACCGGATCGTCATCACTACAACTACATCGTGATGCCATACAAGACCAATAAGTTTCCAACAAAAACCAATTCTTTATACACTAATGTCCATCGAGGCCATGGAGCGTACCGAACTGCGATGGTCCGTAGGTGATAATTTCCCTCGCTAACAGATAACGCACGTATGAGCACATGTAGGATAGGGTCCAACGCAGCGACCCGAATCAAGCTCGTGGAACGTGTTTATATGAAAAAAGGAGGCAAACGAGCAAGCAGGTAACCTTATAGTAAGAGATCATCGCCGCTCTTGGACACTTGTGACATCGGAGAAGTCACAACTGCCTTGCCACTTTACAGCGACACAAGTCTTAATTAAAAGAAAACCCACAAAGCCACAATCCAAGAATGAACGCAACGCAAGTGCATAAGCCGGTCTTCCGCGAGGTCGTGGTCCTATTTTTTTAAGGAAAAGGGAGCAAGCGAGCCACCCTTTGGTGAGTGTTTACCCCCACCCGAAGATATTTGAACACCAGAGAAGTCACGTGTTGCCGGCCTTTGAAGCAGGAGTGGGCTTTCTTAAAAGTACCTAAGTCATAAGGTCCCGTAATACCGCTGACAACAATACGTTACAATCAGTTCTGGCCATCACGAAATCTGCGTTTAATGAAGCTTTAGAGGGTATGGATTGCAAGCAAAAACATCAGTCATATCTTTATATGATTTATCTCAAGAATCTAATTACGTAACGCGCTACTAGAAAAACCGTGGTAGCTCATTGCCCAGGCACTCACTTTTAATTCAATATACTCGAACGTCTTCAATAAACGTCTGGGGCCAGTTCTATAAAAAAAAAACTTGCTTCAAAATCAAACTAAAAAAATTTAAGCCTTTTTGATTTCTGCCATAAATGTAGTAATATGAAATAACAACTTGAAATTTATAATTTACCTCTTCTAATGGAAGAAAGTAAGGCAGTTTTTACCCTGAACAGTAAGTATACGGTAAGGGGACAATGTTGAAATAGTTTATTTAATTTAGACTTGTTTCAAGCATCCATGAATTACAACAACAAATTTTGATCAAGAAAAATAATCGTATTTTCAAATAATGCCGACTTTTTAGGCCAATTATTACAAAACGAAATAATTAACCAAAAAGAGAACGAATAAAAAAATTATATAAATGCAAAGAGTATAATCAGTATTACGCGTGATGTACTAAGAGACTTCCTTAATCGTTTTTATGTAGGAAGTGTTACTTTTAATAACCACCCATCGGAACGCATGCAGTACATACCTAAAGTTAACATTTATAAGTGTAACGTTATTTAGGTTGATTTGATCTTGGATTGGCATAGTGCATAGAAAGTCTCTTGCTGAATGAATGAAAAGAAGAACTCTTGCTGATCTGGGTTCGATCTCAACTACTGGAAAAATATTCTGTGATGAACATAGTGATTTTACCAGTGTCTGAGTGTTTGCATAAGTTTAATATGCGCACCTCACCGCTATCCCGCCTCTCAGCCGATTAATTTTATGTAGCTCCACTACACACCGTCACAATAGTTTAAAAGCTAAGGCAGCCCATTATCAATTTCACTTACGAATCCTAGTGCTTCTTATACTTATCTGCAAATATAATGAATGTTAAACATGCTAGTTGGTATCTTGTTTTATTTTTAACCTAAAATTCTATACATTAATCAAATGCAGATTGATGTATTTAAAAAAATACCTATTTTGAAGTTGCAATTTTAGATACGAAAGCCTTAATTTTAATCCATCCTTTCAGGAGGTAAATCGAGAAGTACAGTTTTAGTTCAAGTAAGATTGCTTCAGAAATCCGCGCATAGGAACCTGTGGCGTCGGATCTGTTTGTCGAATCTTAGTACGCTAATCTCTTAATTAATACCTAGATCTCCTCATTTTAGTTTTAAATCATGCCCTTTTAAAAAGCGAATACTTTATCGAGACACCTTTAAGTATATGCCAGAGTAAGATAAGTAAATAAATAGTCCATAATCAAAGCCGCGGAAGCAGCTGAAACTTGTATATAGGAACAATATCGTCGCACATATCAAATAAAAACATCACACGCGCTGCAAGCGCTACTCGTGTACAGGGTCAGCCAAGTGTGAGAGAGATTGCGAATGAAGCAAGGCCAACGGTTCTCCCTTTCGTATCAGCCTTTATTGTTTCTGATAACGATATTTGAATGAAAATCGGTGACCGTCAAGTTTAATAAGTGATTTGTTCTTTACAGATTGAAAAAAATATCCTCTGCACAAACTGTTTAGTTTAAGGTTTGATTTTTGAAGTTATACTTCTTTTGGCGCTTTAGGGAAAAATGATGAGAGTAAATTTTTAGGATGCGCGCACACACCGTCACGGAAAAACCGACACCCTGAAGTTAGCTAGACATCTGCGTATACTTGCGTGAGAACTGACAACTGTATTCATTATATTTATTTTGTAATATTTAAATAAATTTTATTTAACTAGATAATGCGTTATAATAAAACTGCCTATGTATTAAATACCTTTTTTCTATTGTCAGTGTCGTTTTTTCTACAAACGTAGAACAAGATGAAAGATAAATTTTTTGAAAAGATTTTTATCTTGTTACGCCAAAGAAGTATAATTTCTAAAGCGTGTACATAAAAAAGTACACACACACTTTTTTTTGTTTAAGCTCTTGGTAAGTTATAACCAATGTATGGTGTCACTTAAAGGGATACCTTTTTTACACCCTGTATAGCAATGAATGACGTAATATAATAATTAAGGAAAATAGATATGGGATCAAGTGTTAAGGATTGTGAAAAGTGGAAATCTCTCCAAAAGGAACACCTTCTCTACAGTCTGCTCCTCCGGGTGGCTAAGGGGCGTTAGTGTACATAACTACTAATACTAACGCGCTCTTGCAACTCGCCTGTCCTTATGGGCATCTCTGTGTGGCCGTCAGCGCTTAACATGAGGTTACCATGCATCTACAGCTTCCAAGATTACTTGTTGTTGATGATCTTCTTAATTTGTATATTAGTATTTTTCTTATAATATAGTAAAATCTAGTAAAAACTAATTTATTCGTATGCAAACGACGGATTGAATTAAAATGTAGCACACATATGAGGAACCGATTAAAAATTCATTTACAAAGATATCCACAACAATATAAAATTTTTATTTTTCGGTTATTGTGACAAACTTAACGTTTGACACATTATGCAGCCGTATTCGACTGTTATTACATTTTAAAGTAAAATTGGTAAACTTATACAAGCATGTTGTATTTCAAAACTATTTTACTACTTCACTATCGTCGTACAACAATTTCACTGTGGAAGGACCACGCAACAGTATTCGCTGTTGCACGAATGGGCAGGTCCGTCCGGGTTAGTACCGCCACCTCACAGAATTAAAATTATTAAAAGGTAGCAACACATCTGCAACCGGTGTTGCAAATGTCCGTGGGCGGCGGTTATCATTTAACATTTTCACACAAAAAAAAATAACAACAAAATTAAATGTTGTTTACCGAAAGCGTTTAAACAAGTGCATTTCAAAGGGTGTCAAGTTATCCTTAACACCTTATGTCTGTGTGGGCGGACAGCTGACCGGAAAAAGCTGATCGATCTTTTGGTCAATAATCAAGCAATGCGTACTGACGCATCTATAGAACGGCGGCAATTTTAGCAGAAAGCTGGTAACGAAGCAAAAGTGATACGCGCACATCGCGGAAACACTTGTCGGAACAACGGAGTTGCATAAGTTAACCGTACAACAGGGATTTTCACTTAGTTAAATGTGAGTTTCTCTTCTATTCCGTTTACTCATCACTTAACAGAAGAAGGCAAGTTCTGAAGCTTCGGCTGGTTTTTATAAAGAAATAAATCCTGTCATGGATTTTAAGCAATAATAGAATCCAGTCATAAAGCCTATCACTTGCAACCTCGACAACCCAACCAACAAAACTTAATAAGTGAAAATTAAACGATTAAAGCTGTAATTTTTTAATTTTTAACGGACTTCAAAAAGAAGGAGGTTTCTCAATTCGATATATTTTTAGTGTTCGCGGATAATTTCGTCGTTTGTGAACCGACTTGATGATTTTTTGTTGGAAAGGAGATATTCCAAGGGTGGTACCATAACAAGGACACGGATCTGTTGATGGCATCTCAGAGAATTCGAGAGCAATCCTCAAATATTAACAATGTTTTTAGTTAAGTCGGTTTTTTTACATTATCGATGGTTTCATGGACTTCAAAGTTAAAGAATGTATGACAAAATACGCCTACACCACAAGAGAACAGGACGGAAAACTCATATAATAATGAAAACTAATGTTAAATAACACGTAAAAGGAGAATAGGGCAAAATAGGTATTATTGCCATTATTTTTAAATCTCAAAATCGGTGTTGCACAACTAGAAAAAACCCAAAATAAAAATCGTTCAGATAGAGGCCCTACGGCATGCCGTAAAAACAAAACCTCAATTCGAGTGTCGGCTTGGAAAGTTCCCTAAAAGAAAGTGTTGACATACGTGCTGCGTTCTCGACCGCACGCTGTGGATTCTCCACAGACACGCTTCGAAATTTGAACAACTGGCAACACAAATTTTAATAGGGTCATATTTGGGTCCTACCAGAGTAGGATCACATTTTCGGGTCTTAAAGCCCGTAGAAACATTAGGGCTGATCTCTTGGAGATCTGTATCTGATGAAGCTTTTAGCAGTTAGTCTTTATATTGAAAGCGAAAATGACATACCACAAAGATAAGAGTCATGTATACAATAATATAAAGGCGTACAGTTGTTTATTTGTACACTACTGTACAGTTGTTCATTGTACACTGACGAACAGCGTTATTAATCCTGAGCAACGAAGACTACATATTAATCAAATAAATGCCAGTATTCATTCAAAAATCTCAATATAACAATTCTAATCATATTGTAAATAAAACAATTTTAGGTATTTTATAGTTTACTGTGTTATCTAGTTCCCGAATTTTCGAACACTTTACAGTATTTCTGGTCACATGACTTAGCGTTTCACGTCCAAATATCATAGTTAGTATCCAGGGTAGGCTACCTTCATTTTCATTTTCCACATTCATAATTTGTTAACTTATAAACTGACAAATACCCAAGAAATTATAAATCACCCTCAATTTACAGCTCACATATAACATTCTGGCTGTAATAAAGCGTTGTTAATTAAAACGCATGCCAAGATTAATAAATATTAAAAGGTCGATAGGACTAAAATTTAAAACGTCGTACGATAAAGATAATACGAACCGAATGACGACGATCGATGAAAGCCCGACGCGATTCTGTCTCGCGTAGTCGATTGGCCGTTGGATCCATGGCATCTCGCAAGGTGTGGTTTGTGTAGCGTTCGTGTGTATTTAACAATGTCGGCTTAGTTTACACGAATTTTCTTAGGAAATGTTGAATGTTTATAATGGGGAACTGGAAATGCGGTGTTTAGGGAACTTTCCTTATTCGCGTGTTCGTGGTAACGTTTTCTAATCTTCATTCAGAATAGACAAGTACCTACCTATCAATTAGGTGTTGAAATTTAAACTAACATCGATAATCATTTCTTGTATTTACGCGATTACACATTACTAAATGAAAATATGTTTACGTTTTAATTCCCGACATTTTATTTACGACCAATTATTTACGCAGAACTACTAACGAAACGCCGGGAATTAAAATAAAAATAAACGCGATAAATCCGTAAACATAGTTCTATTTACGAAGATATCGATGTTTAAAATGCTTTTGGGTCATCCATATAATCGAATACCACGGCCTCATGTAAACCGGTAATAAACTTGATTTTTTAAAATACCACAAGCTTAATGATCGATAGTAACATCCACTATAAAAAGTAGACTATATAATCAGCGTGCCAGTTGTCAAAAATTCGTCCATTAAATAAAGAAAAAAAAAACGGTTTACGAGCAGCAACCACAATGAACGTGCTTCATAAAATATCGTTGCGAGTGAAAGTTAATAGTAACTTAACGGTGTTACAGTTTAACGGGAAACGTTACATTAGAAACATGTTGTGCGGGCAAATTGTAACAGAAACTTACGGGTAGTCTATTATCGAACTGGCTCCCATACAAAGACATGATTTTTTGCCGTTTTTATAGATGGTACGGAACCATTCGTGCGGGAGTCCGACTCGCACTTGGCCGGTTTTTAAAATTATAAATAGCCATTGACACTCACTCAGCTTCTCAAGTCAATTGACAATTTAGTTTGTTTAGTTAGTTTAGTACAATTACTCTCGGCGCTCGCTTTTAACTCAATATACTCGAGTATCTTGAGTTCAAGTCTCGCTTATTGCGTGCTCAGTGGTGAAGGAAAACATCGTGAGTAAACTTGTATACTTTCGAAATAATAATTAAAAAATCTTTCAAAGCTATAAAGTCTGCCAATATCTTGGCCGCGGTGGGGTCTCGTGGTGGAGAGTACCTTAATATCCTCTGTTAAGAGGCCTTTGCCCAACATTGGGACATACTATTTTGTTAGTCTACTATTACTTAAGTATATTTTAAGGTGATGGATTTTGACTTGTCTTCACGGCCGAGTTGTTCAAGAATCACGGAAGTAGGTATTGCAAATACGACTATTTAAGTTGGATTCGTCAGTCGATTGTTGCTGCCATTACTAAAATCGAACAGTCGAATGGACAAAGATATTTTAAAAAAAGGCCCAACCAACTAAATATAGACATTGTATCCCAAACTTCATAACGATAGACCATCAAAGCGAACAGAACACTAGTATCAAATTGCATTTTTTTGTAGATAAATGAACAAAGACTTTCGGATCTGCGGGATTCGAATCTGACTCCAGACGAAATACCATCTAAGACAAGAGACCGATGAACTCACGACGTGAAAATCTTGACATGTATGGCAATGCTTGGCGTCATCATTTCAAATACAGAAGTTAGAGTAAGACAGCGTTATATGAGACTTGAAGACACTGAAATTCATTCAAAGACATTCACACCACGTTCGGAGAGCTTTCGAATCTCCAACGGACCCGTCCTGAACTAAGAGTTTCGCCTCCTATTTCGTAATGCGTAAAGCAGAGTGAAACAGTTTGCCAGTATCAGTTTTCCCGTCTGATTATAATGTGACTGTCTCCAAATCATGAGTGAATAGGCTGTTACTGAGCAAATAGGATGTTATAATAGATAGTTACTGCGTTTACTATCTATTACAACTTACTTGCCATCAAGTGAGATGGCATTAAAGCACTAGCAGGTTGTTGGGAAAAAAAACCTGAGCCTGAGACTTAAACTGGGATGGAGAGGCCATTGGCCTCAACACCCGCCGTCTACTGCGACATGTACAAGCCCCACTGTCTCGAACATTACAGCTTGCAGCACAAATAGGTCGCTATCTACTTATACCCACTTCATAATGAACGCGCAAATGGCCAATACAATGTAAAGAACAACGCATCACGCTTTAGAAGTATTGCTTTCGACGCGTCGCGATCTCACATGACGCTTATATCTTAACTGTCACCATTGGCATAATTTCTAACAACATCTGGTACAGTCGACGCAACTTGCACCTAGTATTCGATACTGAGCAGTCGATGCACACTATACCGTCACAATAGAAAGCAAAATCGCCGAGCTGAGATTTGTAGCTGACTGTACTTGGGCGCGATGACATAGAAAGAGAGACAATGCGATAAACGTAACCAGCGAAATACACTAGTACTGCTTTGAGAGAAAAAAACGGCAATATGTTAAACAAACAAAAGTTTCCGCGAAAGTTAATTCGGAATTCGTGTTTTAAATGACCCCTAAGAGGGTTCACCTTTAAGGTACTTTGAAAGAAAGAAAGTTACGTAAAGATATCTATGGTTCTCTTGACATGGATGGGTGTGTTGGGTGCAGTAAAGCATTAGTCTCGTAAACAATTTAAGAAATGCAAAGTCTTATATATGTGATTACTACAGTGGAATTTGTTTTTTAATAAAACCGATTAAAAACTTTTAAGTTAAACGGTTTTATTTTCTGTTTTTTTTGTGCACTGAAAACTACAATACTGTATTGTCATCTAAATTAAATGTTTGTACCAAATTTCAGATCAATCTGACAACGGGAAGGTGCTTAAATTTCAATTTCTAATTTTGACCCAAATAAACAAATAAATTCCGTACGTGTCGAGCTAAATAAAACCGTTTAAAAACTTTTAAGTTAAACGGTTTTATTTAATGTTTTTCTTTTTTGTTAATTTTTTTTTTGTTAATATTGTATTATCATCTAAATTAAATGTGTGTACCAAATTTCAGATCAATCTGACAACGGCAAGGTGCTTAAATTTCAATTTCTAATTTTGACCCAAATAAATAAACAAACAAATTCCGTACGGGTCGAGCTAAATAAAACCGTTTAATAAAAAGAACTACTCCAGCTCCAATTTATGTGTCGAGGGAGGTTATAAAAGCATGAATATAACAAAATTTTGTCCCGTGTCCACTTTCTAACTGAACCTGCAACTGCGCACGTTTCATATTTGGTATGCTGGAAAGGATATAACAATAGATGGCGCCAAGCATTGCTTCAAATGCTAAGAAAACAATGTGGAAGAATGCGTTAAGATTTTCGTCGGTGTGGCAATCAGCCGTTTAGCTCAGTGGCTAGAGCGTCAGGCCGCGAATGCCGAAGACGTGGGTTCGATTCCCACAACGGCGACAATCTTTTCGCACTTTTTCTACATATTTTAATATAACTTTGATGTTATAAGTAACATGAAAGTTAAATGTAACTATTGAACCGTGTCTTCCTAATCACGAACGAGCATAGCGGCACATGATATTCTCAAGGTTCACTTTTTTGGCCTTATTTATTTAATAGAGGTATATCAGACTCATAGCCTCAATGTTACCCTTTCGCAGCCATTTAAAACTATCAATAAAAACTCAAGGTATTGCCAATATCCATTGACTGTGGTAGGGCCATGCAACAGTCTCCTCTGTTGCAGATGTAAATGGGCGGCGGTTACTACTTAACATCAGGTGAACCGCCAGCTCGTTTGGCAACTTGACAAATACAGTGATTATTATTTAAAATGTGATAATTATTTTAAATGTCTACACTTTCTCTTTGTCGCTAAAATTAAAATTGGACTTAACTCTTTTTTTCATTCAAAATTGCAATTAGATCGATTTTTCAGCTATTCTATCCACGTCAAGGTAGTATAAACCCATAGCTCATCCGATATAGACAAAATATAAAATCTACAAACAGACATAGTGACGACAAAACAAATCATAACAATCTCTTTCAACCGAAAAACATTGACACTTACGTCTCAACTGATAGCGGAATGAGCACAGCTTTGATTTGAACCGACGACTGCTTGAAATGTAACTATTGTTGCAAAACCTGTCACAGCACAAAACACCACCTTGACCGCTCCACGTACTTAAACAATGCTGGCGATTCAACTATTGCCTGCCACTCAGGCTAGGCTAGACCGTATTTTTTTATTTATCTATTTCTACGGAACCTGAACAATCGAACTTAGTTAAGCTATCGACTTATTCGTATGATAAATAGATTGACAATCAGGATCTAAACTATGCATGCAGCTTATTTTTGAAGTTAAACATCTTCTGGGTCGTTTGGTAAAAAATATTGAGTATAAAACTTTTATGATGCGCGTACCGACAGCCAAAAACCGACATGGTGAAGTTGATTGCAAAGCGACAAATCACGGTATTACAATGGCAACTAATAACAAGTTTTTTTCATCACTACATAGTATAAAACAAAGTCGTCTCGCTGTCTGTGTGTCCCTATGTATGCGGTTTCTTTTACTATATATAGTGATTCAAGAGGGAGTTTTATATGTATAATACTTAGTACTAGTTTTAATAATACTAGTTTTATATGCACCCGTGCGAAACCGGGGCGGGTCACTTGTTTATCTATAATTCTAAGTTAACAATTACATTAAATGTCTTTTTCATAAACAAAAAGTACTGGCAAAGGGGATAAACTTAATAGTTATTATTCTTTTGTTACGCTAAGGAAGTAATACCTATTTCTTACCGGGGTACGTAAGTACATACACGTTTTTACCTCTTCTGTTTTATTTATCAAACATAAATAAGTCTTTGTCGTATATAATGAATAAAGAAAGCGCGCTTTCTTGTTATTAATTTAATTTTTTGTGCAAGTTTCTACATGAAGAAGTTTAAAATGTGATTTTTTGTAGACATGCTTAATAGCGTAGGCTACATCTCTCGTTGTAAATCATCAAAAACCATTGTAAAATGTTTAAAAAAACGTATAAAACCATATATGTAACAAAACATTACATACATTACACCACAATATGTAAAAAAAACCATTGGCAAAGTATGCACACGAGATGGTACCAAGCATTGCTAAAAACGCATTAAAAAAAAAGTAGATAGTTGTCGAGATTTTCGCGCCGTGAGGTCATCGGCCACTTGGCTTAGTTGGTAAAGCGCGTGTCTGAGCGCGTTACACAGAAGAGATAGGTTGGAATCCTTCAGCACTGAAAGTTTTCGACTCTAACGCCCGGTTTCTGAAACACTGATCATCGTAGAAATTAACTGATCAGCTGTCAAATTGCTTTTCAAGCCTTTTTGCCAAAAGGATAGGTTAAACTCTCTGAATTTATCGTAATGATATTCTCAATGATCAGAATGACATTTGAAAGGCCATTTGACAGCTGATTATTAATTTCTACGATGATCAGTGTTTCAGTAAACGGGCGTCAATTTACAAAAAATTCTTAAATACCTGCTTATATTCTTATAATAGACCGTTCTAATACTTAATACCTTAAGTAACGCTAACAGCTCGGATCTTCCTCGTTCGAATATCAAACCGTGAGAATGTCACATGAAAACGTAATAGATATAACAACACGTTATGCGTGAAACGACACCCGAGAAGCTAAGAGCTAACGCCCTAGCTAAGGTTAAGGGGACGTGTATCGTCGCTGCGTAATCCGATGACCCTGTACATCGAGATGACCGTCGCGGGCGACTGCGCCCCAGCGCTAAGCAAGTGTAACGTGTGAAACGGCGGGTGACTGTAGGCCTACCAACGCCAGGAACAGTTAGACAAAACAATATTCGCGTAATTAAAGACAAGAAAATACCGCCTGACCCGAGTAACACATCACTACATAGATAAAACAAAGTCGTCCCGTTGTCTGTGTGTCCCTATGTATGCAAAGATCTTTAAAACTACGCAACGGATCCTGATGCTTTTTTTTAACTAAATAGTCATTCAAGGGGTTATATAATACATTGCACCCGTGCGTAGCCGGGGCGGGTCGGTAGTTAAATATAAGTACACATTGAATGTTTGGCTGTTTGCAAGCACGGATACTTATAACACAATTCTGCAGCACAACTATTATGATATTAATAGTACACGGACGTCAGGCTCCTGCTTCGTAGCAGTCTGTGGATGTTTTCAGGACAAAAATACTGAAATGATGATAATCAACATCAGTTCTTAGTTGGTTTGCCTAGTTATCAATGATACTTTGAATAATCAATGCGTGTTTCGTTAATCATCTCATTAAATGCATGTCGCAACCATCTTTGTCGTTTAAACACAAGATAGGACAGTTTAACAGCTTATACGGTTTTTGTATGTACAAAGAACCATTTAATAAATGTATATAGTGTATGTCTATTTTGTCATAGACCCAAATCAATGCTAAGAAATCATCAACATTCACACCCCTCAGACAACTAAAATAATATTATACTTTTATACATTCGGTGAAGCACGGCAACTTTAACCTGTAACATAATTGAAATATAAGAAAGGGCAACATTTAACCTGGTTCGATTTTTGAATGTGCCTATAAACCGAGAAACGTTATTTCCGTTGAAATCGTATTCATGTTCAGGGACAATATCGTAAACAT
This sequence comes from Iphiclides podalirius, assembly GCA_933534255.1. Classification (NCBI taxonomy): domain Eukaryota; kingdom Metazoa; phylum Arthropoda; class Insecta; order Lepidoptera; family Papilionidae; genus Iphiclides; species Iphiclides podalirius. Next base: position 2,343,793 of record OW152822.1, on the reverse strand, counting down.
ATGGCAGCGACGAACGTACACAGAAACAGAATTGCAATGTACGAGTGCGTTTCGAAGAAGGCGGAAACGCGAGATGGTTTTTATCGTTAAACAATTCTCGGGACGAGTGAAAATTCGTCGTAAGGGCTAGTAAGTGGGCCGTGAGTCGTGAATGGAAGCCGCGTACGAGAAAGCCGTCACTGATGCTTTCGTTTGACATTTCGCCCGCCGTAATGGCGGACGGGTTGCGTTTCGCGCCACTTTTTACCGCGCATCATCGAAACCGGACGGAGATGTAAGGTGCCGCGAATTTTAAACATTTTTTTTTCTTTCTTTACTTCACGGAGATAGCGTCGTTATGCACGAAGCGCTTTAAATTAATTGCGCGTTTAAGAGAATTTATAGCTCAATTTATAACATTTATATTTGAGTGGAGGTATATAATTTTATGCGATAAACTTTAGGGCAATATGTTTGTAATTGTTTTTTTTTTATTTTTTGACATTAAATCTTATTAAAAATTAATGGTGGTCCACTTCCTGATAAGATAAAATTTTTAAACGCTGAAGGTCACTGTAGTTAAAGATTCAGGGCTCTATTTGGCGGAAAAGAGTGTGAAAGTACTAAAAATGTCAGTGCGCTGCCGCATAGAACGAAATTAAATTCTTTGTCTGTTTATAACATTAAACATTTGGAAGGTTTATCTTAAACATCCAACCAACAATCAAACAGTATTTTTGTAAAACTAACTAGTACACTCAGTTTTGGTATCAACGAATTCAACCAATCTGCGCAGATTTTTCACGTCAACCAAAACGGAGGCATTCTCGAAACGATGTCAAAGGCGGGTTTTACTTTCCACGATATTCTGTTTGTATAGAAAACTGTTCGGTATGCTAATGGCGACCGACCCCATGGCGGCATAACATCACGGGCCATGTAAATTTCGTTTTACTTTCGATCGAATGGGAACACGCATATCGACGGTCTTAACCTTGCTTCTCGATTGATTTAATTGTGGAATGTAGCAGAAGTTTGGGCACGTCGTTGGAAAATTTACCGAATAATATTCTTTGAGAATTCGCGGCTATTGCTTTATTGCTGATGTGGTAATAAGCCGTAGATGGTAAATGTACTAGCTTTGTCAGACCCAGACATGCTGGCTCAAAATTTTACTTAAAATTGTATATTCTTTAGACATGGAGTCTACTTTAAAACAAAAATTTATTATACAAATTAAAATAATTAGTTTGACCATAATAAAAATAGTTTGATAACGCTGTATGTTCCTATATAAATGGCACTATAGTATAGTGATACACAATACACAAATATGTATATACATAGACAAACCGCGCAACACACATACGGACATATTTTCACAGAACTCGTTCCTAATCAATGCGGATTTAAAGGGCTCTTATTTAAAATGTCAGTCGCAATAAGATTTCAAAACAAGCCAAGTATTTTCCTATCATAAACAAGTTACAAGAAAGTTAACTAACCCACAGTTAAGTCAAACAAAAGTAACAATTCAGCTCCCTGCGTCCAATGAAGCTTTAATAATAATCTGCGGACCAAAAGCTAAAACATCAGCAAAATTAATAACAATTTTTTTATTAACGTAACACAAAATCGACTTCAAATATATCGATCTGTATTCATTTTATAATCGATTTTCAGGAGTTCTATAAGTATCTCCGGAGCCTAAGATCCAATACCAATGAAATTAATATGGGACTGTTTTATATTATTTGTTGTTATAGCGGCAACAGAAATGCATCACCTGTGAAAATTTCAACTGTCTATCTATCACCGATCATGAGATACAACCTGGTGACAGACGGACAGCGGAGTCTTAGTAATAGGGTCCCGTTTTATCCTTAGGGTACGGAACCCTAAAAACGTTCCAGTGTTAGAGGCGCGTCTAATCGCGTATAATAACCATTGTGTCGTTGGCGAACTGTAAGATTCGGCGGTGTGAACCTTGAAAAAATTAAAATTAGTTAAACTTAACTCAACTTCAACATATTTGCATGATGACGTAATGCAGTCTTGTACATGATAATTTTTGTTGCGTCTCCGGCACTAAACAATAACTTCTGTGTCGCGGAGTAGCACAAACATTAACGCGAGCTCAAAACACATCCGTTCTTTGAACATCTCTGTGTGGATCCAAAGTTTACGGTCTATTGTGAGAATCAAACCCACAATCGAGCGCACAAAGGTAGTTAACAGTGATCACTAAAATCTTGACTGAATAGAATTCTTGTACTCAAAATAACCAATTGCAGAATGTGTTCCACGTACAATAAACTTGTTAGCTTGTATTTTGTATTAACTGATGTTTTTGCTTTCAGTCCCGAGACTATTAAAGCTTCATCTTACGCAGAACCGGTGGGGTAGCCAGAACCCACGGGTACTTGTTAGCAGTCATCATTCGATAGATAATATATTATATTCTGCCAAAAAAACGAGTGCACGAAGTATCACATGCCCACAATGCGTTTTGTTCTCTTCTATTTTTTATTTTATACCTTTTAGCAGTTTTCTAGTGTAAATTGAGGATCTACTATTGTTTCGATGATATCGTAGCATGTTGTGTACGCATATTTTTAGCTGACAGTATGTAATCGTTTGGCTCGTCTAAAGTAAGTTCTTTTGTGTTCCAAATAAAATAAATTAAAGCACTTAAATACCTGTAAAGTGAGGTTAAAGACGTTTAAATATGCAAGCAAATAGAATTTTGATTCATATATCTCGTGGCGATTTTTGGGCCAACTATCGTATCTCCGCAAATAACTAATTAATACAGAAATTGACATTTGCGAGGCTTCTTCCGTGTTATTATCATTCCTGTATAATACAATAACAACAATTTATTCACAATGAAACTGGATTGAGCAGTCGAAAATTCGCGACAGGCGGAATAAATAAGAACGAAAGGCAACGCTTGCGGACAATTTCTGCATATTAGAGTTTTGTTAATCAACCGACTTTAAAAAAAGGAGGAAATTCGGAATTCAGTTGTACTTTTGAAATTAGAAAAAGCGACATGATGAAGTTGCTGCAAACACTCTAACATCCGGTTTCTGAAACACTTATCATCGTAGATGTCACCTAATCAGCTGTCAAATGTCTTTTCAAATTTTAGTTTCCAAAAGGATGGTTAAACTCTCAGAATTGACCAGAATGATTTTCTTAATGATCAGAATGACCAATTCAAATACTTTAACCATCCTTTTGGCAACGCAAATGACATTTGACAGCTTATTAGTTAACATCTACGATGATTAGTGTTTCAGAAACCGGGCGTTAGGATTGCAGATGAGACTTCCCCGAAGTCATGAAGACTATTAGTGCAACGGGAAAGATTTCTGCGTGACCCTACCACAGTCAAACTTTCCCCAATTCTCAGCGTCAGCTTCAGTTGCCAGCCTATCGCCAAATCTAAGTTACCTCGTGACTTCGAAAATGTCGTGACAACGAACGACAGGTGGTGGCGACATGAGCATTAGATCTGTGGAACGACATTTCGTAAGCCATAAACATACTGCAAACATCTCTGTTAGTACCATTTCTAGGATATGAAGTTGAATCATAAATGTAAAAGTAACGATTTTGGCTATCTACAGCCTTATTGTGTCTACAATATTATATCTTTATATTATATCGATCACATAATAATTAGTGTAATGAGAACAATCAAAATAAGATACGGCAAAATTAAAAATGAAAAGTTTATGTATTTTCATTTGGCTCTATGACAAATAGGTATATATTGTAGAACCACGCAGTTGCTTCTCCTTTTGTGGGAACGACCTGGCATGGCCGGGAATTAGTACCTATTTCCTCAGAAGATTTTGCGAGAGTGCTCACCAGAAACCTGCAACTTTAAAGGAGTATTTAGATTTCTATAAAGAGTGGTGATCATTAAACAGTGAAAACAAGGTGTGCAGCCGTAATATTGTCCTTAATAAGTGACAGCAAACAGGTCCCCTCAAATTTATGAAATCGGCTATTTATATTGAACATTTATAACCAATGATATTATTTATTATACAAATATATTTTTTTATTTACAAAACCTATATGTTATTATTATATGACACTAGTGCAACGAAACTAGAATTAGTATTTAATTAGTGTAATTAGATTGCAATTCTATAGACTGCTATCTCTTTTCATACCATAAGTTCTATATCATGTGTCACATTCACTTGCATGTCATATAATGTAAAGCGGAACAATTTTTAAACGCAGCGCAATATTGACATACGTCATCTATATTATTAAACATCATTGTTAATTAATGTTATCCATTTCAATACTAACACGAGTTATTCAATACCTCGCGGCCAAATGGCCAATAATTGGCAGAAACTGTGCCGTTACGCGCTTTACGCATGCCTAGCGACAAACGCCACAATATTTCCCAAATCTTTCGCAACCGTCGATAGTTCGTGTTGCGTATTTATTACGCAACGAGTAATGTGAGTTCGCAAATTGCACGACTTGTAATTATAAAATATCGCAGAGTTAATTAACTAATTTGTTGCTTGTTAACAGTGATTTAAAGTAACCAGTATTTGTTGAACAATATCTATAACCAGTGTTCGTAAGTGTTAGAGACGGATTGAATTTAAAAACGAAATGAAAGCGATAACATCTATGAAATAATTTTATTTTTATGTTTAGTATTCACATAATCGAATAATCCATTAAACAATAAATGACATTCCAAAGGCAAACTTTTTGAGGTATAAATAATGTATTAAAATAATCCCGAGCATAAATTTCACCAACTACCACACAGTGGTGTACCATAAGCGGATGATAATGTTGGTTCTTCATCGTTACAAACTCAAAAAATGTGGACGATGAAGCAACAAATGAAACATTCGCTATCAAGAAGTTTCGCTTTTCGATTAATTAGAATTCAGTAAATAATTACGTTTAAATTAAACTGCATGCAAAGTTTATTTCAACGTGAACATATGTATGGCATTGTACTATAACAGCCACCACTTTAATGACCAATTTATCATGTTGATGATTTAGCATGATGAACATTGACCCACTGCGTGGCCACTCCAAAATAGATACGAACATTTCATGGCCGCTAACATTCCATGATGAACTGTGTCGTTATTGCTTTAAACACTTTAGCTTCAAGATCTTATAGCCTTCACAAAAATAAAAATGAAAATGTCTTTTTAATGAGCTTTAAATGTCCCATAAAGAATGCAGAATATTATTAGGTGTCTGTTGAAAATTAAACGAAAGAAATGTGCTCATATTATTCCATTCCTTTCTGATTTAATACACTATTGCACATCTAGTCATTTTACGATTCTATTAATCTTTATTCCACAATTCCGTTCCTGCAGCGACGAAAATTTTTGTTCCATTTATCTTCAAAAATCACGCTGTACATAGCATTAAAGTTACGGGAATTTCGACACGTACATCTCCACTCAATTTAATACCCATAACACGCTTTGTAAATAAGATAGCTGTCGTTGTGCAGTAATTCGGCGATAAATATTGCACACGAATCCTTGGAACGAGGCACTCGACTAATTTCGACATTGTAGAGCGTTATTTCTGTGGCAAGAAGGGCTTAACAGTCTAGTAGGATGTGTGTTCTGGTCATAAAAGTAAAGTAACAGACTAAACAAGACCCACTGTTGGGCAAAGGCCTCCTCTGTACAGTGCGGGTATTAGGGCATAGTTCACCACGCGTACCCACTACGGTCGATTAAAGGCTAAAAAAGGTAAAACTGGGTTCATGGATGATCGGAGTGAACCCGCGGCAATACGAAGTGGCCTCGTGTTGCTAGCAGCGAGGGATTTGGGCCAGCTTAATTCTTCCCGAAATCGTGCAAACTTGTTGCACAATATGGAGGGGCACCGGTATGTTCCGTAAGAGATACCCGAGTCCCTCGCAACTTCCTGTGGGTGGCCAAAGAGGTGGTTTTGGTGGATATGCACACCCACATAACCCTATAATTCCCCTGAGATAGTGAAAGGGTCTTTAGTAGATTTCACCCACAATACCAGAAAATAAATGATTAAAAAGGAGGATGAAGCTCTCAGATTGAAGAGTTGCAACTACAGGTACGCCTTGAGCTACCGCAGGCATTTTTAAACTGTGTCGGTTCAGAAATTTGTCTTACGAAAATCGAATGGCGAAATTCGTACGATTTGTTTACACACGCGGTAACCCAGGCGAGTGAGTGCACGGGGTGATACTTGCTTTCGAGTGGCGAAAGTCGCCCCGTTTACACTAGGCGATAGATTATTTCATATAAAGAGACGGCCGCAAGCATACGAAAACCTCGTGTAACTTAGGCTTAAGTCCGGCTCAGCCCTATAGTCTCGGGCTCATAGAATAGGATCATAGGCAACTGTTGAGTTTCATGCCGGTCTCTTCTCAACAGAAACTGCTTTCCGAACCGGTGGTACCTTACGAACCTATATACATAATCTTTGATGTAAAATTTGACGATTCATAAGAGCGCGCAAGCGTCTATTTGAATAAATATATTTTTGATTTTGATTTTGAGGACTAAGGTACCCCCTGCGTGACTTTAAAGGCTACCAAAACACTAGGTCCATGGACAGCCGAAATGGCGCCTGTTTATCCTTTTCGGTGAACCCGTTAGGATCAGAAAAACGCGTTTCATGACGTGTTGCCACAAAGCGGCGTGGGAATTGGGGAGGCTTCAATCATCCCCTATGTGTCCATGCGCAGTACAATGGGGCACCGGTGCATAAAAATTATAGTTTAAATCGGAAACAAAAAACATTTTGTTGATAATTTTTTTCAAATTCAAATGTCAATTTTTTCAATCGCAATTTAAATGATTAGGCAGCACATTAAACAATTATTATTGTATTGTAAAATCTAAAACTTAACTCGTCGAGCTAAGAACATCGATATACTAGGAGCTTAATTTACAATCCACGTTGGCTTTAAGTTCTTTCAAGGCAAGAGTCGTACTGTCATGTGAACGCAAAACTCCGTTATGTTTATTGGCAATAACGTTTTATTACCCACTAAGACAAAGAAATACACCCAATCAAAACCATCGGCATATATTATATAGGCAGTTAGTTAAAGGTCGAATGATTATAACTTTAAAAAAAAACTTTTAATTCAACAATTTAACGCAACAGTTCATTTGAAAATTCCTCCTCTACATCCAGGGTATTAAGAGTTCACATATCTTCGAAATATTTTGTTAATATTTCGAAAATATAATAATGAACACATAAAATTGCAATTAACAATTTCTTTGATACCAACTGGGTTTTGAACAGGTTGCTCAAGTATATTGAATACATAGCTATGGTTCAAAATCTACACTGCCTTTAAAATTGCCGTATTAAGCAATGTAACGGTTACTTATAATAAATGAAACAAAATAAAGATTTAACTGAGACTCACTTAAAACACAAATTAGCGCAATTTTTATTTTATTTCTTTATCAGTGCGGGCCTAGCAGTGAGTTCTACTCATGCTCACTGGAAGCCTCCGTGTTCGACGCTAACTTACAGAATAGGAAACCAATTCTCACTTTAACATATTAAGGAAACATTCATCTTATATCTCGCGCTCATTAATAAATCGAGGTTCCTGGAAGTTGTTAATCGATCTCACGCTTTGAACGATACATGCCTGCAATCAGTATTGCCTAAGCATTCATGCCAACATGAGTAATTGTTTCTGAGCGCCAGATTTTTCATCATGCTTGTGGACCGACACTGTATAACATGCCAAACGTGAGAAATGCCTCGTGAGGGAGATAGAAAGATTGCGATTAGTCGGTCCTCTTAGGTGCAGAGGCTAAAGGTCAGTATGATGTCATTGATCATTTACCGGCTGCCAAAGCGAATATGGAATATTTTCTTTATGTAACTTTACGTCAAATTAATTGGAATTTGGAAAAGAAGAAGCCGATACTCTGGATGGAATATCATTGACCATTTTTTGCGCTTGCTTTTAATTCTATATACTCGAGCAATCTGGGTCGATCCCCGTGCAGGTACCAATTAAATTGTTTATTATAAGTGCCGACTTATTACGTGCTCAGCGGTGAAGGAAAACATTGAAGAAACCTGCATATAAAAAATGTATATATCGAAGATATGTGACGTCCGCCAATCCGTAATGGGTCGCGTGGTCGACTATGCCCTAATACCCTCTATACAAATGAGGCTCTTACCCAGCACTGTGATAAATATAGGCTGTTGCTTTACTTTCAATTTACCACCAAGCGGACTATTGAAGCAAAAATATTGTTAAGCACATTTGTTTGCTTTGGTATTGGAAGATCAGATTAATCTAGAAGGTCTTACGAATGCCGGTATTACCGATGGCGTTTCTCGGTGTGCGTGCCGACAGCCAATTCGAGAAGCGACCATTCCAGCCACAGCGTATGGCGATGGAACGTCGACGAAATCCGTTAGGACCGTCTTACGTGCACTATTGCTGCTTTCTACAGATTCTTTTTTTAATGCGTGAAGATAGATAAAGTTATAACCGTCTCCCTTGGACAGTTGCAATACCCGTAAGGATGGGTTACCCCTAATTAATAAAGTGGGCCCAGGTTACCTCACTCACCAAAAGAAACGCAGAAGAATAACACTCCCACTTCACGCTGGTCTTACTACGGACCTGCCCATTCGTGGTGCAACAGCATAGACTGTTGCGTGGCCCTACAGTGAGTTTACCTTTTCATAGGCTGTGGTAAATGCTACTATTAGCATCCCAGAGTGTTTGCTCAGTCGACCAGTACCGCATGATCGGTGTTGAAGGCTTAGAAAAGCCTCAGCATTGATCATGAAACTCGTACAGTTTAAATTTGTAATGAGAATAGAATAATCGGTTCATGAAGAATTTCTCATTGAATGAAGAAACGATGATAGAGAGAAGATAAATATCGAGAAAGCAAGTGGGATGACCTTGGGCTTCTATTAGCATATACAAGTCAGGTTTTTTCCTATAAAAACCTTACGAGCACTACAACCAGGCTGTTGTATTCTTAAATGCAAAAATACCGATTGTCTTCTAGTGCGTATTAACAAGTATTCAAATCACACTCGTTAATACATTCGGCTACAATTAAAAGTTTGCACATCACAAAGGCCATCGTTACAACCAGTCATTTAAGTAATTAAAATGTATAATATTGCATCAGATGATTGTGAACAATTCGTCATGATAATAATGTATGACTCCCACGTATAAATCAACCATCGTTGCCTTGACTTTAAAAAGATTATATTTACTTCATGTAATAAACAATAGCAATACACAAATTGCATTTTTTAACGTAAGGCGAGAATCGTGAAATATGATTTCTAAGAAGTCAATATACAAATCAAAGAGGACGCCTGTTGGACAAAATTAACACAACTGTTCACATAAATACAAATGCCGTGAGAAATATTTTGTTTGGACCAAGAAATTAACTTGAAACAAACAAAAGGATTTAATATAACAAAATGTAACATAACATTAAATATAACATATACTATATGATTTAATATAACATACTACGCTTTAGAAATTTTATACAAACTTTTTAATTAAATATTTAATTGCATAATTAAAAGCATAATTAAATATTAATATTTAATTGCATTGCAAACCATCAAGTCTTTCCGTGTAATCTTTATATATACAACTAGCTGCTGCCCGCGACTACGTCTGCGTAGAATAGGCTGAAGTCGTAACATTCACACAGAAAGACAGATATGCATAAAAATATGTATATGAATTATAGCCTACGTGTTATTCTGATGTATAAGCTATATTATTGTAAAGTTTCATTAAAATCCATTCAGTGGTATTTGCGTGAAAGAGTAACAAACATCCATCCATACATACAAACTTCCGCGTTTATAATATTAAAAAAATTACAAGGCGTCTGTCGGTACTGCTAGCTTTATTGTAAACTAACTGAATGATTGTTTTCGACGTCGCATTAGAAACCTCTAAAATTATAAGTGTTTCTCTACTATATTATGCATGAATTATACATATAAAACTTCCTCTTGAATCACTCTATCTAGTAAAAAAAACCGCATTAAGATCCGTTGCGTAGTTTTAAATATCTAAGCATACATAGGGACAGACAGACAGCGGGACGACTTTCTTTTATACTATGTAGTGTTTGTTAGTGATACACGTGTAGCGAATATCACAAAACCTGACGGTAACATCTTTTGATGCTTCCATCGATACTGTAGCAACAGGGACTGTTTATTTATGTTATTTATTATGCGTGTCTCAATATAAAAGAATTTAATTCCGTTCAATTCGCAAGTTACCTATGGCGGTGACTAAAACGATGTCGCAACGTGACTCTAGGTCACGTACTTCCATTCATGTCCCGCATAAAAAAATCACGCAATTAACTTGTATCTATTGAGTGCTGCTCACTACTGAGAAGGTTTCGCGAAGAACGCATTTTTAAACTATTGTACATTGTTTTTTTTTTCCCGCGATTAAAATCATGCAATTCCCTATTCATACTAAAGTGCGATTTTCGTCAGATTTTGTGCTACGAACATACAATATTAGATTTCAGACATATTTTTTTTACATGCATAATAGAAACAGAGTAGAATATATTTAGTATCAGCATTGCATCCGTGCGAACTCGGGGTGGGTCGCTAGTATATCATAAATTAGATGTAGTGGTGCAGGATAGAGTTTTACTAATATTGGATTTTCCACTGGAAAAGCCTTAAAATCGTTTTTGTAAGCGGTGCTAGTTCTCTATATATATATTTGTATGGGTTGTTTTGAATTTTTCGAGGGGCGGTGATATATGGCACTGACCATAACCGATTAACCCATGAAGGTGTAATGAATTATAAAGAATAATAAGATAATTTAATTATTTTTCTACTTCTTTGTATGTTATTAACTAGTATAGAATCAATTGAAGCATTTTATTCAAGGAACCCAAATTTTTATCATTAACTTGTTTAGACAAAACCTGCCAATTTCGAAAACCGATGTAAATGTTAATGAGGATTTCATCTTTAATACGGAAGATTGGACCTTGCGTATTTTTTATTTTCGTAGTTTTGTAGGTAGGTCGATCTCGTAGGTATGGCTGGTGAGTAGCCTACAAAATGGCAAATTTTTATGTGACACGTTTTTAATTTAGTAACTGTGCAACGGTGGATCTGAAAATGGCAGTCGAATAAAACGTTTTCTTTTTTAGTACGTAATTAGGCGGCAGGCCAATAGACCAAGATGTTATTTTCTTTTCACACACGCAACAGTTCATACGCCAATTCAATTCAGTTAATCAGAGAAATATTCAAACGTTGAATTATTAATTATATTAGCAATTTGAGTAAAGTGCTAAGTATGGACAACTTTATCGTGAGAAAGAATTTTACTTTAATAGATAGTATCTAAATAAAAACACATTTGCTTATAATGCCAGAGAAGTTTTAGTAGCTACAAAGTTATTGAAAACGTAAAAGGTCGATACAAAACGATTTTTCAAATGTTCTATTTGTACAAGAGTTTCTTGTCTTCAGTTGCAAGACAAGGACCGGCAGGAGCGTAAAAACCTCAACGTCACATCGACACGTACGCTTTACTTACAGGTAAATAAGCGATACGCCCAAAGTTCCCGCGCAGTCGCCGTCAACTTAACTTCATAACACAAGCTTCGTTCACACTTGTCGCACTATAACACTTATTTATCTTAAACACACATTAATTGGCTTTATGCACACATTTTCCATCCGAATTTGCAGTATCGCGCGGCTACCGCAGGCTGGTTGCGAAGAAACCAAATGACTGGCTGCCCCGCCGCTCGCGGAGGTGCGCGAGCGCAACACCGCATTCCAAAGTGGTAAACGAGTCGCGGAAGCTAGTCGCGTCTCACTCTTGCAGAGCCTCGAAAGCTTTGGTGGGAGCGTGATGGTAATTCGGCATACGGCTATATACTGTATTGGTAGGTAGGCCCGTTATTCACACACAACACAGGTAAAACTAAAAAGTGACGAGTGTTGATAAATAAAAGAAAATTAGTTGCGAAATTAAGAAAATAAATCGAGTACCTATATGAAAAGATCATGATTAATTACGAAAAATTACCACGAGCATGTCGCGAATGGACCCAAATATAGAAAAAGGTCTAAATTTAAGCTGTAGAAATAATATAAGGTATTGTAATACATCTTAAAATCAGAAAAAAATATATCACAGAGATTTTGTCAACTATGTAAACATTGTTATTTATCGTTTGTACACGTATTAATGTAATGTTTTTTGCTTGTACATTTATTTCAGTATAAAAGCAAAAGTAACAACAAATATTTTAGTTATTCACATAGTCACAGACAAAAAAAAACAGGAAATAAGATAACTAGAATGTATGTCAAAATGTACACTAGTTTTATTTATTTTCCGTTTCCAATATAGCTTCAGGTCTTGAGGATCTGTTCTCAAGGTGTAAGGGGTTCCTCATACTTCGTCATTCGCGATAAGCGCCACTTTACAAATGATAAGTAAATCGAGGTGGGTGTCGAAACTTAATTAATCAAATGAGAAATTGAACTGAACCATAACAGCTTCGGAGTTTTCGTAAGCATGAGTGGATTGATGCCGGCGCACCAATAAAATTGTTAAGTTTTAAGTGCTGACTGATGAGTCGTGATAACTTGTTTAGCGGTGAAGGAAAACACCGTGCGGAAATCTGCATCTTTTCGAAATATTAGAAAAAAATCGTATAAGAAGTCCACCATTCCGTAGTGGGGTCGTGTGGACTATGCCCTAATATCTTCGGTATAAAGAAAGCCTTTGGCCAGCAGTGGGAAATAGATAGTCTGTTACTTTACTTCATATAAGATAAACCCAGACTACTGTGGGTAGAAACATCACTTATACCCGTTCCTTTTAATATGTCCCTCCTTATTTAAGCATTCAATAGTTAAATGTTGATTATAAACCCTTTGTTGGCTTAAAAAAAGTTAACATTCCATAAACTTAGACCCTGATAATAAAACAAAAGTGGCATTGATTGCGATAGTGCTACTATTTGAAGTCACGGCTTCAAATCCCGTTGACCAATGAGTATCAAATACATTTCCGAGACACCTATAGTATAGAAGGCACACATGCCGTGACAGGCTTGCCACGTGTCAGGCTTTGACCTTAATAGGCTCTGCGAAACGTAGCGTAGAACTGCATATGTGTTTAAAAGAATTGAGAAGTCACGTTGTACATGTCTATTTGGCTTAAATAGGTAAGATTGAAGATATGTGACAGCATTGCCACAAAAATACCTTTATTATGACAGGAGGTCCATTTTATTTGAAAGAAGCAACGCAACCGGCGGCGGTGGCGGTTATCATTTAACATCAGGTGAACCGCCAGCTCGCTTGCAACCTTCTCACATAAAAAAAATAAAACATTATATACCGATCCTAATCATCGTAAATCGTTCTATGTTCCTGATTAACCTAACAAATGTTGCAGTAACTCATGATCGGAATCATTGAGTAACTTAATGATTCCCTCTGGTCATCGTATAGCAGATTGTCAAGCGGTAAAATTTGTTTTAAATAATTTGAATTGTAATGCACAGTAAACATCTTATTTGTGTTATGTAAATTAGACTGTTGAGTTTTGTACAAAAGGTACACTTCTTACATTAAGAAGTTTGTTTAGACTTAATACGCTTACGCCGTTTCTGAGACACTGATCATCGTAGAAATTAACTAATCAGCTGTCAAATGGCTTTTCAAATGCCTTTTGAGTTGCCAAAAGATATTTTTTTAGGAAAGCGACCGTATTAAGGCATAGAGATAGAGGGGCTGCGAAGTGAACTTTAATCATAACAGACTGGTATCCTGAAGATGGTAAAAGGAAGAGACATATAATGTAAACATGGAAGCATGAACAGCAGGTACAAAATGAAGAAGGGTCACTAGAGATCAAAAGGCAATGGAAGATGTTAGAGGAGGCTTTTTTTTTTTTTTTTTTTATGGAGAAAAGGGGCAAACGAACAGGAGGCTCACCTGATGGTAAGTAATTACCGCCGCCCATGAACACCTGCAACACCCGAGGGCTCACAAATGCGTTGCCGGCCTTTTAAGAAAGAGTACGCTCTCTTTTTGAAGGTTCCCAGGTCGTAACGGTTCGGAAAGACCGCCGGCGGCAGTTGGTTCCACAGAGTGGTTGTGCGAGGCAAGAAATGCCTTAAAAATCGCGCTGTTGTGGAACGTTGGACATCGAGGTGGTGTGGATGAAATTTTTGGTTCTGGCGCGATGTCCGATGGTGGAATTCAGCCGCCGGGATCAATCCAAACAATTCCTCAGACCACTCCCCGTGATAAATGCGGTAGAAGATGCAGAGTGATCCAACATCTCTACGCAGAGCCAGAGGATCAAGCCGATCGGAAACACTTTGATCGTCGATAACCCTAGCCGCCCTACGTTGAAACAAAGTCATTAAAAATGATAACAAAGAAATATTCAAGATAAACGGCCTATTATAGTATTAACACTATAAATTGTATTATAGATTTTAACTAATTTACAGTAGTTTAACTGCAATTTTTCAACAATTCTTTTTTCTGAAATCCCTATGAAATACAAATCACAATCAGGAGCTAAGTTACAGACTGGCTGAGAATGCATTTTAAATAGGTATGTATATATATATATTTTGCGAAGAATGCATTTTTAAATTCATATGTATGTTTTATTTCAATGTATCACAGCTTTTAAATTAATGGTTAATTGCAAAATAATTGTTTTAACTATTATATTGCAAATAATTTAGAAATTACGATGACAAAGGAATACAATAATACACAAAATCAATCATTTCCAAGTCGATGATTATTATTCTAACTATTTATTGTAATCTTTGCATTGTTAATAAGAACTTAATATAAGCGAATAACTTAGCAAAATAACAAAGATAAAAATTATTTAGTATCTTTTTTATAAAAAAATCTACAAATCTCAACGAAGAATATGCCTCGTGCCGAAAGATTATCATTATGCAAAGAGAAAGCTGAAGCACCTATTAAGCAACATCATCAGAAAATACACCACCTAATTTATTGGATAATCAATTTAAAACTACATTATACACTTTTTGGAGAGTACTTGCTTCTTTCTATTAATTAGTGCCAATTACTTTTTACGTTATAACTACATTAAATGTTGATTATATATTATTATATATTGATCATTAAAACTCTAATGGCCTCTTTTTGCAACCAGTACCGTCAGTACCACACGGGGCCTGGGTCCGGTGTAACGTCAGCGGGGGCTCGAAAGGCCGACATTGCCGAATTTGACACATTACGTTACATGTCCGGTCAAATTAGACAAAAAATAGTGGTGAGGTTACAAAAATTGGTAGGCCATTAGGCTTAAAATTGGTAGGATCGTTCATTACACTATTATAAAGGAAATGTGAAAAGTCCTCATCGATCCAGCACGTACAAAAAAATTACTCGGGGTCAAAGGTCTCAAATACGGGTTATATAAAATTAGCTCAGACAAAAATTGTAGATTATCTAATTCAAATATCTAATTGTAGATAATCTAATATATAAAATTCTCGGGTCGCGGTGTTTGTAATTGAACTCCTCCGAAACCGACCGATTTTCGTGAAATTTTATGTGCAAATCGGCCAGGGTGGAGAATCGGACAACATCTATTTTTCATTCCCTTAAATGTTAAGGCTCAAACATTTTTTCTACCCTATAAATAATTTATATGGCAAAACAATGTTTGCCGGGTCAACTAGTTATCTATAAAAAATGTCTCAATACTTTTTTCCTAAGAGCCACCGTTTTTTAGATATACCGATTCGAAAAGTTGAAAGAGTTGTGTCGTCCAATAACTATAATACGTAAGTTTTTTTGAGGAAAGATACTGTTTCAATCCCACAAGAAAAATCTTGGACATTTATTTTACTGTAATATACGACACCATCATTTTGATAGATCTTTATCGGCACATGAGCTTTTGCCTGGAATTCTTTTGCTGAAAAAGCTTCTTTTGCTCGTGGCATAGGTTCTTCTATGAAAACGGAATCTTTTGGAGTAATAATTTGAAAAATACCCATTATGTGGAGCGTATTATGAGCGTCTGGCGTATTATCATTAATATCAGCGTTGTCTGCAACGTATTGAACACGTGTGCCCCTTAAGACGCAATAATTTGTAAAAGTACGAAAAGATTGACGCCGCTGTAGGAATCGAACCCACGTCTTCGGCATTCGCAGCCTGGCGCTTTAACCACTGAGCTAAACGGCTGATAGCCACAGCGACGAAAATCTTGACGTCTTTTATTTATATTGTTTTTTAGCATTTGAAGCAATGCTTGGCGCATCCATTGTTATATCCTTTCCAGCATACAAACAATTTCGAATATCGTTTTACAATGACAATCCGAACGAGAGATGTCGCCATTGCTATTTTAGAAATTTTTTTATTGTGCTAATCTCTGCACTAAAGATTAAGCATTAAAATTAGTAGAAAAAGTAAGGCTTGACAACTTAGGGCCTTTAGCCCCAAATTATATGCGCAAATGTACATATTATGCTTTTATAGGGTCCAAAAAAGTTAAGGGCCATGAATAAGAACATACATCACTATTTTGCCTAGCGAAAATGAGAAATAAAAGCAAAATGTCTATTAATAAATGTAATAAACGAAATTTTAGTTAATGTTATATAGTTTAATTAGTTATTTCAACTATTAGTAATGAAAAGTAATTAAAATTAAGTTATGTTTATTTACCTTAACATAATTTGAAACTCATTTAAACCAAAACTTTGATTACAATACAAGGATTTTTTGGGGCTTTTTTTATGTTAAAAGTTGCCAAGTGAGCAGGTCTTTCGCCTGATGTAAAGTGAATACCACCGCCCATGGACATCTGCTACACCCGAGGGTTTGCAGATGCGTTGACAACTTTTTGAAACTGGGCTCCAGCTTCCTCACTCACCAGACGAATCGCGAAAGTATTATATTTCCACTTTACGCCGGTCTTCTGTGAGGTCGTGGTACTTACCCGGACGAGCCTGCCCATTCGTACAACAGCCGAGGCTGCTGCGTGGTCCTACTAATGCTTTTGAAAATTGTATTTTAGGGCCATTTTTTTAAATTAGTTAGCAACACTGTCTTGTTCTTGTGTCACTGTCAAGTAGCGAAAATATAATATGTATTATCTGTACAGTGAAAAATATTACTGTAATGCTGTTACTTTCGTGTAAACATTTTTGCTAAGAAATTATAAAACAGACTTGCTACTATTTTGGCTTTTGTTAAAACATAATAGGCATAATAGGTTAGTTTACTGTTTGATATTTGAAGACAATAGCGGTGAATTAAGTAGAAATGCCGAAAGTCCGTCGCAGTCGTAAATCGCCACCAGAGGGTTGGGAATTAATAGAGCCTACCCTTGAAGAATTAGAACAGAAAATGCGAGAAGGTTAGCACATATTAATCCTTTTATAATTTCAATTGTAGTGTAAGGCATGCATATTTTTTGTTTTACTTACTAGCTCATTTTAGGCTATATTATAATTGTTTAAATATAAAATTCCTATATATATCAAACTCTTGAGGACCGTTGGTGGTTAAGGTTGCACTTATACAATTTAGCTGTCATATAAAGGCAACATTATAAAAGATATGTATTTATAACTGTGCTAGGGCCATGCATGAGGTAGCCCGAACCACTATTTAAAGGTGGCAAACACATCTGTAACCTTATTGGTGTTGTAAATGTTCATGGGCGGCGGTTATGACTACACCTGGTGAACCGCCAGCTTGTTTTGCAACCTTCTCATATAAAAAAAAATTAATACTTCAATTATCAACTGTTATATACCTACTTTAACACTGATATATTATGTTCTTACCTCTGCTATTTAATGCAATTACATTACAAATTTCTCTGCTTTACTCTTCAGCTGAGACAGAACCACATGAAGGAAAAAGGAAACAGGAATCTTTATGGCCAATATTTAAAATACACCACCAAAAGTCGAGATACATATATGACCTTTTTTATAGGCGGAAGGCCATCAGCAGGGAACTCTATCAGTATTGCCTTGATGAAAAGATAGCAGATGCCAATTTGATTGCTAAATGGAAGAAGACAGGCTATGAGAATCTATGCTGTTTACGTTGTATACAAACAAGAGACACAAACTTTGCAACAAATTGTATCTGTAGGGTTCCTAAGAGCAAGTTGGAGGAAGGAAGAATAGTAGAATGTGTGCACTGTGGCTGCAGAGGATGTTCTGGATAGTATGAGATGAAAATATGCCTGTAAGTCAGGAGATAAACTCCACGCTGGAATTTTTATGTAAACAATATTGATAGGTGGTTAATATAAAGTGATTAAAAGGACATTGTTTTTATACATAACTCTGTATGGACAACAAGAAAATGGACATTAAGAGCAAATAAATTAATTACAGAAATTATACCAAATGTTGTTAATGAGAAGTGTTTATTCAATTTTGTATTCATGAAAAAGGAAAAGTAGTGAGACAGTCATATAAACTTTAATAGAATTTATTTAAACTCAAAGAAAAGAAAACAAAAACAAAACATACTTATGAATTTTATGCTAAATTAAACTTTGAACTGACAGTGTAATGGAAACAATATAAAGGTATATTGAAACATTACAACTAAATTAAATGTTGTTTCTAACATAACAAAAGTTTTTTAACATAACAATTTTTCTTGTAATCAGATCCAAATAAAAAGATAATTTTTTTGGGTTTAACACAAAATTATGATTTGGTATTATTTTATTATTTGTGAAAATATTGTTTTTTTCTTCAAAAAAATTGCAGGAACTTTCTGCACACTGAAACACATTCTAACATATTACTTGTAGCCTCAATATCGCTTAAGTTTGATAGTAATAAAACCACTATATTTTTGATATCCGAAACATTATGCCTGCAATCTAAGTGACTAATGTATTCTTACAAAGTTAGTATTTTAAATCAGTCACAGGTTATACTTAAGTAGTATTGACTTTATAATAAGAGTTAGTTATTCATGACATTCTAATACCACCTAATTTTACTTACGTACTAACAAGAAAGACTAAACAGTTACTGGATTGTGCTCCAAATCTTTTGACAGATCAATTATCAAGTCTTTATAAACAATCTGATTTATATTCTTACTCAGCAAGTATAAAACGAACCAGTCGCCAAAAGTAAAATGTTTGACAATTCTTGAAACTGCTCTTCTCCTAACATGTCTTAAACGACCCATGATCATAATAGTGCGTAATGGTGGCAGACAAAATACTAATAAACGAAACAAAATAGCAACTGTCGACAAAAAGGCCAAAATCATCAGCCAAAACCAGAGTATTATAAAAATCTTCTCATTAATCACATTTAATGGCAACACACATAGCCGATCTTTAAGTTGCATTGTTCCTGAAGGACCATATGATCTAAACCAGCATTTAGTTAGCTTTGGAAAGTACTGATCCATTGGATTGACAGAAGCAAAATCTATCATGTCATTGGGCAGGCGAGGTACATGTGTAAAAGCTGCCACAGCAGTGCCATAGTTGCGGAATGTTCCACCCAAGAACAGGTCCATTAAGAATATCTGGCCAATCTGCAAAAATATCTCAAACACTGATTACATTTATTGAAGTGTAACAAAAAATTAGAATAATGGCTGTTCCCGATATCTTATAATCCTAAAAATTACATACATATATTTTTTTCTATACTTGATTAGTTTTAAAGTAGAATACAAACTAGATACCAAAAATTTTACAAATATTCAATATAGTATATTTACCATAATTGAATTTATTTTTAATGTTATAAATAATAGTCACTTTTAATGACTGCTGTAAGGGAAAATATATATTGAATCTTACCACATTTGCAAGATTAAGTACTTCGCAAAAGGCATAATGCAGAGCATACATGTTGTGAGTGTAGGCATTGAGGTCATTGAAATAAGCCAATAACTGACCTCGCCGCTGCTTAGACCAATCCTTTGCCACAATGGGACTTGCTGGAAAATATAACAAAGTTTATATTTCCAAAACTATTGTCACTAACAGCAATATTAAATTTTTCAAAATTAGTTGCCTTAGTGTAGCAGCAATCTTAAAATATTTTAATCTTAGTAGTTTTAGACTTTAGATTTGGATGGCTTGTCTGACAGTAACATTTCTTACAATTAACCAAATACTAAGCAAATTTAAAGCCAACAGTAGAACTTTAAAAAAAAATTGTACCCAAGTCTGCAGTCAGATCCCTTAGCCTTCCTCCTTCCCATGATTTCCAAAGATAGTGCGGAATGTAGAACATAACGGCCTGACCCAGGAGCACAAAGCATACCCATTGATAGTATGATTGCTTGATTTGTTCATCATTTTCTTTTATGCTCGGACCAACACCTGGATATGCCATGTGCTTCCCTTCTACACCTGTTGAGTGACATGTTATTAACTTTTTTTTAACTAATTACATTTTTAACAGTTTTATAGTATACTTTGTAAAGTGCAAACTTTTGAATTTTTAGACCAATATAATAAAACTAAACATACGACTAACGACTTTATTTTATACTATGTAGTGATTGATTGAATCACGTTCGCTGATAGTAATTTGATCCGATCTGATAGTAATTTGATTTTGGCTGCAGTTGAGAGCTTTGGGTGTCTTCGTGAAAATAAAATTAACGAAATTTTTTTTTCTAACCAAAACTTAGGTCTAGGTATGTATAATTCGTAATTATTATTAATAGGTACCAAAGTTGCTTACCCACTAAAAGACTTTTTAAAGTGTACGTTCCGTAAATCCAGCAATAATTATTGATCGCTTCTTTATCACAGTCTTTATCCGATCCACAAATGCAATGAATAGGTTCACCAAAAAACTGCTTAGAAGTCACTATTAGGGTGAACATAAGCAACATAATCACCGTAACTTTATAATGCATTCGAAAAACATTGTTATCGGTACAAACACGCTTGCATTGTAAAAAAGAACGAAATGGCATTAATAAATCTATCATTTTAGTTTATTTTATTCTCATTACAATAGTCAAAACTTAGGAAGTTTTTAAATAAAAGCTACAAACACGTTAGCAGTTACACTCGCTGGATCTAGGTACTTATTATATCCGCTTTTACCCGCGTATATTAAGAATTATTTGACAGGAAATCAGTGCAATTTTCTTTTAAATATTTACCATGTTAAACGAATGAATGCGATATAGAACAAAAGTAAAATATAAATGAGTTTCTATATATTTAGACGATAATAAAAATATAATAAATGAATTAACAAGGTTTAATGATCTATACAAATTGCTACAAATAATTTTGAAACAAATGCATTGGTGCGGACTCGTTAGTTATTTCAAATGTATTACGACTGATGGTTATTGACCATTTATGAGTGATTTTGTTCAAGACCGTGGATCTTTACATGATAATTAATATTATAATGTTTTTTAATGCAATAATAGGTATTAGTAATACCGTCTTACTATATTCAAGTATGGGTTCACTTCCCCTATCTTAAAAGCTTTATTCAAATATGCTAGGTACCGTACCAAAGATCTCGACGTCACTGCAATACAAAAGAACGCTGCTTGAAAAACTATTTTTTGTTATTCAAAACGTGATTTAGGCTCATTCCAAAAGTTACATTTGATTTGTTTACTTAATATAATAAAACTACAATTACCCAAACTTCAATGTTTTATTTTTAGGCACATTAATTATTGACTATCTTAAAAATTATTTTCACGAACACCTTTTGTTTATAACTAACTTAATTATAATTTTAATTGAAGAATTAGGAATGTTTGGTGCGTAATTAAACTGCGTTTACTAAATAGTGCAAAAACAACTTGTCGTATACTAAACTATACGGTTAATGACTTAGTTCTGTGGTAATTTTATTTATTTTATAATATTGAGCAATTCGTTTAGATAACGACAAGTTTAAGGGTGATTAGAGAATAATAATAAAAGAGTAGTTAAATCAATAATTGCTAAGACCTAAGGAGAGTAAAGAGTAAGAGAAGTAAGAGTTCCGACATATTTTCACACTATTATATAAACTTTTTCTATAACGAAAATAAATAAATTATAACACTGGCTAGGAAAATACAGGAATGAAAAGCTAAAGAATAAATAATGATGCAAAATTTAAAAATGTTGGAATAAATCTGTAATCTAATTTTCTGTATAATACTGAAAGGCACT
The DNA here is from genome assembly GCA_933534255.1 of Iphiclides podalirius. Classification (NCBI taxonomy): domain Eukaryota; kingdom Metazoa; phylum Arthropoda; class Insecta; order Lepidoptera; family Papilionidae; genus Iphiclides; species Iphiclides podalirius. The sequence goes on along the minus strand of OW152822.1, from coordinate 2,321,523 downwards.
GGTTGCTAGATATTATCTTAAAACTAAAATCATTTCTTACTCTCTTACATAGCTTCATGCAGATAAAAAATGAAATAAACATTTTAACATTAACCGAAAACTATTACGAAGGAACCGGTTCTACCAAGATAATTATTGTGCTTAAACAATATTATATTGTGCAATTCTAAAATATGTAGTTACCTATATAAAAGGATACACAATATATTGTAAAATTTAAACGTTGGTCGCAAATTAGAAAATGATCAACTTTTGCATAGCAAACAAACACACGTTCACACGCTTAATAATATAAATACTTATCTTACTAAAGCCCGACCCAAATACAACTATATGCTCACTATTAATTTATCTTAAACCGAAAAATACAGGTTATACGTCATACCGAAATTAGTTCAGTTAAATGAATATGTAGCACTTGCCGTAATAACAAAAATAATATTAACTAAACGGGCCCATTGTAGACATTTTAAACTAAATTCATAATGCTATTTAATTTTCTGTAATGCGTTTTACTGTTTAAATAATGCTCTTACTATGTAGTGTTAATTCTTCGGTATTCTATTTACGTTAATATATCTGCATATATAAAGTGGATGTACATATACATATAAATAATATGTATTCGCTAAACTCCGACACTGGTTGACTGATTTCCTACCATGAAAATTGGCATGTGTATCCGGTTATTTAGTTTTTCGTGAAGATCTTTTCTTTTGTTTCTAGTCCTCACTAGATGGCGCTGCTCTCTATAAACTTCTAACCGTTAAAAGATGGCCACGAAAATTGTTAAAGATACGTATTTTGAGCATGGAAAACATTTTCAAATCAAGATGGTACAACAGCATTTCATTTTCTATATGGTTCAATCGATAGTAAAATTGCGTGTTTTATTGTAAATAATCATATGGATAATAATTAATTTTACGGTAATACGACATAAATATATTTTTTTTAAATTAACGATCATAGGTAAGTAAATGCAAATTTATCATCTGTCAGCATTCTCATCAAATAGACATATACGATACATTTTCCGCCAATACTTAAATGTTTTCGTAATTTAGTTAGAAAATAATCACAAAAAGGATTCTTGTGGCTTTTATAATTTGCTTTTCAATGTCTCGTCGGGCGTGTACTCGCCGAACGCCATGTTGCCCAGGGCGAATATGTTGTCCGGGTCAAGAGCCTTTTTGGCGGCAAGTAGCAGACGCCGGCCTGGCTCGCTCACCGTCTGCTCGTACCATTCTTTGCGCAATTTGCCGACTCCGTGGTGGTGAGATATCGAACCTGCAAATTGGAATAATATTTAATATACATCTTAATGTATATGTAAAGTAACAGCTTTTACATGTCCCATTGCTGAGCAAAGGCCTCCTCTGTACAGAGGGTATCAGGGTGTAGTCCACCACGAGACCACACGGCGGATTAGCGGACTTCACACGTCTCCGAAATATTTTTTTTGTTATTTTTTCGAAAATATGCAGGTTTCCTCGCGATGTTTTCCTACACCGCTGGGCATGAGATAAATCAGCACTTAAAATTGACAATTTAATTGGGGCCGGCACCGGGGATCGAACTCGCGGTTGCTCGAGTATATTGAATTAAAAGCGAGCAACTGGACAACGAACTATCACAAACATTTAGATAAATATATTATTGCTGCATATTTAATCATTGCACGCTAGACAGGTCGATATACGGTCGATAAGGTCAACAACACTTGGATTGCAGATAGCCAACCTTTAAAATAGCAGTCCATGGTTACCCCAATTGGGGATAATTCTGTTACTTCACATTAGTCTTTCGTAAGGCGATAGTGCTTCCTAAAAGAGGTGCTATGAGTGACCCTGGAGGCCCCTGAGAGTGACCCGGAAGATCCCTAAGAGACCCTGGAGGTCCCTAAGAGACCCTGGAGGTCCCTAAGAGACCCTGGAGGTCCCTAAGAGACCCTGGAGGTCCCTAAGAGACTCGGGAGGTCCCTAAGAGACCCTGGAGGTCCCTAAGAGACCCTGGAGGTCCCTAAGAGACCCGGGAGGTCCTTAAGAGACCCTGGAGGTCCCTAAGAGACCCGGGAGGTCCCTAAGAGACCCTGGAGGTCCCTAAGAGACCCTGGAGGTCTATAAGAGTCCCGGGAGGTCCCTAAGAGACCCAAAAGGTCCCGCCAGCCGACCGACCTCCGCTCGCGAGGATCTCCTCGCGGGCCGCGTGCTCGATCTCCTCGTACACGCGAACCGCGTCCTCGCAACTCGACGTGTTGAACCCGAAGTAGAAGTATATACAGCAGCCCGCGTCGTACCTGCGAAGGTAGCGAATGAACGAATGAACGAACGAGCGTGATTTTTTTATGTGAAAACTTGGCAAACGAGCTGGCGGTTCACCTGATGTTAAGTAATAACCGTCGCCCGCATTTGCAATGCATTTACAACGCAAGGTGGCAACGCATTTGCAACCCTATGAGTGTTGCAAATGCGTTGCCACCTTTAATTAAAATGGGCCCCGGCTGCCTCACTCACCAAACGAAACACTGTGAGGTCGTGGTAACTACCCGGACGTTCGACGACCCCATTCCCTACCACAGTTATGATAATCGATGACTACGACAGTTAAGCAAAGGTAACACGAATATTGTTGTAAGAGTGGGGTGTGAACGCGCTGATACGACACGCCACTGTTTCGAATTATTTTATGTACGGTCTGACATACAGGTCCTGCAACAACTCACAAGGAATTCCCACTCTTTCGATTGTGGGAAGTGACTCCAAATTCTAGATGCTCTCGAGGGATTAACACGTGATTTTTTTTAAATCTTATAACATGTAATGTACACGATTTCATAAAAGGTTTCGTTTATGTTTTCAAAGGTTATTTGTGAATAATTGGCGTGGATGTAAGTCGCGCAACTATTATTATTTTATTATTTTTTTTTATTATTTATTTAAAAAAAAAACACTGCTTTACTTTAGGATAATATTATCCTGTGTTGTAAAGGACGTTTTATAAACATAAATTTCACGCGGACAAACACCCAGATGCGAAACAACTATCTGTGGGTCACACAAATAGTTGTCCCGTGTGGGAATCGAACCCACGACCCCCGACGCCGAAGCCAATAACTTGGCAACTGCGCCACGGAGTCATCTATCGCCAATGCTGTACACCAGGTATCCCTCGATCGCAGCGCGTTAAGAGGCCATGTCGAAACCCATTCGCAAACATCTTCACAAATAACGAGATGGCTCTTAAACATAATGATTTATAATATCAATGACTATTTGTTGTATAATACTGACGGTTAATAATTTTACGCAATATGTAATATCCGAATAATAATTTTAATGTTTGTATGGAAATAATTGGTTGTATTAATGTTTTAATGGATATATGTTGCATCAAATTATGATAACTATAAACACAATGTAACACCATATTCACCAATAAAGACATTAATTCATTCACACAACACCATGTAAGCAGTATTTACCCCGTTTACCGTCACTAGTCGAAATTTGAACGTGATTTTTCATCACCGTTCCATATTAGTGTCGCGTCTGAACGAATGAACGAACGTGTTCCGCGCTTCCGGTTGCGTCGTCGCGTGTGCCAGCGGGCGACATAACTTCCACGTCGCTTCTGAACGAATGGACGTTCCGCGCTTCCGGGTGTTTCATCGCGGGTGACGGGGGTGACGGGGGGTGACGGGGGGGGTGACGGGGGGGTGACGGGGGGGTGACGGGGGGTGACACTCACGTCTGCGTGAGGCGGCAGGAGATGAGGAAGTGGGTGATGCCCCTGCGCGCGCACTCGTCGCGCACCCGCTGCTTGGTGCGCCGGCAGAGGGCCAGGGTGCGCCCCCACGGCACCGACGTCTCGAACGACTCCGCCACGATGTCGTACTCCAGCGCCAGGTCCTGGGTTCGGGCGGGGTTCGTGGCTATATATATAATAAGGGTTCTAGACGCTCCCTTGCCGGGACGCTGCGGGGTCGCGTGTAAGAGGCAATAGTCTGATCGCGAACAGAGCATAATGTTCGAACTATGAATACCGGAAATAAGCCGTAGCCATTCATAAGTGTACCTATGCTCTTTTACATTATTTCAGAAAACATAATACTATCATCGATAATATAATGGCTTATATTTATATCATATTTATTGAAATATCATAATTGAATAAAATTATTGAAAAATAACCCAATAGCATCTTTTATTTATGAAACATATCACTTGCTTTATTCACGTTACATTGGACATAAAATGTATTAAGCTCTTGACATACGGTATTGTTGCCACGTACATTAACTGTGTCAAGCGGCATCAAGATATTGTAATTACTCACGACACGCCACCGTAGGCAGTGACAGCAAAGCCTCTCAAGCGTTTGTTACCAAGGTTTTTCACTAGGTCCTATGAGCTCCAAGGCCTTTCACTAGCTCCTACGTGCCCTGAGCCCTTTCACTAGCTCCTACGGCCCCGAGACCTTTCCCTAGCTCTTACTAGCCTGGAGCCCTTCCCTTAGCTCCTACGTATCCCGAGCCCTTTCACTAGCTCTTTCATACCCCGAGCCCTTCCACTAGCTCCTACGTATCCCAGCCCCTTCCCTAGCTCCTACGTACCCCGAGCCCTTTCACTACCTCTTAAGTACCCCGAGGCCTTCCACCAACTCCCAAACACTCCGAGGCCTAGCACCGCGTCGGCAGCGTACTCACCCGTATGTAAGCGATGACGAAGGTGAGCGTGTAGCCCACCTCGCCGTTCGCCGCGCCGCCGGGGACCCCCCCGTACTTGGCCGCCACCGCGTTCAGCCGCCGCTCGTGCGCCGCCACCTCCCCCCCTCCGCCCTCTAGCAGCAGCGTCACAACGCAGAGGCGCTCCGCATCGAAGCCCCTGATGCGCGTCACGTAGAACCTCTTCAGGCCGTCGAGCAGCACCCCACCCCACGAGGTCTCCGTCTTCAGGGCGCGGCCGAAGCGGAACTGCGCCGCAGAAGGTTTGAGATTCGAGACGGGATGGTAGACGGCATCGTCTCTCTCACTCGTTTTTTTGGAGGGAGGCGAGATGGAGAGACAGTGCCTCAGAATATTCACGGGCTATCGTCCGGCGGACACTTTTGAGATGAATGTGGGTGAGGCTGAACAAAAGAGCACTCCCCGTGCTATGTTTATATGCGATAGTAACAGACTATATAAGATAGAAAGTACTGAATGTAATATACACGTTTTAAGACAGAAAACATTAAAGATTTATTTTATATTAATACTAACAAGTACATGTGCGGGAAGTCGATGGATGCAGGTGGCTCAGGATCGTACTTCATGGCAGTCTATGGGGGAGGCCTATGTTCAGCAGTGGACTCAAACAGGCTGAAATGCTGATGATGATGAATACTAACAATTACGTGTTTTTTTAATTTAATATTTTAATTCAGATATAAGTCCGAATGGGGCATAGAGACGGGAGTGAATCACACTTAATAGTGTAATGTGTTTAAAACAATGCAAAGGCACCTTACCTGTTCGTTGTCCATTAGCCTTATGCTAGATGGCTGTAGACGGAGCCTGGCTACCTCCCGCTCAAATTCGAACCCAGCCTCCCAGTCGGGGAACACCAGAGAGCCGTAGCGCACCACCTCAGGCAGCGGGCGGATCTTCAGGGTCACCTGAAATATGGGGAGTAAAGCGTGATGAAATACTGTTGCGAGTGCATCCATATAAAAGAAACTGTAGGGTACACTCTCTCTACAGTTATGAGTACAAAAATGTTTGTAAGTAGTTAATAACAGTTCAAAAACCCGCCAGAATGGCGCTGGTTCAGTAAAGGTTACTTGGCGTAGTTGATAGTGACCGTGTCTCCTGCGCCAGAGGGTGTGGGTTCGATCCCTACTATTGGAAAATATTGTGTGATGAACATAGTGTTTTTCTAGCGTCTGGGTGTTTATATATCTATAATATGTATTTATTTACAAAATAAATATGTTTAAGTATGTTTATCAGTAATCTAGTACCCATAGTATAAGCTTTGCTTAGATTGGGACTAGATAACGTTGTGTAAAAATGTCCCGGAATATTTTTTTATTATCTAGCGAGTTTAGAATTAGTAGCCACGCCAGTGATCATGGTAAATATTAATATACTCGAGCAAGCTGAGTTCGGTCCCCGGTGTTAGCACGAATGAAATTGTTAATTTTACTTGCTGACTTATCACGTGCTGAGTGGTGAACGAAACACAAAACAATAACGACGAAAAACCTGCATATTTTCGAAATAATAACAAAAACAAATTTCGAAGGTAACCATGTGAAGTCCACCAATCCGCAGTGGGGTTATGTACATGTCATCAAGCTGTGGGACATGTACAGGCTGTTACTTTAAATGTCCTCTTTAAATATTTAATCCCCGTAAATATCATGAATAAGCTTTCACTAAGCTAATTCGTTTACCATCTACGGTTGCATCTCTACTTACCATCACGCTGGATAGCAGTGAAGACTAAGGCAGTCTCTTATAAAAACACCGTGTGTATTTAATAGTAGAATTAGTGTAACTTATGTACGCTCGTAAGATGTTATACTAATTCTTTAGCGTATCAATAGAAAAATAATAAAAATTTTATCCCGTGTATCAGTAATATTTGTGTGTGTAATAAAATACATTCAACGCATTAGATGACGGTTTAATTAAGTGACAAGAGAGCTGGTTCTTTTCTCGCTCGAAGGTCAATCATAGTTATAACTATTCAGCGAGGAAATGCAGCTAGCGTTCTTGGCACTGCGTGGATAGTTTTATTAGATAATATGTAATTTTAGACAGATTCAATTCTGTAAATATTGGATAATTAAAAAAAGAAAGTTTAATGAGTTTAAACTTGGAATTATACGTAAACGTCAAAAAGTTGTTATTGGTCGCCATGGTAACACCATGAATTCTGGCGCTTCTAGGTGTCAAGCATCGTAAAAATCGAGAGTAAATCAAAAATATAACTTAAAAAAAGACCCTCTCGCCCACCTTCTCACCGCTTCTAGGTGTGACGCATCGTAAAAATCGAGAGTAAAGGCCCATTTACACGATGCCATTTTCTTGTACATGCAAGAGGAATAATTGAATGCAATAAATTGCGCGCAATAAATTGGTTAGACCATTTGTTGTTTAGACCATGCAACTTATTTATTGCTTCAATTTAATTGTATACAACAGGCAAGAAACTGGCACCGTGTAAATGGGCCTTAAATCAAAAATATAACTTAAACACACACCTCGGTGACGACGCCCAGACAGCCCTCTGAGCCCATGACCACGTGCTCCCAGTCGGGGCCGCACGAGATACGGGGCACGCGGCAGCTTTTCTCCATCACGCCGGTGGGGGTCACCGTCTGCGGTAATTTCAAGTGCGACCCAATGATTTATTGTACACAATTACGTAAACAAAACATTCTGATGGTGGTTTTTGTAATGTCGCGTTAGCTGGCGGAAGACGCAGTCCGGGCACAGGGCCATCAACACTAATTAATCTAGCTCCTAAACTATTCCTCTCTCTTATGAAACTCGGCAACACACTATGAACTGCTTTAAAAAATAATTGAGACGGTTCGACTTCGTGAAACTCAAATTTAAACATGATGGAAACTTGATTTGCATTAACTGGATTGGGGACATAATTATATACATAGATGTAACATAAAAAATTATTAATAAAATCTGAAGCGTCAAGATTTTTTACCCGACCGCTGCACGTGGAATGCCACATATTTCGAATCCTATAACGTCCAATGTACTACGTATGTTGGTTCACATTTACGGAGAGCAAGAGTTATTTGCGAGTTGTGAATGCTTAACGGGTACTTGATTCCACATCTTTGCCACAGATATTGCTCGATGGCAGCGGTGTTTCGTTTCAGACATACGCCATCTTTGTCGCAATGAGTATTACTCGATGGCAGCGACATTACTGGTGGTAACAGACCTACGCCCAAATTCAAATGGCTGTGCTGCTGGCGTGTCGCGGTAACGGACCCACGAAATCCAGAGCGGCAGGGCCTGCACTCGACCTTGTCAGTATCAAACTCACCTTGGTGTGCACGACCAGCTCCTCGATGTTGCCGTACGTGTTCTTCTTCATGCCGCTGGCCCTGGTGGCCACCCAGCCGCCCAGGGTGGAGAACTCGTACGAGTCCGGCTCGTGGCCGACCGTGAAGCCGCGCGAGCGCATCTCCCGCTCCAGGTCCTGGCCCACGATCCCTGCCTGGACCCAGGGCGGATGATGATTATGATTTGTGTGGATTTGGTCGGGTAGCAATTCCCAGCGACCACTGCGACCTATAAGATGTATTAAAATCTTCCCTTCGAAGCCAGATAGCCTTTCCAAACCAAAAAAAGTTGATGAGGGGCTAAGATTCCGGGCTTCCTTGTTTGCCAATTTGGCTCATGCAGGGCGTATACAGATATATGTAGGAATGCGGGCGTTTCATTTGGTTTTCTTTAAATATTGTGTTATTAATATAACGTGTTTGATGACATATTTGATGATGTAGTCCAAGTAATAAAATGCCATAGTTTTGTATTTTACTGGGTTTGAATATTCGTATTTTATTTTAATGTTTACGCCAATTATGTTCCCGCACGAGGAATTAGTAACCAATAATGTCATTGGCGAACATCGGCAACTGAACTCGGTCCGGATGTCAGCACGCTGAACTACTACGGCCCTACTCAACTACCAATTCATGAACATAGAACGTGTAAATGACTGTCAAATATGTAGAAAAAAAAAACACGTCGATTATTGCGAAGGGCGACTTACTGTAATGTTTGCCCGATTATGTCTCTAGAAATCGTAATTGTCTGTTAGCGCGTGTGGTGTTTATGAAAATCAATATTGACCAACGGGGAACATCGGAAAATATTGACACGCGGGGACGTGCGAAGCGATGAGAACGCGACATTTGTGGGTGACGTTGAATCGCTGTAATCACGTGCTATATTCGTTCAACTCTTGAGTAAAATACTGGTATGGTAATGGAGAGTCCTACTCGTCGAGTATTCATAGTAGTTGCTGTTGAAATTGATATTAAAGCGACATTGCTTCCTCTTTAATCTCCGTGCAAAATAACATAAAATATAATATAGTCTATGGAATGCTACGTTCCTCGTAATATCTGCTTGACAGGAAAAAGTCGAATGGAGGTGGCGTTTGATAAATTTTTTAGAATATTTTATTGTGGTAGGAACAAGAAGCACCTGCTGTTGTTGCACGAATGGGCAGGCCTTTTTATGTGAGAAAGTGGCAAACGAGCTGGCAGTTCACCTGATGTTAAGTGACGACCTTCGCCCATGGACATTTGCAACTCCCTTAGGGTTGCAAACGCGTTGCCACCTTTAAATAAAGTGGATTCCAGGTACCTCACTCACCAGACGAAACGCAGAAGTTTTAACACTTCTACTTTACTTCGGTTTTCTGTGAGGTCGTGGTACTTACCCGTCCGGACCTGACCATTCATGCACGCATGAAATGGAAGAATTATACTTTCGCGTTTCGTCTGGGGAGCGAGCATAACTGAGCTCACTTTTTAATGATTGGCAACGCATCTACAACCCGTCAGGTGTTGAAGACGTTCATGGGCGGCGTTAATCACTTAACATCAAGTGAACCTGCTCGCTTGCCAACTTAAGACATTTCTATATTTCAAAGAAAACCTTGAAATTAATGGTACAGCAGAAGAGCCTTGACTCTTTGGCCTGACACTAACATACGGAAAAGAGCTAAACAGTTGCTTAGATAAATGAAGGCTTTTAAACGATTACGATTCAGGAATGAACCGCGTGTCGCGTTCCGCAAGTGATAATCTTCCAACAGTCTACTCCCATTCCAATGAGAGGGTACCTTTTAGAGATCTCTTCTCCACGAAAAAGATGTACCAAATCAAATCAAATCTAATACCTCTATTCAATATAGAAGCATTACACTTACTTATTGAATGTCAAGACGCTACCAATGATAGGGGCAGTACTGTACCAAAGGATGCGACACGCTTACCTGCACCCTAGCCAGAAGCTGCTCCTTATCGATCCACAGTATGGAGTTCATGTCGCTGGTGTCGAGCGCCACGATAGGTCTGTCTTCATCCGCCGGGCAAGTCACTGACCCCGAGACCGAAGTGCCCCCGCCGAATGGGATCACCACGAAACGGTGGCGTGACGCGCATTGCACTATCTGGACGACCTGAAGTAGATTTCTCGCGGTCAATTTGACAAGTTTACCACCGCCGAACAGGCAACGTGCGCGAACGTTTCATGGTGTTCACTGTTGCACGAATGGGCAGGTCCGTCCGGGTAAGTACCACGACCACACGGAAGACCGGCGTGAGGCAGCCGGGGTCCACTTTATTTAAAGGTGGCAACGCCTCCGCAACCTTGCGGGTGTTGTAAATGTCGTTAATGGTGTTATCACTAAACATCAGGTCAACCGCCAGATCGTTCGCTACTTTGTCACATGAAAAAAAGCAAGAGTGTTTTACGGTTTTCTTTGATTATTGACTTTGATATCCATAACATATCATCGGCACGAAGAATGGGTTATTGGCACGTCGTCTGTTAATGCGAGCTTGTAGTTTGTATGTTGTAAACTTGGGTTCGAATCTCATACAAAAGCATGATGTAACTTCAAACGCGAACGTTACAGCTGGAGTTTGAGCATCTTAGATCTTGCAATTCAACGAATGCGGGAGTTTGATCGACTCTGGACTCCACACCTCACTGTATCTGCAAGCTAATCTATCCAAAGACAATCAATCATCAGTTACCTGTTCATGACTCTCCGGCCATATGACGGCGTCGGGTATCCGCTTGAAGCTGTTGCTCCTAAGCAACGACATATCCTTGAGCGTCTGCCCATGCGCCCTGATCAATCTGTCCAGGCCGTCCACGCTGACTAACGCTATCTTCTCCAACTCCACCCTTATGTTCCCCGGCAGTCTGCTCTCCGTGAAGGAAGTCGGTAAGGGCGGGATCTTGGGTGGCTTCGTTATGTCTATATTGAAGTTCTCGTTCACCCAAGTCATGAAGTGCGGGAGGCATTTTCCACCGATTAAGTATCTGAAAAAGAGTTTAAAATAACATTAGAGAGAGAAAGAGAGCGTTAAGTGATTTATCCATGAATTTATATTATTTTATTACTAGTCGAAATTTCTCATAGTATTATTAACATTCACCGAATAAATTAGTGAAAAGTATTGTGAAGAAAAATGGTTTTCAGTCTATTTCTTTATCTTTCGTTTAAACAAATTGTCAATAGATGGCATTATCATACGTTCTTTTAAAAAAAATTACCGAAGCTTAAGTTTATTCTACTTTTTTCGTCAATAGCGATAAACATATGCTATAATGTGTTGAATTTCATTAGAAATTATTGTACAAATTATTATATCAACGAAAAACACCTTCGATTTCAATTTGACACAAGTTGCGGTGTAAATGAATACAATATTATTCTGTAACAGGAAAACCAAACAATAAAATTATTAAATCATTTTTCAACTTCCGTGTTAGTTTTGGAAATAAATTTGTTAGACGGTCGCTATAAGACTAAAATTATCGAAGTAATAGAACGCTAAAACGATTAGCAAACGATGCCTAATTCAAAATTGATTCTAATTAAATGATTACGATATTGGGAAAAGCTGTCCATCCTTGTGGTAGGCCCAATATGCAGCTTCTGTTGTTTCACGAATGAGCAGGCTTATCTGGAGAGACTCGACTGCACAGAAGACCAGTGTGAAGTGAAAACTTTATTCTTTCGCGTTTCATCTGCCCACTTTTTTAATGGTTGCCCATGTGGCAGTAAGGTAATCACTTATCCACTGGTGAACAACCTGCTCGCTTGCCTATTTTTCACATAAAAATGCTGACGGTTCACCTGATGTTAATTGACAGCTGCCGCCCATAGAAACTGGCAACACCCGTAGGGTTGCCAATGCGTTGATGACCTTTTAACAAAGTGGGCCCCGACTACCTCACTCACCAGACGAAACGCAGAAGTATAAAACTTTTATTTCACGGCGCTCTTCTGTGTGGTCGTGGTGTTTACCCGGACGGACCTGCCCATTTGTGCAACAGCGAAGCTGTTGCGTTGCCCTATCACAGTAAAAGTTAACAACTGACCCACCACTACTAGACTATCGGCCTTTTTTGAACTTATTGACTTTTGGCTTGTGATGAATGATTAATGTCTACACTATCCTACAGAGAAGACTAAGTACTTCCCCGCGCACAGACCTTGTGGAAGTTTAGGGTTAGTTTCGAAACTCGATTGTATTTCCTAATACACCGCGAATATGAGGTGTGTCTGCCCTAATGAAAACTAACCAGGGGAACTGTGCATATAATTTCAAGGTTTAATTCAGATTTAAGGGAATTGTATTTGAGGATTTGTTTAACTTCATAAGTAGGACCTTTATTATTGATACATAGGCATGTAACCGCTAGAAATAACAAGTCAACAAAACATTACGGACCTCATCATGGGCATCATTGCTCAAACACAAAGCTCATGGCGGAGACATCATAATCCGACATACACAATTGTTGACGGTCGAACGATATGGCCGAGTGCAACCTCGAGTGAGTTTAACACAAAATGTACGCATACGGCGTTCTATCCGCAATAATGTCGCTAATTGGCAAGTCAAATAGTTACACATTGTGTCAAACTCGAAAACTGTCTGACGCGTCCAATATCCGCGTCCAAAAAGCGTAAGCCAATCGCGTTATAGTGATGTGTGGAGATTTTTTGTATTAAATGGCTTCTGTTAACCGCGGATATAAAAGAACGATGCACTTCAATAATGTTTTCTCCATGAGCGTTGGAAGATCTTTTCGTGAAGATTGTTATGATGTTGAAAAAGTGGGCTTGCTGTGAAGATAACACATTAGATAAATACCAAGCATTGCTAGAAATGCAATAAAACAAAGTAGATGAGATGTGTGATCATTAAAAAAGTTAAATTATCATTAAGAATTTTAACGCTTGTGTTTTGGGGAATGTTTGCTAGGATTACATGGTATGCAAAGCTATTTTGCTTGTACGGAGTACTAACTAAGATATACGCACGCCCCTGACGTTTACAGCCGGATAAACAAATCCTGTATAAATTGATTTAAAACTGTAAAATAGCCACACGGACTAAACCACTGCTAAAAATGAACCAATGAAATATTATTATTTTAACGTCCCATCACTAAATTGTACATGTAAGCAATGTCTAAATTACGAGCTGGAGTTACGCAAACGTTACATAGGTTGTATACAAACATATGTATCAAAAGTTGGAGTTTACATTCTTAAGTATTTTGTTTTACCAGCTTGCTGCTCAAATATGCACAGTCTCCGCAATTACAACGTACGACGAAGGCCTGGTAGATAGATATCCAAGTTTTGTAATATTTCACTGTGGAGAAACGACGGCGTCTACCGTACGAATAGACCAGCTCGAACGGGTGATTACCTCGGCATCACAGAAACCTGGCGTGAAGTATTACGGTGGTAAAGCCTCGGCTGCTACATGAATGGGCAGGCCCGTCCGGGTACGTACCAAGACCTCACAGAAAACCAGCGTAAAGTGGAAGTATGACAAATACTTTCGCGTTTCGTCTGGTGAGTGAGGTAGCCGGAGCCCAATTTTCAAAAGGTTGTCAACGCATCTGTAACCCTCGGGTGTGGCAGATGTCCATGGGCGGCGGTATTCACTTAACATCAGGTGAACCGTCTGCTCGTTTGACAACTTTACACATAAAAAAAAGTATTCACACTGTTGCGGTTACCTAATGGCGACTTAGGCACACGCTTAGTTTGCTATCAGGTATTACGCTTGCGCTATTGCGGTGTCCCTTGGAGTTAAATAAGACGTATGGAAACACTAGATATTATCCGCATGGTCAAAGAGTATTAAGAACGAGTCGTTTATCATACAAGGCACATCCTTCATTTATAATATTAATATGATACGAATAAATTTATATCAATATTTGTATATTAATAGTGGACCTGACAGACGTTGTCCTGTACAACAGACTTCTCTGATCTTCTGAGATCTGACAACAATTTATAAAAAAAAAAAAAAGAATTGTGAATCTAAACCATTCTCGAATCGACCTGAAGACACAAAAAATTTCATTAAAATCGGTCCAGCCGTTTAGTAGGAGTTCAGTGACATGCACACGTCCAGAAGAATTATGTATATAAAGATATTAATAATTATAATTTCAACTATAAATTTATATCAATCCATAGATCCTTTACTAAGTTAAAAAGGGACCAAAACATTGTTAGTTTTAGTATTGAGTGATTAAAATAAACATCTTAATGGGAATATTTTTTTTTAAAAGTATGCTATGTTACTTTCCGGCCTCCTATCTTCACAGAAAAAATCATACAATAACATCACTCCGTGGCGATGACAAAGAAGGACAAACAAACACGCTTTCGCATTTATAATATGAGTTTCGATACGATATTACGCGTCTAATTCTTCTTCTTCCCTTACCACACTAGGTGGGGTCGGTACAACGTGTCCTTTCCGACTTTCTTCTTCCAGCCTTTGTCCCACACAATCAGCCGCCATTTGAATACTGAACCCGTTCACAGACATATAACTCTTCACACAGTCCATCCGAATCTCGCTCCTCTAGCTTGACACAAAAATCAAATCAAATCAAAATCATTTATTCATCGACATAAGAAACTTACATTTCATTTATCAATAGTCATATTTTTTTTTTTAAATCTACCACCGTTTCGTAATGAGGTCCTATACGGAGAAGAAACAGGCGAAAGAAACTCCGTAGGTATCCTCTTTTTTGTAATTATTTTTTTTTCTTAACAAAAAATTCAAAAATCATATACCTGATTTTTTTCCTTTTAGAAATAGCTTGGGACATCAACATTCCCAGGGGTTATTGTCGTGTGTATTCATTTGTATTATAATAACCCTTTTTATAAACTCTCTTGTAATAGGCAGGTTTTGCCCACCGCCCCATGAACGAGTTACTTACTCTATGGAGTCTAGTAACTGGTAACACACTCCAGCCACAGACAATCGTGTGAACTCTCTTGTGCCCACAATAATTCGGGTCGTCACAAGTCCTTCGCTACCACTTTCCTCCGTCAGCCATCATCTCAATACTCATCCCGTTCGCAGACATCACTCTTCACACAGTCCATCCAAATCTTTCTCGGTCTTCCTCTAGCCTTACACCCTACGTCACGTGTCTTACTAATGGATCATATTAACAATGGCGTATTCATATATCAGTACGAAAGGCGTTTGCCTCTCAATGCCGTTGCGATACGTTGGGTGCTCCGTTGCATTTGTTTAGTCGCCTTGTTTGCACTAGCGATTTGTCCGTGGATCCGTCTAGTGTTTACTAATAGGAATGGACCGACGGAGTACGACATGTATCGTTTAACAGCGAACAGTGCAATATGTACAATGCATTAACGCCTAAGGTTAAGAGCCTACGTATACATTAATACTGGATGTTTCAAAAGCGGTTTGCTATAGAGTTTTGTGACAAATTTCGTGGAAGAAAAAGTGAATGACGTGCCTATCCCTTTTGCTGTTCCGATTCTAAATGTCCATTTGGACATGCATCGTTGCTAATGTTTGGATATCGGAATTTCACTTGAAATTGCTCATTAAAGCCCTATATTAAGGCTGTGTGTAATAAAATAAAGTTGTCGATAGCGGAATATTTTTAAACCTCTTTTCAATATTTTAAAAAGGGTCAACCGTAACTTAAGTTGTGTCTGTATGAATAAAAGTACAGGTGGATTAACTTTACAGATATCACAATGGATTCGATTTTGAAAGTAATATGGAACAGATGACGAAAAGGTGGTTTTTCTCAAATTTAATGAATTTACCACAGGCTGTTGTTGTTACTACTTCCCTTCTACTATTTATGTTGCGCTGGGCCATTGCGTTGCTTTGCATTATCTTTGTATGTAAATTACGTAATTTTTTGCCCCAAATTAATTAAAACATCTATTATAATTAATGTGATGGCATAACCTCTATTTAATATATTACCTCTACTTAAATTTAAGTCTGTGATAATATTCTTATACCGAATAAAGTAATTTTTATTGTATGTTAAACTTTTTAGGAAATTATTTTTTATCCCGATACGCTAATGTAACGACACGCTAGCAGATTTATATTTTGTAGGTAGTTTTTGGACACTAATATGATATACGAGGAAATTATCACGAGCCGATTTGTGCTGCGATTGACGATTAAAAACTTCACACTTAAATTTTGTTATACATGAAGTTTAACAAAGTAGAAAAGACCTAAGTGAAATATATTGCCTAGTTGGTACCGGCATAGCGTTGGACCGAGAGCGCACCAGTCCACTTATGCCCGGCAGCAACTGCTTAGGGTTTCAATGTAACAACAGTGGCGTTATAGCCGAGATTGTTTGTGTGTATGACTGTATGTTTTCACCGACTTCATACCGAAACCTTTTTTGTAGGTGTTTTCTGCCTGGGCAGATTTTTACGACATAGCTTGTATTCTGAGTAGACAGACACATTGAATATGTTTATTTTACTTTTACACTTGTCCTTGGCTAAGGAAAATCCACCATGATTGTACCACAAACTCATATTTTATACATTTTTAAAGTTTATAATGTATTAGGTGCATTTATTGTGCGTGTATTTTGCATTGGTTTGATTATTAAAATTATATTTTAATTCTAAGTAATATACTAAGTTTATTCGTAGCAACAATTACTATAAAACTATCTATATATTTGCATATCATCAAGTCAGTTGGTAGCCGTGGACCATTCTTTCGGTGGTTATAAAAATGACGATTAAATTAAAAATGACTATTAAGAGTCGCCATACTCAATCTCTAATACTTCGTAAATATCTTTGCCTTACTTGTTTTGGCATAAAACAAATGCAATTGATTTATATTCACATATACCTATATCCAAGACAACAATACGGGTGAAGTCGAGAATAAAAGCTAGTCTCTTCTTGAAATTATTTTGTCAAGCACTGAGTGAGTCACTAGACAAGCAGTTATTCAATCTCGACTCGACCCACTCGACATTTATATAAACATCAGATGATATATGGACATATGTACTGCATCTAATTTGTCATTTCTAATCAATTACGGTGGTAGGGCCACGCAACAGCCTCGGCTGTAGCATGAATGGGCAGGCCCGTCCGGGTAAGTACCACGACCACACAGAAGACCAGCATAAAGTGGAAGTATGACAAATACTTTCGCGTTTCGTCTGGTGAGTGAGGTGGCCGGAGCCCAATTTTCAAAAGGTTGTCAACGCATCTGTAACCCTCGAGTGTGGCAGAAGTCCATGGGCGGCGTTATTCACTTAACATCGGGTGAACCGTCTGCTTGTTTGACAACTTTTCGCATAAAAAAAAATCATCGATAGCGCCCCATCGTCGCAGCGATTTCTCTTAATTCTGAGGCGACTATTAATAATGGTTTACTACATTCACAGTGGGCCACGCGAGTTTTCCCTGCTGTACGAATGGGCAGATCCGTCCGAGGAAGTATCACGAACTCACAGAGTACCGGCGTGAAGTGGAAGTATACGTCTGGATTTCGTCTGTTGAATGAGGTATTTGTGTTAAAATTTGTAGAAAAAGTACGAAAAGATTGTCGCCGCTGTGGGAATCGAACCCACGTCTTTGGCATTCGCGGCCTGACGCTTTAGCCACTAAGTTAAACGGCTGATTGCCACACGGACGAAACTATTTTTCTTAACGTATTTTATCTACATTGTTTTTATAGCATTTGAAGCAACGTTTGGCGTATCCATGTTATGTCCTTTCCAGCATACAAAGAATTTCGAATCTCGTTTTACAACGATAATTCGAACGAGCGATGCCATTGCTTTCTAGAAATTTAAATTTTTAATAGTGCTAATCTCTGCACTTAAGATTTGAGAGGTATTTGTGTCTTATGACATAAATTCGCAAATCGGACCTGATGGGCGGCATACCGTTGGCTGGTGAGCGAATCGCACTAAATTGACGCTTCCGGCCATCCGCCCGGCGCGTGTCAGCTGTCAGCGACTAGTGGGCAAGATTGGAATTTGTCATCGAGCACAGGCCAATGTGAATGTCGAAGCCAGAGAAAGAGTTTCTGTTTCGCCGAACTTCATGTGATAGAGGAGTCTAACTAAATTTTCGGCCGCGCGTAGATTGGAAATTCAAGCAAGTTGCATTCAAATCCTGCACTGCGGTGTTGAGAATGGCGCGGCGTGGCTCAACATCGAACGAATAGGCGCACAAAGTGTTCTTTTAACTAAATTCATAACTAAATAATTAATTATTTCATTAGAAGACTGTCCCGTAAACAATTATGTATCAAAGTATTCATAGAGAATTTGCACCTTAATTGAACTAGATTTAATTCGAAAATCCGGTTCATTCAACAATATTAAACTGTAAAACACAATATAAGGTTGGCGTTAGTGTTTCCGCGCCCAACTCAAAGCTAGGTATTGCATTCGCTAAATGGATCTAGCAACGCGACGGTTATTCTGTTACGCGATTTGTGTCAGCGTTGCACGTCACTGACCCGACAATTGGGATTATGTCATATACGCTAACGATCCCGGCACCACCTGACTTGATATAACACGTAGGCCGCCAGAAAATGGCTTACAATCCGTGTGCCATATTTAAAACTGCTAATATGTAGATAATAGCGGTTCTGATAAGTGGACAATAGATACTATTACCGTGGCAGACCCACGTGTTTTTTTTTTCTTTGAAAAATATTACAGGAATAATATCCTTTATTCTTAACAATACAAATTGTGTTGAATAGTACATTAAAAAAAATCAATTAAAATGGTTTACAACATCGTTTTAAAACAACGCCCTCGTCACCCTCATTTCCGAATTTTATACAAGTCCATTTCAACCGGTTTTGTTTTAATTTAATGCTTAAAAAAAAAGTTTACAAAAACAGTTTTATGGTTTACAAGCTGTTAGCCGCGGCTTCGCCCGCACGGCCAAAGGGAATTAACAGTGAGTTTTTTACACCAGAGTATCTGGCAGATGGCTGAATTTTATCCTACTTAGTTGACACTTATCATTATCTATATTTTGGACAATGCATACAATATCTTTATAAATTATAGTCCCTGTGTTATTCTGATGTATAAGCCTGATATACATTGTACTGTTGTAATAAATATTGTAAAGTTTCATTAAAATCTATTCAGTAGTTTTTGCTTGAAAGAGTAACAAACATCCATCCATACATACAAAATTTTCAGATTTTCTTAACAGACGTTGGTAAAGAGAAAGTTGATAATTTTTGACAATATATTATTTTTCAATAATCAAAATTAAAGATGAATGTGGTCACCCAGAAACCTAGATGTAGTTCTTAATCTTGCAAGAGATTAATTTTATTTTAAAAACGTTTATTACACTAATTTTTGGCACAGTGGGTGCACGTAGGGATACAGTAGTTTGTATTTTCTACAAGTAATTGTTCGTAGTGTAGGTGCTAGTGTACATTTTAAGGGCCTGCGCTTTTTAAACGCCTCACAAATACAAAGCAATAATGTCCTGACGAAGGGATAAAGGTCAAACAATTAATAAATGATAAGTCGACTCTCACCTGTCGCCGATGAACATTGCTTTGCCGTCTTGCAGTTTGAACATGGAGTCCTTGTAGCCCCAGCCGTACCATTTCAGGAGCTCCTGTCTGGAAAAAGGTGAGTTTGTGTTGAAGTTTATTTTGATAAATGTTGTGTATACCTATAATAGACATAAATGTAAGAGCAAAACCTGTAACTCAAAAAAAAAAACAAATATATATATATATATATATATATATATATATATATATATATATATATATAATGTAAGGTAATGTAATGTATGTAAATAAATGTAAATGGCGAGAACCCCAAAATGTTGAACCAATTCACACACGCAAGCGGAGTAACATAGTAAAATGTATGCCACCGATAAAGATAACAAGTATGAGTCATAACAATCAACTCCGATTAACTTTTTTTTATAATAAAGTCGAATTATCTTCATACCGATGACAATCTCAACATTTTTTTTGTTCATTTACTTTGTTTTTAGGATTCCGTACCCAAAGGGTAAAACGGGACCCTATTACTAAGATTCCGCTGTCCGTCTGTCACCAGAACTGTAACTCATGAACCGTGATTCGTAGGTAGGTAGTTGAACAAGAACAGATATTTGAGTAGAGCTCCCATACAGAAGACATGATTTTTTGCCGTTTTAATACAGTGCTACGGAACTTGGATCGTTTTTTTATCTATGACAAAAATGATGTGAATGTGCCACTATCGGAAATTGACGTACCTACATAAAATCAACTGTCGTTTTATTTTACAGTAAATTATTCTGACAAAATGGGTAGATACTTATTTAAAGCGTAGTAATACTCAATTAATAATGTATACATGGTATACATTGTGAAACGTGTGTGTAAACATCGACATAGGAATTATTGTTATAATAAGAGTTTGAAATTTTTTCACATTCCTCATAAAATTTTGAGGTAACTTCGACAGACGCGTAACATAGCTAAGGTTATACACATTCAGGTATTACATACAAATGTGAAATAGCGATTTATGATTTTTATAAATAGCGACATGACTACGGCTTTAACACACGAACTTAATTAAAAATAAGACGTTAAGTTACGACCTTAGTGTGTCTCTCTTTGAACTGCTTGCGTGCCCGATTTATATTATTGATTTTAGTGCTTTAAAGGTAAGTAATACCTTTATTTCTTTGTGTTAGTTAGTTTTTTATTTTATTATGACCTTAGTGACCTGTATGACCTCAAGATAACCGGGGTTGTTAACCAGTCAAACTATAAAAATTCCGTTGCTTTTACGCGTTTATCGAAGTAATTACAAAGCGGTTGCCACTCAACATCGTTCGACGTAAGTTCAATTAATTTTCTAGAACTTACGGAAACTACGAAATGTTTATTTTTTATTTTAGTAAATCTGATTATAAATTACCTTTGACAAGATTCAGTTCTTCGTGTTCACTCTATAAACTTATCGAGGATAAACTGTACCTACTATCAAAAACTTATACATATCGGACCTAAACAACGTGTTTTTTCTTTATTTAACTCGTTGAACTGGGTGAGAGATTAAATACTTATGGCTGTATTGTTTAGTTCGTTGGACTACAGGATGTCTCTCAACTCAGTGTGCCTTGTGTTGGATACTAAATTCTTGTAATTTGGCTCCACTTTTCTTATGTAGATCTCAATATATGGCCGGTCTATCTCCAATTTTGGAGGTCTATTTTTTCCAGGATATCGCTTCATTTGGTTTTTGCTCTTAATTTCACATTGCTAATTTTATCTAGTCTTCTTGATCCTGTCATGTCGTTTTTTTCTAAGTATGTCGTAAAACTGCTTACCTTTTCCCGAGGATAAAGAGCACCGTGCCTTGGTTTATTTATCTGTTATCTGGTAGATTTACTTTCGCATAAGTTGTTGTTACTAAAACATTATTTATTCGCGAAACATTTTTTGGTAATAATTGGAATGAGTTCTCTTATTTACTTGTCTTTTCACTTATATGCATGTAATTTTATGAGAATATGGGACGTAATAATTCTGGTGAAAACTAAAAAAGTGGCGTCAATCAAGAACTACGATCGAGTGGGGTAGTGGATAGTGAACCTATCTCTTGTATCGTGTGATAAGTGTGTTATAGTGTCTGGGGTATTTATACAGCGTGTCGTTACAACCGCGACAATAAATGACACACGTCTAACGCTTCGTGCCAATAATCATAAAAAACTTAGATATAAAACGTTAAAAAAATCCCAAATAAAAATTTTATTTAATTAGTTTGTTTAAAAATAAAGAAAGCAATAATCTGGAATCGAAAAAAAAGTAAAAAAATAAATGTGTAAATGATCGTGACGCGAACCACGGCCGTCTGTTTTGGGGCTTCCGAGATTCCGATTATATATATATAGACATATTCAAATTGAATTTTGTGCTCGGTTGTTATTGAAATTCAAGTTTAGTAATTTGGTATGTTCGTAATAATTTAGTCATGTTATAATTTGTATTTTGTAACCGCGCCAAATAAATAAATAAAAAAAAAATGATCGAACGCAGAACTCGTGGGCTAAGCACAACCTATGAGCTTTAAACGGCCTACCGCGTTTCACGTGCGTTCTTTTAAACGGGATGCGACCTACGAGCTATCGAGGTTCGGTACGGAGAGTGACCTCCGACGGTCTTTGACTGAATTGAACGGAGGCTGGTGCCAGTGAGGACCGCCCTGGATCGCAGGTGTACCTTGTGTACATGTGTTCGTTTCGCCGATCTCGTAGGCGAGGAAGAACTAATTGGTTATGTGTTACTGTTTGTGGGTACAGTTTGTCCTGTGTGACCCCCGGTGGGTCCGGCGTGCCTACCGCCCTTCCTCGGGTCTGGCATGGTTTTAGACTCATTCGGTGGAACTTTGGCTAACTCTTGAACATTTTCGTAGTGTCGGAATCCATAACCACTACGCAGGTTTAAATTACGTCGATACCACTTTGGTACGCGAGGCGGATGAACTTATTTTGAATTACCTGAAGATTATGCAGGCTTGTGGGTTTACGTGCGCAAGGGACATACAAAAGTTAGTGCCTTAAGGCCATTTTACTCGAGGGATTTGTTAAGTAAGACAAAACGAACGCGGCTCTATCTCTTATGTTTTTAGTATGTGGCGAATGTCATTCTGGAGTCGCAAGTGACCTTTAGGTACTTGACCTTCGTTTCTCAAGGGATTTGACTTCAAATTGATGAGTTGAGAGTCTGTGGTGCAGTTGCCAAGGTATTGGTTTAGGCGTCGAGCGTCGTAGGTTCGATCTCCACACGGATAAAGTATTTGTGTGAACCACAGATAGTTTTTTCGCATCTGGGTGTTTCTCCACGTGAAATTTATGTTTGTAAAACGTCCATAGAACACAGGATAATGTTATCATAAAGTAAGGGCAAGGTTTTTACAAAAGAAAAACAAATGGATGGATGTTTGTTACTCTTTCACGCAAATAGTACTGGATGGATTTTTATGAAACAAAATAGCTTATATATATATATACATATTTTTATGTATATCTGTCTTTCTGTCTGAATGTTACTCCTTCAGCCTATTCTACGCAGATGTAGAGGCGGGCAGCACCTAGTGTTATCCTAAAGGTTAATGTTTATTTTTTTAAAAGAATTAAAAAAATAAAAAGGAGGTCAATTGAAAATGCCTAAGTTGGACCTCTGCAAATGAGAATGACTTAAACAAATGCTCCATCCATGCAGTAAAATTTCTACGCCCTGTATTATATACAGACTTTAAACTTAATACGCAATCAATTTTTTTTAAGGTGAAAAGTTGCCAAACGAGCAGACGGTTCGGATATATTAATATTGTATACTCTATGGCTGATGCATTCCAACGCTCTACAAAGGAGCTGTGTCAGCATTTTCATGGTCGCTAAACGCTTCAGATGGAAGCTAGTGCGAGGACATTCGTAAGACATGTCGGTCTCCATCCCGTTAATACATTTTCTAATTCTATTTTGTAATAAGCCAGTGTTAATAATAAAATTCCTTTTTTTTAAAAAGACTTTCCTATAACAGTCTAATATCCCTTATAACAGTTCGATGTAGCTTTAATAGTCTAAGGACTGAAACCGTAACATCAGTTGCATAAGCGTGCTCGGAAATGCCACATATCTTTTATCATACAAGTTAAGGCGATTTAAATGGCCAGAATCCACCCAAGAGACAAAATGTCCCTGATATTTTGTCGGAAACGGATTCTCTTCAAGTAATTATTCCTTTTTCGATGTCCTCTAGACGTTAATTGTCATTGTGTCTGACCGTGCATGAATAGCTAATGTCCCAACGAACTTGATTATTCCACCTTTCGCATTTCGGTATGATAAATAGATTTTGACTCCTTATTGATTTTCTACTCTGAATTAATTTCAGCTTTACTTTAGAACTAAATTGCATCCACTTACGACACGAGGATAACTTACTAAAGTTTACATAACATAGTTGTACATTTTCTCATACAAAAGTATTTTATGATAATCGTTAAACAAAAAGTAAAGTAAAGTATCAGCTTCTACATTTCCCACTGCTGGGCGAAGGCCTCTTCTGTACAGAGGGTATCAGGGTAGTCCACCACGCGGCCTCACTGCGGATTGGCGGACTTCACATATCTTCGAAATATATTTTTTTTATTATTATTTTAAAAAATTGCAGGTTTCCTCACGATGTTTTACTTTAACGCTGAGCACGTGATAATTCAGTACTTGAAATTAACAATTTCATTGGTGCCAGTACCGGGGATCGAATTCAGGTTGCTCAAGTATATTGAATTAAAGGCGAGCGCCCGGACACTGAGTTATCGCGGCTCTGTTTTTTCTGTAGGTTATTTTTTAGCCACGATATAAAATGTAGTACATACGGGCGGAGCCGCGAGGGAAAATCTAGTACTATAATACTTCCCCTTCGTCGTGATAATAACCCGGAAGGATTTGCTGATTAACGCAACAGCGAAGACAGTGAATCAATTAACACGATTTACTGACGCGTCCTACAAATATACTCTATACAATATGTTAATGCACAAGTTCTACAAACTGCACATTGAACAGCTCAATTTTAATTATTAATTATCATACCAAGTGGTTTGAAACTGTGTACTGAGTAAATAACTACAAACTCCTTGTTTTTGGCCACTCCGAGCGAGCAAAAATATTTGGGTAATGTATATAGGATAATCTCGTTTCATTAATTTTTTCTCCCTTTAGTTTTGTTAACAGCAATGAGTATTCACGATGTAACTATGAAACTATACACATAATCGCAAATCTGGCAGCTCTGCCTCCCAAGATACGAGCACTGCTTATGTTATGTTAGTTATATTTTGTATTAACCTTTATTACTATTTTTTAACACATGTTTTGTAACTTACGTTTGTATCTACTTAGAATAGCATACAATGTCCTATAATTTTTTGTTGAAACATGCCCCTTTGTTTAGGATAACACTATCCTGTGTTGTAAGGATGTTTTTTACATAAGTACTAACATAAATTCCACGCGGTCAATCACCCAGGTCCGAAACAATTATCTTTCGATCACACAAGTAGTTTTCTCGTGTAGGAATTGAGCACACGACCCCGGCACCCAAGCCAGTACCTTGGCAACTGCGCCACGAAGTCATGATATTGATGATTGGAAATGCTTACCCATGAAAAAATATGTAATGTACGACTGTTATATTTTTGTTTGTTATACACTATACCATTTAGAGTTGTAGCGTGTGCCTATAAATTTAATTGATGTCCATTGAGTCATTATGAATAATATTCGAGACAAAATAACCCGGAGAAAGACAAAAATTCTAAACATGATCATTAATGAAGTAAAAAAAAAAGTATTATGTTATGATAATTTAAGATTGAAATTGATTTCAGATATCATTAATGATTTAGATATGGAATAAGTTGTGATTTTCAATTTTGCATTTATTTTTGAAACACAGATACGATGGGTAGATTTTATTGATACGTATTAAGTGTAAAAGTAAAGTACCAGCCTATACATGTCCCACTGCTGGGCAGAGGCCTCCTCTATACAGAGGGTATCAGGGTATATATAGTCCACCACGCGGCCCCACTGCGGCTTGGCGGACTTCACATATCTTCGAAATATATTTTTTTTCGAACGATCGAACTCAGGTTGCTCAAGTATATTGAATTAAAGGCGAACGCCCGGACAATGAGCTATCACGTATATAAGTTTAAGATGACAAAATAGTTTGGCTGCCGAATAGTTGGGTGTAGTTAGCACTTCTTACACAAATGTTGTTTCATAAGAACCCTGGATGGATATCGGTATCGGTCGACGCTCCCTTATCTAATCTTCGATGCGATGTTCTTTAGCCTACATTTTTCAAATTTCGTACGAAAATTCATTACGTGTTACCTTAAATACGACAAATTCAAGCGATTATGTTATACTTCGCGGCCTGTGAAGTGTTAACTTGATAAGAGTTAAAATAATAATTTGAACAACAATAATGTGTAACAAGCTTTGGGAAGAAAAATCCTGTGTATTTTAAGGTGGAGTTCACATTCAAATATAAATCATCTTTGTGCGCCCTTTTAGCCAGGGGCCTTTTTAATATTTACCCTTGAACATATTGAGGGAGAATAATTTTGTCAAATTGCTTTTTCGCATCATATGCGAAGGATATTTTATTTTTATCATGAAATTTCTATGTATGAAAAATAAATCAAT
The DNA here is from genome assembly GCA_933534255.1 of Iphiclides podalirius. Lineage (NCBI taxonomy): Eukaryota > Metazoa > Arthropoda > Insecta > Lepidoptera > Papilionidae > Iphiclides > Iphiclides podalirius. Next base: position 2,295,148 of record OW152822.1, on the reverse strand, counting down.
AAGAAAGTTTATAAAAAATCTACTGTTAGCACGTATTAACTGTTTTAAAGCTGTAAATATAAATCTGAGCACAAAAAATTTCAGTCAGTATTGGAAGAAACAGGTAGGGGCCACAGTATAAGCAAAAAAACTATACATTTGATGGTACATCAAATTTCTACGTTTCGTATGATCGTTAAATATCGATAAAACAAAGGAAGGTTGCAAAAACCTTAATATAAAGCTCTTTGTAAGGCACTCTCCTGCGGGAGTCAACTGCATTCATGGGCGACAGAATAAATTGATTTGTTGCTCCGTCAAGGGCGGATCCAGCTTTGGTGCCAGGGGGGGGTCACGTAGTCGTGGTCAAGTGATAAAAAGTTATAATTTATTTTTTATAATCATAGATACAAGTAAAAAGTAGGTACTTATTTTTAACCGACTTCAAAAAGGAAGTTATCAATTCGGATGTTCATATTTTTTATGTTGGTATGTTCGGGCATACCTTCGTCATATATAGACGGATTTGCAAAATTCTTTTTTGTTCGTAACATTTCGTTACTTTTTATTATCTTATATTATACAGGGTGGCTTTTATAAAGGTGCCCAAATTCACACAGGAGGTTCAGACTCGATAGTATAATCGTTTATTGAAATAAAAACAAACTAGTTTTTAAAAAAATTGGCATTCTATTCCCTAAAAACAACAACAAACTTGTTGCCAATGCAGTAGTCATTCATAAATGCGTCGTATACTTTTGAAACGAACTTGTGCGCGTGTTAGTTATGAATGATCGCGTGTAAAATAAATTTTATGTAGTCATATTGGTTATAATATATTACTCTACTCCGCACGCTGACTCCACTTCAATGACAAGTAGCGTAAGACGGGACTATCGGGACACGGGTTAATAATAATATATAATCAACCCAAATGAAAAGTCCTAAAATAGCCGTACACAAAATAAAATTACATTGTCCGCATTAAAAAAATGTTCATAAATAACAAAAAAAATATTTATTCAGTCATTCATTCATAATCCATCTAATCAAAGACAGAATCCACATTCATAACAAACGGAACGAACAAGCTTTATTTCCCAAAGATGGTCTCGCATATTCACGTTCCCTAAACCACCACATCTCACCACCCATCAAAAACACTCCACCCATTAAGACGAATCAAACTCGACGCAGTTGTGTTCCTTAATTTCTGAGTTCCTATGGCCACATTCTAGCTCTGTCATCAGACCCTGGTTACCATGTAGCACCAAAGAACTCGTCATGACGAATCAAACGAATCCGAGATACAATAGGGTTGCGTCGTTTCTTTACTGAGTTCATATGACTATCTTCCAGTTCCATCATCAGATCTGACCCTGGTAACCATCTAAAAATTAAGTACTCGCCAAGACGAATCAAACCAGCCGTATATCAATGGGATTGAGTAGTTTCATTACAAAGTAGTCGTAGGAACCTCACAGAATAGCCTCATAGACCTCACAGAAGATCGGCGTAAAGTACTTCTGCGATTTGTCTGGTGAGTGAGGTAGCCGGACCCCAACTTTATTATAAGGAGAAAACGCATCTGCAACCCTATGCATATGTCCATGGACGGCTGAAGATGGAGCTGCATCATCAGATCCTGGTTACCAATGAAAGACAAACTACTCGTCAATACGATTCAAATGTACTCAAACGCGATGAGGCTCTGTCGTTTCATTTCGAAGTTCCTTTGGCCTTCTTCCAGCTCCATCATCAGATCAGCACCATGTCATAAAAATATTGCGTTGTCTCGCGATTTACACATGTATACAAAATTTCAGCTCAACCCGTAACCGGGAAGTAGATCAAATTTAATTTGCAAGATTTGATTTGATGATTTAACATTAAAATATTGTAAAAATGTTCATATAATGAAAAATACTTGGCCAAACTATGGTAAATTTTAATGGGACCAAATGGCAACTATTCTGCATTAAACTAAATAAGAATCACGTAAATCGGATCATAAATCTCAACGTAATCGGTGTACATACATCGAAAAAAAATATACCAATCGAATTGAGAAACTCCTCCTTTTGAAGTCGGTTAAAAATATTACATTAATTTAATTAAATATTGAAGGTACTTACATAAAATCTGTATTGTGGCAAAAAATATATAAAAACATTATATTTAACCATTTTAATTAGTGGTCCATCTAGGTCCTGGACCCTGCCCAGGGGGGGGGGTCATGACCTCCATGACCCCCCCCCCCCCCTGGATCCGCCCTTGTGCTCCGTTATATTGGAAATTCATTGGCGCCCGAAGTGTCGACTTCGGTTTTTTCAGTGACAGCCACTGACGAAAGAAAAAAACTAACCTAACCTAAACTATCATGTAAATGTTTATCGTGGGGCGAACTGAACATGTAGGAAACAATGGAAGCAGAATATTTCGAATACAACGATGTAAGTTAACTGTCAAATTTAATTGGTGAAATGTGTCTATCACGTGGGTTATAACGAAACAGTTTTCAACTCCACACAGCTTTCTAAGCTTCGGCTCGGTTAGGAAGAGGCGTTTGCTCACTGTTATCAGTTGAATTAGAATGAGCGTATGTAAAAATCCAGTAGCAGCGAAATGACAACCCGGTCCAAATTTCAACAAGGCCACGGCGAGGCCTTTCTCACAGATTAAAAAAAACGCGGAATCGCGGTTATTGTTAAAGAACTTAATGGTAATGTGGGAAGATTAATTTAATACAAATATAAGATGATGTTTGTTTTCCTCCATTGTTTTGATACGCTTCACTTCCGCTCGATTTTAATACAAGCAATACGCAATGAATCAATCTAAACTTGTATTTTTTTTCTTTTCAGTCAAACGGATTGACCATTTTTTTTCACAGAGTGAACAGTAAATAAACATTAAAACGCAACATAAGAATTATTAGCGTTTACCAGCAAGGAGTTAAAAACGTACGGAATCCGTCGTGTCGAGTCCGTCTCGCACTTGGCTGGAAATTTTTAAATTTTTTCATACTTGTATAATATTTTGTACCTACATCGTTTAAATATATATTTAAATAGTAAATTTTGGTTACAGTAGTAGAACTTTTTAATCCTATCTCATATTATTCTATTTAATTTTGTTGTAATGTTTATCGTCCGTCAAACCTAACTATATTAACCGTCAAAATGGAGGCCGGAAAACATAAATATGAATACAAGTAGTCATGAAATTAATTATATTAGTTAACACATTCAGTTCTAAAAACGCGTGAACTACGCTAAATTCCGAATTAAATGTAATTATAAAACAAAATATCTTTTATGTTACTGGTATTTTCAATTTCGTATGTTTTAGTTTTTGTATTCGACAGTACAAACAAAACAAATTATTATGTTAATTAACAAGTACGTAATATGTCATATAGGTCACCTTCAAATGTTAACATTATACATGTAACTAAAATAGTAAAGACGGAGGAGTATGTAACTTCGCACGCTTATAATGTGTTTAGGGGAGCGCAGAATGCTCTTTATATTTTTTTAATTATGCATAAAAATACAATTAATCAATAAAAAATTTCACACACTACAATGCATAATTAATTATGGTCGAAATATGTCTTTATATATATAATTATTTTGTACGTGTGTCACTGAACTCCTAAACTGGGACCGATTTTAATGAAATTTTTCATGTGCCTTCAAGTCGATTCGAGAATGGTTTAGATTCACAATTCGGTACACTACAACGTCAGTCGGGTAGCGGGTCTGCCGCTAGTATATATATTTTTGTCCACCATTGGGACATATATATGGGCTGCTACTTTACCTCAGGCAGCGGGTATTACTAGCAAAGAACAATAATTTAATAGTATTTTTTTCACCTTCAGATTCTATCACTTGCAGTCTAAGGAATACGTAAAGCTTCGGACAGTGACAGAGTTCGTGACCCAAAGAGTACAGTTCGTTAGGGCTTAAGACTCTACGAGTAGAGTCACGGCTCTTCTTGCGTCTTTCGGCTAGAATTGAAACAGCGTATTCGGACCACTGCACCGATGATGGCCGGCGTTTCCATCGCCTTGGGAACCTATCAAAAAGTGGGGCCCAGTTACCTCACTCACCGTCAGCCCTAACGAGGCTGTGGTACTGCCCCGGACGAGCCTGCCCATTCGTGCAACAACGGTGGCTGCGTCGCCAGGCCTGTATTCCGTTAGCAATCATCTGTTTCCTATTAAAGGGATGGCGTACGACAGCATATATATTAGCTATTACTTCTCATACTCTACATTTGTGTTCGTTCTACGTTTTGTGTAACAGTGCATTTCAGTGTAAAGGTATTCTCAAATAATCAGCATGTGTACATATTATATGTATGTAGATGTGATATTATCGATAAAGTCAATTATAATGATTCAGTAGTTATGACTTTAGGATTGAAAGCGGTCTAATGTAAAACCTAACATTTTTTCATATATTACATCAGGGTATTAAAGTAATAGTGTACCTTATTTAAAGAGTTTATTTTAGTCTCTAAAAGCAGTCAACAATATAAGCAAAAAGGAAAAACAATAATATAATAATAATTAAATTCTCGTGATGAGAGCTAAATTAATCCACATTTATAATATTGAAAATTTCATCGCTCAGAGGATTTTTAGTAAGAAAAGCGAAGTAATTTTGGAATCATATCTCCGGGGCGGAGTGACATTAATACGGCGAAACTGAAATCTCTTCTGCTTACAGTAAATTTATCAATGCAAGATATATGTATATATGAGAGTTGCTATGGTTGGAATATTTGTCGAATACAACTCGTCTCTCGGCTATTACTAAAACGGGGATAGAGTTTAATATGTTCTCCGCGTTTCACCAAGCTTGGATCAAAAAGATTTTGAATAACGTATGTGACTAACGCCCGCTTTCTGAAACACTGATCATTGTAGAAGTTAACTAATCAGCTGTCATTTCAACATTTGAAAAGCCATTTGACAGCTGATTAGATAACTTCTACGATGATCAATGTTTCAGAAGCCGCGGAGTGAGTGAGTTAAGCGGAAACCTCATCTGAAAGCGTATTTGGGATTAGAACCCGCAAACGATCGCTAGACAGTTTCTCTGGCTAGTGCAACCGTTACCTCATAGGTTATATTAAAATGACATGTAAAAAATTTTTGTGTGTACTTATGTTCGCATGTAAGATGTTATACTTCTTTAGCGTAACAAAAGAAAAATAATTATAATTTTTACCTCCTGTGAGACTCTTTCTTGGGCGAAAAAGATATTAACTGCAATTGATAATGGTTATAACTCAGAATTTTAGGTAAATTGCAAAAAGTTATCATTGTTTGCCATTGCAACCAAAATGATGAAGTTGGTTCTAACTTCACTGTGTCATTTTTGAGCGTCAACCACATTATGTCGCATTTTGAGCGTCAGTGGTGGGCGCAGTTTAAAAATTTTACTCTCATAATTTTTTCCAAACGCACCAGAAGAGATTTAACTTCAAAAAGTTTAAAAGCCTAGTTAAATTATAAAAGCCCTTTCTTAGACGCGTGTTAATGATTTCAACTAAAACGACAATAGTAGAGTTATATATTTTTATGTTATATAAATAGAGAACATACATTTCTTATTAAACCAATTTCTGTATTATTTAGAGAGCTAATTGGTATTTATTTGTAATAGTGTATTTATTTAAAATACCAAGATTTTTTTTTATTAAATATACGGTCGGTAAGAATGATTCATTTTCATTATCGCATGGATGCGTTCTTTTATTAAAAAAATATAAGCTGGTGAATTTTAACAGACCACTTACGACCATCTTTCATTTTGTTGAGCTGTTTTAATTATTTTTAATATATTGTGCACTAGATGCGGCTTTACTTATATAAACACAATCATTGTTATAGTAAACTAATAATAATAACCTTTAATGATGAAGGCGAACTCTCAAGGTGCGAAAGTATTGGTGGGAAAACATATGTTGGTTTATAAAGATATCTTCGCAATGATATGCTTTAGTTTAGAGTAATAGTATTTTTAGATCCACGCCTAGTTAATTATATCAAGGAAACTAGAGCAGGTCAGTCGGCGCGCTTGGTAATTAATAAAAAAATATATTCATAACATTCTTTTTACAAAGGAAAATGTAATCTTTTTTTTTTTAAAAAAAAGAATTGGTGCTAAATTAATTATTGGTTTATATAAATTCACAATAAAATAATCAGACTCACCTTTTTCTTGGAATAACACTTTTAACTTTGATAATTGTATCGCTATCACCAACACCTTTTTTTCTATTGTTGTTATCATTCAAACTTTTCATACTATCACTATGAAATTTTCTATTAGCTATGTTTTTTTCTGTAGCCGCGTTTGCCGGCATGTTTTTGGTTTTATTCAAGAACAAGCTGACATTTATACAAGGGGCGACGATTATAGATTTGTGTCGGATAACATTTGGTGCGATTTTTATAAATCGCGCAGACTGCCGCGCATGTGCTGACGTACCGTGTAAGTAAAGCAGTCGTGGTAAAGATCAGCGCCCTCTGTACATCAATTTCCAGACTACTTGCCATTGTTCTTATCAGTAGTCCTATACCTTTTAGTTAGTTTTACTATGAAACTTTAGATGACTATAAAATCTAATATGGAATGGAGTAAATTATTCTTTTCTCTAATTAGGGCCATATATGAAATATGATACGGTACAGGTTTCCACTACCTTAAACTTAGTAATTACACATATTTTATTAAAATAAAGTTTAGTTTTATGTATTGCAGATTCGATGAAAACTCCCATGGCATTCCACATATTAATATGTACTTATGAACAATAAAATATTTCGTTCTTTCGTTTGAAAGACCTGGATAGAAAGATGAAGATTTCAGTAATTCTCATATCTGTTTTTGGTTATAGTACAAGGAAAAAAAGGTATATAATATAGTACTATTATTTATTATTATAGTTACATCAATTTGGATGATAATATTATCTAAATTTACAGAAAAACAAGAAGCGTCAGAAACTTTTCTTTTGCTCACAAGTAAGAAAATAAGACGCTCGATTCAAACTATTTAATTCGATTTGATGATGATTACTTCTTGATTCTTGTTGGGTTTATTAAAGTACACTGCCGAATGTCCTTCTACAACGTCTGAGGGGTTTGTCCGGTGATTGAGAAGAACGAACTGTGGTGGTCCCGTCGGGTTCGGTTGAGGATAGTACACGTGCATTACAGCGGTCGGTTGGCCGTTCGGCGCGTTGCCAACGGGCGCTGTAATTAAAGGTGGCGGGGGCGGTGGCGGTGGCGGTGGCGGGGGCGGTGGCGGGAACATCATAGGGTGGTGCATCGGCATTAACGGTGGCATCTGTGGCTGGTTGAATACGAATTGCGGTTGGCCTGGACCCGACGGCGGCTGTCCCGGGTACATCGGCGGAACGGGGAAGTAGTTCGGAAATGGGTTCGACGATACCGGTACTAATATGAAGACTTGGTTCGACGTCTCCCTCTCGGTCGTGGCTTGAGCGGTCGGTTGACTTATAGAAACTTCTAGACTTGCTGTTTCGTTCCCGGCGTTTGGCTGCACTTCTGTTCCTTCGTTAGTGTCGATCGCTGGACTAGTAGCGCCGATTTCGCCTTTCGCGACATCCGACGCCGCTTCTGGAGGATTTTCCGCGGAAGATTCTTCATGCTTTTGGGTTTTCTCACCCGTTTCGGTTTCAGTGATTTCTTTGTCTTCCGGCGCTGGTTGACCATTTATGGCTAGTAAAATTGACGCCGCTACTATGACGATCTGTAATAAAATATGTAATCCGTGAGAACTTTGTTTTATTTTCAATATTTGTTAATATTTATAGATTATATTATATAATAATATTTTTGTCACTAAGTCTTTTATTTGCGTACACAATTTCAAGACCAAAAGTTTTAAAGAATTCTACCTCAGGCAGAGACAAATACATTTGAAGAATGTAATATTTTTAATCTTACCAAAAAGTTAGCTCCCATGTTCACTGTTCAAAAGTCTACTTGTTAATGAATTCTTTGCCTCAAAAGACATTCATTTATACAATATCCATTACAAATTCATTAAGTAGTAGACCGTCATTTAGAGACATTTATGAATTCCTCTAACACCATTAAATTTGTCTGTGATTAGAAGGATTTCAATCATTGACTATACAATATCTTCTCTAGTATTTGTTAGTACTCCAGTTTTTTTAGGGACTAAGAATAGACAACTCGGGTCATTTTTGATTAATTATTATCATTAAATGGGAATAATCAATTTATAGTCGTCTTAGAGTCGTCTCTCTTGTCATAGATTTGTGTCAGGTCTATCAAAAATAAAATAATTTTAAATACATTTGTGTATAAAACTATGCCTCAAGGCTGAACGTGAAACAAGACTGAAAGAGAAATAATTACTTTATTCTACGAATATATCATTATTTATGTGAGAAGGTTGTAAACGGTTCACCTGATGTTAAACAATAACAACCGCCCACTGAGATTTAAATGTAGTGTTTTTGAAAAATAAATAAATTTATACTAAACCCATTGTCCATATAATATATTGTGTATGGTGTAGTAATACATTTACTTGAAATAGTAAGACTTTTTTTTAAATTAAATATACAGAACGAGTCAATAAAATGGTCACCATGATCCATTATCCTTACGGTATGTAATGTACTACATCGCAAAGGCGTGTTGTATGCATGCACACGTGAATTTTGAGAGCTTGTAGCTAGAAGCAATTGAGTTTCCGTATGGTCAGAGTGCGGTCGGCCACTAATTGGGCAATCAATTTTAATCTTTCTAAACCGTCACAGCTCGTTACTATCTAAATTCCTACTACTAAATAACGCATCGATTAGGACTTACCAAAGTCGTTAATAAATAATAATTATAAAGAAGTAAAAGAGACGGATGAGTTGTTCATTAATAAATCATTATTTTTAATGATTTTTCTATGAATCAAATTCTCGTTGATATCATGACGAATATTATAATGTGAACTGCATTTCGTGCTTTTACTCATATATCTCTTTATGTAGGCAAATTATTTAATTAATAAATGATGCTATAATTAACAATATTCTCAACGATTCGATAACTAGAACATTTGTCTCCTTGTAACTTGGTTTTTTATAAAATCAGTAAAACATTTTATCAGTATTACGAGTACTTATCCTTTTTATGATTCCCCTTTTTTTTGTCGCAATTTTTCCTTTTTGATAGGGTGCTATTTAATTATTCCAGGCGCTATTACAAAACGCATTTTCAAAATTACGTTTTCAATGTATTATTTAAAGTAATATTAAACAGTAAGTGTTACCATAATATTCAATTTGTATCAATTATCATAAATTGCTATATAATAGAACAATAATGACATAAGCTTTACTTTTAACAACAATTTTTATTTTACTTTGACCGCCGTGAAAAGGAAATATTGCTTAAATTAATAACCTACATTGTGTACACAAATACATTGTGTGCTTAAACAAATTATGCACTAATGCAATCTCCAGCCTGTCTTTACTTTGATAATTTAGGTAACTTGTTCTTGATTGATTTTAATCTTCGACTTCAGCTAAAACTTCAACTCATTTCACAGTCTGGGGCGGGAGTCAACATCCTAATCCTCAAACTACTTAAAGCTTCATGCGTTACATTTTCCAGAAAGTTCCAGGTCATCACTATATATCATTCATATTTAACAGCTGTCGCGTTGGTTTTCAAAATGGCGTCAGATATTGTCGATACTGCAGCGTTCATCGCCATTTTATATGTGAGAGGGTAGCAACCGAACGGTTCACCTGAGACTAAGTGATAACCGTCGCCCTTAGGGCGTATTTGCGACGACCCTTGGGGTCAAGATGCGTAGCAAACTTTTGATAAAGTAGGCTCCGGATACCTCACTCACCAGGCAAAACGTGGAAGTAACACTTCCACTTTACGCCGGTATTTTGTAAGGGCGTGGTACTTACCCGGATGGACCTGCAGTGAAGTCTGTGCGTGGCCCTACCACAATTAAACCAAATTGTTTTATTAATTTTGTCGTAATTAATAAAACACTGAACGTCGTTGATTACACACTTTGTAAGAATTGAGTCGACGCGCGCTTCATTAGCCACGCTGGCTGATACCACGTGTTCCGTGGACCCATTTGCTCAGTTGCCCGTGCCACTTTCTCAGTACGGTAATTGTGATCACGCCCTGCAATGGGCTTCAACGCTCATCGACATACGACGTCTAAACGACTGCAATTACACGTATGCGCGTCGTCCATTAAGTTTTTAGGACGTCGGCGTCGCTCGGTGCATTTTAAAAGCAACTTGTAAATGATTGCTCACACTTTCCTCGCTGATTGATTGGAAACGCTGATTAGAACTGTTCCCACGCGTCTGACACACATTCTCTCGTGTTTTGTTTTCGGCTGACAAATGCATGTGATTTAATATCTACTGCTTTAATGGTATTCAATGACATTGTCTTCAAAGTGCAACTTTCAGTGATGACAAACGATGAATCACTCGTTCAACATTTACCTGCGTTAATGCGGGTGTTTTCGTGGACATAATTGAACTCTGTTAGCTCATCAGCTGGAAATACCGCCGGAAAACGAACACTTGGAAGCATACTGTACTCCAGAACGGTTACATAATCTGCTGCGCTTATCCCAGGCAGAAGGTCAATAAGCTCGCCTATTCCATCAATCATTCATCAGATCAAAATTTGGTTGATATGCATTCAGCACTGGAATTTGGCAAAATAGTAGACAAAACGGTATTTCTCTTTTTTTTTTTTTTTTTTTTTTATGCGAAAAGTTGTCAAACGAGCAGACGGGTCACCTGATGGTAAGTGAATACCGCCGCCCATGGACATCTGCTACACCCGAGTGTTACAGATGCGTTGACAACCTTTTGAAAATTGGGCTCCGGCTACCTCACTCACCAGACGAAACGCGAAAGTATTTGTCATACTTCCACTTTACGCTGGTCTTCTGTGAGGTCGTGGTACTTACCCGGACGGGCCTGCCCATTCGTGCAACAGCCGAGGCTGCTGCGTGGCCCTACCACCGTAAAACTTACTCTACATGTGTAGTCACGAATATTGTGATTATTGGAAGCTCTGGAGATTAAAAATCAGACGAAATCTTTCGCAGTCCGACTGTACACAAAGACTGTGTTATATTTTATTTCACAAATTAGTAAAGTTAAAGGAATGAGTTTCGATTTGTTTTCGTGTTATATTCCAATTTTTTTATGTGAGATGGTTGCTAGCGAGCTGGCAGTTCACCTGATGTTAAGAGATGGCTGCCACCTGTCGACATTTTGAATATTCTTAGGGTTGCTGATGCGTTACCACCTTTTAAAAAAGTGTGCCCCCGTTACCTCACTCACCAGACGAAGCGCGGAAGTATATAACGCCGGTTTTCTGTGGGGTCGTGGTACTTCCCCGGACGGACCTGCCCATTCGTCCACTCCAATATACCATCATGGAAATGACCACTAAGAAACACTTCGAGGATAGTTTGTTTATATGATCATAACAAAATTATTTGGAAGATGGGTGGAATCCAGATATTTGCTACTGGTACACACAGCAGACTACATCAACACAGGTGAATTAATACGTGAAGTAATATCGCCATTTCTCATTTCATTGTCCCAACAAACCAGTACCGATAATACTTGCAGATACTTTATTGGAATTCCTCTGTAAGAATATTCATAAGTCCGTTCGATCAACCATTTATTCCTTAATGTTCACCATAATTCACAGAAATCCAAGCAGCTTACCTTTGAATTCTGCTATGAAAGATTTATGCGGTTGATACTAATCTTTATATGTTATTTCTCAAAGGTGTTTTTTGTCGTTGCGTCATAACTTCCACAATTCCTCGTTAAATTAAATTATTCAAACACCGTTTTCAAGCCTATGTCTACTGTTGGCGAAAAATATAACAAATAGTATAATGAGGTTTCTTATCATTAATAAATTTCGCACGGATCGGATCGTTGACGTTTAATATAGTTTAGCATAGCAGCAGAGGCGGATTATCCTTAAGGCAAACTAGGCATCTGCCTAGGGGTGCGAGGGTACCGAGGGGCGCACGGGCGGAATTGGTAAATAAAGAAAATATGTATAATATAGGATAAAATTAATTGCGCCAGCAATTAAGCCATCTTCTTACAAAATGAAAACTATTATTTTTGAACCTCAAATTGCTTCAATTTATAACAAAATATAAATTTAACGGAAGGAACTGACTAAAACTTACGCCAACAAACAACAGATAGTACATGATCTCTAATTGAAGTTGGAAAGATACGACTACAATGTACGTCGCGTCGACCGCGACTAATGAGTATCGGTTTTTTTTCTTGGCAGGGTTTACTGTTAGGCCTTAGGGGACTAGATCCGCCGGACTTGAGGTGGCCGGGCGCTCGGGGCGCTTAGCCTGAACCACGGCGTATTATTATTATGGTGACTAAGCTCGAGGACTCCCGAGGGAGCCTCGGCTCGGGCCGTCACGCTATTATTATCATTATCGGTTTGGGAGGCCACCAGGCGCTCTTAGGGCGCTTTGGTGGACGTTCCATGGAGTGACTAGGCTCACGGACCCCCAAGACCTCGGCTTTTTTTTATGTGAAAAGTTTACAATCGAGCAGACGGTTCACCTGATGCTAAGTGAATACCGCCGCCCTTGGACATCTGTTACACCCGAGGGTTCCAGACGCGATGACAACCTTTTGAAAATTGGGCTCCGGTCACCTCACTCGCCAGACGAAACGCGAAAGTATTATACTTCCATTTTACGCCCGTCTTCTGTGAGGTCGTGGTACTTACCCGGACGAGCCTGTCCATTCGTGCAACAGCCGAGGCTGCTGCTTAGCCCTACCACCGTAGAAGGCTTGGGCTGTCACTCAATACCCGTTTAGCATTCCGATTCGAGGTGCCTGAGAGGGCCGGACTTTGGCTCGATCGGTAGCTATAGTCTGACTGGATGTAAGTATCGGACGTTCCTGCTTCTAAAATTGTGACGACAAGGGTGCGACGCCAGGGTGGGAGCTAAGCGGTCAGGCGCGAAAAATTGAGTGGAAAGTGACACGACGCTCAACTTTGTTGTCATTGGTTACGCGCGTTTTTCAGCCCCACTTACATGATGCAAGTTTCTTGCCTGTTTTATACAATTAAATTGAAGCAGTAAATGACTTGCAAAATCTAAAAAACACATAACATTCTTGAGTAGTAATTTTAAGGCGCTGTATGCAGTAAAAATAGGTTTTTCAAAAGATTTTTTAGCAATCTACACATTCTATAGCAGCAAAAAAAAATATATGTTAATCTTGATCGTACATTCTAATGGAACATTGTTTCCAAAACATATTCTCGATATATTTTCTCGATAGAAAAAAATCATGAAACTATTTCTAAAAGCGAAATTCAAATTCAAAAATGAACGTAATACATCAACAAATCTTAATGAAATTAATATCAGTGGTGTAGAATATATTAATAAAAAGGATTGTTGTTTTAATTTGTTGATTGATGTAAGATATTTGTAAATATTAATTTAATTACGACTCTCTTCCAATTCCACACGTTGAACAGAGAGCATCCCTAAATTTTTTGTTGTACTTATTGTTGATTTTCTGGAAATATTTCTTAATTATCATTTAATTTTTGTTGATACGAAATATTATTGTATTTGTTCAAAATTGAAACAGTTGGAGAATAATCTATCAGTAAATAAACTAACTTTTAGTATTAACATTTTTTTAACGTCATCTATTTTTTATTAAAATATTAAATTTTTCACCCTAAAACGAAAATTAATTTATTTGACTTTAAGATGTATTTTAAATCAATTCCTTTTCCATTTAATTAAAAAAAATAGTAAACAGGAAGAAGATTTTACTAAAATTGTTGATTGCTTTCTCATACTTTATATTTGTTTGTTTATTATTATTCCTATTATAATATAAAAGTAAAATACAATAATGGTATATAAAAGATATTATAGTGATTATCTATGTACATTTTCGAAAGCCTTCCATGATACTATCGATAGTATCCTACGGCCCACCACTACACACACACTATGCAATGAATGACTTGGTCTAGCGGCGCGTCGACGAAACTCGCGCGCTGCGCGCCGCTAAGCGGCGTTACCCCTCCTGCGCTTCCTCACACTTCACCACCCAAATAGTTAAAATTCACTGCATACAGCGCCTTAAAGGTGAGTGAAAAAGGTGCTTAATTTTCAAACATACCATTATAATTAAATTTTTTACTTTAAATAATTTCTGAAAATAATTCAATTATTTCAAATTATGTGTAACTTTACCTTTAAGTTACAAGAGTGCCTTTAAGTTCGCTTTAAGTTTACGTAAGAAATCTGATCGTGTTGAAAATTAAACCCTGTCAAATTAAAGTCAAAATCAAATCAAAATAATTTATTAATCGACAAGAAAAATACATTTCACTAGCTAGCGACTACGTCAGCGTAGAATAGGCTGAAGGCGTAACATTCTGACAGAAAGACAGATATACATAAAAACATGTATAAAAATTATAGCCGATGTGTTATTCTGATGTGTAAGCTATATTATTGTAAAGTTACATTAAAATCCATTCAGTAGTATTTGCGTGAAAGAGTAATAAACATCCATCCATACATACAAACTTTCGCCTTTATAATATCAGTAAGGATTTATCGTTAGTCATTTTTTAATCTACCACCGTTTCGTAGTGAAGTTCCTCTAACGGAGAAGAAACAGGCGAAAGAAACTCCGTAGGTATCCTCTTTTTTGTCAATTTTTTTTTTCTCAACAAAAATTTAAATATTATACAACTAATTTTACTTTTAATGGCTTGGGAGCGATCAACTCCTTCCCAGGGGTTATTGTCATGAATGTATACGTTTATATTATAATAACCCTTTTTATAAAGTTTTTCTTTAATAAACTTCTTAAACTTGTTGATAGGCAGCCTTTGCGCATTTGCTGGGATTTTGTTGTAGAAGCGTATACATCGCCCCATGAACGAGTTACTTACTCTGTGGAGTCTAGCAACTGGCGTTACAAGCTTGTATTTATTTCTAGTATTTATATTATGACCATCAATATTCTTATCAAAATTATTAATATTTCAACGTACATACTACGTACATTTTCATCTATACAGGGTGGCTTTTCTAAAGGTGCCCAAATTCACACAGGAGGTTCAGACTCGGTAGTTTAATCGTTTATTAAATTAAAAACAAACTTTTTATTCAAAAAAATTCCCATTCCCTTTGGATTGTTCGATATATGGGAGCCCCTTATATCCAAACCCCATAGTTTTGCATCAAGAGTAATTTCAAGAAAAACAGTCATTTCCACAAGGGCTAACTCTTTCCCATTTATTAGAACATTGGTAGCTCCCAAATGTTTAACATTATGTGTTGAAAGTTTTTTACATTTAGTTTTATTGCCATTTAATAGTAAATTGTTAGCATTAAACCAATGGACTATTTCTGACATAGCATTATTTACCTCGTCAAGAGTAACAAGATGTCGATCGATTTTAAAAATTAATGAAGTATCGTTGGCAGATAACACTCTGTCATGTTTATTCCCTACAAAGTAAGGTAGATTGATGTAGATGAGAAAAAGAAATGGGCCAAAAATCGAGCCCTGTGGAACGCCCATTGACATCACCGAGCCAGAAGAACTTGCACCATTTATTACATCTTTTTGGATTCTATTACATAAATATGACTTAATAAGGTCAAGCGCGGTACTTGTAATGTCATAATGGTGTAATTTCCTGATCAATGTCTTATGATTGACGCAATCAAAAGCCTTTGAAAGATCACAAAAGACACCCAGAGCATCTTGTGAACTTTCCCAATTTCTACTTTCCCGATTTTTTTTTAATAAAAGCGCCTGAAATATATAGGGAATTTTATGATTATGGGGTTTACATGCCAGTCGTATCTTACATCTTTAGTATAGGGGCGCCAATGAGATGCTTGCCTACAGCGCTCTCAACGTTTAATCCGCCTCTGCATAGCAGTGATAATACTGAACCACACAATTTTATCACACTAACTCTGAAGCTGTTTACTAAATATCCAATTTCTTTTAATTTGACATTGTCGAGTTTCCGACCTTGGAAACGACGCAATATCTTTATTATGAATATACATAAAGTATTGTTATCGGTTTATTAAATGTGTGCAAAATGTCAAAAGGGGGAAAATTGAATTAGAAATTGGAATTAAACACCAAAAAATTTATATGAAATTATTCTATTGTTTGTTTATTGGTACCAATAGTTTAATAATCGGATATTCGGACGACCATTAACAAATAAAACAAAAATAGTGTGTTGTAACAAAACTCCTTTATCTTTAAACATGGAAATATTAAAAGATAAAGGAATGCTGATAATGATTTTGATATGAATTCGTTAAACTTCAATAAATAAACTTAAATATTAACTTAAGTTAATAAACGCTTGGTCCATCACCATAAAAAGTATTATCTGTACAGACTCACACCTTTAAAGTTCAATAAATAGTACTTACTTCCTATCGTTTAAAAGCTGAATCAAAGATACTCGGGCAAATATCAAATGTTTCCTTAGTAGCCAGACAGTTGCGATAGTCTTTCCTGTCTTGTCTTGCAAGACAAATTGAAAGGAGACGAGAGATATAATAACATATAATTTTCTTAATAAATATCTTTTATTGCATTTTATAAATTTCGTAATGAAAATTTGCAGTAAATTTAATAATATCATGTGATTACAGTATGCATTTACCGATACCGTCAGTACCGTCGTAAACAATTTACAATTTATGAAGACGAGCGAGCAATTGTCTGCGATGTTTTAAGTTTAGCGATGTTGTTTTAAAAGGAGGGTCCTCTAATACATTTTCATTTTCTGTAATTACAAACTTATACAAGAAATATAGGTACCGATATAGTATAGAGAATGAATATGTACTGACATCACCCAGAAAATAAAATCACATATTTTAGTAACTTTGGTTAACTAATTTTATGACATCTATAATACCACAAAATTATTCTTCATTTCAATTATTCAACAAAATTCAATTATTCAATTATTCAACAAAAAACACCCTGTTTTTCCTCGTTTTAATTATTAGTTGAGAGGAGAAAAGTCAAGGTTTAGCTACACCTAACCTAAATATTATAAATATTAGATTACTGAGATTACTCTCTATACGAAGTTCATTCCGCATTCCGATTACTTAGTCCTTTTGAATCGTCCATTAAAATTTGTAGATAAATTTTATATGAAAATGTATAGTATTCTTGTTATTATTACGCATTAGATAAAAGATTCTTATTATTCATTAGATAAAAGATGTTGAGATTTTCGTCGTAGCAATCAGCCGTTTAGCTTAGTAGTTAAAGCGTCTAGGCATGAATCCGGAAGACGTGGGTTCGATTCCCGCAACTGCGAGAGACTTTTCGTCCTTTTCACCTTAAGTGCAGAGATTAGCACAATGAAAATTTAAATAATTGTCAATCTGACATTTATTTATTTAAAAACTTTTTGCACATAAAACTTACAATGGCGGACTTAACACCATTAAGTGTTCTCTACCAGTCAACCGACAAATAAGTAGATAAAAGGACGACAAATTAGGATGTTTATAATTATTTGATGAAAACCCGTGCTCTGGTTAAATTGAGCAATTTTACAGATTTTATCCTCTTTTATTCTGATCTCTGGATAGATTCTTGACGTTTTGAAACATCGAGAATTTAAAATCAAAATAAAACGCCATAAAATAATTTCATTTAACCATGTATATGATTCGTGTAAATACAAGAAATCAATATTTACTCTATTTAACCTACTCGAAGGTAAGCACCACGGCCTTCCGTGAGGCCAATGTTTGATGACTCCGTGGCGCAGTTGCTAAGGTATTGGCTTCAGTTCGGGAGGCGTGGGTTCGATCCCCACACGGGTCAACTATTTGTGTGACCCACAGATAGTCGTTTCGCAACTGGGTGTTTGCCCACGTGAAATTTATGTTTGTAAAACGCGCTTACAACACAGGATAATGTTATCCTAAAATAAGGGCAATGTTTTATAAAAATTAAGCAAAAGTAACTTAACTTGCGTTTCATCTGCGTTAGTTATTTATTTTAGTTACTCATAATTTGAAACGCCTGCTCACTTACCAGCTTCTCACATAAAATAAAAACTTTGCTTATGCTAAATCTCGGTGAAATGCAAATCCTCCGTGCTCGCAACATCCAAGGTTTTTGTTTCACGTACATTTCCAGTCTTGTCGTTGTCGTTCTTCAGTCTGCAACTACGTGCCATTTATGCTTGACTAGCTGCTGCCCGGCTGAAGGCGTAACATTCAGACAGAAAGACAGGTATACATAAAAATATGTATATAAATTATAGCCTATATGTTAATCTGATGTATAAGCTATATTAATGTAATGTTTCATTAAAATCCATTCTGCAGTATTTGCGTGAAAGAGTAACAAACATCCATCCATACATACAAACTTTCGCGTTTATAATATTAGTAAGGAAGCAAGGAAGAAAGGATTAGCTCGCCTACGCCTAGGGGAGCTGTTCAGGTTGGCAGTATAGACCGGATCATGAAACTGTGCCAGCGCACTCCCTTAGCCACTCAGGCTAGCAGGTACCCTTGGAATATGTTTGTATCATAGAGACTAGTTTGGAGTTTATTAGATGTTGTTACCTCGGTTTACCTCGACTACGTTTTGTACGCCATCTTCGCATTCGGCCAATTCTTTGTTGGCTACCACCGCTCTCTCAGAAGTACCACCAGCCCTCACAGAAGTATTTACACTTTTAAGTTTTTTCCAATGTGTGAGGAATCGTAATGGAGACTGGTTCAATGCTCAGAACATCGACTTACATCCCTTCTCGTGCAGTTATTTTATTAAACTTAATTCGGCTTAATGTAAGTTATTCAAGATTATGTTTTCGCCCGCATTGGCTTAACATTAACGCACACCTTTAACTGTGGTAGGGCCACGCAACAGTGTCCGGTGTTGCACGAATGGGCAGGTCTGCCCGGGTAAGTACCACAACCTCATAGAAGAGCGGCATGAAGTGAAAGCGTTATACTTCTGCATTCCTTTTGACAACTCAAATGATATTTGAAAAGCCATTTGACAGCTGATTAGTTAACATCTACGATGATTAGTGTTTCAGAAACCGGGCGTAAGTGATACAAGTGTCCATGGACGGCGGTTATCGCATAACATCAGGTGAACCACCAGCTCGTTTGCCACCTTCTAACATAAATAAACATAGCAGGATGGCATTGATTGGCTTTTCATGCGCACAATAGTAAATGGATCTTACATTCACACTTAACACTTTTGGCGTATACTGTTCAAGAAATCCAAAAATATTTTCACTATCATAACAACTCACTATCGAAAATTATGATGTTCGCTATTAAATTCATAAATATAGCACGGGAGAACAGGAATTAGTCTCACCAGTCACGTAGTACACGGGAAATTACTGAGATTACTCTTCATACGAAGTTCATTCCGTATGATTACCTAGTTCATTTTAAAACGAACTGTAGAAATAGGGCTGTGGTATGCTTAACCAGATAATAATTATATTTACTTTAAAAAGTTAAAGTTTTAGTTTCTTCAAAAACTTTTGGCAATGATAAATCAAGGATGAAATCTTTTGGGCTTATAATTTTTTTATATATTTAAACAGTTTATTTCGTTATTTGCTTTGTAAAGAAACGTCGAGACTTAAAACCAAAATTAATCGTGGTACAATCCGTAAGAGTTTTATTTAACAAAATCCTGTAATTTACAGCTTATTTTTGTTGCATCGAACACTATTTAATGCTTGCTTGACTGTAACACTTTTACAGTCTGTAGTACAACGTTAAGCGAATATCTCTTTTGGAAATTGTTTAGTGTAAGACAGAACACAAACTATCAGTGACTGGAGTTTTGTAACAATGGATTTGCAAAGAAAGTTTTTACGCGGACTCAATTAATGTACCTTGTTTTAAATTGTGAATTTTTGTAGTTAATGAACAAGTAATTTCGGCACTGCGGGATTCGAATCGGCGGTTTCCTTTTTCGCTCTACCAACTAAGCTAAGCGGCCGATGACCTTTCCGGTTTCAAAATCAAAACTGCTATCTCCATAAAAATTACACTCTTATTGCGTGTGCCTAATTATTAATATTACTTATTTAAGAACTTGTGTTGTTTAATCCGACTTATGGTTTTAAAAATTCGATTATTGCTAAAGTAAACAGCGAAAGTCATTCAACCCTAGGGATTTTAACAGAAACTTGGCATTATGCCATTGTTGTAGAACAGCGTAGCTTGGCCGGAGCTTTTGGCAAGCCCAGCTCATAACGGGGTACAATATAAGCGTAAGTTGGAAGCCTAATGCTTTAATTTTCGGCATTAAAAACTCGTTTAACATTAAATGGTATCAAGTATAATTCGCATTACCCGTCCGCGGTTTTATAAAAATGTTGTCAAAGTTTTATGCAAACAAAAAATAATTCGTTTGTCTCATAAAGGTTTACCGATGGGTTAACTTGACTTGAATCAGCGCTTATGTTTTGTTTATTGTTTTGGCTGCATCGTGCACCACAGCGTTTTTATAACAGCTCCGCGTTTTTCTCTCGTTAAATTTATTAACTCACGTTAAATTTAGTTTAAAAACGGATTGATTCGTGTAAGTGTTTAATTTTTCGTATCAAAATTATTACAAAACATAAAAGGCACAATTTTGATTAAGTTAATGTTCTGACTTTAAATCTACCAATATTATCAACCAAGGGCGCGTGTAGTATCTTTTATGATATTAGTTTTGGTGCCGTGGGTCGTGTTTTCGATTCCCACACGTGGCAAGTGTTTGTATGAACCACTGATAAATTTACTCGAATATATAAATGTTCATACTCGTGAAATTAGTGCATGTAAAAACTTGTATATGAAAAAGTCACGTAGACATAGTGCTTAAATTTCGCTTTCCTTTTTGCATCTAAATGTAGTTTTTAAAAAAGGGGAAAGGAAAAAATTACACTTAGAATTATATCATTAGTCATTATGTTTATTATTCCACACGTCGACTAAAACATAGGTTTACATGTGGGGAATAGTCGTCAATTTAGAGGTAGATATACATGTCTCTAAATTGTCTACTAACTTGTTTGGCGCTACACTGTTCCACAACTTAAATTGCCTGTTTCGTTAAACTGTGAGAGGAACGGCTATTTGAAACGTAGTTTTTTGTTCGGTTTTCGGTGTTACTCTATTCTACTCCAGCATTATGGTTAACTTTTAAGAAGTTTTAATAATTGAAGGTTATTACTATTTTTACGTTTTTATATCCAATATTTAGATCGGAGGCGGCTGGGGTGGCGCAAATATGAGTGTCCTTGTCCCCGTACTTGGAAATTTTTGACAGGTTTACGTCCTAGACTTATCGCCGCGGCTGCTGACAAGAGGGCTGGTTCTTTTATCGCTCAAATGTTAAGCATAACTATTGAACACGCAAATGCTGCTAGCGTTCTTGGCACCATGCCGCGTGGACCTTGTATATTTTTTTAATAATTTAGTTTCCTGTATTTGCATAGCATTGTTGGCAACACTAAAGGAAGTCATTCCTTGAGGTTGTAGGCAATACTAAAAGAAGTGTCATTCTGTGGGGTATAAATGAAGCTGCAAGAAGCATTTCGTGGTCCTCGTTGTCTTCGTCTTCATCGTCTTTCTCTGGCTGTCATCAAGAAGTATACGCGATAGTGCCGCCCAATCGATATCTAGAGTGGTGTTTCATTAGTGATATTAAAGTGATAAAATAAGTAATTATACCAGTGTTATTGTTGTGCAAAGTGAAACTACGGTGATTTGGTAAAAGTATTTATATTTCTACCGTCTTAGCTCGATAAAACAAAGTATAGCTTACACGTGCTATTTTGTAAACGTAAGGTGTAACGACTACCGTTTTCAATGAACAATCAAACAGTAATTCGCTTACACAATTTACTTTATAATTGTAGTTAATTAGGGAGGTACTCGAAAAATTCTAAGACTGGAATAACCAACTGCTAACGACAACAGCTCTAAAAACTACGTTCGCTTCTCCGTTTAATTTGTTTGGACCGGCAAACCGTTTACTATAACTAAATACTTTCTATTTTCATTTTGTTGTGTACGACCCCAGAAATTGGGGTCCCTGCACATTCCTTGCTACACAGCTTCTGTAGCTTATGCCGCGTTTCTGACGCAAGTTGTTGGCTGGAGTAACCTGCCTTTTGCCTGCGGACCCCAAAAAACCTACTCGCTTGCCTATGGCCGTTGCTGCTGAGCTAATGTATGGACTTATCGCTACGGGAGCTACAGGAAAGTGTCTTGAGAGGACTTTGGTGCATACTCGGTGAACACACGACCTATCTATTTTTGTATATTTTTATTTGTATTGAGTTTTTTCCCCCCTGTTTAAATAATTGTTAGTTTTAGTTTTAGTTACAGTTACTTTTTTTTGAGATTGTTGAGCTAATTATTAATGTAATCTACTCGAAACCTACGTTTCAATGGCGCCCACTCATGGTAAACTCTAGCACCGAGTAATAACTAGTCTCATTTTGCATTTATTTGGTTATCATTGATATTGTTTATTTTTTTATTTTGCTTTACTTCCATAAGATATATTTTTAATACTTGATTAATTATAATAAAATATATCAGTAATTGTACAAAAGTTATTAGGTAATATGTAGTGTAGTGTTATATAATATTTATGACCTTTACTTAAAATTATGCTTCTATGTTAATTTTATATTAGTGAATTCATTGAGTTGAATATTAAGTAAGTGTTTGTATAATTTGGTTTTAAGTTTTGTGACAATTACAACCTGTAATTAATATAAGTTGACCATATAACGCATACCCAAAGTTCAAAAATAAATCGAAGTGAAATGTCGTACCCAATTAAATATTTATCCTTGCAAAAATATGAAGTAGCCGAGCGTGGTAGCTCACCAGGAGAGTCTGTTCAGGAGCTTCGAAAACAAATCGTAAAATTAACTTACCTTCGGAAGATATTCTAGAGTCTCACCTTAGTTTGACTGATGATCTTAAAGGCGTAAAAGAAACTCTATTAACTCTGCAACTAAAAATTCGTTAAAATGTTTATTTAACGTTATGCAATTCTCAATTTGGGCTCACACGTTTTTAGGTTAGATTCCATTATAGGTGAAAAGTAGAAATATGAGAAGGCGATTCACCCTCAAGTTATCACATGCAAATCTACAACACAGCACGCTGGAGTTGCTGATGCGTTGCCAGCTTTTAAAAGAACTATTGAAAATTCCAAAAAATATTATTAAATACCTTATTGAATACGCACATTTGTGCATATTATTTTTTATGTTATATTTAATACCCAATATGGTTAAAAACCCTATCAAAATCAAAATTTTTAAAACGGTTAATTGTTTTGTTTTCTAATATATTGTAGCATCGTCGTAAGACAATATAATTTCCAATATTTAAAAACGTTGTTTAGAAATTCAAGTTGCTTACATCTTGTTTATGTCCATAATAACACCCGTCATAACCTTGGCCATGGAATTCGTCACCAGACTAAAAAAAAAATAAGACGCAAAAGCGGCCTGTTTAAAAAGTTAACTTTTACAATCACCCTTCGCCAATCAGCTCTGTGACGAGTTCAAAATAGTCTGGTCAAAGGTTCTATTTCAGCCAGCCAACCCAATATTACATGTAGAAAAGTAATATTGATTTTAAAAGGTATATACTGGAGCATACCTAGCCCATTGAACTGTAATCGTCACCCAACCAGAATACTTGGCGTCGAAATTTCGAGCAACGTCCGGTTCTGCGGTCAATTGGAAGGTAAGGTCCAAATTGGTCTCAAAGAAGCTTTGTTTGCTCTATGAGGTGCAAATTCGGCCCCACATGAAGTACTGCTCTTATCTCTGGGATGGAGCTCTTTATTACCAGCTCCTTCCATTTTACCTCATTCCACGTAGGGCGGCGCGGGTTACCCTCGATCTGGGTCTTTCCGATCGGCTTGATCCTTTGATTCTGCGTAGACAAGTTGGATCACTCTGCATCTTCAACCGCACATATCACGGGGAATGTTCCGAGAAATTTTTTGGATTGATCCCGGCGGATGAATTTCACCATCGGACATCGTACAAAACCAAAAATATCATCCACACCACCTCGATGTCCGGCGTTCCACAACAGCGTGATTTTCCAGGCATTTCCTGCACAATCACTCTGTGGAACTAGCTGCCGCCGGCGGTCTTACCGAACCGTTACGACCTGAGATGCTTCAAGAAGAGAGGGTTTACTTTCCTCAAAAGCCGGTAAAGCATTTGCAAGCCCTCCGGTGTTGCAGGTGATTAACTACCGGGCGGCGGTGATGAATTACCATCAGGTGAGCCTCATGCTCGTTTGCCCCTATTATCCATAAAAAATAGAGCAAACGGAACATAATATATCGGACCAAATTCCAACTGTACAATGAGAAGTATGTGTTAAAATCTTAATCTGCAACGAAGGACTAACAAAGTATCGCAAGTTAGTATAAGGCGTTGATTAACATTAGTGATTGACATCAGTGAAAGAAGGTAACTTTACCGTAAAGTCCCCGGTTACCTAATTTACCGGCACGAACATGTCAGTAAGCTTGTCATTTTTTCACTTATTGACAAAACCATTAGTTTTTATAGCATTAGACTTATTTAATAAGGATGGGGATTTTTCCCTCAAGCACAAAATAGGCTTCGTTTACACTTGTGCCGGAGTGCAGCCCCCTCACCGTTAAATGTCTATGACTCGACTATCGTTCGTTATCTTTCACGGTCCGATTGGCTCGCTGAATGCAGCGGCGCTGTCATTAACTTAACCAATGTGTACATACGAAAAGAAAAGTGAAAAATTTAAATTAAATAATCCTGCTCTGAAGATTCTCCATTCTTTCAACATAAAACGAGCTATTTTAAGTTTTTCGAGACAGAAAGAGGTAATAAATGTTACACTTTTAGGCGAGCTTTAAAGAACCACGCGATATAAATTCAAGGTTTATATTTCTGTGGTGAGTTTTCTGATTTTCTTACTTATGACGTCGTCCTTTGTTCAAAATTTTGTTTTCTTCTTAATAGCATCCTCTAAAAAAAATGTATTTAATGCATTAATGTATCTTCGTGTTGGGCATGGGCAGTGTTGCTTGGATATTAATAATAATAGTTATTTACTGTTAACTTGACTTTCGTTGCTTGATGTTTGCTTCATCGGGGACAGGGCAAACGTGGAAACGGTAACTTCGTAAGCTTGATAGACCAAACAAAATTATTAGTAAAGAAGTAAAGTAACAGCCTATAAATGTCCCACTGGTGGACAAAAGCTTCCTCTGTACAGAGGGTTTTAGAGCATAGTCCACCTCGCGATCCCACTGCATATTGATGGAGAAGTCCACGTGTATGTGAAGACATATTTTCGAAATAGAAATTTTACGATGTTTTCCTTCTTTCTCTGCAGAGCACGAGATAAATCAGTAATTAAAATTTACTATTTCGACAAGCGAGGACGAACTACCGTGTCATTGCTACGTGTGTGGCGTTGTCAGGCAGGATCCAATTTATTTATTTTTATTTTATGCGAAAAGTTGTCAAACGAGCAGACGGTTCACCTGATGTTAAGTGAATACCGCCGCTCATGGACATCTGCCACGAGGGTTACAGATGCGTTGACAACCTTTTGATAATTGGACTCCGGCTACCTCACTCACTTGACGAAACGCGAAAGTATTTGTCACACTTCCACTTTACGCTGGTCTTCTGTGAGGTCGTGGTACTTACCCGGACGGGCCTGCCCATTCGTGCAACTGCCGAAGCTGCTGCGTGGCCCTACCACCGTTAGTTATCCAAGTGAGTCTGGTGTTCTTTTACCTCCTCGGATCGTTGATGGTGGTCAATGGCATTGTTGTAACTGTGGTAGGGCCACGCAACAGTGTTCACAGTTGCACGAATGGGCAGGTCCGTCCGGGTAAGTACCACGACCTCACCGAAGAACGGCGTAAAGTAGAAGTGTTACACTTCTGCGTTTCGACTGGTGAGTGAGGTAGCCAAGGCGAACTTTATTTAAAGGTGGCAACGCATTTACAACCCTATGGGTGTTGCAAAAATCCATGGGCGGCGGTTATCACTTGATATGAGGTGAACCGCCAGCTCGTTTGCCACTTTATCACATTAAAAAAAATAGTCGTGTGTTACATCTGCGTGCTAGTATCCTTCACCGCCTTGGCGTATTATTGTCCAATTCTATTTGACATCAATTTAAGAAAAGTCTACTGCCTAAACGACCATAGTATGCAAAACGGTCATACGAATAAGTGTGTCTCTATTTGCTTACTATCCACTGAGTCTACGAGCCTTTTTACAAGATTTTAATGACATTTAATCCTTTTTTAAGAAAATTAAAGCGATGAAATGACAATAAAATTTGAGAAAGATCTGATGTATAAAAAATAATACACAAAGAGTTATCGTACAACAAGTTCGACATTCCGAGTGAACTTATCGAGCCAGTAGTAACCATTAGGTTAACGGTAAAAATCGCCTCTTAAAATGAATAATGTATGCTTAGCCGTACTTCAAATCCGGGACACATATCGGACAGCGTTGATAATACCGGGACGGGATAAAAACGAGGCTAATGTTAATTACCCACCTACTGATCAAGTTCCAAAGTAATAAATCCGCAATGATGTAAAATGTCACAAAAAAATAACACGGCCAGCGTTCTGAACTTGACAGTACCGATGACAGATCGCTCATGCGCGAGCTACGAGCTAGATTAAAACAGTGATGGTGCTTGCTATTTACAGGAAAAAATTAATCAATATCACATCTATTCAAATATATTGATATTCATACAACAAATATACTGATAATATATAACATAGAATGATCATCATTTGTGATATCAACTATAAATTGTTAGCAATTTAATTCATTTATAGATCCGAAAGAATAACAACATAAAGTGTTTAAATTTTATAGTGCTAATCTCTGCACTTAAGATACATTTTCTACAAATTATTATACAGTGTTAAAATATTTTCATTGGGATTTAATTTAGTCAACTGGTTGTAGTGTAGATATAAAATATACAGTAGGTATGCACAGATTTTTTCATTATACAAAGGAATTGAACCTTATTTTCATTTTTAGTAAACATGGTACTGTAATCCTGACATCGAATCCTTTTATGTAATCTGAAGAAAAAAAAAACTAGATACTAAAATTTTAATAAAATCCTTTAGAATATCACGAACTGATTTTTCTTTATTTTCAAGTTATCAATAAATGTTATCATATTGTTTATCTTAAAGTTTCTTCACTTTGAAGACACACTTAAGATGCAACATGAATATTCGTAGTAATCTACTCTATTCGTCCTTTTGCAAGTGCTGGGATTAGCACTATAAATAAATTTCAAATAGCAATGGTGACATCTCCCGTTCGAATTATCGTTGTAAAACGTTATTCGAAATTGTTCGTATGCTGTAAAGGATAACAATAGAGGCACCAAGCATTGCTTGAAATGTGAAGAAAAGCCGTAGACAAAAGACGTTCATTTTCAGATCAGTCTGCCAATCGGACGTTTAGTTTTGGATTCCTGCATCGGCGAAAAACCTTTCGTCCTTTGTTTTACATTTTCTAATTCTTTACTTTGATTTTTTTATATTAAGACAATAAGGAAGTCCTGAATTTAGTAAGATTAACGTAAAAGTTTCTTCTTCGTGTGTTTGGCATAAACAAAAAAAAAGTTCAGTAGAATAAAAATCGTTCGTTCTTCCCGGGTCAATCTTGTGTGCACGAAGCCCTAATCAGCACAGTTGATTTACGAGGCGCGGGCTAGCATCCGCGAATCAATTTACGCACGTCAGAGTACATCGGCCGCCCTATCGATAACTGATTACGTGTCGGCTCCCCGCGACCGATAGGTCAGGTGGGTAGCAAGTGTGGGAGAGTCATCATGGGAGACTTATCGCGCGTTCCGCGCTGTCGAAGTGTTCCGTTCACGGCGGAAAAAAGCATCGATTAATTATACTTTGTGTTCTTATTGTTCTCGATGATACGTCTTGTCCTTTAACCGTAACATTTTGTTTAACAGTTTGTATAACGCATGATTCTTTCTACGTTACATACCCTACCTTCGGGAAGAGAGAGTTTTGGGTTTCTTACATATTAACAACCCTCAGTGTGGCGGGATCACAAACGGAACTGCACCAGTGACATTTAGAAAAAATCTAACGCTTCCCTAGCTTCCTCTCTACTCTGTGTAAAAAAATTCGTGTCGTTGTATCTTTATGTGAGATGGTGGCAAGCGAACTAGCGGTTCAGCTGATGTTAAATGATAACCGCCGCCCATTGACATTTGCCACACCCATAGGGTTGCAGATGCGTCACCACTTCAGTATAAAGTAGGCTCCGGCTACCTTACTCACCAGACGGAACGCGGAAGTATAACAATTCCACTTCACGCTGGTCTTCTGTGAGGTTGTGGTACTGACCCGAACGGACCTGCCCAATCGTGTAACACCCGAAGCTGTTGCGTTGCGGATCCCTTTAACTGGAAAATTAGCGCACCCATCCCAATCATTCAAGAGTGTCTGTCGCTTTTTCCGACAAGAAGGTGATACCTAAACATATATTAAAATTTAATTATACAAGGCTGACGTAGATGAGTTCTTAAATGAGTCCAATAAGTGATAGTTTACCTGTTCGTAAAGAAGTCCACAATTTAAAACTCCGTTTAACATTTTCGCGCTTCTCCCACTCGACCAATTAATTACATATACAAGTAGATAATAAATAACAACGGCATAAAGGCGAGCTATAATTTTAACCTAACGAGGAATTCCGTCTTCCCGTTCGCAGACGAGTTATGTTTTAATTACAGGCGCTCCCCATTTTACATTGTAAGGTGTAATAATATAGCTCCGCGCAGATCG
The DNA here is from genome assembly GCA_933534255.1 of Iphiclides podalirius. Classification (NCBI taxonomy): domain Eukaryota; kingdom Metazoa; phylum Arthropoda; class Insecta; order Lepidoptera; family Papilionidae; genus Iphiclides; species Iphiclides podalirius. The sequence continues at coordinate 2,266,090 of OW152822.1, read as the reverse complement.
CATTATAAAGTGCTCTCCAAGCTCTTTAACCTTATCGTGTTTATTTTTGTAGATGGCCAGAAACACCATACTTGTTGGTTTACTTTCAAACGCAAGCAATATGTCCCCTGTCAATTGATTTGCTTGTTTTTTTTTATTGATGTGGCTAGTTGCATGTATGTAAGCGCTTGACTAGCATACATCCCGATGGTAAGCAGCCGTCGGGCATAAACGAACCAGATGAAAACCTTTTAACTGGCCTTGAAGACACATTGTAATCTTATGCAAAGACGGTAGATTGCTCGTAAGAGGATGTTTATGAGATAAGACTTTATTTTTTCTGACACTAGACACTTTGATAAATGCGCTGTGACTGGCTTGCTAGCAGCAGCTCAATTCGGTTGCTTGTAATGTTTTTTAACCGACTTCAAAGAGAAGGAGGTTATCAATTCGGATGTTTATATATTTTTTTTCATGTATGTTCTGGTATAAATCCGTCATATATTGACGGATTAGCAAAATTCTTTTTTTCGTTCGAAATGATAATGAGTTTCGGAGATAGACAACAGAACTCTTCAAATAATGACAGCAAATCAACCACGATTGCTGCTATCGCTTAAATATGAATTGTTTTACGCAATCACACAACGTAACATCACATAATTAATACGCTGTTTACGCGTTTTTAGCTACCGTGTGTGCGTTGTAAGCGTCTACTCATACCAGTATGTATGTCTTATCTATGTATGTATACACATGTATACATACACAAGTATACATACATACATACATATGTACTTGTCTGACAGTGGGATAAATTCGAACTGCAACTCCTTTGGCAAAATCTTTTATCAACAGTATTCCTTGAAGTTTGCAAAGTAATTCAACTTGAGCCGTTATAAATAAACAGCCAAACGAGTGCCAGCCAATTAAACTAAGACAGTTGTCACTTTATTGATTTTCGTCATTTAACCTACGTAACATATAGGATATTTTATTGACAATCTATATTCGAGTTGGTTTAGAGATTTTCTTCCTTATTTGCTTTTAATCGTTTTCCTTTTTCAGTTCCGGTTTCAGTTCGACGCTGTTTTCTCATACGAGCTGCGTCTTTTCTAGGTCTAAACATATTTTATAATACCTGAGTATTAAAATAAGTCACTAAAAATACTCAAGATTTGCTGGTGGTAATTTTAATGGACTTCTAACAGAATGTAATTATTATGATGAGTATCACTTTTAAAGTATATAAAACACTAGATCAGATTCTATAAATACCAATATTATTCAAAGAATGAGTTTTATTTTTCCCCGGATAAGAAAATTTTAACAAAAATATTGGAATCTGTATTGCTTCCTCCGCTAGAAAGTCTTGAGTACTTATAATACAGATGCGTTCCGAATTTAAAACGCTTCAAATTATTTAAATTAATACAGGCATTAGCTGTAAAACGTTTGAGCACTGTATTAAATAATAACCATAATTTATTACACTCGTCTCAAATTAGACGCGTTCAAGAATAATCACTGCCACTTTTATATAAACGCTTCATTACACTATTATTTCTACATTAGCACAGTTTTAAACGACAATGTATTTTTAAGAGGGAAAGCGCGCATCGTATTCGATGTATTTTGAACATGCAACGCTGCGTTCAAAATAAGTCTTACATAAATTCCTGTTTATGAATGAATGAATGAATGAATATACTTTATTTCACACAAGGAAATATAAGGAAAAAGAAACCGGAAAAGTGTACAAACAGGCGGCCTTATTGCTAAGATAGCAATTTCTTCCAGGCAACCATAGGGTATAGGATATAGATAATAGAGTTGCGGGATAATGGTGCAAAAATAATTATATATATGTTATAGATTGTAAGTTTATATAAAGCTAAAAAAGGTCGTCGGACTCGCAAAGGAAGGGTTCCATAGGTACTTTTTAAGCACAATATAAAATATCGTACATGCAGGCGGAGTCGCGGCCGAAAAGCTTGTCGTATATAATATATTAAATATAATATGAACATAAAAATTTGTTAGTTTCTTAGTTTTGTTATAATCATCTAGCACTACGGAGCGGTACTCGCTGCCCAGCATTTGTTCTACACTTTTCAGTGTAGAATAATCGAGGCACGCGTGCATCGCGTCTGGTAACTCTTGTTGCTTGTCTAAAGCTATCTTGTTAGTAAGGTCCATAGAGTCGAATATATTATTATGTATTCGATATAACAGCATGACCATGGTAAGAGTGTCTGGACTCTAAACTCAATAACTCATATTTTCCTAATAACTCTACATAAGAAAGCCTGGAATGAAAACATTTAAAGTGCACGGTGCGTAAAACGTCTTTTGTAATATTTCTAATCTTGAAATGTATTTTTCATATAAGGGATTCCATATTGGAACAGCAAATTCTAATTGAGAACGTACCAAGGTTTTGTATAACAGTAGGAAAGTCGAAGGACGCTTAAAGTCATTGGTAGAACGCATAAGAAATCCAAACATACTAACAAAGCATTACTGATAATAATTATTAACACTATGTGTATTAAAGCGCAGCTTTGAATCTAGCGTCATACCAAGATCTTTAATGAAGTTAACCCTTTCCAACATAAATATTACATATATAGTACATCATCATCATCATCAGCCGTAGGACGTCCACTGCTGAACATAGGCCTCCCCCATTGACTTCCACTTCGACCGGATGTTAGCGGTTGTTAGTAACATAGAACATCATTCATCATTAACATAGAATTGAAATTAAGAAATTTTTTCTAAGGTTCAATCTATCAGATCATTGATAAATAGAAGAAAGATAAGAAGATTAAAAGCCAATAATAACGATTTTCAGGTTCAATATTTTATTTAATGTTATGTCTGTTGTTAACCTTCCGATCAGAAAAACAACAAAATCCATAAACCGATCATTAACACATTCACAGGTTCAAAAAATTAACATATATTTTGTTAACAATACTATGCCGTCAAAAGTAAAGTATAAGTAGGGTAGTTACGAAATTTAATACTTGATTATTTAATACTTGTGATATGTTAAAATAATATGTTATAAGTATAATAAATCATCGTTGACAAAATTTACATATCAAAATATAGCATTAATAATTGTTAATACGGTACTTTTACTAAAGCGTGGGTGTCGTTACCGTTACGTCGAATGATTTACTCCACAAACGAATTGGAAACCGGCTATTAACCAATTTATTGCGTCTCGTACACGACTCTCTATGCATACGTATTACGTATTAGACGTTCGTAATAATCATATTTCTTTATCACAACTGAAACCAATCAGATAATTATTCAAGGTCGATAAAAAGTGTATTGACGCGTATGCAAAAATTAACCGGGACTAATGCTCAACGTGTGTCTATGGAATCAAACCCGACCTATAGATTGGCAGTTTATTTGCCATTGCTATTATGCCGTTTAGTTTGTGGTTTAGATTTTGATAATTTTCATGGAAGCTTTGTTTTGCTCGCTCTGTTTTATAATAGTATTAATTTTCTTAAAAGAAACGGCTTTTGTCGTATAGAACTCTATGTAGAGTTTACGATCACATGCTGAAGTGATCAAAATCGGCAACTTTTTGGTAATTTATTTCTTTCTGAGTAACACGATAAGTGATTACAGTTTTTTGAAGTATTTCAGGATTAGTAATTGTATGGATTATATGTTTGTGGTATTTGGTCATTAGTCTTGTTTCACTTTTCCGTAACGGAAAAGGTATCAAATAAACGTTAGTAGGTTTGGTTATCTTTACCAACCTCTGGCCATCTCAAAAAGGCAAAGGGGTATAAAGTATTTATGCAGGATGGATCACGAGTAAATCAGGCCGTCTGTCATCTAACCAAACATCTCATTACCTTGTCAATAAGCACAAATAAGGACAATTCGAATCTAATTCGCAAATAGATACAGGAGAGACGAACTAGCGATACGACAACAACATTCGCAGCGAATTTTCGTAGGATAAATTCTTGGCTTTCTAAAAAAATGTGTACTTGAAAAATTGTGTGACTCAAAATTGCGACGACTCGATAAAAGTGAAAACTTTTTTTAGTTACTTTTTCTGTTTCTATATTTCCAGTAATGTAATATAAGTTACAACCTGTTTAAACATAAAATTATTACGATGACTTCGTTCGATAAAGAGAAGCAAGGCATTGGCTTCGGCGTCGGGGGTCGTGGGTTCGATTCCCACACGGGACAACTATCTGGGTGTTTGTCCTCGTGCAATTTATGTTTGTAAAACGTCCTTAAAACACAGGATTCCACTGCTTTGAAGTGTGTGCTAAAGGAGTTCTCACTCGAGGAATGAAAAATAAAATCTACAATCGGAATTGATAAACAATGAGAATAAGATTTTGAAGAACACTCAGTGTACTACCATCAATAAAGAAGTAAACAGATAAAATTTTAAGGCGGAGGATAAACCGAAAAATAAAAGTGAACAACATTTCAATGGCACTATTAGATACATTACATAAAATTGTTACAACAATCTTGATTTCTAGGGAAGCTATTAAAGTTCACGGAAAGTCCTGTTTGGTGAAATACCATGGACACACGAAGTGTGCCATAAATATTTATATGCAACGGTCTAACACGACGCAACATCCGTCACGTTCGTCCGTTCGTTTTAACAGCTCAATTCCTTGACAGCGTCTGCGAAAGCGCTTAAAATGTAGTATTTGTAAGTCTTTGCAAGTGAATTCGATAAAAACGTTTGGTGACATGTCAATCAAGCGACTACACCGCCGTGGGAGTTTACAATACGGTTAAACGGAGACTGTTCTTTGTCGCATACCATTGTCTAATGTATTCTATCCATATTTGTTTGTGACGGGATAAATTTCCCAAGCTCAACATAGTTAATGCTAGTTGTTGTCTAGTTGTTATTGATGCTTAAAGCAACGCAACGGTTTTTGTCGATTGTTGTCAAGCAAGATATTTAATCATTTATGAAATCGCCTAATGTTTTTTATCTATAATTATGATTTGAATATCGAAGTTTAATTTGCTTTCCAGTATGTCGCGGAAAAGAAAGTAGTTACGCAATTGTATATGCGAGAAAATTTTTATTTTGAACGAGACAGACGGCAAGGTTGCGTGGTGAAGCATAATGCCTTATGCTTCACCACGCAACACTGCCGTGTTGTACTTATCTAGCTGGGCTGGCCAGCCCAACTAGATAGGTACTCGTGGTCACTCACTCGGAAGATGCAAAATGAAGGATAAAGTAAGTAACTCATACCCTACACAATTTTTTTTTGAAATTTTGTAGTTAATTGTGACCCTGTGTCTTGCGCCGGAGGGTGTGGATCCGATCCCCAGTACTGGATAAATATCGGAACTGCGATTAACTGTTATAACTGATAAACTGTTTATGTATCTATAATATGTGTTTATTTACAAAAGAAAAGTACAATTAAGTATACTTATCAGTTACCTAGTACTCATAGTATAAGCATCGATTACTTTACTTTACTTTGGGACTAGTTAACGTTTTGTAAAGAATAGGTATGTGCTGAAATATAAAAAAAAATTGCATTGTACAGCCGACACCTAGAGTCAGTCGAAACGCGCAAATGGCACGCGCAATTTGTGATGAGACGTATTTTCGATTGGCTGGATAAACGCTAATATTTTTGATGGTACCTTAAACGATGTAGTACCAAAAATTACGATCCTAGTTTTAACAAGGTTTTTATTTTCACAAAAATAGCAACCATGCAACTAAAAATTCATCTGTGTTATTTTCTTTATTTGAATATAATTATCCAATTGGATTCTCATGGTTCTGGTGTCCAGACTTTTAAATAGACCTATTACTAGCAAGCTTCGGACTTTTTAGTTAGTAATTAGCACTAGGTTTAACTCTTCTTGATTGACTAAATTTTTTCAACTACTATTTTTCGCAAATTCCTGTAAATTTTTAAGATCAACAAATAATAAGAAGCAGTGCATCGTTTCAATAATAACGTTTTTATTATAACGTATTATAATAATAAAATTATGTTATGATATCATTTATTTTTTACATATAAATTTAAAGGATATTTTAATATATTAGTTCCTAACAATTCATTTAAAATGAAATGGGAAACCAAGAATGTTTCATTTCTATGTATTGTTTGCGCAGTAACCGGACGCTCGTTTTTAATTCATTATACTTAAGCAACCTGAGTCAAATCCCGGAGCAGGCACCAATTTAATTGTAAATTTTAAGTGCTGACTTATCACGTGCTCAGCAGTGAAGGAAAACGTGAGGAAACCTGCATATTTTCTAAATAATAATTTCCCACCTTCTTGCTCGCTAATGCTGTCAGAATAAAATCAGTGTGAGGTTCGACTCCAGAAGCGATAACTTGGACAATATGTTCGACAAAATTTATTTCCATTCAAAAATTTATTTACTTCTTATGTGAATGAAACCAATAGCGGCATAGCTAAGTGTCTATTTAATTGGATCCCTTTAATATAACAATTTTCAATGGAACTGTTAACTATACCCAACTATGTCGGTCTCTTCTCAACTGAAACTGCCTTCCGAACCAGTGGTACCTTACGAACATTTATATTAATTATGTAAAATTCGCCGTTTCATAAGAACGGGCAAGCGTTTATTTGAATTAAGATGTTTTGAATCTGAATTTGATACACGAGTCCCTAGTAACATTAAAAATCTTAATACAGTATAGATTTGTTTCAAGTCCTTATTACCAGTTCACTAATTTAGACCTGTCCAGAGAAGTACCTGCAAATAGCTGTACGATTTTCTCTCTTTTCATCGAGTGGCAGGGCAATGCAACAGTCTCTTCTGTTGCACGAATGGGCAGGCTCGCTCAGGGAAGTGCCACGTGCCACAGAAGACCGGCGTGAAGTGGAATTCTTGTACTTCCGCGTTCCGTCTGGTGAGTGAGGTAGGCGGGGACTTTACAATGTGGAAAAGCATCTGCAACTCTATGGGTGTTGCAAATATCCTTGGGTCATTCAGGGCATATACAGATAAAAATGCGAGTGATTGAAAATTTCAATGGGTGGCGGACGTTACGTTTGCCACCTTCTCATATAAAAAAACAACATATAAAAAAACAACATAATTCATAAAACATCCTTTTTTTAACGCCACTTAGACATCAATAGCGATTTAAACCGTTTTCATATAATTGAAAAAACCAATGAATTACAAAACGATTCAGTGAAGCCGCGCGTATTTGACGATAAAAAAAAAAGACTTTACACATAACTTTCCTTTCTTTCAGTCTAATGCATTAATCGCCTCCGCCACTCTTTTAATTGGTCCGCAAATAAAAGCTGCCTTCTTTAATTTGTCGCTATTGTGAGCGTGACATTGTGTGCGCTTTCCCCATATGCTCAGCCATTTGGACTCGGCCTCCCCCTCCCCCCGCGAGCTTGGGTTCGCGGGCGCGCGAGGGGCGCCGCTTTGCCGCCGCGGGTCCTGGCCGGTTCGCGAACGAAAATGCAACGGTCTGCAGGCCAATGCAACCTGCCCAAGTCACAAGTTCAAGAGCAGCCACACGAGCCGCCGCGCGCCAGAGCAGTCTCGACCTTTGCACGCAGCGCACGTCCGGTGTGCACGTTTCCGAAGCGCGCCATTCTCGTATCCCGAGTTTTGAATTTAGAAGTCGGAGTGTTTTTTTTTAATTCAACTATTAGGTTTTTGCCGCCAGGTCGTCGGCCAGTCAACGATGCAGAACCTCATACGGTGAGTCGTTCGAACTATTTCGTGACGCTTACCCGCGCAAACTGGGCATACTTTTTTTTGAAAACGATAAAATTTTATATCTGTCCCAGTGAAGCCCGATTTGAGTTTCGCGATATTTTTAATAGTCGCAGCTAGCCGAAGCTAGGACTTCTCATTTTTTGTTGTTATCAATAATTAACAACATTAAACGAGATTTACGAGATGAAACTTGTCAAATGTTATTATTTTCTAACAAAGCGACAGCTAAGTTTAACTGAAACAATTTTTCAATAATTAGTTTTTACAGAACTTTTGCTTCAAAATATAACGGTGCTATAATCAAAATCTTTCAAGTCTGAGTTTCAACAATTTGAACGATATTTTGAATTGTTTATGAAAAAAAAATTCATTAACTGTACAATATCACGTCAATATATAACATTTAGCGGAGTGCGATTTTAGCGGATCATAAAAATTTATCGAGGTCGAAAGGAAACAGTTCGAAGTACACCGCATGCATAGAACCCGTCCGCATATTTTCGACTCTTAAGACGCATTAGTACAAATGACTTCAATTATTTGATTAGATCTCTCGTAGTGACCCTAATCTACGCGCTTGGCTGACTGCTGGCATTCGAAGAGACAAACAAACCGGCCGACATTCTCCCATACGTGTTTGCGCCCTTAATTGCATACGGTTTAGGCGCTACACGGAGTTCCGTACAAGTTTCTTTCGAAACTTCATTCGGTTACAGCTATGGACAATTATCATAATCGATATGATCTGATTGATTGATTGAATTGAAGTGAATGCTAATTTGAAAATCACATTTTTTATTATTTACATAGCAAAAAGTACATTTAGTCGTCACGTGCATAGTAATAATAGCCTTATTTATTGATACATAAATGCACTCATACAATAAATTCTTAAAGAAACAGTGGTTAAGAACAAAGTAAATCGATGCTTAATACTGAAAGAAGTTATTATTCCGATGCTGGACGCGAGCTTTTTAGGGCTTAATTTGTCGCATACGACCGATGTGAATTTGTGGAATACACACCTTGAAATATTATATTTCATTGTTAAACTGACTCAAAAGATGTCACGTCAACCGATTAAGTTGAAAAGATCCATCAGACAAAACACAATTTGCGTTATTTAATACTAAACAAAAGACAAATAAAAATTACTTAGAGTTTTTATCTTTTATATAAACCAACTGCGATATACAAACTTATGCATTTATATTCATTCTGGAAATTGCACATGTGATTTTCCACACTTTCTCGATGATGAAGCATCAATCTTTCGAGTTACGAATTCGACATATGCATAAGCAGAATGATGGCGCGAACGGAATAAGTAAGACATCAGATTAAAAATAAGTTTTATTTTTAATATTTGACGTTTTATGTTGCCAGTAAGGGGTGATGAGTTTTATGTGATATTTTATTTTATGAATTATTTTTATTTATTTATTTTTTCTTTTATTTATTTATTTTTTATATTATTATTTTTTATTTTTATGAGTTGATTTTATTTTAAATTGAAGACAATCGTATTATTTAATAACTGTCTGCATTAGCGCTTAAACTATGATTTAATTGAGCCCCGTCAAACATTAAAACCTGAGTAATATTTACAGTGGCGCTAATGCAAGACCTGTTCGAAGTCGAGGCACTATTTTAGTGCATTTAATCATGTTATAAGTAATTTGACTTAACGCAGTCTTTCGCATTTTACTCCTTAGGGTAAATTAGTTATAAAGAACTTAAGTGGCTCACGGCCCCATTTAGAGGCGTCAGTCAGAAATTAACTAGCATTGAAGTTATTTAGTTAGTTTTATAGACTTATAAGAAATAAGTTTCTACTTGACACGTAAAATAATTTAATGTATTGAGAACATTAGCTTTTCAAAGTTCGTTTAACCGCTTTTATTTCCATTTAGGTAATAAAGTACGGCATAACAATAAATAAAATCAAACAGTAAATTATTTCGTAAGTAGACAAAAAAACTGCTCAGTTTTATTTTGGCCGAGTAGATAACAAAAGTAATATGTATTTGATACCAGCTATCAACATGGCATTAAATTGTTAGCGCACACTTATATACCAATCATATACGTGTAATACCTATGTTAGTTAAAACGTTAATTATTATTTAAATGTTTTAGAAGAAGTAAGAAGCAATTGCTCACAACTGATTACGAGAAAGTTGTGAGCAATTGCTTCTTAGTTCCTCTAAAACGTTTAAATAATAATTAAAGTACTAACTAACATAGGTATTACCCTTGTCAATTACTCCTTGATCTGACATAGTTCGGGATTGTAATTTTATGGGGATTAGATTATTTACTTTAAGATTACGTTAAAATTATTCTATTCTTTACTATTTTTTTACATTACGAAGAGGAGGCCATTTGAGTCACATATTTTTGATTATAGCACACTCCCTCGTAATATCTCCGAATATTATTATGAAGCAAGGTTATACAGAACGAGTAAGAAAATTAAAAATAATTACATATTAACAATTTTCGGTGTTAAGATTGTACGGAACCGTCAGAGCGTGTGTCCTATTCACACTTGTATTATTTTCCAATTACTCGTATACCTCTTTATTTCCCAATTATCTTTTACCCCGAAAATGGGTCCCCGAAATGGGTCTCGGCTACCTCACTCGCGAAACGAAACGCAAAAGTGTAACACTTCCACTTCACGCCGGTCTTCTGTGAGGTCGAGGTCACCCGGGTGGACCTGCCCAATTGTGCAACAGTCGAAACTGTTGCTTCGCCATCCCACAGTTAAACACAGCTACCAGTTACCACAGCTAAATTCAATTCCATGTAGTTGAGCTCTCACCAAAATATCTGATTGTAACATGTACATTATAAAAATGGTCACCCTATTCGCGGGTTGAGTTTCAGATTTTATCTGCCTGTCGACCCTTTTACGGGATTGAATTTGCACCAACACTCGTCAGACGCGTGTTCCTTAATGATTCCATAAATTTTTAATGACCCAGTTTAATGTCGGAATAAAATTAACGTACACTCAAATATCTTTTTCGAAACATAAAAAAGCTACCTGAAAAGCGCACAATTTTACGATGCATTGGAAATAACGGTTAATTGAGTGAAGACATTTTATTTTCATGCTCAATCGACACTATTTTATTTAATCGACGTAATTAAATATAAGCAGAGAATAAACGTTAACTTTCTTCCTTAATTAAGGTTTTACTGATACATATTGAAGTTTTTCCCATATATGTCTACATTTGTGACAATTGAAAAGAAAAAGGTGTGATTTGTTAACTTTTAACAATTTAATGTCTTTATAAACATTAAACATTAGCTTGTCACGGTTTTTAATCAATTAAAAACTTTAATGTATTATGAATACGTTCGAAAAACGATAGTTTATTAATTTAAAAATAACTTCTCACAAGTTTTGCCTCCTAGTAGTCTCTATACAGTTTCTGGGAATCCTCCTTTTTCTTTCGATGTTTATTCGCATGGAGAAAATTCTCGAACAAATTCATATGAGATGAAATCTAAAGCGTCTTTGCCAAGCAGACAAACGGCTTAACATTTGACAAAAAGCTTACAAAGTGAAGCTTTCAGTTATATTGCTGAATAAGGCGTCCGCAGCTTATAAATCATATATATGAGATTTTTTTAAACAATATTATTGAATAATATATTTAAAATAATACATTAGAAATAAAAGTAAGAACCATACACACAAACGTTTATTATCATTATTTGTATCTTAAGAATTACTCTTATGATCTTGAATTCTTCTTCATTCTTTTAAATGATTCTACACTAAATGAGCATTCATTTAAATCACTCAGATCTGCTATACCTTCTTCACAGATAATGTACCATAAAAAACAATAATTACTATGGTAAAATATCATTGTTCTAAAACAAATAAAATATAATTTAAAAGCCGGCGTCCTTTTGTAAAATGATCCATCACTCGTGGACGTTCATCTGGTGCCATTTTCTAAATTAAGACAATTCCCGGAGCGCAGTGTCGCGTGCGTGCTTGAATTCCGGGAACCCGGGATCGAGTCGCGTGACCCGGCGGATGCTCATCACTGGTCGCACGCGAAAACGTCGCGCGTCAATGAGGATTTTTTTACCGCCTAGTGTTGTAGACATGTTTATATAAGTACTGGATGCAATGCATATACGGCTACTGTTCGATATCTCAACCCTAAATTGTAAATCCTGTTGTATCCGGGAATATATATATCTTGTTGTATCCGGGAATATATGTTTGGTTTTTGTAAGAAGAAGAAGAGCTTGTAATTCATACATGTTAGCTACGAGATTTATTGGCCGACTAATGCCCGGTTTCTGAAACACTGATCATCGTAGATGTGAACTTGTCAGCTGTCAAACGGCTTTTCAAATTTAATTTAAGTTGCCAAAAGGATGACTCTCTAAACTCTATGAATTGATAATTCTGATCGTTAAGAAGTTCATTCTGGTTAATTCATATAAATTCATTAGAATTCATGAAAACATTGAAAACCAGTGCTCGTAAATTCACAAATGCTTACTCGAATGCAGTTGAACGCAACATAAATAGTCGTTTGGAATAAGTTTTCACCGAACCTACAGTAAAACGGTCTAAGGCGATTGAATCGGAAAAACGACGGGCGTGCTAAAGCAAAGAAAAGCTTTACTATGATTGCACGTCAGTCTGTGGCGTTCAGTCGCTGAGTTATCACTGGGAGTAAAATCCGTAGAAAACCTGACCAAGCGTGTACAATGAGGCATTACGTTTGGTGCGACGAATAAGCGTCGATTCATATGCGAAACCGTTAGACTGTGTCCAAGTTTGTCTCGACTATTTCGAGAACACGACAAGCATAAACTGTGTACAGAATATATCTCAATATTTTCCAACAATACCACATTCTCGAAGTATTTGTAAGAAATAAACAGCCTGCGATGATGTACGAAATCTGTCGTTTGATGATTCCACTTTCCCCGTATGCTTGTGAAATATGAAAAGGTATTTTATGTTACGACACTGACCAGTCATCTGTTATTATTAGTGGTCATTACTGCAGTCATCTGCACCCTAACAGGGGTTGTTGATTTCCACGGCAGTGGTTACCACTTAACACCAGAGAACCGCCTGCTTGTTTGCCAACTTTAAAAATAACACAGAGAAAGTAACGCCCGGTTTCTGAAACACAGATCATAGCAAATGTTAACTAATGGGCTGTCAAATGGCTTTTCAAATTTCATTTGAGTTGCCAAAAGGATGGATGGTTGGAAGCCATTTGACAGCTGATTGATCGACATCTACGATGATCAGTGTTTCAGAAACCGGGCGTAAGTGTTGTAAAATTACAACTGATACTGGACAACGCGTTGCAACTGCTGCCAAGTAATGCTTCAGTTTTTATCGAACTTCCAGATACTTAATATTTGCTACAGATATCTGCGGTGTTAACAAATCGTACTTTACAGTGAATCTGTTCGCAAAAACTTTAATATGTTAACAACCGTGCACCAGCCATTACCTTATCGCTGAAAAAATTCCCCCGGGCTTAAATTAATCCGAATTGCGTGGCGCGAAAAGAAAGTAGGTACGCTTCACCAACAAACAGATACGATCTGATAAAAATGCACACGACGGGACGGATTAATTGCAAAGTCCACAGTTTCTCCGCACATTGTTTCCCTGATCCCTGAGTAATGAAAGAGCTATCGCAAAATCGGCATCAATCCACGCCGCAATCTCGACTTTCAAGACGATTAGTTATGCATCCGGTGTCAGATAAAGTAAAGCGACGAAAAAATATATTGACACGTGAAGCAAAAACTTTGAACCCTTTTGTTTATTGTTAAAGTCTGTGGTCAAATTGAAAATATATTAATATTGTACAAACTAATAATTTTTTGATGACTGCGTGGCGCAGTTGCCAAGGTATTGGCTTCGGCGTCGGGGGTCGTGGGTTGATCCCCACGCGGGACAACTATTTGTGGGACCCACAGATAGTTGATTCGCATCTGGGTGTTTGTTCGCGTGAAATTTATGCTTGTAAAACGTCCTTACAACACAGGATAATGTTATCCTAAATTAAGGGCAATGTTTAAAAAAAATAAAAATAAACAATAAATAAATTAATTAATTATGGTCGCATTTCAACCACTGGCGACCACTAGTAAAATTCAATATACATAACACAATATGCAATATACAAACATATTAACATACACTCCACATTTAATGAACATCTGTAATTTAATTTTTTAAGATTCGTTCACTCTTAATTACGATTATTTTGATAGCTTACATAAAGGTAAATTGATAATAAGTTTTATGGTACTGGAAGCACTCAAACTTTTTCTAGTTTATTAAATTCATTAACTTGCCGTGATAGCTCAGTATCCGGGCAATCGCTTTTAAAATAAATCAATATACTCGAGAGCCCCTAGGTCGGAGTTTGACCGGGGTTTGGTGCCAACACCAACAAAATTGTTAATTATAAGTGCTGACATAACCTTGACATGACGTGCTCACCGTTGAAGGAAAACATCGTAAGGAAACCTATATTTTCGAAATAATAACAAAAAAAATATTTCGAAACAATGTGATTGTCGCTTATCCGCAAAGGGGCTACGTGGTGGAGTAACATCCCAATGCCCTCTGTGCAGGGGAGGCCTTTGCTAAACAGTGGGACATAAGCTGTTACTTTACTTTACCATTTTTATTGTTAAAGGAAGTGTAACAACGGTGTAGAAGTCTTACGGCCGGTTTCTGAAACACTGATCATCGTAGAAGTTAACAAATCGGCTGTCAAATACATTTTCAAATGTTATTTGAGTTGCCAAAAGTATTGTAAAACTCTCTGAATTGATTAGAATGATCTTCTTAATGATAAGAATGATCAATTCAAAGAGTTTAACAATCCTTTGGCAACTCAAATAACATTTGAAAAGCCATTTGACAGCTGATTAGTTGTCATCTACGATGATCAGCGTTTCAGAAACCGGGCGTTAATGTCTTAATTACCGCCGTTACCTTTGCTTAATCGCTATTGTAGAGCAGTGTAGAGCTCCGTTGGATAAACTTGACGTAACTATATTTATTTCAGAAGCAGTTAAAATTTTCAAGCGGATGATTTAAATATTAAATACTTTGTATTTGAATTGCAAAAAGGTACTTTATAAGTCAAAACTAATATTTTGTTTGAGTTTTGTATTGGTCGAGGTGATAATTCGAAATTATTCGGGTATTTGTCGTCAACAGCCAGTGCGGCCAGCTACTTTGCAAGGTAATATATAACATTTAACAGTTGTTAATTATTAAAAAAAATATTTTCTGATGGCTGATTAATAAGAAGTTTCTGAAATTGGAATTGGTGAACTTATCATTTTGAAAGTTTCATTAAATATTCAGCGCATTTCACGTCTTTGTTTTACTTAAAATACGGAAGGCGTATTTAAATCTGACAAAAAAAACAAAGAATAGTAACAATACTTAACTGTTATTTCAATAGAAAACAAAATCGAAGTAAGATAAGTGGAGTGTTTGAAAATTATACTTTGAGATTTGATGTGGTTTCACGAAGTAGCGTTAGCAAAAACTATCGAATGAAGAATTTATTTCGATTATATAAGTGGTCAACGCTAATGCGTTTCGTAAAATTTTTTGCATACGTCCCGGCGAAAGTTAAAAGAACTTTCCCAAATTCAATTGTATGTACAATAAATGTAGATAATATATGAAAGATCATTCAGAGCCTTTATGATTGTACATTGTATTTAAATACTTTTTTATGTTTTATGAATCTTGAAAATGTGATGTGTGAGTCAATTTTATTATTGAAACTAGGCGCTTTTTTTAAAAGGAGCCTAGTGATATACCTTTTGCGTTAAACGATTACATTCTTAATTCATATCCCTATTGTTTGAAACAAACTTCTACGTAGTAACTCAAAACGTAAAACCCCTAATTTCAGTTTCGCTAATAAGCACATTGGATGTCGTCTAGCCTCCTTGTTGAATAATTTAACCGAAACTCGTCGTCAGCTAAGCGTCTAACGATTTCGACGCCTCACTTTCGCGCGAAAGTAATTTTATGGTCTGCAATCGCTTTGTGACGAGCGTGTGTTGTTAAAATAAAAATTACACTAATGACTGACTTCGCTACAAAATATGCTCTCTACTGCAGTACGAACTAAATCATGACTCCTTGGTTATTCATGATAAAAAGTTCACCGTTACAAAGTCCCAAACTAATATGGAAGGAATGACAGTCTTATGCAGTAGTACAACTGTGAAGACTTTGCTGCACAAAAACTGCTTTTCCTTATGTAAGCGCTCGCGAATTGCAAGCAATCTGGCCGTTCACCTGATATTGGATGATATCACCCATGGATATTTCCGCCCCAGTCCGCCAATCCACAGTGGGGCGGCGTGGTGGACTATGCCTTAATACCCTCTGTATAGAGGACGTCTTTGCCCAGCTGTGGGACTGTTACTTTACACCCGGCAACCTCACTCAACTGACGAAACGAAGAAATATAACACTTCCACTTAACTCCGGTCTTCTGTAAGGTCGTGGTACTTACCAGGACGGACCTGCCCATTCGTGCAACAGCTGAAATCGCGTAGCCTTACCCAAAAAAAATGATTCTTACTTTGTAGTACTTCTTTCAGAGCAATAGTGATTAGTTTATACCTTTTCTGCTCACCACATAAGACGTTACTGCTCACCGTTAGGTGGGACAATACTGAAGCATTAGACAGTTTGTAGGAAAAAAATATAATAATAATATCCCTCACTCAGCTGGCTAAATGCCATCTACGGATAGAAGATTGTAGCGGTGGCGCGGTTATTTATTTAAGGCTTGGATAAAAAGGAGGGTAGAGATGGGAAAGATAACATACAGAAAAATTTCTTGAAATTCCCTTGGACAACCATGGCGAGATACCCCGATATATATTGTGTGTTATCTATGACCCCGAGTTCCCGAAGGAAGATGAACTAACCTCTGCCAATGTCCTCTGGCTTTGCTAATGCAACGGCTCTTAAGAAGGGCGTAGAGACAAAGTTGAAATTTACTCCTTTCTATGGTCACTTGTATTTACGTAAGCGCTCTAGCCAACTGAGCCAAGAGCCCGATATCCTCACAGTGCCTAAATCTCCACAACTATCTATTTTTATTGTCCTTTTTTAGCAATGCCTAATAGTTAACAACTCTACCGCATGACTTTTACAAAAAATGTTGGAAAAGAGGTACATTTATTATTAACTTTGCCATTGGAATTTAATTATTAAACATTTTAGCGCTAGTCTTTTCACTTAAGCTAAAACTTAAAAATGTATACATAAAACTGTTGATGAGGCTAGATCGCAAGGACAAGTAATCCGAAAGTTCCGAAGTTCAGAAGTATATCATAATTTTTTTCTTGTGGTAATACGCACTCAAGATGAAATTTAAATGTGAGTTTAAAAGACAAATTCGGCACAGGATCGAATGTGGAAAAAAATTTTCGACGTTTGATCTATTGTTATCTATTGTTACATCTAAACTTCTTTTAATCAAGCGATATAAGCGAGCGGGAAAGCCTCCGCCAAAGGAGCGTCTAGGATTAGCAACAAACAACAACGCAGTCGCAACCCAACAGGTGAGCTCAATGGTACCTTCTGGCACATGTGAGATAGTGAAATATTCAAAACATATTGGCACCCGTCCATGATTCGATCTCACAACCTACAGAGAGCAAATATTATGCTCTAACCACTGAGTGAGTGGGTGCTTGTAAACGCTTCGTAATTTATAACACAAAATACAGGTTTTTTAAAGAAATTAAGAGGTTTTTTTTAAACGTTATGTCCAATTATCACCAATGGACGCGTGGAATGCATGAAGAATGTTTTACGGTTTATTTTTTATTTGATGTCATTATGTCGGCACAAGATGCATCGAGATTATTATTAAAAAAGTCAATAACAGCGTATATCTGACCTCACTTTGGCTGGAAAACATTAACATAACTGGAGATAGTGTTACTTTGACTAGCAGTCAAAATTTCATTTGACGAATCTTATACTCGTTGAAATTTATATTTTAACTTACAAAGCACAAATCAATGTGTTATATATTTGTGAGCATTGTTTTATTAACTGTTTTCAAGTGTTAATTTCATTTAATTGTAAACTTAAATACGCAGCGTCTCTAATATTTTGTATATCTTACAGTCACAGGGCGGGCAGAGGTGTAAGACGTACCATGTACGACCATCGGGTGTTTAATTATTTACATTTTCAGTACATATTTTAAAAACTGTGGTAGGGCCACGTAGCAGCCTCGGCTATTGCACGAATGGGCAGGCTCGTCCGGGAAACTATCACTACATTGTCAACGCATCTGCAAATCCTTGGATGTAGCAGATGCCCATGGGTGGCGGTGTTCACGTAACACCGGGTAAACGCTTGCTCGCTTGACAACTTTTGACATAAAAAAAGACCGTAACGCATAAATCAACAATATGTAGGTCACTCCAATAACTGTTCCGGTTCAGAATCAAACCCACGACTATCAGCGAGAAACCTGTAGCTTAACAAGTGTTGATTCTTAGTAACATATTTTAATAATAAATTCGGAAGTAATTGGATGCCAAATGAAATAAGTATAGATTTTTACATAGACTTTAGATTGATATCGATTTTTCAAAATACATACCAAGAATCTCACATCATCCCGGGAATAAGTTTATGACTCATCAAACGGAAAAGGCGTGCATTCCTCCATCGCAAAGGATACATTGTATACACTGCGTCAGTGGAACAATATGATAAATTAAAAAAAGTTCTTTATACAAGGTGCTAATGGTTCATAATAAATCGTCAGCAAAACTCTACCGAACTTTATTTTAGTGTAAAAATTTCTTTTTTTAAATAAAACAACTCATAAAACCGATCTCAAGAAAAATATTTCATATCTGCGCTCAATTTTATTCGAAAAATGAAATATTACTGGCTGCGTCCGGTATAAAAAAAAACTACTATGACGTTCGGAAGCGCGTTGATGATTCACGAAACGACATGTGCATATCGGTCGACGACTGCGGAAGAGGAAAAAAAATCGATACATTAGTTTACGTCGTAATTACACAGTCTCTTAGTAGTGAATTCTCTAAGCGAGAGATGAGGTTCGATAAAATGCCATCGCTTCTAATGGTTATGAGCCGTGATAGCTCAGTGTCCGGGCGCTCGCCTTTAATTCAATATACTCGAGCAACCTGAGTTCGATCCCCGGTGCCGGCACCAATGAAGTTTTTAACTTTAAGTGCTGACTTATCACGTGCTCCGCGGTGAAGGAAAACATCGTGAGGAAACCTGCATATTTTCGCAAAAAAAAAAATATATATTTCGAAAATATGTGAAGTCCGCCAATCCGCAGTGGGGCCGCGTGGTGGACTATGCCCTGATACCCTCTGTATAGAGGAGGCCTTTGCCCAGCAGTGGGACATGTATTGGCTGTTACTTTACTTTTTTTTTCTAATGGAAGTGTTATGTGAGCGACGTTCGTCTACAACGCTGTGGGAGTGCTGTTAATCGTGTGCGTTTAGATAATCACGCTATAATCTGGTAATACCTGATATCTAGATAACAACTAGATTAGCCATCGAAGGAATTCTGATATATTACACCGGCTAACACGAGGACAAGGAATCTGTGTCATTATTACATTTGCTGTTTTTTTTAATTGTAATTTGCCAGTTACCACACTATGTTTTCCTTCATTGCCGTGCACTTGGCGTTCAAAATCGCAATTAATACGACGTGTGTATTTTGGATTCTGACCACGTAGCATTTATCCATCCGTACTTATTTCCAAGAGATTAAACTCACCATTTTCTCGTCATCGGATAATCAGCTGTCAGTCGGAGAAAAACCTTCACCAATTAAAGCCTAGGAGAGGCATTCACCAAAAATAAATTCTCACTTATTATAACCCTGACTAGAGAGAGATAGGCGATATTATCGCCATTTCATCTTTTTAATAATGTTGACAGGTTTTTATCATAAGCGACGTACCGGGCATACATTTCACAATGATTTATCCACGTATGAAATCGGAGCTCGGACTAGAACACCCAAATCGATATTCCGGCAACCGATGCGTTGAAAACTGTACATTATTTACTTAGAACTAATGTAAATCTAATGGGGGACGTCGCACACACCTTTGCACCGATCACACCAGAGGTAAACATCGACCCAGATCGCTGTGCTAGCAGAGCAAACACTGCGACGCTCCTAACGGTCGATTCGGCTCGTGGGAAAGGATGAATCACCTTCTACAGTTGTCGACGTTTTTACTGTCCCACCCGCGTTGGTAAAAAACCACAGCATTGATGTCAACATGAACCCGCTTGCCTAATGGTCATATCTTGAGGTCGAACGAAACGACACGGTTGATCTCTATATTATGTACTAGCGACCCGCCCCGGCTTCGCACGTGTGCAATGTATTATACATATAAACTTCCTCTTGAATCACTCTATCTGGTAAAAAAAACAGCATCAACATCCGTTGCGTAGTTTTTAAAATCTAAGCATACAAAGGGACAGACAGACAGCGGGACGACTTTGTTTTAAACTATGTAGTGATGATGTTGATGACTTCGTGTTGCAATTATAAAGGTCGGCGTCGAGTGTCGTGGGTTCGATTTCCACATGAGACAACTTTTTGTGTGACCTACAGATGTTTGTGTAATCTATGTGAAATTTATGTATGTAAAACGTTCTTACAACGCAGGATAATGTTGTCTTACAGTAAGGGGACAATTTTTTCAAAGACAAGTCTACAATATATCGTTTTAGGTTGCAGTGGTCCTTGGGGCTTACTACCCAAACTCATCCACGAAAAATACAATGTACATGTAAGGTTTTTTGGTTTAAAGTAAAGTAAAGTAAAGTAACAGCCTATAGACGTCCCACTGCTGGGCAAAGAACTCCTCTATACAGAGGGTATCAGGGCATAGTCCCCCACGCGGCCCCACTGCGGATTGGCGGACTTCACATATCTTCGAAATATATATATTTTTTTGTTATTATTTCGAAAATATGCAGGTTTCCTCACGATGTTTTCCTTCACCGCAGAGCACGTGATAAGTCAGCACTTAAAGTTAAAAACTTCATTGGTGCCGGCACCGGGGATCGAACTCAGGTTGCTCGAGTATATTGAATTGAAGGCGAGCGCCCGAACACTGAGCTATCACGGCTCTATTTTTGGTTTATAAACACAGAAATGCTTCATCCTTGACGACTAAGCTGGGCTAGCTAATAATTATCAGGCAGTCCACTCATATAGCGGGAGCTATGTAAGCTGTTATGGCTTGAAATAATTTTGTATTATTTCAGTTATTAAATCGTTGCAAAATACAGCCATAGAAAACTCACATAAAATATAATACTCCCTTTTTTAAACGTTACTATTACTTTAGCTCATGACTCTTAGGCACACCGTAAGGGCTTTTCAGTAAAAAAGAACTCGTGGGAGCTTCTGAAATAAGTAAGAAATCAATCACGCATTTAGTCGAGCCGATGGTAATTCGACATGTTGACGAAGCCGTTAGCCTCATTGCCACACTGCAAAGTTAAGCTCAAACTTAAAATGGAAATGGGCTTTGTTGTCACAAGCTGTCAAATGCCATCAATTGTTGGCCGTTCACTATGCTCTTTTCTAAAAAATTTCTGTGTCTGTCTGTGTCTAGAATGTTTATGTGTAACGTATTGTTGTTGAAATTTCCGGACCAATACGATATAGGGACCCACAAGAAGACTCTTTAGCGTGCAACTTTTACGACGGTGATAATCAGCTGAACGATTTGCTCATTCTTAAAGCCCAGATGCAATTCTTTTTATTTCATGATAAAAAACGACCCCCACTGGATGGAGTGATTTTTGCATACTTACACCTGTGAAAGTGTGGAAGAACTTGATGGATGCATTATGATTGTGTGTCAACATTCGTATAATATTATGATTGCTAAATGCCTCATTAAAATATGTTTGTAAGGAATACTTTACCCAATATACCCGTGAAAAGCTTTTGCGGAAAAGCCTTCTATAGGTAACCTGACTGACTGACCATAACTGATGTAGAGACGCTTTTGGCGTCGAATATTTAAATTGCTGATTTAAATGGTCTGAGAGTGAAGAAGATTTGAAATAATAGAATCTTCATTTCATGATATCGATTCATAAGCCCTTTGGGTTAAGCATATACAGTAATGACATTGAGAGAGACAGAGAGAATAGAAGGGCGTTGTAAGGTTGATAGAAAAGTAAATAGGACAGAAAAAAGTCAATTGTATTAATTGCCGTAGTTGATGACACTTTTCTGTAAAAATCTTTTCCAATCCGTCTCTGTTTTCATATAAAAGTTCATGTTCAGATCAACATATCTGTTTCCAATGTATAAAGACGTTTTACGAACAAAGCCTTTAACCAATACCTAGACCCAAAACAATCGGATAAGTATCACATTGACTACTTAAACCCGTCACTAAAAACTTATTCCGAATAAAAGATTTCAGACAAGCTCATGGATTCTAAAAGAAGTAAAAGTAAAGTATCAGCCTATACATTTCCCACTGCTGGGCGAAGGCCTCTGTACAGAGGGTATCAGGGCATAGTCCACCACGCGGCCCCACTGCGGTTTGGCGGACTTCACATATCTTCGAAATATTTTTTTTATTACTTCGAAAAAGGTTTCCTCACGATGTTTTCCTTCACCGCTGAGCACGTGATAAATTGGGTTCTAGCCAGTCTTAATAGTCTAGGGACTGAAAGCAAAAACATCACTTAAAGTAAGCTTCACCATGTCATCAATGTTGTGGAAATGATAAAGTTCGTGACGCATCCTACAATGGTGTATTAACTTAACAAGTACTATATCTGTATGTCCTGCAAACAAAAAGGTGCACGGAATAGATCCAATATGCAATGAACGAGACTATTTTAATATTTCACACTAGCATTGTACGAACCTACTAAGTACTTAAGGTTTTGATCAATATTGCAGCTTGGATGATAACAATAAGTCTCGTGTTGTTCTGTCACGCTCCAAACAACAAATAATGGTGGGAGGCGTGTTTGATTGATTAACAAGACTATTCTGCTGTCCGTACAACAATGAACGCGAAATAAGGCTCGCGTTACGAGCATCCGTTCATTTGCAGTAAAGCTTTAACTGTTTATTTGCGTACGGTACAATAAATTATTTCTGTAACAAAGAAAATTAAATAAAAACCCGTTTAATTCTGGCGGTTTGTATTATTTTTCCTTTTCTTAGCCGGCGTGGGAAGCATTGGATGTTTAGGAATATTCAAACGGACTTAATTATTATTATAACGGTTAATTTATACACAATGAGGTTTTACTTTTTCTTTCGCAACATACATTAACATACATATGTGTGTAAAATTGTGTAAACTGTGTCGGCAACTGGAACTAGACTTGAATTTAAAAGAAACTTCAATACAATAACTTTTGCATTATCTTGTTGTCAAAATTTTTGTCCCTTCGATACACGGCTAATATATTAAAAATAATAATTTCAAATATATTTTTTTTTAATTGAATCATTTCATGAATAGATAATGTTATGCAATAATTTCTTTGTCTTCAATTATTTCGTTTGCTAAACTAAGCATGTTGACAAGTCTTTATCAAATTTGTCTAACAATATTTTCATATCAAAAAGGCAGAATCTTAGTTTCTAGGAAATCAAATTACAATCTAACATTTCTTGAGTGCAAAGAATATTTTAAAAAAAAATAATTTGAGACTTTTTGCTCGATAGAAAATCAATCTTTCTCTAAAACTATCACGAAATGAAAAGACATGATTGTTTTAATAATTCTAGATTTTCTTTCACAATTCGTATTAAAATACACAGCAAAAACATTCTGTATCAAACTTCTTATGATTACCGTGACGCACGTCCGAAAAGTGTATTTGCTATCTGTGGCAACACCTGTTTCTAATAGTACGGCTGCCAACTGCATTAGTTACACATTAAGCGAATGCTAGATGCGATTTTCGCCTCTATGCATACACGATTAGGTCTTTTATAGCCAACAGACCATCGCAGTCAGGGTGTCAATGCGGTGTTGAATCACGAGCGAAATTTTCGGTTAAGAAAAAAATTTATATTATTATAATTATCTGTAATATAATTATTATATTGTGTATGTGGTTTGGATAATAACTATCTGTGGGACATACTAATACTTGTACCGTGTCACTCATGGTGTCGAAGCCAATACTTTAGAAACTGGACCACGCTGTATAACATTATAGCGATGTAAAGTATTATTGTAGAAAGTTGTATATATAAGCACTATATAGGTTTGAAAGATGATTGATTTAATTTTTTATCAGTCCTTTATTTAAATTTATAGTACCCGGAGGACCGAGCTTTGCTCGGTTTGCTTTTTTTTTTGGTAAATCGTGTATTTTGGAAATTACATTTAGATACATATTACTGCGTAATGAAATATGCATAATATTTTTCGATCTTACCGACGTAATGATAAGAAAATATGAACTGATGTTTTTCACAAAAGAAAGAACTTTAAAAAAAAGGGAGAAAAATAACAAAATAACAAATCGACAAAAAATTAAAAATAAAGAAAACAATGATCTGGAATCGAAAAAAAAGTAAAAAAAATGTGTAAATGATCGTGACGCGAACCACGGCCGTCTGTTTTGGGGCCGGCCGATTACCGACCGAGCTATTATGACATTTTCTCTTGCGGCGAAATTTACCGTCATATTTGAATTATATTTTTCATTCCCTGAAAACAGGGATAAAAGGACAATTTCTAAAAATGAAACCTAGCTAGATCGATTTTTCGCCCCCGAATCTATGCACATACTAAATTTCATGAAAATCGCTGGAGCCGTTTCCGAGATTCCGATTATATATATATATATATATATAGGTTATAAGTTATAAATCCATCGGAAGCTGTATTGCAATATGTTTTAATCCCCACAGTGCCACAGTCTGCAGTTGAACAATTGTCCCAATCATTTTTCAACCGCATCACTAGCGGAAAGCTCTTGGATTTACTAGACGCCACGTAGCTTGTTTCCAACTGCGCACTGGATTGTGCGTAATGTGGAGTACGTGCTTATCTGGCGAAGCGATATTTCCGCAACGCAATATCCCGACTTCGCGGTCGGGGCGGGTTTTGTTTTAATTGTCCTTTGTCACTTCCACTCATTCATGCTTCCATGTTATTCCAAAGTATTAGTTAACAATAATGAACGGGTGAATATAATTTCGTTTTTAATACTAACAATTTTCAATTATAATTATTACACTAGCCGTTCCATACAACAGTAAAGTAAAAAAAAAGTAATCTAACAGACAAGCCTATAAGACCGTCCCACTGCTGGGTAAAAGCCTCCTCTGTACAGAGGGTTTCAGGGCATAGTCCATCACGCAGCCCCACTGCGAATTGGCGGACTTCACATATCTTCGAAATATTTTTTGTCTCTATTCTCTGTTCAATTCTTGTCAAACTTAGTTACGCAAAACTAGTTTACCTGTTAGGCATTTGATATTATGATCCTTAGAAACGTGCATAATAGTACTTAATGGCTTATTAAAATAAATATAGTATTAACTTAAATACTTATTTCAATTAAAATTAATTATACTTATACAGTTATTATATTAATTCAAGGTTATTTTTATTGTTTACGGTTTTATGAATTAGACGAACCTGCAAAAATGAACAAGCTTCCTTATTAAAAAATCCGTTTTAATTGCGTTGAGAACTATAAAATTTTATGACGCATAATAATCGCTCATTTATGCGAATACCACACATTTTAAAATAGAACTAGCTAATACCCGCGATTTGTCTGCTTTGCTTATTATCTAAAAGGAAAGATAGATAATATAACGTTTTTAAAACGTTAAGTTTGTTTCCAATTTCATTTCGCATTAGTTTTTTTAATCTGTCCCTCGAACACAGATTATGTAAAGTCGAAACGTTTAATACATCGGATATTTAAATATTAGGTGAAACATGTGGAATATTTCAATTTCTCATTGTGTCTCGATCTAAACTGTCCTGGCGGCCAGTATCAGCATCTGACGTGATACTAAATAACTAAAGAGTCTGCATTCGAAAAAACGTCGCAGTAAACTGTTCAAGCCGGGACGCGTTTGCGCATTTGCAGCCAATTTCGAATGTTCTTAGGGTTGTTAGGGGTGAAAAGAAAAATGGTGGAAGAATTCTGACTGCGTCTTACTTACCCCGCTAATAAAATGAAGCAATAATTAGCAGCTTTTAATTATTTTCCAAATGTAGATAAGTGAGTGTCTCTTCATTTCGTTATTTTGGGTCGGGACGATTCGCCAATTCTGGCGCAGGAAATTGATGAGGACTTCAATTCAGCAGACGTGTGGTGTACGTTGAAATACAACCCCGGACTTTCTTTTGAGTTGGTTTACCGCAATTTGCAGTAGGATTTTTTGCTTCTTCTCACGACAAATACGTGCCTAAGAAGTGAGATTTTCGGCGATCTAATCTTACCGACGGTTAGTGCAACTTTGAAGCTACATCGTGAAAATTTCTTCATTTTTTTTTTATTATTTGTTTAGCTTCATTCCAGCAGCAGTCCATCCGAGTGTCTTCTTCGTTTCTTCAATTTATAACCTTATAAAAGATTGCCCTTACTGTACGATCTCATTATCTTGTGTTGTAAGGGCGTTTTTAAAATATAAATTTCAAGTTTAAAAACACACAGATACAAAACGAATATCTGTGGGTCTCACATGGGACAACTGTTTGTGTGACCCACGACCTTCCACCGAGGCCAATACCTTGGCAACTGTGCCATAGAACCATCTATGTCGAAGAATTTATGGAGTCGCGTACTTACTGACATTCGACTGAGGCAACATAATCCATCTGTGGACTCCCGATACACCAGCCCTGATATAATAACGCACACTGCTGATGCGCAAACAGCCTTGAAAAACTGTTGTACGACGTCAATCACTTCGCCGATGCGGCAGCCCCCAAACCGGTTACTGGTCCGTCCTTCGTTGCTTAGTAACGGTGTCCGCGTCGATATGGTTCAAGAGGAACCGGTGTCTACAGACGTCGATATTTGGATTGCCTTAAGGCTCATCGCAAAAATGTCTTCGACCGAATTCGTTTAAAACGGGCTATCAATTCGTGGTTCACATTGAGAGACTTGTATTACCGGTGATTTCGCGGCAGGGATATTATAACAAGAAAAACTAAGATACAAAATAAAGGTACGCTCAAACTAAGATACTCTTACCCAGAGGTGTAAGATCGTAAGTTGTGTATCAAAATAAGTTTTAATGCCTGAAGGAACAACAACCTTCAAACGGACTTTTGTCCGATGAAGCTCTAAGAAGATCGAAAAGCTTAGTGAATTTTTGTATGTCCACAGCGAGACTAGTTTTGTCTTTCTTGGACAATGTTGGAATCTAGGATCTGCTACTAGTTGGCAATCATCTGCAAGCAATATAATCAAATACAAGACCCATCTCGTAAAATCACAGAGTACCGTTAATTCTTTCGCCTTAAGTCGCAACAAAGTAGTGAACAACGTGAACATATTCAATTTAGAAGCATACTATGATGTAAGAAATTTTAATACTAAAGTTACTTCCTCAAAATAAAGGATGGTTATGTTATGTTGATGTTAAAGTTCAAAGTACAAGTGATTTAGTAAAGGTGGTCTCATATTAGTAAAATAGAAGTAGCATTCACAAAAATAAACTTAGTAAAGTAACAGAATAAGTCCCTCTGTTTGACATAGACCATGTTAGAACAGAGGATATTAGAGCACGTAATGCACAATTCTCTTACATTGGCAATATCCTTATATTACTTTTATGGTACGCAGGTTTCCTTCCGATGTTCTTCTTCGCCAACGAACACGTCGTAAATCAACGTTTAAACTTGCAATTAATAATTTCCTTGGTGCGGAAACCGGGATGTGAACTCAGGCTGCCTGTGACCATATTATTATTAACTTTGTTAAAACTTAGATCAATGTATGATGAAAAAAGTAAATAAAAACTTCGCCATCAAAAGGGAAAAGAAGGCGTGATTTGACGTTTCCCTCCTACTATAGAAGTGAGTACGGAACTTTACACTGAAGTCGCTTAATAATTTTTCCTAATATTATGTCTGGTGAAAACTTTCAAAAATTATTTGTTCACCGATGTTTTCTAAAAGATTTTACTCTGACAAGGAAATGCCTTTTTTACGTACGTAACAGAATACTGGTTTTATTTTCAAATCAATGATATAAATAATCTCAATATAAAACCCACTTTTCTAAAATATATTTTCGTAGATTGGAATAATAACACGTACGATATTTGCAGAATCTTTTGCAAGTCAGATTACGAAGAAAATATTTACATTATTAAATTCATTTCGAAAACCCAAACCAAAGCAAATCCAATAAGCATATACGACAATCGCTAGAATCATTTTAACTGTTCAAAAACTTGTCTATAGAATGTTTTGGAGTGAGCGATAGTCTAACGGCCAGATAACTTGCATCGGTTGATACGCAACTTAATTTTATAATCTGTCGAGAGTAGCTACATCGTTCGCGCCAAAAAGTCTTAAAGCCAGTTATGTGTAATCAATCATTAGTAATGCGACATAAATGATTACTTCTCTCTTATAAATTGGAATAATCGGATTACAAATTCCATGCGGCTAAGGCTGCTCCGTTACTTTGCTATCCCTTTGTGTTTTCGTTCTTACGAGATTTTTTTCTTCGATTTCCCAACTGAAGAAATATGCTGTGCAAAAATATTGGATGGACATTCAAATTGTTTTTGAATCTGTATTATAGTCAATACTCCCTCATTTTATTTAACAAAACATAACTCTCACGGTCACATGGCAGTAGCATAAGTTCGTTAGCGTTAAATTCATTTCGAAAACCAATCCAAAGCAAATACGATAAGCCTCTATGAGAATCGCTGTAAGAATTTTAACCTTTTAAAACTTGTTAATACAATATTTTGGGGAAAGGAATTGTTTAACGGCACGATTGGGTTGTTAATTTACTATAATACAATTTCGCGATTGCGTTACTTGCGCCTTCGATGGATCGGTTTCTTAGAACCGCCATAGGTTTATTGTGTAATAATATAAAGTTCTATTTAAATTCGTTCGAGGTATTCGTTTATCGACGGGCGTTGCCTCGTAGTTGCTTGCGGCGTCCATTTGTATGTGTCGCGCGACTCGCAATGTCGGTTTGAATTTTAACACCTAGTTCTGCGTGCAACAACTCGAATTTCAAGATTCTCGATAAACGAGAAAAATGTGTAGCTTTTATCTTATCGTCCGGGCTTGGAAATTGAGGAATAAAACTAGTGATCGCCTACTGTCCGAAATCCGACCATAATTAATCATACATGGTAAGGTGTTTTGTTTTATTTATTGATTTAATATATTTTTACGCATTATTAAAAAAAAATATTAGCACTCGTGCTCCTCCGTCCGCGCAATTTTCGTAAAAAGGGGTACAAGGTTTTTGCTTCACGTATTAATATATAAATTTAAACTCCTTCTCCCACATTTTTAGATGAAGGTAGAAAGTGCCGGTGACAGTATCCGAATTTAACTTTATTCAGTTCTACATTTAACTACAATTAACCGATTTTTATCGCGAAAGTGACCTCCTTTCAGGTATAAGTACATAAAGCATTTTATGTACCTACCTACACTTAAATCCTTCAAACTTATTGTTAACATCTTAATAACACAACTAAGTACGGAAATATAATTTTATTAATTCAATTGACTACAGTTACTGAAAACAGTAACAACCTGGAAATAGCAAAAAGTAGACCATTTGCCGATACACGAATCAAAATCAAAGTCATTTATTCATCATCACATAAGAAACATACTTTTTATCTGTCGATAGTCATTTTTTTAATAGACAGGCTTGTGCGTGGAAGTACCTACCACGGACTCACAAAACACTAGCGTGATATATATTGCGTGTTTATTTCGCGTTTCGTCTTGAGAGTGAGGTAACCTGGAACCACTTTTTAAACGTTGTCAACGCACCCGCAAGCCCACCTGTGTTGTAAGTATCCATGAGCTGTATCACTTCAAATACTTTTAACCTCCTGCTCACTTGACAAATTTTTACATAGAAAAAATGTAATATGTATATCGATATGCCGAAATTTACAAGCACATCAGTATACTGTATATAACAAGAATACGTTTTTAAAATTATTATAGACAACAATCATTACACGAGCCATCTTATATTTAATGTAATAATCTCTATTCGTAATTATTTTAACGTGTAGTAATATAACTGTATTGAGATAAAAGGGCTGTAGAACGATCACGTTAGTCGTATGTACAGGACAGCGTTCCTTGGTAGAGACTAGAGCTCGGGGCCTTAAGTCATCGGGACACAGATTAATGCATTTCTACAAGTAATTTATTCGCACAAGCCTCTTTACTATCGATTTACACGGCACTGTGACGACTCCACGTTGATTCGCTCCATTAAATATTACGCTTAATTGTGACCAACATTAATTACCACCATTTATCGCTGTGTGACCATTGAAGTTGCGATTAACTCGTGACTGGACATTTATTACTAAGAATATGTTAAATCGCTGAGATTAAACTAAGTCTGTATTAGTAATGCAGTGTGGGAAGTTATTCTGAGTTGTAACAACTACGAAATACACATATCAAAAAAGTGTCAGCAACACCATTTAATATTTCGACGTGACAGTGTTTTTTCGGTTATCAAACAAAATTAGTATATAATATACAAACGTAATGTTTACATATAAAACTAAGTAATAAATTGAAAAACAATATAATTTTTGAAACTGTATAAAAAAAAACAATAAAACTACACTCTGAAACGTTACACAAGAAAAATCGGCCAAGTGCGAGTTGGACTCGCGCACGATGTGTTCCGTACCATTATCTATAAAAACGGCAAAAAAAAATCATGTCTGTTGTATGGGAGACCCACTTAAATATATTTTATTATGTTTTTTAGTATTTGATTATATAGCAGCAATAGAAATACATCTATGAAAATTTCAACTGTCTAACTATCACGGTTCATGAGATACAGCCTGGTGACAGAAGGACAGACGGACAGACGGATAGACAGACAGACAGCGAAGTCTTAGTAATTGGGTCCCGTTTTACCTTTTGATACGAAACCCTAAAAACGTAATAGTAGTCGGAAAAATAAAGAGAAAATATTGAGAAAAATAATATTTTTTAATTCATAGTATTTCTAGTGTGATTAAAGAGATTAAAATTGTTAATTTTCAATATTTCGTCTAGACGTAGACGAAACATTGTTAAAAATTGTAATTGATTACAATGAATAATAAAGTGCTCCATTCAAACAGCATATTAGCGTTTTGACAAAAACTTTAGCTATTACGCAGTTTTTTATTTCACGTACTTATTTAAATAATCCAAGATAACTAAGACTCATTAGCATTTTCGTTAACATTAGTTATTTAGATGTTAAATTAATAGGAAGCAAAAAAATTTAAATAACATAGACATTATTTTTTAACTAATTGTGCACATAACTATGCTTTGCATTTTGCTGTTTGTGTAAAATTCGAGTACTATATAATTTAAAACATCAATGAAGCGGAACATTCTGACATTTAAAAATGCTCAAAAAACTCACTAAACTGGATCCCTTGAGAAACTCATTGAGGCAGAATAGTGTTGGCTTTGTTTGAGCGAGTTATCTAACCAGAAAAACAAAGTTGAGTGACCACACAAGATGGCCGACGCGTGGGCGATCCCACCCTAGTTGATTCCATTGCATGCTTTTTCTAGAGCCTCAAGACCACAGATAATAAACACATCATTTAAAGAAACACCTTGTTTGAATAATAAAAACAGTCTAAATCATTAATAAATACTATAACTAATATTCGGATTGCTGTAGGCTGCCAATAGAGTGATTTAATTCACTTCATAATATTATATCATGTTATCCATGAGAGTTTAATGCAGTCCATATTGACCATCCATCCATATTTATAAATGCCAAGTTAATTAGAGGCGATTAATTGTAGGCTTTATCTTATAATAAATTAATGAAAAATTCAAATTTTTCATTAAATTATTATAAGATACAGCCGGACAGACAGAGAGACAGCGGAGTCTTAGTAATAAGGACCCGTTTTACCCTTTGGGTACGGAACTCTAAAAGAGGAACAAGGCGTGATTCAACTAGTTACTCTATAATGAAACTCTATATTATGCCAACTATTGCAACTAATTACAAACACGTACCATAGTGTAAAAAAAATAAAACTGCGTCCGGCGGTGAGACGCGATTGATTTCAGGGCACTATACCACGCTTCGCACGCGTTTTTTGTGACAATTTTCGATTAAAGGTGTCTATGGCGGACTGTATCAAAAATATTTCGCGCGACAGTTTTCACTTTGATTGCTTTTTGACAAAGAAAAAACGTAAAGGAAAGAACCCTATAAATATATATACAGCGTGTCGTTACCATCGCGACAATAAATGAACACACGTCTAACGCTACTTGCCAATAATCATAAAAAAATGTTAACGTTAAACAAAATCCATAATTAAAAAAAAATATTTTTCAAACAAACTAATTAAGTAAAAAAAGAAACAAAATTTGTAACACCCTATACAACTCGCGCCACAACGTCGTATTACAAGTCTCTCCTTCTAACAGTATGTTTTGTCTCTTTTAAATTCATTCAACCCATTCATATGCTTTGTGACCTTGACAAATGAACTTTACGTTACGCTTTTATAGGTAAAGGTGTTCTAAAATTCTTTGTTTTGGAAAATTTTATAACTCTGTAAATATTGTTGTTTAAAGAATTTAAATGTTTAATACAACTTTAAAAAGTTATCCCCTATATGTGTGTTCATTTATTGTCGCGATGGTAACGACACGCTGTATATGCCTCACTACTAGGCCTATTCTGTACAAAGGATATGCCCCCACATAATCTGCCAAGAAACGTTTTAAATGGCAGACTCGACATTTTCAATTCAAAATATTTGCTCTACAGTGGCGAGCACGTGTTATAAGGTCGTAAAATTGGTAGGTAGGTATTAGCTAATTCACCGATGGTGAAATATGACCAAAACTGTCTAATATTTCAAAATAAAACCATAACTATTTATAATTTATACAGTTCTATTAATACACAACATATATCCATTTTAGAAAAAAAAACAATTGATTATATATGGACGCCGCGAGCAACTGACACATAAACGTCTTTTGCAAACAGCATCAACGCACGCAATGGCATGGGTGATAATTGAAAACTAATTCAAAGATGAAATGGTGAAAGTTTAATCTAGTTACATGACGGAACACGTAGTTCCAGTTACTACTACAATACTGCCAAATGCGCCGCTTGATAATTTCACTCAGTGATCAATTTGACAGTCTATTGGCGGGAAACACGACACAAAAGCTCCAATAATGGATTCGACTCGGCTATTTAGCAAGAGAAAGGACGCAGGACGTTATCGGAGCAAGAGACATCGCTAGAACACAAAAGTCTCAGTAGCAGATGCAAAGTGATTTAAAAAACCGGCCAAGTGCGAGTCGGACTCGCGCACGAATGGTTCCGTATCATCATCTTTAAAAACAGCATGTTATATGGGAGTCCCATCTAAATACATTTTTATTATGTTTTTTAGTATCTGTTGTTATAGCGGCATCAGAAGTTCATCATCTGTGAAAATTTCAACTGTCTATCTATCACGGACACATGAGACACAGCCTGGTGACAGAAGGACAGACTTACAGACAGAGTAAAGGCAGAGTCTTAGTAATAGTTTTGCTCTTTGGGCACGGAACCCGAAAAAGAAAACGAAGAAAATAAATCAAGCCTCGAATATTTCAATTGTAAATAATAATCATATTCACACCTACATTCCCCACATTCCCCACGCGAACATAATACTCTCCATACAAGTTCATAACGAAGTGGACAAGTTTGTTTAGTAAAGAGTATAACCCTGTTGGTTGCTGC
This sequence comes from Iphiclides podalirius, assembly GCA_933534255.1. Lineage (NCBI taxonomy): Eukaryota > Metazoa > Arthropoda > Insecta > Lepidoptera > Papilionidae > Iphiclides > Iphiclides podalirius. The sequence goes on along the minus strand of OW152822.1, from coordinate 2,232,225 downwards.
ATGAAAAAGATGCATAAAATTGCAATTAATACAAGCTCGCAGACACGAATCGCTTATTTTACTCAACATTCCATTCCAAAGACCGCTTTCGCATATATAAGACAATAAATACGTTGTGGCTCTTGAAAAAAAAATACTGTTTTACGTTCAATTTGCAATCCTATTAATACCTTTATTACATTATTCCTAAAAACACCGGGTACATATACGATATAATTAATAGAGAAAACTGTATATTCAAAATAGTGTTATACTATTCTTATGAACGTAAGGAAAACTACCTCGAGGTGTTTTTTTTTTGGTAAATCGTAGTCCTATTAATTATAAACAATTTTATAAGGTACTGCGTAGTATGTTAATATCGTCCGTTTTCTCGTACAAAATTAAACTCAACTGCAAATCAAATCAAATCATTAATCGAAATTAAGAGACAAACACTTCATCTATCAAAAGTCATGTTTAAATATACCACCGTTTCGTAATCAGCTTCTTCTGACGGAGATGAAACAGCCGAAGGAAACTCCGAATCGCGATAGTTTCTTATCATTCATTAGTAACGTTCAGTACAGTGTTTCAAGAATACTAAGATCCACTACGGTTTGAACGGTGACCGCTACAAAATGTCCGGAAATTTGCATACTACTCCGCACACTCACTGACCGTCTAGATTTATTTTACTGACTTATAAAACATTTGATTTTTTCCCACGAGAATCCTGTGTCGTGGAATATATCTGTTGCCCGGGTTTGCAAATCATTTGGAAGCTTAACGTCACTATTTCTTTAATCTGTATATATAGAACGGACTTTTTATATATTTAACTGATTTATTTATATTTAAATAATTATATTTCAAATCCTCTCATCACTTAATTATATTTTATAGTCCATTATTTACTGACATTTACACTGCAAACTGAGGTGTTTGAAATTCGTGTGTATGACAGAGTTCAAATTTAAATTAAACACGAATATTGAGTGTTACAAAATATAGAAGGAGCGAAAAAAATCCTCCATCTGTATTCATACGTCGCGGCGTACCCGATCGTGTGACGATAATTGAATATAAAACTAGTAAAATATCCCCACGAAATGCCATCAACCCACAACTAACTGTTAAATTCGTACGCAAAACGAAGGTCATATTGGCAAGACGTGGAATGTAGAGTTAAGCCTGTGTTATGGTTGCTATGTTAACATTTTAAATATATAAAGGAACAGAGCAGAAACTTAATACTTAGAGCCGCGTAACTATTGAATGAATGAATGAATGATCGTGAGTAGAACTTCCTTGAAAGAGCCGCTTCCAAGGAAGTACTACTCACATAAATTGGACGTAAAGTGGATGTGTAATTTTTTTATTTATTTCAACACTTACTATATCTTTACAGGTTATCCTAATACGATAGTGTCACCATATATATTATACATATCTAATAATATGCAATGCGAACTCATTCAGGAGACAATGAAACCAGTCTATTTTTCTGGCCATCAAATTCAGAGTACAGAGAACAAATGTTAGGGATGCCTGGCGCATTAAGTTTGAAAATTGTTAAAAATTGTTCTAAATAAACTTTTTATCTCTTGTTACAGACAAGAGATAAAAAGTGTATTTAATTAGTAAGGTTAACGAAATCTTGAAAATTTGCAGACCTCAAGAGTTTGATTTCACTTTACCTCTTCCAAATACCAATTAAATTTCCTTGTAAAACTTAAACGAACGGAATAGAAAGTAGCAATAGTAAAAAAACACATTCATATAATTAATGATTGTTACTAATTATTATTAATTTGTTTCAGGTAAGGCCGTGAACTAAATACAAGTGTCACAGAGGTAACCCTTATTTAGTTTTTCACTGCCTATCCGTGAAAAATCACGTTTTGAGTGTTATATTGAATGCAGATAACACTAAAGAAGTTAATCATTAATAATTAGTGTAAAGCTTAATCTAGGGATATCATTCTTCAAGAAAGAAAGGCTTCTATTCCATTTGTTCAGAAAAAGCTCTCATTCTTATTTTGTAGATACGCACGTCGAGCTGCTGTAGCTTATTGAATGATGTGTTTGACAAAACTTTTAAATGCAGACTAGACAAGAATTACTAGCTAAGGAGAAACGTATAATCTACATTTTGCAACATAAACAATCTAATTAACATTTTTTATAAGGATCAAAGCAATTATTTAAGATGTTAGTGTTTTAACAACGGTTGTCAAAATTAGTAGCGCACAACCGGAAGACCTTTAATTAAACAATTAATTCTTCACTGTCCCTGTTTATCAATATAGCTTTTAGGTCCGCCCAATACTAGATGGCGTACAGATCGATATAAAAATTTAAGGACCCAATAAAGGTAGCAACATATTAGAACAGGTTTCGTCCTGTGTTGCAATGAACCCTGGAAAGTAAAAAATAAACGCAATAAAACTCCTTTAAGTAGTTTCTTTACAATGTGTAGAGTTAAGTCATGATTGTAGGTTGCCATTCATAGCCGGATGATAAATCTATCACAACACCAGTCTTTCGTTTTCAGGAGTGATCATGATTCCTTAATACATAAAAGAATCTACGAATAAACCGTTGGCAAAATCTATGTTGCGGACTTACTTACGATGCCGTACTTTCTAAAGTTAATACATAAGTGAAATTAAAGATAAGACTGATGTTTTAATGCGACTAAACTAAAAGCGATTTAATTGACAACATATGGACTTATATGGTCGGGAGTAATCGATGACAGATGTTTACTACGCTCGGAACACGTTTTAAAATTAATGGCTGCGTTGGAAAAAAAATACAAGGAAAGAAAATCTTTTCCAACGGCACGAACGGCGCGTTGGAGAAATTCAAGCCTTTTACGCGCAATGAATCGCGAACGCAGTACTTTATTCTAATTCTATAACGGAAAAACTGTCCCCGATCTATAGGAACTACTGGTTGAACTTAAATTACAATTCTTTGGGGTTAAACCCCACCTTTCTGTAGTCAAACATTTGTAATGTTCGATATTGACAGTTCGAACGTAAATAATGTTTTATTTTTATTTTATTTTATGTTATTTTAACAAAGAATGATATGTCAATATTAACTTTCTGCACTCCTCCATACAAAATGTTAACTATGCCAAACCTCACACTGCTGAATTCACGCAATTTGCTTAAAAAGGGGCACAGTTTTTTATCGAGGATTAGCGACCCGCCCTGGCTTCGCACAGGTTTAATGTATTATACATATAAACCTTCCTCTTGAATCACTATATCTAGTAAAAAAAATGAATGGATGAATACAAAATGAATGAATACCGCATTGACAACATTTAAAAAGTGGGACCCGGTTACATCACTCACCAGAATACTTCCATTACACGCCGGTCTTTCGTGAGGCCGAGCGGCCGAGGTACTTCCCCGGAAGCCCATTCGCAACAAAAGCAGAAACTGTTGCGTAGCTCGACCATAGTAAAAGTACTGCTATAATAATTTTTAACAAAAAAAAACCGACCTCAAACCGAAATAAATAAATATAAAAAAAGCATTGTTGATACTTATAACAGAGGATTGCCCTCGATTTGTCTGGGATGTCATCAGATCTGTTTCTGATTTCCTTATCATGGTACAACCCTTGGGATATCTCCTTTCCAACAAAAAAAGAATCATCATCATCGGTTCATAAACGACGAAGTTATCCGCGAACCGCGTTTGTACAAAGGGCGACCTTATCGCTAAAATATATCGTTATTCTACAGTAAGTGGCAATTTTTTGAAGGGAAGACTACAATATTATAGATCTTCTAGGTCGCAGTCGTCGTTGAGTCCTACCACCCAACCCCTTCCACACAAAATACAAATACAATACAAACTGTTAGGGACCAAGGGCAGACGTTACGAACGCATAAAGTACGATGAAAGCAATTAACATGAACCGACCGCAGTACAGCAATGGTATATGCATCGACCGCTGATAGCCGATTAAACATCAGTATTGGTTTTCCTCACACCCGTTAAGTCAAATAACACATTCGCGTACAGCTAATAAGACATTAACTTTCCCGCCATTTGCCGTTCTAAACGAAGCTATTTGTGATTACTACTGAAACTTGAAACCTAAGCCAGCCAAGGGGAACTTATTTGATAATGATGCTGCAAAATTCAAGATACATCGGTAATATAAATTTAAAATTACACGCAATAAATTATTTATATTTATTTAACAAAATATAATTTTTATATATTTAGATCACCAGCAAAAAATAATATAATAACTGAGCAATCAAAAATATAATAACAAACAAAATACACTTAAAGACAAATTATTGTCAATTTAAATAGAGAAACGCCTGCTCTGTCAACAAGTGCAAATATTAGACATTCTTATATGAATTTACTAGCGACCTGCCCCGGCTTCGCAAGGGTGCAATGTATTATACATAAAAACCTTCCTCTTGAATCACTCTATATAGTAAAAAACACTGCATCAAGATCCGTTGGGTAGCTTTAAAGATCTAAGCATACATAGGGACAGACGGACAGCGGGACGACTTTGTTTTATACTATTTAGTGATGACGATAATCGTTACAAAGCACGCTTAAATAAATTAAAAAAATTAAAAAAAAAATTCCGATCACGATTAAAACACCCATCTGAGTACGGCCAAATGTCAATACAAAGCAAGTAAATCAAACTTAGTACAAGACCTTCCTAGGGCGTGTCTCCACAGTTATCGCACGTTATCGCCAAATTAATATAGGAATGCCAGTTGGAATGCAAACACGTCGGAGGTTCCGACATCATGCGGTGGCAGATGTCAACATTTGTGGGCACGCGCTAAGTGGATGTGGTGGTGTATAGCCGAGTCCCGCTAGGCGCGGTCCCTGACCTCGGGGTCTCCGGTTCCATTCCTTGTACCGTGTCACGAAATTAATGGCGCCTCTGTTGCACGCCGCCTGAGGGCAGGCCCACTAATCCAGGCGGAGCCTGATTAGGAATAATTATGCCAAGCCACGTGGTTTAGCAAAGTGAACGATATAATCATCTTGGATTCGATTGATTTGCACATAATAATGTATTGCGCTTTACTCATTCCTCATCAGTGTAAGCATATTTAAGGCGTTTAATTCAGCAATAGGTATACCATACAATATACAAAACTCATATAAAACAAATTACGTTATCTCTAAGTGAAATATAAAATATGCAATCCAAAGGAATAAGTTTTAGCTGAAATCTATATTATGTGTTTAAATAACATTAACACTTAATGAAATGGTTATTAAAAAAAAGTTCACAATAAATTTTAACTTATAAGCTTATACCCATCCTCACGTTTGAAGTCGAAACTACCATGCTAGTATTTATAAAGGGAATCTACGAAATAAATCACAGTACAGTACCGTAAATTCAGAGACGTCCAATAACCCACGTCTCGGATAAACCGCTTCGTAACCAATAGGTAAAAGATCCGAAAACTATAAATTACTCAACTCGATACTAAAATCCCTCAGTACGCTAGTTTGAGGAAATGACCTAGAGTTGGGGTGAAATTTTCCTATCCATTCCTATCCATTATCCATTAGCCAACTTATCGTTGTTATTTACATATATCGTGAATCGATTAGCGGAAAAACGATTTCTCATCGCCATGAAATGTCGCGTGTCTTAAATTCCGTGCGTAGGTAAATCACATATTGTAAAACATTGAAATGGTACGATTCTATTGAACACACTGGCATATGTAAATTGCCAACCTTGTCAAACTACACTGTACATATACGTATAATATAATAAATAGGTAAATAATAAAATTATTTTTTTTTTATTTTTTTTGTTAAACATTGCCCTCACTTTAGGATAACATTATCCTGTGTTGTAACGACAACATAAATTGCACGAGGACAAACACCCAGATGCGAAACAACTATCTGTGGGTCGCACACATAGTTGTCCCGTGTGGGAATCGAACCCACGACCCCCGACACCGAAGCCAATACCTTGGCAACTGCGCCACGGAGTCATCATCATAATTTATCTCTCTATGTTATATATTACACCCCATTTTGATATACATGACCTCTGTATGATTTGCACGTATTTTGCGATATGAAGTGATTGATACGAAAACATTTAAGCACATATTTTACCAAAACTTATCTATTCCCTTGGACCAAAAAAAGAAATTTTACTCTAACATTAATATAGAGATACTGTTATGACTGTTAAAACCAAAAGTAGGTAAGAATATAATGGGATACCTTTAATGTGGTTTTACGCCAGTCTTATGATGTTTATCGCTTACTCTCACTAATTGACACCGCCACAATCTAAGCAGACTTTATTGTTATACCGATGAAATGAAGTAATGTGGTTTTAAAGGGAGAACACTTTTACGATATGTTCTCTAGCTTTGGAAGTTACCACAATACAAACATACAAAATTTACCTATTAATAATTTTTGTGTGTACGAAATTCATCTGCTCTCTCATCTGAAACAGAACCTGTTTTAGCTTAGTAAATCATCATCATTAGGCGTAAGACATCCACCGTTGAACATTGGCCTTTCGCTTTGAACGCCACAACGAACGACACTTTGCCATTTGCATCAATCGATTCCGAGGTTTGAACCTCCATCCGAGGGGCCCTTGGATCGTGTCGTGCCCCCCCCCCCCCCCCCCCTGTTAGTCGAATGTCCATCTTTCGTTAGCAGGGTGTTGCGGAGTGCAGCGGAGTGGACGGCGTTTTCTTGTCGTCATCGTGCACCAGCTACGTTGTTCTCCCGAGTCCGTGGGTCGTCTGCCCGCGGACCTCTTCCGCCGAAGCTGTCAAAGCTGTCAAGCTGTCACGTCACAAAAAAAAATCAATCGGTTGCCCGCGACTCTTGCGATGTCGCCGGAACACCTAGACTACATAGGGCCTTATAACGCTACGTCTTCCCGCTTAGTAAATTCTTAATACAAATAAATATTGTAGCAATTATCTTTAAAAATTGATACTTAAACTGGTATATCAATTTTTCCACCATGTTTTGAACTGAATTTTTTGAATGTTTTCTCAGAGAAATCAATCAATGCTTATATTGGATTAATTCGCTAAGTGGAGTCTTACTAATTACTCTTTAAGACCACGTTTATCTGAACAGCTATTATTTTGTAATTGAATTTGATCATTAACATTCGACCAGAAAATCCAGTACTCTATACGGTTTAGATAAAATATTTTCACCAAATTAGCGGTATGCTGTAGAAAGGCCAAGTAGTCGGCGCTGAACTTTTCGATGTTCCATAAATGCACGTTCAATCATTTTACTTCATTAGCAACTCTCCGTTAAATGCCTTTGATTGTTCTTCACGCGTTATATTTCGTAAATTGGTTTACATTTATCGTTATACAGTTTTCTGTGTGAAATCGTTATTAAGGTGCAATCAACACTACAATCTACTGAAGGCATACCTAAAAATAGTCATCTTCCTCGGTTTAGAGTCGCGACCACATCTTATCTCCATTGGCGTACACACACATAATTAAGGCACCATTTTACCTTCTTTTGATTTTAGTTAATTAATTTTTAGTTAATGTTGTTGGAAAACTTCATAGTAGGTCCACACGAATCAGTCTAGGCCTAGTGTGTGGACCAAAAGATATATCTTCATTACTCTTGTACTGTAGTCAAAATGTACCGTAATATTTATATTGAAACTATGAACTTAACAAATTTTATTATTATTATAACTAGGTACGGTCATAAGCGGTATGGACTCTATGATGCATGCTGTTCTCAATAAAAGCTTATAAATAAAAGTTACACAAATGAAACAAATATTCAACATCCAAATTCTAGTAAACTATTACTACATCGAGTTCTTGTTTGTTTAAACTATTGTGGTTATTTTAACAGCAAAATTCTACTGAAAGAACTCGTATGACCCGAATGACTGTCACGATTGACGTATACATTCTTATTAAGTGAACTCAATATCACCGCAATAGTTTAAACAAATTAAAGTTCATCGGATTTTTAATATGGCCAACAATTAAATAATGGATTTTCCTTATTGCTTTCGCGAAATAGCTTTGACACTTACGTTTAAGTCATTGACCGAGAGTTAATAACGGCTTCGAACCTACGGATCAAGTTATATTCTTTTATGTATGAACACGATTTTATGTATATGGCAATCGAGCTGGCGGTTCGCCTGATGTTAAGTGATAACCGCCGCACATGGACACTTGCAATCTTTCAATAAAGTGTAGTGTTTCTTCTCACTCTGCAATCATTAATCCTTTTTCTATATCTATACGATATATAATATTTTTTTATATCTATACTATATATAATACGGATATCTAATTATTTTTTAAAACGTATTTATTAATTACAAGGATTTTTATAAACTCTTCTTAAACGCAAAAAAAAAACAAAAAACAAAAAAACCGCTTACCACAAACATTACACAAAAATGAGAATTAAAACACTTATCCGCCCTCGTATTACTGTTAAACTCTTAATTGCAGGTAACGTCCGTGTGTAATAAGAATAAAAATTGAATTCACAGCAATAGACCCAAATGACTTTATCAACTAGTTCAAATAATTAGTTATGTAAAATAAAAGTTGGTTTTCGGTTACACGAAATCACGTGAAATAGTTTCTTACATTACGAAATCGAGAAATGTGCTCTGATTGTAAAAATTCCGTTACCGATAATTAGCAATAGTAACAATAAATTATTGAATAAGAATAATTAGAAAAGAATAAATAAATCGTTGCAGTCTATCAAACGAGTTAAAAGCAAAACTCTCGCCCAGATTAAAAAAAGAAGATTGAAAATAAAAAAGATCTAAAATAGCAATAATTGTTCTATATAAAGAAATCCCCAATTCGCTAAACTATAAAAATGCGCAAAAACTGTCTATATACGAATGCTTTAAAATTTTGGAAACATAGGTTTTTTAAAAAGTTAATGAAAAGGGATAAAATCTGTAAAATACTTTTATTAAACCATGTACAGTCTTCTCATTATTACAATTGATTTTTAAATTGTTTACTGATTATGGTAGAACAGCAGATAATGTCTGAGCCAGTTCGAAAGAATAACGCGCCTTTACCAGAGACATACACACTTTCTCTTATCAAAAAAGCATAATAATCACTTTTATTAAACTTTACTTACTATGTTTATTAAATAACAATATATCCTTTATAGAGTCCCGGTTAACACATTCGCAACGGCACAGGATTTTTAAAACTTTCCCTGGGTACGGCACAGGGTCTGTTCGATCCGATGCATGACTTTATTCTATAGCGTTAACGGGTCGATAATAACCGTTGGGCATTCTCTTAATTAATTGTTATTATCTACGTTTTTACGATGAATTATGCATATATTTTTTAAATAACATATTCTTTGATAGTCGGACTAGTCACTATTCAATTCGTAGGTAGATTCACTTTAAAATGAAATGGCTGGACAAAGAACAAACTATCGGATCTGTTACACCCGATATCCGCACTGGCTGTTTAGATTGTCGATATTTTTGTAGTGTTGAGGTAAACATCGATATCGAAAAATATTAATTTTAATATGGTAACAGACAGACTTATGTGATACCTACGAGATAATATTGCAACTAATGAACAAGTAGTAACACTATTTACTTAAAATATATTATAAATTTTAAGTTTTTATTTAAACTAATTTTAGTTTTACACAATATTCATATAAATTTTAATGAAACGTAATCGACCGTCTAATCTTAAAAAAACGGACTTTAAATTAAATGTTTTTTTTAATATAATAACTATTATGTAGTTATACCTTAGACTTATGTATTTTATTATAACAATCACGACAATATGTTTTTCTACACGCTTCGCACATAGTTTTAACCTTCTTTACCTTATTCACGGCTGTTTTGCTATCCAATGTTAGTCGTAGTTTATCATAGCATCCTGAGCAATTTCGTTTCTTTGGGCCCATTTGAAAACTATGATTTGCATTGCCTTGCGGCGTTTCCATTTGATCAGTTTCCGGCATTATCCTCTGTTTTCTCAGAGAAGTGTTACACAATTTTTCCATAATTTGTTCAATGAACTCCTTTTTTGTCAATTTATTTTCGTTCTTCATATTATAAACAATCAAAGCGTTTAGGAGAGACGTTCCAAACAATAGCTCCATCATCACCTTTCTGTACCATTTGAGGCCACGTTTTAAAGTTGAGTAGTAAGACGACATTTGGTCACTGAGATCAATCCCTTTTTTTAAATTATTATAAGTTAGTACACATGCAGGCTTTAACACTACTTCATCTGTCCCTCTTCGTTTCTTTCCAGTACTTTTTAGTGTTGTACTCATCATCAGTACAGGTCGTTTGTCAACCCACTTAAGTACACGTATGCCTTTCTTGTTCATCTTGCCTGTAATGTTGCCCTTCTTTAGTTTTGTACTGATAACAGTTTTTGGTAAACCTTTTCGATTGGATCTCAAAGTCCCGCAATAGAATGTTTTAAGATCGAGCAATGCTTCTGCTAATCCGATCGACGAATAAAAATTGTCAGCAACGACAATCCGTCCCTCATTTTCATAATCTTTCAAGAGGCTTTCTGACCGTGATTCATTTCTCGTTGATTTTCTCCCTCATTTTTGCCGGTGTAAACGACCACGTTTAATGTATATCCCTCTGGCGTGCACACTTTATACAATTTTACACCGTATCTGTGGGATTTATTTTTTATGTACTGCCGAAAATGTAGTCTGCCTCGCCAAGGCACCATACTTTCATCTACTACCAATACTTTACCCGGCTTTAATACATCTTTAAATTGAGTCATAAGCATGGTATAAACTTCTCGAAATTTATGTATTTTGTCATTTCCTGAATTGTTGTCGTCACTAAAATGCCAGTACTTCAGCAAACCTAGAAATCGATCTCTACGCATTAATGAACTTATGTATTTGTTTCTGTACAATTTATTTTTTGACCAATAGTCACCGAGATGTGGCACTTTGACAAGACCCATTGCAAGCAAAATCGCGAAAAATGTGTGCATTTCTTCTTTATCGGTTGGCTTCCACAAATTTGTACCTACAGATTTGTTAGAGAAGTTATTTGTTTCATGCACAATTTTATCAATAATCTCGTCAGTAACAAACAACTTAAAATAACCACATGGAGTCTCGGTATTTGGCGGTATAGAAATTTGCACTACTCCCTGAAATTCTTCGAAATTCATCGGGCTGTCTGTAATATCTTCCCATTCGTCATCTTCGTTATTGGTAGCCAATAAGGGGCGAGAATTACCTATAGGATGCGACATTTTGGGATTCACTTCAGTATCTTCAGTGGAGTCACTAGAAGAAGAATCGCTGCTTTCATCAGAGTCAGAGTCGGAAGGTAGGGTTTGGAGTATTTTGTTTTGTTTTTGTGACGTCTTTTTGAGGTCTGTTCAGGAGATTAAAGAGCTCCTCTTCATTAAACGATGAATTAAGAGATACCATGTTAGACACCGAAATGTGATTTAAAGATCCACACCGACTTGTTAGTGCGGAGGACATGTGTTTTTCTTCTTTTTGAAGTGGCAAGAGATCATTTTCATTTCTCTGATGCTGCTTTGTAGTTAATGCAGGGCTTAAGTTAGCACTTTTGGATGAATTTAGTTTCTTACGGCACTTCGGAGTAGTAAAGGTATGGTTGTCTAAAATGTTAGAGTCTGGGAGGTTTGAAATTTTGTTCTCTTCCGCTAAGTTGACACTTAACTGTTTTTGTCTGACTTGACGGTTCAGTGTCGAAAAAAATCTCTAACTCGTCATCACTGCTTATAGGAGAATGATTTTGATTCACTGGAGTAGTAATGATTGCGGGCTGAATAATCTTATCTTCTAATATTTGCACACGCCGATTGGCAGGATTGCTGGTAGACGCAGTCGCAGGGGCTGCATTTTGCAGTACTTGCAACGTCTGCCCGGTTGATGGACTTGTGTAAATATTATTGGCAGATATGTTACGCTTACCAATAATTATCCTCCTGGCAGTTACATCCCCTTTTTTCTTTTTAGCCGTTTCATGTTCGTTTTCTTGTTGTTCACTAAAAAACAATGTTTTACGCGATCGCTTCATGATAAATCACTAATTGTCACTGCCAACACCCACACACTTGGACTGCACTAGCTCAACTAGACTTACATCTAGTACGGCTATCGGGTCATCGGGCATCGGATCTTGACGACCCGATAGCCGTACCAGATGAAAATTTTTTTCGCCCTGTTCGGCATAGGGTCGAAAGTAACCGATACGTATTTTATTACCTATATTGCTTATATTCCAGTAGACATTGTCAAAACACTACCTATCCCTTTTTTATTCTTGCTACATCCAGAGATATCTATCCCGCACCAGGGTAAGGAACAGCAAATTCTCTCTCGCACCGCATGAAAGTTATACATCGGTTACATTCGACCCGATGCCGTTGTGAACGTGTTAAATCACTCACTATGCAAAATGCTAGTACAAAAACTGCCACGGTAAACTGTATGTGGGTCTTTTGTGAGGGTTGGGTTTATTCTACCCTAAAAGAGCTTACCCATTCGTGCAGCCGCTGTGAGGCCCTACCACAGAAAAAGCTAGCAATAGCCAACTCAGAATAAAGCCAGGATAGACTTCCGATATCATGCTTCCGCAAGCGAAGGTCAATTTTGCCGTAATTTCGTCCATTATTACAACATCTGTCTTTCAGCTCAATCACTATGTGTGAATTTCGAACGTTGAAAAATTCTTTGCAGCCATCAACGAAATCATAACCGTTTTCCTTCAACTGGGTTAGCGGTTAAGCCCTGGCCGGTTAATTTAAAACGAGTATATTTTTATTTAAAAAAAAAATATCTCACCCACTGTACATTTTGTTTTTGATTTTGAGGAGTTTCCTGATGTGTTTCCGGAACCTAAGTTCCCATATCGATAAAATTTATGAGACCACATGGGAGCTAAACCGAATTTAATGCAAAAATAATTATTAATATCGGTTAATAAATCACGGAGTTCTGAAGTAACCAAAAATTATGTGTAGGTACGTACGTAAGAAGTTGTATTATTTTGGCATAAAAGAGAAATAATCAAAAATTTTATCCCCTGTGCCAGTTTTTTTGTAAAACAAACATTAAATGCAATTGATAACTGTTTATATTTGGTCGCTTTTCAATTTGCAACCAACCTCATCATGACATTTTATGGCTGTTGGTGTGTAATATTTTAAAAATCGTATAAATTATCGTAAAAATTTTACTCTCATAATTTTCTCCTACCGCGCCAAAAGAAGTATAACTTCAAAATACAACAGAATTGACTTTTTTTAATCTGTTGCAGTCTGTTGTAAACGTACCAAATTCGGACTTCGATTTGACGGCACGCGCCGTTTTTTTTTTTATCACTTCACGATGTATCGCGTCCCTATTAGCCGCTAATTGCCTGCCCGAGCTTCCGTATTTCGAACAGCTGAGCTATTGCATTCGCCGCTAATGGGCTTATCCATGTTATTACATCGCTGAATGTACAAGTGCCCACCGCTTATGGCGGCTTTACTTTCGACCTGTCATGGCATTATAGCGTTACGGACGTGCGATAGACGTGTAATGATATTTTACTCGCCTATTAATCCAGTCATGTAGTATTATCTAAGTAAGTTTAAGTATACAAATATACAACGAAACGATCACGTTAGTCGTAAGTACAGAAAATGTATATATTATTACAGCTTATATTTATTGCCTGCCACTTCACTAGCATTGTTTACGCCTTACGCCCGGTTTCTGAATGATCTGAAGTTAACTAACCATCTGTCAAATGGCTTTTCAAATGTCATTTGAGTTGCCAAAAGGATGGTTAAACTCTTTGAATTGATCATTCTGATCATTAAGAAGTTCATTCTGGTCAATTCAGAGAGTTTAACCATCCTTTTGGCAACATAAATATCTTTTGAAGAGCCATTTGATAGCCAGATCAGTGTTTCAGAATCAGAATGTAAGTCTCATAACTATGCTTAATATCCGTCAAGAAATGTTCCCCCGGGTAAAATACCCATATAAAGGCATCTGTAAGCAAAAAAACCTTGTACCTCGCTTCATTGATCTGTGAAAGGGCAAACGAACAAAAACTCGCATTTAGAATATTATTTTGTACTACGATATAAAAATAAGTAATAAAAGATAAATTAAAATACCTTTCGATGAACAATGAAAGAGATAATACTTATAATAATCGTAATATAATATTTTATATGAAAGTATATGGAAGTTATATAATACTGAAGAAGCAAAAATATTACACACAAGTGTCCATCTGTCTTACGAAGCATCTGCCCTATAACTATTGTATTTAATTCATAAATCAGCATTATGAAAGCGCTGTAACAAAGTAAATAAAGTCAAACTTTGAATAGAATCCAATCATAATTAATCTTAAAATAAGCCTTATAAAATCTCCGACGTAAACCGTTCCCGCAATATCACGTTTCAATTAACTTGAAAGCCTTTAAAATGAAATTACACCGTCTAAGAAGCCTAACAGAGTCCGCGTCTGAGATAACAAAGATGGCGGAGGGTCTAAATCAACTAAAACAATGTGCTACAAAGATTTCTGCTGCACTGCAAACAGGGCGGCGACTGGGTACATATTTTTCAGCCATTTATATTCGAAACTTGTTGAAATATGACTATTGCATTTTTTTATCATAATCAATATGTTAGAAACTATTTTACAGCAAATTCTATTCGGAGTGAGTGAGTAACCTTCAGAGGAAACTATTTATTTGCAAATTTAAAGGTTTAGGCCTTGCTTACGCACATACACAGTTTTCTTGGACACAGTCTATTATTATATATATAGTATTTATCTAAGTGGATTTTGTCTGCGTTCCACGTATCGATTGGACATGACAAGTTTCTGTCCTTATTGCTTGCAGAATTCTGAAAATTAATCAAACGTACTTTTTCAAGCGTGTAATGGCAAAAACTTGTGATGTGTGCAAGGGTCGGATTAACGTAACTATTTTTTTATGTGAAAAGTTGCCCAACGAGCAGATGGTGATAATGTTCACCTGATGTTAAGTGAATACCGCCGCCCATGGACATCTGCTACAACTGAGGGTTCCAGATGCGTTGACAACCTTTTGAAAATTGGGCTCCGGCCAACTCATTCACCAGACGAAACGCGAAAATATTATTCTTCCACTTTACATTTTCCGGTGTGTGAGGTCGTGGAACTTACCCGGACGAGCCTGCCCATTCGTGCAACAACCGACGCTGCTGCGTGGCCGTACCACCGACTTAAACCAACTTTTAAAATAGGAACACTCAGTTTCACTAAGTCAGTCATTAATTTTTAACGTACAAAAGAAAAAGACTATAAAATCCAGAAATTTCTCTTAAAAATTTATGATTAATGTTATTTCCATCCTAATTATGTATTGATATAATGAAAACAAAATGTATCTTCTATTATTAATGTCAGTGCCACAAAACTATAAGAATTTTGTGGCATTTCAACATTTCTTTTGAGATTATTTGTATAAAAGTATTCATTCGTAAACTTCACACCACGTTTACATACCATGCTATCTAATGTATAACACAAAAACGCTTAATTTAAAAATATTAACTCTATGCAGAATTCAAAGTAACAAAGGCAATTTTAAAGACTGGCAATTGTCTGCAGATAGAACTTAAACACTTAATGACAGTAGAAATAGACGACGAGTTTTTTTTTCCTGAAACATGTCTGCCGCTTACGTCTAGCCAGGTTTTTATGTTATTTAAAATAACTCTATAATTATATTGTTTCCTTCAGAGAAAACAATTGAAAGCTACAAACCGCTTTTTGATTCGCCGTCTTTTTCCTAACATTACCAGTGTACCATTAATTTAAATAATATTTTTAAAGTCATCAATGTATTTCCTAATGAAAGAAAAAACATTTCCTTAATGTTTTTAATAGGAAATATATAACTTAAAACCCATTTCAGCTTTTCTTAATGTCTATTTGAACGCACAATTTGAATTTAATATAAGATTCAAAGTAATTTTAAGTAATTTTTTTCGGCTACATATTTAGATCGTCACTTTTAAATTAACACGTGATTTGTTTGCCACAGATTATAAATAATTTTGCTAAATATCGAAAATTGGATCGACCTGAGTCCGTTCACCGATTATTTTGCTCTAAATAACAAGATAACAAGGCGAGCGGTGTTTTAGTGACAATTGTATGCGTGCCGGCCATTGTCGCGTGCGGTCGACAAAAACGACCTAAAAACCGTCTCGCGGAATGTATTCACTTGATAACTGAATTCGAACGCTGCTGGCAAAAAGACGTATTTCGTGCAAACCGAGCTCGGTATTGAGGCAACATTTGGCATTATAGTAATTGATTAATTATTGTTTGAACCTTAATTATTATTGCTGTATAACTTAAACAACATTATTGTACACCATGGATGATACACTTATTTTAAACGTCAATTAACTGGTCATTTTATAATATGATACTGTAATTTGTTTGTTGCCATGTTAACACAGTTTTACATAGCAGTATCTGAATATTACTCGTACGAACGGCATATACTTTTACTAAATATCTAAATTTCTATTAGTTATTGTCTAGTCGTGTTATGAAGACGAAGTGCTCATTGCCGCCACTGGCCATATCCCCGGAGACATCATAATGATTTAACACACCATCAATGATATTATAATATGATTATTAATTATATTATGATTATATAACATAATGAACACTGACGACCCGAATGGCGTAGTCGGTAGTGTACCTGCCTTCTGCGCCAGAGGGTATGGGTTCGATCCCCACTACTGGAAAAATATTGTGTGATGAGCATAGTGTTTTTATAGTGTCTGGGTGTGTATTTTTTTACAAAAGAAAACTATGTGTAAGTATGTCTATCAGTATATCTTGCCATTGATAGAAAACTAGCTTTTCCCCTGCGGCTTCGCTCGCGTTGAAGCCATTAAATAAATATCTTTATTTTAAATATATAGTATATCTTTCTTTAAATTTATATATATTTTAAAGAAAGATATTTACTATATTTCCAATTATAAAATAGTCTATGTCCTTTCTCAGGCTCTAGACTATCTGTGTACCAAATTTATTTTAAATCGTGAATCGTGAAAGCGAGACAGACAGAGAGACAGACAGAGAGACAGAGTTACTTTCGCATTTGTAATATTAAGTATGAATCATACATTAAAGAGAGACTAATACGTCTACGCACCGTAAAAAAATCGGACAATGTAATATATTGTGTAATAATTATGAAATATTAAATCTATAACTAATCTATTGCTGCTGATAACTGTAGGTACAGTAAAGGTGTTGATACATATAAGTAGAGTAAACATTACATTTGCACAAACTTGTATAAGTTACTACAATGAACTGAAACAAGTAGCAATAGATGATGGTTCTTTGATTATTTAATGTTATTTAACGATGTTATTAAATCCTCCACTATTTTTCTCAGTTATTCAAAATATAAAACGGAACAGCCATTGCATGAAATATTGAGATAGTGTTGATGTTTTTCATACAACATATACCTACATACAACATTTACATGTATTTGTGGACCTTAAATATTTACACAATGACTTCGATGTGAAAAACCATTTAGTTTATTAGGAAAATACGCTGGTAATTAAAAAATGTTCAATGGTCTATAACAGATTACTCATTAGATAAGCTTGAATTACTGTCAATTATTCAATTACTACCCGTGCATTATGTTTTTTTGTTACACGTTCATGTGGAGCTCTTGTTAAATTTTAATAATTACATTCATCGATAATTACAATTCTTGACTTTGCACACGATCATTTGGTTTACTTTGTTAATTTCTGGTATTTTGTTCGAAAGTTCAAAAGTAGGTTATGAAGTAACTATGTGATATGATTTCTCCACAATCCACATTTACGTTGTGTCTTAAGTCTTACAGTGATAGTTTATACCACAATGATATTTGAATTATAATATTAATTATAAAAAAAATATATTTTGATTTCTTAATATAACACTACGTTTCATTGAGTTTTGATTTTCGAAAATTTCATTCATGGTGAAATAGGTTACACAGGATAGTTTGTATATTATATATACAAACAAGTGCCCTGGCTGCTGCTGATTTTATACTTTAATAATTTTGTATGCTTATATGATAAAAAATAACGTAACAAAACCGCAGAGTTTCTTGCCGATTTTTCTCTGGACAGGTCTAGTTTAGTGGGCCGGTGGTAGTTATTTGACATTCAATAAAAGCTTAAAATACCTTATATTAAATAAAGCAATTTTGACTTGGAATGTGCGTTAGAAGATTCATACAGATTACTATAAAGATGCTTGCTGTGGTCAAACAAACTGTAGGGGAAATTACGACAAATTCACATGGTTAAGTTATTTATACGACGGGGAGCAAATGAAGAGTTTGCGGTTGGCGGAGACCATTGACCGTGGTGCGGTTGCCAAGACGAAAAAAAAAACGATACTCTTCGTGTATTGAAATACACAGTAACTCCGGCTTTACGTAACTTCCTCTTGAATGCAGCTGCCGTATGAATGTGACGCCATTTTGAAGTATGTGAGACTCAACTGTGAACCAAAATGGATGACTTAATCCTTTTAATTATAATTGAAGTATAAAAACGATGGACAGGACGTTATTTGCTTTGGAACTGTTGTAACTAAAGATTTTAATTGAACTAATTTTTACGTCTTCAATTTTTTTTAATTACCTTCCTCGGTACAGTCTTAACAAATTATTACACTCTAGTCACCGTAAATGCTTTTCTTACTGCTACCCTTAATATCTATAGTTTTTAAACACTACATGGTTGTGATTGAAAACAGTAGAACGATGTTTTACGACGTTAAAAACTTGCAGACTAGATGAACGGATGAGATACATCATGATTAGTGAAGGATAAATTTAGAGCGGCAGTCGAACTCATTATAATCCTTAACTAGGCTTTAAAGTGCTTTTGACATGTGATAATAAAATTAAAAATAGCTGTTCTCTGTCATCCACATAGACTGCATTCTATTCTACTCAACAATTATACGTCCGTATGTGGGAAAATGTTGTCATCCCTTGATTACCGGTTGAAAGGTGTATAATGGTCTTAAGTCTCTAGAATTCCCGTTTAAGGGAAGAATGCGTTAAAAAAGTGCAGCGACATCGCGAGTAAAAACAGCACCTAATAAGCGTGTAATGTTAAAGAATTCGTGTACCGCTGTGTAAAAATAAAAATAGATTCACTATTTATGCGTCCGTCTAGGGTGACATTTTTATCAAGGTGTACCGGCCAGCTACAAATAGCTTTGCGATCCACGATTAGAATAGGAGATACAATGCTCGCGTTACGCAAAACTGGATTGACTGAATATAGTTGACAGTTTTTATTACAATTGGCAATGAGAAAATTCTGAAACGTCTTTGCTACAAAATTACTTGAATATTTGGCGGAATGCACACCGCACGCAACTGTGTTTTTTCTGTGCAGTACTGGTCAGATTTTACCTCGTATCGCTTTCTTTTAAAGATTTATTGGACGCTGTATTTGTTAAATATTCCACATTAAGGCGCTGTATGCAGTAAAAATAGGTTTTTCAAAAGATTTTTTAGCAAAATCTACACATTTCGCACAATCTTTTCGCACTTTTTCTACATATTTTAAAATCTACACATTTAATAGCAGCAAAAAAAATATATGTTAATCTTGATCGTACATTCTAAGGGAACATTGTTTCCAAAACATATTCTAGATATATTTTCTCGATAGAAAAAAATCATGAAACTATCTCTAAAAGAGAAATTCAAAACCAAAAATGAACGTAATACATCAACAAATCTTAATGAAATTAATATCAGTGGTGTAGAATATATTAATAAAAAGGATTGTTGTTTTAATTTGTTGATTGATGTAAGATATTTGTAAATATTAATTTAAGTTCTAAGTATATTCAGCAGCCACCAATCACGATCACCGAAGACTATCTCTAACTCCATTACATCGATATTCCTACAGGATTCAAGAATTTACGTCAAAAAAATTAGCGACAATCGTCTATTGCCAAACCAGAGCTTAAGCATATACCAGCTTGAGATGTCGTGGAAAATTAAAACGAAAACCGTTCCGGAATTTCATAACTACAAAATGGCCGCGAAATGTCAAAGGTTTTTAGAATGCGCGCGACATTGCACCGCGCAGTGCGTTGACCGCGCGCTTTGCGACCCGCGAGTCGAGGTCAAGCGGTCAGCGATGCTAGGGCATACTCATACTGTGCCGACTGCATCAGAATCAACTATGCCATTAAATATTACTAGAATGTGGCGACAACTCAGAGCATGGGATCCTTAGCACTTAAATACGCAGCCACTTACACAGCAGACTATTTAGGACAAAGTTATTAACATTTCTGTGGTAAGAGTTATAATGTACTTATAAAACTTTATTTGTATTTAGAAACAAGTTTCTCGTTTATCGTGCTATATTAAAAATAAAATAGTGAAACATAAAGTTATTATACCATATTGCAAAAAAAAAACATGAATAATTACCATACATTGTACATTCTCAATAACGCAATAAATTTTATGATCTACGTGTGTATTAGGGAACAACACGTAGGTTATATTATAATATAATTCTCTAGATAGGTCTGATGCACAAGAATATACCAATATATTGTAAAAGGACCACCTGTTACTGGCTTTTATTTCTGACCACTGTTAGTATTAATTTTATTAAGCTGTAAACAAAACAGTCGCTTTTTAAATTCTTTCTTACGCTCCGCATTTATTGATAAAACCAGCCATAGCCTTCGGTAACTCGACCCAGCTGTGGCAACACTATAATCATAACTATTATGTGTGGTTCATAACTGAAGGTGTTGATATAATGTAAGATATATCTGTTCGCATGAACTACAATGCTTATGAATTTAGTTATAAGACGTTTATGTATCTCTACATTGTAGAGTACCTTACGGCCACCTTACGTCTGCTAGCGCAATTATATTTTGAAAAAAAAAAAAAAGAAATCAATACGCGAATTGCTTTTTTATGTTCTTTGTACAAAGTTTCACATATTTAGCATACTGACTTCATTTCGTAAACGATATACGCAGTATTTTGTTACTTTGAAATACTACTACTGGAGGACGTACAGAAGACAAGTAATGCTTTTTGATTACAGTTCAATTAATATGTCTTTTTCACCTTATGTGTGGTTTTAATCTGAGATGACTACTCTTGAGATTTCAGAGAAGGAATGGAGAAACAACAAAGATTGACAATTTATATTGAATGATTTATACCACTCTGGGATTTTGTCTGAGAGAAATAAAAATAATTTCGTCAATGTAACGACAAAAGTAAATGGATCAGATTGTTATTAAAAAATTATAACTAGTATTCTAAGAAAACATTATCTTCTGCAGCAGAGGCGTTATACAAACTAAACACTGATAAACTATCGGAAGAAAATATCTGTATGTGATTACTTATCCCGGGTCAAAATCAAACCTACGACCCGCTGCAAAAAGGCGTGTAACTTAAAACTGCGCCAACTATCAAACATTTACGATGGCTGTAATATAGCCTTAAAATGCAATTTCTTCAGCACAAAATAGGGTCAACTCATGATATTTAAATTTAAGTTAACTCGGTCCATGGAACGGTACTCCACTTTAATTGTCGGAGACCATTCTAAAAAATGCCATACGCTGTTTATTGTGGTCCAATCCTACCAACTTGGTTTTCTGAGTATTTTGAACATGTAAAAATATGTAATAAAGTGATCATTCCTTGGCGCAGATGATGATTAGCGTGATGGATTCCCACAAGGGACAACTATTTGTGTGACCCACAGTTAGTTGTTTCACATCTAGTTGTTCATCCGCGTGAAATTGATGTATGTAGAACGTCCTTACAACACAGGATAATGTTATCCTAAAGTAAGGGCAATGTTTTTAAAAAAAATATACGTCTTCTGCCTTGTTGGTTGATTTTTCGTTGATATCCACAGATTGGAAGGTTTGCGAAAAATACGAATTATGTTAAACGTTTCTAAATTTTATCAAAATGAGCCCCGAGACACGTTTGACCGGTTTTCGGTATTCCTCGTACTGAAATGTCCCACATATGTCGGCCAATCATTCTACATATCCTGACGGATTGACTGCTTTAACCACGCGGACATGATTTGCATATTCATGCATATGTAAATAAATATTTTAGGACACATTTTTACACAACGTTTTCTAGTCCCAAACTAAGCAACGCTTGTACTATGAGTACTAGATAACTATAAACATACTCAAACATACTTCTTTTTGCAAAAAAAATCATATTATAAATATATAAACACCCAAATACTGGAAAAACACTATGTTCATCACATCAATATTTTCCAGTAGTGGGGATTGAACCCAGGCCCTGTAGCTTAAGAGGCAGGGGCACTACCCACTACGTGGATCGGGTCGTCAATAATAAAAATCCTACAGCCGATAAAAATAGTCCATCTTGTCGTAACCTATTATCGTTATCATCATTAACAAGAATGAATTAATACATGAGACATATTGTCAATATTGAATCTAGATAACAGAGATTTACGTTGATGGAACCCTTGGAAGGTTCGAGAAAGCCAGTGAAGCGGCGTTCTTTTTACATTCTTTCCTGGAGCCTTCGATTTATTCTTTTTAAGTTCATCGCATGCAGCTTATGTGCCTAGATCGTACAACGTTATGGTTTATTACTCGCAAATTTGCCCGTACCCTACTCGGTGTAAAAGTGCAATAAAATCTTCTACGACTTTATGACAGTCCTTATTTTGTAGCACGCATACTGTAGATTGTCTCCCTTTTCATGAAATGTAAGATATTGGATTCAGTTTAATATACAAAACCTAAGTGTATTTGTTACTTTTAATTATCATTCTAAAAAAGCATGCCATTTGACCTCGTTAACGTATTTAATGTTTCGAAACTTCAAAATTTTACTGTCATTTTACACGCGCGATACTTCTCCTATATACGCTTATATCCTTCAAAACACTAGTTCCGATTTGAAGATACAAAAGTGGAAGCTTATCTTACATTTTTTGCGTCATCCGCAATGGAAATAGTGCCGCCATAGAAGCCAGTCACGATGTTAAATAATCGCTGAACTTTATGTCATCGCTGTAAAGGTCGAGTCTCCGTATTCTGTTGTTCATCACTCACATCCGACATTCGAGAAAGTGGAACGTTACGCGCGTGAATTTTCCGGAATCACCAAGTGTGGTGCGTAATAAGAGTTAATTCTGCCCTAACTCATCCGGACAAGCCCGCGTTGCAAGTCCATTTCGCGGAGCTTAGATGAGATTAATTAATTGGACAAGCTTGTAGCGAACGAATGGAGACATTACGATAGAGAAATCCATAAGGTAAAACAAGACGGGGATCGAATGACTTGCTTGAAAATGTTTCTTTCTTAACATGTTGTCATTAACTTCATCTGTATGTAACGATGTATACATGTGTCAGTATTTTAATGTCAAAAAAACCGGCCAAGTGCGAGTCGGAATTGCGTACGAAGGGTTCCATGCCATTATCTAGTATGTAAATGTATTGTTTTGATGTTGATATCTTGATAGTAACCCTCGCAATGTTAAATGTTACGTATGTCTGTATACATCTTTACAAAATATAGAAATTATCTGTCTGTGAATGTGACATAGTTTTTCATTCGTGTGTATATTTATCGCGATTTATCACAATAAAGGCGGAACCTATTTGGACTTCATTGGTAGTTGTTCAACGAGGAATCTGGACATAGTTTCAGCGAATCATGGACATGACCTTGCGACAACACTTCTGTTCTAATACAATAACTTCTAACCTTAGAATTACCCACTTACATTGTCCATTATTGTATTTTTTCCGTGTGAAGGCAAACATTAATTGGCTAATGAGTTTTTGCGATTAAACAAAATATATCTAGACTTCCGCATTACGGAGGTCATTTGCTACCCTATTTTAATTATAAATTCATCGTCTTATTAGAGATGTTCCAGTATCATGGTCAAAAAATGTATTTTAAAATTGCATGATAACCTTCAAATATGTCAGCGTTCAGACTAATTCTCTATAAAAATTGTGGTTGCAAAATACAAAACTTCCTATAATGAACTGATTAATCAGAACAGGTTCAACTTCAGAATTGTCTAAATTCTTCAATTCACTTTCAACCGCACAAAGATTTTTTATAACATCCGTATAGACTAATCTATCGGTTCCATAGAGTTTGGAGCGTTGCAATACTGCGTCAAAGCTTTATGTGCGGCCGAGCCCGCCAGCGTCCATTTGACACGAGGCCGCCATTGCTGCAGGCTTATTGTAATGAGCGGATACGTTTCAAAGACTCGCACAAGCGCGCATTGTCTCGATTCCTAGTAACGAACGGGCACCGTGGACGACGGCGAAACGCGCAAGCCTATACGCCGCTTTTATGACAACGCACTCCGTGAACGCGCACGGAGGCCGTTAGGGCGCCATTGCTTAATGTGATGGCGGTAAAAATTGGCGGGAATGAATTTTTCTTATTATTTATTATTATTAACTAGGCCCGCGATAACTTGCACGTTGTTCTTGCGTTATTGGAATTTATTACTGCCTATGTTAATCATAAAACCCTTTTTCCTAAACAAATGTTTATTTCATTCATTCTGTTAACTAAGTTTTCCTCCGCCCACCTTCAATTTTACAAATAATAATATTGATGACTCTGGTGTTCCCATACGCTTGGGAACCTTATATGTTAATGACTACTAAAACACGACGACGGTTATTCACGAGGAACAACCACGGCTCGTGCCTAGTGTTGCACACTTTGCTTAACTAGCGACACTAACTAGCGACAGAAACGCGAACACTAACTGGCGATAGAAATACGACTAAGAAACTATTAAAATCAAGTAAAAGAAAAATGTTAAAACGGAGAAAACTCATGCCTTATATCCCACCCCAGGCTAGCAGCAAGAACGCGTTTTGTTGTTTTCTTCCCCATTTTTTATATTTTTACTTAACCGAAAACCGCTTTACCGAAAAAACAGGTTTAACTATGATGAAAGAAACAGAGATAGCTAATTCTATCAGAGATGTACTAAAATTGCTGCAATCTTGACAGATGACAGTCTTGTATACGTCAAACCAGACACTAAAATGAATATTTTGCTCTAACCGACTAGTTATTGAACCAGTAACTTTAGATTACGAAATATCTAGCTCACTGCATAATCAAAAAACTAACATGTTAATAATAATTTGTGCTGTTGTTACATTATTAATAATTTGTCCCACTGAGAACAAATTAAAACCACTACGTACAGTCGGAAAACAAAGTGCCCACACTGCACGGCATATTTGACCAGTCGAGTGCCATCGGCGGACTGTACAAACAACTTAGCCAGTGTCAACGCACCGCTTTCTAAGACAAAAGTGGACGTCCCGAAGAAATCGACGGCTTTTACGCGCGGCTCTTCTCTTCAGTGCTCTATCGTCCTGTCTATTCGTGCGGCGCGCAAAACCTCTCTCGCCGGTTTTACAGTCTCTAATAACTTTATTGGCAATAAAGGCGAAAAACAAAAAGTGCTCAGTCGCCCGACTGCATCGAGCATTCGAAGTAGAGGTACACGTAGTTTATGCCTTCGAAGTTATGGCAATGTGCGCCTACCTATGTATTCCCTGTGTATACAGTTCTTTACAAATCGACCTTTCGCTTCTAACGGTCTTGATAATATCTAGCCATGTCTCACCTGTCTTAAGTTTTCACACATCTTTCCTGGTCATTTTCAACATCGACAGTTATTATTTGTTTTGTTAATTAAACGCATACAGCGTATTGAATTTACAAACATATATATAATATAAGTAAGAAATTATACGATAAAACGGCTGATGGTTGATAAAACCCTGTTAATTTGTTTTAAATTTAAATTTTTCGTAATTTTAAATATACTAGCGACCCGCCCCGGCTTCGGGGCAATGTATTATACATATAAACCTTCCTCTTGAATCACTCTATTTAGTTAAAAAAAAACCGCATCAAGATCCATTACGTAGTTTTAAAGGTCTAAGCATACATAGGGACAGACAGACAGCGGGATGATTTTGTTTTGTACTATGTAGTGATGTACATGCCTGCGTGATACTTGATGCAGCAAATCGAATCCATGCGGCATTTAATCCACCCTAAAAACTAACTCTACTTCATTATCTAATTCATAATGCCCAGTGGACAATTTAGAGATACAATAAACTCCATACCGCGAACACTATCCAATTCAACGGACGGAAGGGCGTTATAAAAATGTGGTAGAGAGAGTGATTGTATCCTTACGGGTGTTGCAGATGTCATGATCATGTGATAAGCCATTTCGCTCGCCACTTTGTCTTATAAACAAATAGGGCCTCTGAATATAATAAAAAGATTAAAATACCAGGTCAAAGATATAATAAAAAGATTAAAATACCGTTCTGCACCAGACCACGACGGCATTTACAATAAAGTTTTAAAGACTCCCCCGGCTGGGTTATTTATTTTCTGGCTAATGTTTCCATGGTACGCATGCACAAGGTACACCCGAGTCCGAGGGCGGTTCTCACCACTCCCTTAACTCGTTATGACGATTTCATTGTTCACACACCGGAGCGTCATCAGCGTAACCAACAATCCCTTTAAGTTAAGTTTTGATAATACATACATGTCCACATGAGTGAGTTTGCATAGGTAATCTATCAAACTCTGGAATTTATAGCCTTTCTACGAGCTCTCTAGAGATGAAGCTTAGTATACGGAAAGCACAAATATCAACAAAAATAGAAAATAAATGCAGCAAACTTGTTATGTCTGTGCGAGTAAACAGCGTTCGTCTCTAGGTAGAGCCTCAATAGTCCGAACTCATTCGTTCCCATGTGCTATCGGTATATAGCTATTAGTGGCCATAGAGAGCATTTGCATTAAAACCTCCTTACGACTTGATTAAAATATGTTTTTCTCTTTTTACAGGACTATGACGCTGATCCTGGTTGCGATAGCCGCCACCTGCGCCGCACCGGCGCCGGAATCGGGCGACAACAACCTCACCAGCGACAAGAAGGAGCCAACGACTCACGAGCTCTTGAGCTCCCTTGGCCTGAAGAAGCTGAGGGTGCCCGCGGCCCACCACCGAAAACGGCTGGCGGAGCAAGGCAGGCGGCACGGCACCGGCGACTCCAGGATGTACGTCATCAAGCTGCCCCCCAACACGAGCTACTACAGACACGTGGACCCCGCACCGGCCGTCGCGCGGACCCTGCCCCTCCAGATGACCAGCAACGGGAAACCGGCCCGTGTATACCACTGGAACCTGCCGGTGCTGCAGAAGATCGCGAAGACGAGGCCTCAGGCGAGGTTCGACGATGACGTCATTGACGTGGAAAGCACCCCTACATGGCCAAAGGGCGCGAACAACCACCCGAACTCACTGGAAGCACTCGCCTACTACGTGCCAGCGAAGAAGACCTCCTTCAGGAAATACTACTCGGGCAACGGGAAGCCGAAATCGTTCTACGTGCTCGAGAAGAACAAGCACTCCGCGGAGTACCACAAACTTTTACCCTAATTCAACAATTTTGAGGCTTTATTTTAAATTAAATGACGCTAAAGTAACTGATAATTAATCCACATATCTTCTCTATTCCGTTTAGAGAAACGTATGTAAAGGTTCAACAAATAACATAGGCTCTCTCTCTCTCTTATACAGCATACGGTAGATAGAGAAAGCCGACTTCGTTCATATACATCAAATTTTGAACATATCTAATAACAGTAAGAAACAGTTACGATAATCCTTTAAAAATCATATCAGGTTTATTTATAGGAAATAAAAGAACGGACAAAACCTATTAAATATACTACGGTTTATTGCTAAAAAAAATAATATAGGAAACAGGTTTGGTTTCTACAACGCTCAATTATTTGAAACTTTTAGTTGTCCAATAACCCCACAGAGGCTTTAAACTTAACTGCGTTTAATAACGCCTTCGAGTTAAAAAAAAAACAAATGTAATAGTAATTTTATAAAAATTCTATGGATTATTTTACTATTAGTTATTTTAATGTACTTAACGGAGTTAATTTTATTTTTCATTCACTAACAATGAGCAATATCCAAAAATAGACCCTCAATGTTATTCACTGTTTAAATTTTGTCACTGTTTAAAGTATCACTAACTACACATAACAATTAATACATGTATCAGTTTTTTTTTTCATTTTCTCAAATTTTCATACCATCATTTTTTTCCTATTTCGATTGATTCTGATATCCCTAATTGCCATCGAGTCTTCGTCATTCAAGAAATCAGAATGAGAGAGCAATGAGACAGTGATTGTGTTTAAAAAATCATAAAGAAATCTTTAATTAGTATTACTAAAAAATTTAATACATCTTATATCAACCAACAGTAAAACACTACATGATGTAAATATTTTCGCGACGCTAGGTACAACCTTAGTTGGTAAAGCGTCTGAGAGTGAAACCAGAAAACGCAGGATCGGATCCTGCAGCGCAGAATGTTTTTGTTTATTCATTTATAATAATTTGGAATTAAGTAGAGAAACACATAAATGACGTACATTAATTTAAAAAAAAAGAATCCGTTTTACGGATGTTTTTTTTTTAATTTTCCTCTAAATCGATTCGATTTCGTTCCATTTTATTCGATGACAAAAATATTGAAATTACGATCTTTAACCACTACCTATTCAAGCTGTTAAACTTATATTACTGCAACTTTATTCATGCTATGTTAAGTCTTGATAGATTATATATAAGAAATAATCCACTATCGTGTATATAACCGCTTTTTTATATTTAGAATTAGGTGATCGATAGGTGCTTAGTTATTTTATTAAGACTGCAAAACGAATTTAAATTATTAACGACTAGACTTAAGTACCTATAAGCCGCGCCGTTGCATTTCCGTTGATTTAACAACGAATAACAATTTTGTAAGTTGTCGTAGGCAAACACTTTTTATTAAAACAAATCTAGAGTAAGAAGTTAATTTTGTAATTTTTATGTTTCGAAAGTATGTTATTAAAACTGCCATGGCATTTATATTTTGTCAACTCTCTTATTACAAATATTAAAGATTATTACTTTAGAAATAATAAGAATATTCATAAATTGTAATAGTATGTCAATAATACAATGAAATGTTTAAGCTTGTGTAGTTGTGCGTAAATTTAATAATGATTGCTGATGAATGATGTAATAAAATGAAATAATTTCTATGAATATGCTTATAATTTACTTCGCGTACAAATAAGAAGATTTATGGAATAGGAACCCTAATTGAGCTATAAAAAAGGCATGCAAGAAAGTTTAAGTTTGATTTAAAGCGTTCAATAAAGATATTTCGCTGAAAAGAAAATATTTAATAGAAACAAAATTTTAATGAATTAAATAATTTATCAAAAGATACATAAGAGAAAATAAAAATGAAATTAAAAATAATCGATCAACTCCATTTCTAGGTTTCACAACAATTTGTTTCGATCATTTAGCAATATTTTCACTTAAATACGCAGTGATTGTTTGAACGCTTGTATCACAGAGTGCAATTATTCAGTCATGGTTAATCATAATTTTAGTAATTTAAGAGGAAAGTAAAAATAAAACCGTACTGGTAAAGAAAGTAGTTTGTATAATTTCAGAATATTTCATATACTTCATAGTAAATTTTTAAATTAAATGAGGCCTTTGAGGTTTACAAGGGTTATGTGCGGTGTAATAAAGACTGTCACTAAGTATCAGGCTAAAGGTTGAAGGAGGTAGGAAAAACATTATGGAATGAAAAGGGCTGGCGCACTACTCATTAAATCAAGTCATCGCGTGACAATTTTAAACGTAGGGTGGATCTTTATAACTATGAGGGTGAGTCAAAAAGATATAGGGATGAGTACTAGAATTCTAGTGGGGAGAAGTGTCAAATTTTTTACCTCCACCAGTTGTTACACTCAATAAGTAGAAAATTATATCACAATAAGGTACATAATTCACTCAGATCAATAAACAAGCCAAAATATCAAAAACTTTTTTTTAATTTATGAATAAATTCATTGGGGTCTCTAATAAATATAAAGATTAAAATAGAAAATATTGAGAAAAAAAGTAATTTTGCGTTTTATATTTTGTACCCTTGAACAGCCCACCGTGGTATATTGGAAATGAATACATACACTAACGTCTATCACCCAGAGAAGTTGACGGATGGTTATTGTCGATGATTCTTGATGATTTTTAATAGGTAAAAGTGGGAGCATTAAAGGCCATAACAAAAACTTAACTAATCTATGTATATTCATATAGCATTAAAATTACATACTTATCTTACATATTACAACCGACTTCATAAAAGGAGGAGGTTCACAATTCGGTTGTATTGTTTGTCTGTTATCTCAGATCTCCATCATTTCTAAAACGATATTATCATTTCTTTTTGCTTTAGGTTCGGCTTAGCCCCCATATAGTTCCATGAGGCATTGCACCTTGGACTCTGGAGATACATCAAATATTCCTCAAACAAAAAACTACAGCAATGTCTTTGTGGTGTCAATGTAGATAAATATGTGGTCTCCACGGACGTTCTTGTCAAAAACAGCCGCTTATCCCACCACGGTTCTCTGAACGACATCATCCGTAGGGCTCTTGTTTCCAAAAATCCCCCTATTTTAGAGTCCTGTGACATTTTGCGCGACGATGGTAAGGGTATCTAGGGTTGGTTCTTTTCTTGCCCAAAGAGAAAACATATCTATTGGGCGAGGAAATTTACGAGGAAGTGCATCCAGCATGCTGCGTGATAGAGATATGAAATCAAATCAAAAATATATTTTTTTAAATAGACGCTTGCGCATTCTTATGAATGATAGATTTAATGTTGTAAATATTGGATATATTAAAAAAATATAAATAAAAAAATAATTAGATAATTAATAGTGATTAATGTAATATTAGCTGTTAGCCTGGGGCGCGCAGCTTTAACAGTTTTTTTGGAAGAAGTCCACAGGTAAATGAACCACGGGCTCAGGATAAACGTCGTAGTAGGACGACGAAACCGTGATAACTTCATAGTCTGTTAATGAAAGATAAACAACGGAACTAACAATTAAAACAAAGTAACAACATAGAAATGTCCAACTGCTGGGCAAAGACCTCCTCTGTACAGAGGGTATTCAAAATATCTTTATTTAAATAGGCACTTGCGCGTTCTTATGAAACGTCGAATTTTACATAAACCACCAATTCGGAAAGCAGTTTCTGTTGAGAAGAGACCTCTCTTTTCGAAGAAACTCAGTTGCTCTTTTTAAATGTTACAATTTATGGTGGTAGGACCACGCAGCAGCCTCGGCTGTTGCACAATTGGGCAGGCTCGTCCGGTTAGGTACCACAACCTCACAGAAGACCGGTGTAAAGTGGAAGTATAATACTTTCGCGTTTCGTCTGGTGAGTGAGGTGGCTGGAGCCCAATTTCCAAAAGGTTGTCAACGCATCTGCAACACTCGGGTGTAGGAGATGTTCATGGGCGGCGGTATTAACATCAGATGAACCGTCAACTCGCTTGGCAACTTTTCAACATAAAAAAAAGTAAAAAATAGTACTCTTATTTTAGTCTACGTGAGTATGAACAGTATTAACTCAACACATTGGCGTCGTCTAGATATTCCGCAATGATATAATACGCTATAAACGTTACTTTTAATTTTACGTTTAAATTGATTAAGCGGCAGACTTAATATCGACTGTGGGATCTTACATGCAATATGCATAGTTCACCATGCAACCCCACGCGGTTTGGCGGACTTCACATATTTAGAAACATTATTTTGTTGTTACATCCCAGTCAGATAATAGCTACCGTTCGAGCAGAGGTCTGGCCCCTTTGGGCACCCTCGAATCGGAATGCTAAACGCGTATTGAGTGACACCCCAAGCCAAGGCCCCCTCTCGGGGACCCTTGAGCCTAGCCACTCCATGGAGCGCCCTAAGAGCTTAGCGGCCTCCCAAACCCATATGATAATAATAACGTGGCGGCCCGAGCCGAGGCTCCTTCGGGAGCCCTCGAGCTTAGTCACCATGACGCGTAATAATAATACACCGAAGTTCAGGCTAGGCGCCCCGAGCAAAACGGCACCTCAAGTTCGTCGGAACTGTAAAGGCCCCCAAGGCCACAGTCTCGTCCAGCGCAAAAAAAATTGTTACTTCAAAAACATTTAAGTTTCCTCACGATGTTTTCCTTCACCGCTGAACACGTGATAAGTCAACACTTAAAATTGCAATTACAATTTCTTTGATGCCGGTACCGCGGATTGAACTCAGGTTGCTCGAGTATACTGAATTAGAACAAAAAATGGGCAATCACTCTCAAAGAGACACTCTTTTTTTTATTTATTTTTAAGCAAAAGAGACGGGCATAAGGTTCACTTGATGAAATGTAATCACCAGCGCCCCAAAGATGTTATGCCAGACAGAAAATGTTCTGAAAATTTTTCAGCGTGATTTTCAGTGAAAATCGTCATGAAGCCAGCTAATCCACAGTGGGGTTTGCTGGTGAACTTTGCCCTAATACCATATGTAAAAAGAGAAAGCTTTTGCCCAGCAGTGGGACTTGTATAGGCTGTTACTTTCTTTTTTTATTCCACCACTATTTAGGATAATCTTTTCATTCTCCTATCATGATCCCACCTAGATGCGATTGGTGCAACATATGAATCATGATGTAAGCGGTTTTGGCCAGGTTTTTAAGAGCGACGACTGAAACCCTAGTTGGAAACAAACACCTAACTAATACTTGTCGCGTATAGGAAATGAACCCACAACCACCGACAAAGAAGCAAATAGTTTAGCAAATGCGTCACCGGGCACAGAGTCCACAATAATTAAGCATAAAATTTCCGACCATAGACAATTTTACATTTTTTATACA
This sequence comes from Iphiclides podalirius, assembly GCA_933534255.1. Classification (NCBI taxonomy): domain Eukaryota; kingdom Metazoa; phylum Arthropoda; class Insecta; order Lepidoptera; family Papilionidae; genus Iphiclides; species Iphiclides podalirius. The sequence goes on along the minus strand of OW152822.1, from coordinate 2,199,163 downwards.
CATTTAATAAATCTTGCGCAAAAAATTGCCAATTTGTGAGTATGATAATTAAATAGAAATTTAATTTAAATAAAACAAGAATATTGATTATTTTTAAAAAAAATATATCGACATACCCTACTCTGTGTGTTACGCGTGCAGCGCAACAATATGGTGGAAGCGGCTCCAGTTGTCATTTCATCAAGATGTTTATTATTTTGTAAATAAGAAATATTATTTCGTGAACATGTCCTCGACAGAGCCAAACCAAAATAAAACATGGGAGCTATCGCTATACGAACTAAACCGCACGCCGCAAGAAGTTATTACCGATGCTACCGAAATTGCGGTATCTCCGAGAAGCTTACACAGCGAACTGATGTGTCCAATATGTTTAGATATGTTGAAAAAAACAATGACAACAAAAGAATGCCTTCACAGATTTTGTTCAGATTGTATTATTACTGCACTCCGATCAGGCAATAAAGAATGTCCAACATGTCGCAAAAAATTAGTGTCAAAGCGTTCACTTAGGCCTGATCCTAACTTCGATCTATTAATATCTAAGATTTATCCTAGCAGGGATGAATATGAAGCTCACCAAGAGCGTGTATTGGCAAAGTTGAACATGTCCCATTCACAGGCTTCTTTAGTTAATTCTATAACAGAGGGAATAAAGCTGCAGTCACAAAACCGACCGCAGCGCTCGAGAAAAAATCACGAAGAGAACAGTAATCAGTCGAACTCAAATGGAAATTCGGAACCAGCGCAAAACGGGAGCAGTTCCTCCGTGCCCAAAGATGGGACATCGTCAACCGGTAACCCCACTCCGCCTGGGCAATCTACTTCCAACCCAGCGTCGGTTCGAAGTACGCCATCTCCAGTACCTTCAAATGTAAGCTCTGTGTCAAAAAACACAAGCATAACTAAAAGGGCAAAATCTATTCTCACATCGGAACGCAGTGAGGAAAGTGAATCTAGTGATGGCAGGTCTGTTTTCATATTGAATTTTAATAACCATGAATTTAGAAAGCAGTGCCAAGCTTCAAAGTTTCAGCCATGTCTAGAAATGCTTTCTCATGTAATAGAAATTTCTATCTCTACAATCATATTTCTATCATTTTCCTATCTGACTTAGTAAAAATATAAACTTTATATTTTTGCCATTACTCATTACTTTTTTCTACAATATGCACATTTACAATTTACAGACAAATTCTGCTAAAAGATATTTGTCATGGCTTATATCCTTTTGAGCTACTGCAATGATTAAAAAATATACCACTGCATATCTTCATACTTCCATCAGGCATATAATTATGTTATGTGGATGTTCTTATTAACACAATTTTTAAAACTAGTTGAATTTTACTTTGACCTGTTCCAGAACTGAAGGAGAAAATTCAATGGATACAGAAGGGGAGGGGGAACCGCTAAACCCCAATGAAATAGAGTTAGTATTTAAGCCTCATCCCACAGAAATGACTGGAGATAACCAACTTATGAGAGCTTTAAGAGACAGTTCCGTCAGATATCTGAAGACCACTGCTAATGCTTCTGGTAAGATTTACATTTCCTAACAATTGTTTTGTATTTCTGTCAATGTTGCCTACCCTGTTGAGCCTGTGCAATTATTAAAATTATGGAAGATTTTCTTTAACAAAGCTTTTACTTTATATTTTTTAATTAAATATATTTTAACTAATGGTATCTATTTAGTGAACTAATATTATGTATGTAGTAATAATGCATATACAAAAAGTTCTTTATTTTGTGCCTCTTAAGGTTTGCACAACTAAATTTATCCATATTTTATAAAACTTATGTGAGAAGGTGGCAAATGAGCCGGCAGTTACCCTGATGTTAAGTGATAACTGCCGCCCATTGACATTTGCAACACTTGTAGGATTTGCATTGCCATCTTTTAATAAAGTGGGCCCCATCTTCTTCACTACCCAGATGAAACGCTGAAGTATAACACTACACATCACCTGACCATTTGCGCAACAGAGAAGACTGTTACGTGGCCCTACCACATTTAAATGTTACAACTTGTTGTTGTATATACTAGCCTTTTTTCTGATAATGTTATGATGTGTTTAATTACAGTGGACCATCTGAGTAAATACTTAGCAATGCGCCTCACATTAGACTTAGATGCAGAGTTGCCAGAAGCATATCGCCTTCTCAATTTCTGTATCTATGTTGCTCCATCACCTGGTCAATTTGTCCCACTGGCTGGATCTCAAACGCTGAGACAGATCAATGACAAATTTTGGAAAGTAAGTAAAAAAATGGATATTCTTCTCATTATGGCTTCAATCCGAAACTAAAATAATACCACAATTAGATTTAGTTTTCAAATGGTCTCAGTCAAAAATGAACCAAAACTTTGGTCACATGGAAACTTCTTAAATTATTGCATGACACTCTGCAAACTGTGTGAGTTTGTGATGGGTCTTTTTTGTTATTATTAGCATTAGTGATGTCTAATTTTGGGCCATGTAACCATATGCTATATAACCACATACACTTACATACATTTTTTGAAAGGGTGGCTTTTCATGTAAAAAAAACTGGTAAAAAAACCAACAAGGAACAAATGATTTATATCAGTGTTGCTCCTTTGTTTTAATTACCTTACAGTTGTCATAAAATAATAATCATCAGGTCTACAGTCATAAGGAAATAAACATTATTTGTCAGCCCTATTGTTAAAATAGCTATGAAAATAGACTATATATACAAGAAGCATCTTACATGGTGCTTACCCATAACACATATTTCTGACAAGTACTACAAATTACATTTATAAAACTTAAGATTCAGTTATTGTTTTTTATTTAATTTCACTTAAGTTAATTGAATGTTAACATGTGATTAAATTAAATTAAAAATGCACTAGCTTTATTTAATGTTACACAGTGAATTTTAACATGTTTCGAATTCTGCTGTAAATCCTGTTTAAGTACTCACCAATTTAAATATTAATACTGAGCTCAGAAATTTCATAACTAAATTGTATAATTTTTATTTTCAGGTAAACAAGCCACTGGAAATGTACTATTCATGGAAAAAGACTTAAGGGAATGAATCTCATTTTAGTTATGCTTCTGAAATATAACTAAAATGACTTAGGAGTGATAGTACAATATAAGGCAATAAACTAACTACTATGTACAGTTCTTATCAGTGAAATGGTGGTCATATTGGAATGTAATATGGAAAATATATTTAAAATAGATTAATTTTTTAATTCAATGTATTTTGTCATGTCAAATATCAATATATTAGTGACTGCAGCATGTATAGCAATGAAAGTTGTAGCATAAGGTATCTTTTAACTTGGCTTAGTTTGATGAAATTATTATTTTTAATTTTTATACAAGTGAAAGTAAATAACATTCTATTACTTTGTGATAAAATTTATATATTTTGGAAAGAATAGTTTCTGTAATATCTTTACAAATGTTTATTTTGTTCCCTCAGTATTTAAATTTATGTACCACATTTTCACATACACTAATATAACATCATTGAATTTCACATTCAAGGCATAATATGTAATATTGTGGATTTTTTTTTATTTGTACAATTATTTTGTGCAATCTTATATGTTAATGATGTTACAAATGAATTATAATGAAATATATTCAACTTTATTATTACATAGTGGTACATGTCCAATTAAAAGAAATGTGTTTTTATGTATGATTAAAAGAATATTAGAAATTATCCTTTTTTTTATAATTATATAAGAAAACAGTTTAATGTTTGTAAAAACCACGAATGAAGTAGAAAAAAATTATATGAAACTTAATGAAATCTAAAATTTAGACAACACTTAAGCAATAAACTATTATTACAGCTATACCATTTTCACATAGCTATTTTTCGTTTTTCCTGCATCTTTACAACAAAGAATAAAACAATAAAAGAAAAAGTACATACTCATTTAAATTTTATTTCTCACTTGAGCACTTCAAGCAATAATAAATATATAACAAGTTAAGTAAATCAATAGCATGTAAGTATATTTTTTGTATTTTTATTTCTGTAACATATAAATACAATTAAAACGTTTGGACGAAATCAACAGGCATTTTAACTAAATTGTTTATTATATCAAATAAACAACTTAGTTGAATGAAACTAAACTATTAACAATATAAGTGTTATACATAATTTAAGTACTATCACAACATTAGGCGCGAAATTGAAAAAGAATTCTCCGGAAATAAGAAGAAAGCAAGGCACTGTAGCTCTTTTTAAATATTTATTATGTGGGAATAAAGTGTCGTCTAAATGCATTGTACTCTCTGCGAAGTGCTTTAGTAGCTTCAACTTTTAATAATTTCAATACATCGGCCATATCGTCTTTGTTTTCCGAATCGCGCGCAATAGCTAATCTCTCCATGGTTGCAAAATCTAATTCCTCTATACGCTCGGCCTCGTCAATAAGACGATCAAAATCTCTGAGGTATCTTCGATAGGATGTACTTTCAGCGTCTCCAAAATAACCAAGTAATCTTTCAATGTGTTCTAAAAAATCTAAAGTTCTTCTGCCGTCTTTCATCTTTGTGGTGTACATGAAATTTCTGAATAGCCGCCTCCCTTTTTCATCGTTCAAGACGTTTTCAATTTTATCCGTAAAACGGTCCAAATCGCTTTTCGTCACTCCTTCATGGTCATCGCAGCCACAGGCGACAAAACATTTATCCATGTTTCTATCATTTGCATGTAACTTTGACCCTTTCCTTCATTTTTATTGATTAAACTTGTATTTGTTACCTATATCTATTAAAGTTGTCATTAGTTTCTAAAAAAAGATGTAAACACATGCGTAACATAGTCCTTTATTAAATGAAAATAAACTGCAATTTCTTGGTTTTATGTTTTAGAACTATGATTCATCTGCTCAAGATTAAGTGAGGTTAGCTTTTAGTTTAGTTATCGAAAAAACTACTCAGTAGCTCAGTACTCACATTTATCGATTTTGCGACCCTTTAAACCGAATTTGACACTAAACTAATCAGAACAGAACGCTGTCGACGTCTGTCAAACCAATCACTAATCCAATCACTTTCAGATGAATGAACCTTTATATCATGGTGTAATATTTTTAATGTAAACAAATATACCAAATAATAACTTTAAATAATAATTCGATAATAAAGACGTTATAACTGTGTTGCGTTTCACTAACAGTATGGATGACAGATGTACTGATAATGACATCACAATTTGAGGAGAAAAAAATTGTGACCTCGAAGTTAACAACTTATAGGAGTCCATGAGAACCCAGTTTAAAACAATGAACCTATTATGGTATACGGAGATACCGTTTAATGTTGTTTATTAGGATTTACTTACGAAATTGGTGAAACCTTTCTGTTACTTATTAAGTAATGTCCATTTTATTTACCATTTAACACAAGTTATTGCTAAAATAACGAATGATAAGTCAATCGTAATTGTTAGAGTAGGTTAAAATTATTCAAAAACTAATTTCATAGCTTGCAAAGCATAGGTTCGGTAGGCCGCAATGCATCTGTAACCCTACGGGTGTTGCAAATGCCAATGGGTGCGAAGGCGGACGGCGGTTATCACTTAACATCAGGTCAGGAGAGCTGCCAGCTCACTCGCCACCTTCTCACAAAAAAAATATACTAAATAATAAAACAATGGAAGAAAAAACATGTGTGTAGTCCACACGATAGAAGTGGAAAATTTTATCAGAGCTTGGCTTCAACGTGAAAAACACTTAGATTATTTATGAAATGCTAGTATTTATCTGATCGCGAAATGTTTTCCCTATTTTTAAAACGCCAGTAAGTTCTAAAGTAATAACGATTATTTTCAGTCAATTTATCTTGTAATTATATATTTTTTTAATGTTTTTTGTTGTATATTTTTATAACAGTAGTATTTCAATTTGTTATAAATTAATTTGTGGCCAAATTCATTAAATTAATTATTAATTTGTATTGACCATACTGACACACATTTTAATTTCCAAAGACTTCCCAAAACTTTGTAATTTATGGCAAGTGTCACAGTCGGCCATTTTGCAGGTTTTTCGAGCACTGTTACACGTGTTCTGTAGGTTATTAACAATATTATTTTTAAAAATCAAGATTATTTCAATTTATCTCAAAAACAATGTTGCAAATAAAGTTTTTACGTTACAGGGCGTTAAAATGGCGGTTACAAAGAAACCCGCTCCTAAAAAAGCCCAATTGCATCAAAAGGCTGGAAAGAAAGGTATCAAAGGTGGTAAAATCCGCGGCAAGGGAATGAAAAGGAAAATCAACCTGAAGTTTACTATCGACTGCACACATCCAGCTGAAGATAGCATCTTGGATGTTGGAAACTTTGAAAAGTACCTCAAGGAGCATGTTAAAGTTGAGGGTAAAACAAATAACCTAGGAAATCACGTTGTCGTCGCTAGAGACAAGACAAAAGTAGCCATCAATGCAGGTTAGTTTATTAGTTACACTTAAAGTTTTTAGACTTCAATCTGCTTTTTTAAATTTATCACATCTCAACACCAGCATTTGTTACAAAGATCTGCATGCGCCTATTATTTATCAGTAATACAGATGCAAAGAATATGTACGTAATCGTCGATATTTCTGTATAACTCAAACCTGAGTAAGAGGAAATTTATTATTTTAGCCTCTAAAACATCTGTTTGAGAATTTCAAGCCTCTAGAGAGAGTCTTGGGCCCTCAGATATTCGTGCATGGACCTCTCTATTACTGGTATTTTTTATGACACAGTAAAAATCTTTATGTACATAACAATAAGTTCTGAATAGCAGCTGTACTGTTTGTTTTCTAAAATTTCTTTAAAACATACCATTATACTGTTTTTATGCACATTTGGCCCTATCATTATTAGTCAATCTTACTGAAATCATCAAGAGTGAAGAAAGAAAAATCAAAATGTTATCTATAAGTAAAAACTTAAAATTAGTTTGGTTCACCAAAATCCACCTCTTATAATATTCAGTCAAAAGACTAAAGTATCAGTGCTATGAGGGATATGGACATAGTAAGAGAAGTCTTCATTCGGATTTTCTTGATATTGGAGACTGCCTTTTAAAATGGATCAAACATCAACTAAAATTAGAAAAAAAATTTGTACATAGTAGAATTTATTTCACATACATAAATTTTTTACTGCCTATTTACTGTATCATTTATTTAATTCTATGAGTGATAATGTCCATTTCTGTACATGTATAAGCCAGTAACTTGGGCTGGTGAGAAACCTCCATAATCCCTAAAAAATCCACAAGCAAAAAACTATTTGAGATCCCTTAAATTCACTTATCCAGGTTCGACTCTGTATAAATATGCCATAAAGTCAAGACATAAGTGAGTTTGCATTTTTTCGACATTTACATTTATGTTAAACCCATATTGCAGTTTTATAAGTATCAAATCTTAATGTTGTGACAAACTGTAAATGATACCTAATCTTTAATAAATATAATTGCAATATCTAGTCACACAAGCAACTCCCTTTCAGCTTATTATATGTTTCGATATATTCGAATAATGAGCTCAAACTGTTCATTTAAATAAATTTCTAGTGTTTGCAGTAACACGGGAATTTAAGGAGCTTTGACTATGGTTGTCAAAATAATGACTAGGAAAACTTTGCTTAGTCCACTGTAGTTTGATGTTACATCAAAACAAGAAAATATTTCTTGATTTCTATTGTCCTATTACTCAATGTTTTTAGACATTCCTTTCTCCAAGAGGTACCTAAAATACTTGACCAAGCGGTACCTCAAGAAGAACAACCTGAGAGATTGGCTCCGTGTTGTTGCTTCTGCACATGATGCATATGAACTACGTTACTTCAACATCAATGCTGACAGCGATAATGAAGACAATGAAGATTAAACTGTTGCGCTAATAAAATAGTTTTACACTAATTGTTGCTTTATTTCTCTTTTACTTTTCATTTTTAATAGTCGTGAAACTTTTCAAATTTACAATACAAAGTTATGTGTAAATTAATTAGTATTTTAAAATCTAGTCAGTCCATCAGACTTATACAATAAAATAAAACAATTTAAAATACTGAAGAAATAAGATATGTTCTACTAATTAGTTTGCCAACAGTTTTACGTTTGTTGTTATAGCAGTTACTTTTGTTGTGACAATTACTATTTTCGGAGGCAAATAAGACACATCATCTTTGCCCTTATCCAAGCTCAGCACATGTGAATAATGTTCTAAATCTAAATTTTGGCTATGATTTTTACGACATGTAGCCAGCTGCCTGACGTTAACCCTCTTTGGGAATCAAACATCTAGACCCGCAACAATTATCGTTGTCACACAAATACTAGACCCGTGTGGGAATCAAACCTCCGACGCCGTAGCCAATAACTTAACAACAGTGCCACTGAGTTTAATTTTTACTAAAAGTATAGACTGTTCAAAATGGATCGAGTGTAATTTTTTAAACTTTTCCGATTGCTTTTATCAGAATTTATAAAAGGGGATTCATATTAAAATGGATATTTGGTGATTTCAGAGTACTTACTAATTTAGTCCTGTTTACAAGCCTGTTTTACTTTTGACCTTTATATGTACAGGCTGCTTGTTTTTCCCAGGGTAGATAACCTATAACACACGATCCTCTGCGCCAAATTCAATAGCCTACAACCGAGTGCCACCGAGTCATCAATTTCATTTAATGATTTTATGAAGTTATACTTCTTTTGGCGCGTTATGGAAAAATTTTGAGAGTAAATTTTTACAATACGCGCGCACACCACCCAAAGAAGTATAACTTCGGCTAAAATTCCGAATAGTACGTCTCGTTTTTCAAGCTAGAAAAAATTTTTAATCTATAGAGAAATGTTAATAATTAAATATTATATAAGTTATAATCAATGAAAACCACTAGATTATGAGGAAAAAAAGGGTTATTGTAAAGAAAACCACATTGATTTGATAAATTTATTATAGTTTGGTAAATATTGCTATTTACATAAATAATAATTAAAAAAAAAGATAAATCTTACAATATCGATGTACAACATTATAAACTGACGAAAAGGGGGTAATTTTTCTCAAACTTATAAGACTAATTTCATCTAAGTATCCTCTTTGTACTACAATAATAAGATTCAACGCCGCCGCAACTAGTATTGTCCGAATATCGATAGATGAAATGCTCTTACAACGAAATCTTAACTAAGTTGGTAACAACTTGCACTGGTCTCCTATTCCCTACGCTCTAGCTACAGTTTCATTTACTTAACGTAGCTCGAAATATCAGCGTGCTCTTAACAATACGAATCTTCTTACTATTGTCTATGGCTCAGGGGTTGCTACGGTAAAAATTACCCTAATTTTCGGGTAAATCCAGTGCAAGGGGATTGGGCTAGTGCGCGGCTGTTCACTTGCCCGCGGCAATCTCCTTCATCCTGTTGAGGGCGGAGCCGGCGCGGAACCAAGAGATTTGCTGCTCGTTCAGAGAGTGGTTCAACTTGATGCGGTCGACGCTGCCGTCTTTGTGCTTGATCTCGCAGTCGACGGGCTGTTGGAAACAACGTTTTGGTATGTACAAATAAATAAATTCACACCTATACAATGTAAGAAAAAAAAACTATCTCTTATTTCGAGTTAATTTACTCTCTGCTTTTCCTATTTTGATAACGATAACTATCAGAGAATTCTATTATACTTGTTCGCGATCATAGTTCGCTGATTCGATTCAGGGTGGCGATGTAGAAGTGTCGTTATTCATCTGTGCAATCGACCTCCAATAAAATTGAAATTCGGACACGTTAGGCCAATCAGATTCAAATGTCTAATAATGTCTCTAATAGTTTATTAACTTTTCATCTAGAAACATTGAAGTATTAAATTTGCATATGTTTCTGTGGTTCATACATATAATTGTGCCGAATTGCGACCTGATTTCAGTTGAATAGGAAATTTGTATTAATAATAGCGATTTACTTTGCCGGGAGCGAGGTCCTTGAGTCCGAGCAGGGAGATTTTGTCGCTGGGCTGGATCTTGTCGTAGTCAGCGGGATTGGCGAAGGTGAGTGGCAGCAGGCCTTGTTTCTTGAGATTTGTCTCGTGGATCCTGCACGTAAATAATTAGAGTGTAAGATATATTAAGTAACAGCTATACATCCTACAGGTGGAAAAAGCATTATTCTGTATACGGATTGGCAGGCTTACAATTTCATTGATGCTTTTATTTGGACTTTTTACAAACTCAGATTGGTAGAGAACAAATAGTTGCCGAGATGACGTCAAACTGTATTACTATCTGAACCTGTTAAAATGACGCAACAGGGTAATGATACCTGAAGAGGGGTGGGGGGTCACTGACCTGGCGAAGCTCTTGACGATGATCGCCCTTTTAAAATGACGCAACAGGGTAATGACACCTCGAGAGGAGGGTGGGGGTGAGGTTCACTGACCTGGCGAAGCTCTTGACGATAATCGCCCTCTTAATATGACGCAACACGGGAATGACTCCTGGAGATGGGGGAAGGGGTCACTGACCTGGCGAAGCTCTTGTCGATGATCGCCCTCTTAATATGACGCAACAGGGTAATGACACCTCGAGAGCGTGGGGGTCACTGACCTGGCGAAGCTCTTGTCGATGATCGCCCTCTTAATATGACGCAACAGGGTAATGACACCTCGAGAGGGGGGTGGGGGGTCACCGACCTGGCGAAGCTCTTGACGATGATCGCCCTCTTAATATGACGCAACAGGGTAATGACACCTCGAGAGGGGGGTGGGGGGTCACCGACCTGGCGAAGCTCTTGGGGCCCTCTTAATATGACGCAACAGGGTAATGACACCTCGAGAGGGGGGTGGGGGGTCACCGACCTGGCGAAGCTCTTGACGATGATCGCCCTCTTAATATGACGCAACAGGGTAATGACCCCCCGAGAGGGGGGTGGGGGGTCACCGACCTGGCGAAGCTCTTGACGATGATCGCCCTCTTAATATGACGCAACAGGGTAATGACACCTCGAGAGGGGGGTGGGGGGTCACCGACCTGGCGAAGCTCTTGACGATGATCGCCCTGCCGCCGAGGTGGCGCGGCTCGAGGGCGGCGTGCTCGCGCGAGGAGCCCTCGCCGTAGTTCTCGTCGCCGACGACGCACCAGCGGGCGCCGGCCGCCTTGTACGCGCGCGCCGTGCCGGGCACCGGGCCCCACTCGCCGGTCAGCTGGTTGCGCACCTTGTTCAGCTCGCCGTTCTCCGCGTTCGTCGCCCTGCGCGGGGTGGAACGCACGCCGTGACGTCACGCCTCCGAGAGCGCGGGGCGCTGACGTCACTCGTGGGGATGGCCATTAATATCGGCCTTGATATATCGAAGGGAAAATATCGATATATCGGATTTAGGTTCTAGAAAAACCCCTTTGTCCAAAACAGAAGATTAAATATTTGACACCTAGGGACTCTGTGGCGGATTCGAATTTGAAAAAATATCGTTTTTTATACGATTTTCGTTATTGAATATTTTGTGTCGATAGATCGGTTCCAAATATCTATATTCCAGATGACTTCGTGGCGCAGTTGCCAAGGTATTGGCTTCGGCGTCGGGGGTCGTGGGTTCGATTCCCACACGGGACAACTATTTGTGTGGCCCACAGATAGTTGTTTCGCACCTGGGTGTTTGTCCGCGTGAAATTTATGTTTGTAAAATGTCCTTACAACACAGGATAATGTTATCCTAAAGTAAGGGTAATGTTTTATAAAAAAAGAAAAATATATATATATATATATTGGCTGAAATTATCGATATAAACAAGATTTGTGACATACCTTGCCATTTTATACGCTTAACTCTACGTAAATAGCACACTGGCCTTTATTAACTAATGTCTCTCATCTTTAGAGTAACAATTGACTTTGATAGAAGACAGGACAAGGAAAGGAGATTGGAAGGCAGAAGCGAGTAAAAGGGAAAGGGAAATAGACGGAAATGTAAAAAAGGGACTGGAAGGCAGGAGCGAGTTAGAGGAATGGAATATGTTGGTTGAGGGGTGGACGGTATTAGTTACTAGGAAACAGGAGAGAAGAGGCTGTGTGCGAGTGAAATAGCTGCTAGAAGGCGTGTGTACTAACGTGATGAACATGTTGTTGGAGATGTTGTCGAGGTGGCCGCGGTACTTGAGCCAGGGGCCGGCCGCCGAGATGTGGTCGGTGGTGCACTTGCCCTTCACCTTGATGAGGATCGTCATCTCGGTCAGGTCCTTGCCGTCCCACTTGTCGAACGGCGACAGCAGCTGCAGCCGGTCAGAGCTGGGCGACACGTCCACCTGCACCTCTGCAACGGGTGGCCTCTCAATCTGAATCGGTTTTTGTATAAATCTATCCCATCAAAAACAATTATTGTGAAATGAGTCAAGGCTTCGACAATACTGTTATGTAAGATTATGGATTTTTTTTCATAATATATTCAATATTTACAACAATCAATATATCTAAACTGCGTATTATGTAATAAAGATAGTGCACGCAGCATGGTACCGAGAACGAGGAAAGAACCAATTTAGATGTAGTGCCCAGCATGATGGTGTATGAATAAATTAAAAGTTATCCTGTTATCAACCGCTGAATCAGCAAGATGTCGTTTGTTATATAAAGTTTTCGTAAAATCATAACAGAACTCTATATTAAAACAGTCGCATTTGACGGTAGTGAACGAAATGCGGGCTAGCAGGGCTGTACGAGCATCCTTAGCAACCAAAGTGCTACGTTGGGACTCACTTGATGACTCCGTGTTGGATGTTAGTCGTTGCGACTTACAATCCAAGCGCCTTCCAAACAAAACGCAAATAGAATATGTTTGTACTGACTGGTGCCATCGGCGGGCGGGTGCTGGTACGTGTCCTGGCCGGGGTCGAAGCCCTTGGCGGGCAGCTCGTCGGCGAAGGGGTCGGAGAGGCGGAACTTCTTGCCGTCCGTGCCGGTCAGCTCGTCGGACAGCGGGTTGAAGTCCAGCCGGCCTGCGAGCAGAAATTTACCATATTAACTTCTTCGATAGATCACGGTTTCAATTGTATCCAATTGGGTGTATATAATATGATTGTATATTTACTAATTTTATGTCCTCCATATTTATTAAGTACGGGTTTTTTTAAAGATTTGACCTTGGCTGATCAGGAGATGTTGATGTACGGGGTTTTTGGGGGTATTCCTTTTGGAATGGGGGCTGATTAAGGGGCACTGGGGTGAGTAGGGGGCTATCCCCAGAGGATGATTATGGTATGTTGGTGTGAGTCAGCGGTTATTGGAGGGCTGATTAGGGAGCGCTGGGGTTAGTAAGGGGCTATCGGTGGCTGATAGTGGATGCTGGGGTGAGTAGGGGTATTGCGGGGCTGATTAGGGGGCGCTGGTGTGAATAAGCGGTTATTGGATGGCTGTTTAGGGGGTGCTGAGGTGAGAAACGGGTTATGGGGGGCTGATTAGGGGGCGCTGGGCTGAGTAAAGGGATATCGGGGGCTGATTAGGGGGCACTGGGGTCAGTAGAGGGCGAGTAGGTGGTCGGGAGTTGCTCACCGGCGATGGAGAGCGCGGTGACCAGCTCGGGGCTGGTGACGAAGCAGTGGGTGGCGGGGTTCGCGTCGTTGCGGCCCGTGAAGTTGCGGTTGTACGAGGTGACGATCGTGTTCTTCTCGCCCTTCTTCACGTCGCGTCGGTCCCACTGGCCGATGCACGGCCCGCACGCGTTGGCCAGCACCTGCCGTTTAGTTTCAGCGCGTGCATAAAATGGCAACGGTTTCCGAACCAGTTGAGATTGTGCCCCTTTGGGAGTAAATACTCCCAAAGGGATTGAGTAGATAGAGCGTTTGTTTTGTAAAAAATAAACTAGCGTCAGCCTATATATGTCCCACTGTTGGGCTAAACTAAAATCATTGGAATTATGAATGAAATCTATAATTCAAATGTAAAGGATTATATTATTATTCTTAATAATTAAAATATTATTCTTCTGAATTATAAACTGTGTTTATAATATCGATCGATATATTTTATATAGAAATACATCATCTGTGAAAATTTCAACTAACTATCACGGTTCATGAGATACAGTCTGGTGACATACGGAGTGGAGTCTTAGTAACAGGATCCCGTTTCACCAATTGGGTACGGAACCCTAAAAAGATGGTCTTTATCAACTCACCGTGCCGCCGAAGTCCCTGAGGGTCTGCGCGATGCCGTCACGCTCGATGGTGGCGCGGACCTGCTCCGACCCTGGGGTCACGTTGAACGGGATCTTCGACTTCAGACCGTGGCCCAGCGCCTGAGGTAGTCAAACGATGAGCACCAAGTATATACGATACAACAAGATATAGGACATAAATGAAACTAATTACGGATTTATCGCGTTTATTTTTAATTTTAATTCCCGACGTTTCGAACCCTTTACAGCGTTCATGGTCACGGGACAGACTTAAATTAAAATTAAAATTAAAAATAAACGCGATAAATCCGTAAAATTAGTTTAATTTATAATGTGTAATCGCGTAAATACAAGAAATTATTAAGATATAGGACATTTCACGATACAGCGATTCCAATACTTCATCAGATACTGCAAGATACAGTTTGGCATTTCATGATTATTGTTCATCACAGAATCTTCCTATCTATTGACTGTACGAATATGTAGAAGTAGTGGAACTAATAGAAGTTCAATCAAGACACTTCCTCATTAATGTTTAATAATTTATCTTATGATCCTTAAATTTTATCAGAATAATTTCCTTATCCAATTTTAGTACTTCGATTTTGTTTCAAACTTGATTTTGTGAACTTGAATGACAGATTTTGTGCAGGTGTCTGCTACCGGTTTCACAATTTCAACTTTAATGGAGAAGAAACAGATGCTGTTTGATATATTTTTCTATAATTTCATTAAACAAAATTAACAAAGCAAGGTGAGAAACAAAGATATTGTCTTTGTTAAAAGTTAAGCCATGGTTACAGTGTCAAGGCAATAAGGTCATTTTAAATACATAATTACTGATAAGTTAAATTACATAATCACTGATAAGTGTACACACTAAAGTGCTAAATATCGATTTGATTTATTTTTATGATATTTTCATATTGTGCATATTTTATGTATAATGTACCGATATGCGGAGAAATGACTGCATACTCTGATTATCAATTTTTTTATATGAAAAGGTAGCAATCGAGCTGGCAGTTTAGTTTACCCGATGTTAAGCGATAACCGCCGCCCAAGGAATGGCAACACCCGTGGGGTTGCAGATGCGTTGCCATCTTTTTACAAAATCGGATTCCAGTTATAACAAGTGTAACACTTCACGCCGGTCTTCCTTGGGCTCTGAAGCGAGACTGTCACGTGGTACGACAAGTTGTGCATGCCGAAGTGCGGAGACGGACCTCTTTGACGATGCTGGCGCAGCGGCCCATGTCCTCGTACGAGGAGTTGGTGCAGGAGCCGATGAGGCCCACGCGGATGTCCACCGGCCAGTCGTTCTTCTTGGCCGCCTCGCCGAGCTTCGAGATGGGGTTGGCCAGGTCGGGCGTGAAGGGGCCGTTCACGTGCGGCTCCAGGGTCGACAGGTCGATCTCGATCAGCTGCGGGAGGAGGGACGGGTTTACATCAACTTTTTTTTTAATGAAACGGGTCAAAATTATATACGTAACAGGTTAGATCGATATCTGTGTTGTGTTTATACGAACGCTTCAATTTTTTTTTATTTAGAACTGGCCAGCACTTGACTGCCATCCCACCTGATGGTAAGTGGCGATGCAGCCTAACAAAACGATGCCTCCCTATTCGCATAGCTCGCGGTAAGAAGTAAATCAAATTTCTCTTACGTTTATTTGCGAAAGGCAAATTCTAGACATCAGGCAGTAACGGCTGAGAATAGGAGAAAGATACCTGGTCGTATGGCGCTTTGGAGTCCGGTGTGAGAAGGTGCTTGTAGGAGTTAGCGGTTGCTGCGATGTCGTGGCGGCCGGTCGACTTCAGGTACGCCTCCATGCGCGAGTTGTACGGGAACACCTGGAGGTCATCATTTAAAGTACAGTCGGCAAAGAAAATAATTCCTCACAATAGTCAGACAATATTAATATGAGAGAGTGGGTTTTTAAGTAAAAAGTTTGCTAGCGAGAAGGTTCGCTTGATGTTAAGTGATTACGGTCGCCTTGTGCACAACAGCTGGCGGGTTGCAGATGCGTTGCCACCTTTTAATAAAGTGGGCCCCGGCTACCTCACTCACCAGACGAAACGCAGAAGTATGACACTTCCACTACACGCCGGTCTTCCATGAGGCCGTGGTACTTCCCCGGACGGGCCTGCCCATCAGTGCAACAGCAGAAGCCGTTGCGTGGCCCTACCACAGTGGAGGTAGGCATCCTGATGCTTCTCACTTCTAACTACATAGTAAAAAACAAAGTCGTTCCGCTGTCTGTCTGTCCCTATGTATGCTTAGATCTTTAAAACTACGCATCCGAACTTGATGCGGTTTTTTTACTAGATAGAGGTGATTCAAGAGGAAGGTTTATATGAATAATACATTGCATCCGTGCGAAGCCGGGGCGAGTCACTAGTAAAGTTTAAGAGAACTAACGCTGGTGGTTGCGCCGATCTCCGCTCCCATGTTGCAGATGGTGGCCATTCCCGTGCAGGAGATGGAGTCTACGCCAGGGCCGTGGTATTCAACTATGGCGCCGGTGCCTCCCTTCACGGTGAGGATGCCGGCAACCTTCAGGATCACGTCCTTGGGGCTGGTCCAGCCCTTCAGCTTGCCTGCGGAACGATGAAGCCGTTGATAGACTTAAAAACATACTCCCGCGCAGGGGGATGTACCATGAATAATGGTCCAAGATTATGACTATTACGTTCATGAAACCGCAGATATAGAAGCAAAGGGCATCAAAACCCTGGACAGCTGTTCGTGGGTCATATCTGTATAAAGTATTAAGTAATGTATATAAATTGAGGTAGGGTTTAAATATATACATAATAATCTTTTATTTATGTGTGCGCATTTCACGCGAGTTTACAACTTGTTTTTCATGCTTGCAACAAAACTGTCTCTGGTACATATACAGTATAGTTAGCTTCGTATTTCGGGTTTGCACACTGTAATAAATTGATGAAAAATTATAGTACACAAAAACAATTTTATTCACTTGGAAGGAGTTGCTCCTACCACCTGAATATTTAAATATTTTGTAAGATGCAATCTTCGTGTATCAAAACCACGTCAAGAATGTTACGTTAACGTTTGCTACCATAAAACTGCGTCATGCATGAACATTTACTTATGCATTTTAGCCTAAGGTATGAAGCTTCGTTGAAGTTTGGTGGTAACAATAAAATATATTGCGTATTTTTCTATTAAATCAATACAGATGGTATTAATTTAGAGTCGACAAGGTGTGACGTGAATCAGAGTAAACATGCAGTACATATAGCATAGGATATTATTATCAAATCTCCAGTCGGGAAATTATCTGATAATTTAACGACGCTGAACGCGACGATAGTAAGTCTGAACAATTAATTAGTAATTAGACTGATACCGCCTTGTTGTGATTTGAGGCGGCTGGCATGAGTATTAGTGTGTAAGATTTTTACACACACCAAAACTAACTTTAAACATCTTACTCGCAAAAACATTTTCTATTTGATTTTGAGGAACACCACGATGCACCTCTGAAGTTGAAGGTTCAACACTAATGATGTCAATATGGGACCATATGGGAGATAAACCCAAACTAGTTCAAAATCGGTTCATAAATGGCGGAGTTCTTAACTTGATATCTTGTATCGAATACTGTTTGTCCCGTCATTATTTCATCAGTCTTTAGTCTTGATCACAGACAGTATTCGATACAAGAAATCTTTATAAAAATTATGTAATCAAATGCTACCTTGCTAAAAATCCCAAAAAAAAACAGTATATCTATTTTAATATGGCAAGCGAATTAATGTTAAAATATTCTTAATTATATTTCGTCAATTCGCGAGCCCTCTATAAAGAAATATTTCGCATCATGACAGCTCTACAGCTTTCCTTAACCTTTTCCCGTGTGCATATTTCGGGAGTTAATAAAACGTATTTACGTTCGGTAAGCCTAAATCAGTTGCATAATAAATCTTAAACAAGTTAAACAAACGAGAAACCATCGCTGTTTGCTCCCGAGTTTTACAACACAGATTAAAACTTTAAGGAGAAAACACAATAAAAGTTCTTTAAAAATATCATCTAGTAGTTCAAATATAGTTCAATATCTATTTGCAACAGGTAGTTCATGTCAAAAGTATAACGCGTTTTCTAAACGTATTAGCTCAAAAGATAATTTAAAGAGACCTATTTTCCACCATGGTAAAAATTAAGTACCAACGCGCCACACGATCCAAAACTTGTGGGGTGGTGTATTGTACCAGCCTTCAATAGCACGTTTTACTTTTATTTTATGTGAAAAAGTGGCAAACTTTTACGGTGGTAGGGCCACGCAGCAGCCTCGGCTGTTGCACGAATGGGCAGGCCCGTCCGAGTAAGTACCACGACCTCAAGAAAACCAGCATAAAGTGGAAGTATGACAAATACTAATTCGCGTTTCGTCTGGTGAGGGAGGTAGCCGGAGCCCAATTTTCAAAAGGTTGTCAACGCATCTGCAACCATCGGGGTAGCAGATATCCATGGGCAGCGGTATTCACTTACCATCAGGTGAACCGTCTGCTCGTTTGGCAACTTTCCACATTAAAAGAAAAAAACGAACTGGCGATTCATCTGATGTTAAGTAATAACCACCGCCCATGGTCATTTGCACCACCCGCATTTGCAAATGCATTGCCACCTTTCAAGTGGGCCCCGGCTACCTTAGATGAAACGTAGAAGTATTACACTTGTACTTTACGCCGGTCTTCTGTGAAGTCGTGGTAATTACCTGGACGGATCTGCCCATTCGTGCAACAGTGAAAACTGTTGAGTGGCGCTACCACAATGGATGTCCGTTCCTATGTGTCCTAGTAAGTTCTAAACGCCTGAAACGATTTTGGCCTAAAATGATACGTTGTTAGATAAGTATTTATTTCGCGAGTGTCACAGGGCATATGGAAATTATGAAAAGAAATAAAATAAAGGGATCTTAAGACAAAATTTATGTTTAAAAAATTTGCAGTAGGTTTGTTTTATTTTTGATTAGTTACTAAAATTTATTCATACCGCATCATAAAGCTACGACGTCTTTACTGCACATAATGGCACTGGGAATTTAATCTGTCGTGTAGGAAATCGTTAGTACCGTCTAGTGTTTCATGTGTTTCATCAGTACAGTCGTACTTGATAGTCGGATGTCTAAAGTTCATGGGCCGTTATCTTGTATCATTTATATCATAATGCACGGGCGGGCATGTGGGAGCCGAGGAGAGTTCGGTCTCGTCGCAAATTGGTCCGCTGCGCAGTAAATGGCTGTATGCAAATTAGGACACAAGCGAGCGTTCCGTCGCAAACGAAAACGATCTTAGTGTACAGTAAATTAAGGCGTTGAATCGATCACAGTTTTTTTTGAGTTACGACATTTTAGGTTTCATGTCGTAGTAACTAAATACCGGATCGTTAATCGGTGTATGAAGAACGATCGCTGCCTACCATGGAGGTAGACGCTAGGGAACTCTAGAAGCGCGGGAAATTTAAAGAGCTTTCTGAACACAGGTGAGCGCCTTTCGGAAACGAAAATGATCTTAGTATACAGCGAATTAAGGCGTTGAATCGATCACAGTTTTCTTTGAGTTACGATATTTGAGGTTTCTTGACGTAGTAACTAAACACCAGATCGTTAATAGGTATATCTGCCGACCATGGAGGTAGACGGTATTAGGGAATTTAAAATCGTTATTAGGGAATTTAAAAAGCTTTCTGAATCGAATACATTATCGATTTGTTTGGTAAAACAGGTTAATATTAAATGAATCCAGTCGATCGCTAGTTATATGGTTTAATCTAGATGATTTTTTTGTACACGCGCTATGTATTTGTAAAGATATATGATAAGTTAAATCTGGTATACAAAAAGCATAATGATTGAAGCCTTTCAAAATATCAATTGAATGAGTTGTGACTGTTCGGTTCTGATTTTGGGCGTAGAAGTTGAAACTTTAAATTTAAATTTTATATTTTTTATTATGAGGAAATCTGATGTAAATATATAGTAGATTCCTCAAGCAATAATTCCCCAAACGTTATCGAAGGGCATGCAAGTGCATTATTTACTCAGTTGTGGGTGTGTTATCATATAGGTGTGTAAATATGTATATTAAAGAACAGAATACACTACTTACAATAATTAAATATGCTCTTGACTCCATCACAGACTGGGACGCTATACTTGCGATTTGAATTGACATTCTGTATACATCCTCAGGGCTTAGTTATTTATGTAAAAAACGTATAGGTACTACTCTAAAGGTACATGTCTTATTAAATATAAAACAAAATACAACGCATAATATAAACGAGACTTTGTGTGTTCCCATCCTCTTAGCACCGCAAAAGCTAAATGGATTAGAAAGAAATTCAAAACGGAGATAGCTTTTATATCGTCCCAGTTATACATTATAATTAGATATCATAATCTATATCGAGGGACGAAATTAAACGCGAATAAACACCTAAATTCGTTTTGTTAAATAAAACTTAGTATATTTTTTATCCGGCCAAAACTGTTTTTTTCCCAAATTTATTCACGTGACAACAAAACGTGACGGATTATAAGTAGTTATGGGATGCCAGTGTATACTCACGGCTTCGTCTGCGTAGCTAATTATCCTAACAATGAATTTAATTTAGCACGACAAGAAAACAGACAATCACTGAACACGTAGAGCTTGTAAAATCTTAGTTTCTTAAAACTTTTCATTAAATAAAGATATCAAAATATTTTGTTTTACAGATAAGGGATATATGTCTATAAGACAAAACTTGAAAAATTAAATTATATCTATTCAGTATTTTTCCCGTGATTCGTGAACGGTGGACCTCTATCATTTTGTTTATATGGATAATGAAGAAAACAATAGAAAATTGATTCAAGATGGCGCGCAGGTGTCGAATACCCAAAGCGAAAAGTTGCCCAATATTGGCGCGGGGCCATGCGAAAGATTTATTTATACGCGACACGCAATACAAACAACGGAGATAGGCATCTTAATTTATCACATATCACCGTGTTACGTAAAAAATAAAGCGTGTAATTGAACACGCAATTGCAATAAACACGAGTTCGACTTAAGTTCTCGATTGTACAGATTCGTTCGAATTCGAACTACGCCTCAATTTCGGCCACTTTTGTCGCGTCTAAAAATAGGCGCGAACATTCTTTGGGCGCCATTTTGTATTTATCGCTATGTAAACGTACTTTATCATTGAATTGTCATTCATACTACTTCATAGTTTTAATTATAGCAGGTGCTATTTATTATTTTGTCAATATTTTTTCTTTCTTTTGTGATTATACTTTGTTATGCAATACGATATCTTATATGAAAACTGTGTATGTATAGAACAATGAAATCGTTTACGTAACGAATTATTGACGTAGTTAGCAATTTCGTGTAATGATGGAATAATGTTATCTACATCAAAATGACAAGCTTTTCATAGAATCTAAAAAGTTACAACAGGCAAACTAAAAACCGGCCAAGTACAAGTCGGATTTCCGTTCAGGGCTCCGTACCATTATCTATAAAAACGGGGAAAAATCATCTGTTGTATGGGAACGGCGACAGAAATACATCATCTGTGAAAATTTCTAACTATCACGGTTCATGGTGACAGACGGACGGACAGACAGACCAGAAAGCGGAGTCTTAGTAATAGGGTCCCATTCTACAATTTGGGTATGGAACCCTAAAAATTGTATTTTTATTGCTTGGTAGCGCAGTGGATGAATGGTTAGGGTCAATCAATAGGTGGGTTCAATTTCATAGTATTCACAGTATCGAAATAATTCAGTCAAAGTATAAAGTTTATAATGTATTCCTCTACAGCTGTGTTAACATTATACCGTTAAATTCTGTAGGAACAAGTTAATCTACAAGGCTTTTTACTCATGAAAATTCTATAAAATCAAATCTTAATACTTTCATTCTTGTCTCTTGTATCTTGTATTAACTGATGTTTTTGCTTTCAGTCCCAAGACTATTAAAGCTTCATCTGACGCAGAACCGGTGGGCTAGCCAGAACCCACGGGTTTGGGCCCTCCGCTGTGGGTAGGGCCGCGCATGTGCTCATGCGTGCGTTTAACTACGACATGTCATCTAAGGGCCATCGAAGTTGCGGTCGGACCGAAACCCCGATGGCCGTCGACTGTGCAATTAGCTAATCGGTGGCTGGGGGCGGTGAGAACCGCCCCGGAACGCGGGTGTACTTTGTGTACGCGTTGTGTTGGTCTCGCCGTGCTCGGAGGCGAGGGCGAACTAGTGTGTTTGTTGTTGCACTAATTGTAGGTGTAGTGTTATCCGGCGGGACCCCCGGCAGTGGGTCCGGCGTGTCTAAGTCCCCTTCCTCGACCGGGTCGATTAGGACGTTTTGCGGGCGACGCTTGTTGACGTTCGCGTTTTGGTCGGGTTGGTAATTTGCTGCGCTTACCACCAGAGGGTTGGGATGATGTTCGGCTCTATCGAAGAACCGTTTGGTCAGGTCTTTAAAATATTCGCGAATCGTCGGGAGTCTGCAATCGCTGTGCAGGTCGACGTTGCGTTGATACCACTGCGCACCGGTTGCGCGGCGGATGAACTTATTTTGTACTATTTGCAACTTGTACAAGCTAGTAGGGTGCGTGTGGGCGAATGTCATTCATGCGTAAGACATAATAGGTCGTACGCAGGTCTTATATAATAATAATTTGTGCCTTAAGGGCATTTTACTTTTAGCGTTAGTTAAATTGTGTAGCCGGCCGGAGACGAACGCGGCTCTATTGCGAACGTTATTAATGTGCGTAGTAAATGACATACGCGAGTCGAAAGTGACTCCTAAGTATTTGACCTTTTTCTCCCAGGGGAGCGGTTGGCCATAAAGGGATATTTGCCCCAACTTTCTGCATTGACGAGGGCCATTATAAAGATGTTACGGGTAAGTACTTCGTGTGAAGTGAATCGCCACACTCTTTTCGGGATTTATTTCTATTCTCTATTTGCGGAACCAATCGCCGAGGCGGTCGGCAGCGCTTTGGAGTCGAGCGGTTAGTTGTCTAAGGTTGCGGTCTGAATAAAAGAGCGCCGTGTCATCCGCGAAAAGTGGGGGTCTTTAGGTATATCGCTCGTGTAGAGCGTAAAGAGCAAAGGTGAGAGGCAGGAGCCTTGTGGTACGCCGGCCGTGAGGCGGCGGCTTGTGGAGAGGGTGCTTTCAACTCGATATCGAAAAGAGCGGTTCGACAGGAAGGCCTGGATGGTTTGTACGAGCCTATCTGGTACTTTCATTCAATAATTCTAAACCCTAAAGGTCTTAGATTTTAAGTGAATCTTCTGCACTATTACGGCAACCCGAGTTCATCGCGACGCCTGCATCGATAATATCGTAAATTGCAAATTTAACTTTTTTTTTCGTTTTTTAAAAAAAACATTGCCCTTACTTTAGGATAACATTATCCTGTGTTGTAGGGACGTTTTACAAACATAAATTTCACGTGGACAAACACCCAAATGCCAAACAACTACCTGTGGGTCATACAAATAGTTGTCCCGTGTGGGAATCGAACCGACGACCCCCGACGCCGAAGCCAATACCTTGGCAACTGTGCTCGTATATGATGTTTTCGCTAATAGTGGAATATTCACTTATGTAATAATTTTTTTTAGACTTATTTCTATGGAAAACGTTAAAATGTAATGTTCTGTTTGAGATCCGAAATATTTTTTTTAAAACTGTTGATCACGTCATGCTCATCGGTAAAAAACAACATCAGGAGGAAACTTGCATATATTCCAAAATATGGGTTCATACCCCACTACTGGAAAAATAGTGTGTGATGAATATAGCGTTTTTCTAGTGTCTGGGTGTTTATACATATATAGCGTGTCTTTACAATCGCGACAATAAATGAACACACATATAGAGGATAACTTTTTTAAATTGTATTAAAGATTTACATTCTTTAAACATCAATATTTAACTAATAAATTTTCCAGAACTAAGAATTTTAGAACACCCTTACGTATAAAACTGTAACGTAAAGTTCATTTGTATAGGGCACAAATCATATGAGTGAATTTAAACGAGACAAAACATACTGTTAGAAGGAGAGGCTTGTAATGCGACGCTGTGGCAACGAATGAAAAAGTCTCGGAATGTATGAATCAGTCAGTTGTAGTTGTATAGGATGTTACAAATTTTGTTTGTTTTTTACTTAATTAGTTTGTTTGAAAAATATTTTTTTAAGTATGGATCTTTTAAAGTGGGTCACACAAGCACTGGTTCAGAGTAGGGGTCGAACCCACGAACCCGTGCGCCGAAGATAATACCTCATTATATTTGTGTTTGTTACTAGTGGTACTCTTATGTGTATTTTAAATCTATTTCTGATATTCATTGATCAATTACGTTTGTCTGTTTGTTTAACAATTATGTACCTATCTGCTGAATTATACATGCTCGTAAGTTAAGTAAAACATTGTTAGTAAACCTTCATATTTTCGAAATAACAACAAAATAAATATTTTATTTCAAACATATTTGAAGTCTGCCAAATCCGCAGTGAGGTCGCGTCGTGGGACATTACTATTTACTACCTCACTGGCCATGTATGTTGTGTAAAAATTTGTTCTAAAAAAATTATTTATTTATACAAGCTGCTACTTCAAAACTGCTACTTTCGTCCTATAATGCATTTAATGATTAATTTATCAACTTACCGGTGAGTTTGACACCGATGACCTTGGGGCATTTAAGTTCCCAAGGGATGTCAGCCATTACGTCCACAGCGTCAGCACCACCCACGCCTAAGTTAAAAAAAGATGTTTAGTATTACATAATACAATAACATTAAAAAATTATCATCATTAACACCTTAGTTCACTGATGGACATATAGCCCATCTAAGACAAACCACTAACGGCCGGTTTAAATATTATATCTACAGATAGATTTGGTTACTAGCGATAGTTATTTGACAATAGGTCCATAATTCTTACCTCAAAACTCTATCTCCTTAAGTAAGCCGTAAATCGGAATTTCAGTTCTCGGCATTACCTTATTCCATGTTCTGTTTTCTTTTGTTTGTAATAGACTTTTTAATATAAAGTGTTATATTTATACAGTTCCATCATGATTATAGTTCTGACGTTTTGAGGTCATTCGGCAATAGTTTGACATGCAGTTGCTTATCGAGAGTAAGGCGTTTGTTTCGAAACTAGTGCACATAACTAAAAAGCTTTAATGGCCATAATTAACTTTGAACCGAGAACTAAAGAGATCTCAGTACAAAGTTATGATCTCAGAGTAATGATATCAGATCTAAAGAGTAACACAGTGTTTAACTCTTCAAACCTAGAGACTGAAGTAAATATTAAAATTGAGAATAGGGATATTCTCAAATTATTACCTCGATATATTAATAACAGCGAGTGTCTATTAACTTCACATTTCCTGATGCATCAAAAAGGACTTTAAAAGTCTTTTGGTTGAAGGATAAGTGTTTTTTTTTTTTTTTTTTTTTTTTTTTATGCGAAAAGTTGTCAAACGAGCAGACGGTTCACCTGATGTTAAGTGAATACCGCCGCCCATGGACATCTGCTACACTCGAGGGTTACAGATGCGTTGACAACCTTTTGAAAATTGGGCTCCGGCCACCTCACTCACCAGACGAAACGCGAAAGTATTTGTCATACTTCCACTTTACGCCGGTCTCCTGTGAGGTCGTGGTAAAAGTGGTAAAAGATAAGTGTTTTAGTTGTATTCGTACCAATGCAAAGACCACCAAGACCACCACCGTTGGGCGTGTGGGAGTCTGTGCCGATCATAAGCAGTCCGGGGAAGGCGTAGTTCTCCAGGATGATCTGATGGATGATACCGGAGCCAGGTTTCCAGAAGCCCACGCCGTATTTGGCGCCGGCAGTCTCCAAGAACTTGTAGACTTCCTTGTTCAGATCCTGGTAGGAAAAAAATATGTGTATATATAATTGTTAATAGATATTAATTGGATGGTTATATTAATATTAATAGTTACTGTACAACATTTTAGTACCTATTATAAAGCATGCTCTTTAAGTAAATTATCTCTGGCTAGGACGGAATATCAAAGTTGGTGTACCTTCCGTGCAACAACTTTGAGTCCTTGTCCATTTTGTCTAAATAATTGTTTTTTTTTTATTTATGCTACTCTTTATACAGCGTGTCCTTACCACCGCGACAGTAAATGAACACAGGTCTAACGTTACTTGCCAATAATCATAAAAAATATTAACGTTAAAAATAATCCATACTTAAAAAAAATATTTTTCAAACAAATTAATTAAGTAAAACAGAAACAAAATTTGTAACATCCTAAACAACTAAAACTGATTGATTCATACATTCAGAGACTTTCATTCGTTGCAACAGCGCCGCATTACAAGCCTCTCCTTCTAACAGTATGTTTTGTCTCTTTTAAATTCATTCAACCCATTCTTATGCTTTGTGACCTTTACAAATGAACTTCACGTTACAGTTGTATACGTAAGGGTGTTCTCAAAATGTTTGTTTTGGAAATTTTAATAACTCGGTAAATATTTATGTTTAAATAATGTAAATATTTAATACAATTTTAAAAAGTTATCCTCCATATGTGTGATCATTTATTGTCGCGGTTGTAACGACACGCTGTATAATTAAAATGAATAGTACACAGAACACAAAATCAATCTGACTGTAGGTGGGCAAGTAATGAAGTCCTATAGACATGTATTAGAAAATTCAACACTCAAAGAATATCAACAATATTTTTACACATATGAATTATATTAAGATGTAAATTAGTGGATATGCTTAAGTACCTATATGAATAGAAAATTGCTGACATAAAAAAATTATGGCTCAATTGGCGCAGTCTTTAAAGTATCATCTTTCGCATAAGAACCACAGTTTCTACACTGTCACAAGAAATACAAATATTTGTAATACAAACCGGTGTGTTTCTATGATGTATATAATCTTGTTTATAAAGTGCACTAAAACACCTTTTTAAGTATTATATAGTATATAGAGACTTGACTAATACAAAAAAATAATGAGAGAGTAGACTAATTAGTAAGACTAATATCTAAAATGTATGGAGTATGACTACTTAGTGACTGACTTAGTCATGGACACATTAGTATGTATAAAATGTACACAGATATTTCGCAGAGGCTACTGAGGTGCACTCTCTACAAATATCTATCAATAATCACTTGTTGAAATTAAAAAAAAAACACAAGACCCACCTTGGCCCTGGCAAGATCCTTGTCGCCGCCGACTTGAGCCTCGATGAGATGGTCGCAGTGGATCGTCGAGGGTACCGCGACACGGGGAAGCCCCGACGAGATGAACTGAAGCATCGCCATCTGGGCGGTGGCGTCCTGCATGGCGACGCGGTCGGGCCTCAGGCGAAGGTAGCTGGTGCCCCTCTCGATCTCCTAACGGCGAATGTTCCCCACAATGAGAGTGTTTTTTATGTGAAAAAGTGCCAAACGAGCTGGTGGTTCACCCGATGTTAAGTGATGACCGCCGTCCACGGACATTTGCAAAACCGGTTGCAGTATGTTGCCACCTTTTAATAATGACCGGCTACCTCACTCACCAGACGAAACGCAGAAGTGTAACACTTCTACTTTACGCCGGTCTCCTGCGAGGTCGTGGTACTAACCCGGACGGACATGCCCATACGTACAACAGCGAATGCTGTTGCGTGGTCCTACCACAGTTAGAGTTGAAATTAAGTGACAGTAAAGGAAAATAAAATTACTCCTACAATGTTGATAAAAGACGTTGAGATTTAATTGTAGCAGTCAGCGTCTGGGCGCGAGTTCGATAGACGTGGGCTTAATTCCCACGGCGGCAAGTGACTTTTCGCACTTTGTACTACAAATTTTAAAATAACTCTATTTAGTAATAGGTACAGAAAACTGGCTTCTCCGATAACAGATCAGGCTCGGATAGTGGCCAAGATTGCAGAACTTAGTTTAAGATAAATCTTAGTCATAGATGTCAAGCAAAGTTTTGTTGATGTATTATATTATTTTTTGTTAACCTTACAGGGCGATGTTACCTCTCAGCGATAAAGCTCTTTTCTAATAAATAAAAAAAGGTACAGATAAATGAAAACATAATTTCTTCATTCAATCCAGGCCATAGTTTTGTAGGTTTAATTTTCTAATAGCCTGTGTTATAATATACTGACAATACATTTAAAAAAAAGGGCGATGGGCGCGAATTTTAGTAAAATGCCAGCTTTTATATTAACTTAAATATTGCCAAATTTTCCTAAAAATGCTATTATACTTATTAACATTGGTTTAATTTTTAAATTATGGTAGAAGTTGAATATAAAACATACATGTATGATATAACTATCTAATTATCTTTACACATCATCACTGACTTCAGATTTCAGCTATATGAGGTTAACTGTCATGTGATAACTGCATTTATTAAATGCCTAATTATAACATACTCAGCTTTTTCCAAAAATTAACCTTACATATGTAAACAACAATAACAAATAAAAAAGATGTTTTTATTGAGTACAAACAAAACAAGGAGATAATTTCAAACAAATTTATACAGAACTCTTCTAATTTGCATGTTATTAATGAGACCTACTTACATGCACTTGATATCAAAAGTTTTTTAAAGATAAAGCATTATTTGACCATCAATTTCTGTGAATGGTCATTGAATTCTTAAAGAGTGACAATGTTTCTTTAAATATTTATGTTTAAGAAGATAACATATATTTGTATATTTCAGTTTGACACATCATGTTTATTTACAAATATAATTGACAAATTTGATAACTGAATGATTGTTCAAAATCTGTATTAAGTATAAATGTATTAAAATTGATAATTGTCCATTATAAGAGTTGTGATAGCTCAGTATCCAAGTGCTATCAATTTTAATTCAATATTCACAAGCAACCTGTGGATGCAAATGGAAGTGTCCTTTTTTGTGTCACTCTGTGGGAGATGCCTTTGTTTAACGTGGACATCTTCATTCTGATGATGATGGTGAGCGGAGTTACTTGAGTTCAAATACAGAGGCTGACTGTAATGAATTGTAATTTTCAGTGGAAATTCATTCATGCCTAATGATAAAGGAAAGCAATGTAAAGAAACCTGCACATTTTTCGAAATAATAGAAATAAAATTTATAAGATACATATGTGAAGCCAATTTACAGTCGGATTGTAACTTTTAAGTTGCTATCTCAGCCTCATAAAGACGAAAAACCCAAAGAGATATTAAACCAGCTATTATCAAATTTCAACAAAAAAATTTTTTTTGGTTGGTTTTTGTGTCATATTTTGGTTATATCACCAATTAGATGATTGAATTACTAATAAAAGTATAAAACAAGTGATAATAAATAATACCTAAATAACAGCTTTAATAGAATTTTTTCTCAGTGAAGTTAATTTATTAGTGGGATTCTAAATATACAGCGATAGAGAGACAATATTTATTTGCAGTTCCTTAGGGACACTATTTCATCTAAACACAAATCAAATACATATTTATTTCCATAATTTTAACATTTAATGTACATGTATTTAGATTGTGCCTATACTACTTACTTAAAGATGTATTTACTAATTTAATATAATATAAAAACTGAAATTTTACAAGATATAATACATGCATAGTGACATATTTAATTTGATATAAAAATCATTTAAATGAGGCATATTTAAAGAACTATGCCATTTATTCAAAATTCAATTACTTCAGTAGATACTATAACAAGTCATAAGTTTAACAGATACATGTTAATTACAATGCTAATTAAATTCACAGAATTACCTTAAAAGTACTGTGTTGACAACTTGCCATAGTTAAAATATCAATGTCATTCATAGAGGAATGTGAAAAGGTGTTTCATAGATATAACAGAATTGGGTTCTTGCATTATAAATTAGAAAAAAGTTTTAAGACGAAATGTAACAAAGTTGAAAATTTAAAAGTTTATCACAAGCATACTTTAATCTGTATACCAATTTATAATGATAGTAAGACTGACCTGTCCTTTGGGGTCATCCAAATGTGAATAGAGCACTTTCTCAGATAAGGTCATATCACGACCTAACCTCTTCTTAACCACCTCCAAGTTCTGGGTCAATTTGGCATAAGGCAGTGGAGCTTTGTCGAATTTCGACATAGCAACCTAAAAAACACCATGGTTCTATTAATATTGTCCAAATTATGATATAGAACAAATTTTACAACTTTCATTGATTACATAACAACATTTAAATATCATTGAAATCACTGCAAAAAACGCAGTTTTCTTGCTACAAAGTACCTGCGCTGCTGCAGCAGTAAGAGGGGACACGCTGAAGCATCTTTGTTGAATTTCCAAGAGTACGGCTCTGGTCCTGCTACCCTGCAAAGACCATCTTTGATTATAGATCATCAAGAAAAAAGTTTCGCTACATATCCGTAGTAAATATCGAAATAGGCCTATATTGGCATAACAGATGACCTAACTGACCCCAAATAATTTATTATACGCCAGTTGACCTGTTCATTCACTACATAATCAAAAATTTATTATTAACGATAACGCCGTAAACAAACATTTCCTGATAATAATAAGCAGTATTTACGTTAAGCAGTGCAAATTACGTGATTGCACGTGACGATATGAATTATTAAGACTTACCTGGCCATGCAAAACTCTCATACAGTGAGCCATGGTTGCGGGACTTTCCTATGTTAATAAATTTGGGTTATATACAAATCTTATTACATAAATTAAGGCAACATCGATCACATAAAGATTTAAGACGTTTTATCTGCAAAGCAATTTTATTATTCACAATAATTTAAATCTTGTATAACTTTCCGATCCACCGCTACCATATAGCGGAGTAATTTGGCTTGGCACTTGGCAGATTAATTTTGCCCTATGCCATTGGTTAGCGCATTGGCATTTGCCTTAGTATTGCCAGCAACGAGATTTTATTTACCGAAGAAACACTAGTGCCGACATTTTTAAAGCTACATGTGTCTTCACTCTTCAGTTCAATGATTTCAACGATTAATAAGTTATTGCATTTACAAGTCTGTCTGTTTATACCTGAAAACGTTAATACAAATTAATATTGATCAAGTTTCATAATGTTCAAATAAATACATTTATTGAATAATAATACATTTAACAGCTTTAGGCTCTGTAGACCATTTAAATTTGTAAATGTTCTATATACATACTACGCATTTGTAAGCCCTTTGGTGTTTCAGTTGTTCATGGGTGGTGGTGATCACTTACCATCAGGTGAGTCTCCTGCAAGTTTGCTGTTTTTTTCCCCATAAAAAAACCTCTAAAATTGAAATTATGAAAATAAAAAAAACAAAAGTATTCTTTCTTTATTTTTGAAAATTATATCACTTTAATTTTCAAAAATTAAAATAATACAACGTTATTGCCAGTTTACTAGGGCAATATATTTATTTAATATTATTACATTAATATTATTTTCATAAATAGAAATTAGTTTAAACATTTTAACCTCAATAATTATTTAAAGATTAATCCATGCAATATTTAAAAACTATAATTGTATAAAAGGACTAACGCGGATAGGTAAAATTATTTAAAAATAAATTTTATATATTACCATAAAATTAGGTAATCTTCTTAGAGTTGTTCACATTTACTGTTTTATTTGTTTTGCCTATTTTTAAGGGATTTTGTAAGTCACCCGCACTTATATCACATTTTTATAAGCAAAATTCTCATTAAATTTCAATATTGTAATGTATTACAATGTTCTATTATTTTCTCAATTTCTAATGATCTAGGACATGGGAGATATGAGAAATATCAATATCTGTTACATATATACTTAGATTAGTTTATTTACGAGGATGAATATTTAATTAGTATGTTAGCGTATTAGTTTAAGAATTAATAAAGTACGTATTTTAAAATTTTAACATTAAAAAGTTATTAGGCATTACATTTTGCGTTGAGTGATTGGCTTAAAGGTCTTGTTACTAGGCCATAAAATCTTTATTAAAAATTGAGTGAGTGACATTGTCACTATGACACTGACTCTGACAGACTGACAGTTACACTTGCGAATTGCGAATTGCGATCACATCAGAGCAGAATTGAAGACATTATTTTGTTGTCTTATGTCATTGGAATCTATTTTCTATTGATAGTTTTTTATCCTTATGTAAACAAACAATTGTGCAGTCGAGTATATATATCTTTTGTCTAAAATAAAACTTTTATCATGACCAACGCCACCATTCAGGTATTTTGTTTGACCAAACACCCACAAAAATGGACAATATCACCAGGCAAAGCTGTATTTATTTAATAAAAAAACAGCTTAGCCCGGCGATAGTCTTTATTAAAATGAAAAGAACACGCTATGGTGACAATCATTTCAAAATATGTTCAATTAACTGTATTAATTTTTGCACATTTATTGTACCTTTAAAATAATATAAAAAAATGTATCTATGAAATTTAATAAAAGTCTCAATAGAGCCTTAGTTAAAGACTAAGTACAATAAAATGTGAATATGGAAATTTGTGAATATGGAAACCAGGAAATTGAAGGAATAGACGACTATTGGGGACCAGCATTCAGATCAGTGTATGAAGGAGAGGGCGGACATGAAGCTTTTGTTCAGCAGTTGGATGAGAGAATCAAGCAGCATGATAAGGAGATTGAGAAATTATGCAATTTCTATTATCAAGTAAGTAAAAATTTATATAGGTTTGTTTTATGTGTTCCCTTATAGCCTGTCAACTTTGTAATGCAGATTACTAATAAACTTCTTACCATGTTTTGTAGGGCTTCATAGACTCAATTAGAGAGCTGTTACAAGTAAGGTCTCATGCCGAAGAATTACATGCAGAGATATCTAATGTTGACTCTAATGTGAAGGAGACCTCTGAAAGTAAGTTTCATTTTATATTAACTGTGGTTTTCTTTTATGTTTTAATATTGTTAGTGAATACTTAGTGTGCCTAGTGGAGAGGCCCATTTCTCAAAGGTACAGCACAATTTTTCAGTACCATATAAATATGACAATAGAACTAAAATTTGCTATTAAATCTCTTTTCCTATGTTTATAATTAATACTGGATCAAGCAAAGCTTGTATTTAAATCTGACTGTTGTAAGTTTTTAGTTATGTCTTCATCTCTTTTTTAAAGGTCTTTGTTCAAGGGCAGAAGAATTAATCAGGGCTCGCCGTGTGGAATTGAACATAGCAGCCACAATTGAGAAGATGGAATTATGTTTGCCGCTTTTGACAACATACTCAAAATTGAAATCACAAGTAGATGCTAAAAGGTACATCTCTACTATTTCAATTACAATTAAATTTAAAATGCATGGGTTATAACTAGGTAAGAAACCATGAAGTTGGTAAAAATATATTTTCTAGATTGTGTATTATTACTACTATTAAAACTTACTTATTAAATCATTTATATCTAGCTAGTATCTTTCTCCATTAATGTTTCAAATATTACAGATATTACCCAGCACTAAAAACTTTGGAGCAGTTGGAGCATGTTTTGCTGCCTAGGGTGGGACCCTACAAATGGTGTGCGAAGATATCGTCCGATATCCCTCGACTCCGGCAATCTATACAGGATGCTTCTATGGCTGACCTCAGGGATTTCTTGGAGAATATCCGCAAGCTGAGTCCACAGGTTAGTTTGTTTAAGGTGAAAACAAGAAAGTGTCCCTTCTGCTGGTGAGTCCAGTATTTACATGCTTTATTGACCACCATAAAAACATAAAAATAAATGTTACAAAAAGAAAAATTTATGACGTAGATATGATAAGGCAGTCTTATTGCTAAAGAGTGATCTCTTCCAGATAAACTTGTGGCTAAAAGGATATTACTTGGACAACAGCAGTTGGTGAAAATGATAAATTCAGATGCAGAAGATCATTGTGTGTTCACAGTGTGTTGCCATCCTTTAAATATTTATTTTTAAGTTCACTTCATATCAAAGTAATACAACACTATAAGTTCTGTTTCATGATCGTCATCAGAAATTTCCGTCAGGCTGGTCAATGCATGAAGAGAATGGCAACAGAAATCATTTAAAAATGATTTAATTGTTATATGTTTGGAATTTATTCATTCAAATAGTAATTAATGTTGCAAAATCACTTTCAATAGTCAAAATATGTAGAGGTACAGAGTAAAAGACAAATAATCTTTTTCAGGTTGGTGCTATGGCTCTAAAACAAACACAGGACATGCTAGGGAGGAGTCTCGCTAATATCGTAAAAAATAAAAAAGGTTATATATGTTTTTGAACTCTTTGTGCATGTATAAGTTATGCATAGGAATGCGGAAAAGTTACGGAAATGAAACTATAACTATGTCTGTCAATTTAGAGAAGTATGTTTTGGCTTGAGAATGCATACATTTTTTGTGATTCCAAAAATATGAAAGAAAAAATAAAATGGAAAAGCAAGACTCATATGATCACTTTGCCATTTCAACAATTGGGATAGCAGTCAAGTTTAGCCAGTCTCATACATAAATAAAACCATATTCAAAACCAATCATATCCAATATTTTGGAAAAAAATATTTATTAGCCTAGTTGGTAAAGCGTCTGGGCGCGAAAATAGAAGACGCAGCGTTGAATCCCGCAGCGCCGAAATCTTTTGTTCACTTATCTACAAAAAAAATTAACATTTATAAAGATTCATGAGATTTCTCTACCACAGGCTCAACACCAGCTGCCTCCGCAATAATATATATTTTTTAGTTTTCTCACTGTTATGTAGTATGTGTAAGTACTTAGAATATTCTGATTTCTTGTTAACGTTTAGTTGAACAATATATTTTTCTTCTTCAGAATCCATGTTGGGCGGCTTGGGCAAAGAGAACATCGGTCCACAATGCCCTCATGAATTGGTAGACTTCAGTCCTCTGCACAGATGTCTCCATATTCATAGTGTGCTTGGTGCTAAGAATGATTTCATCCAGTATTACAGGTGTGTACATTAGTATGAATTTCAGTCATTCTAAAAGTCTTTTCTTTTAAAGTGGTCAGTGTTTATTTTTACATTATTGATGATAACAACATTATATTAATAACTCTTATTATCTCTTTATTGGCTTTTATGTCTATATGGTGCATCTTTGCTACCAGTTACAAATGACCTTCCCAATTTAATAGAAGACACAGCTATAACTGCTAAGAAATGGTTACAAAAATCTTGTAAAACATACATATGATTTAAATAATTTGTTGTTTAAGTAAATCATTACAACCTTTTAATCAATTGCAGAGCCCAGAGGAAACAACAAGCGCGTCTCGTCCTAATCCCGGAGACTGGCAATTTGCATGACTCAATTCAGGGCATGAAGAGCTACCTAAGCGCGGTCCTAGGCTTCTTCATCCTCGAGGAGCATCTGCTCACCACAGGCGCCGGGCTGGTGTCCAAGGACTGGCTCCTGGACACGTGGAGTATGTCTGTTACAAAAGTGGCTTCAACATTGAGAACAAACACTTCACTGATCACGGACCCAACTCTTATGTTGAGCATTAAACATCAAATTATGTTGTTCATCAACACTCTCAAGTAAG
The DNA here is from genome assembly GCA_933534255.1 of Iphiclides podalirius. Lineage (NCBI taxonomy): Eukaryota > Metazoa > Arthropoda > Insecta > Lepidoptera > Papilionidae > Iphiclides > Iphiclides podalirius. The sequence goes on along the minus strand of OW152822.1, from coordinate 2,163,369 downwards.
TGTTTTATATAATGATTACTTTCATGTTTATTTTAAAAATCTGATACAAATGAAACAAGTGGTACATAAGTTCTAACCGAAGAATTAGTATTGATTTTTTAAACATTTACCTTATGTCGATGGAAGATTATTATATACTATAATACTGTATAATGTAGTAAGATGTTTTAAATAGATAAATCATAGAAGGAAAAACATGCAGACTGGGAAGAATTGACATTAATAATATGGTGTTAAATGCTAAAAAAACTAAATGCCTTCTTTTTGCCCTTCCCAACGTAAGAAGGCAAAGTTTTAGCTTAAAATTGAATAGCGTAACCCTTAATCCTGTTGAGTCCGCTGTATTCTTGGGAATCACAGTAGATTCAAAGCTCCAATGGAGTCCCCATCTATCATTTCTTGCGATAGGTTAAGCTCCGCTGTTTTTTTGCAATTAGGAAGGTTAGGCAGCTATCAGACATCGACACTGCCAGACTTGTTTACTACAGTTATTTTCACAGCATCTTGTCGTACGGCATTTTGTTGTGGGGTAGTGCATCTGATATAAATTCAATATTTATTATTCAAAAAAGAGCTGTCCGAGCAATTTATAACATCGGAGGCCGGAATACACTCAGAGATCTTTTTAAAGAGATTAATATACTCACTGTTGCGTCTCAATATATTTATTGTAATATTTTGTATGTTAAACAGAATATTAATAATTATCAAAAGAATAGTGACAGACATAAACTAAATACTAGAAATAAGGACAAACTAACTACGCCATTATTTCGCCTTACAAAAAGTAAACAGATCGTTCATGGGGCAAAGTGTGCGCATGTATAATAAAATCCCACAGTCGATGTTAAGTCTGCCACTTGATGAATTTTAAACGAAAAATTAAAAGTACACTTATGGCTAAAGCCTATTATACTATTGCCGAATATCTTGACGACGCCAATGTGTGGGGTTAATACTGTTGATACTCACGTAGGCTAAACAAGACTATTGTACCTGTACTATTATATTGTAAACTGATTTTTTAAAAAAGAGCAACTGTTGAGTTTCTTGCCGGTTTCTTCTCAACAGAAACTGCTTTCCGAACCGGTGGTAACTTACGAACGTGTTAATTTCTTGTAAAATTTTGACGTTTCATAAGAACGCGCAAGCGTCTATGTGAATAAAGATATTTTATTTATTATTTATTTTATTTTATTATCTGTGGGAATTATCTATATAGATAAAAAAAATTGGAGTGTATGTAATATATAAGATCCACGCGAAGTCGCGGACACAGCTAGTGCAGAATACCTCAATTTATCGCCCATCTAGGAATCGAACTCATGACTTCCGGCGCTGAAATCAATAGCTTACCATCATATCACAAAGTCATATAAACAATGTTTTGTATTGTAATATAATTATATTGGTGTAAATTAAACATCTTATTATTTATCTACCCATGCTTGTATTTTACGAGAGGTTATAGCTTTAAGTTGAAAGAACCATGTGTGGGACAAATGGCTCTTTCAACGCTGAGCTAATTACTCTTAGAAGGAGGCTGGACAGATTATTATTTTTCAGGTGCTACGGTTTGCCAACCGAACCACTGCCGCTTCTGCTCCAAGAGATGGCTGAGCACTACACAGAGGTGCTGATGCAGCGATGGGTGGTGGTGTTCAGGGACATCCTGGACAACGCTTCCTTCTTGCCCATCGAGGTAGCATTCAAAATATATGAGACAATTTTTTACAGGTCCTTAAATTTAAGTCCTTTGTGACACCCAGTTATTTCGTGTAATCATAGCTTATAGATGGGCAGTGAATCTGCCTTTTGCGCGGTAGGGTGTGGGTTCGATCCCAATTGGCAAATGCGCCACGGAGTCATTCGTCTTCTATGGTCATTTTAAAATGGATGCTTTCATGGAAATTGTCCAAGACCTTAGTATCACTCGGGTCCGCCTACTTAACTAAATAAAGTTGGCATTGGAAACTAACAGTCGACCAACTAACTATCACGTTGCAGGTAGAGAACCAGGAACAGTACGACGGCATTATGGACACGTTTCCCTACGACGGGGATGAACTGGAGACCCAACCTTTCCCGAGAAAGTAAGTTTAATTGTCGTTAAAACAATTATTATACACCAGCGATCCGCCGCGGCTTTGCATGGGTAGTAGAGATAATACGTATAAATTTTGTTCGCTACCCACCAGGTTTTACCTTTTTTTATGTGAAAAATTGCCAGGCGAGCGGTTCACCTGATATTAAGTGCTGCATTAAGTGCTGTTGATGATGTGTTGACAACCTTTTGAAAATTGGACTCGTCCTCGGTCATTGCGTAAAGTAATGCGCCGCCGAGTCATCGGGCCGTGACTCTAGCTGACCCATTATACCTATACGGTGCCCGCTGAGTCGTCGGGCCGTGACACTAGCTGACCCATTATACCTATACGGTGCCCGCTGAGTCGTCGGGCCGTGACTCTAGCTGAGTCGTCGGGCCGTGACTCTAGCTGACCCATTATACCTATACGGTGCCCGCTGAGTCGTCGGGCCGTGACACTAGCTGACCCATTATACCTATACGGTGCCCGCTGAGTCGTCGGGCCGTGACTCTAGCTGACCCATTATACCTATACGGTGCCCGCTGAGTCGTCGGGCCGTGACTCCTCTGACCCGCGCCGGCAGGTTCCCGTTCTCGAGCACCGTCCCCGCGGTGTACGTGCAGGTGAAGGAGTTCATCTACGCGTGGCTGAAGTACTCCTCGGGGCTGGGGATGGGCGGCTCGAGGCGGGCGGCCGCCGCCCGCCACTCGGCCTCGCTGCTGCTCAGCCGTTCGTTCACCGGCTGCCTCTCGGCGCTGTTCCGCCGCCCGCTGCCGCTGGTGCAGCTGGTGCAGGTGGGAAGAGGCTACTTTTTTTATGAACAAGATGTGTAGGATGACTTCCACTAAACTTTTTTTTGTGTGTAAGATGTCTTTATTTTATATATAAGATGTGCGTAGAACGACACCCACTAGATGGAGTGACGCGGCTAATTTTATTTTATTTTTTTATTACGAGATGTGTGTGGGATGACTTCCCACTAGATGGAGTGACGCGGCTACTTTTCAACCGATTTTAAAGAAGCCGGAGGCTCTCAATTCGACTGTACTTTTTTTTATGTTTGTTACCTCATAACTTTCGACTGATTGAATCAATTTTGATGCTTATTTATTTATTTAAAAGCCGGTGCTTCCCATATTGTTCCCATATTAATTTCATCGGTATTGGATCTCGGGCTCCGGAGATACTTAGGAAACTCCTGAAAATCAATTATAAAATGAATAAAGAGCGAGATATTTGAAGTCGGTTTTATTTTTCCTTAGTAAAATAACCATTTTTTCAATCTCGTCTGGAACTCGAAAGTCGAGTCCATTAGAGCGAAACTCGTTTCCATTTCGCATATACATATTATAGCCATTTTAGTGCTAACAAATAAAGTTCCTCGTTGCTAAAAATCGGAAAAAATAATGTAGATAAAAGATGTTGAGATTTTCGTTGGTGTGGCAATCATTGGCGTATCTAGGGCCATTTTCCAGGGTGGGCCTGGGCCATTACTACAAAAAAAAAAACATTATGCATATTATAGTAGAGAAAAATTCGAGAATATCAATATCTACACCCGTACGAAACTGGGGCGGGTCGCTAGTTTCCTATATGAAGAAGAGTAATGCTTGAGAACGTCTCACTCATCTCAACTGATTTTTTTATATGGATAGTTTCATATGTGTGTCCAGTCTAGAATTTCGAATCGGTAACCCAAAATCTGCTATATACGCCTATGGTGGCAATCTGCAATTCAGCTTAGCGGTTAAAGCGTCTGGGCGTCTATCCCGAAGACGTGGCTTCGATTCCCTCGGCGGTGAAAAACATAACGTCCGTTTTTCTACAAATTTTAATGTTCCGCCTTAAGTGCAGAAATTGGGACTATTATATTAGCAAATTTCGCTTGAAATTGGAAACGTAATAAAAATTAATAATGTCTTTCGCAGATCATTGTAGACACGCAGTATTTGGAGGATGCCACTTCCTTCTTATATGAGTTCATAAGCAACATCACGGGCTCCGAACTTGTCACCACACAGGTAGCTTTTAAATGAGTTTAATAATTTCATTTGATTCACAATTTTTTGTAATTAAATAAAGACGTCGTTTTGCGTTACTTTGTTAAATGTAAAAGAAACAACATTTAAAGGCTTTATCTCGTTCGTTTTTTTTTAAATGTTTTATTAAGTTTTCATTGCACACGATAATTATAATTCTTCTGCATTACATGTCTTGGTAAATGTCACAGTAGTGAAATCTATTATTCTTTTCGAATTGAAAAAAAAAAACTTTGGAAAAACGGTATACGGATATTGTGATTTTTTTATGTGTACCCAAGCATTTGACTAACCTTAGACATTATATGGCTGTCTGTAATCCCATAAAAGAATTATATAAAGTCGCGTCCCGTCGTCTGTACCTCTGTACGCTTCGAACTTTTAAACTACGCAATGGATTTTAATGCGTTCCTCATCAATAGATAGAGTGATTTAAGAGGGCATTACACGTATAGTTTAATTTTGTTTTGTGCTGATTTGTTCGCTTATGACGAGATAATTTTTCAAGATGCCTGGCGAAATTTAGCCGACCGACTTTCATCGAAACTGCTCTAATATCCTTTTGAAAAATCAAAATAACCCGACAGCTTTCACCGATCTGATATATCCTTTCGATATTTATAACAATAAAATGTATGATGAAATTGCTCCTCCTTCCACTGCACACTGACGCCAAATTAGTATCTATGTTGCGCATGTGCGATACCGGGGCGGGTCGTTAGCCCATTACAGTTCACGGTTAATGCGAGAAGGTAAAAAATTTCCACGTACTAACCCTTCTTGTATTAACTGATGTTTTTGCTTTATACATTTTAAAGTTTTTTATAGTGCTAATCTCTGCACATAAGATTGAACATTAAAACCTAAATTAAAAAAAATAATACCAAAGACGTGGGTTCGATTCCCACAGCGGCGACAATCTTTCCGTACTTTATCTACATGTTTTAATGATCTTTTTGCTTTCAGTCCCGAGACTATTAAAGCTTCGTCTGACGCAGAAGCGGTGGGCTAGCCAATACCCACGGAGCTTTTGGGCTGGTACTAACCTCTATCGTCATAGGTGTTAGACCTAAAGGGCTGAGAAAACGATGAAATTATCTTCAAATGGCGAAAAAAATTGAGTTAAAGCGGTGATGAACTGACATGATGACCACGCGGTCCACTCCCTAGGCCGCCGGAAGCATGTTCCAGGCGGCGCGCGATGACGCCGAACAGCAGATCTGCACCAACCTGGAGAAGAAGGTGGACGAGTTCCTCGACCTGGAGAACTACGACTGGTTGCTTGGTGAACTTTTCAAATTTAAATATTTAATTATATTTATTCAATACGATTTTCAATGCAAGTGTTGCTAGTTTAAAAAAATGCACGTGTAATAATTTCTTTAAAAGTAGTTAGCCTTATTGAGGAGTCTCTTACTTCCTTGTTAATTCATTTAAATATATTTTTTTTAAATTGTGTATAACTACTAAATTTACCACTTTTCTGTTTATTTCTTAACGCTTCTTTACTGAAGCTAAATAATTCTATACCAAATTTTTCTAATATTGAAAACTTTTAATTGGCCTTTAATTTATGTTAAATTTGACTAAACAATGACTGTTCTAGCTGCAAGTTTATCTGCAGAAATATCTAAAATAAAACAAATAAAATAAAATACTTGTTCTACAGTAAGGGGGCAGCGTTTTAGAAGGAGCGACTCCAATAGATCTTATAGGCCACAGTCGTCGTTGGGACTCACTGTGTTGGGACAAAAACAATATGTTTGACGGTTTCACAGATGAATGAAATTCTCAAATTAACCTATTTCATAATGAAAAATTAAACTGTTATAATTTTGATTTTTAAATACCCCAAACAAACTAGTAAAAAACCTGCCAAATGAAGGTTTCCGTACCTCTATCTATAAAAAAAGCCAAATCATGTTTGTTCTATGGGAGCCCTACTTCAATATTTTTTTATTATTTGTGTTATAGCGGCAACGGAAATATATTATGTGTGAAAATTTTAACTGTCTTACTATCATGTTCATGAGATACAGCTTGGTGACAGTCGGACAGACAGACAGACAGACGGCGGAGTCTCAGTAATAGGGTCCCGTTTTACCCTTTGGGTACGGAATCCTAAAAAAGGTTCAGTGTCATTTGGCCAATTATAATAATATTCTCTCTCATTTCTTCATCTCTAATTCGTCTTCTTAATCTGTTACGAGGTGTTTGCCGAGCGCAGTGCTCAAAACATTTCAGGCGTATTTGTTGTTATAGTTTGTGTATTTCAATTTCTCAGTGGAACCCACCGGACAGGCGTCTTCTTTCGTCACGGACATGCTGAGCTACCTCTCCGGAGTCCTCACTTCCCTGGAGCAGTTGCCCGACAGGGCCAGGTGGGTTGTCATGCCCCCCAAAATGTAGGTATGGTCACCGTCCTCTACGTGTATCTTTATGGACAGTCATCTGGAACGCCCTCCGTCGTTCTAGTTAGGCTTGTTAAGGGCACGCCCACATACCAATAAGGCACCGTCCTCCACTTCTATCAGTATGGAGTCATCTGAAACGTCATACATCATTCTAGATTGGCTTGGTTAGGGCACACCCCCAAACCAATAAGGCACCGTCCTCCACTTCTATCAGTATGGAGTCATCTGAAACGTCATACATCACTCAGATTGGCTTGGTTATCAGCCCCCATACCAATAAGGCACCGTCACTTCTGAACGGAGTCATCTGAAACGTCATACATCATTCGAGATTGGCTTGGTTAGGGTATGTCCTCATGCCAATATGGCACCGTTCTCCACTTGTATCTGTATGGAGTCACTGAAACGTCATACATCACCAATTGGCTTGGTTAGGGCACCAATAAGGCACCGTCTTCTATCAGAAGGCATCCGTCATACATCTCTACTTCTATCAGAACGGAGTCATCTGAAACGTCATACATCATTCTAGATTGGCTTGGTTAGGGCACACCCCCAAACCAATAAGGCACCGTCCTCCACTTCTATCAGTATGGAGTCATCTGAAACGTCATACATCACTCCAGATTGGCTTGGTTAGGGTACGCCCCCATACCAATAAGGCACCGTCTTCTACTTCTATCAGAACGGAGTCATCTGAAACGTCATACATCATTCTAGATTGGCTTGGTTAGGGCACACCCCCAAACCAATAAGGCACCGTCCACTTCTATCAGTATGGAGTCATCTCTCACTCCAGATGGCAGGGCACGCCCCCATACCAATAAGGACCGTCATCGGAGTCATCTGAAACGTCATACATCATTCTAGATTGGCTTGGTTAGGGCACACCCCCAAACCAATAAGGCACCGTCCTCCACTTCTATCAGTATGGAGTCATCTGAAACGTCATACATCACTCCAGATTGGCTTGGTTAGGGTACGCCCCCATACCATACCAATAAGGCACCGTCTTCTACTTCTATCAGAACGGAGTCATCTGAAACGTCATACATCACTCTAGATTGGCTTGGTTAGGGCACACCCCCCAAACCAATAAGGCACCGTCCTCCACTTCTATCAGTATGGAGTCATCTGAAACGTCATACATCACTCCAGATTGGCTTGGTTAGGGTACGCCCCCATACCAATAAGGCACCGTCTTCTACTTCTATCAGAACGGAGTCATCTGAAACGTCATACATCATTCTAGATTGGCTTGGTTAGGGCACACCCCCAAACCAATAAGGCACCGTCCTCCACTTCTATCAGTATGGAGTCATCTGAAACGTCATACATCATTCTAGATTGGCTTGGTTAGGGCACGCCCCCATACCAATAAGGCACCGTCTTCTACTTCTATCAGAACGGAGTCATCTGAAACGTCATACATCATTCTAGATTGGCTTGGTTAGGGCACGCCCCCATACCAATAAGGCACCGTCTTCTACTTCTATCAGAACGGAGTCATCTGAAACGTCATACATCATTCTAGATTGGCTTGGTTAGGGCATGGCCCCATACAAATTGGGCACCGTCCTCCAATTCTATGAGTGGGGAGTCATAAAAATGTCCACATTCGTCCATTTCTACCTTTATGGACAGTCATCTCGAACGTCATCCACCATTCTAGAGCGGTTTGGTTAGGGCACGCTCCCATACGAAATGATCACTTTGCTCCACTTCAAGTGGTGTGGAGTCATACAAAATGGCCACCGTCCTTCGTCTCTATCTTTGTGGACAGTCATCTGAAAAGCCATCCACATTTCTAGAGCGGCTTGGTTAGGGGACGACCCCCGAAATGATCACCCATGTATGTCTTTATGGCTAGTTATCTGAAACGCCATCCACATCCAGAATGGCTTGGTTAGGGCAAGCCCTCATACAAATTTGGTACCGTCCTCCACTTCTATCAGTATGGAGTCATCGAAACGCCACACACCATAATTGGGCGGTTTGGTTAGGGCACGCGCCCACACTGGTCGGGCACCGTCCTCCACTTCCATCGGCGTGGAGTCGCACAAAGAGGCCACAATCTTCTTCGTGGAGATGATCACCGTCGTCCACCTCTATCGGTGCGAAGTGGTGTAGCACGTGCCCGCCTCAGGGTGGCGGCGGTGCGCGCGGCGACGGGCCGCATCGCGTCGCGGCTGCGCCACCTGCTGCTGGACCCGGCCGTGCGGCAGCTGTCGTCGGGGGCGCTGCACCAGCTCGACCTGGACGTGATCCAGTGCGAGCAGTTCGCCGCCGGCGAGCCGGTGCCGGGGCTGCGCGAGGGCGAGCTGCTGGAGCACTTCGCCAGCCTGCGGTCGGTGCCGGCTCCCACTGGTTTCACGCCACTCCCGCCCGTGGACATCTGCGACGCCCGGGGCGGATTGACAACATGAAAAAACCAAGAGGCCGAGTGCTAGTCGGACTCGCGCACGAAGGGTTCCCTACCGTTATCTTATATATATATATATATATATATATATATATATGAATTTTTTTTTAGTGCTAATCTCTGCACTTCACTCTCTCTCTTGTTTGTATGCTGGAAAGGATATAACGATGAATGCGCAAGAATGCTTCAAATGCTAAAAACCAATATAGATAAAAGACGTTAAGATTTTCGTCGGTGTGGCAGTCAGCCGTTTAGCTTAGCGGCTAAAGCGTCGGGTCGCGAATGCCGAAGAGGTGGGTTCGATTCCCACAGCGGCGACAATCTTTTCGTACTTTTCTACAAATTTTATCTATGAAATAAGCACAAAAATCATTTCTGTTGTATGGGAGCTGTTGTATGCGGAGATGTTCAATTGTCTTCCTATCACGGTTCATGAGATACAGCCTGGTGACAGACGGACCTACAGACAGACAGACAGCGGAGTCTTAGTAGTATTATCTATCCATAGTTATTCTGTAGCCGAATTCTTCCTCTGCAATTGTGCTAAACGTGTAATAACTCTGTTCTCAGTCAGCTCCTAGACCTGATAACGGGCTGGGACTGGTCGTCGTACCTCCACGACGTGGGCATAGAGGGCGGCAAATATGCACTAGTCACGCCCCGCGACGCCGCCACGCTCCTCGAGAAGCTGAAGGAGGCCGAGCAAAAGTCCTCCGTCTTTTCCGTTCTGAAGAAGAACGAGAGGGACAGAAGGAAACTCCTCGACACCGTCCTCAAACAGCTGAAGCAGCTGCAGAATCAAGACGGCTAGAGCACAAGCGACCTTATGACTTTTTGACCTTTGAGTTCAACTGTGGTTGGGCCACGCAGTGCTTCTCATTTGTACACAACGTCCTCTAGTCCCAAACTGAGCGACGTATGTACTATGGGTACTATACAGCGCGTCGTTACAACCGCGACAATAAATGAACACACATATGGAGGATAACTTTTTAAAATTGTATTTAATATTTACATTATTTAAACATCAATATTTAGCGAGTTATTAAAGTTTCCGTAAAGTAAGTCTTTAACGTAAAGTTCATTTGTAAAGGTCACAAAGCATATGAATGGGTTGAATGAATTTAAAAGAGACAAAACATACTGTTAGAAGGAGAGGCTTGTAATGCGACGCTGTGGCAACGAATGAAAAAGTCTCTGAATTAGTCTGAATGTATGAATCAGTCAGTTGTAGTTGTATAGAATTTTGTTTCTTTTTTACTTAATTAGTTTGTTTGAATAATATATTTTTTTAATTATGGATTTTGTTTAACTTTAATATTTTTTATGATTATTGGCAAGTAGCGTTAGACGTGTGCTCATCAATTGTCGCGGTTGGTATTTCTCTTTTGTAAAGCAATACATATTATACGTATATTAACACCCAGACACTGGAAAAACACAATGTTCATCGCATTATGTTTTTCTAGTATAGGGGATCCCCACTACTACGCTAATAGGGTCATCTCTTGCACGAATGGGCAGGTCCGCCTAGGGAAGTATAACGAGCTCACGAAATACCGGCGTGAAGTGAAAGTGTCATACTTGTGCGTTTCGTCTGGTGAGTGAGGCAGCCGGGGCCCACTTTATTGAAAGGTGGTAACGCATCTGCAACACGGGTTTTGCGAATCCCTATGTGCGGCGGCAATCACTTAACATCGGGAGAGCTGCCCGGTTACTTGACAGCTTATCAGCAGATTAATTTATAATTATGTTGAAAATACGCAAAAATTAAGTGTCGTTAGTGTCATAATTGTTCAATTATGACACTAACGACACTTAATTTTAATCATCATTTAAATCACGAAAAACTGGGTACCTTAAATATGTGACTGTGAACCACTTTTGTTATAAATAGAATACAATTATTTTGTAACAAATTTTATATCCCACAGCGATAGTTAATGCTATCTATACTCAATTTACAGAGCATAGGTTTACAACATACTAACGCCCGGTTTCTGAAACACTGATCATCGTAGATGTCAACTAATCAGCGGTCAAATGGCTTTTCAAATTTAATTTTAGTTGCCAAAAGGACGGTTAAACTCTATGAATTGACCAAATTGAACTTCTAATGATCAGAACGATCAATCCAAAGAGTTTAACCATCCTTTTGGCAACTAAAATGAAATTTGAAAACCATTTGATTTTATATTTTTACACATATGATATTGACAGCTGATTAGTTGACATCTACGATGATCAGTGTTTCAGAAACCGACCGTAAGTGTGCGAGTGAAATTTTCGAGTTGAAATATTAAAACGTTCTATCGATGATCACAACTCGCGACTTCCATTTGCGAGTAATCATTCCGGCCGCTGAGCCACTGCTGCCTCAATTTCACAAATACTTTTGTGTATTCAATTTTTTTTTCATCCAATTGTGCAACAAGTCCATTTTTCTTAACTAAAACAAAACCGACTTCAAACAGGAAACGGAAAAAACTTTGTTAATACATATAACATTTGAGGACTGCCCTCGATTTCTCTGGGATTCCATCATCAGATGCGGGTTTCCTTATCATGGTACCACCCTTGGGATATCTCCTTTCCAACTAAAAAAGAATCATCATCATCGGTTCATAAACGATGAAGTTATCCGCGAACACACATTAAAAAAAATATACAGCGTGTCTTTACAATCGCGACAATAAATGAACACATATATAGGGAATAACTTTTTAAAATTGTATTAAACATTTACATTTTTTAAACATCAATATTTACATAATTATTAAATTTACCAAAACAAAGAATTTTAGAACACGTATAAAACTGTAACGTAAAGTTCACAAAGCATATGAATGGGTTGAATGAATTTAAAAGAGACAAAACATACTGTTAGAAGGAGAGGCTTGTTACAAATTTTGTTTCCTTTTTACTTAATTAGTTTGTTTGATAAATATTTTTTTAATTATGAATTTTGTTTAACGTTAATATTTTTTACGATAATTGGCAAGTAGCGTTAGACGCGTGTTCACTTATTGTCGCGATGGTAACGACACGCTGTATACAGTCCAATTGAGAAACCTTCTTTTTTGAAGTCGGTTAATAAGTATATTAAAAAGTGGAATCAATTTGTATGTATTATAATAAAATTAGACAGAAGTATTTATATTATTAACGATTGATATTATAGAAAGGTTCTTATTGTAGTGATACAAAGCATTTATAGCATGTTAGAGAGTAAAGTAGTTATTTATTTGAAAAATAAATCATCCTTTAGAGAGTGGCATTTTTATTACCTAATGATTAGGTTGATAAAACTACTTGACAAATAAACAGATGCGGAACATTTATACCACATTTTCTTCATTCACTGTATGCTTATTGTAAACTTCATTAACAATGATATTGTACCCGTACTAAAACGAAGCGCCGAAACGGAGGCACTAAAAAGGGTAGGTAAATAAAGGACGTTGAGATTTTCGTCGGTGTAGCAATTAGCCGTTTAGCTTAGTGGCTGAAGCGTCAGGGCGAAGACGTGGGTTCGATTCCCACAGCGGCGAAAAACTTCGTACTGTTTTTACAAATTTTAATGTTTAATCTTAAGTGTAGAGATTAGCACTATAAAAATTTAAATTTCTAAAAATATTAAATTATAAAATTGCATGGATAAAATGTAATAACCTAATTTATTTGGTGATAGCAATCTTTTAACTCGTTTGTATTAATGTTATAATTAATTGTATTTTCTTAAAGAATTTCTAAAACAACTTATATCCGTAACGGAAACCGAAACCGGAATAATAACATTTTTATGCGTGTAACATTTGATGCGTGAACGTGAACTTCAATAAATATTGGCGCCGTTTCGTTTTACATTTCACGGTCGCCCTACTAACAGCTAAACGACTTCATTTATTTCGTAACATATCTGGATTACTGCGTAGCTTCTGTGACCATTATTGTGCGTCGATTCGATGACAAGGTCAATCCAGTTGACCTTAGGATCCAATCTGTTGTAAGACCATTCCTGGACAACGGGCGGTCTTAATACAGTTAATTTACTAAGGTATTGTTTTCACGGAAAATTTTGGCGTGTAAAAATAAACGGGCTAAATAGATCGCTCGTATAAATAGTATTTTATAAGTAGATTAGATAATAATGTTTGTATTTTGATGACTCCGTGCCGCAGTTACCAAGGTATTGGCTTCGACGCCGGGGGTCTCGGACTCCACACGGGACAAGTATGTGTGTGACCATAGGCGCATTGGGTTTTTTCTCAGGGTGGGCCCGGGCCTTTAGGTAGTACATAAAAAATTGAACACCATGCGTCGCATTAAAAAAATTATGTATGTTAAACGTTAACTTACATCACACGATAATATTATTATCCATAAAATGTCCATAATACAACAAAAAAAAAGGATTTTTTAAACATTTTCTGAATGCGTACTTGGAACAAGGACTAGCGGGTATCGGATATGGAAATAGCTTATGTTACTGCATTGTCATGGGACAAGTATGCAAAGTTTAGTTCAAATCATATCGTCCAAAGTGAGGAAAAATCACGTTTAAAGTTTCCGTTAAATACATACAGGTGAAACTAATATAAGCGTGTTTAAAAAAGGCATAATTTTGACAGAACAACACATTGCAAAATTAGTTTTTTTTATTTTTTATTATATAATTATTTTTTTTTCGATTTTGTTTTAAATCGAGCTGTTATAAATAATAACTTGTATTGCCTACACGATTAGTGCAACACCACGTCTCTCGGTTATTCAGATGAAGCAAACTGTTAAAAAGCCTTTAAAGGCCACAAGTACCTGCATATGTCTCGGAGAACTATGAGTTACCAGATTGCAGTTTGACAGTTTGAGAGAGTATGTCCAATTGACAGGGTTTCTCCAGGGCTTGTCTTTCCGATGAGTCCAGATTGTGAGATAACAAAGATTATTGTTTACATTACGCTTTACATTGCTCAAATACGCCCTTTAATCAAGTTGTTAACTAATTACATTTAAAATTCTAGTCAGCTACCTGTCTTAGCCTGTTGTATCATTGCTATAGTATACAACAAAGCCGTCCCGTTGTCTGTCTGTCCCTAAGTACGCTTAGATCTTTAAAACTACGCAACGCATCTTTATGCGGTTTTTTTTACTAGATAGAGTGATTCTAGAGGAAGCTTTATATGTATAATAAATTACACCCTACGCACGTAGCCGGGCGGGTCGCTAGTTACAAATATATTTGAAGTTTCTACTATATCTTTATTATGTTTTATAAGTGAATTACGTCACAGTCTTATGTGATAAAGAAATGTCTTTAACATTGTTTACATCGATATTCGTTATCTTCATATATTATGTTGTAAATAAAAGGTTGCAAATCATTTTGTGTTAGGTAGAAAGCTGCCGTCACTCTAATTGTAATGTCATGAATTATTAAAACCTAATATTTTCACGAATGACCTCAAAACCTAACTAGGAAAACATTGGCTCAGATCACACATTGCACCATAGAGTGCAAACCTACCCAGTCTAATCATAATGATATAATTTCGACATGAGATTATTCTGGACCGATTTGAAATTCATATGCAAGCAGTTTAGTTTACACAATATTGCAACTAGACTTATACGGGTGGTATGAAAGTTATGTTAGTGACAAAATTTCTTCATATGACTATAGACAATCGCCAGTGCTTTTTATAACTTAACAGTAAGATCTCAATAGTCAATTGATAACTTAGTGTCCCGAATGTTATAACAATTTTGGCGATTTTGTTGAAATATAGAAGTTACGCCGTATATTTTTCATGGACACTATACATACACTAACTATACAAAAAAATTGTGTCCTTTTTTATTACATTTAGATTTTATTCTTAAAGATTATAGTGTTGTTTCATTATTTACTCAAAAAAATTCAACTCTTTCTTTTTGGCTGAATATTTTAAAGCCAACAATAAATTAAATAGGAAACAAAGGCTCATATTTCAAAACCGACAACAATATTAAACGGGACAGCGATAAAGGCGCTTGATATTTAATGGCTGTCAAAGCTTTAACTATTAAGAAAACGACCCATATGCACGGCGGGTATGCGCAAGACAGAATCTAGTTTGAATTTCGCAACAACCACACACGGTGCTCTGTTTATTTCGAACCGGGTGTGTGTTAAATGTTAGCAAATAGTGAATATTGTCATTCAGATTATAGATAGTCACTCACGTTGGCTTAAACTAACGAAATAGTACGTCTCCGCCCATTTCGTATGTTAACCAGATGCGTGTAAGGGGGTAAGAAGCTTGATTCTAGCGATGGAAAGATTTTATTTTCACCGTCATAAATTACTTCACATTAGTTCTTAATAACCATCTAAGAAACATTTACTATAAATAATACATGAATTGTATAAAGTTTTTGATATTAAGGTCTTAATAGGTATAGTTTTAATTTATTTTCATTAAGTAAGTTTAAAAACAATAAAGTTAACAATGGAACATTGCTAATGAACTGTCAAAAAGTACGTTTATTTAAAAGATAGATTTTTGTTAAAGTGAAAGGTTTTTATTGTTATTTATTTAAAACTTTCGAAATTTATTTCCACAAAAGCAGACATCGCAATTATAAATTCAATATAAACATGCAGGTGCCATTATCGGCCAGGCCCACCTGACGGTAGTGATCGGGTACTTTAGGTTAATGATATATGAATAACATACGTAGGTCTTGTCGGGTCTATACAGCGTGTTGTTACCATCGCTACAATAAATGAACACACGTCTAACGCTACTTGCCAATAATCATAAAAAAATATTAACGTTAAACAAAATATTTAAAAAAAAATATTTTTCCAACAAACTAATTAAGTAAAAAAGAAACAAAATTTGTAACACCTATACAACTCGCGTCACAACGTCGCATTACAAGCCTCTCCTTCTAACAGTATGTTTTGTCTCTTTTAAATTCATTCAACCCATTCATATGCTTTGTGACCTTTACAAATGAACTTTACGTTACAGTTTTATACGTAAGGGTGTTATAAAATTCTTTTTTTTGGAAAATTTAACAACTCTGTAAATATTGATATTTAAAGAATGTAAATGTTTAATTCAATTTTAAAAATTTATCCCCTATATGTGTGTTTATTTATTGTCGCGATGGTAACGACACGCTGTATATTCAATCTAGAAAGTAAGCCTTGTACATTTTAATGTCACAAAAGAGTAATTAATTAAGTAAATTCGATTAGTTCTTCGAGATATAAGTACCTAAGTAAAGTTGCGCATAAAGATCATAATAATATATATAATTGTTGAATAGGATTAACGAGAGATTAGTATTCACGATTTAGCTCAAATCCATTTCATACATAAATGTAAGAGAGCTGTTTGATCGTTTTAAAAATTGACTATAGAAAAATTATACAGTACGTGGTCTGTTATTACCAGGGATGTTATGGAGCTCCGTAACTATAAACGATAGTGTCGGAAATTCAAATCTGTAACCGATTCTAAATGATATATGCAATGACAGACTTTGGTAGGGCCAAGCAGCAGCTTCAGCTGTTGCACAAATTAGCAGGCTCGTTCGGGGATTCCCGGCATTACCATGGCAACTAATAGCAACTTTTTATTTCCATATTCAATAATTAAAAGTTAAATGAAACTCGTGAAAAATCAAGAAAACAATAATTCAAAGTTATTTAAATAAAACGTTATCAATTGCATTTAATATTTTTAAGCTAAAGAAGTAAGTATAATTTCTTACGTGCGTACTCGTACATAAGTACATACATACCTACTCTTTTGTTTATTATAATTTTGTTCTTGTATTTTAAGGAATGTAGATAACACTTAATGTAGCTATAGTAATTATTTATATGTCAGATTTTAAAACCAAATAACTATCTAGAAATAACGTCCAATATTTTTTCTTTTCGTATTTATTATATTGCTATTTCTATTTTACTTTTACAATTCTTTGAAAATCTTATATTGCTATTTCTATTTTACTTTTACAATTCTTTGAAAATCTAATATCCGTTACTGAAACTAGCAGATATTCCGGAATGATTTAATATCTGAAACCTGATCTAGATCCGAAATTTCATATTCATAACATCTAAAGATAAAGTTGAATTACAACGTGCTACGTAAAACAAGACTCCACAACCTAAATGTTGTACCTCCAAGATTGTATCAAACGCGGGATTCAAATGTTAGTGGCTAAAGCCGCGAATGCCGAAGACGTGGGTTCGATACTCACAGCGCCAACAATCTTTTCGTACTGGTTCAACATCATATTAAAATATCGTAAAACATTATAGACCAGAAGTTGTTAAAAAATTTACATTTCGTAATTTACTTAAATGAATCCAATACGCGACGTGACATTTGAAGTTTATCTTTTTAGCGTGTTTAAAGATAAGATTCGAAGAAAGAACTCTTTTGTTAATGAATGATTGCAAACCTATGCAAATTTATCCTTATCAGATGGATATTGCTTTTTAAATACAGCAAAAATGTCGGATATGTCAACACAGATGACATTAGAATCATATACATATTAACTTGTACGGTTTTAACATTTTTTACATCGTTTTGTCAACTCGATATTATTTAGTAACTCTTTTGACCTCATAAATATTACTCGTATGTATCAAAACCAAACATTTTAAAATTCTTTTTGGAATTCAAACAACAAAATTATTAGGCGACGAAATCAAAATGAGATGTTAATTTATGGATTTCTTACTGCTTCGTCCCACATCAGTAATCGGGTTATTGAATTAAATCATTTTTGCGGGACAGGGGGTCACGTGGCTATGCAAGCCGTGAAGTAATGGAAACTTGGTAGGGCTACGCAACAGACATCGCTGTTGCACGAATGGGCAGGTCCGTCCGGGTAAGAACCACGACCCCACAAAAAACCCGCCTGAAGTGGTACTACTATACCTGTGCGTTTCGTTTGGTGAGTGTGATCCACTTTATTAAAAGCTGGTAACGTATCTGCAAACCCACGAGCATTATAAAATCATTGTATACAACAGTAATAACAAAAGCAACACAAAATTTAAATTTAAAACTATGCTGTAAGAGAAAAACAAACTTAAAATAAATCAAGCTTAAAATAATTATTTAAGTGAAAAGAAATAAGACATTTACTGTGTTATTGACACACATCAATCAAAGAGAATGTAATCACTACGTTTAATAACTATCAACGTTAACGTTGACATCAATAAAAGAAACTATTGACACACTTCAATTTAATTAAAATATTAAAATGATAAAAACCAATAAGGAGTTTTGTATAAGCAAACAATTGGCAACTAGTTTACAAGGGGCTGTCTGTATTTTTTTGTCTTTTTCAATCAAACTTTAAGTTATTGTCACGTCCTAATGTATATCCGCAATTTTGATTTTCTAATGAGCACTTGACTACAGTTACCTCTACGAGTCATTAGGATTAATTTTTATTTTCAGTGCTAGCCTCTGCACTAAATATGAAACTATTTAATGATAAAAGAGAGATTTATAAAAGAGAGATTTTAGTTTATTCCAATTCCACTCCGTACATCTTACGATCGAGAGATTTTAAAACATCTTGTTACCATGTGATAATATATATATTTCATATTTAAGTGTGTACTAAATGTTATAGAATCATTCCTATCAATTTTGTTCCACTTCGAATAATTTTAAATTTCCACCCGTATAAGGAGTCGATGACAATACAATCATTTCAAAATTATGATCCAGTATTCAAACAAGATTCGGTAGCTCGTGATAAAAAGGTTCTGTTGGATGTTTTTTTTTAACACAAATGCGGAATATTGTTATCCATAAGAATAATTATTATGAGAATGTAAATGTCAGAATGCTCTTTAAAATTTTTTTTTCAAACTTAATTATATTTATTTTTGTACCCTCTGGAAAAAAATGGCCTGATTTATTTTCGCCTAAAGGCGTGATATTTATTTGCGCACTACGTGTGATTTTCCAGTATTTGTGATGTATGTTTAGTCGTTTTTAGACTCGTATTATTGTACTGAGTGAAAGGTATTATTAAAGGTTAAAAAACTTGATACGTGTACACTACTTGGGGAAAATATGAACAAATGAGTATCATGTTCCTTTCATTATTATTAGAATGTAATTAAATAATGATTCAATAGGACCAAGGTCAATAGGACTAAGTTGATAACCACTGGAATTTAATAGTCTTCCAAAAAAATTATTCATCCGGAAAGTGGTACCATGACATAAGAGAAGATCATACTTGCATTGGTGTTGTAGGGACACCACAACCGCCGGGACACCGATAAGTTAAGTTTGGGGCGATGTTAAATGATGATGAACACACCGATTGCATTCTCATTTAAAAATTGCGAATTCTGTAATTAAATTCTAAAGTGAAATAAACTGTTGATTACTGCTCTACTTATTATTCCTTGGGTAAATGGCATATAAGGCAATAATATATTAACCTTAAAATAAAGCTATATTTTGGGATACAATGTATATATATCGCATCAAATAGGCTAACATTTTAGTGAATCTGACATTTTCAACTTCAAATTCTATTGCAACAATCTACTTTGTGTGACTATTTCTTTGGACATATACTATTATGTTGTAAATTCAATTTGATGTATTTGTAACGTATTAAATATGTATAAATCTTCTCTTTCAGTTGTCTTCATACATATAAACTATTGTGAAACTCAAGCCTCCGTGTACGCAACATGCTTATAAAGTGGTATAATGTTTGGTGTAATTTAGAACATTTCATTCAAATCTTTGCATTTACTGTAGGATAACGTAACTATTACTGATGTTGTAAGGACGTACACACAGTTATGAGCTTTTATTAAATACACAACAATGAACAAATACTCATATCCGGAACAATTATCCGTGAGTCACACCAAACTGGGAATCGAACCTACGACAGCAGCACCAAAGCCTAAGCTTGACGCCGCAGTCTGCAACTGAACCAGAGGACCCATCAAGAACATGTTATAGCCCATACTGGAAATCCGGCTTGAGCGATGTGACTGCAGATAACACTGTAGCCGTTGCTCTCAATCCGCTATCGCTTCGCATCGCTTGCCCACGCCAGTGGTGACAAATGGAGGCGCCTGCCGCGTTATCAGATGTCGCCTTCCAGCGTGACCCACCCACGTTCCGATAGTGACATTCGCGGTGTTGCCAAACGCCACCGGCAATTCCCACTCGCTGACCTACGCACCTGGACTGGCAAGGTCGCCTCGACCCGCCCGGATCACTCGAAAAGTAGCGCGACCCCAGCGCGTCAAGATTTTTAATCTGTTGCGAAAGTCGAATCCTATTTCGGATAGGTTTCGTAAATTACGTTGGAATTTAGAATAAACACCGCGCGACTGGTTACAATCTATCCGTTTTGTAAGTAATATCAAAGACCAGTAAGTAAGTAACAGCCTATATATTTTAGTTGCTGCTTAAGGGCCTCTGTACTATGTACAGCCCTCTATATTAGGATATAATATTCACAAATCTACGAAATATGTTTTGTTAATATTTCGACAATACGCAGGTTCCTCACGATGTTTTCCCTCACCGCTGAGCACGTGATGTACAGGTTTGTTATATTTATTGCTGCTTGGCGAACTTCATGTATCTTCGAAATATAAGTATAAATATCTATGTTTTTTTTTACTTAACATACAGGCTTCCTAAATATGTTTTTCTTCACCGCTGAGCATGAGGTTCATGAGAATTTAAAATGGCAACATTTGCATCACTAGGGACTGAATTTGATAAAGGATTGCTTGAGTGCGATGATTTAAAAGAGACTGTCCGGATGCTGAGACACAATGGCTTATTATCTGCCTTTAGTGGCAACTCCAATTCACTTTTTACGTATTGTTTTGCTTTAAATATTGACGTTATCATATTCAATTTAGTCGTAAGATTTTTTATCGAATTTATATATGACCTTGTTAAAAATATCTATATTTTAAGACTTACATTTTAAGATGACAGGGTTAGTTTTGACTGTATAAAGTAAAAGCCTATACATGTCCCACTGCTGGGCAAAGGTCTCCTCTATACAGAGAGTATCAGGGCATAGTCCACCACGCGGCCCCACTGTGGATTGACGGACTTCACATATCTTCGATAAATATGTCTTTTGTATTATTTCCAAAATATGCAGGTTTCCCCACGATATTTTCCTTCACCGCGGAGCACATGATAAGTCAGCACTTAAAGTTAAAAACTTCATTGGTGCTGGCACCGGTAATCGAACTCAGGTTGCTCGAGTATATTGAATTAAAGGCGAGCGCCCGGACACTGAGCTATCACGGCTCAGTTTTGACTATAAACTAATAGATTATTGGATAAATATGTCTGTTTGTGAAATATATTATTTAAAGGATAGCATCATGAAATTATTCGCTCTTACGCCGTTTTTAATGTTATTTTAATGGCAAACGAAAAAAATATATTAACTGAGGTAGGGCCAAGCAACAGTCTTCGCTGTTGCACGAGTGGGCAGGTCCGTCCGGGGAAGTACCACGACCTCACAGAAGATCGGCGTAAAGTGAAAGTGTTATACTTCTGCGTTTCGTTCAGTGAGTGCGGTAAACGGAGCTCACTTTATTAAAAGGTGGCAACGCATCTTGGGTGGCGGTTATCATTTAACATCAGGTGAACCGCCAGCAAGTTTGCCACCTTCTCACATAAAAAAAATCTAACAAATTTTATAGCGTATTTTAATAAAATTTTGATGAATCTAGCTAGGAATGTAATTAAGTTTCATGGAATTTTATCATTTTGTTTTACATTTGCTAGCCATGACTAATCCGTATCCATAAATTAATGATGTTCCATTACTAATTTATATATTATTCATTAAAAGAATGAAACGATTCATTTAAATCAATCGAACGTCAATAACATCCATTCGATTGGAATGTTTTATCAATAATGAATGATCGTAAAAAAAAGATCTGTCAGTAGATTTCTGAACCGAAAACTTCCAATACGTTTGGACTTATTATTATAATTGCCAAAACTGGCATACATGACGAATCCGTTTAGATTTATTAGTGGCCTAGCTGGGAACGTCAGTTCTCGTCTACTTTTCACACTGCGGTGCTTAAAACGTGTTTCCTGCTCCAATTATGCTCAATTGAGTGACAAACGGTGACCTTTGCACAATCTCTGCCTTCCGATCGTTTTATTCTATTTCGTTGGCGAAATGTCAATTTTTAATCGCAGCGACGGGTGCAAGTTTCTAGTTTGATATTTAATCCATGTATGGGCGCAGATTTGTAACGTATGTTTTTTTTTTTAATGTGAAAAGTGGTCGAGCGAGCAGTCGGTTCACCTGATGTTAAGTGAACACCGCCGCCCCATGGACATCTAAAACACCCGAGGGCTTACAGATGCGTGGAAACATTGCAAAAAGTGGTCCCCGGCTACCTCACTCACCGCCGTTCTTCTGTGAGGCCGCGGTACTTCCCCGGACGGACCTGAAATTCGTGAAACGGCGAACTGTTACATGGCCCTACCGCAGTTGAGTGTGTCCATAGAACATGTTTTTTATGTTTAAGTTTGCTCAGAATCTACTTCATGACTACCTCAGTTAAGTTTGCTCAGAATTTGCCGTTGCGTGTACTGGTCGGCTCGTCGGGGAAAGTGCCAGAATCTCATAGACCAGCTTTAGTCGGAGCCCATGAAATATGACACACAGTTTCATCACATCTGCCATCGCATCGTTTTTAATGGTTCAATGGCGCTTAACACTAACCATCATCCGAGTCCTCTATTCTTTCTGTGAAAAGCGAGCAGGCGGTGCACCGGATGTTAAGTGATAACCGCCCATCGACATTTGCAACACCGACAGGGTTGTAGTGCAGATGCGTCGCCGTCTTTTAATAAAGTGGACTCCGGCTACCTCACTCACCAGATGAAACGCAGAAGTATAAAACCTCCACTTCATGCCGGCCTTCTCACAGTAGACCGGTCACGGTTCTTCCCTGGATGTACCTGCCCAATTGCGCAACGGCGACCTGTAACTTGTCCCTACCAAGGCTTCAGAAGGGTAAAGTATAAGAATCATCAATAATCGTGTACCTACGCGATTTGGCAACTGGAGTCCTGGTTGGCAACACCATTGTTACTCCGAATGATGGGAAAGTCGTCAAGCGGCGATTATTTCGGCTTTCTGTTAGATGGGATACGATATACCTCCTCATTCTGTCTGTTTATTTGTCGGTTGACTGGTAGAGAACACCTAATGGTGTTAAGTCCGCCTTGTTGTCCGCGTTGTAAATAAAGTTTTCAAATAAATAAATATAAAAATACTATCTAGAAAAGTATTTTTCGTGTCGAAATTGCCATACGAACTGGCGTTTCACCTGTTGTCGAGTGATTATCACCGCCCATGCACACCGCAAATCTTAATGTTTGAAAATATGTGGCCGAGCTTTAAAAACATTGGGCTTCGGTGTCATCACACTTCAGACAAAACGGAACATTATGCGGATAACATATAAAACACTAGCGAAGATTATGTAAATTTTATAGCAAAACAATGGTTACTTTATCCGTAACAATATGTTTAGCATAAAATTTTGTAGCATTTTTTTATAATTTACTAGCTGCTGCCCGCGACTACGTCTGCTTAGATTTGACTGAAGGCGTAACATTCAGACAGAAAGACAGATATGCTTAAAATATGTATATAAATTATAGTCTATGTCTTATTCTGATGTATAAGCTATATTATAAAGTTTCATTAAAATCCAATGAAAATACTGCATAGGTTATTAATAACAATAGTCTCGTAAATGTAGCATTCAAAATTTTGCACTAAGCAACTTTTAAATAATCAATTTTATCGCTATAAGTTATTTTCCAACGGTTCGCTGCATTGTAATATCATGAGGGTTCCGTACCCAAAAGTTAAAACGGAACCCTATTACTAAGACTCCGCTGTCTGTCTGTCCATCTGTCACCATTCTGTAACTCATGAACCGTGACAATTAGACAGTCGAAATTTTTAAAGATTATGTTTTTCTGTTGCCGCTATAACAACAAATACTCAACAGAATAAAAAAATATTTAAGTTGGGCTGGGAGCCCAAAGCCCAAAGCCATAGCCAAAAGACATGATTTTTTATGCCGTTTTTATAGATGGATACGGAACCCTTGTGCGCGAGTCCGACTTTTGCACTTGGCCGTTTTTAATTACAATATCTCCTTATCTAATTATCAGCACGTTTATGTCATCGCGTCTCGGGCAAGTGAGATATTTGACCTCTCCATTCCCCAAATAAAAGCACCGCGTGGAACATGTCTGGGCACCAACAATTTATGGTTCCTCACATTGACCTCCGCTGGGAATCGATCTCAAGGTCCACGACCAAATGGTTCATCAAGGTAGGCCTTTAGTCTACTCGGTCATCGAGATAATGTATCTAGAGCAGTGCTTCCCAAACATTTTTTTGTATTAATTTTAGATAATGTTATTAAAGCAGTAATAAAATAAAAAATATGTCATAATTTGTACAGTAGTTATTGTTGAATGTATAACACCATTCTTTTGATTTCCCACTGTTCTTTATCAGTCATTCAAAATAATGTAAAGCACTTTCAAATACTGTGCTTTCGGATTGTTATTTTTTTTAAATCTCTTCAGTTTTAGTTAAGTGTAGTTTTTAACGTGTCGAAAATATTCTCGAGCTCAAAATTAAAACATCGTGTATGGAATTTCAAAGGAGTTCACAGCGAAGTATCCATTGGATTTTTTTTAACGGATGCAAATTCTCTTACGAGTACATATGCCGATAGTACGGGTATAACAATGATAGGTTATAATTGAATCCGTAACAACAATAACATTGCATTTAATTCCCACGGCGGAATAAAAAGGCGACGAAGCCTTGAAAAAATATCGGAGAATTGGACTCGTTGCGATTTTATTATCCTTACATGTTCAATACCTTGCATTTGAGTGGAACGAAGGCGAGGCCTAGGTTCGAGTCCCAAGACCTCGCTAAAGGTCAGTTCAGATGAAATATTGTTACTTTTATCTCAGTCGAAATGTCTATTGTTGAGGTGGGCAGAATTTGAATGTTGATAGTGTCGAAGGGCGTGGTGGAGTATGTTATTAATTGTTACCAATCATAACATTTTAGTTTATGATTTACATAACACAACTTTTTTTTTTTAGTTTTTTTTCTCTAAAAATTATAAAGCTAAAGGGTAGTACAGTTACAACGCTACGTCGTCGCTGTTGTTGTTGAATGATGTTCTTTTGGTAATCGTTTTCAGTCTTGATGACAATTTAAAGTCTTGTCGGACTCAGAGCATTAGATTTAGCAGTAGATTTAGCGGGCCTTTAAGGGCCTGTATTCGTGTATTGTCAGGAGAGAACAACATTAAAAATAATACAAAAGTGATTTATCCCAGGTAAATTAAAAAATCATCTTGGTTACTTTTCTTCTACCCCTAGCACGTCTCGACGTTAGTTCCCTCAGATTGAAACTTGCAATGGTAAATTCGAAAAGAGTTTATTTGAACTCATGGCATCTAAAACGTCGAGAAACGCTCTTTCTGATGTACGCTCATGTGTCACTGTTTTCCTTAAGAGGTCCCTTTGTAGTAGTGATTGGTCATAATCGTACAAGAATTAATGTATGCTGATGTCATAATGTCATATGCTAGTGTCGTTTCTTGTGGCGTTCTAAGGGGGAGGCCTATGTTCAACAGACCCACTGTCTTGCTGCTGATGTTGATGATGAGATGTTATAATCTCTTTGAAAATGTTTTGCGCTAAGCTTCAACATTTTCGGTACTACATAGGCCGGACTATAAAACAAATAAACTAAAAGTCTACGATAGTTATACCATTGTTACGTAAAACACCTTAGTCTGCCCTCTGACAATGAAATCTGTAAATCTTTTGAGCGTTGGAAATTTAATACATTAAACGGGAAAAAATTAGTCAAATCATTTTATTTAATGAAAAAAAAAATAATTACTTACACTTTATTACACGCTCTTACTATCCTTCTTAATAGTCAGACGCATCGTATATTTTATGTCTGGCCGTTAAGGTTTCCATATCATCTGTGGTGCAGAGACAATAAAGTAGCCACTTTATCGGAGCATATTACAGCAAACTTATGCCAACGTCAGCAGTAATATGACTTGTTCAAACCTAAATGGGATTAACCGCAAACCACAAGCCGCATAGTTATGCAATTACGTACTATTTAATAAATTAAAAACGCATGTATATTACTATAGTGTTAAGTTTTGATAAGTTCAGTAGTCTATGCATGTAAATGTGATCAACATTCCCCATGCTATCTAAAAATGGAATGTTAAATTATTATTATTTATTAAAACATGTAGATATTTTTTTATAGTTTAACTTAAAAGTAAGGTTGTCTCGTACGAGATTTAAATTCCTTAGTTCTTGGTAAGTAGCCATAAACAAACTATTACATGGACAGTGATGCACCATTTTGCATTTAACATTATTTAACATATATGTGTCATAATAAGAATATTTATGTTTTTACGAATTGGCTGATCTAAGTATGCATCCCAATACATATTTCACACGCAAGGCTTATTACTATTTAAATTTATTTATAAGTTAGTGTGCTATTTTACAACACTAGTGGTGATTTTAATGTCAAAACGTTTTAATGAAATTAGTAGATTATATTTTTGGGCTGTTGCATTTAATTTTAAAAGAAGATTTTCGTAATCACTGGTTAGGCCACGTAATAGTTCGCTGTTGCACGAATGGGCAAGTTCATCCGGGGAAGTCTGCGTTTCGTCTGGTGAGTGAGGTATCCGGAGCCCTCTTTATTACAAGATGTGCTGCTGTCTGTGGGCTGCGGTTATCAGTTAACATCAGGTGAACCGCTCACTTGCCACCTTCCCACATAAAAATAAATGATAACGTACCATTTGGTTAAGTTTTATAATAAGATAAATTTATATATCTGTCACTGTGTTTGAATTCGCACAACAACAATGTCTTAGTTGACATTTGGCGCCAAATTTTCTCGAACAACAACTTTGTTGTCCAAGGTACTCATATATCCAATACATACATACATATATATATATATATATATATATATATATATATATATATATATATATATATATATATATATATATAACTTTTTTTAAATAAGTTCTAGTTTTACTATTTAATATTACTCGTTACTGAAATTCAATACCTATTTTATATATTTAATAGACACTTCTAAACTACGCTTGTTCAATGGGTTGTTTAGCTAAGATATGTAACAGTTGGGCAATTGCGACCACCAAATTTTTCTTAAATTAGAAAAAACAATCCTATAAATGGCAACATCCTTTTAGAGGTCGTGACGAACTGAGCGACACTAATTTCCGCCTTCGTGAAAAACGTTACAGTTTCGACCTTACATAGCGTTTGATATTTCAAGAGTTCCTGTCAGCACCTCCGATGAGTCATATCGCGAACTTCATGACTACCTACGTAGTTATGACTCATGAATTAAATAGAGTTGACGTGCGGATAAATGTCATAGAACTCGCACTAACCATATGTGTGACCTTCACGATTTAACTTGGTCCATGTGCAAAGTTTCACTTTCGATTTTAAACTAGATCAACGTTGCGTGAAAGTATTCATCGATTTTTTTTCCGTAGCGTAAAAACTCCCATTCGATAGCTGGAAATGAAGTCGATGGAGGGAAGTCGCTCGATGCAGGATCGTGCTTCGTGATAATTGAATCGTGGCAGGCTGAAATGATGATGACGATGAAAAGCTCCCATGAACTTTCCTACTTTTCCTTTATTGTTTATAATATTTCCATCGCCCAGGGGTATGATGCTTTCGTAGCAACAACGCTCTGTCGCAGTTGAGTCGCGAACTTGGCTCTATGAATTGGAAATAAACTAGGACGTTCTGTTTTAGGGCAACTGAAAAGCTTGTAATGCCCGCGGCATATTTAAGTACGTAAGACCCGATTGGCCTAGTGGGTATTGCAACTGCCTCTTGCGCCAGAGGGTACAGGTTCCATTCTCACTACTGGAAAAATGTTGTGTTTCATCACACAATATTTTTCCAGTAGTGAGACACAGTGTTTTTCCATTGTTTGGGTGTTTATATGTTTATAGTATGTATTTATTTACAAAAGAAAAGTATGTTAATCAGATAGTTTGGGACTAGACATATGTATTTTATTATTATTATTTTTATCAACGTGTTTAAAATCGCCCAGAGAGTGAGTAATCGGAGACATGTCTTTTTAATGACTGGCAATAGACCTGTATACCTTTGGGGATTATGGACCTACAAGTTTATCACACGCCATCAGGGGAACCACTTTAAACGGACGAATTGCCAGTTCAGGGTAGGTACAAACAAGCAGACAGTATGTAACACGTATGTGCCAATCATTAAAAAGATATGTCTCCGGTTAACCCACTAACTGGGTGAAAATCTGACTTCTACTCTACTTGTTTGTTACGACAGTAGAAACAACTCATTTCGAGACACCCACCTATAAGTATTATTCATGACAATACCCGATTTGTCAAATTGAAACAATATTTATTTAAAGGCGAAATTCCATTTGATTGAGTCAGCCAATGATATAGTATCCGGAATTATATAATAATGTCTTTTATCTTTTTATACTTTGATACTTTATAATATTCTTTGTAACCTCCAACAATCTAAAGGACCGTATGTAGCAGTTATGCTGTCAGATATCTTAGCTCTGTTTAAATTTATATGTGAATGGATAATTTGCGTTATAAAGAGAACGTGTGAATTTGTTTACTTGTAACCGTTTAATATCAGATAATGTAGACTTGGTTTGTAATTGTTTTTACTTATACTACATTACTGTCCAAAGGACAGTACAGTTTATTTTTACAATGTTTTTCAGTAACTTATTTTTTTTTACAATTTTTTTATGTTTATTATCGAATGACATTTATATGTGCAATGTTTTTGACGTTGAAACCTAAAATTTAAATTTTTCTACATAAACGAAGCTAGTTTGAATCGCGCGGCATCTAAAGTTTTTGTTAATTTACGAGTATCTACGAAAGTACAAATTTTAAGTTTAATCTTAATTGCAGAGGCTGTCACTAAACCTCATCTCAATATCACTATCAAATAAAATAATAAAAAAAAAAAAACCCGCGCTATTCTTCTCATAAATCTAAATTATGTTCTTCGAACACATGACATCCAAATTGAGATCGGTTTCAAGTCATTTAAATTAAACCGCACCACAGATGGCAAGGCCGTGCACACTAACTTAAGAAAAGGATAGTGTAACTATAATTTTTAAACGTTATAAGATTTACGCCCGGTTTCTGAAACATTGATCATAGTACAAGTTAACTAATCAGTTGTCAAATGGCTTTTCAAATATAATTTGAGTTGCCCAAAGGATGTTTAAACTCTTGAATTGATCAGAATGATCTTCTTAACGATTAGAATGACCGATTTAAATAGTTTAACTATCTTTTTGGCAACTCAAATGACATTTGAAAAGCCATTTGACAGCTGATTAGTCAACTTCTACGATGATCAGTGTTTCAGACACCGGGCGTTAGAGTGATTCATGTTGATGACAGCATAGCTGCTCCACATAGAGGCGTATCGAATATCGCCTTAGTCGATAATCGGTAATCACCGGTTACTGGCTTACTGGTTAATATCGCGGGCGTGGAGCTTTAATAACTTCGTACGAGGATTTGCTCTTGATCTAGATTGATAGTGCGGATGAATAAATTATTATTTTTTTCTTTTTTAACGTTGCCGCCCAGGATAACTTTAAGGTCTTTTAGACGGTGTTCAGTGCGAATAAGTTTATTTTATATTTATTACTTACCGGAGAGAAAAATACTCAAAGCTTACTTAAAGTTACTGGTGTTGTGTGACCACTTAATAGACCACAAAAACCGTTATAAAAGATTTGAGAAACCAAAAAGCCTCGTATACGAACACCGTATACTTCCAACAATGATTTGCGAAACGATAGACTCAAAAAAGAATCATCAAAATCGGTTCAGAAACCACGAAGTTATCCGCGAACACACATAAAAAAAATAAATATATACGGTCGAATTGAGAAACATCCTCCTTTTTGAAGTCGGTTAAAAACATCCTCAATTCATTACAAAAATTGGTTGGGCGCTCTTTCTAACGATGAGTTTCCAACAAAAAAAGATCATAATTTCAATAGAAAATATGTTTGAGAGCAAGTAGCAGCTTAAGCCTAGAATTCATTAAATAGCACACTAAAATGCGAAATGTTTGAGAGCAAGTGAAGCCCAGCTTAAGCCTAGGGAATTCACCTTTTGAAAAAATAAAATTTTCAATTCATTCAGACAATTCAAGACCTTGATTTCAAGATAAACCTTGTACTAGACAATTCAAGACTTTGTACTAGATAAAATAAATTCGGATTCGGATCTTTTTTACAAATTTTCAGCGACTGGTTCAAAAAATTAAAAAATAAATTTAAGCAGCAAAGGCGGCGTCTTTGGTTTTTAAATATTTACTGTATAAATTTAATTTGAGATAGTGTGACTGCTGTAAACCCACGGAGATAAAGCCAAGCGTTGTTAAAAATGCAGTAAAAAAACAAAGATAAGATGTCATTGCGAAAACAGTCGATTAGCTTAGTGGTTTAACGTCTCGATGGGTAAGCGCAGGTTCTATTTAAAAATAATTTATGTTAATATCCAACGCTGTCCCCTCATGGTCTAATCTGAAACTAATAATAACGATAATATATTTTATTCGAGAAATATAGGTTAGGCATAAGGCATACAGTACAGTAATTGGTAGTAAATAGCCAGATTTGTTTTATTGTCTAATAAGTAATTGCAAAAAGAAAAATTGTTTGATAAAAGACGTTATAATATCAATTCATGAAATAATTTTGGACAGAAAGAAATTCATTATTAGTTTGAAAAAAAAAAACAATTGTTTATCGTATAATAGCATGCTGTGTAGTTTTTTCTTAAATAAATTTGTGTTTAATTCCTTTATTTCGTTAGGGAGCCTATAAAATATTTTTGGTACTATGCAGAGTATACTCTTGGTCATAAGTGTCATAAGCCGTATTCATTACAGCGACATAGAGTTAACGCTCTAATTAAGGCGCGTTTGTAAAAATTATCCAGATAGACAAGGTCAACGTTGAAGCATAATTTGGCGGGGTTCATGCCCAAATGGTGTTTTTGCGTAACCATTATTTTTTACACGGCGCGGGCACGAAGTTGATTTATATTTTGCGCCGTTCGGAAATTTGGGTCACGTCATGTTTTTGAAAGTAGTCCATCCAGATTCCGCGACAGAAAAAGAAGTAAAGGCCAGTATTGTTGCTGGAGGTAGGCTTGTAATGCGTCCGCCCTGTCGAGAGTAGTGTACGCGGAAGCGGGTAGCGGTAGCCTTAGTAAAATTTTTGAGTATGGTTTTGAAATTGTTTTGGTTTATTTCTTTAGCTATACAGCTTATTTGTTCGACACAAAGTTTTCGAAAGTGCACATATTTGATTTTTAAACCTGATACGTTATTTTAATTAGTGTTATTTTAAGGCGCTGGACTTGCATGCAAAATACAATCCACTGTAACAAATAATACTGTACATTCCAATACGTCTGTATTGGAATGTACAGTAAAACACTTTTTTATGGAAAATGAAGCAAACAAGCAAGCGAATCAAATGTAAGATTATAGCTTTTTACGGATTTTATATCACTTAAGTTAATATTAAATTTACAACCATTCCAACTCTATCTCACCTATGGTCATGGGAGCGACGAATAATACATTTAAATAAATTAAATCCAAATAGTGCCGTTTAAACAATGTAAGGGAGAGCTTTCCGCTACCGCTCTTCACGGCGGACTGACCCGCGTGCCTGACCACAGTCACATATCACGCGAAATGGCGGCCACGTGGCATATATTTCTACAGTTTAATCTCAAGGGATTTTTTTATTGTTCGCATAAGAACAACGATAAATTTAAAATGTCCGATTATTCAATTGACAGATATCACTGTAATGTATTACCTTCGTGGTTTAAATTTTCCACGAATGTGGAACTTAGAGGTGATATAATTATGTTGCCAGAAAGTTACATTTCAGGGTTTGTTTTGACTAAGTTAAAGGCATCCTTTTTGACATAAATTAGAAAACATATTATTGATTGAATTCATTTGTTTAAATACTTTGAGTTGTATACACGCTCGTTCCATAATTAATGTACATAAATAAAATGATAGAGATGGATTTGAATTAATTCTTATAAGTTTTCTTTCTTAGACACTTGGTCTTATCTAAAAAAAAAAAACATATCGTGATGTCTTCATTTAATGTAAAGTTTTAATAATAAAAGATTTTTATTAGCACTACGTGTTCATTGATGTGTTTTTTAAAAGACATTCTTAACATAATCCTCAAAGCAGATGAAGTCGGCGGGTATCAGTTCGTAATATCATAAAGCGAAGCGTTGTTTGAGTGAAAAGTTTTTTAATTACCTGACTTACTCATGTTTCTTTTAAACTTGGATTATCCCTAAGTAGGTAAAATGTTCCTCAATTGAAAATTATTTTTAATTGAATAAATTAAATATATATCTGGCAACAAATAAGAAAGAACTTAAAAGCGGACATATTTTACTTTAAAACATGTAGAAAAAGTACGAAAAGATTGTCGCCGCTGTGGGAATCGAACCCACGTCTTCGGCATTCGCGGCCTGACGCTACGTACTTTTTCTACATGTTTTAATGTTCAATCTTAAGTGCAGAAATTAGCAATGAAAAAACTTTAAAAAAAAATTATATTTTACGATTATATTGACCCGTCATCTATGTATACATATAATAAAAATGTAAGTTATCGTTGTTTGTACATAGAAGAAGGAAGATATTTGAGAAAACCTGTTCTTGCGGGCCTTTATAAACACAATGGAACCCAAAACAACCATTGTTAAATTTTTTATCTGTTTCTCTGTTTGTCGGTGCGTTTGGGCGCATTAAACTCAGTAACGGCTTCGCCGATTTTGGTGTAATTTTCACTAATGCGTTGTAGTGAGCTTCACTTAGTGTTAGTATTATGTAAATCGGTTCATAAGAAAGTTATATCAACTTAAAGAACCATATTGAAGATGTGCAGTATATGTATAAATAAACCGTTGGTTACAATTACTTACTATATATTATGTCTGTAAAATGGTGATTTGTAAATATAAAGTTAAAAAAATCGGCCAAGTGCGAGTCGGACTTAGTGTTCAGTAGGTACTTTTTACTGAAAGCTAGTATTAACTAATTGATTCATATTGTTAATTGTACGCATTTGCTAGATATCGGCATGTTTGACAATTCCAGTATTTGTAAAAAACTTGCATTATTTTAATATTTTTTATAACTTTATTAACCATTGATTGTGCATTTTGCTATAGTTTTTTGTAAAAAAGTTTTTGTGTTTTTATAACTTTACCATTGATTGTATATATTTTTTTTTTACTTTCTTTCATATATTTTTTTTAATGATAATAAGGTAATAATTACAATTATAATCATAGCACCCTCATGGACGGCGTCTTTTTATAAAATATCAAATATCGACATTCCACAGAATGTGGATCAATTGATAAAATTTATTGATTTCTAGTTTTATGTAGCGCCGACAAACATCCAACGCAAAACTTGTGATCCGGGTAGCATGAATTATTTTTTTTTTAAAAGAATACAAAACGCGAACAATGAAATCGGACACAATGAGTCGTTAAATTCGAGACAGCTTTTAAAGCAGCTATTTTAGATACATCTTGGCCTTGTTACGAAAGTGCTTTGATACGTTTGTTTTTAATTATTATCTAACCGTAGTTAATTGCTTCCGGTTAGAGACCGTTACTGTGTTAACGTTGAGGATTGATTAATGCGTGAGCGAATGGGGTATTTGTAAGCTATGTATATTTACACGGGAAGCAGATTTTTGGGTTAGGTTTGCTTGAAAATGTCTGAAGAAAATTAAGACTAAAGTTTTAGTTTTATTTCTACACTAACACATTCAACAATGGTTGAATTTAGTTCACTTGTTCGCGTAAGTTTGTTTTGAACACCTGAGTATCGTAATATTTTATAGCGAATCGGACATGCGGGAGTGGCGCATTACAATGGTAGCAGTTTTACCATTGTAAAATGTAACCTTCACGTTTGACCCCGTTGTGGACATTGTAAATTAATCAAGTTACATTTGTCTGGACATGAAGTTTCATATATAAATTATGAAAGGTTAAAAAAATGTAACGTAAACGTGAGCGAGTTCACCACGCCCTCGATAGTAAAGGAAAAAATCGTGAAGTAAGCGACAAGTATGCGAATTAAAATGTTCAAAAAAAAAAGAATCATGGGACTCACTCAAAGCCTTCAATCCGTACCAGGTAAAGTAAAAGCTTAGGCTTCAGGATGTCGTAGAATCGTGTTTAGAAGAACAGAACTCAAATTGTTATGGTGAATTTTTTAAGTGTGTTTCATACCTGAGCAGCGGTGAGATACCGATTTTTTTTTTTACTTTATTGTACACAATAGGAACAAATGCAGGCAATAGGAACAAATGACAAAAAACATGTACATAGGCGAGCATGATGATTTTTATGTGATATGGTGGCAAGCGAGCTGCCGGTTCACCTGATGTGCAGTCCTGAGTTACTGATTTTTATGTGATAAGGTGATGGTTCACCTGATGTTGAGTGATAACCGCCGCCCATGGAAATTTGCAAACACCAGTAGTGTCGCAGATGCGTTGCCACCTTTAAATAAAGTGGACCCCGATTACCTCACTAGCCAGACGAAACGCAGTAGTATAATACTTCCACTTTACGCCGGTCTTCTGTGAGGTCGTGGTACTTCCCCGGATGGACCGGCTCATTCATTGAACTTTTGACATCAGAGAACTGAGTACTTTCTAATTTTTTGACATCCGTTGAAAAAGATTCAGCAATATATATTTTTTTAGGACACATTTTTACACAATGTTCTCTAGTCCCAAACTTGATAGTCTAGTCGCAACGCTTGTGCTATGGGTACTAGATAACTGATAAACATACTTAAACATACTTTTATTTTGTAAAAAGTACACATAAAATATATAAAAACAGCAATCACTCGCAACGGCAGACGCAGTTTATTTTTGCAGTTAAAATTTTGCAATGAGGTTCTATTCTGTTTATTATCGAACTCGTTGCTTTACTCTAGTTGTCCTGACAGGCTGTTTTCAATATCAAAATTCCTTATTTAACAATTCTAAAGCATGCTTTCTCAGCTACAAGTCATGTTAATAAAATGTTTTATTAAAAACAACATATTGCGTTTCATTAAGGAAAGTAAGAAGACTGGAAACGTACTTAAGATTAATAAAAAGTGCCTACATAAAAGTCTTCATTATCTATTAAAAGGCATCCACAGTTTATTTAAATAGCAATCCAAACCATATCCCAGCGATCCCTATCTTAGGACCTTACAAACTCATTCAGTCCTTCATTTATCATTATCCTCAACACAGTTCAGTCATTTGCCGGGCAGGCGTCCCCCAAGGCACCACTCGGCTAACCCGGATATCTATTAATCATAGCTTTTCTTCTCGTAACAGCAAAAGTTAATGGTTATTAATTGCTTATTACTATATTTAGGTATGTTACCGCACACAAACACGCACGCACAGACGCTAACTCATAAGTTGTCACTTGGAAATAGCTTAGGTAATACCAAGATACAGCGGGAAAATATAGAATGTATAAATTCGAAATAGTATATCTTTTCTTTTCGTCTATTCTACTTTAACAATTACGTGTCATTTAATGTTACGGATATTTTTTTTTACATTTAATGCGTTTCATTGAATAATCACAATGAAGATATTACCGCGCTGCGGTATGCATATTGTGTAATATCGATATACTTGTCACTTTCATAATCGAATGAACTGCCGCTACGCTTCGAATTATCATCGGAATTCAAACGAACGCTATTTGTTCAAGGAAATGTTTGTCTCGGACGCCAGGACACATAAATACAGGTGTTTACGATGTTTGGAGCGAAGTGATGCATCGTTAGATCGAAGCTTGTCCTGTTCGATTGCGCCACAATGGAATGTTTTACGTAGCGTTCGAATATTTTAGTCAATTTCCTTATCCGTACTAATATTATAAATGCGAAAGTAACTCTGTCTGACTGTCTCGCTTTCACGCCAAAACTACTGAACGGATTTAAATGAAATTTGGTACATAGATAGTCTAGAGCCTGAATAAGGACATATGCTATTTTTTAATTGGATTTTTTTTAAAGAAAGATATTTATTTAAGCGCTTCACCGCGAGCGAAGCCGCCGGCGAAAAGCTAGTAAGATATATATTGATAAGTGAAAACAATTCATACCTCATATCAGCATTGCGCACGTAGGGAGATTTTGCTTAGTTAAAAATTTTATGTTTGCGTATAGGACAAGGTACCATTATTTTATTTAGGATTAAACCAAATGTCCATTATTAAATCGTCTATCGTGTAGCACAAACTGAAAATTGTCACCGTAGAAATTTTTATAAATAATATTTGAACTTAAAAAATTACCTTTATAAGTATCTCTCTTTGAAATGTTGAGAAAAGCTACTTTAAATGATTTGATTTTCAATCATTTTGCGTTAATGTTTAGTGTAAATATAACAGTTGGTAGTGATTAATACTTCAGTTGGTAGGTATAAGTTGATCAATAAAGATAGATGTTACTATTATAGCATACGGCAAATGGAAAGACCAAAATATCAATACAAGCGACGAGGATGCCTTTAAGAACATGAATAATTAACGCTGGACGCTATATCGCCTACGCACCCAAATTTACAACAGTAAACCTATTGGTAGCATTGGCATTACAATAATGGCATTGTTGGAATTTTCAAACAAAACCACCTTGAAGTTACAGCGGTCTTATAAGACACATTTGTATGCTGCGTCCGGGAAAACGACTCTTGGGGAGATAAAACCTGTTGTATTTTCTAATAGTGGAACAATAAGACGGTTCTGTGATTTATTTTTTAATTTTTAAACATTCCCCTTACTTTAGGATAACATTATCCTGGGTTGTAAAGACGTTTTATATAGATAAATTTCACGCGGACGAACACCTTTTTTGACAACTGTGCCACGGTGTCAATTGAAACAAAAGCATTATATGAACACTTAAATCGCGAGGATTTTAGGTTGATTCAGATTCGACAAGTAAATGAAATTACTTCCAATGCGTCATAACGGACAAGCGAATAGATGGTAGTTAAGTATTAATTAAAGTCTTTAAGGGTGGCGCCATTCCGTGTCATATATTCAAAACTGTTCCATATGAACATTTCGCAAGTTTGAATTCCGCTGCACGGAAAAATATATAATAATTTAATCATAAATTTCAATGGCAAAGGCAAAATCGCTCGATTTAAGTATTCGTTACAAAAATTTACTTGAAAAGAGTTTTGTGCTGTAAAGTATGCACACAGATGGCGCCAAGTGTTGTAAAGAAGTAAGAGAGTAGATGTCGTGACTTTCGTGTCGTCGAGTAATCGGCTACTTAGGTTCTTTGGCAAAGCGTCTGGGGGCTATCCCTGGAAGATCTTGGTTCACCCTCAGGGCCGAAAGAAATTTCTACAAAAAGTTCACATTTAAGTAGAATCAATTGAAATACATCCAGTAGTATTTCCGTAATGCGCGCAAAACGGCAACTCTAACATTTTATTTACAGAATAAATTATGGGAAACATTGTTTATAAATACAATTATAAAAGGCAAGATTGAGTCCGTGTTCCGTCTTCACGCGCTCGCGACTGAATTTTAATTGATTATTATAACTTATCCTGTAAAATTAATAAGATTATTGAACAAAATTGAATTGAAATTTTAATTTGCAGCCTTAGTTCAAGGATGAATTAAAACGAAAAATTAAAAGTAAACTTATCATATATTTATAAACGTTTCTTCTTAACAGAAACTGCTTTCCGAACCGGTGGTAACTTACGAACGTGTTAATTTCTTTGTAAAATTTTGACGTTTCATAAGAACGCGTAAGCGTCTATGTGAATAAAGATATTTTATCATTTATTTATTATTATTATTTGATTCTGAGATTTGAAAGGCTATATCTTTTGTGTAATTAAAACGGCTCATTAACAAGTCATGTTACTGTTAAATAGAGGTAATAGTATGAGTCTGTTTCCCGTGTGAAAGGGCTTCACCGTTTCGCAGCAGACAATCAGTATCCGCCAAGAGAAGTTGTCTAGGTGACCAGATAATGTGGTTTGTTGGTGGAAAAGTTACGAGGCAAAATTTTGTAGCGTTTTCAATTGA
Organism: Iphiclides podalirius; assembly: GCA_933534255.1. Lineage (NCBI taxonomy): Eukaryota > Metazoa > Arthropoda > Insecta > Lepidoptera > Papilionidae > Iphiclides > Iphiclides podalirius. Next base: position 2,124,982 of record OW152822.1, on the reverse strand, counting down.
CGCAAGCTTGACTAGCCGCTCCTGTTCCGGCAGTGAAAAGTGTAGAAATATGGTTAATTCGCATCACAAAAGCCAGAGTACATATACCCAGAGTATGTATAATAACAGTTTATTTTATATTAAAGATTTTAACGAGTAAAATAATATCGTTATCACATAAGTATTCCTAAAACCATATGAAATATAGCGGCTTCTGGGTATTTCGTACAACGATAGTAAAGAAAATAAAAAAATAAAACGTGTGTGTACGCACGTAAGAAGTTATACTTCCTTGGCGTACCAAATTAAAAATAAATATGAAATTAGAAGAACCATGAAGTTAGTCGGCGTCGAGAAGTTGGTCGATAAATTAATCTCCTTTTTAGGGTTCCGTAACCCAAAGGGTCGACTCGTGCGCGAAGAGTTCCGTTCCATTACCTAAAAGTGTCGTCTGGTGAGTGAGGTAGCCGGAGCCTTATTTCCAAAAAGGTTGTCAACGCATCAGCAAACCCTCGGGTTTAGCAGATGTCCATGGGCGGCGGTATTCACTTAACATCGGGTGAACCGCCTGCTCGTTTGGCAACGTTTCACATAAAAAAAAACGGCGAAAAAATATCATGTCTGTCGTATGGTCATTTTTTTAGTATTTGTTGTTATAGCGGCAACAGAAATACATAATCTGTGAAAATTTCAACTGTGTATCACGGTTCATGAGTTACGGCCTGGTGACAAACGAACTGACAACCAGACAGACAGGCATACAGACAGCGAAATCTTAGTAATAGGGCCCCGTTTCATCCTTTGGGTGCAGAACTTTTATAAATAATATTTTTTAGAGAAACAAAGATTGATATTAATTGAACTACCTTAACCGACCTTCAACACCTTTTATGAATGTATGCAGAATCTTTCCAGGGTTTCGAAAACCGGAAATCTAAGAAAAGCTGGATATAAGCCTGCATCTGCCAAATGGTATATACTGTTACTTCAAGTAATGCCGTCACAATTAGATTTATTTATTATCTCGATTTATCAATTACAATTAAAGTTTCCATTAACAAATTATTCTAGCCATTTTTTTTTTCAGTGTACACCGACAAAATAATTACGTTAATTGTATCACGTCCAAGAGATTCTTCGTCAAGTCAAGGCGGCTTAATTGATAATTTACGAGAATCTTAATCTCTATTTAGCATTCCATCAGACGTGTGGTAACCAAGGCTTTCGCACTTCCTAATGTCATACCAAATGTATGCATTAAAAATGAGCACAATTTGATATTGTTTATGACACGTTTGCATAACTTCTCGGCATCCATATAAATCAAAAACACTACCAAAATTATTTAAAATTTAATTTACGATGACACATTAAGGAGATTTTCGCATTAATCTGTATATCGAAATATCAAAACTGTCTTTACGCTAAATATAAGCCGTTATTTTATATCACGATTAATTTATGCGAACGTAATCAACGTATATTTTTATGATAGTAATTGAGCAATACCATAGACATAATTATTTTAACTAATCTTTACCATCAATCGAATTAGTTGACTTCACTTTCTCTAAGCAAATAAAAATTAGTGGCATCATCGTTCAAAACATTCTTTACAGAAAAAAAATGAACACATTTTTTTTTAACGAAAACCTTAACGAATGTAAAATGGTGGTGGATATATGCATTCTAACAAAGAATTGAGAGAATTATAACTTTAACGGTGGTAGAGCCACGCAGCAGCCTCGGCTGTTGCACGAATGGGCACGCTCGTCCGGGTAAGTACCACGACCTCACAGAAGACCGGCGTAAAGTGGAAGTATGACAAATACTTTCGCGTTTCGTCTGGTGAGTGAGGTAGCCGGAGCCCAATTTCCAAAAAGGTTGTCAACGCATCTGCAAACCCTCGGGTGTAGGAGATGTCTATGGGCGGCGGTATTCACTTAACATCAGGTGAACCGTCTGCTCGTTTGGCAACTTTTCACATAAAAAAAAAGGAATTATAACTGTGGTACGGCTACGCAACGGTTTGCTGTTGCACGAATAGGTAGGTACTTCCGCGGAAGTACCACGAACTCAGAGAAGACCGGCGTGAATTGGAAGTGTTATACTTTGCGTTTCTTCTGGTGAGTGAGGTAGCCGGGGCTCACTTACTATGTATTGCGTACTAAAAGAAGGCAACGCAACTGCAACCCGGGTGTTGCAAATGTCCATGGGCGGCGGTTACTCAACATCAGGTGAACCGCCGGCGCGCTCGCCGCCTAATCGCATAAAAAAATTGAGGGAGATATGAGGTCACCGTAAAAACACATTCGAGATGTAATTTTAATCATTTATTTGAATATATATTTTATATCTTTACGTTTGTACATACATGCGGCAAGATTCTAGGAAGGCGGCTATGTCACCAGTACTACGACAAAACTTTGGCCTAATTTATAGCCCAATTAGAGAACCCTGGTTTAACTGTTGCAGAAAGATTACCACATTTTGCTATCGATCGCAATCCTAGTTTTAGTCACGACTGATTAAATGCAATTACGACATGATCTTAATTTACTGTACGTGTCGTTAACATATTTTGAATATACCATATATGTAGCGTATTCTGTTTAGATTATTTCTGCATTCTTTTCATTTTTTATCGTTTACTTTTTTTATGTGAAAAGTTGCCAGGCGAGTAGGCGGTTCACCTGATTTTAAGTGAATATCGCCGCCCATGGACATCTGCTACACCCGAGGGTTGCAGATGCGTTGAACAACCTTGTGAATATTGGGCTCCACTTACTTGTTATTTCTGATTCCTTCATATGCAATCAATAACTTAATAACTACATTGGCTCTTACAATAAATCTTGGACTGATATCGTAAGTAAGAACCGTATTGGTAAGCGTCAGTAGGTTTCCAGTTCCCATTTAAGTTTAATCTTGAACTTCAATAACTCTGAAATGAGCCGTGATAGCTTGTCGTTCGGCCGCTCGTTTTTAATTATACATACTCTAGCAACCTGAGTTCGATCCCCGATGCCAATACCAATGGAATTATTAATTTTAAGTGCTGCTTATGATTTAATTTGAAATGGTGAAAGAAAATATCGGGAGGAAACCTGCATATTTTCTAAATAATAATAAAAAAATATTTCGAAGATAAGTAAGTCCGCCAATCCAATGTGGAATCGCGTGTTGAACTAAGGGCTAATACCCTTTGTACAGAGGAGGCCCTCGCCCAGCAGTGGGATATATAGGAGGTTACTTTAATTTACCTTTATCGGTGAAATATTTATTATAAAAGTCTCAGGCCTGTATACCTAAACTCCGCTCTTCCCACAGCCCCATCCAAAGTGAGACACACTTTTGTTGGGTGCAACCATTTGGATTGTCAAGTTTGCAACATGACCACAGCATTCATGGATGAACATTTTGTTTACGTCATTTGTTTTATTTTATTGTTGATTCGAAATAACATAAACAATAGAAGATTTTAAGACAACATAATGCTGATGCAATATACGAGTATGTTAATACTTTTAATATAGGAAGTAGCCGAGGCAAGTTACCAAATAAATATATAGAACATACATTAAATAAATGACAACTCTAGTGCACTTGTATGCATTGGACCTTAATCTTAATAAATGTCGACATATTGACATTCATTACAGATTTTTATTCTAGTGTGCTCTACTAGTAGAATTAGGAATAATTTTTTATCAATGCAAATGAACCTACTTTTAAGTTTATTTGCATTCATAAAAGATAAAAGCTTTTGGGCAGAATTGCTCCGGCAGTCGGAGGTAAAATCACTGCCGTAAATTATAAAAATGCTTTTTACTAATACTTTTTACATACGCCCTTGGCTCAGCGCTGTGGATCGTGGGTTCGATTCCCAGACTGGACAAGTTTCTGTGGCATCTACAGATAATTATTCCCGGGCTAGCTGTTTGTTCTCAGAGGGTTGACGTCGGCGGCCGTTCGTTAAAAGCCGAATCAATAACCATTAACAACCAGACTCTCATGATGTGCGGAACCCACCTAGGTGGGATAAGGGTAAGATAGAAAAAAATTCAAGGACATAGTTGTAGTACAATACGGTACAGTTGTAGTTTAATAATTTTAAATGAATATTTAAACAAAAGGCTTGATTCCAAAATGCGCTGTAAACATGTGGCCTTAATTTTAACTGCTTTAAGTTAATTCACGGTGATATTATTCTAAAATCCAGTTTGGCTCTCAGCTCTTTAGAGGATTAATTTAATTATTTATTACAGAGTTTAGCTATTTGGTAACACCTACTTATGATTTCTAAATTATAATATGACTGCATTAAACATGTAATGTTTATATTTAATGTCTCTCTCTAATTGTTTGCGTAATCAGTAAAATTCCTATCTTAAACGAAAAACGAATATTAATTCTGATTATACGGAATACATATTTTTTCTTAGGTTCTTCTTAGGTTCTAGTATGTTCGAAAACAATTTGAAATTTATAAGATGTATGGGTAGGGATACTGGCTCACGTTCTGGGGACATAGGTTCGATTCCAAATGCATAATAAATAAATATGTGATGTGTCATGCGTCACGCAATCTTAGTAAGTTATACAGAATAATTTGTGATGTAGCTAGTTTTTATTTTTATCGCGGCACTAAAGGGATAGCTTAAACCTTTTATTTGTAAGTTTTTATTCTGTTGTGCTACGCGGCAGCTATTGCTGTTACCTGGTAGAGTGAATTTAATGGCTCTACAGGAGATCGGAGTGTAGTGGAAATTTGAAACTTTTGAGTTTCGTTTTGGGAGTAAGGTGGCCCGTCCACTCTATCAAGTCTGCCATGTCAAATCATAATTATTTATGTCAATGGGCCGCGATAATCAGATCGAATCATGATCGTCCGATAGCTTGCCACCTCCACACATAAAAAGCTGCAAGAATGCCTAATGAACTCGATGATTAAATTTATTACTATTCATATATCCACACTGTCCTGTTGTAGTAAGATCCATATCCGGCTTTATATATTTCTATATTTTTTTACTTTACCAGGCGACTGGGCTTCACAGGGTTTAAGCAAGATCAGCCCTGTAGTCTCAAGCTTTATAAGGCTAAGGTATCGCCTGCCTATCGTAAAAGACAAATTAATAAAGTTATATTTAATTTTTAAAGACAGATACAGATACTGGATTGTCAAGCGCTAGGCCCCGATGATAAATAGTACGACATGGTAAGAGTGGTGGCACGAAGTGGTTTGTGTGCAGTGAGGGTAATAATAAATTAATCTTGTCCCGAAGTGTACTCCTGCGTAGCATAGAAGGGAACCAGTGCTTTCTGCTACCGGTGTTCAGGAAAATATTTATTTTAGTGACGTTATTGCAATGTATATACGGCATTGAATTAGCATTAGCTATCAAAATTACAATAAAATCGGTTACAAGGTTATCCAGACCTAGTTCAGATTGATATTTTCGCACCAAGGATCTTACACAAAACGCGCTTGGCGAAATTGTTTGTTCCACTCAAGAACACTTTTTCATCATGAACTATAAATTTATTTATTTATTAAGGTACACCAACAGCATAACATATACTTACATTTATATATACATAAATTGATGTCTTTTGAATCAATCTTGATAAATTAGCCACTGCCAATTTACTATGGCTGTTAAAATATGTGGCAAGTGGTCTCGAATTTAGTTGTTCTTCCGGTCTTCTTACTCCTGGCCTTATCCGACCTAAGTGGGTCGGATATCGATGTTGCTTGATGTCAACCCTTTACGGGAATAAAGACCCAGATCCGGAACAATTCTCTATGGGTCACATAGGTACTGTTCCGTGTGGGAATCGAACCCACGACCCCTGGGACTGGTTATATTTCATACAAGTTTTATGTTACCCCCCATCTTTGCGCTTTCCTCTGTGTTGTTACTTGCCACCAGATAGCGCTGCAGAATGTCATCTTCTTTGGCGAAATAAGGAAAACATCTTCGGGATTCTAGCATTTATTGAATAGATTGCTGACCGTCACCAATATAATGAAAATCTGTTCGAAATTGTACTAACAACGGAATAATATAATAAATATCTCAAATAATTACATGCATTTACGTAAGATTTAAGATTGGCATTATAACCTTAACCTGCTTGTTAAAATAAAACGTTTTTCATATGATATTATATGACCAGCTGACATATAATGATGACAGTTAAAGAGTTGCCGCGATATTAAAAACCCGGTGTTACACAGTAGTGATAGTACTCATTTATAAATCTTGTTGTTGACTACTTTTCAGGCGTTAGTTTCGAACATTTTACAGCGTATAATGTCGCGCAACAGATCAAGGTGTTTAAAACATATTACTGAGGTTTTTTATGAAAAAAAGGGGCAAATGAGCGGGGGCCTCACCTGATGGTAAGTGATCACCGTCGCCCATGGACATTTGCAACACTCTAGGGCTTGCAAATGCGTTGCCGGCCTTTTAAAAAAGAATATGCTAAAAGAATATGCTATTCTTAAAGGATATCAAGTGTCATAGCGTCATAGCAAAGCCCTAAGCTCTTTTATTTTTTAATTTGGTCCGATAGACCCAGGAAGACGTAACAATGTCTTCTGATCATGCAGTTAATATGATTTCATTTTGTTATATTTATAAATTATCGGACCTGTAGTATTTTGTAAATGTATATACCTAGGTAATACAAATTGATCTGTTCCCACGGCATCTGTGTAAACATATGTATATTATGTTTTATATGTTCTGTCTAAAATATTAAACCTAGGCGTAAATGCAAATTACATAGTTAGCAATCGGACACTGTAAAATAAGTCGGCAACATTTAACCGACGCGTTAAAATATTGAGAATCTTCCACTGGCTACATTATGTTTACTAATATTATAAAGGTGAGAGTTTGTATATATGGATGGATGTTTGTTACTCTTTCACGCAAATATTACTGAATGTATTTTAATGAAACTTTACAATAATATAGCTTATACGTCAGAATAAGGCATAGGCTATAATTAATGTACATATTTTTATGTATATCTGTCTTTCTGTCTGAATGCTACGCCTTCAGCCTATTCTACGCGGACGTAGTCGCGGGCATATCAGCAGCTATAGCTAGCTAGCTAGCTAGTATCACATAAAATTAAACGTATAACATGAACCTTGTATGGATACCAAGTCACAGATATGTAAATAGTGAATGCGTGAAACGCTTTGCCGCTGAATATAGAGTAGGCGAACTATGATTTAAAATATCTTGTTCCTTACGAACGCATCGACCTAAACAAACAACCAGACGAAATCGCTTTAGGGTTCGCTTAAAATAATTTGATTTGTTTTGGATACTGTCATATTAAGGTACTTGTATATAAGTGAGTTTCGAGGAGATTAAAAAAAAACTTCTGACGAGCTCTCTTTATAATAATAATAACATACTTTATTTATTGTACACCAAAAAATAAAAAGTACAAGAAACAAAATATTTAACAAAATATTGACCATGAAAAGGCGGCCTTATTGCTACACAGCAATTTCTTCCAGGCAACCTCAGAAATTTACCAAAAGGAATTGTTGATGGGTAGGATTGTTAGCTATACTTTGTTTATCGAGCTAAGAAGGTAGAAATATAAATACTTTTACCAAATCACCGTAGTTTCACTTTGCACAACAATATCACTGGTACAATTACTTATTTTATCACTTTAATATCACTAATGAAACACCACTGTAACGATTTAATTTATGATACCAATTGGGCAGCACTATCGCGTATACTTCGGATTTGACAGCCAAAGAAGAAGACGAAGACGACGAAGAAGACCATGAAATGCTTCGTGCAGCTGCATTTATTCCTCATAGAATGACACTTCTTTTAGTGTTGCCAACGACCTCAAGGAACGAATGTTGCCAACAGGATGTACATGAAATTTTAAAAATGATCTCCTTGTGAAATTTTAAAAAGTATGAATCTTATAAAAGGGTAAATTTATATTATTTAAATGAAGCAAATGAAATAAAAAATCGTGAGGAAACCTGATTTAAAAAAAAAATAACAAAAGAAACATTTTGAAGATATGTGAAGTCTGCCAATCCGCAGTTGGGCCGAGTGGTGGACTATGCCCTGATACCCTTTAGTACAGAGGAGGCCTTTGCCCATTAGTGAGACATGTATAGGCTGTTACATTACTTTAATCACTATGAAATTAAAATAGACTATGAAACTATTGAGTTACACCGTCTCTCCTCTAAAATTATCGATTGATAAATATTTATGCGGACCGCTCCTAATGCCAAAGGATAATTGTGGGGTCGCCGTCGATATTCGTTACGTACGCGTAACATAACGCCTCCTTTGCAGGCGGGGTGTTCTGGTCTTCGCCACAGCACACGAAGGCTTTAGCCAGGTGCGTCATCCGCGAGGTACGCCTCTCTCCCTAAAAGGCGAAACTGCTGACCCACATCAGACTGCACTGCCATGAACGATAACGCGCTAAGTGATTTTGGTCATTTTTATTTTTTTTAAATCACCGAAATATAAAAGAGAATTTTCGAATATTTAGAGCATAGTTACCATCGTAACAGGTTGCATATATCTATGGATAGTTTATCTCTTCGTCCGCTTTTATTGCGTTATTTATATGAATATAATTGTGATAGTGGTAAGATAACGCTTGGAAAAAAGAAAGGACGTTTAAAAACCGCAAAGCTTTTTTTTTGGAAATATTATTTACAAAAGTTTAAGTACAGATATGGGTCACATGTGCATGGTTTAACGGTTGTGCAGCTTATAAGCTATTGCATTCGCAGCTGGGTTCTATGGGTTCGATTCCCATATGGGACAAGTGTTTGTATGACACTCAGATAGTCGTCCTGAATATTTGTTCCTAATGATCCTTGGTGATATTATCACTGTCAATGGATATCTTCAGCACCTGATGCAAGAGCTTTGCCGACATTTAAAAGAGGGTGGTCTAGTTACCTCACAGATGAGATGAAATTGTTATTAATACTCCCACTTCACTTTTCTGCGAAGCTGTGGTACTTCTCTCGAAGAGCCTCTCGTCAATAGTTTAAGTTCTGAAGAAATGAAAAGCTTAAAAATTGTCACCGTTTAAAAGTTATTAAATGCTATGTGCTTTCTGAAGTCCAGAAAGATCTGAGCGCGCTCCAGTTAGTCAACTAGCAAGAATCAGCCCATAATAGAGAGCAGTGGCGCCTTAGTGTCGGTAGCCAAGGTCCTCTTTGGGTCGCTGAGCCAACGAAGTAAGTAAGTATGTGCTTTCAATCAATTTAATTCTCATTAGATATTGATTGAACATTTCGAGTAGGGTCAAGACCTTCAGGAACGAAATTTACAAAATGAGAACAGAGATTAATGTGATTTACAGCTCGGTCGAGTTTATTTGATATTTAAACGTTAGGAAATCGCTAAGTCTGATCTTGAATTGCGCTTGAGTACTAGACAGCTGTTGATTTTTTAACGCGATATATGTATCTAGTTCATAGACCACTTAATGGTTACAGTAGCGAGGTTTTACTCGATATATCAAAAGTGTGTACCATTTAGTTTAAATTTCTTACCTGAGTTTTACTGAAATGTAGTGTGATTAAATAATATGATAAATTCCCTTCGCTATCTGTTCAGTTATTGCACCGATATTTAGAACAGTGTAGAAGTTTGGAAATAAAAAGTTATTTCCAAATATGAGCAAAGGCTTAATATGCGGTAAAACAATGTAGATCGAATACATCAGTTTAGCCGTCTTATTATTACGTCAATAATGTGTCACGAAAGTTTTAATAATTTTTTTGATAAAACACGTTGAGATTTTCATAGCTGTCGCAGTCAACCGTTCATTTTAGTGGTTAAAGCATCTAATCGCTGATCCGGAAGACGAGAGTTCAATTGCCGTGGTGGTGAAAAACTTTTCGTCTATTTTTTCTACAAATTTCAATGTTTCACTTAGTTCTGAGTGCAGAGATTGGATCTATAAATTTAAAAATAAATTAACAAAAATTATAGTAAAATTTCAAAACAATGATAAAGTTTTTCTGAGATTTCCGACCATTTATCTCATAAAATCTTTAATATTTACTTAAAGCGTCCTTCAAAACGAATATAACAGCAATAGTAAGTAGGATTGCCTGGATCCCATTTGCAAGTTCTTTGTTAAGTAGCTCGTGAAGTACTATAATTTTTTATTTTAATATCATTTTCTCATACGGTTGTGTTTTGTGGCACAATGATAAAACATTAAATTGTATGCCATTTTATAGTAACAAAAGTTTGTTGACATAAGTTACAATTTATCACTTGTTTCCATAAATATTTACTACATCGTACGCGACCCAAAACCGGTTTATCGCTACTCTAAAATCCGCAATAGGTATATATTATAAATCAAATGTCAGCTAACTGACGTGGACAGGTACACTGTTTTTAAACTGACACAGAGCAACATTGAGTATCGTTTTGTTCAGAGCACGGTCTTATACACATGTCATGCAACTCAGCACAATTCCGATAGAAGGGGCGAGAAGGATAATCCAGATGACATCAAACGATTTTAAATTCTATGCAATGTCCTCCATATTGGTATCGTTTATATGATATCAGTCTTACACTGATTTCTGAGTTGTGTCGATTTGTGAGTTGAGAATAATTAGCGTGAAGTTAAGTCGCGTTACCTTCCTCACCCTGCCGTTTGGCGTATTAATATTCGTTAGACATATAAATGCAAGACTTGTGTGTTCTTTTGTGTTTCGTAGTGTAATACGTCCGCCCGTTTGGCCCTTTTAGCGCTGCCTTAGATTAGACAAAAGATAATGACAAGCAGTCACAGACAATGGCTTAGGGCGGGGCACATTAAGTCATTTGTTAATATTCAAGCCGTTTTATGTTAATGACCGAATTAGTTCGGCGGCCCCTATGAAATACATGTGTCAAAACTGTATATTAATGTTGTTTCAGCATTAGTGCGTATTTTTATTGATGTATATATAAAATTATTACACCTCGTACTACTGTTTTGTATTTTGTTATATGAGGAAAATTAATAGTAAGGTGAAGAATGTAATAAATATATATTTATTTTTTATTACTAAGAGATCTACACGATTCGGACATATGGAAAGTATATATAATGTTAATAAAGTTAATTTAACAATATTTATTTTTTATTTATAGAGCACATTCGTCAATTTAGAATGTATACTGACAAGTACATCTTATCCCTTACCAGAAAAACCAATTGGCGTGGTAACTCAAGGGCGGGTGCTCGCTTTAATCATCATACTCAAGTAATCGTGTTTAAAACGGGGATGGGCAGTTTGTAAAATCATGCGTTTATCTCTCAGTCTGGGACCAGATTAAATTTTCTTATTATTATCTTTATACACCTCGAAAATAAGTCACGAGGATGTACGTTTATATGACTTTAGATAACAATGTAAGTAGTTTGTGTAAAAAACTAGCTCGGATATAAAAAAATATTACCATATTTCAAATTAGGTATGTTAATAAAGTATTTTCTGTAAAAAAAAAACAGTTGTGACAATGATGATTATCGTTTACTTATGTATTAATGTTTAATTGTATAAAAAATATTTTATCACTATTTGTCGAATGGTGATGATAAATTAATTAAATTAATTAATTCACATACAAGAGTTTACATGTCCATCTTTGAATACTGATAGTAAAACCACACGAGATCCGTTATTCCACTATCTCGTAATATATCGCGGCTTTGACGTCTGAACCCTCAAGTTGCACAGTCTGAAACAAAAGAAGGCTCATAATACGACAAAATGATATTTATTTAGAAACATTACATATTCACTGCATACAAACTAAGAACACGACTGTAGTTTTGACAGTTAATTTGACAGTAGAAAGGTAAAAGTAAGTAAAGTAACAGCCTATATACGTCCCACTGCTGGGCAAAGGCCTCCTCTGTACTACTGGTAATAGGGACAATGGGGTAAGAACAATTTGTGCTTTTGCGTTTTGGCTGATGAGTGAGGTAATCGTAATACTTTCTTTACGACCACAAAGCGGCATAGAAATTGACTCGATTAAAAGGATAAAACAAAAAATAAGACCACCCGTTCATCTCGTGACCATCGATCATGAAATAAAGCATTGGAATTGAAAAAAAATAAACGAAATATTATCCATTACTTAAATAATAGAATAAAACTTTTAAAACAGTACAGCGTCCTTGGTCACGGAACAGACTAAAACCAAAATGAAATGAGATATCTCTATTAGAGATATATAAAATTATATATAAATAGATATATATAAAATTCTCGTGTCACGGCGTTTGTAATTGAACTTCTCCGAAACGGCTCGACCGATTTTCGTGAAATTTTGTGTGCATATCGCCCAGGGTGGAGAATCATACAACATCTATTTTTATCCCCCTAAATGTTAAGGGCACCCCAAATATTTTTTCTACCTTACAAATTCCTTAGAAATAATTTATACGGCAAGACTAAGTTTGCCGGGTCAGCTAGTAATCTATAAAATTGTTTTTTTTTTACTACGCGTGTCTATGTGTATAAGATAGTAAAATATTTTCTTTGTTTGTAATTTATGAAATGAGAAGAATAAGAAGAGAGATGGGGATAAATGTAATTATATTTTTAGTGTTATTTATATGTTGACGTGAACTCATTTACTGAAGATATTTAAAGGTTACATTTTGTTTGTTTGTTACTTTAAAAATTTCGATATCAATTAAAAGTGATAAAAACTTTTCATTTAATAAAGCGTAGTTTACGCATAAGAAACCATGAGGGACTTTAACGGTTCAGCAGGAAATGGTCATAATGCCTTTACTACAAACGATCCATATATGTAGACTGGTCATTTTCTTACAAAACAACTTATTGAAACTTACATAATGTAATGGCTAAAAGGTAAGATTATCGTACGTATGACGTATTGACTACGGTGGCTACACTTTAAGCTTAAACAAGGAATTCCAGTACGATTTAAATTTGGAAATATTTGCGTAATCTGTATCATCGAGTATCCTGTGTAAATGATAAAGACTATTTCCAATTCTTATTAGATTTGATTGCATGGACAGCATATAATTATAATCCTTTATCTATAAGTATGTTATTTTAGTTTTTAGGTACCTCTAAAGGTCAAAAAAGGATCCCTTATAGGATTACTCTCTTGTCCGTCTGTCTGTCCGTGTGTCACCACCCAAATTTCCCAGGAACGGATGGACCTAGCTAGTTGAAATTTATAGCAGATACTGAGATCTAATATAGATCCTTATTAGGTATTTAAAAAGAGGTCTTGAGTCAATACGATAAAACAACATAGTTGAACCCCCAAATAAGATAGTCCTCTGGGCTGTATGAACACTTATACAAATAATACTAGATAATGCTACGGAACCCTTCGTTCGTGAGGCCGACTCGCACTTGACCCGTTTTTTAAATTCATCACAAAACAAAAGAGCTTGATGGGTTTCCTCTTAAGTGTAATGACGGTGCCAAATAATATTCTCAAAAAAAGACAGAAACAGTATATAACATGCAACAAAAAACTTATCATATTGACGATACGAAAAAATAAAAAAATTAAATCCCGTTAATTTTTTAACAAAAATGATCAGATCGGAGATTTTTTTATTAAACTAAAAGTTAAATATTTAGGTAACTACGAGTAAAAGTTTTAGGTAACTTCATGTGTATAATCGATAAAATATGTGGATAGATCTATGGAAGTTATTTATTTAGAAATCTGTAATTAAGTTATTTATTCAGAAATCTGTAATCTGTAATCTCTATTTTATTTATTTCTTTCCTTTCTTTACTTATATGTATAAGACATGTGTGAAGAGAATTCCAATCATTAAACGCAACATGTTTGGGTAATTTTTAAGATTCCGTATCTTAAAAAATCTCAGGTAAAAAAGGAACTCTGATATATTTACTCTCATGTCCGTTTGTCTGTCCGTGTGTCACCACCGATATTCTCTGGAACGGAAGGACCTAGCAAGTTGAAATTTATAACAGATACTGAGCTCTATAGTTCCTTTTAGGTGTACAAAAATCAAGGTCCTGTGTCAACACGGTAAAAAGATATTAGTAAACTTGTAACTAAATAGGTTTAAGCATTCATTAATGTAAACCTCAGTATAATCCTACTTATGGAAAATTAAATATATGAATTTCGATTTCAATTCCAAAAAGATCAGTCCCCTCAAAACGCAATCAAATATGGCGCCCCTAACACACTTTGTTTATTTCGAAGTCAAACCTTGGTACGAAGGCTTGGTTTCACGCTATCAGCCTCTTAAAATATCAACTCTTTCCGTTGGAGAGCGCACCAAAAAGATTTTTAGGGTTCCGTAAAGGAGTCACGTTAAAATACCTATACTGTCCATTTTATAAACCTCTAAATGATAAAGTACGAATAAAACATAAAAATATATTTAAATCCAATGAGAATGAGTGATAAATGTCTGGTCTTATAATTTTATATGTTCAAAATATTAATCACCAAATAATTATAGTACTTAAATAGTTCTACGATCTGAGGAAATCATGAGGTACCCTGCGTACTCTGGTAGAATTGAATATATGAGTCAATACTATAAAAAGGACAAAAGTACAATACTTTTCTTTAAATCGTGTTCATCTTAATTGATTTATTTCGATCTTTTGTAAAATTAATTTGAGGATTAAATAAACGAATAAAAATACTAATATTAGCGTCTTAATAGCCATTAAATAACTTAAAAAATAAAATACAAATATTATGATAATGGATTAAATTTCTTTCCATTTATTCAGCAATATTTTCATTTACACAGATTATGCAATTTATGAAGTGGAAACAACGAAAACTAGAGTAAATTTTTTTATTGTACCCCTAAATCAAATTAGGCCGTTATTAATCAATTATACTCTGATATTGTTTATCAGTGACAAACAATTTGTCAAGGCATACTTATATAGGTTGTTTAAAGATTTTATCGTAGAAATTAAAAAATGTGCGTGCATCTTAAATTTAAATATTTTAAATATCACAAAAACTTATTCAGTATGTTTTAGGCGTTAGTGTGGTCGTGTAAAGTTGATAGAAAATCTCTTACCATTTTTGTTTCAGTCTCACTAAACTCCCTTATGAAATACGCCGTCTTTCCATCTGGCATTTTTACGGTCTGCTTTACTATGTTGTCACCTTCAAGATTATATATTAGGATTATCTGAGAATAAAAAGAAACAAATTAAATGCAACAGTCATATGTATGTAGATTTGTTATATTTATTTAATGTATATTTTTATCGTTTCTATGTACCATTGAACCCATTCTGAATTTCATATAAAGAAAAGAAAGAAGACCGTTCAGAGACTATACTTTTAAGAATTATCATCATTTGTGGACCCGAGTGAGCGCAAACCTGAAAGACATGTTTAAGAATTTTCTATGTATATTTGTTCAAGCTCCCATGAATTAAGGTGGCATATTTGATAACTGAAGCCGTGATAACACATTGTCCGGGCCCTCGCTTTTAATTCCATATACTCGAGCAATCTGATTTAGATCCCTATCGCCGGCACCAATGAAATTGGTAATTTTAAGTGCTGATTTATCACGTGCTCAGCATTGAAACATCGCGAGGAAACCTGCTTATCGAAATAATGACATAAAAATATTTCGATGAGAAGAATATTTCGAAGATGTGAAGTCCGCCAATCCGCAGTGGGGTTGCGTGGTGGACTATGCCCTGATACCCTTTGTACAGAGGAGGCCTTACCCAGAAGTGGGACATTTATAGCCTGTCACTTTAATTTTTACTTATATTTGATACCTAAGAATTATCACTTTAATCGGTGATAGGGAAAATGTAGCTTTATTGTGATCTGTAGTTAGCAAGTCAGTTTATCTTTAAAAAATTACCAGACAAGGTAAATGAAATTACAAATGATACAGTCGTTTCGTAGTTATTTGGAAAAATATTGAATAAATCCTAAACTAGTTTGCCAGTATATGAAACATAAGCAGTCACGTTCTCTTCACGTGATAGAGTGGGCAAATTTTTGTCGGTAAATAGGATATTTTTTTAAATATAATATTATACAACTAACAAAATAATTGTGTGTACTTATGTACGCACGTAAGCAGTTACACTTCTTTAGTGTAACAAAAGAAAAATAAATATAAATTTATGTGCATCATGTCATCATCGTCATCATTTAGCCTGTTTGAGTCCACTACCGAATATAGGCCTTCCCCACAGACTGCCACGAAGCACGATCCTGAGCCACCTGCAACCATCGACTTCCCGCACACGTCCATCACTCCGTCTAGTGGGCGGTCGTCCCACACTGCGATGGCCAGTGCGAGGCTGCCACTCGAGAACCTTTCTTCCCCAGTCGTTATCGGTTCTACTATATAGCAGGCCCATCACCACTTCAGCTTATTAACCTTCTGAGCTATGTCGGTTACCTTTGTTCTACTGCGGATGTCATCATTGGCGCAACTAAATAAAATATATTGAGGTATTGACACGTTGTTAATATTTGACACAGTATTATCAGTGGAGATTTATTGATTAACTTAATGATTTTAATTTTCTCGTAACTCGCCAAAAAGAAGCATAGCTTCAATAGTAATGTTGTTATCAAGATCTGTACTTATTACAAAGCTATTGATGACTCCGTGGCGCATTTGCCAAGGTATTGGCTTCGGCGTCGGGGGTCGTGGGTTCGATTCCCACACGGGACAACTATTTGTGCGATCCACAGATAGTTGTTTCGCATCTGGGTGTTTGTCCGCGTGAAATTTATGTTTGTAAAACGTCCTTACGTCAACGTTTTAAAAAAAAAGAAGAAAAAAAAAGAAAAGAAGCCATATATATTTACTATTATAACTACAAACGCCGTAACCGTCTTTTATTTCATCTGCAAGCACCAATGGTGAATGGAATCCATTTTGAAACCGCTCATATGGTAAAGACACATCAAGCAAGCAAGGATTGCCGGTTTGCTCTGTTTACAATTTGAAATTTAACGAACGCGTTCACCTCACGTCAAAAAATGTTGAGTAAACTTAATATAGTGTAATTGTTTTGAAGGCAATATGTATTTCGAGCATTTTGACTGTTCGATATATTAATGTCTTGTATCTTGTATTAACTGATGTTTTTGCTTTCAGTCCCGAGACTATTAAAGCTTCATCTGACGCAGAACCGGTGGGCTAGCCAGAACCCACGGGTTTGGGCCCTCCGCTGTGGGTAGGGCCACGCATGTGCTCATGCGTGCGTTTAACTACGACATGTCATCTAAGGGCCATCGAAGTTGCGGTGCGGACCGAGACCCCGATGGCCGTCGACTGTGTTTTTTAGCTAATCGGTGGCTGGGGGCGGTGAGAACCGCCCTGGAACGCGGGTGTACCTTGTGTACGCATTGTGTTGGTCTCGCCGTGCTCGGAGGCGAGGGCGAACTATTGTGTTTGTTGTTACACTAGCTGTGGGTGTAGTGTTATCCGGCGGGACCCCCGGCGGTGGGTCCGGATATATTAATGTGTTTCGGTTTGGTCAGTCTGGGTGAATTTTACACGATATTCGGCACACGTTTTAAACGTTAGCGCGGATGTCTTTTTTTTTTAAAGAACTTTATCTCCCTATAACATTAGCATAGATTATAATAGATGACCGAGATAGACATTTTGCAATCTACACCAATTATTCCACAGATAAAATATCTGACAGGCGACTTCTGATATATTATCGATCATTATGTCATTATTTTTCATTTTAAGCGATTACGGGATACGTAAGATGCAATTTCAATAAGGATTAGTGTTATTAGTTAATTAGTTATTTTAAAAAAGGTTGCAAGTGAGCAGGTGGATCACCTGATGTTTAGAGGTTTCCGTAATTTATCATCTTTTAAATCCTTAACCTGTCGGGCAATGAAATTTTAATAAAGATATACTGTGTTCATGTTCATACTGCGCGGCTTACAAAAATTGTTCTGCTTCACATTATATGACATATATAAGTGAATGCGACAATGATATAGAACGTATGATACGGAAAGAGATAGCAACCTATAAAATTGTTAAAAAAAAACAATCTAATTACACCAATTGGAATTTGAGTGCCTCAGTTTCGGTGCGTTAGTGTCATATCTATCTCATATCCTTACATCCTTACTAATATTATAAAAGCGAAAGTTTGTATGTATGGATGGATGTTTGTAACTCTTTCACGCAAAAACTACTGAATAGATTTTAATGAAACTTTACAATAATATAGCTTATACATCAGAATAACACATAGGCTATAATTTATAAAGATAATGTGTCAATTGTCCCTAATATAATTAATGATAAGTGTCAACTAAGTAGGAAAAAACTCAACCATCTGCGAGATATTCTGGTGTAAAATAAAAAAGTGTGTGCGTGTAACCTTTACGCGCGATTGAAGTAAAACTTCTTTGGCGTTGACGGCATATATCACTGAAATTATTAAATATTTAGTAACGTCATAAGCATATGTCATATTAAAAATATGGCATATACTTATGACGTTACTTCCGTCAGAAAAAATCTGAGTTACTCCCTAGTCGCGCCTAAAGAAGATTTACTTCAAAAAACTCATTGTAAATTCCCGTTGGCCGCGCGGGCGAAGGCGCGGTTAACAGCTAGTTTTTGTATAATATCATTGCTGTAGGGCCGCATATGTGGAAATTCACGCCGGTCTTCTGTGAGGCCATAGTACTTCTTCGGACGAGTCTGCCCGCTCAAGTGAATGCATAAATTGCTCAGTGTCCATTTCACTGTAAAATTTCGTCAATAAATTTTGCCCGATGAAGTTGCTAACAACCAGCTGATTATCAATAGCTCTTAAGTTATATAAATAGCTCTAACAACTAGCTGAATATAAATAGCTCTAAAGCTATTTATGTCAGCTAGTATTCCACAAAATTAGAATTGAAAATAATTAATCCTCTGTTAACTTTTTGTTCACAAAAATTTACCCATTGGCCATCTCGAATTATAGAAGTAGCACTTCTAGAAGAGCAAATCAGAGAAAATCGCTGAAGACCGTGGAAACGAAATTCGTGGCAACAAAATTCTTCGCACCCTATAATTTGAGATAACGTTATCGGTCATATTGGAAAGTAGCGTTTAACTCACATTTGACAACATGCATCAATGGCCGTATAATTATTCACGTTATATCGCTTCTTTTACGTCTTATTAGTAATTTTTCAGTACCTTACTTCCATCCATCCTTTCCACCTCGTGCTCTTGTCCAATTTTGAAAGTGAAGCAGCGATGTTCGCCTTCATACTCTAACGTGAAACGGAACGTCACCTCGTCGAGCCTTAAGAATGAGAGGACCGGTGGGGTGTCCTTTAGCAGATGTATCACTTGTTCTGACGCATCTGCAAACGTTTGGAAATCGTTAAACAATACGTTTTAGCCAAAAGATTATTTGTCGGTCTGTATTTCAAACGTGAATAATGTCTGCCATCGTCATTTTGACTAATAGAATAGTTTTATTAAATTCAACATACATATACTATACGCATATTAAAATATGAACCAGTTAACCCACTATTTCAGAATGACGTTCTACGATTCGTCGAAAAGTAAATTAACACAACACAAATAACAACAATAGAGGATTGCAGTAAACAAAAACTAAACACGACCACAGTCTGTAGAATTTTTATAGTCACTCACTTTTGGAACTCAAGAACTCGTCGAAATTCTCGCACCGGACTCTCCTAAATTTCTTCCCCGAAAACCACGACATGTTCGTCGTCGGGCGACTTCTGTCAAATTGCTATTGAATTTCGTTCGCACCGTGTAATCTTGTTACGTTGCACTGATAGCTTATCAGGGCTTATTCACGCTCAACAAATGCTAGTAACAAATAATGCCAATCCTCGATGAAAAGTTTTTCTCCGCCGCATTCGTATAAACACATCGATTTCGACCGAATCATTGCAACTGTAGCAAAATTGCAACTGCATTGCGTCTCATCACGATTGTAGATGTGTTGTCTTTGCCCAACGGGGCAAATGTAAAGATGTTTATGTAACGACGTATTACGGAATTTTCAAAATCGTTTCGTAAACTAAGGAGTTCCGAGATAGCAAACATAAAAAATTCAGCCGAATACGGAAAAAAAGTGGAAAATAAAAAGTGGAGGACTTTTGAAGTATGTAGAAAACTTATCCACAAAACACGGTAGTTTTTTCAAAGAGCATATATATGGGAAAAGGCTTATTGTTTCCAAACTGCTAAAATGTCAGAATTTAAACTACTTCGGAATTTGAGACGGAACATCTGTTTATGTAATATTGCCAAGTTCCACTGTTAACGTATTATTTATGGTGTCACATGCAAATGAACTCGGCCGTATTTGGATTGAATAATCAAGATATCTGCGTCGATAACGATGTTTATTATTATTAGATATTCTTTTTTTAAGCTGTAACTTTTTTAAGCTGGCTTATATGTTATTAATTGCATTGTTCTATTTAAATATCAACGATGAATTATGCGTTCATTCGCTTCTTTTTTATTGTTATGATGGACCCTCGCAGATTCTGTATCATACAAGGGATAGCTCGTCCAAGTAAAATTGCAAAAACGGTATGTTTATCTGGTGAGTATGGCTAACCAGGCTCCGCTCTTTTTAAAGTTGCCAATCGCTTGCGATCAATACAACTGTTATCCACGGGATTTTTAACATCAGATTAAACGCCTCCTGATGGCACCCTATTTGTAAAATTATTTTTTAATATGTCCTGAAATATTAAAAAATGATTAAAAATTTTATGTAAGAGGTGGGCAAGCCAGCATCTGGTTCACGTGACGTTAAGTGATTACCGCCGCCCATCGACATCTCCAACTCTTTACCAGATGCGTTACCAACCTTTAAAGAATTGGGCTCAGGGCAAAAATCGTAAAATACTTTCATTTTACGTGGATCTTCTGTGAAGCCTTGTACTTCCCTGGTCAAGCTAGTCCGTTCTTTCAACAAAAGTTGCTGCGTATATACTTTACACAAGCTGCTGCCCGCGACTACGTCTGCGTAGAATAGGCTGAAGGCGTAACATTCAGACAGAAAGACAAAGAAGATATACATACGTATATAAATTATAGCCTATGGCTTATTCTGATGTATAAGCTATATTATTGTAAAGTTTCGTTAAAATCCATTCAGTAGTATTTTCGTGAAAGAGTGACAAACATCCATCCATACATACAAACTTTATAATATTAGTAAAGATATTGATTGTATAAATTGTTTCGGTGATACTCATCAGTTACAATCATGCAGATAAGAAGTTCTTGGTAATTTTTTTTTCTTTTGTTGACGGCTACGTAATAATTTCTTATATTTTCGCGAAATTATCAAAAGAGTCGAAAGTATGTGAGCAAATCTCGAATCAAACCAATCACTAAATTAGTTTTGATAGGCCGCAAATCTTTTAAACAAAGAAACGCTAATTTTACTTTAATTTGACAAAACACGCTAATTGGGTTGTGATCCTATAATGAATAAACTTAAATCTAGGTATAGTGGTTAAGTGGCAAGCCAAGGGTCAATCAGCACCTTCTACATATATCGAGCAGAAAATTAATAATTTAAAAACTGACGATACCTTGGGTTAACAATGACATTCAGACGTCTAGCTCCCCAGTCTGTCCCGTGTTCATGAACGCTGTTGTTCGAGACGTCGGGAATTTTAATTATAAAATAAACGAGAGAAATCCGTAAAAACAGTTTCTCTTACCAATCTAGTTCACATAGGAAAGCGGCTTTTCATATTTATAAAATTAGACTGTTTTGTGAATAACAATCATGTCAAAGAATTGTGAAGGGCAGAGAAGAAGAGCAGGCACTAATTGTGGTAGGACCACGCAACAATTTTCGCTGTTGGACGATTGGGCAGGTCCGTCTGGGTAATTACCACGACCTCACAGAAGATCTGCGTGAAGTAGAAGTGTCGAACTTCGACGTTTTGTCTGGACAGTGAGGTAGCTAGGGCCCAATTTATTATAAGGTCACAACGCAACCATCCGGTTGTTGCAAATGTCCATGAGTGGCGGTCATCACTTAACATCAGGTGAACCGCCTGCTCGCAAGGTGACAAACCTTCAAGAAAAAATTCAAAGATTGGCGATGCTCTCTGGTCGGTTGGAACCCACCGCTTTTCACAAAGTTTTATTGTATATAGTTAAATAATTTAGAGCAATTTAGGGATAAAGGCGAAAGCAAAACTATTCTCAAAATTTGTATAATTTACAACATCCTTGTTCTTGCTAGACTTATAAGAAACAGTTCCTGGTAATTTCCCAGAGGTGAAAGGAGTTTAAGACTTTTTTAGTTTGTTTTTCCTTTGAGCACCGCAGAACCAAAAGTCGGCGGCCATGAGAGGATTATTTTCGTAAATGAGTAACTTTTTCTTTAATTGAAGCCGATGTAACCGTATGCGCCTAGGTAACCTAATGCGAACTGAACATGGCTATTTGAGCGTGTGAAACGTTTATCGTAACTAAGCAGACATTATCTTTAACTCAGCTGGCAGTGCAAAGCTTAGTTACAAATCGCTTGATATGTGGATTTGTATTAAGAAATCGTATCGGCTCCGCTCGAACGCGTAATCCGAAATATACGTAACAGTCCAAAGCTAATCCATATTAAAGCGTCTAATAATCGAGTTATACAAAAATGCCGTGAGCTTGCGACACAGATAAATATGCGATAGGCTGTGTCATATGTAAAAGCATTCTTGACACTGCAAGCTCCAGTTTCTTTGGCCGGTGAGCGCGCGACCTTGCCGACCACTGGCGTAGCAGGGCGGGGGCGCCTATACTGCGGCCGGCCGTCGCGACGACGGCACTTGTACTGCGCCGGCGAACCGACCAGCGCGCTTCCAAAAGCAAAATACGAAATCGAATTTCGAACGCGAGCGGAGATGACATATTGATTTTTTTAAAGAGCATAGACAATGTGGTTGCTTTTGTTTTGCGTCGTCGCGGGCGCCGCGCTTTCGGCCGAGGGCGCGGGCGCGGGCGCCGCGCGGCTCGTTTGCTACGTGGAGGGCGGGCACCAGGAGTTCTCCGAGTGCACGCATCTGGTTTACGCGGGCGATGCCAGGGGAGAAAAGCTGGATGGCCTGCTGAGGGAGTACAGGAAGAGCAACCCGCGGCTCAAGATCATATTGCGGGCCTCCGAAGTTGATAAGGTACGTTGAAACGTTCAGGGGAAACTTTTTACGATCGCCAAATTAGAAAAACTCACGTAAAACGTCATTTATATGCTTATAATTATATTGTGATTGATGATTTACATCATAAAATTTTAAATTACCGATAAAACTTCACATTCATGCAAATAAAAAAAAACTAATAATAATTGTTACATCATTCAAATGTGGTGTAACACGAGGAATTGTAAAACTGTCAAACTGGCCGCATATCATCAGCCTTTGCCAGTGTTACACAGCTATGACATAATTTAAGGCGGGCTTCGGAAGAAAGTTGGAGCACTGTCGATGCTAATTGCCCTCACTTTTGTTTTCGCTAATATGCTAATGACTGATGTCGTCTGGTTAGGTGTTGAGTGTTTTTTACGTAACATAGTCGCCCTGGTCGTAAGGTGAACTCTAATAGTATTTCTGTGTCACTAAACCGTGTTTAGTTTACAACTTATTCATTTTATTGGAAATGATAATTAATTATAAACAAGTACGTCTTACTCAAAATGGGGTTGGAAAACATTATAAAATATTTTTTTAAAACTTTATCGGAACCAAATCAATTTATCTACACTTTAGGTACAGAGTAAACAATTTTTACACATAGTGCAGTTAGTAATTCGCTAGAGGATGTTAATTGCACAGAATTAACGCACAGAAAAATTGTACGGGGAAAGTTCTCGAGTTTTACTATCCATAGAAATTGTTTTAAGTTAATTTAAAACACTAAATGCTTTAATTTCTTGCTGCCAATGGAACGATTTATGCTGGACTCAAAACAATCTCGTAACCTCATCTACCTTGCTTTCAGCCTCTCGTTTTAATTTCATTTCATACACGCTTCCTTGCAAAGAATGAAGGCATGAAAGCGTTACGCATTCATATCCTACCAACATATTCATATATATGATCATTTCTTGTATTTACGCGATTACACATTATAAATGATATATATATATATATATACAAAACACTTGGGTTCGGTGGTGGTAACAATGACCCAGGCGATGGACTCCATCTGAATGATATATATATATATATATATATATATATATATATATATATATATATATATAGACTCAACAAAGAGGTTGGTTAAAATACGTGTGTGCTAGGAAACAAATTTTGTCTCGTGGTATCACAATACGAATGATGAAGTGATTTACTTTTCTTCGTGATGGACCGGTAGAGGCATTCATACGAGTATTTGTCTCATCAAAAACTCGATGGGATATTTTAACTTAAAAGGAATATGGCCACGCGAACGCGTTGAAATCTGTCATTTAAAATTTAAAGGTTAAACGATCACGAAAAAAGTTTCGAATTCCGCCCGCAACCCTTTTTGTATTGTGGTCGTTAACGACCGGCGGAAATTACCAGTAAATGAAATCGTTCACCACATTTCGCTGTTAAGTAATAACGACCATATCAGTTAAGTATAGCCGTGATAGCTCAGTGTCAGGGCGCTCGCCCTTTTAATTAAATATACTCGAGCAACCTAATTTCAAATCCCGGTGCCGGCACCAACGAAATTGTTGATTTTAAGTGCTGACTCATCACGTGCTCGGTGGCAAAGGTGAGAAAATCTGCATATTTTGGAAACAGAAACAAAAAAAGTATGTGTGTGTACTTACGCGTGTAGCGTTAGAATTTATACTTCTTTGGCGTAACAAGCTAAAAATATTAAAAAAAAATAACTTACCCGTTTTCTAAGTTTGTAGAAAAAAGGCACTAACAATAGAAAAAAGTTATTTAATACATTGAAAGTTTTATTATAACGCATTATCTAGTTAAATAAAGTTTATTTAAATATCACGAAATAAATATCGTGAATACAGTTGTCAGTTCTCACGCAAACATACGTAGATGTCTAGCTGACTTCAGGGTGTCGGTTTTTCGCGACGATGTGCGCGCGCATCGTAAAAATCTTTCATCATTTTTCCCTAACGCGCCAAAAGAAGTATAATCGAACATATGTGAAATCCGCCCAACTGCCCTGGGCGGACTATGCACTAATGTCCCCTGTACTGAGGAAACCTTTGCCCGGCAGTGGATCATAATAAATTTAGGCTGTTACTTCACATTTAAGTAATAAAGACAATGTTATAAATTAAGTATAATAATATGCAAACGTCAAAAGGCAATAGTCCTAATAGTCGAAAGTTCAGTTTTTAGGCTTTAATTAGAAACCATATTTGTTTTCTAGTCTTATTGGCAAACAACTTATCTCCTCTTCATTTTTATCAGTCACCTGTTCACAAGGCGCTTGGCTTACGTAAAAGTTTTGGAAAATCGATTGGTACCCGGTACGGGCAAAGATATTAATAGATGTATTAATAATACGCCGCAAAAGGATAGCTCCAAATGCTATTGTAGTGACCTATGAAGAACGAGATTCGCCCACGCTTCTATTAAGCCACGATAGAAGAAAACATGTTAGCGTCGTCCGCTTTGCAAAATCAGCGAAGTGTAACAACTCTATGTTGGCGACGACCCATTTGACGTAGTGGATCCTCTCTTGCGTCAGAGCGTGTGGGTTCGATCCCCACTACTGGAAAAGTACTGTGTGATGACCATAGTGTTTTACCAGTGTCTAGATGTTTATATATATCTATAACATGTATTTATTTACAAAATAAAAGTACGTTTATCAGCTACGTAGTACCCAAAGTACAAGCTTTGCTTAATTGGAACTATACAACGTTGTGTAAATATATATATATACGTTTCGAAATAATTTTTATTAATAGTAGAATCTGATTAATATTTACGACATTTCTGCTGACGGTAACAACGTTTTAAGCAGCACTAATGTGTCTATTATCAAGGTGCGCTTTTACAAAATTTTCTATTTAATAAATATTTGTACAGAATCAGTATAGGCCTTGGTCTAATGTAGACATTTAGAGACTGATGCCCGTTTTCACCATCGATCCCTAATATTTAAGTGCTAACTTCGTTTCCACCACCGCTTAAGTGTCACGCTTAAGACTATGTGAAAACGGGCATTAGTCTCCTGTATTTGCGCGACTGCACATTATTGAAATAAATTATTTTAACGGGTTTCACTTTTGTGATTTATTTATTTATAGCATCCCAGAGCAGAATGACAACGTATTTACATAATAATACAAAGATAATATTATAACATTCAGTTGACATTCCAAGTATGCTACGACAGCAAGTTATATAAGAAAAAACAACTAAATTGATGGTACATACTATAGAAGTGACAAAGAATAAATATTTGTGACAAAATATAAAAAAAAATAAAACTCATAAATATATAGCTAAAATAGAATAATGGAGACCAATATCATGAAACATTTAAGGCTGCTTTCAATCTCCGTTTAAATGTGAACAGATCGTCAGCTAAAATATCCAGCTCAGTATGTTTCGGAACCAGGGAGTTATTGCGGCTAATTCTAGATAGAGGTTTATTGATTGTAGACAATTTTTAATGTATGATTCAGATTTACCGTTCCAAATCGTATGAGAGCGGTAAGCTCGCGATAGCTCGTTGTCCGAGCGTTCGCTTTTAATTCAATATACTCGACCAACCTGAGTTCAATCCCCGGTGCCGGCACTAATGAAATTATTCATTTTAAGCGCTGCCTTATACATGCTTAGCGGGAAGAAAAATATTTTGAGGAAAGGTTTCCTCACAATATTTATAATTTCCTCATAATATTTATCACAACATTAGAAATAATAACAAAAAAAAAAACAATATTTCGAAGATATGTGAAGTCCGCTTATCCGCAGTGAGGTCGCGTAGCGGACTATCTATCTATACCCTCTGTATACAGAGGGGGCCTTTGCCCAACAGCGGAACATGCTTTTTACTTTTTTTTATAGTTTCATTGAATTGCGGTAAATCATTCAATGCGCAAAGCTTTTAATTGAATAGCCGATAATCTCTAAAGGGGTCGAATAGTTTAGTTTTATGGAAACAAATTCGCGGACCAACTTTTATATTCATGTTCACAGCCGACTTGCATCCAACGCGGATGCATTTCGAGACGCGCTTAGCAACGCAGGTGTGGCGTGTCGCTAATTTCAAAAGTGTTCAGAAGTAAGGTCTCCCGCCCAGCCAAGCGTGGCGCTGTAACACAAGTCGTCGCCCACTTCGAGGCTTTTCCGGTGTAGACTTACGTGGACCTAATGCTAATGGATCTAGTGTTCATATATATTTTTCCTCGTGGCGCCCTCTACGCGGACCTATTCCGTTCCGCCTTTTAACGTCACCATCGATACATAATGGACAGGTCAGTAGACCATGGGTAGGCATTCTAGATTTTCACGTACAGCGTGATGTATTTAATTTAATATATATATATATATATATATATATATATATATATATATAGCTTAACTAAAGATATATTACATCATCGCATACATACGTTTTTAAAATAAATCGATAAAAGAGTAAACTAATCGTACGTAACTCAGCACAAAAATATATGACGTTTGAAAATTACATTGAGATTTATAAGAATATTATCTATCAGGGCTCAATCCCTGTACGTCAATGTTTTTAAGGTTTATTATCTTTATAACAAGCCATGAAAAGGAAATGAAAATAACTCGTAATCATTGAATGATAAAGTGCCGCATTCAGATTCGCGTTGTAATAATTACAAAGCGATTTAAAAAAATATGACCTAAGGCAACTGTCACATACAGCGATGAAGAGACTAGCTGGTTCTCGCGACTTTGTCTGCTCAGGATTAGTACCTCGAGTAGCTTATTTGCTTCTCTAAGGTATAGGACCTATCTTTGAAGCAAAACTCATCAAAATTGGTTCTGCAGTTTAGTCGTAACAGACAGATCCTTTTATCTTTATTAATTGTAGCGTATGTGTTATTCTGATGTACAAGCTATGATATTATAATATAAATTTTAATTAAATTGCATTCAGTAATTTTTGCGTGATAGAGTAACAAACATCCATACATCCAACGTACAAACTATCGCGTATAACATTTGTAAGGATATTTTGAAATTACTGTTTAGGTCTATGGACTACGTACTCAGTTTTTAAGGGAGGGCTGATAATAATAGGACTACGGATACTTTATCGACGTATTCGTCGAAATTTGTCTTGTACGAAGGAAGTCTCTATAATAATACAGACTTCCTTTGTACAAGTCACAAAAGATGAAATAATGAATTACTATAACGGAAAACCGTGTTCTTTTTATAATAACGAAATTTAGTGTACACGTAAACTAATTTACGGTTATGCTAATTGACACATACGCACGTATGTAAATACGTACGTATTATTGATTTAATTGAGACTGGAAACACCGGATTGAATATTTTACGTAGGGACAAAATGAGTATACATTTTAGCCTCGTGCGCGAATTAAGCGCGTAGAAAAAATCGACCGCAGTTCGCAGGTCGATGTGTCCCGCCGCTGAACTATCAACTCCCGTAAAGGTTATTGAGCAATGATGCACAACCAGAAAGTAGGCCGTGGACATCAGCACTCGTAATATTTTGGTCTTCTTGATGAAATAAGAAATCACGATTGCGCTGTAAAAGGGTTAAGCATCTGTTACGTTTAATTTGCGTCACGCGAAAGTTCATTTTAAAGTTCGAGCACTTAAAGTCCTTTTATGAGAAAAGCGATTCCGGCTTCAGGTCAAGCCCCTACGTAAGGTGGTCTTAATGACTCTACCTTTCTGAACACGTGATTCGACGCCATAGTATTTGAGAGGGCGTGAATAATTACTTATATTTATAAGATTTAAAATTTGTTGGCTTTTATTGTTATGTTTTCAATTTTCAACTTGAATTTTTATATATAACTAGCGGACCGGACAGACGATAGTCCTGTATACACGACTCTAATCCGTCAACAAAAAAGAAATTTACCATGTTTTTCTTAAAAAGCGAAAGAGGTTTATTAAACAACCAATTTTGATTAAAGAACTTTTTACTCGATTATTTAATGTACACTTTAGCTTTATAAATCAGTACATACTTTACAATAATACGCGGGTCGTAGTCGCCACTTTTAAGCATACTGCACACTGTGAGATTTGGCGTTGTTAAAGCTGTAAGCCAAAATTTATACACAATATGTGTTACAAATGCTTAAAAAAAATCATTGCCAACGTCCATAGTGTCATGGACATAAAATTCTTTTATCAAAGAGGCTTTTTAAAACGACCAATTGGCTGAATGATTTCGAGAAAAACAATAAATTATGAAGTTTAAAATGCATTTAATTAAGCTTCAATTTCGACAAACGGGCAACTACTATTTTATGTAGTTCCAAAATTGAGGTTAGCAAACAAGATTTATAAGGATATCGTAATGTTTACTATGTTAACTGTACGATAAGTAAATTTACGAAAAATAAATCTATGTTAACTGAAGTATATATTTCTGGCAGAATGGTAATAGCCAATAATAATGATAATATCAAGAGTCACCTTTAAATAAAAAAAAAAAAAAAGATAGTGGCGTATACTACCTCGGGTGTGTACGCCATGCGATGTGATTCATTGGAATCGCTGTGAAAGAAGTTGACCAGGTCAGTATGTAGACAATGATCTTCATCCAAGCCCCAATTGGATTGCGTTGAATAAATACGTTGTTGAATAAATATGCTGTATGTTGAGTAAATCTTTTATGGGACAATGTATACGTTTTTACAACAAAATCCCAGAGAACGTTCAAAATGAATCAGTTGCTAAATTCAGAAAACTTTTATAGGAACGTTTGCGCTTTAGAGGATATTATAGTATTAGTGATTATTTTAATGATAACACCCTCTGGAAATTAACTGATCTCTCCAGGCTTTTTCAAATGAAATATAATATATTGTACACATGTTTGTTATGTTTGTCAAATTATGTTAGAAAAAAAAAATTGTTCCGCTGAGTTTTTTTCGCCGGTTCCTCTCAGGTCAGGGGTTTTTTCCGTATCGGTAGTAGTGTTTTTGACAATCAATAAGTCATTGTAATGCTATTTTGAATTCATGAAATTTTCTTTATTGAATAAAGATATTTCAATCTGAATTTCAATGGCATGTAATGTATGAATTTCAATGAATTTCAATGAATACAGATATAATTACAACAGCTCTTGTAAATGGGAACGGGATCCCCCCAGGCGAAACTAACACATATCTTGGTCTCCGGTAACTTAGCATAATTGTAAAACTCAATATAGTTTTATTGTGTTTTTTTTTTTTGTGGTTAGTTAATATTCGATTTATGTTTCAAAACCTTTAGCTCAAAATAACGTTATTGACTAATTAAAGTAAAGCTAGTAATATTAAATCAATTGGCTATACTTGTTGATTAACGTCAAATCTCCTAATTTGATACTAAAATAAGTTGGTTCAAATTTGTAGAATTGATAGCAACTCGGAGGACACCATCTCTCAGCGGGATACTACACTGATGAATGAATATACAATAAAATTATAAGCGAGAACCATCCATAAATCTTTTTTGATGCTTCCGGTCTCCTGTGTTTATTTTCCTCTTAGCGTTGCATTTATTAATGTACGATTAACTGAAAACTGTTTCATCGCATTAAAAAATATTTGAATGGCTTTAAATAAACACCGATGGTCTATTTGTTATGTGAAATATTTGTGATAATGAGATTGCGGGAAACAAAAAAAAAAAGTGTGTATGTGTTTTTATATACGCACGTAAGAAATAATGCTTCTTTAACGTAACAAAACAAAAATAAAATTTTATCCACTCTTTGTTTGTAAAAGACATTAAATGTAATTGATAACGGTTTAATAAATTGAAATCATAGAAATATGTCAAAAGTTATTGTTGGATCATCTTGCTTTTTGGCAGCCCTTGTGCGCGTACATCGTAAAAATTTTACACTCATAATTTTTCCAAACGCGCTAAAAGAATTATGACTTTGCAATATTTATGAAAATAAAAATGCGTATAGCTTCGAGATACCTCTACTTTCTTTGCAGACTTGTCGTTACTGATAGATTTTTAATGGAGTATGCGTGTACAATACTTCTTGATATGACTCGTCCTGGATTTTTTATAACGTTAATATTTTTTTTATGATTATTGGCAAGTAGCGTTAGACGTGTGTTCATTTATTGTCGCGGTGGTAAAGACACGCTGTATATATATCTATGTTCTTGGAACGGCGAATATTAAATTGGTTTACTGTTGGTCAGCGAATAGTTGATTATGTTGTGTTAATGTGATAATCGGTAAACCAGTTTTCAATTTAGACGGATCCGATCAATGTCATTGGAATAGATGCGCTTAAGCCATCACTAAAAGGTTAACAATATGTATTAAATGTCCACGCTTACACGACAATATTGATACGAAAAGTAGGATTACTTCTCTCAGGCAGCCTAGAGAAATCGAATTTCTGGAATGTAAAACCATTTCTTTCTTAAAAAATAACAACTACTCTATGAAATAATGAGGGCCTTCAGAAACATGAAATGACTGAATTTAAAACCTAACCACTATTTCGCGTGCCGCCAGAGTGCAGTGAGCAGCGGAATTTGACAGAGTGACCGCCTAAACCATTACGCTCTCATCATCATCATCTTTTTTGAGTGAACTGCTGACCGTAGGACATAGATCACCACGAAGCACAATCCTTAGCCACCTGCACCCATCAGATCAAAGATCAGATGGATCAGGTGCTGTGAAATATCAAAGTTAGAGTTTGAAATAAGTTATTAAATTTTTTAAAGATATCACAAATTAAAAAGATATAAAAAACATACCGCACCACAAACATCTGACATCTAAGATTTTGTGAAGAAAACTCTCTACTAAAATCTAATTCTTTCAATCACCACACGGTCACTGTCTCGATTACGATTCTACCACATAAACAGTACTTATCCTCTGTCAATATATTGCTAATTCGTTTCGATATCCTTTTCGTTGCTTTTTTACGATCATTCTCGTAAATACGAGAAATTATTACATATACCTACATCGTAAACAACTTCAATTACATTCAATTTATTAATTTTAATTTGGACATTAACTATTCATGTTATTGTTAATCTCATTAATTTAACGCTACGCTGTACACGCTATTAAACTGTAGTCCTTTTATAATTCGAGGAAAGTTGGTTACCCAACAAACCGATAGCATGAACAATAAATCTCATTTAGCGATAACATCAAACATCTCGTTGAAGTCCATTCTACTGCAATGCAGTTCTTTTGCTTTGCGTCTGGCCTCTACCTTTCTCAACTACGCCTTA
Source organism: Iphiclides podalirius (assembly GCA_933534255.1). Lineage (NCBI taxonomy): Eukaryota > Metazoa > Arthropoda > Insecta > Lepidoptera > Papilionidae > Iphiclides > Iphiclides podalirius. The sequence goes on along the minus strand of OW152822.1, from coordinate 2,092,485 downwards.
CTCTACGCTCACGTGGGCCAGATATTTATTGTCCTGTCGTAACAAAAGCTGCAAAACTTTTTCCATTTCTATAGTATTTTAAGAAGCATTTATCAAGATCTGCTCAATGGTTCTCGAGTTATACGCGCGCAAACACACAGTCGGACAAACAAAAGTGTTGTTTTGTATTTATTAACAATAAAAAGAGATCTAAGTAAAAATATATTAATTATGTAACGTAATTTCGTAGGAAGACGTTATTATATCGCCAAGTAGTAGACAAACTTCCGGTTGTTTTTATGACTAGGTTCTGTTTACAGAGCCGAATTAAGAATGGACAGGTACGTTCGGGGAATTACCACAACCTCAATAAGACCGTCGTGAAGTGGAAGAGTTATACTTCTGCGTTTTGTCTGGTGAATACTGGGATCCACTTAATTAAAAGGTGCGTAAAAAACGCGTTCTCAACCTTGCGGGTGTTGCAAATGTACATGGGCGGCGATTATCACTTAACATCAAGTGAACCGCCCACACACTTGCCATGTTATAAAATATAAAAAAAGAAAACCAAAACTTACCGTGATATTGATAAAACGGTACATACAGTTAATTAATTAACATTAATTTACAAATGTTGATTTAGCACATAAAGTTTTCTAATACGTTATAAGTATTATGAAGTTACATTCATGATGATGTTTTTTTTTTTTTTTGTTGTGGTCTTATTTTATGTTTATGTCTTATCTTATAGCATGCTTTGGAGTCAGTAACCTTATTTTGTGTTGAGAATTAATTTACTCAATACGAGTCGTAACAGCCTAATTAAGAAAAAAAGGAAACTACCACCGTTTGTGTTTGGAATCGTAACTTTTTTGTTTTTATTCGGAAGTAATTTGTGAATTATGCAATACAAAACCTTTTTCATCTTTTTTGTTATTTGGGCTGGCGCTGTTTCGGGATGTTGCATCTTTTTCGATTGAAAGGTCAAAGACCATAGGAATGATAACCGAGACACCAATTGGTATAAAAAAAGGATTGTCTTATGAGATGTAACATTAGTTCGTTAGACAGGTGTTTATTTTAGTGCCGCTTAATCTGTGGGCAGTTTGTAGTTTACTTGTAGAGTACTGTAGATTTACTTGGGCCAACATTTAAAGAGTCAGTGCCATAATCCTGTTTAATACACCTGAATATGATGCCGCTAAACGTTTTAAGCCGTGTCATAGATACAGTAATGTGTGAGTCAGTCGCTGGCTTATAAATTGCTTTTTATCTATATATAGACATTACGTCCTCACCGTATTAATATATACGTGCAAGAGCATCAGACATGTTTAAAAAGTTAAGCACTCGCTTAAAACGCAAGCGGAATCAACTGTCCGTCGTTTATTTCTTAAATCTGCATTTATAATTTGATTAGATAAAATTATTCCAATTCTGCGGCAATTATTCGAAGCCTGTTAAGATACATTGTACATTTTAATACAACTGTAAAACTAACTCTGTGTATGAATAATCTTTATTTTAGATTTCATTAAATCCTAGGCATCAAATACACGTGAGGTAGATCCATAGTAGAATATCTCTCCGAGCCTTGGCAAAAATTCGAGACTTTCGTGGTGTGTGATAAGTCAAAATATTGATCCCAGACTGGTAAACACTTCAAGTCTTTAAAATGTTTATTTATTTATTTATTTCAACACTTCCTTCTATGTTATATTCCTTTAAATAATACTTTTGGTTTTATTTACGTTTCGTCTATCATTTATATAGACTTGTATGAAGTTCTAGTTTGCCTAAGTTATAAAATTCATACAAATAAAGAAAGTAACTTAAACTATTGCATAAGATGTAATTAAGTATGTGTTTCGTAAAAAGAAAGATAAAACTATATGCTTAAACAAAACCTCAAAAAAATACTCAGATGGAAGTCGACAACAGAGATGACCGAACGGTTGAACCCTTTATTTTGTATCATTATAAGTATTTTTTGCTTTGCTTAAAGAACTTTGCTCTTAGTGACACATCGTGCTGACACACATTTCGACCTTCGTTTTGACAGATCGTGTCAAGGCCATATTGCCAATTGACTTTGGCTATTGTCAGTTTTGACAGCTGACGTTTAACTTTCGTGTTCGGAATGCCGTTGAGTAGCTCTTGATTGACGGCAAGTGAGTTATCTGTTATATCATTCGAATAATTCGCAGAGTGACTCTCGTAATCATAAGGAGAGCGTGACTTTAATTTGTACCAAGGTAGAGTTAGCTATGGATTCTTAGTGTAGAGACAGGTAGCTAGGCGTAAGTCATTCAATATAACATACATTTCGACCGATATCTCATACGCAGGAATTGGATGCTTCCTGCGTTATAGCTTTAACTTTTGAAATGTGTAATGTGCTGTTTCATCAAATCAGCTCCTGTGTTTAGCCTCTAGAGCGCGAAGAACAATTAACATACACATACTTGTCAGCATACACATTGCCCTCCTTTGCACCGCACAGTCGGGTAAAAAACCCATTCAGTTCTTGCCTTGGAGTCTTGTATTGAATCGGACAGAAAGACAGAAAGTGGTAGTCCCTAGAGTGGTGGTCCCTAGAGTGGTAGAGCCACGCAACAGCCTCGGCTGTTGCACGAATGGGCAGGCTCGTCCGGGTAAGTACCACGACCTCACAGAAGACAGGCGTAAAGTGGATGTATGACAAATACTTTCGCGTTTCATCTGGTGAGTGAGGTAGCCGGAGCCCAATTTCCAAAAAGGTTGTCAAAAAAAACCCTCGGGTGTAGCAGATGTCTATGGGCGGCGGTATTCACTTAACATCAGGTGAACCGTCTGCTCGTTTGGCAACTTGTCACATAAAAAAAAAATTCTCAGATAGAAGCAAGCCGAACTCTGACGCTCTTGACGTAACCGCGCCGATGACGCGCGGAATGCAGTCACATTAGCGGTCGTAAATGTAAAACAGATGAAATGCCATCGGCAGTCGGCACAAGGGCCGCTTAAGTCCTAAGGAAATTGCGTAAAACCGTGCGTGTGTGTAAACAGCAACATTGATTGCGTTTCAACTAGGCAGATACTAAGTTAGTTTCTTTTAAGCCGTTTGACGGAGAAAAAAATAATATAAATTGAGTCAAGTGTTACACATGAATCAATCGTACCGTCTTCTGGTAGTTCAGAGTCCGGGCACTTGATTTTAATTCAGGATACTAGAGTTCAAAACCCTATGCCGTCACCATTGAAATTGTCCATTGCGCCGATTCATCTATATATTAAAGAATAACAGCAAAATATTTTGAAGATTTCTGAAGTCGGTCAAGCCGTAGTGGGGTGTACAGCCTATTATGCCCGAATCAACTGTACAGATGGTGTCTTTGGCCAGCAGTGGGTAACAATTTAAATAAATTATAATTATAATGTATAGGCTATTGTTTTCACTTTTTTAAATGATATCCATAAATGTATAATAGATTATGCACGCGTTTCGAAATGAATTTCTCGTGATCGTAGAATGCGAATTGAATAATCTGATTTTAATCCCGCATGGGCTCGCGACCTAATATGCATTAACTATATATTAACACTAGCGACCCGCCCCGGTTTCGCAGGGGTCTAATGTATTATACATATAAACCTTCCGCTTGAATCACTATATCTAGTTAAAAAAACCGCATCAACGACGATGACTTTGTTTTTTACTATGTAGAGATAATAGAGAAAAACTGAAATTGAAGTTTTTTTTTTTCATATTTCTCCAAAAGGATAAACTTATAGAGTCGTATAATAGAATTTTATTTTATTTTATTTATACATGGAAAACTTACAGCTAACATACAAGATTAATATATAAATGAATAGAAAAGGGATAGCCACGGTCAGTTTCTGTGCCAATCACCTGACGGACAGTAGTTGTGCTAAACAGTGGGGTTAGGTGTTCATTAGATTGGCGTGAGAAACAGGGCGGTGTGTGCAACGGAAAGTGAATTAATTGCGCACCATTAAAGGGCTAAGACCTTAGCTGTAGATATGTTTATTGTAGTAGAGTAACACCCATAGTTACAGGACGGCCATATCAGCGTTAATGCCATTGCCTTTTTGTAAACATTTCTAGAGATTTTACAATTTTATGTGTGTTAAAACCTAGAGCGAGGGGTAGGGGTGTAGTACTTATCGAATTAGATTACTCTAAAATAATGGATTAATTTATGACTCAAAACTACAAAAATACTTAAACTTAACTTTGAAACTTTCTTACTGACTTTTCGCACTCAGGAAATCCGCAAAACTAAAATGATTCTTCATAATGGAAACAGGGAAACTTTGATATCCTGTGTACCAATCGCACAGCGACCGCGTGGTAGTCTATGGGCTATTATCTACATACAGATGATGTCTACAAACGATACAAGTATTGGTAGGAAGGACAAACGTTTAGACACAGAGAAGTAGCCGTATAAATCTACAATTTCTTTCTATTCCCGTTAATTTATTGCATGATACTTGCATTATTATTTTCATATTGATTATTTTCGTGGGTAATTGAGAGGACATCTACAATTGATTGACAACTAGATTAATTACATTGTAATTATTAATCTAGTTAGCTGCTTTTTTCAGTACTGTTTGAGGACTAATTTTGTGCGTGCATATTAGACCAAGCTTATCGTATAGCAGTCGGGACGGTGTAAGCGGGTCACGTTTTCTGCCCATTGATAAACATGCCGGCATTGACGAATTAGTTGCGAGCCACTCACTTTCTCTAGAAAATACTTCCAAGAAGAACAATCGTTCGTTGCCTGTTTTGAAAAGGGATAAGTTTCATTGATTCTTTGTGTTATACTTCTGCCTTTCGTCTGGTAAGGTAGCCGCAGACCACTTTATTAAAATATGGCACGGCATCTGCACCCTACGCGTGTTGTTAATGTTCACTTAAATCAGTTGAACCGCCAGTTCGCTTACCACATTCTCACATATAAAAAAATTTTGAATTCATATACATATATACTCACACGTTTCTGTCCCACTGGAGGTAGGCACAGCTTATAGGTTTCCATTTTATTCAATTTACTCCACAATTTCCGCATCCTAACATATTGTATAATCTAAAATTCTTACAAAGTTTTTGTATTCACATGTTACTTTCCATCATTTAAGCTTTAAGCCAACTTTTTAACAACCTCAACTGAGTATTGGGTATACCAGGTTTGTTAAGCTTGTAGCCTTTAAGATTTTGTAACTTATCTTACTTAAGTTTAAGACAATTATACATATATTACATTTGTACAGGCCCCACCCGATATTTTCGTTTTCTTCTTAATTTTAATATTCCTTCAAAATAATTTAATCATTCCAGTTTAATTAATACAAACATGTCTATCCGGAATTATATTACTAATAACTAAGTAAAAGATGTTAATTAAATTATCAAAAGAATTCCATATATTAAGCACGTGCGTCGTGTTATGAAAATTCATGAAGCTCTGATCTGAGTAATGATGCAAAGAAGTCTGACTGTATAACAATATTACAATAAATTTACTACAATACAATACAATATTACAATGAAATTATTCCATGTTATTATTTATGTGTCTAAGCACGAAATGATTTAAAGCAGATGTTTTACTCCGTCACTGCTCGTTAAAATTTTTAGTAATTATGTTTTTTATAGCACATGTTGTATATCTGTGTCAATTTAATTAGCCTGTATCTTCTGTGTAGATGGAAAAGTAAAAAAGTGACAACGTTCTTTTATATTGTCTTTATTAGGTGCCGGGTTTTCAATCACAATAGTTTTTATTACTCTAACTGGTTTTGTGTAAACCAATAGCTGGTATATATATTTTTAATGTCTCTGGACATAGTTTTACACAACGTTATCTTGTCCCAAACTAAGCAAAGCTTACAATGTAGGTGCAAGGTAACTGATAAACTTACCTAAAAATACTTTCATTTTGAAAGTGCATACATATTGTGGATATGTTAACATCACGACGCTAGAAAACACTATGTTTATCCCACAAAAAAGTCAGTAACTGACTGTTAATAGAGCACTCCTATCACGTTAAATAAATGATATAACGAACCCTGGTTTTAGATTAATAATTGTTTGTTTTCGACATCGCATTAGATACCTCTAAAATTATCAGTCTAGTTTAATAGTTTTCTACTATATTATGCATGATTTATACATTTAAACCTTCCTATTGAATCACTCTATCTATTAAAGAAAACCACATCAAAATCTGTTGCGTAGTTTTAAAGATCTAAGTACGATGAAGTGATACGATAGCGAAAATAGAGATTCGACACCATTGTCGAGTCCATACTTATGCCATACTTATGCTTGACGATATTAATCTACGTATGGACACAGTTCCACTTGTTGCGCGCGATGGCGAATGACTTCTCAATACTAAGTTCACATAGCAGTTCTTTACAATGTCTATTTGGATGTGTATTATAATTAAAGTTGCACGTTAGTGATTATGAGTCCGCGGCACAATTGCCAAGGTATTGGTTTCGGCGGCGGTGGTCGTGGGCTCGACCCTCACACGAGGCAACAATTTTTGTGACTCATAGATAAATGTTTCTACGTGAAATTTATATATTTATTATATATATATATATATATATATATATATATATATATATATATATATATTTAGTTACATATATTTATGTATTTATTTATATAGGTATGTATTTCATTTATTCGGTAGTAATCTTCTTATGCAGTTTTTTCTTTGTGCACCTGCCTAATTGTCTCTGTACCACCCAAGGTTGACTGGGAGATAATGCCTATGACATTAAGTCCGCCTTTGTACTTTGTGTGCATTAAGAATAAAAAAAAACACAGGATACTACACAGAATGGGGACTAAGCCTTCGAAGGAACACTGCAATAGATCTTTCTAGGTCGCAGTGGTCATTCTGACTTACTAGCCAACCCCTATCACACAAAATACAATGGGCAGTGTGGAAAACATGGTCAATCGAATCAATCGTAGAAGAGTAGTAGCCCACGGTAACACTACCCAAATCACCAATAATTTGCGTACACATCAATCCGACGAACAACCAAAACTAATTCGTCGATTTCACCGCGTTAGAATAACGTCAAATGTAATTAGAATAATGTAATTTATCGTGTTATTCGAGCCAGTGAATTGCGGAAACCTTATACATATAATTTGGACGGACCAACGATACTCGATTGACATTTTTTGAGAGCAGACGACCTCGTGCGGATCTTTTATGGAAGCCCAAGGCGCTGGCGTCGCGGTTCTTAATGCCCGCGTTTCGGAATCCGAACGATTTTTCTTACTAATGTCCGCCCCGTGGATTATACAGTTTTGACTTTTAGACGCCTACGCGTCGGAAATGTAGAACGTTATAACGTCTCACAACATTATAACGTTCGCAAGTATAAACATTACAATGATCGCTGGTTTGGGATCGGCATATATGCATGTTAGAAATCCATTGGTGTTCCATGTGCTCCACGTGAAATCTATTGCTGCTCAATTCAATTATCAAAATCAATTCAAAATTAAAATCATTTTAAAATATCTTCATTCAATGTAGAAGCATTACACTTACTTATTGATTGTCAAATCACTACTACTGTTAGGAAGAGAAAAGCCTCTGTTCTGAGAAGAACAAAGAAAAAACAAGGCGAAGTAAACTCACACAACGAGACAATTTTTTTTACTATTATTTGCCAATGAAGCAAGTTTACAATATATTACAGTACACTTGAAAGATCCTGTTCAAATCATAAAAGCGTTACATGTACAAACGGATCAAAGACAACCTTGTGGTTTACGGTGACAAGCCTGTCACTGTTTCACTTTTTTGGCGCTGGGTTATATTACGCATGGATATGATTGGTTTACGCGATAACGTTTTAGCACTATATGAATATTTTACGCATATGACTTCGCGGTTATGAAGTGTTGAGTCATAAATCATTTTTAGTGACCAGAGTAATCAACCAAGGAGAAGTTGGTTAAGCGAAATCTATGTAGATTCTTACAGTTCGCAGTCAATGTCCCAGATTCGATCCTCGACGTGCGTGGTTAGCAGTAAATTTCATGTTAAAGAATAAACCGAAGACGATGCACGAGGAAACTGTTGAGATTGGAATAGATTTAAAAGCAAGTATACGACATTTTTAATGCGCAAACTTATGTCAATTTGCTAGTTTTATATAATGTCTAGCAATTCCCCGTTTCCTGAGCGAAGTTTCAGGGCATTTTCACTGCGTAGTTTATATATGGAGTACTAGATGGCGTCAGGTATTTTTTGTATGTGATATTGACGTTAGATAACAGGTAGGTACAAATGTAAAACACAGAAAAATAGTACAGGTAAGCGGAAACCGTGTGCATACTACAGTGCAAATCTCAATAGCTTCAAAAGCGTGTGAATTTGAAGAGTTCGCATTTCGATGACTCTGTTAATGAATGTTAATTTTATTCTCGGACGTATTGTATGAATCAGACGAACGTTTGCTCAATCATACGAGCTGTATTGGGACACCAGTTCGGTTCTATGAAATTTATTATCTACTTTTTGTGTACACAGCGATAGTTTTAAAATTGAAATCGGTTAGGCTGTTCTAACAACTTATCAGAGTACTAGAGAGTAGAAAGTAACATATCTAGTTTACAAGATTGGTTCTTTTTTTAATACTTTAACTTTCAATTGTTCAATAATACATCGATTATAATGATTTACTCTTAACAAGCACTTTCAGCGATCTTGCGTAAGCTGTTGTAAGTTCGAATTAGGATCGTATCTTTTTTATATTTTTATTCAATATTATAGCTTAAACATAGCGATTGATAGATGACTAAAATCTACATTTACTAATTTTCTAGTTGCTTAATGCAATTTTTTTAACTAAATACCAACATACGAGTACAGCCACAATTTACCCTAATAAATAGGGTAGATACAAACTATGATCAGTAAAGTACGAGCCTTTGTTCACCGAAAACAAATGTGGGATGGATTTTTCTGTACTTAATTAACAGTTCCGGAAATGCCCGACTTTAGTTCACAATTCCGTCGCCACCTCTGGGTCATCAATGACTTGTACCTGTTATATGTCTAATTGCACGATTCAATAACTATATAGTATAAAACAAAGTCGTCCCGCTATCTGTCTGTCCCTATGTATGCTTAGATTTTTAAAACTACGCAATGGATCTTGATGCAGTTTTTTTTACTAGATAGAGTGATTCAAAAGGAAGGTTTATATGTATAAAACATTGCACCCGTGTGAAGCCGGGTCGGGTCGCTAGTTACTCGTAGACAAACACAAAGACATTAGTTAGCCATGTGACACTGAAGATGATAAGAGAGACTTGTGTGATTAAAGATGGATGGCAGATCCATGGATGTCCAAAACATCCGTGAGGTAACGGTTGCATTGCCAATCTTTAGGAAGGTGAGCCCCGGTCACCTCACTCACCAGACGAAATACTCTTTCTATCTATAACGAAAGAATGATAAATACAAAACGGTGAATCTGACCTTTACTTATGGCGCGGAACGCGAATAACTCGGATTTCGTGCGTAAATTGCATAATTAAAAGTAGAATTCCTGCCGACCGGTAAATTGGGAGCGATGTTACACGTTACGTTAAGTGCCACGTTAAATGCCAACTGACATTTTACATAACCGCTCGGCGTGCCCTACTGATCCCGAATAAGGAGCACATTTGTGAAATTTGTTTTTGTACTTTAAAAATTTGTATTCAGATTATTTTGTAGAAACAACTCAAATATTACCTTAATGTGTAAAATTGTTTAATATGTAGTTTACGACATTTGTATTAATTTTATTATGTGTAATCAACTAAAACGTTAACTAATTAACAAGTTCTCTACTTTTATACGTGAGAAGGTGGCTAGCGAGCTGGTGGTTCACCTGATATTAAGCGATATCCGACGCCCATGGACATATGCATCACCCGACGTGAACCGCCGGCAATACCGCCGCCGCCAAACAAAATACTCGAATCCACACAAGCACAAAAATATAACAAAAAAAATTACAGCTTATTAGTAGGAACGTTAACGAACGAAAGTTGGCTTTCAAATTCTCTAATTTTCATTTTCATAAAAATGTCTTCTGGAGTTTAATCCTACAGAACGATAATGATCCGTTGTCAAGGCAAAATGGACCATAAAGGCGTGCGAAACGACGGACCACACCTTACCCGCAGCTGATCTTTATAATCTGTAATAACTTATGGTAATAAGTGTGGCGTTCTACATAAATGACATATTGGACATGCATGAGTATGAATTATGGTTAACTTAGCCCGATAAATTGGAGCACTTATGTGTATTCAGGTGCTGCATTTAACCGAGATAACCTTTACGCCTACAAAAAGTTACGTCTACATAATTAAACCCACATACATAAACTTTATTTTGTTTACTGAATGATGTTTTGTAATTGTAAACACCGATCACACAAAGGAGATATATCTCTAGAATTATCTGCAGTCCAGATCCAGATTATCTGAATCATTGAAAAATTCTACAATTTTACAACGATGACGCACAAAACTGAAATCCCGCGAGCAAAGACGCGAACAACAGCTAGTGTCTTTTTCGAAAGAATTCGGTTTTTTAAACAATTTATATTAAATATAGATTTAAATGAAGAACATAGCATATCATTATATGTCATATACTAAATAACGTAAAAATCTACAACGCAAGATATTTTTTGTGTACCGGTTAATACTTTAAGTCGAATTTTCATTCACTCAACTTTATTTAAATTAAAGTGTCATGAGAAAAACTTAAAAAAATCGATTTAGTTCGCTGGTTACAAGAATAATCTTAAGCCATTTAACTTCTTTCCGAAGTAGTCAGCATTTTTACGGCAATTGTAACCTTGCCCAAAGATGAAAGTTTTGACTTTGGTCCTTGAGATCGTCCTTGAAAATTACATTTGGTGTGCGTGATTTGTCTCACAAAATGATAATATAATTTAAAGAAAATTTTAATAGAGAAATAAGCAGTTATTGTATCATAGATTACGTATAAAACATGAGATAATTTTCCCACAAAATTTATTTGAACTAGGATCGTATCGATTTAAAAATAAAACCTCTTTATTACTAACTAAATACATGATTTTGTTACAAGAGCAAACATCTCTCAAATCAACTCTCCATTTTCATAAAGAAGTATAGTAGTTTTTGTAAATATTTATCTATTTGGGTAATTATTTTAATATTATTTAAATTGATCCCAATCGGAATCAAATTTATCTTGTTATGGACATTTCAAAAGTAACGCGATTTAAAAAGCAAATAAAAGTCCGCATTTGGTACAATTGAAAATGCTTTATATTATATTAAATGCATAATATTATATCATATTAATAGTGATTTCATTAATATAATGAATTTTCAAGTAACGATATATCTAATTTAGTTTTCCATATTATCTCTCCATTCTTAGCCTAACACGCAACTTATAGGCGTTGTCGCCGACCACTGGGCAAAAATTAGATGTCTAAACTGACGTTTTAAATGCAAAAACGTAAATATATCACGTCGAAATACATAAGCGCTCGGGACAAAATCTTAAATCTCGTACGCTAATTACGTGTTACCATTTGGAAATCAACATTTAATATTATTTATTACAAATTAGACGAGCGAAGATCCGTTTGGCAAAGTTTAGGCACCGCACCGCAAAGCGAGATTCGCGATTTTGCATATTTTTGCGACATTTGGTGCGAAACTTTTCCGTTATTCGGATTTTAAGTGCAATAAATTTCTCTATACTTGGTATTTAATAGGAGAGTTGAAAAGAGGTCAGTGTTCGCTGTCTCTGTCTACGCCGTCAGCGATTTAAGAGCTAGTAGCAATGTAATTGAGTAATTTCAAAAGCGTTCAGAATCGACACCAGTAACGTCAGCGCTTTAATTAAATCGCCTCGAACGCGTCCAATTATCGATTACAAAATCCCATAAACGAAACGGCTTAGTTCACGTGCGGCATAAATACACTGAACCCGATAGTAATTTATCTGCTATCTAGCCTCGTTGTAGCGAGATGGTTTTAATAGAGCGGCCTGTTGATCGATGGTCGGCGTGGCTCGTACGGATCGTCTATATGGTAATGTCATACTAGTGTTGCGAAAGAACGCACGGTGGCTAAAGATACCATGCTTTTCGATTTGGTTTCGGGATATAGACAAATGGATATTACTGCGTATGTGAAAATGTGAATTAAATATTGTAGTCTTCAAATAATATTTTTATAAGTTTAAATTCGAGGAAAATCTATACGAACTAGGAGAAAAACTGTTTGGTTATAAGTTCAGAATATAAAGTGCATTGACACCTTCACTCTCATTAAAAAAACATGTTTGTTAATGTGGTTGAGCTGGTAAGCAGTCACTGATGTCGTATGAATTGGCTGACTCCTCCGGGAAAGTACCGCTACCTCAAAGAAGTGCGGTATAAGAGTGGGATTTACGCTTTTATCTGGCCAGTGAGGTAGGAGGCAGGACCTACTACCCGAAAGGTTGGCTACAGTACTAGATATCAATATATGGCGGAAATCTCTTACCTTCAAGAACGAAGAAACGAGCTTATGTAAGACTTTCTACATACACCTTTTTGCCGAAATCTTTCGAAGATGTCTCGGTGGCACCGCTACTAAACTAGGGGCTTCGGGTGTCGGGGTCATGGGTTCGATTCCCACACGGGACAAGTATTTGTGTGACCGACAGATAATTATTTCATATCAGGGTGTTTGATTCCTAAGGAGGGTTGATGTCAGGCAAGCGGCTGGTTATATCCATAAGCATAGCCAAAACCTTATAACATAATTCACATGTTGTGACGACCTAGGTGGGATATGGGCAGGAGGATGATGATGTTTAACAATACCTTCCGGGATTCACAAAAATTTTGGTGTTGCTACCCAGACGTCACAACATCGGTGTCAGGATTTAAAATTGCCGACTTTATTTGGTTGCTCGGTAGCCGTGAGGAAGGCAAGCGACCTTCCTTGCAGCGACTCGGTGACGGCAATGCGAGCCGGTTCCAAGCGAGTAGCGTTTTTGAGTGTCAACGAACAAAGTAACTGTGTTGAGTAAATCATAGTGCAGTACGCGAGCAAGATATAAGACAGTGCGCTAAGCTTGCTAAGTATGCTATGCTAAGCTAAGCTCGCTAAGCTAAGTGCGTGCACGTAACTTTACATCCCTTAGCCAAGTTTAACTTAGCTCGAAATTACAAGATCATCAAAACGTTTATTTGTTTATTCAACACCTTACGTCTAACATTAGTTTTCTCCGCTACTACGTTAACATAATTGTGTGGTGGTGCAGTTGCGTATTGTCGTCGATTCTAGTTGCAAAGAGTCGTGGGTTCGATTCCCACACGCGACAGCTATTTGTGTGACCCACAAATAGTTGTTCCGGATCTCGATGTTTGTTCCCATGGAGAGTTGACGTCAGGCAGGTGGCAAAAAGCTAGCCAATACTGTTAACAACATGATTCCGATGTTGTGCCGACTCCTCCCATATCGAATAAGGGAAGAAAGAAGTCGAAATATGTTCATAATTATATACAAATCGTAGTTACATCAAAATATATCTTGCACATGCACATATTCAACTTATTATTAATATCGTTGTAGAATAGTAAAATTAGTTTTGTAAACCGTAATAATACCAAAAAAGTTCCCTTCCATTATTTTGAAGCTTTAAAAATATTTTACCAGAAAAACACAAGTGTTTTATGTGCCTACTATGTGCTTATCACAGCTAAAAAATATATTCGCCAACTCTGTAGACCTTAATTGCTTCTCGCGTATATTTTAGTTAGCGAAATCGCAACGCAATGTCCTTAACTTGACTTTTTGACAACCATATCCGGTACGCTTTGAAAATATATCGGTTAACGCAAAGAATTTTAGAAATAAAAACAAAACGACAATAAACTGCTTTATGTTTCCGGCCATAAAAATATGGATAACTTCGTTTTACGTGTGTTCAAGTTTTTTAAATTATATGATATGCGGACAGTATTTTCTGAATTTTGCAATCAGGTTATTTTGTTAACTAGCGTCACATTGAAGTATATATAAAATATAATACTTAATGTTTTTTTTTCCATTATTGTTAATTTTAGGTTGGCAATAAGTCATTGTGGATTTGAGTTATAGATTTATGGATTTCATAAAAATGGTCCTTCCATTTTTATGAAATCCGTAAATCTTCTTCTCTTTCGTTATTCTATATGCTTCTATTTTCTATAACTAGATTTAAAAATTTAATGCGTCGAAAATTCCTTAGTTTTTTTCTTCAATATTAATATGGAATGCAAAAACGAATATTTGCGCCATATTTTGCTTTGTTATTTCCGAATCTAAGTTGTTAATTGTTGGGAATTTATGTAACACCCATCATATAGCTCTGATCTCGTGCCATCTGATTACAACTTATTTCGATCCCTTCGTGGTAAAACTTTCATTGATGATGACGCCGTAAAGTCTCACTTAACTCAGTTTTCAAGTTGTCAGAGATGGCAAAAGGCCATCGAGCAAAATGGAAAATACATTATAGATTAAACTTCATTCCAACTAAAAAAACATCTTTTATTTCATTTAACAAATCCGCAATGACTTAGCTGTCAACTCAATGTATAATATTAACTACTTTTGTACTTCCCTATTCATAGTCGCAGCCAAATTTATTGCTCCAATTTTGTTAGAAGCGAAACATAAATAAAGATTTTATAATTAGTTCAAAAGTATTTTTATTCATTTAATTAATGATGCATCAGAATTGGAACTTCGTGCGGATTTTTCGACCAAGGCTTCGTGACGGCTGAACAGTAATTTGCTCGCTTTGAAAGCAATCTTTGTCATAGACATAATATTGTTCTTGTACTGTACAAAGCAAGGTCATCTCATGACTTCATAAAAATACAGTGACGATGAGAAGGAACGATTAAGAAATGTTTGCAATCCGATTGTTATAGTTCTAATCTATAAACTCAAACTTCAATTGCTTAGATAATAGAAAGGCTTTCAAAAACACGCAAACACGGAGGACGGACGGTTAACATAAGTAAAATCATGGTTTTTTTTGCTTTCTATTTTTTTATAAAATATACACGTCCTATTTAGTACTAAAGGTCCTTTTGTACAGTACCGATATACATATCCTCTAAACATTTTTTAGAGTTTCGTACCGAAAGGGAACGGGTCCCTATTACTAAAACTCTGCTGTCTGTGTGTCTATCTGGATTTCTGTTTGTCCGTCTGTTACCAGGCTGTATCTCATGAACCGTGACAGTTAAAATTTTCATAGATGATGTATTTCTGTTACCGCTATAACAATAAATAAATAAATAAATAATAGAATTCAAAAAATTTTAATTTTACAAAGATAATGGTACAGAGACCTTCTTGCGCGAGTTCGACTCGCACTTGGCCGGTTTTTTAAAAAAAGGTTGCCTTATGAATTTTATCTTCACCGTCAAGCACGTGGTCTGCAATTTACAATTTAATTTGTGCTACTACCGGTATTGGCAATCAGTTTGCTTATTTATAACGACTCGAAGACGGGTGCTTGTCTTCGATTCTGAGACTGAGCGTCGAAGAGCCTGTATTATGACTCTATATTATAGCACCACATAAAGTAATTAAGCGTGTGACGTCATCGCAGTATGCGTCGTCAAATTTAAAGCACTAGAAGTCTCGTTAAAGGTACGCGACGAGCGCAATTCTCGTCAATTACCCTTGGATTTCGTAATGAACTCACCGCCGCCACATTTAGTCCGCGGCCATTTTTTTTAATTGCCTCTCTGACGTATTCGGGACGAGGCTCGACGGAGATAAATCGAGGGCAGGACGGAAAAGGATTAGTGTCCTCCGTTGATAAAGCGAAATAACTCTGCGTTTCACTAAAACTACGTTTTGCAGTACGATATCAGCAGAAACACGTTCGTTTATTACTAGTTGGTGCCCGCGACTACGTCTGCGTAGAATAGGCTGAATTCGTAACATTCACACAGAAAGACAGATATACATAAAATATGTACATAAATTATAGCCTATGTCGTATTCTGATGTATAAGCTATATTGTTGTAAAGTTTCATTAAAATCCATTCAGTAGTATTTGCGTGAAAGAGTAACAAATATCCATCCATACATACTAACTTTCGCCTTTATAATATTAGTAAGGACTACTATAATACTTATCTTTATTTATCTTCGTTTTGACTTAATATATCTTTATGGAAAGAGAGTCTCGTTGGCCGTATGCTATTAAGGCTTCATCGCAAGCAGAAGCCGTGAAACTGCCACATTACACGGGTTTGATAGTCCGACTATGTTGTCAAACGTTGTCTGATTAGGGAGTGACCTTAGTTCCTTCGAGATTCTGTGCGGTCCATGGCTCCATTGCTTTGATTTTATTAATCATTTGCTGTTGTGGTGAACCGCCTCGGAACACTGGTATACACATGTATTGCGTCCCCTTAAATTTGCGGTGCTCGTAGGCAAGGTTGAACCATTTGATTTTATGCGCTATCACTGTGTTGTCGGGTGGGATCGCCGGTGTGTCCGATGTACTTGAGTCCCCCTTCAAAGTGAATGTCCAAATTTTTTTAAACAGTGCCCTAACTTTAGGAAAACATTACCCTGTGTTGTAAGGACGTTTAACAAACATAAATTTCACGCGGAAAAACACCCAGATGCGAAACAACTGTCTGTGGATCACACAAATAGTTGTCCCGTGCGGGGATCGAACCCACGACCCCCTACGCCGAAGCCAATACCTTGGCAAATGCGCCACGGAGTCATCAAGATCAATATACGCTTATTTTAAGCTCTTATTGAACGTAAAAAAAATACCACCGGTTCCTTAAATTAGACCTATCCATAGGAGAGCCGGCAAAAAGCTCTGCGATGTTGTTATCTTATTTTTTTTAACTCTATATACAAAATTAGTTAGGAATAAAATCAGCAGCAGCCAGGGGATTTGCAAGTGCAAAGCAAGTGTAAAACAGGTGCTTTCCATTTGAGTAGCTTTTGTTAGCTCTTACTACAAAATGTTTAAAATTTTTTATACTTAGTTGTCTGTGGATGTCACTCATTTCGTGATATAAGTTAGTAAATCTGCCAAGAAACGACTTTTTTATTGTTTTAGCCAGTTTAAGCCTCGGTATTTTCATTCTTCGACCGGATCGATGGCGACGTATCTGAACGGTCGCTTTGGGGTTCCGTTAATGATTGGCTGGAGTTATGTATCTTAAAATTTGGAAGAGTGATGATGGGGAACCCATTTTAGTGTACATAGCATTGGAAAGAGCCGTACACTGAGCTACAGTGTCCGGCACTCGCCTTTATTTCAAATATTCGAGCAACCTGAGTTCGATCCCCTGTGCCGGCACCAATGAAGTTTTTAACTTCAAGTGCTGTCTTATCACGTGCTCCGCTGTGAAGGAAAACATCGTGCGGAAACCTGCATATTTTCGAAATAATATCAAAAGAAATATTTCGAACATATATGAAGTCCGCCAATCCGTAGTGGGGCCGCGTGGTGAACTATGCCCTGATACCCTCTGTATGGAGGAGGCCTTTGACCAGAAGTGGGACATGTATAGGCTGATACTTTACTATTATTTAGGATTGTGCTGTTTTATACGGTTAAGTTCGACGGTTATGTTGACGTTTTAAAATGTTTAGTCGCAGGCAGAATTTTTTTTAGAAAACCGTGGTTATCTCTAGATTTAGACAACTACGAATATTTAGATTCATACTCGAACTTAGCGATAATAATACAGTTTTAAACCTTCTTAATTAATAAGAGTATGTAATATAAAAATATGGAATAAAAGAACAATACCAATACAATATTAACATCGAAATGAATTATTATGATACAAAAAGAATGTCAAATCTTCGCAATATTCATTTTAATTAATCTCATTTGTGGTTCATTAAATAACATATTCTGTCATGACTGTCCACGCCTCTCCAGAACATTGTTCAAAAGATCATTAATCATTTAAGACGTGAAACGACCTAATTCCTAACAAGTTTGCTCATTTATAATAAGAGGTATTTGGCATTTAACGAAATAATAAAACGGCTGGTCTCACGTCCTATCTGTGTATGTACCGACGAGTTTTATTTATTTTTAATAACTTTATTTATCATTTGGCTTGATATAAAAAACAATGCTATCGTTTTTTTATTTACAGTAAATCGCATATAAGTTATGTTGAAATTAATTCGAACTTAAGGAGAGAGGTTTCATCTTCATCTCGATTAAACAAAGATAAAGTATGTTTAAGTTCCGCTGAATTTCTCCAGTAGAGTTCCAAATTAGCAAATTTAGACAAAAATCATTCGTGGTGTATGGAAAAAATATAACAGGTATTCGAATGTTAAGGAGGCAGTAAATGTATAGAAGGTAAACATATTCCCCAGTTGTAACGCTCTGAAAATCGAATATACCAAGTTCACCATGGATTTGAGTAGATAACAATGCCCTTATATAGATTTTACAGGTCATTTTAATTTAATAATTTTTCGGAATGAAATAATAAATGTTAATTTAGACATATGTTGCCGTCGTAGACAGATTTTAACAATAAAACTGGAAAAACATGGCACAACAGTCCGCCCAGCGTGTAAGTTTCAATGGATGTGAAAAGTAAACGAATAAAAAAAGGATTTTTTCATTCGCCTCGTTGATGTCTTTTACAGTCTCCGTCTCTCTAGATGTATAATCTGCCTTTATCTCATGAAGGCAACATTAAGACACGTAGTAACTCTTGAATTAACATAGTAGTTTAAAATAAAAAATCTTTTTACACACTGTATCTACCTGTTTGGATCTAGATGTTTTCATGTAGGGATGATTGATGTAACCGTTTTTTAATTATTATTTTGAATTAAAAAATTGTTAAAATGACCTGAAAATTCTTTAAATAGAAGCCCTTTCAGAAGGCTCATGCGTTATCCGTTAAATAATTTATAAAATAAGTAAATAAATATTTTAGGACACATTTTTACACAACATTTTCTAGTCCCAAACTAAGCAACGCTTGTACTATGGGTACTAGAAAACTGATAAACATACTTAAACATACTTTTCTTTTGTAAATAAATACATATTATACATATATACCTACATATTATAACACCAAGACACTAGAAAAACACTATGTACTTCACACAATATGTTTCCAGTAGTGGGGATCGAACCCACACCCTCTGGCGCAGGACGCAGGTACACTACCAACTACGCCATTCGGGTCGTCAAAAGAATTCATATTATGATTCTCATATCTTTAATTCAGAGTATTATAACCATAGAAACATTAGTCAGCTGGGTGTGGTGTCGACTTGCTTTGCTAAGCAATTACTTTAAACACAGGAACCGTCGTTAATTCTTGTACGTAAATAAAATGACCGAGTGGTAGAGCTCGCCTTGAGAACGGCGCGTTTACCGACAATACGATGCCAAATTCGGAAGGCGTTCCATTTCTGTTAACAGCTTTTTTCGATTCACACTCGATCTTGAAGTCTGCAATCGATACCTCTAGTGTTTACATTTACCATAGACAGAATTAGGAGTCTTGTGAACAGTGCTTACCTGTGCACTGGTATGCACTGCAGTAGATATGTAATTGAACTAGTACTATGAATTAAATAATTCAAAAACCCGATTACTCGTAAGCTAAAAGTTTTTAAAAGGCCGACAATATCAAATTTGTTTGGAACATTTTTCAAAACTTTTTCACAATATCGTTTCGTCCGGTTAATGAGGTAACTAGAGACCCAACTTTCGCATCACGCCTGCAACATCTCTGGTGTTGTGAGACGATGGTCCTTACCACTAGGTGGTACAATAATAATACAGGAAGTAGATAACTGGGGAACCATTTGAAGTTACGTTTATTTTTGTTTACGGGCCACGCGGCGTTTAAACAAGGCCAACTCCTCGACGCTTTAGTCCGCTGTGACTTCAGTGAGGTTTCGGGAACTTCCTATAACTATTAAATATTTTCTTTGTTATTTCTTAGATAACACATTTTCTTTATTATTGCCTACCGTAGTCAGCGTATGGTACTGACCATGCAGCCATTACCATTCTAAAATGCAGTGGAGGCCCTTTTAATGCTATGTATGTGTTTATATTAGTCATGAAGCAAGGTCGTTAAAGGACCGTTATACGAAACCAACGCCCAAACCAAGTTTCCAAGATCGATCGAGAAAAAATTGTCTGGTCTGAATCACGCTTGACTACTAAACCATTTCATGGTTAGTGATGACGTCAGCCGCGATAAACACACTAGAGCTGGAAAAGCCTAATAGGTTTTACTTATGTAGGAGTCGGCAAGCTAGCCAGCAAAACACCTGGTCAGCACTGTCTTTAGTAATAAGAAAAATCGGAGAAGTTGAGTAGTAGGAAAGAAGTAGAAGTGTACACTTCTGCGTTTCGTCTGCTGAGTGAGGTAGCCTGGGCCCAGGTTATTAAAAGGTGGCAACGCTTCAGGAACTCTACGGGTGTACCTAAAATCAAGTGAACCGTCAGCGCGTTTTCCACTTTCTCACATAAAAAATAAGTGTTGGTGGCCTTTAAGAAAAAGGCTCACTTAATAAAGGACCATCGTCATATCGTCCCGGATGAATCACTGCGACGGTTAATTATATAAACTAGTAGTGGGTAAGAGAAAATTTGGGGAAAAAGCTCACTATTTCAATCTGTCAACTGTTGGGGTGATATTTATGTTATTTGTTTTGGTACCTCGTGTGGATGCGAAACTCAGCTGCCAGCATTAAACTGAACGAATCAGAGTGCTGTCTGTAATAGAAATTATGTAAAATGCACGTCAAGAAAAATTAAAGAATAGACGTGACTAAGGATAGCTCCTGAAGATTGTTGACGATACGATTTCTGCATTCCTTAAAGCATAGAGTTGCTGATGATATCAGAATATTTATGTAGGTGCTCTAGCTCCAGAAAATGAGATAAATATTTATTCCAGGTGCGGCCGAACTTGCGATCTACAAAGTTGCAGGTGAT
Organism: Iphiclides podalirius; assembly: GCA_933534255.1. NCBI lineage: Eukaryota > Metazoa > Arthropoda > Insecta > Lepidoptera > Papilionidae > Iphiclides > Iphiclides podalirius. The sequence goes on along the minus strand of OW152822.1, from coordinate 2,071,410 downwards.
AGATCAACAGGAATACTATCAATACCAGGAATACTTCAATGACATCTAGCCTATTACCAGACCTTAAAAGTACCCTTAACTAAACTTACTTACATACGGTTTCGCGCGGGCAGAAAACTCGAAGCAAAATCTTTAAAGAAAGTTAGCTTTTTTAGACGCACATCTTATTCTAAAGTCCCAAAACGTCAGCTTTGGCGCTTTTGATTTCAACACGATTTACAAGTGTTGAGACTTCTAAACACTGACCTTTATTTTAGTTATCAAAAGAAGTTATCCGCTTATATTAGCGCAGGCGTATACAATAGTCGTAAATGATCAACTCTGCATAATATTACGGTAAACTTAGGTTTCGGATACTAAGCTTATAATTGTCCCTGACCAAAATGCACCCATTTTATCGATAAATTCAATTATTTTAAACGGTCTCGAATCCGAACTTTTACAACTCGTTGACAGCCAATTTATTCAATCGACTTTAGAACATCCGGTCGGCTTGAATTAAGTTAAAGTTAAGCACTATCAATCTTACTTATTTGCTGATCTGAAAATTACGTTGGTGAACAGGCATTTTGTGACTGGTCCTAATAGTACTGAAACTAGGTCGGCTTTCATATATGTACGTAAGATTAAAGATTGTAAATATATTACATGTAAATAAAACCATTTAATGCGATATCACCCGAATGGTTCTTTTGGATATAATAAAATTTTATTTGATAAAAGCTGTCATAAATACTTATGTAAGGTAAAAGCCATGTCCATTCCAAATTTCATTCGAATCTCTTTTGGTGTTGCTGGGTGGTCACCAACACAATAGCTCACAGACAATCGAAATTACCATAATTAATTGAGGGCCATTTTGAAAAACAAGTCCTTATTAGGGTTCCGTACCTAAAGGGTAAAACGGGACCCCATTACTAAGACTCCACTGTCTGTCTGTCTGTTCTTCTGTCACCAGGCTGTATCTCATGAACCGTGATAGTTAGACAGTTGAAATTTTTGATTTATTTTTGTTGCCACTAAAATAACAAATATTAAAAAACTGATTTAAAAAAATATTTATGTGGGGCTCCTATACAAAACAGACATGATTTTAATCACGGAACCCTTCGTGAGCGAGGCCGGCTCGCATTTGGCTGGTTTTTTTTTAATTTCTATATAGTTTCCTAATTAATTTGCAGAACCAGTATTAATTTTTGAGTTGCCGGCAGTAATTACCTATCATAATTTGTTACATCATAAGCTAATTAAATTCCTATCTTATCACAACGGTGTCCTGAATCCATTCCCTAATCTGGTGTAGAGATAGAAGCGAAAACAATTGATTGCAGTCTTTGTTTCGCGCCAAAATTTCATTAAAACGCTACCCTGTTAACACTTCAGTAAGCATAATATAATTAAATTAAATTAATAATAGAAAACTTAAGAAATACGACAACAGTTGCACCGGGAAAACCACTTGTATAACACTTCACAGAACCGGATATGAGAATGATTTTTTTCTTCAAACAGTGGTTGTCAAACGTTAGTGTAGAACGTCATATCATGTTAGATTTTCGAAACTTAAAGTCGAAATAATGGAAACGTTTGAATATTAATTTTGTGTTGCCAACCGTACAGCATTAGCAGAAATGTGTGAATTTTTCGCATTTATGATAAGATTTGAAATGAAGCGCTCGGGTAATATAGATTATTCCGCAATTGTTTTCTTTACCTAAATAGTGGATTTTATTCAAAATAAAGAGAAACTAAGGCAATTAAGGCGATTAATAAATATGCATAAAAATAAGACAGGTAGACACTTTTCTTACTGCGTTAAAGGAATGAAAGATGGGTCGCTTATTTTGATTTTATCTGGAAGTGTCTGTCAGCAGCTTTAGCCTTCATAAATAACGAAATTAATCACGCCGTAGTCAATATATTAGATTTATTACACCCGTATGTTCTAGTAATAACGGGAATCAAAATTTTCATTGCGTAACTAAGACTGCGTTGAACCGCTAATGTGGAGGAGCACTTAAGAGGTCTCCTGATACCGCAGTTTAAGGAGTGATGCGATAAATATTATAATGTAATTGGAAATTGCCGCGGTTGTGATCGTTATATTATGGTCTAAAAGCGATAAGCTGACAGGCGACCCTGTCACACTCGATAAACACTCCAAAATTACGCCATCTTGCGAAATGACTGCTGTGTCTCTTTTAAATGCGAATCTGTTTCTTTAGACGCGTACAATCGGGTTAAGGTTAGTCTCGATTCCTTAAAAGTGTATCCGGAACCTCTGTGTTTAATATTAATGTTTTTGATACATTTGCTCTTTTAGCTGCGAACTAAATGACACCGCAAGACGGAATTAAAGCGACCGTAGGAGGTAGCACAAGGTTGATATCGAAATGTTAGGAAAGAATTAAAATCTAGATTATCGACCACGACATAATGTTCTAAATAGGTACGTTTTCGTATGAATGATGTTGTGTATATATGAAGTCCCATGTTTTGGATCGTCACTTTTTTGATGTTTTTTAACGTTATTGTAAGGATTACGGATGTTTGCACACACAAATTTCATACATACCAACACCCAGATCTTTCTTCAAATAAACGAATAAAAAGACCAAACAAATTTAAAATACTAGTATATAGAAGAAACCTCAGATTATAATCGCAGATTTCAAACATACATTGTATTGTAACTTGCGCGCTTATCATCAAAGGCTGCATCGTCACTTACCATCACGTGGGATGGCAGTCAAGTGCCGGCCAGTTCTAAATAAGAAAAAAATTGACTTGTAAAGATGTGTAATCAAACGCTTATTACATACATATTTCAAATATCATTAAACGTACTTTCTCTCAAACAGCCGTTTCCTCTTCTTACAGGACCTTCGCACGCTGCTAAAGTCAAAGCATGTCCAAGGTCTGGAGTTGCACGATGCGCACCGCACCATCAACAGGACGAAAGTGTTGGAGATGGTGGACTCCGCGCGTGCGGCTATCAGCTCAAACGGCGGTGGACCGCTGTTCCTCGCGCTACCCGCGCACCCCGAGCTCTTGGCGAAATACTACGACCTCCGCGAGCTGGTTAAGAAGACCGACCTGATGATTGTCCAGACCCACGCTTTGGGGCTGGTGAAGAGGATGACCTACCATCCGAGCAGGCTGAGCGGCCTTTGGGACATGATGAACACCGTAAGTATCAACAAAGCCTTGTAATAATCGAAAAACCATCGAGCAATTTTCAATCCCTTTGAAAATTGATCACTTTGATACAAGTACGATCGCTCGGAAAGTACCCCGGCCTCACAGAAGGCCGTATATTAAAGGCCATCTCCGTAAGAGGGTATCAGTTCATAGTCCACCACGCGACCCCACTGCGGATTGGCGGACTTCACATATCTTCGATAAATATGTCTTTTGTATTATTTCGAAAATATGCAGGTTTCCCCACGATGTTTTCCTTCACCGCGGAGTACGTGATAAGTCACCCAAAATTAACATTTTCATTGGTGCTGGGACCCGGGATCGAACTCGGGTTGCTTGACTAAATTGAATTAAAAGCGAGCGCCTGAACACTGAGCTATCGCGGGTCTTGTTTATAATAGAAAGCAGTATCAAGTAATCATATGTATATTATTTCCTATGAAAACATTCACCACCATCCACCGTAATGTTGGACGCCGCTCGACTGGGCTGACCCGCCCGGAGAGGTATCAAAATTTAGCAGAAGTCTGAAAACCCGAATACTTGTACACTTTTGAAGGTTGGCAAATCATCCTTGAGCAAACAATTGCTTGTGTGTAATACTAAATATGATACTAATAATAAAAATGTCGCCAAGGTAAAAACGACCCGAATGGCGCAGTGGGTAGTGCAACTGCTTCCTGCGTCAGAGGCTGTGGTTTCAATATCTACCATTGGAAAATTATCGTGTGATGAACATAGCGTTTTTCTGGTGTCTGGGTGTTTGTTTATTTCAAAAGTATGTTCAAGTATGTTTATCAGTTATCTAGTACCCATAGTACAAGCGTTGCTTAGTTTGGGACTAGAGAATGCTGTGTAAAAATGTGTCCTAAAATATTTATTTATTTTTAATTTATGTGGTGGGATTATTTTTTACTATAGCAATACATTTACTGACGTCCTCGGCAAACGTTGATTATTCATTTCTTACCTCCAAGGCAGGCAGATTCGAGTGTTAGACGATCGAGCGCGCATTATGCGTCTTGAATCAATTATAAATCAAAAACTAAGGACGCAAGAATAAACTATCTTTCGAAACGCAACGCTTAACTATAGCACTTTGTATTCATGAGGAGCGAAAACGCGTCTCCGAAAATTCACTCGGGCCGTAAAACTGCCCAACGAGAAGCGTCGCCGGATAAGTGACATTAAGTAATGGCCTTTTTATCGTGGTATATGATTTTAAACGCCCGTAAAGGTACGCGATGATAAAGAAATTTAAGCCGTAATCAAATTTTTACGACCACAAAATTACATAACTTTATTATACGCTCGTAACATAAAAATGCTTTCAAATCTTGCGAATTTTTGAGAAAAACTGTATTTAAAATTAGGCTATTAACTGAAAGAAAAAAATATGCTTTCTCTTCTATATGTAACATCTTAATGCATCTTTATAGGAGCGTTACTTACGAGAATAGCGTTACGGTTAAAAGCAAATATCAATAATTACCAAAGAAACCACATGACAATACGACCAAAGAATAAGTTATGATTATAGTACAAACTTAAAATCTTGAAAAATAAACTAAAAACTTATGTTCTTTTAAACTATGGTATAGGTACAATAATACTGGTAATTTTACTGATTTGCAAAATAAAATTAGTTTTATTGTAAATACTTGCATTTGTTTATTTTTAATTTTATAATTTGACATTCAAGAACTAATTACCTTAGAGTTCTTTTAAAGTTTCGTTCAAGTTAAATAGTTAAGTTTTAAATATTCCTTCGTCATCATTACAAGTCTAATCAACGTAACAAAATGATACTGTTAAATGGAACATATAAATTGTAATCTACATTAATTGAGTGTAATAAAAAATATTTACATTATTTCTAAACTTATAATAAAGTAGGTATAAATGATGTTATTTATGTAAATTCTTTCGTAAATCGTTTGTAAATTACAGCGTAATAATTTGTACGATTTCCTGTGATGAATGTCGGGACATTTAGTATATAGTGTTATCAAGATTCGCCATATTTATCTAATGGTGTCAGAGTTTTCTTGTATTAAATAATTTGAATGCCACGTAATTTACACCGCAAAAAACGTAAACTTGATCTGTGTAAGTTTTAAACAATTTAGCTTCCACTTTTCAGTTTTTCGGAATTCTTAAAAAAAATCACTGTCTAACATTCCTTACAGTAACATTCTAAACATCAGCTTTTCGCTCTTTACGCCGGTCTTCTGTGAGGTCGTGGTACTTACCCGGACGGGCCTGCCCATTCGTGCAACAGCCGAGGCGGCTGCGTGGCCCTACCACCGTTAATGAAATTTATGATTAATGAAATTTAAAACTTTACTTAATTTAAGAAAAAACACATTATTAAACACATCATTAAAATTGTTCTGGCTGCAGGTATTTTTCAATAAGTTAATGTTCATTGAATTATCTTTGTCTATCATTTTTTACTGTTACAAATTTAGTTACATAGTGTCAAGAAAATCATTTTGCTTTGACCATTATTAATCTAGGCAACTCTAGGTGCCCTCACCACGCCTCACTTTACGTAACTAAGTAAACTATAAAAATGATGGAAATATCTCGTATACATTTTATATTTAATATATATATTTATAAAGTTCAAATAATATACTCAGAAATAATATACAGTGATTCGCGTGAACCCTTTTGTAAAATATATATCGTGTATAAACTGGCTGCAGCTAATTTATTAGGTCGAAAGGCCTAGGCCTTTTCTATTAAACTTAAATAACATAGAAGTAAATAGCAAATAAGAGGCATCCGCAAATATTTGCGAGGTAGTCTTCACGGTTTTATTATTAAATTGTTGTTATATGTCTAGAACAGAAATGGTGTCAATACTAAACCTTGAGGGACACCCATTGGCAATGAGAATACCGATGATAAAAATTCAATAATCGCTTTTGGTTGTGCTCTATGCGATACATAATAAGATACAAACTTAAGAGCAGGCTTATATTACATACATTAAAATATATGAAATAATTGATATAAAATATTTTGATCCTCATAATGGAAGCTCTTGGTAAGGTCACGGAAAACACCAATGCTTTTTTTTATGTGAAAAAGTGCAAACGAACTGGCTATTCACCTGACGTTAAGCGATAGACCGCTGTCCTTAGAGATAGAACACCCGTAGGTTTGCAACTGCGTTGCCACCTTTAAATAAAGAGGGCTAAAGCTATATACACTGTAATATTATTCTTCCCCATCCGGGAGGTTAAGAGATCTAGTCGACTTTCAACTTTTTATATTACTTTTAGCTTGAATCCAAGAAATATTTAAAGGCTAACTAGAGATAGGTTTAGAAAACGCTAGTGTGTCAAAGATAGGATAAATCTGAAAGGTACTTTTATAAGCGAGCCTAGTTGTGACATTACGTTATATTTAGTCCGTACTCTAAGGCGAAGGTGAGCCGGGCTAAGATTGCAAGAAAAATTCAACTATTATAAGATTTCAATGACAAGACTGTATTTTCAACCTTATGTCATACAGCGTACCGTTCATTAGGGATTGTGCCAATTGCGTGATGCTTACAATGTTCCCTTATACAATTTTGTACAACTAGGCCAAGCGACAGGTGCATCTCTGGTGATTAAAATCCACCAACTTTTAAGGTAAAGAGTAATCTTATAGTATATTATTGGGTAGATCGTTATTGGTCATCTCATGAGAATTTTAGAATGTCTAGAATTATATGTACGCGTAAATCTCTTTAGATGTAGATAGAACATGAATATGTAATGAGTTAAAAATTTCTAAAATTAAAACAATTCATTAAGTAAAAAAAAGTAGTCAGTAAATCATTTTACAGTAGTGTAAATTATGTTTACAATAATGTAAATTACAAAATTTTAACTAATTTCCTTATAAACTTATGAGAAGATTATAAGGAAATTAGTAAAAAAATAAGTTTTGTAACCCATAGTTTTTAATTTAAATGGTTTGCTGTTAATTTTCATGTAGGCGCTATTTATTTCACATACTATTCCAAAGTAAGTAATATTTTTTTGATTTACGTAAGATTTTAATTGACCTGGCCATCCAAAATTAGAACACTTCAGCTTTCGTTAATGCGTGATTTGCCTGACGTGAAGTTTGACAACGCATCTGAAGCCAGACAGAGCACTTACTGTCATGTGGCACCATTTCCTCGATAGCCACCCACATACATGTCTAAGATACACATGAAACGCTGCATGTAATGCATTAAAATCAAAGAGGTAAGGATATAATATGAATACGACGGCGAAGTTCTGAAAAAAGTTCAATTTTTATTTCATTTTGTGTCATATATCTTGTCTGTTATATCTTGTCTATGCATGAAACATGACGTTTATATAAATAGCATTTTGAAAAGATTCATTGACTTAGATCACTTCATAAATAAATGTTACCTAACCCAATGATGGCCCTCGATTTCTGGGATGCCATCGTCAGATCCGGGTTTCCTTATCATGGTACCACCCTTGGGATATCTCCTTTCCGACAAAAAAGAATCATCAAAATCGGCTCATAAACGACGAAGTTATGCGCGAACACACAAAAAAAAATAAAAAAATATACGGTCGAATTGAGAAACCTCCTCCTTTTTTGAAGTCGGTTAAAATATATTTTTTTAATCATAATGTTAGTTTCTCCCAATGATTTTTAAACCATTGTTTTTTTTCTTCTGAAATTAATTAATGGCTTGTATAAGAAGATATTAGAAGGTAGCCTTATGGGTGTTTTACAACAGTGAATTGTGTTTGCGTGTTTGCAGGACTCTGTTGTCGACTTAGTCATCGGCCTGGGCGTGCCACCGTCCAAAATCGTGGTCAGCTTACCCGCCACCGCCCGCCAGTTCACCCTGCTAAACGAGACCCTCAGTACTCCCGGCAGCCCGACGTTGGAGGAAGACCCTAAGGAGATAGACCAGTCCGAACTGTGCAGGCAGCTGCAGAGAGGACGCTGGACTTTGGAAAGGGATCAGGATTTATCAGCGCCATACGCATTCAAGTAAGTTCACAATAACATTTCGGTCGCGATGTCTGTTTGATTTCGTATTAAGGCAGTAGCTTCTGCTGTCGCAAAAAAAATAAATACATACCACGGAAGACAGATGTAACAGTTATTACAGTTTTTTTCAAGTGGGAACCCGTAGACCCCTCCTGACATTTCATATGTGTTCAGTAGACATCACACTATACGTTAATGTCACATTGTAGAGCAGATAAGCTATTTCACGGATTTCTTCGCGTTTTATTTTGATTATAATTTCCCGACCTCTCGATGCTTAAACAGCGTATATGGTCACACTTTAGACAATTGTTTCTCCTTGTTTCATTAGTTCGTGTGACACGCCTCCACAACACAAAATTCTCGTATCCCAAAATATTATTTGATTTAAAAAAAGAAGAGAGAAAAGAAAAATCTAGTTTCTTCCACTAATTTCACTTTCTATTGCTTTTTTTTTATTCAGAGATAAATTTAATCTAGATCAGTCAACGACAGTTTTACCAAACTGAAATTAGTCAATAGCTGAATTCCACCAGCCTTTTTTTGCATATGCAATGAGCAAACATTATAATTAAAATAAATGGCTTTAAACAAGATAAGGATTGTGTAAATGACGAATTGAATCTAAATCATTATCACCTATTTCATTAGATATTCGTAGAATGCCATTAGTGGGCAATAAAGAGCGTTGCTTTTGAAATTATTGTAATAAAAACCGTACAAATATCTTAATTAATATGGATTTGTACCGCGGTGATGGAACTGAGGATTTTTTTAATAAATTTGTCAACACAAATATCTTATATATGTAAAAAATTGTTATTTATTTATTTGTTGATTCGTAATAAATATTGCTTAAAATATTCGGTAATCAACATTCGACACGATGAATTAACAAACATTTACGTTTTGATATAAGATATAAAAGGAAATAGAATTTTTTTTGAAAAACTTTTAGAAACTACTAAAACAGACTTGTTTTAAAAAAAATATCTTTATTGTTAGAAATGTTTAAATATATGTAATGAATAAAATTTGTTCAAACATATCTCATTATTATGAAAATTAAAAAAAATAATTTTATCCACCAGTAGGTAGACAGAATTTTATTTGAAATTTTGGATACTACAATTATTTAATTTGAAACTTTATGTATTAATATACGCATAAGAATTTTTAGGTACCTATAATATTAAGTGATTCAAAAGCAGGCTCTTAGAACCTCTTTATAGTATCGGCCATTGCTGAGATTTACATGCATATAGTACCTGTTGGCTAATTCAACTTATGCTTTCCGTTTGTATTTTTATTGCCTGTTGGCTAATTACTATTTTTACATTACATTTTTACATTGTTTCTACATTTTTAAATCACATGTTGGCTAATTCAACGTGACACTACGTGACGTTATCAAATGCCTTGGCAAAAGTAACTAAGTCATAAGCGGCTCTCTGTCTTGTTCTAGAAACAAGACGTGGATCTCCTTCGAAGACTCTTCCTCTGTAGACGTGAAGGGTAAATACGCCCGGGTGAGGGGTCTCGCTGGGCTGGCGCTCCACAAGGCTGACAAAGACATCGACACGCCGTGTGGACCCACGCTGAGGGCAAGCCTGGCCAAGGTCCTCAACCAGCAAAGTCGCGCACCGAGAGCTGCTGTGCTGAGGTAGGGGATTTCCAATCATATTTGATGATGTTTAATTTTGATAGGGCCAAACAAGCCACTGTTTCACAAATCGGCACGTGTGTCCGTGCAAGTGTTACGCTTCTGCGCTTCGTGTGGTGAGTGAGGTAACCGGGGCCCATCTTCAACGCATCTGGGTGTTGCAAATGTCCATCTGCGGTTGTCACTTAACCTCAGGTGAACTGTCAGTTGGCTTGCCACATCACATTAAAAAAATAATAACAGTAGTTATTTCTAAATAACCACCCGACCTCTATCGAAACAAGTATATTATTAACTATCATTGTACAGTGCTTATTGTTCACTCTTCTTCTCAATGGTAAAGTACGAAAGTAATTATTGATGTATACACCGGTGATTTGAGTATGCGGTCTCAAATCTCGAAACCTCAGACGAACTTACATTGTATTCACAAATGTTTTTACTGCGGAATAAAGCTAAACAAAGTTGTAGACCTGTTTTGGAAGAGTTGCGAAATATCAAATCTGTAACCAGCACCTAATACATTGATGCCATCTCAATTTTCGAAACCAAGCTTATCGCTGAATATATTTATTTCCAGGTCTCTCGAAAATGAGATCCTGTCAGCCCAAGGTCAAGCGCGACCTCTGGACGCTCTCCAGGTGTCCCCGTACCGCATCACACAGGTCGTCGATTCCGATGGTGTTATACACTCCATCAGAGAGGTAAGATATATAAATCAGGTTCTGAAATGATGTAGTTTATTTGTTACTACATCTGTCCTTTAAAATGCATAATCTAGAGTCTAATGCATCCTGTGATCTGAGAGCATCGTTATATAGTAGTTCAAAGTTTATTTTTGTTCGTAAAAAAAATAATTACATGGGTTAGAAATCAAGTCAGTCAAAAAGGTCTGTAACTGTAACTACGTTCTGAAATTCTCCACGAACGCAGCTTGAATTGTGTCAACTATTATTGTTCTTTCTATCAAACTAAATACATAACGTCTTATCAAGTCTTTGTACTGTCATGTAAAGTTCTATTCTATTACTTGTATTAAATAGAACTTTGGCGTAATCTTTAGTTAATAATTGAAAGCAACCTTTTAAGTGTTTTTATTTTGTAAGGCTGGTTCAACATTACTAAAAAAAACTCCCTCATAGTAGCATGCAAAATAAGAAATTATACAAAGCAGAAACTTTAACTTAACCCATGTTGTAGCCTGTCTAACATTTTTTAAGCGAATTTAAACAATAACTATCTCAATTCCAGGATACAAGGACGGAGTTCTCGTGTTCCCGCCAAGGTTACTTCGTGCACCCTCGCTCCTGCGCCAGATTCTACCGTTGCGTGAAATTCGACCAATATTCTCCCGACTATACTGTGAGTGCTTGTTCTCAAGGATTTGTGGTTAGAGGATCAGGCTGCCGAGCCGCTTTGTAGATTTGACTCCCAACTTTTTGACTTTTATTACTATTAAGAGGGTTTTTGTTTTAATTTTGTACTAGTAAATAAGAAAATACGTGTTTATTTTAGTTTGTTTATTATTAGAAGTATATGGTAACCTAGTAGACTAGTAGTCTAACATAGAATGATTGGAAGAATTTTGAATACTAAAGGACAATATAAAAGCCAGTATTATAACAGTTTTTTTTTTTCACTCAAAGATTCGTAGCAAACTATCACAAAGCTTTGAGGAAAGGACTATAAAATATGGGTAGACTTAGCAAAGCTCATATGAGAAAACGGCTCGCACCCTTACTGTAAGCCGTTAAGGGTCTATTGATCATCATATTCGACAACGATAATTACTTGACCATAACGAAGTAGGTGACTCAAATAACCCAATAGCCTTTAAAAGATTCGGCCGAGCTCTTAATAATTTGCTCCTCAGAATTGAAGATATACTTTACTTTGTCATGGATCCCATAATCAGAACCTAACCAAAGTTTCATTTAACTACCCTTGAAATCCTTTCATTTAACTACTCTTACTTTCCAATAAAAAAAATCATCGAAATCGGTTGACGTGATATTTACTTATTTGATTTGTTGAGCACAAACTTAATGCAAATTTATGACTTATATGGTTTTCTCATGGATACCGTTGTCAGAACTGCACCAAATTGACTGCAAAATCAAAATTTTTTTTTTCAAATATACTAAATTTTCTTTCAAATCAAAAACAGAACCGTCAGAATCGGTTCGCCCAGTCGAAAGTTCTGAAGTAATTAACACAAAAAAAATACAGTCGAATTGAGAACCTCCTTCTTTTTTTGAAGTCGGTTAAAATGCGTCGTTCGCCAGGTGTTCGAATTCGACTGCCCGACGGGTCTCGCGTTCGATTCTCGCTACGAGGTGTGCGTGTGGCCGGGCAGCTTGCCGAACTCGCAGGCCTGCCCCGGCACCTCGGAGATCGCCCCCGTCCCGAGGACAAGATTCGTCTGCCCTGATGTCGAAGGTAATACCAACTAGTTCAGTTACTTCGAATCATAACACATGAAAACATGTTAACATGTGAAAACATGTCAACATGTGAAAACATGTCAACATGTCAACATGTGAAAACATGTCAATATGTGAAAACATGTCAACATGTGAAAACATGTTAATATGTGAAAACATGTTAACAGGTGAAAAAATGTTAGCATGTGAAACATGTCAATATGTGAAAACAAGTTATTGGTTTATTTTGTAAATGTGCTGTATTACAAATCTTTCTTTAGTTGTATCTTTTTGCGAAGAAAAATGACAATAGTTTTTTATCTGAAACATTGGCCACCGTACAAGCACTTCGTCTACTTGCCAAGTAATTATCGACGCCCATGAACATCTACATTGCCGACATAGCTCAGAGCCATAAGCTGAGTGGCAATAGGCCGTCCATGTAGCTGGAAGAACTGATAAGCGATTAGGAAGAAAGGTGCCTCGAGTGGCAGCCTCGTATTGGCCATAGTAGTGTAGTACGTTCCACTAGATGGAGCGACGACCTGTGCAAGTGTGCGGGATGTTGATGCAAATCGCTCTGGATCCTGCTTGGTGGCAGATTCTGAGGAGGCCTATGTTCAGCAGTGGACTCTTGCAGATGCGTGGTCGACCTTTGAAAAAGTAGATTTTTCTTGCGCAAAACCGGTTACATCGGCTTTTAAACTTACCGTAACGGTTTATGCTGACATAAGTAAACTATTTATATGTATATTCGGATTAATATACCAGACATATAGATGTAACTTGAAATACGTAATTATAAAGGTGCCGGAACTAAACAGGTGTGCAAAAGTGCAGGTCTAAGTAGGCAATGACAAAAATAAGATTCAAAGACAGTTGTTTTCAATAATAATTTGCAATCATCAAATAGAGATTACGACAAGTCAATGCGAATATAAATAAAACATACCTATTTCAGTTTTTTATCTGTAAAAACAGTTTTCAACTGGCATACTACTGTGAACACTACAACCCTCAGGATTTTACGTGGACCCGGAGAACTGCCGCTGGTTCTTCGCTTGCCTGGACCACGGGAAGGCGCCGCTGACCGCCTACGAGTTCCGCTGCCCGTTCGGTCTCGGGTTCGACGCAGCGCGGCTCAAGTGCGACTGGCCGTGGCTGGTGCCGGGGTGCGGGGACATCGGCAGATACGAGGCGGAGGCGTACGGATTCTCCGGGGCGACGCTCACAGGTCCGCACACACAGCCTGTCATTTCACACGTACACACACCCGCACAAACACACGAATACTTGTGCACACACATAAATATGATCCTTGTATATACAAGTATGATGTACTTGTATATAACGTATATAATATATGTGGGTGAAGAAATCAGGAAACGAGAAACGTTTCATTGTTGAATTTCTTAAACTCCTTGGGAGAGATCTGGTTCGATCGTCTTCTCTATTATGGAACAAGCAGAAAAACTCTACCGTCTTCCTTACACGATTGCGTTACAAAGATGCTAAAGTAAGGAATTTATTTAAAAAAATTATTGAGTTTCTTTGTCACGCAATAATTTTTTAACTTAGTTTAAAGTCTTACGCTGTGATTATTGACCAGGTCCGCAAATAAGTGATCTTTAAAAATATTGATTTCTTATAAACGATTTAAATAAGACAGAAGCTAGGTCAAAAAATTTTTTCAAAGAACGAAACTTCCGTTGCAGGTGCTCTCGGCTTCCGGGGTAAGACGGCAGACTCTGTCAACGTAGCAGCTCATCAGAGCCTGGTCTCTGGGGCGTCCTTGGACAACTTGGTGGGAATACAAGGCGGGTTCCTGACAAGGGGCGACGCTATAGACGGGAACTACATCACCTCTGAGGAGCTGGTCGGCGGCGCCAGCAACGACTACGTGTTGACGAACGACGCCTCGAGCCTCGTCGAGAGCGTCGTGAGATACGATAACGGCGGTGCTCAATCCGCGGCTAACGTCGGTCAAGCGACCAACTACAACAACGAGCCCGAATACACGAGCGGCTCGCTGATCTTGGACGACTACAGGCTGCCGACCGACAAATCTGGTGCCGGCCGCTCCAATGTCCAGAGCGTGGGCGCGACGGAATCGTACACCCAGAGCGCGCGGGTGACCAGCTCGATCCGCAAGAACACCGGCAAGTACGACAGCAGGTACAACACCGGCCAATACAGGCCGCAGGCGTACAGCGGCGGCCGATTCAACGACGGTAAATACAGGCCCTCCAACACCGGCAAGTACGTGCACGACCCAACCGGCGATAAGGCGCTGCCGTACAACCACATCTCGTCCCCCGTTGTGCCGTACAAGCACGTGGACTACGGCTACACTGTCACGAAGGGCTTCGACGTCGGGCGGTACAACGGAACGTGGTCGTACGACGACAAGCAGTCCGGCGGATATCACTACGACAGGCCCGCCGGGCCGGCGTTCGAGGAGGGCGGAGACGTTAACGGGTACACGGGCTCGTACAACGTCAACGGCTACGTCGGCACGTACGACGCCGGCGCGATAAACGTCGGCCTAGTCGGTAAGACGACGCTGGTCGACGTCGGCTACACTGGCCAGGGGTACGATTACACCCAAACGGGCCAGCCGTCGTATGTCTCTAAGCCGGCTGTGACAGTGAATCACGCAGGCACGGACTTCCGCAACCTGGACGGATACAGCTTCGTCACCAATCCCACCTCCTCCGGGATCCCCACGACCGCCACGCCGTTCGCGGTCACCACAGCTCTGCCGACGGTCACCACTTACAGGACAACGTACGTGCCTTTAGCTCCGAGGACAAGCGTTAAGCAAATCTTCGGCTACACTCCGTCGCCTGTCACCTTCGTGACACCTAAAGTGGAAGTCGTCGATTACAATGTCAATACGAATTATCGGAGCGAAGCCAAGGCCTCGACTTACGGCGCAGGTGTCACTACGGGTTATGACTACCCTCGGCCCAGTGTCAAATTCGAAGAGGGCTTGTCTTTCACTACTGCCGCGCCGACGGTGTCATTGTCCCAAGGCTTTGGCCATCAACAGCAAACTGTCCATGGCGTGGCGTCAGATATCGCCGAACTAACTCCTGTAACCGAACAGCCTTTCAAAAAATTGGTGGCATACACTACTGGACCACCAGCTTCCTCGTACTCTCAACAAACTGTGAACAGGGTTAATGCGGCGAACGTGTACACGACTGGCACTGGGTCCACTAACTACAAAGAAGGTGGGTCTACTGTCACATTTGTACAACCACAGAACGTGGTATATACTCAACAAACATTACCAACTGTCTCCGTCCAACCAGCTGTGTCAACATATCAGCCGCAAGCTTATAGCCAGCAAACGATCCATAAGGTAGACGCTAGCAGAATTAACGCCTTCGCCCAAAACGAGGGAGCTAGCTACCAATATACAAATCCGGGCAGCTACGACGAAACACAGAAAACTGTTATCCAATACACAACACCTACTCCATTAGTGACATCGACTTACAGCCCACAAGCATTTAGTCAACAGACTATTAGAAAAATTGAAACGCAGAAATTCTATCCCGTTTCGTCCACAGTTCGCCCTATCCTCCGAGAACAATTCACATATCAGACAACACCCGTGACGTTGTACGAAAATCCGATCCTCAAATTCGCTCAAAAGTCTACGCCACAAACATATGTGACTTCTACTTATGCGCCACTGACCTATAGCCAGCAAACAATAAACAGAGGCAGCAGTGCGAAAGCGACCGCAAACGCCGAGTACGCGTATACAAAGTCCGGTGTTGCTTATGAGCAGCCCCAAACTTTCATACAGTTTTCGACTGTTCAACCAGCTATTTCTATTCAACCCGCTGTGTCCACTTACCAACCGCAATCATACAGTCAACAAACTTATCATAAGGTCGACGCCGGACAAGTCAATACTTATACTCAAGGCGCGTCAGTAGACGGATATTACGACACACAGCCCGTTGTTGATTTAGGTGAAGCCAAGACGATTATAGAGTCGTCCACCGCTTCACCCATTATTACATCCACTTACAGACCATTTAAACAAAGAGTTCAAATACAAAAGCTGGCGCCTGTGTCATCTACATCGCTTCCTCGAGTTGATTTGACATATCAGCAACCAGCCGTATCTATTTACGAGAATCCAATTTTGAAATACACACAGAAAGTGACACCCGTGACATACGTGCAGCCAACAGTTGCAGTTTTTACTCAAACAGTCAGGCCGCTCGTTCAACAAAGCCAAGTTCAACAACAAGCGAGTGCGGAACAGACTTACGAAAACTTAAATGTACAGCTGAACCAAGAAGGCTATACCTATAGCCAACCTGCTGCCCAAACTAAAACTGCCTCGACAAAACCTGCTTATTCCGATGCCAGTGCAGTGTCACGTCAAGAATTCAATCTAAACACCGGTGGCCAATACGAGTCAGGAAAGGACGTCGTATTTGTTTCCACCACACCGTCAACAGTGGTCTACGAAGACCATTATGCTACTCAGGAGATATCCAACAATGGTCAAACCTACAAAGCACCCGACTATATACCGCCTAAAGTGGAACAAGAGCAAGTATATACAGTGTCAACCCCCTCCACACCCGTTGTTTATCAGCAAACTTCTACATTGTACAGAACACAGGATCAAAACGATTATAACCCCGTTGAATATTCACAACAATACGACATTAGTCAGACACTACCACAAGTTACTGTCAGTCAAACTACTGTAGATCTGCCTAGGAGAAATCAATACAAACAAACTGCTTACCAAGCTCCAGAGATTCAAGTTGGTTATAAGGCTGAAGAGTACTTACCGCCGGTTGTGTCAACAGTCACACCCGTCGTGACTTCTACTTACAGGCCTCCCACCTACTCCACCGTAGCCACCTCTCGGGAGTATTTACCAGCGAAGACCACCTACGAATATAACGGACCTGAATACTTGCCACCACAAACGACATCGAAACCAACCACCCAATCGAGGGATTATCTACCACCGGTGTCACAGACTTTCGAATCGAGAATTACGAATGTTCCTTATCAAGATTTCTCGGTCCCGAAAGACACCACGACAGTCGTGTCCTCCACGTCAACGCCTGTGTATAGAAAACAAAACATTGTCGTCGAAACTGCCAAATCGCAACTACTCGGATTCGAATCTGTGGGCACTGATGCCGGATTAGTTACACCAGTGAGTTACAGCACCACAGCACCCGTAGTCGTGTCGACCGCCGATAGTTACTTTACACCCGCCAAAACAGTTACTTCGACGTATGCACCCGAGTTGGTAGAAATAACTTCAACAGCGCCCCGACGAAGCAGACCAAAGTATGCCAGGCCGTCGGTAACATCCACAACCTCAGCCCCGTCTTATCAATACTTCGAATCGACGACGTACAAAGCACCTGAATATTTGCCGCCTATCGAGAACTTGGCGACTGTAGGAGTAAATAACGCTGACGCATCATTCACGATCAACGTTAACCCCTATCAAGGACCTTCAGCCCCACTGCAGAGGCAGCAAAATATCGTCGTCGAAACTTCAAAGTCAAACTTGCTTGGATTTGGAACAGTGGGACCGGATGCTGGATTAGTGTCATACACAACGTCCGCTCCAGTATCTAGCACAGGCGCTTACAAAACGGTTACGTCGACTTATGCCCCAATCGAGCAGGAACTAGTAGTTACGCCTTCCCTAGTTCCAGTACGTCGGACCAAACCTAAAGTGGCGGTGGTAACTAAGATCAACGACTTCAACCCGTTACTGGTACGAAAGTTAGGGGCGGTGTGCAGTTGCCAATCGCCTGTCCTCACACTGAAGGGCAGAAGACCATCGGTGAAGCAACAAGACGTCGACAGCTACAGCACCAATTCCGAAAGCGCGTCGCAGACGTTAAGGACTCAAACACCGGTGGCAACGACTGTCGTCACTCCGACTCCAGTGGTCACATCGACCTTCAATCCCATCATAGTACCCGATGACTCGTTTTACCAGGACTACCAGGAGGCCAGCAATGACAACATAGCCATCACATCCAACGGCAATTACGCGTCGAGCACGCCTGCGGCGATATCCACCACTGAGAGGGTCATAAGAATACGTCCCCGAGTTAAGGCGGCCACGGTTGCACCCACTTACAGGACGGTGCTGTTGAACCAGGTGTCACCGACAGTACAAATTCAAGAGGTGGAGACGGCGACGGATTCCCAATCGTTCGACCGCTACGGTCCGGGCGGATGGAGGGGCCGTGACGAAACGCTCCAGGGCTCCGTCGACTGCCAAAGGGCCGGTTTGTTCCGTCATCCGAAACAGTGCAACAAATTCTACGCGTGCCGATGGGACTGCACCAAGCAGAGATTCACGCTCCACGTCTTCAACTGTCCCGTACAGCTTAGCTTCGATCCTAATTTGGGTGCTTGCAACTGGCCAAGCCAGGGGCCCGCTTGCCAAGGCGACACACTTCTCACTAATGCCCTCTAAATAAGTTCCCTAATAACAAAACGAATCTCGAAGTGCCATCGAAAATTGTGATAACGTGTAATCACAAGATTGTCTGCGGTTTAAACTATACGTCAACTTTCACCAGGTTGATACATGTCTATCTCTTCTTTCTTCCTATGTCTTTTCTTAATTCTAGAAGCTTATTTATTTGTTTGATTTTGTTAATGTTATTTCATAGTTATTTATTAATCATGTGCTCTTAATAAAGCTTGCGCTCGCTAAATATTTCTAATGTAAATTCGAAATTTTTGATTGAACATCAGTTACCATTGTCTAGTTCGTGTAGCATGTTACGTTTTGTAAAATAGAGGATCGTATTTTTTTGTATTTTTATAAATTATTATAGAAACGAAACGCTGTAAATATATCATTTTATTCATTAACAACATGTGTTTATAATTGTAAGTTTACCTTACTTGGAAGCATTAAATGTTTAAAGCAACTGGTTTTTCTAGTTCCGCCAGAATATCTTTGTATTTAACAAGCAGAGGTTCAATTTCCTCTTCGAGAAACTCCGTCACTTGCTCGGGCGCTCTTCCTATAAATGTGGAAGCGTCCAAAATGCTGTCCAGTTGTGGAATGATCGGCGTGAAATAAGGGTCCTTCTTCACGCGATCGATCAAATCGTTGTCCCTGCCGTGCTGTTTCACTTGCGCCCCTGCCTCGTGAGACAGCACCCTTATCTTTTCGTGACAAACTTGACGATCTCCGCCGGCTTGGACCATCGCCATGATAATATTCTCCGTGGCCATGAATGGAAGCTCTTGTGCGATGTGACGCGCTATAACCTTGGGGTACACCACGAGACCTTGGCATATGTTCAGCAGAGTGAGCAGAGTCGCGTCGGCAGTGAGGAAGGCCTCTGCCAGTGTAATGCGTCTGTTGGCAGAGTCATCGAGGGTACGCTCGAGCCACTGCACCGCGTGGGTGTTGGCAGCGTTAGCGTGGAGGGTTATCAAATGGCGAGCAAGCGCGCAGCAACGCTCTGATCTCATCGGATTCCTTTTGTAAGGCATAGCGCTAGACCCGATCTGAGACGCCTCGAACGGTTCCTCTAACTCCTTTCTGGACGCCAATATTCTTATGTCTGAACACATTTTGTGCACCGTCGCTCCTAGGCCGGACAGAGCAGATATCACTTCTAAATCGACTTTCCTGGAATAGGTTTGACCGGTAACGATGTAGCGTTTATCGAAGCCGGCCAATTCAGCGACCCTCTTGTCTAAGGCTCTCACTTTTTTTGAGTCGCCGTTGAACAGTTGGAGGAAGGAAGCTTGGGTTCCCGTCGTGCCTTTAACCCCTCTGAAGCGCAAATCGTCTCTCGCACGAGACAAGGCCCGTTCGTCCATAACTAGATCGCTCAACCAAAGAGAAGCCCGCTTCCCTACTGTTGTCAGTTGTGCTGGTTGCAGATGAGTAAAGCCGAGAATTGGTAGCGATCTGAAATTAAATAAATAAATACTTTATCATATATCTTAAAAACATGATTATTATGAAACACTACGTATACTATTTTTTTAGATTCACCAAGTAAAGACAAATAAAATTAGATCCTAATAACTAAACATATTTATATTTAAATTTCTTCCATATAGTTTTAAGTAGCTATTCAATGATAGATTAGTAGATTCAATGGCAAATAGTAATAGCATTAGTCCAAGTAAACATAGACGATACAGAATGCAGCTTCAGCAGTCATTGTCTTATTTTGAGCTTGTG
Organism: Iphiclides podalirius; assembly: GCA_933534255.1. Lineage (NCBI taxonomy): Eukaryota > Metazoa > Arthropoda > Insecta > Lepidoptera > Papilionidae > Iphiclides > Iphiclides podalirius. The sequence continues at coordinate 2,050,859 of OW152822.1, read as the reverse complement.
GTAACGAGAACGTTATTTATTTTCTATACAAATATTGTTTTAAGCAGGGATTCTTCTTGTCTCTATTTTGGAAGAATATAGATTAAAAGGAAAATCAAAAATCATTATAATTTTTAACTTAATTTAAATTTATTACTTCGTAAATCGGATTTCTTGCTAATTTTGTTTTATTTGTAAGTTGTATTTTTCTTGTCTAGTTCTTGGAATTCTATTGCATAAAAGGTACAGAACCCAAATATAGATAAAATTTTCCTAACCAAGCGATTTCACTCGTAGTACATAGATGGTGGTTGCCAATATTACAAAGGGTACCTAAAGATATTATGCTGATAATGAACTAGTAAAAAAGTCACCGATAACCGATACGGAAGAAAGATTCTCGAGTGGCAGCCTAGTATTGGCCATTGTTGTGTAGGACCTCACTAGACATAGTAACGAACTGTGCAAGTATGATGCTGTGGAAGTCGATGAATGCAGGTGGCCGAGGATCGTGCTTCGTAGCGGTCAGTGGAGGAGGCCTATGTTCAGCAGTGGACTCTCAAACAGGCTGATACGATGATGATGTTGATAACAGTTGATAACAGTCACCCAAATTTCACTTCATCTCTGTACGCTTACTTGTTCTCGTCTGCGAACTTCGACAGCCGGCTTATAACGGCAGCTAGCCTCGGCAGCAGTAGGTCCAGGCCGTGCCTCAGGACGATCAGGTCGGTGTTGTCCCCCACGTAGCAGGAGGTGGCCCCCAGGTGGATGATGGGGGCGGCGCAGGGGCACCTCTCGGCGAGGGTGTGCACGTGGGCCATGACGTCATGGCGCACGCGTTTCTCGTGGGCCGCCGCCGAGTCGAAATCGATGTCGTGCACGGCCGACTCGAGCTCCTTTATCTGTGCATCGGTGATGTCTAGACCCAGCTCCTGAAATTTGGGATCGGTTTCGTTTAGAACTTTATCAGTACATGCTCATTTAGATAGACCGTTCAACGGAATTTGGTTATTCTACGGAATGAAACTAACCAGTATGCAATTTGACAGTTTCATTGAGGCAAGCATACTGATTTATCTAGAGCTATATAGGTATTTATCTAGGTATATACAAATCACAAAAGCAGCTTTTTGTTTAATTTAAAACAAAACATTGCCCTTATTTAAGGATAACGTTATCCTGTGTTGTAAGGATGTTTTACAAACATAAATTATACGTGGACAACCCTACACTCCTCAGTACCCTTTCTTTGCGTGGGTTTTATTTTTTAGTAAACATTCTACTTTAATTTGCCCATACATCGAACTGTAGACGATAGCACCTCCAATCAAAATGAAATGTAATGATAGGGTAACGATTTTTAGGAAAGGCGAAAAAGATATTAGAAAGTTAATCACTGCCTGTTAAGGGAAAAAAATGTTGGATTGATAGGTTACATCTATATTAGATCGTACGATTTGAAAATTGGTTATTTTATGGTCTATGGCATAAAAATCGATAGAGTCGTACTATTCCTAAAGATATTGTGTAGAGTAAAAATTTAGTGGCATAAACAATAAATTGTCATGATATAATGAAAAATAGATACATCTGAATGAAGCGTGCTTAGTAAAGAAGGCGAAGCCGAAACAACGCAACGTGCAACCTGTCCCACTAATTCGCCGAAGCAGATAAGATTAGGCACTCGCACGGACTGATAAAAGCATAGGAACTGATAAACGTTATCAACCAGTAACTGGTTACCTGTCATCTAAAACGGACACGGGACAAAGGGACCGAAGTGCGAAATCGAAAGACAAAAGAAACGGAAAGAAACAAGTGTTAATTAGTTAGTTTGTTAATCGACGACTTGTGCCAAAGTGACAATGGTTTCCGTTCAAACGATAGCCACAATAGTGGTCAAAGTGTTCAAAATCGTAAGTAACAGTTCTCCTATCGCCGGCTGTGTTCGCCATTTCACAATGTGTTAAAAGATCGACTCAGGCATCCAAATAGAAGTAACAGCCATTTCATGCAAAGTTAAACGTGTTCTGCGGTATTCCATAAGAAGTATTCCTTATCTCTCTTTATCGTGTCGATATTTTCGCACTTTTAGAGTTTGTATCAAGTATCACCATATATCACAGGCCCACGATTCTGCCCTTTCAAATGAAACATTTCTTCCCATCTGATAGTTGGTCGGCAAATACCACGCCTTTTGAAACTTATGCTACATTTTTAACACGAATAATTACGGATTTATGATGTTATGTCTGTATAGAATATTATTTAACACATATATCTTACTCGTATATGTTTAGAATCACTAGCGTATATGGTCGAATTTAGTTTGTCTGCATATCTTCGAAATATATCAAACCTAGAGTATCGAGTATTAATCAAAGTGTCGGCTATACACGATTTAAATAATTCTTAATGTATACTACTCCCAAAAGAAAAAATATCTTTCAAGAAAGTCATAAACTATATGTTTTTTCTACCTTCTTCTTTTTTTCAAATTAGGTTTCCATAGGCTTCGCGCGTAGTGCTACAGTAATTTCATACTTTGAAAATACTCTTCTTAAACAACAAATCGGTATGTTACAAACACGAAATAATAATCGTTATGCAGTAAAATTAAGATTGTAATTATAGATAGCCGAAACAGATAAGAAGACAAAGTATCTGGACCTGGCTCACGAGGTGACCGACATGTGGGGTGGTGTGCCGACCGAAATTATCCCGATAGTCGTGTCTGCGAATGGGTTAATCCCAGTCAGCCTCTCTAAACATCTGAGGCGACTGGGACTCCGGGACGGATCGCTCCAAGCTCAAATGCAGAAGGCGGTGCTCCTCGATACCGCCCGCATCGTCCGCCGGTTTCTCTCCCTATCGCCCTAACCCTCGGCCGTTTGCTCTCCGATGCCGAGGGCTTCCGTCTGGTTGGGTCCTATTTATATATGTATTATAGAGAACATTTATATCTATATGTTTATTTTTATCCATAATATTTATTTTATATATGCAATATGTAATATATATTTTTTATTTTTATTTATAAACCCAACCAAACGAGAAAACAAATGAATATCCCCCCAATAATTATAGATTATTATTAACAGTATACATCAACGTTATTTGTATTTCTACGCACAGTTAACCGATATAAGCAACAATAACGCTAATTTAGTAGCAATTATTCGCCGAACATGGGTCGAAACAGTAATAAGTAACGATTACAGGCAAATAGTGTGTGATTTATTCCGTTATGAATCATTGAAATGCTAAATAAACTATAATCAATAATAATCAATTAGTTTCCATTATATGATAACATATTACTTGGGTTATTTTTTATATTTGATTTGCCAATATACGTACTATACGTATACGTATTTATTTAACATTAAAATAACCAAGATCACGATATTCAAATGAACGGGAGAGTCACGCTGTAGTGAATAGTTTCTATAACATTTCTAAGTAGTCGAATCAGATTTAATTCTCGTTTTTATGGGTTGTCCCAATTTGCTTGTTTTCGTTTAGTTAAGTTATAAAGGTTGATAGGCCCCGGCGGCCTCGTTCCCTATCAGAGGAGATAAGCCCCACCTCGATGGTACAGTTCTACGTAGATAGGTGACGTTCATTATAAAGGGCGCGGATACTAAATCCATTATACGTTGGTCCAATTTATCAATTACCTGACGAGTACCGAACGAAACAAAGTAACGGAAATGAATGATACTTTCTGGTACTCAAAGATTATGATTTATATGCTTATGGGTACATAGTATAGGTAAAAGTCCTCAGACCATGAGCTAATTATGTATTATTAGTAATGGCTCAAAAATTTTCAATCAAATCGGATATGTTCATAGGTTTAAAAATGTTTTATTACTAAACTGGTAAAAGATGAAGAAAAGTCGTCTAAGCCAACAGATTCTTCTTTATTTCTGTCAGAGAAGTGAAAAGTGATTCGTGATTTCTTTCAAATCTAAAGCGTGACTTTTATTCGCGTATGTGTGCTGAATATATACCTTAGGTTTATCTGTTCATCTAATATTGTAATTTTGAGTCCCTTTTATTCTGTTCGATGTATGTAAAGTAGTAAATATGTATACGCTTAATTATAGACTGTTTTATATGTATAGCGCAATAGACTCGTAACGTTTGTCCATTTTTCGAAACAGTAGAGCAAATAGCGTTATCAGATAACTTAGCGCGTTACTCACTCGTGCGCGGATCACTGGTAAACCGCAAATTGCTAAAGAATGAGTAACTACATGACTAATATTTATAAGTACTTGGAGGGCCGTTTACACTGACTTGTACATGTCGTACGGTGGCGTTTAAATTAGATCCCCTAATTAAATTTATTAAACAATTTTTTTTTAATTGAGGGCTGATGGTTCACCGCCGCCCCTGGACATTGGCAGATGCATTGCCACGTTTGAATCATCACCAATCAGAAACCCAGAAGTGTGACACTTCCACGTCACGTTTTTCTTCGGCGAGGTCGTGGTATTCCCCTGGACGGACCTGCCCATTTGTGCAACAGTTTTGCAGATTCCGACGTATTGTTGGAATAAAGCGCGAACAGCCGACGCAAGTTCTATTCTCAGGGGATTCATCAATGAATTTTTCGTGTTTCCATTTTTTTATTTTCAATACGAACCATATAAAGTTTGTTATCAGTAAAAGTAAGTAATCAGTAACAATCAGTAAGATTGTCTAAATCACTAATTATGAGATTAGAAGTTATATGTTAATGCAGTATACCCGTTTACAGAGCAGTTTAAGTTTAACTTGAAATCTCATTTAACATGATTGAGGTGTCACTATCAATTAATTTTTAGTAGTAATGACCAATATTGAGAAGTCTCAAAGGATAATCATAGTCATTTGCGCCCAACACAACTCTGAATATACTATATTACACGGTTTGAATATACGTATCACATTATGCAATTGTTTTCCTAACATAAGGTTTATTTATTTATGCTTTATGCACAAACTGTACAGAGGCGGACTTAATGCCACAGGCATTATCTCCCAGTCAACCTTGGGGTGGTACAGAGAAGATTCGGTAGGTGCAAAGAAAGATGTCAAAAAAAAAATAAATAAAAAGAAAACACTGTTAAAATATAAACTGTTGTAAATGAATGTAAATGCACATGTTAATTATAGTACAAATATAATAAATACTACCAGATGTATGTACATACATACTAATACATACATATCTTACTAAATATATACATAAAATCATATATAGATACATAAATAAATGTATACATACAATTATAAATACATACATACATATATATAAATAAATTCTGACAATTAATGATGGAGTTGACCTGACGACAAGTTTTTGAGGATGTGCTCACGTGCTTTTTTTTTAAAATACAAAGCGACTTTTAGCCAACCTGATTTTGAGAGGTAGCACATTCCACAGAAGGATAGACTGGATATGAAGGATGGATATGAAGGTTTATACTATGTTATTTCTTTTCACAGTCACAAAGTACATTTTGTACTTTAACAATAATCCGAATTGAGATTAATCATCTGTTCTTGCAGAGTAATATCTAATTCATTTCTAACTTTTAATTGGCCTTCTGTATTTGTTATCTAATACTTTATTTATGTGCTAGCTGTTACTTTTCCTAAAATTGTAAAATAAATAAATAAATAAAGTCGGCGCAAAAATCAATATCTTAGGAACTGTTCCGCTGCCTATATCAATGCTTAGTTATATATCTAGTTAACTTTCACGGATATCTAAGTTTAGCATTCAGAAGACTCAATGCTAGTAATCGTTTCAATCCACACTTCCTGTGACCGTCGGCAATTAAAGTCGACGTTATGATTACGTCTGTAATTGTCAGCTGCAGGGTACAGAGTAGTGATGGCCTCAGAGGCATGTTATTGTTTGCGATATTTTTAGTTCTTTCGTTCAAAAACTCTAGCTACCTAGGGTTGTCACGGATATCTAAGTTTAGCATTCAGAAGACTTAACAGTATTGAGTCGTTTAACTCTTTCCTCCAACTTAATCTAGAAATAATGTGATGTTTAAGTAGTTCCAATTAAAATTACATGTGAATGGAAATACAGCCTGTTACAAGTAGCTTTTCATCAATATACCTTCAGAATATTTCTTCACACAGATTAGCACAAAAACAGTCTTTAATCCACATGTAAATCATTTATTTATATAATAATACTAATTTTTAAAGACTCCTAGTTGACTTGAATTATTGGACATAGTAGTAGACGCCAATATATTTAACATGGTTGGTCTTCTAATTTTAGCTGAATGTACTATAAATGTCATACTCTAAATAGTGAAATTTATCCAAAATGTGTGCAAGCTTTGCTTATTTTGGGATTAGATAAGCTACGTAAAAATATGTTCAGAAATATTTTATTTGTTAATAGACTAACTTTCATTTACAAACTATAATAAAATAATCTCACTATTTACGTTTGTTAATTACTACAAATCATCTAGTCTTCGTGTACAATAATTAGCAATCGGAGTTGTTCTTTTTTAACTAGCCAATTGTTGGCTTTTAAAAATCAAAAATAACGGACGAAAACGTCTAGAGCGAAACTGCCGATATAATTGTTAATGAATTATTAGAATCAATCTCAATTTTGTTCCAATTTCTCACTTTGTGATAATCAATAAAGAATGAAACTTGGCAATTGTATTGTGTCAAGGACTTAACAGCGTCCAGTGAAACGTTTGTTCATTGCTGAATCAATTCCGATTTACTTGCATTAATGAGCCGAATGATTAAAAACTTTGTGGGCAATACGAATATCAGATTAGAGATTCGCTTTCCAATCCTGTGTAAAAAAAAATCCAATATTAGATTCGCCGACTACGACAGTCAATTTGCTTAAAGGTTATATTTCTCCACATATCAAACTCAATTTTCGCGCTCACGGGACAAATGAAATAAACAATGCTTCAGGCGAAAATGTTTCGTTTAATAGTTTGGAGTTTTTTGATGTTGCAGTGGTTTTGATGTTGCAGTGGTTTTGAGAGCTTTCGTACATATCCGTCAAATAGGTAAATAGTTGTGCTCAACTTAGCTGCTGATAAATGTATCGATTAATGTTAACCTTTGTGATTGACCTTTAACCGCAGCTCTCAATAGTTCATTAGGATTACTTCTAAGTTTAATAAAATTATACGTAGCACTTCATGACAACGTCTCACTACCATTACTATGTGGCAGACTTATAAGGTGCTTGATTTGCACAACATATAACGTTAGATGATTCACAAACAATTTGCCAAACATTGCTAGGTGTAGGTATAGATAAGTATATAGATAATAACTCTATTACGAGTCATCAATGAAACCATAGATAGCATGATGGATGGAATTCCTAGAATAGTATGAGCAACTTCTACAGATATCAAGAGCTCCGTGAAGGAATAGTTCATATTCGAGTATAGTAAGCAGACCTTGTTTAAATGTTGAAATGTTTTCCGAAGAAACAACTATCACTGTTACCAATTTGCTTTTAAACAACCATTACTGTCACTGCTCTAATAAAAACAATGTATTAGGTTGTATGTTTAAGCAGTGAGACCACAGGAATTAAAAATACTTTTTAGTCTATAGTCATCAAAATTTTTAACTAATATATATAAAACATGTATTCAATGTTAACTTTAAACATCAATTTAGAAAATATTAAGACATGTAAAACATATAGCTTTTATGAAAGTTTCTTTACCAGTTTCTTTTTTAGTTTTATATCCACAAATGTTTATGCGAACAGCGATCAAACAAATTTGCAATTAATAAGTCAAATTCCGGCCGAGTGATTTGAGCTGTGCCAACAAAGGGAAATAGAAATCGTCTAATACTCAATTAGCAATAGTTTCTTTCGTTAATTTGACCAATTAAAAATCTCTATTCCTCTTAATGTCCATGATAATATCTGCCGTTAGTTTTTCAGCGTATATTATCAAAAAGCGATAAGTTTTTTGAAAGCCATTGAAGGATTTCGAAGCATTGTTTGTTTTGTTGGCGTTTTGTGCTGTTTTTATAATACACTTCCTCTCTATAAGGTCTCCGAGGCCGCGATCACGGTCAAACGTGTTAAAAGAGTCGTGAGAAAATGTATATCATCAATCTTATTACCCTACGAAAATGTTAAAATTAAAATTAATTGTTCGATTTCATTATCGCGTAGAACCGATAACCGTTGGGGAAGAATGGTTCTCGAGTGGCAGCCTCGTACTGGCCATCGCAGTGTAGGACGACCCTCCACTAGATGGAGCGACGACCTGTGCAAATGTGCGGGAAGTCGATGGATGCAGGTGACTCAGGATCGTACTTCATGGCAGTCTATGGGGGAGGCCTATGTTCAGCAGTGGACTCAAACAGGCTGAAATGATGATGATGACGATTATCGCGTTAGACGTAAAATTTAACTGTGGTAGGGCCACGCAACAGCATCGGCTGATGCACGATTGGGCAGGTCCGTTCTGGTAAGTACCACGACCTCACAGAAGACCTGCGTGACGTGGAAGTGTCATGCTTCTGCGTTTCGTCTGCTGAGTGAGGTACCCGGGGCCCACTTTATTAAACGATGGCGACGTTAAAGACCTCTGCAACCCTAAAGGTGTGGCAAATGTCCATGTCCATGGGCTGCGGTTATCACTTAACATCTGGTGAGCCACCATCTCGCTTGCCGCCTTCTCACATAAAAAACACAATATTCCGAAGATAAAACTTTAGTTTCTAAGCACTCACTTTGAACATATGGATTTGTAAAGTAAAAAGAGATGCTTAGGGATATAAATGGCGGAAATATAATATTCTTCTCTGCTCCTCCAATAGACGTAGATGTTTTCGTATATATTCCGGCAATGCTATGATAACACGTCACGAACTTTCGACCGATATCTTATCATGTGAACAAACAAATAGTAAAAGAATGTTTTTATTAACTAAAAACAAAACTGTCTTCAAATATCCGACTCACTATACATTTTCTATTTGATTTTTGTCCCCTGATGGATATCCAGAGCCCAAGGTCCAATACCAATGAATTTAAAATAGGACCACACGGAAGCTAAACTCAACCCGTTGCAAAAAAAATTTTTAAAAGTCGGTTAAACGTGTCCTTTTATTGTGGTTTTAATTTGAAATATTTATTAATTATGAAATAAGTGATATTCGAAGAAAGTCTGGCAATTTTATTTTCAAATATTACTTTTTGTATAATTAATATTCGTATCGACTATCACCAAAATCATGAAACACAATAACTAAAAACAGTTGATTCCATCAACATATGTAAATTCATTTACCTATGTTACAAATAAGCAATAACGACAAAAGTTTGGTTTTAAAAGTTTGGTTTTATGTATGTATCGTCATATTTTAGAAAGCGTACAAAAGTATTATATCCGTGTTTAATTATGTCTTTTATTTAAGATGACCATTTTGTCATTTTGTCAAATTTCTATAATACCGATCATGATCTGTTTTCAGGTTTTGAACATAGTGGTACTGGTGCTGTACCGTACCGGATACAATGGCGAGTTCCTCGGCGTGGGCGGCACTTGGAACCTGAACGAAGAGAAGAACCCCGACGCGGAAATCGTGGCCTCCGGGGTCATAGTGGGCTACCTGATATACACGCTGGTGCAAGTTGTCACGTTCCTGTTCGGCACCACAGAGCACAAGCGGTAATATTTGGTTTTCATTTCATCGACTTCTATTCGGACATTGCTGCAATGGAACTTACTTATTTCTTGCGTGAAATTGCCTGTGCATTATGAAATTATAGGGTAAAAAGTGTTTGTTTGAACTAGACACTAACAGAAGCAATGTCTTTTTTAATTTTACTTCTAGGTCAGTTATATTAATATATTAGAAAAAAGTCTGCCGATCAGCTGAGATACAGCATTGGTTGACTTTGCCCTGTGATTATGCAGTGTAAGCTACCTAACCTGTGACTTGACTAGTGACTAACCTAACTACTACTAATCATTACTAATTGAAATGAAGTGAATTATCTAGGTAGTTAACTGGTATTTAAAAAAAAAACTTAAACGCGCAAAAATCCGTTAAATCAGTTTTATTTAATAGGTTATATACGTTAAGAAACGAAACGAGCTTTAAATTCTATTATAAACAAATGAATGCTTGAACGAATTAACGAGTGAATGGGTGAATGAATGAATAATAATAAGTCTCAGTAAAATGGCTTCCCTACGCTCATCAGTAATATAAATAAGGCTGTTACTCTACATTGCGTCTTCCCAATTTCCAGTGCCTTGGGTGACATCGTGATGAACTTCGTGGGTGTGTTCCTGTGGATAGCAGTGGGCGCTGTGGCCCTCCACTACTGGGGCGGCTACCAAGGAGAGCACCAGTACCAGTTCGTGTTTGCTGAGAGACAGGTATCCCAGATTACCTTAACACTAAGCGATTGACTATTAGCACTCGTAGGGGGCAACGAAAGTATACCGAAACAGATTTGTACAGAAACAGCTGACGGAATGCAAACACACGCTTAAAATGTTTGTCTAGTCGGCTCACGTGTTTGTCTTTTTAGATATCACTAGCCCGAAAAACGTTGTCCTGTACACACGACTAAAATCCGACAACCTTATAAATAAAAAAAATTTAATAGAATATGTAGTGGTCCGAGTTGTGAATTTTAGAGTTGTGGTCCGATCTGAATACATAAAAAAAAATTCATTAAAATCGGTCCAACCGTTTAGAAAGAGTTCAGTGACATACACACATACAGGTACACACTCCGTATATATATATATATATATATATATATATATATATATATATATATATATATATATATATATATATATAAAGATAAAACGGTACGGAGACCACAAAAGAGGCAAATGAAAAATATTCGAGATAGTAAATGTGGATAGGTTACCATGTAATTCTATACGGCTTTCATTGAGTCTGTCAATTTGTGCAAAATTAGATGCTGCGTGGTTCTTAAACATAAATAGTTCAGAGGAGGTGCGCTGTTTGTGTAACAAGAGACTCCTTTATAAATTAACAACGCAAAGGCAATCATGCTGGGACGGTAACATGAACATTCAATTATACTAGGATACAACATTTTAGGCTCCATATTTAATTTAGTCGGAACGAAACATGCCATTAACCTTACTGGATCTTTGTAGATTCGACTATTGCTTGGGACATGTAAACGATAGCGTGTAAATTCTCTTTTTACATCTTCTTTTTACTTCTTCTAACTTCTTCGGTTCATTTGTTCCAGGTCGGTCTGGCAGTCGGCGCTCTCTGCGTCATCCAGGGTGCCGTCTATTTATTGGATACGGTCCTAGCCATCATCCACTTCACGAAGGAAATGTAGAAGATCACTTAAAGCCTAGACTTAAGGAAAATAAATTCATTATTTAAAATTTTCAGTTCATTGGCAATAAAAATAATTTGAGCCTATTGAGTACGCGCGGGAACATGCATTTTTGTATCCAATAACTTTTCTACATCAATTTGCAGTTATATTTAACTCTTACTATGAATAATGATAATTTAAAAACGTTATTATAGTTTTCTTAATAGCTCTCACATAAGAAACAGTTTTATCCCCACCTTGTGTTATTTAAATTAAGATTATGTTATATTACATTGGTATAGCTTTTTTAACTTACTGATGTATTTTGTACTGTTAATTTTATTTTAAATAAAGAAATTAAAATAAGGAATTACTAGTTTTCACTACTCTGAAAATATATGAAACGATTTTTTTAAACCGAGTTCATTTTAATGATTAAATAGTTACGAATAATTTTTATTTGATATTCGTTATAAATTATTAAAAACGCATACTAATTATTTAATAACCTCAACAATTGAAAGTTTCCTCCAGCGGCAATTATCCATTAACACTAGACATAATTTTTAATTTGTTTCGACAATAAAATTAATCGCACCGGAATCTTTAACAATATTAGTATTTTTTGTAAGTCTGTAGTCGGGTTAAATAATAAATAAATATTTCAGGATATGTTTTCACACAACGTCCCATCGAGTCCAATATAAGCCAAGATCATATAATTATATATTCTACTGGTAACTGATAAGCAAACTTAGACAGGTTTCTTTCGTAAATCAATACATATATAGATATATAAACACCCGGACACCAAAAAACCCTACGTTCATAACATAATATTTTTCCAGTAACAGGAACCAAACTCACACCCAATCACTAGCATTGTTCCACTATCCACTAGACCAATCGGTTCGTCAAATTCAAATAATATCATTAAGCTTATGTTTTCCCTTTGTAAGTTTCCATTTTAAAACTTCTAAAAAACGTCGTGAAAGATTTCAATTTCACATTCTGAACAGTTTTTATATTTCTCAGTAGAGTAAAACAAAGGGAGATCACGAAGATGGTTTCCAGCTCAGGACGAATCTAAGTAAAATAATTACAAAATTAGAGGTCAATGCAAGTGTCAAATTAGAGATGTCGAAGGTTAAACGCGATATCCTACGGGATTGGACACATCTGAATAATGATTCATTAGTGCCGTAGAATTTGAGACGGTCGCTCTACTCCTCAGGCTGAAACTATTAAAAACTACAATTTTTATTTAAATTATTACTAGCCATTTCACTTTTTTTTTAATTTGGCAACAAAAAGTCAAAAGTATAATAACGACCGGCAAATCGAACGAAACATTTTTGAAGTTTTTTTTACATAAATACGGACAAGAATCAATAGACTGGATTGACACAGCACGAAACTGGAGTGCATCTATTGCGGGAGCTTGATAATTATATCCCCCGTTTCTAAGGATTTCTTGTGCGAATTGGACATCGAAGCAGTCAAGATTGCTCCGCTAACTGAAGACGTGAGTGTTTTTTTTATTTTATTAAAGATATCGGGCAACAGTAGATCCGCACTAGAAAGTTAAATTTTGTTTGTTCTAATACGTCGATAAAGCGGATTCGGAAACATGTCCATAACCAACGCATCGTGGTGGGATTTATTACACTCGAAAATATTGAAATTATACGCAATAATGATTAGCACAGTGTAACTCGCACCCCCCCTTTATTGCGTATATATAATTAAAGTTATATATATTTTTGCCCCGTTATATGAATAAATCATATAACATCATTACGTGACCAGGATAAATTATTGATCTTTCTATAGGATCTTTCTAAAGGTAATAATTAGCCGTATAAATATTATTGTGATCGTCATATTCGGTAGGACCTTATTTACGTTGTGTTTATTTAGTAACTTGATTCTTTTAGGTGTATCTTGGATAGATAAATATTCACTAGTCGTGGTATAAGCCAGAGATAATGCTAGATTGCTTTCTTATTAAATAACCCCGACTCGCTTGAGACGGGCTCAGAGTATATAGTATACTCCCTCTCACGCTTGTAAAGGGCTCACAATATAATTTTAAACTAATATCCCTTCTCTCTTGAAAAGAGGGCTCACATCAATTTTACATACCCGATACAAGTCAACAGCTCCCCCACATTTTAAAAAAATGTAGGGAAGGCACACGGCTCCATGAAAACACTCACCAACGCCGTATGCGGTGAGCGCCAACCAACATATTGCGCCCCCCCCCCCCCCCCCCAAAGAGGGACCAAAAGTTGGGGAAAGGACCGAAGTCCATTGCAAAGCTGTTTTACCAGCATAAAGAGGGCTTGGCCCCTTGGCAGTGCGTAAGCACAAACTTTGACCGAAGTCGCGCATGACAATGCGTGTAAACGTCATACAAGCCGACGACAAATCTTTGTGAATGTACGTCAATACGGTTTTGGGCATGTGTTAAAGATCAGGCACTCTGGCCCTATGATATAATAAGCCCTCCGTAAGCGCCACCACTTTTGCCAGACCGCCGCGACTGCAGACGTGATTGTTAGTGTTTTGGCATCAACACCATTAAAAATGTTAGCACGACATTTCGTCGCAGAGCGCGTTATGAGTCACCGCTCACCCCAAGGGTATGGTTAAAACGTTGCACGGCATCGCCGCAGCCTTGAGAGGTTTTCTCCCGCCAGCTACCATCCACATGAGGTAAACGCATATACTCCACCAACCATTGAAATAGTCAGATATAGCCATAGTTGTGATTTTTATGTTTAGCCATCAGAAGGGTTTATAATTGGCAACATATATTTATTTGTCAGTGTCTCTGACGTTGAGTATAATGTATTTTCGATCAAGTTTGTCTCACCCACCAGCAAGTTGCCATTATTCGTTCGAACGGTGGGAACTTTACTGAGATTCGTTAATAATGATAAAACGCATAAAGAGGTCAGACAGTCTGCAGTTCCGTCATCAGGAACCCGACTTGGACAAAACTACTGAGATGTGCATCAAACCGAGACGCAGACTCGGCCATTATGAATAGCGTCGTCTCCCAAGCAAATGACGTAAGACGCAATGTCACTAAATGCAACATGCATCAATACAACTATCGCAGGTCAACACGCCAACATACAGCCTATCCGCATACACAGCAGACATCATCACCTAGAACCTCCGTCAACCAGAATCATACGATGCGATGATATTAGGCGCAGATCACCCCGCATATACCACAAGACGCATTACTGCATATAGCCGCACGCATCAATGTGACTATCGCGTAGGTGGCACACCCTCACACCACACCAATATAACTCCGATCAACTTCGGCTCCAAAGTTTAGAATATACTCGGAACACACGAAGTGTCCAAACATACTCTTTCACGATCCGAATGATAGTCGACGTATCATAGCGTAAACGCTAAGACGCCAACCACCAACGGACCCCCACCCCAGTCAAGCAATAGCCAACGTATCATAGTGGAATACACTAAGACGCAAGCCACCACCAGACTCCCCAAAGTCAGATGATCAGTCGACGTATCATAATGCACACACTAAGACGCCAACTACCACCAAACTCTTACTACGCCGAATGACAGCCAACGTATCATAGTGATGGTCACTAAGACGCCAACTACCACCAGCTATCGATGATATGTCCAACATTGAAGACATATCCATTCATGGTTCCACGTTTACCGTAGACCATATCGTCGTACAGAAGTACCACGCAACTCCATAGTAATATCTCTTATAAAGTCCCAAGTCATTCATTGCTCTTCATTATATTTATTATTTTTTCTCTGAGCCTTCACATATTATTACTTTTATCCATTAGACCTTACTTCCATATGATATTGGTATGGGACGTTCATACAATGTACTTTGACTATAGTACTAAGAGTCGCGATCGACCTCTGTACTTACATATGTGCGGTCATACAAATGTGTCCCCGCACGGTACATAATACTTCCCTTAGAAATCACTAAGTATGGAATTGTATTTAATGGACATAATAGTGATCGTATCTTGCTATATTTTTAATAAATATCCTTTTTTGAGTATTTTAAGTGATTTTTAACTATTTTTTATCAATTTTTGGTAACATCATTATCTCATACTAACACTTATATTTCTTAAATTTAAGTATATATTATTAACTTTTATTGTGACTAAACGTTCTTAAACGTTTTATTTTCATCTTAATTGATCTTTATTATGACTAATTAATAATAATATTTATTATTATTAATAGGTCGTTACAACAGGTTAAATCCAAAGTTTCACCGAGGGAAAAGCAATTGGTTATGCTTTTACACAAGTGTCTGTGACCAATGTAGTTTCGTGAACTCCGGAACAAATTTGAAAACGTCTTTCATAATTTTAAAGGTGCAATGTTCTAGTCAAACTATAGGTCAAATATTTACCAGTAGTTTTTAAATTAAAAAAATATTATGTAATAAATGAGTTAATACAGCAGTTACTGCTACATAAACGATAGATATAGATAGATCAAATAAAAATAAATGGAAAACTTATATGTATATGTCGTATTTATCTACAGTCGGAGACGAAAGTCTTGCCTATTTAGTTTTTTTAACTATGCTTTTAAAATACTGGCGGCTTATCCGAAAAATATATTTCTTAACTATATTCACTTGGGGAGTTGAGATTAAAACCTGTAATGCACCTGTGCCAAGCCAGGCCTTTGCGCTTTAACTCTATATGTAACATACAGTTGTTGCACAAAGAAATAAAGTCCATACTTAACGGTACAAGCAGACTATTAAAGTCGTCAGAGTTGAAATGTTGCATACGGAAACAGACAGTACTCGACTTTTGCATGCGGATCTTGGCTAATTAAATTTTCACTTGTTATTTAGTATATACATCCGCAGATACGTTAATCATTTACTAAGCGTCCGCGGCGGCTTCACGGTTGAAAAAACCTAGCAGTATTTCCCGCGTCTACGTATGAGACGGTGCTTTTGATACAGAAACAAAACGAACGCATTAAGCAAATTAATTGAGCAATACAAATCCACCGTAGATTTCAAAAGATTTCGTAAACATTGCATGTTATCCCGAAAATATTTGAAATGGGTTGTCTTTTTATCTGTTACTTAAAATGTCTTGCGATCTTATAAAAGGTAAACATACAATATGTCGAACATTCTGTGTCAGACTTATTTCGCAAATAACAAAATTATATAATTAAAAGAAAGTTTCATTTACGTAATTTATAACTCACGTTACGCAAAGAAAGTGTAGCTTTGGTTGAACAAGAAGATTTAAAATCGGTTTATTAGTTCCGAAAAATTACAAAAATTACGTTATCTTCTTTAGCGATTAAAAAACATGGGCAATATCCCAATCATGTAATAAGAATGACCTACCGCTGGGTATCATAATGACACATTCTGTTCCATATATGGTGCACAGGCAATACGTCGGGAGGTTAATTTGTTAGGAGGTGGTAATTATGTCAATTACACAGTTCTTTACGGCGGCTGAATGACCTTGGTGCGACTGACATAATCACGCTAGTGTCTAACTCGTAGCGGACGATAAAATTTTGTGTAGTATAGTTAAACGTAGAGTTATATGTGATAAGTAATACATACTAAATAATAATAATACAAACTAATAATAATACATAGGAAATACGTGTAGGAACCGTTCATAGAGGAAAGATTTTTGAAAAAAATAAAATTGAAACTGCCAAGTCGTCCCGTTGAGATAGACGTTTCTAGATCTAGGTTGCGTTGCTCATCGGGTCATATTTAACTCAATATTAAGCACGTTATAGCTTATCGTAACAAGTTACTCGTATTCCAGTAAGTTAAGGGTGTGACAACTATTTTACTATTGCTGTTTTACTCAGTTAAGATCAACGGAATTTCAATACCATGTTTCATCAATTTACCAAATAACTTCCGATGGTTGAAATATTAACGGATTCACCATGATTGGCCTTATTTATCAAATAAATCGTAAGGTCACACACCAGCTTCTGTAGTAAAGTATAGAAGTTAATCGGAGATCTAAGTGATATTGCTGATGTGTATCGTAATATCATGTTAATTTTTAGCGTTCCGTACCCAAAAGGCAAAACGGGACCTTATTACTAAGACTCCGCTGTTTGTCTGTCTATCTGTCACCAAGTTGTATCTCATGAATCGTGATAGTTAGACGGTAGAAATGTTCACAGATGATGTATTTCTGTTGCCACTATAACAACAAATACTAAAAAACAAAAGCGCACTTGGCCAGTTCTTTTTCTTATTTTTCCGAAAATATGCAGTTTTGGAGCCGTGATAGCTCAGTGTCCGGGCGCTCGCCTTTAATTACATTTACTCGAGCAACCTGAGTTCGATCCCCGGTGCCAGCAACAATGAAATTGCTAATTTTAAGTGCTGAATTATCAGGTGCTTGGCGGTTAAGGAAAACATCGTGAGGAAACCTGCATATTTTCGAAATAATAAGAAAAAAAAATGTTTCGAAAATAAGTGAAGTTCGCCAATCCGCAGTGGGGTCGCGTGGTGGACCATGCCCTGAGACCGTCTTTAGAGAGGAGGCCTTTGCCCAGCAGTGGGACAGTTATAGGCTTTTAATTTATGCACGTTTCCTCAAGATGTTTTACTCCACCGATATGCACGAGATAAATCAGCACTTGACATTGGAATCAAGATTGCTGGAGTATATCAAATTAAATATTTTTTAGCTATTCCTTTGCAATCCTCAATTTAATTAGCTTTATCCATAATCGTAATATAACGTCTGTCAGGAACTGTATTAGCTTAGGCAAAAGATAGATTGATTGATGAGTAAAACCAACGCACAGTTTCTGTAGTTAAGGGACGAAACTGAAACGTCGGGAAATTTTAGGCAACTCAAACACTATGAAATCCTTAACACTGTTCATTTAACATCATGTAGTGTACGCGGAAATGGAAGAAATTTTTAATATAATAAGATATGTAAGTAAAACGTCATAAATTGTTACATCTCTAAAACAGGGGCCCATGAGCTATTGTTAACAACCATAAATTATTAAATGAAACAAAAAATCTGGACCACATTAAAAATAATAACTATGCGTCGATTTTTTTCCTGGACGCCATATAGAAATAAGTAATTATACCCTCTGTGGCCACAACTGATAGTTAACCAATGATACTTCATAATCCTTTAATATTCGATCTACAGATAGATTTTGTTACTAGCGATAGGTATTTGACATTAGATCCATAATACTTACGTTAAAATTCTGTCTCCAGAGATAGATTTGGTTCTATCTGTACTTTGAATATTAAAACCGACCGTAAAAGGTTTAAGTTATATCCATACAATGCGTCCTTTTTGGGCAGTCGGTTAAAAACATCCTTAATTTACTGTTGCGTTTTCGTTTGTCTTTCGAGAGCTAATTTAATTTCCCTGGGCACAATGAGCCACTGAGTGTGTTCACGCAGCTGTTAATCCGGGACATACCCGCAGTTGGCCTGCATTTAACTGTGGACGCGTTCTCCATACGAGCTCATATCCTGCGGGGTACCTAACCACAACACAAATAAGGTCTCGCCTCTTAATTCTAATGGAAATGAATTGATCGCTTCAGACTCTTTGAAGTGGACTACAATAATTTGTAAACATGTTTTTTTTTTCAAATAATGGTAAAAAAAACAATATCCCGCTGAGTTTCTTTCGCCGGTTCTTCTCAGGTAAGTCGCTTTTCTTCACCGAACCGGTGGTAGCGTTTTGACAATCAATAAGTAACAGTAATGCTTCTATATTGAATAAAGATATTGGAATTTGAATTTAATGGGTTTAGTAAGTCCTCCTGTCTATTGGGGTAAAGTATAGCAAGAGCCTTTAAACGCTGGACAAATGCTTACTCTGTACAGAGATTATAGCATAGCTCCCACTGCGGCTTGGCAGACTTCAAATATTTTGGAATTACAACTTTTTTGTTATTATTTCGAACGTATTGTAATGAAGTTTTACAAACGTCAATTTCACGTGGACAAACATCCGAATCCGAAACAATTATCTGAGACCCCATTCAGGTTGACGTTCGACCAGCCCAGTGCAGTAACTAACGGCGCAGTTAGCAAAGCTGTCACGCACAACGCATTAACCGTGCTTCGGTTAAGGCATCGCATTAGCATAGACATGGCTGCGAGCGATAGCAAACGTTGCTCCGCTTATTTGTAACTATAACCACAGCTAGGAGGTGGGCTATGATAATTTTTTAAGTTAAAAGTTATCAAGCGTGATGCTGGTTCACTTGATGTGAAGTGATAACGGCTGCCCATCTGCTATAGCTGCGGAGTTATAGACGCGTTGACAACCTTTTAAAGATTGGATCCCTAAACTTCACTAACAAGACGAAACGCGAAAGTATAATACTTCCACTTTATGCCGGTCTCCTGTGAGCCAGTGGTACTGCCTAGGACGAGCCTGTCCATTCGTGCAACAGCAGAAGCTGCTGAGGGGTCTATGGTTAAAAGTTTTTCGACTGCTGATATAATCAATTTTCTGTCTGCATTTTAAATAACAACTAAATCAATCGATCCGTTGAGACGTGAAGAAATAACAAAGATTCTAAAACTATTGTATTCACATAAATTTTTTGCTAACCAATAATAATAATATATAAAAAATATCTAAAAAATATAGATAAAAATAAACATATAGATAAAAAATATCTATATGTTTATTTTTTATCTAATATTCCCCCCCACGACACATAAATTTGCACAATAGCAGTTTTTAAAAATGAACCGTCTCTAATAAAGCTTTTAAATGCAATCCAAGCATTGACACAATTTGCAAACGGGTCAGCGAACGAGTATTATGAACGCACCCCCAACCGCCGGCGGAAGGTTGGCGCCAAAAACGGCGTCAACATGGCGGCGAAATGTGTCGCTTGGCGGGAGACGCGTATCAATAGATTTCGGGCCTCGTTTCACTCAAAGGATATCTTGTCTGATTCTCAGTATGATTATTTCTAATCTATTTTATTACTAGCGACCCGCCCCGAATACGCACGGGTGCAATGTTGATACTAAATATACTATACTATGTTTCTCTACTATATTATGTATGTATACGTATAAACCTTCCTCTTGAATCACTCTATCTAGTAAGAAAACTGAATCAATCCGTTGCGTAATTTTAATCATGTACATTTTACTGTTAATAATAAAACATCTACCAGTAATAATCTAGGAAAAATTGACAAAGAAGTCTGCACTTTCAAAATGTAGAAGAGTACAGTAAATATAGTTAGACCAAGATAGTTCTTAAATTGATTTTTTTTTATGTGAAAAGTATCAAAACGATCCAACTGATGATAAGTGAATACCGCCGCCCATGGACATCTGCTACACCCGAGGGTTACGGATGCGTTGACAACCTTTTGAAAATTGGGCTCCGGCTACCTCACTCACCAGACGAAAAGTATTTGTCATACTTCCACTTTACGGTGGTCTTCTGTGAGGTCGTGGTACTTACCCGGACGGACCTGCCCATTCGTGCAACACACGAGGCTGCTGCGTGGCCCTACCACCGTTAAACGTTTTTTTAGTGCCTTCCTTAATAAACTAAATTAACATCTGGATATGCAAGTATTTTAATAATCTTTTATAAAGTATCATTTAATACTAATGTAATCGCTTTGAACTATTATATATTAAACCATTGAGAAGGTATCTCTTGCAAGTGATAAAATTCTATTTAGCGATTATGTTATCGGTGACTTGTTTAAAGTCGCTGTGCGCGAGTTATCGTACCTGTTGTGGAATTTGACGAACAAATATTTTACTTTAAAGCTTAGTAAACCAATTGCTATCGCCGCGATTGAAATTTCAAATATTACGAAAGATCTCCCTCTATATTTAAGGGTTCCGTACCTAAAGGGTAAAATGGCACCCTTTTACTAAGACTCCGCTGTCTGGCTGTTGTCTGTCCGTCTGTCACCAGGCTGTATCTCATGAAACGTGATAGGTAGGCAGTTGAAATTTTCACAGATTATGTATTTCTGTTGCCGCTATAACAACACGTACGATTTTTTTTTGCTGTTTTATAGATACTATTACGGAACCCTTTGTACGCGAGTCCGACTCGCACTTGGCCGGTCTTTAGGTTACGAAATGTCTGTTTGTTCATTTCACGCACTTCACTTTAGCTTAAAGCTAACATTATATTATTATTACTTAACGGTCTAGGCGTTAATAATAACTACATTAACATAAACATTAGAACAAAAATTCGAACAAATTTTACACAATACAATGTACATTGTTTTGTTTACTCGTGCAAAATTAAATTCGCATTTACACACTTCTTTATCACCACGATCTGTATGAAGCCGTGGTATTTCGACGTTGGAGCCGGCGCCTTCATTTAGCGAGAAGAACTTAGGATGCCAATAAAAGGTTTGGTTAAAGCATCAGTGAAGTTCTGAATCTTCCACCGATCTTTTCACTCAGTCCACAGAACTGTCCACAAACAGCTGTCACAACTAAACTTCTAATTTCCGCCGTTATCCCACCTGAGGCGGGGTCGACATGTCAATTATGTTGATATAGGTATTGGCTAAGTTTTTAATGACCGGCCGCTGCCTGACTTCAACCCTCATTGGGAACAAAACTTTCTGTGGGCCACACAAATACTTGGTTCGAGTCGAAATCGATCCCACGACCGCCAGTCCGAAGTTTGCAGCTTGGCAACTGCGCTACCGAGTAAGCATAACTAAACATAAAAATTTTATTATACCACTTATCGGAGCATATCGCTTGTTTGTCCGGCGCTGCGCTTTTAACACGTCACGCGGGCTAAGTCACGCGGCACCCGAAGTGTACGACGTTCTTAACCGTCGAAACGACGAAGCGGTCGCGAATAAGTAATAGTTAAGTAACAATGGGTCGTACGGCCGAATAACAGCGATCGTGCACAAAGGCGCATTGTGCGGGTCGAATGCGTGCCGTGGTGCAATGGAAACGTGCGTCAGTGCGTTACATTGAATGACGGATGCATATTGCTGCGAAATAAAGGCCCTATGTTCATGTATCGCTCGGCAGACTCGTTCGGGGAAGTTACACGGCCTGGAAGACCTCCGTAAAGCAGCCGTTTTGCATCTCATCTGGTGAATGATGTAGCCGGGGCCAACTATTCGGAAAATTGGCATGCTTTGGACACCCCATATATACCTATGGCGGTAATTACATAACATCAGATGAAGGTCGTTTCCCAACATCTCCAACTAAAAAAATATATGTCAATCGTAAAAACGCGAACGAAGTATAGTGACCTTTGCATATGCTTTGGATAACCCTATAGCTTGTCCGTGCTAGTCTAGACTGATGTTACAAATTATAAAGTGCTTGAACTGCATTGCAGCATTTCCTACCATGAGAAAGAGTTGTCTTAACGGGGGAATTACCTCGTAAACACAAAAGTAGGACACAGCATAGCGCTACATCTAGTCGGAGACCAAATGATAATATTAATGAAAAATAATGAATGTCTGTGTCTGCAGGTTCAATCCTGTCTTGCCCTAGACACGAAACGAATGTATCATGAACAAATATTTTGACTCAACATTCCATCTAAGCACTCAAGGACGGGTGCAGATGTCAAGTGTTGTGGACATCTCATATAGGCTGAACTGTGTGCTCATTTCTCAACAGCTGTAACTAACTGACATAACCAGCTTTCGAATGAAGGCTATGCTATCATTTAGCCATGACTCCTCTTCCTTAAAGTTTATTATAGTTTAGTGCTTTTTAAGTGTTTTTTAAGTTTATTTCCAAAATTCGTTGCATTACTTTTCTATCAAATTGATGGCAGCTGTCCACACGGTTCGCCCGAAGACAAGTTTGAACCTCAACGATGACTAAGTTATTATTTAATCCACATGTACTAACACTAGTCATAGTGACACTAACATTGCGTCAACACTAGTGCATTTAGTGATAAAATGACACAATTAATTCATTCACAGACGCTTAAATCGAGTTTATCAATTAAATGACGAATTAACAGCGCCATAAATTAGTCACAATAATCTCGTTGCATTCCCATAAAGTGATGATTCAATTAAAATACTTCAGTACCCTGAAACTATTCAGGAACATTCAATGCGTAATAGAGAGGAAAATAACAAACAACTTAAACGTTATAATGAGAATAGAGAGAACGAATTGTTGGCATTCGAGGTTGAAAATATACCCCTGTAAGTATTTTCCTTACAAATATCGTTGATTTCATGCAAACCAGGTTCTTGGAATCATTAATTATATTATATATATATATATATTATATATATATATATATATATTGGAACCGTTAATATTATTATATTTACATGTATATGTCCCTATAAATACTTTCAGGATATATTCTTAAATTAGTAGTAATTATTAATCCAAACTAAGCAAAGCTTGTACTATGATACCAGGTAACTGAAGAACGTACTTAAACATATTTTTCTTTTGTAAAGAGAACGTATTATAGATATATAGACACCCAGTCACTGGAAAAACATTATGCTCAGCCAGCTTCAGCATAAAATAATTTCCATTATTGTGGATCGAACCCACTACCTTTGGCGCAAAAGATAGGTACACTCTCCACTACGCCAATCGAAATTTCTGTAATACCTATATAAGAAATATTTTTCGTCAACATCATTTACTAGTGATTTTATCCTACTAGCACCATAAATGATATCAACGAATGGTATATTTATCTAGTTTTATTGCGGAAAGTAGGCTTCATTTTATAAGAACATTGTGCAAAGGCGTCAAAGTGTAAATAGAGTTGTGAAGTATTTAAAACGGGAATATTTTATATTATATTATTTTTATACAGACAATATAATTTTACATAAAGCTACTTAAATTTTATCGTTTGAGTTACATCTTAAGATTTGACCAGCTCAGCATTTGCGTTCACGGGACCTGAGGTATTTGGCATCCTAATGTCCTGTGAGTGGCAAAGAAAACTAACATCATCTTTTAGATTATTTAAACCTTGAACAATTGCATATTAGTTTAATGGTCATCTCCTCAACTTGCATTGTGCACCGTGTGGTGGGGTCGGTGCCTACTTTCGACGAAAATGACTGTGACCCATTATTTCGAGTGTTACTTTAATCCCGCTGCATTATTTCATTAAACTTTTGGTACAAAGTGAATCGATAGTACGGGAGTCACTTTTTAAAACACGATTATCTTTTTATTAACAAAAAACGGACGTCAGATATCTCCTCACTATACATTTTCTATTTGAATTTAAGGAGTTCCCTGATGTACCTCCGCGTTTAAGGTCCAATACCAATGAAATTAATATGGGACCACATGCGAAAACAACGCAAAAAGAATTTCCGAAATCGTTTCAAAAAGAAACACACACTCCTTTTCCGAAGTCGGTTGACAAACAAAAATCTATATTGGGCCGGATAATTACAAAATTATCCAAATACCGCGCATACTTTTCAAACGGCGGTTCCGCGAAAAGCGCACGCCTCGATCGTGCGTGCCCGCTCGCCCGTTTGTATTAATGCAGTTATGCGCGCGCTGACTTTTAGACCGGAAAACGCTAGAAAGTGACTTTTCAATTTTCGAATAGCTACATAATAAACAATCGATGCTTTTTTTTATCCAAACTAAATGTTTGGGGTCGTTGAACAAAAAGATATAGTTTTAAATTGGACCCCCCTTGTAATCACAGAAAACTTAATATTTAAAAAAATCATATGGATTATTTTGCCAAAACATTACACTAAAACTTCGTAATACTTAACTTTTAAATGAATAGCTACGTTTTAAAAAAAACTATATTTTTTTCTTAAACTAAATTTTATGGTTCGTAAATTTGAACCTCTTGTAATCATAGAAAACTTAATATTTATAAAAATCCCATAGATTTTTTTAAGCAAAAACATTACATTTAAAACTTATTGTTTTATACATTACCTTAATAATTTTTACAGAATTGATGTTTTCCATTAATTAGTATATACATACTTGAATCATTAAATCATACATTTCTTTTATAATTTATTATGACATTGGAGTTTGTTATTGTAGAAATAGCTAATTTTGTACATAAATTGAAAAAATTAAGTATTTTAGTCTACACGTAGAATTAAACATAATGGAACGCTTGGACAGCGTGTAATCCTATGTGAAAAACATTTACAACACGTACTTTTGGTAGCTATTTAGATTATACGTTCGAAAATAATTTGAAAAAAGAACAATCCCGTGACGACTTAAAGGCATCGTCATGGCCACTTCTAGAGCTTTCAGTTTTAATGTATTCGAGCTCATTCTAGAATGAACCACCTGAACACATAATTACTCGGTTTTCCCGACCGATTGCCGGTGATACTCCACGGCGCCCTCGTTTCTAAGCAATACGGTGTTAAAAGGGAGGATGTAGAATACGATAGGGATCGCATTGTCTTGTTCGATGAGTCGTCTTGGCGGACCGAACACGCCAAAGCCGTAGTCACTCCGCGTCCCCAGCTGAGAGTGGTTGCGTTCATAAATTTGCGAAAATCACACGCTATACGCGTTCTTAATTTGAAATATAAAAGTGTGTTTTTTTTAAAAAAATACATAAAAGAAATTCAACAGTGAATTCGTAGTGGGATATTAAGTTAGAAGGAGTTTTAGTTTTTTGGTAAGGTTATTTTTTTTACTTGTTTATACGAAATGCGCAAATTATTTTATAGATTCAAACTTTTAAAATTATCGCTAAAACAATTTTTAGCGCGCGATAGTCTTCATACTTGAGCAATTAGAAATATTATCTTTAACTCAACTTAGGAAATATTATTTTTTAATTAGTTATTTATTTATTTTTTGATAAAACATTGCCCTTACTTTAGGATACTTTAGGAAGCCAATACCTTGGCACCCGCGCCACGGAATCATCTAATTACCATGTCCTTTTTGGCGAAAAAATGAAGCTGCGGAATTCATTTACGGCCAGTTTCAATATTTTATCTGCCGATAGATTTGATTACTGGAGATAGAATTTTGACGCAAGTATTATGGAACTAATGTCAAATCAAAGAAATATTATAAAGCCGAAAATTTCTATGTATGGATGGATGTTTGTTACTCTTACACGCAAATACTACTGAATGGATTTTAATGAAACTTTACAATAACATAGTTTATACATCAGAATAAGACATAGGCTATAATTTATACACATATTTTATGTATATCTGTCTTTCTGTGTGAATGTTATGGCTTCAGCCTATTCTACGCAGACGTAGTCGCGGGCAGGAGCTAGTATTTAATAAATAACAAAACTATGTGACTAGTCTGTAGCACACTTATAATATTAAGAGTAGATTTAGATTGTCTACTACTTGACACAAGCACGTTAAATTATAATTCATTCCGAATTAGAAAAAAAAAATTCCGCAGAAGTCTTTATTGGTTATGAAAATAGTCGAAAACCATTGGGCGTTACCGCTTTTCAGTTCGTGTTATTCAGTCTCTACTAAACAGGTAGAGCCGCAAAACAGTGTTGTCATGATTTTATATATCACTAGTGTATGATATTGTGATGTACCTTTAATAAATAATCGCTTTCCCGCCAAAACATTCCATGACAGGACGTATGTCGCAATTTGCAATCGGCTCTAGAACAGAGGCTTCGATTTTCGAATCGCATATTTTTTATCATCAGAGCGTTGTGAAGTACCATAGACATTTTTTTAGAACAGAGACTTCGATACTCTCGCATATTTTTATCATCTGAGCGGTGTTAGGTACCATGGACAATTGCTTTTTTTCGCCGGTTGGAAAGTGGACATGCGTGGGTTACGCACCGGCGGTTGGCACGCGTCGTCGTCGATTTGTGTTGCCTTTCGTTCGTTACGGGCTTAATTCGCATCGACTAATTTCGTGTTTGATTTACGCGCGCCACCGGCCATCGGGCGTAGCGAGAGCTCATCAATAATATATGAGCGAAAACCGTTACGATAGCTCGCGTACGAAACTGTTTGGTTTTGTACGTTGCACCGTGCACGCCAATTAGAATTAGTTGTTGGTAAATAGCTACGGTATTAAAGAGTTAAAGAGTCCGCGTATTTATTTTATGTGAAATTGTGGCGAGCGAGCTGACGCTTCACCTGACGTTAAGTGATAACCGCCGCCCATCGACATTTGCAACAGCTGTTGCATATGAATTGCCACCTTTTAATACAGTGCCCATTCGTGCAACAGGAAAAGCTGTTGCGCCGCCCTACCATTTATAAGCGAAGGTTCCGGTTAATGCAGTTCCATCGTCAATCCATGATATTACATATGTATAGTTTACTAGCTGACCCGGCAAACGTTGTTTTGCCGCATAAATTATTTGTAGGGTAGAAAAAACTGTTTCGGGTGGACCACCCTTAACATTTAGGGGGATGTAAAATAGATGTTGTTCGATTCTCCACCCTGGCCGATATGCACACAAAAGTTCACGAAAATCGGTCGAGCCGTTTCGGAGGCGTTCAATTACAAACACCGTGACACGAGAATTTTATATATTAGAACATAAATCTCAAATTTTTCGTTATGACTAATCGATGGTAATAATTTAAAAATACAAGAAAATATAAACATAAGTAACGAAGATCAGTCAAAAAAGAGATTAACAATAATTCGTGTCAAAAACTTGGGTTCTACCTTCTGTTTAATGTTAATATTTAGAAATATAGTACAAAACGTGAGATGTCATCGTTAAAAAACACCTTTTATTATATACACATCTGAGGCGTATTCAGAAACAATTACGCACATCGAGGAACAACCACAAGGCAACCTGTTTTTATCGTCTGTATTAGTTGCATAATAGTAATTGAAGCGAGACTTATAGCAGACACGTATTGGAATACTGTAGCAAAGGAGACCGTTTAGCTTCCAAGGGCTATTTTACCCAAGAGTAAATATAAATAACATACAAATGGTTTCTATTTACGCATTGTTAATTAAAGTTACCTATTTAAAATTTTAATACCATCTGTGGAATGCCCGACCTTGAATATGAATGTACATAGTACCTGAAATATTGGATTTTAGGGCTATTGAAATTTAACGCGATATAATATAGTTTAATTTTAAACATACTATTTTGCTTTAAACACAATTATATGGCAATAAAGAAAAAAAAAACGAGTAAACCGTAGTATAACTAACATTGGAACGATCAGTATGAATGAGAGATCAAATATTTTAAAAAAGACGTAGAAGAATTTGCGATGATTCCTGATTAGGAAGAACTACAAGCTAACATGACTATTATCAACCGTATTTACGGGGTCATTTCATAGTGAAATAGGGCCATGGAGTAGCATCTGTTGCAAGAATTAGTAGGCTAGCTCGGGAAAGTGGCAGGGCCTCTCAGAAGACCGGCTCAAAGTAGCATCATCATCCTCTTGCTGTGAATCATGATCTTGGCTATAATTTTTACGACCGACGGCCAGCCTGACACCAACCCTCCTTGGGAAACAAACACCCAGGTCCGAAACAAATATCTGTGGGTCACACAAATACCTGCCCCGAGTGGGAATCAGCCCACGAGCCCGGCAATGCCAATAGCTTAGCACCACCAAATAGTAAAGTACCATTATTCGTAGTACATACAATATTCATAGTATGCCTTCGTCACCGTCGCTGGGTTGGCAAAGTAGCTGCAATAATACAAACCCGACCGAGATCGATGCCCAATGACCTTGAGAGCCGTAATCACTTAACATCAGGTGGGCTTGTTAGTTTCTAGTCTCTTGTAAAATAATCTTGAATGATAATCGTTGATAGAAGACTCGTGAAGTGTAAAATGAATTAGTTAGTTCATAATGTCATATTAAATACTAATATAATAACATATTTGTATAGGGAAAGAAGAAAATTTTACGCAACAAACGAAAGATAATGTAATCAACGGAAGTTAAAAAGTTCAAGGTAGTTCAGCCGCGTTAAATTAATTATTCTTTAATAATGTATTCTTGGTTTGATATCTATTTGTTTAAAAACTAAACCCACATACCAAGGGATAGCTCCATGAAGCCAAAAAGAAAGTTCATAGTCATATGCATTGTTTTTTCCAACACTAACATCGAAAAAGGTTTTTATCTGAAAATAGATTATCACTCATGTTTCCAGATACTACGCAATCATCATCCCGAGGGTTGTTAACCTCTGAATCGGTTTTATCGCTCATATTTTTGGCTTTACACGCTCATAAGCCCTTGGGTTTCTAACCTCTGAATCGGTTTACTCCAGGTGTCAGACTACGGGGGAGCTCGTGTGGTGTGGGCGATGTCTGCCGGAGACAGAGAGGCAGAGGCTCAGGCCAAGAAGGGGGAAGAAGGCGCCGACAATGAGAGGGACAGCCGTGCGGCCGCCGCCCTCAAGCGCAACTGGTGCGTGGGGCTCCGCATCATAGAAATGGTGAGCGATTCATATAACTTTAATAACTTAAGTATATCACTTAGCGCTTAACGCCTATAACTTCGGTAAATCACTTAACACTTCAATATATCGTGGGGCCAGGAGTGTGTCCCGTCTGCGGAAGCAACATGACGTTACATAAGGCCAGTGTGATGTGGCGGTCATGCTTTTGGGTCTCGCCTGATGAGGGAACGGAAGCACATCTGCAATCCCACAGGCGTTATAGACATTCATGGGCGACGGAAACCCACGTAAAGACACAAACTAGCCACACACGTTTACGTTTCTTTACTAGAAAATCTCGGCGCAGTTGATACGTTGGCTTCGGCACCGAGTTCATGGGTTCGATTCTCACGCGGAACAAGTGATTTTTCGACCCACGGATAATTGTTACGGGTGTTTGTTCCCAAGAAGCATCATACCTCATTCGGTACCTCATAACGAATTCTCAAATGTCATGTGTAGATAAAACTGTCGTATAATGTTTCACCGCTACGAGAATTCTAACGTTCGTTAAACCACGTTAAAATATGTCAACTATCTTTCTAAGTCTCATTGTAATCTCACTGTCTCTATGATCCAGTTTTAGGAAACAGTTTCACAACTATCATGTTTCTTATGAAGTCCTTTTCATAATGTTAGTCAAATCAAAAATGTTATTATTTAAACCATACAGACTTAAAATTTAACACTAGTACCACTAGATAAACTTGCAAATCATTGAATGAGGAATCATATCTTTAAAACTACTGGACATCTAGACGTCCCGCAGTATCTGGACATTGTACATGATGACTGTTATTATCCGCCCCACACTTGATGGCGAGTTAAATCGAACACGCTATTGTTAGAACACGCTATCAATAACAATCGAGTAACAATTCGAGCGTAAATAAGAGCACCAAAATTTTATAGCAATATCACCAGCTACAGGTGAGAACAGAAGTATCGTTTAAAATTTAAGGTCTAACAGACATCAGGACATCCAGTGCATAAGCGAAAGCCAATGAAATTTTCCCAAAACCCTAATGCATCAAAGCATCGTTGCATCTTAATAAAATCGAAAATACGTCGAACATTGTTCCATCACCGATAGTTATATCGCAAAATAAACCAAAAGAGTTCGAGCGAAACGCGAAAGTAAAGCCTCTGCATTGAAAAGGCAAACTTGAAGGTGCCAAGGTATATTCGAAAGGTGAAAACTGGTATTTGACAAGATAACTTACGGCAACGGCTTTCTCTTAAGCAATTTGCTGCACTTTTTTATTTTTTATATGACTTTTTGTTCGGTTATGAAAAAGACATTTCTGTATCAAGCATTTTTTATCGTCTATTCTTAACTGCCAGTAATACGTATTTTTTGTTGGCAGCGAATTATCATGTTGTCCTTTTGTTAATTTATATAGTATTTTCCTCGTTTCACCTTACGTGACAGTTTGAATAAATATTACGAAGAAATCTATTCTTTGTTTTTAAAAATTGCCTTGAATTGAATTGAATTGACTATTTGGTTTTCTACGAACAATACGTTCAATTTAAACTGTGTAGAAAAATGGACAGCCACTGATAAATGGCATATCTTCACACCGAAGAGAATCAACGTATTTATCTTCTTATATTGGATTTTAAACAATACTTGTGCCGTCTAGTATGTTTCCTTTACAGCAGACGACCACTTTAATCGAATTATTTTTATTTAATTGACTCGAATAACATTTTACAATGAAAATTCTGTATTTCCCGGGTCCTGTAGCTAACCAAAGGACGCATAGTTCGTGTGTAGAGGGTAATGCATATGTGCGAGGAATAAAATAATGAAGCAACCTTTTCCAATGGATGCCTAACGGATGTTTTGAAAGTTATGCTTGATACAATGAAATCATTATTGAACTAACACATTTACATATATTATTCCACGATCGTAGTAGGGCACAGTGACGATTATAACTGGATCATAACCGCGATGTATTATTATGACAAGACTTCGCCCTCAATGGATAGAAAGAATGTCTTAATGTGGCTCGAAGAGCTGTGACAATTGAATGAAAAAAAGGTATGCTCGTCGTTTAGCTTTTTTGTCCTTATGGTTTTGTTTGAGGCAATCTGTGCGCGAAGTTTCTTTCGAAGATATTTATTAATTTAATAAAGAAATAATTATAATTCATTGTGCAGTAAAAAATTGCATTAAAATATAAAATGCATAAAAACTCGCATTTTACGAGACAGTAATTATATTGAAACAGAGTAGCAAAGTATTAATATAAAATAACCAGATATATACGAACTATTATGATGAATTCTCATATATTAAGAAATTCTATTACTTCGGTAGCGTAACTTTTTATCTCGCAAACTGCCTATAGGTTTGATCAGATAATCGTTTAAAAGGAAAACTTACCTATTCCAATTGTACAGTTTGAGTTTAGTCCTAACAATGGTTCCAAATGCCACGGTTTTAACTGTGGAAGGGCCACGCACGCTATTGCACGAATGGGCAGGTCCATCCGGGGAGATACCACGACCTCACAGAAGACCGGCGTGAAGTGGGAGTGTAATACTTCTGGGTTTCGTCTGGTGAGTGAGGCAACCGGAGCCAACTTTATTAAAAGGTGGCAACGCATCTTGGGTGTTGCAAAGGTTTACTGGCGGCGATTATCACTTAACATCAGGTGAACCGCCAGCTCGCTTACCACTTTCTCACGTAAAAAAGTTTTAGTCGGGCGGAAATATGAAGAGGTCACCATCTGCAACATTCGTAGCGTATTTTTCTCAATACAGCTAGTCAAATCACCCGAGTTCGTGTATTAGCAGTTTCTTTATTTCAGACTCTGTCAGTCATCGCGATCGGGCTGATTGTGGGCGCGTTATACTCGCCCCAAGTGGTCCAGTCAGACCACCGGCACATCGCACTCATCTTCTCAACTTACTCGAGTAAGTAAATCCTAAATAACTCAAAAAAAAATGGTGCGTGTTCTTATGTATGCGCGTGAGAAGTTATATACTTATTAAAACGGAACGATTAAAATAGTTAGGATTTAAATAATAAAATTATGAAAGCGCCATCGACATTCTTTATTGAGAACTGTCATCTATAATAAGCGGTTTAGCGGGCAGCTTCAAAGGTGTTAGTTACTCTTTTGGTATTTACACTCTCATCATTTTTTCTTAACGCGTCTAAAGAAGTAACTTCAAAAATTATGGACTCTGCCGGCCATGGGTTCGATGTAGATGAGCTAGTCCCGAGTACTGGACGCAGTAACATCTTACAATAAAGTCAAGGAACCCGAATCAACAATTCAAAAATATCAATTTTCCAAGAGCTTTGAATAACGTTTGCGGGAGTGTTTCGTGTGGAAATTACGGTCAATCAGACTTTACCTTTAGAAACGAAACCCACGAGTGGTTCCGGGATTCCCGCCACCAATTGGCGGCCCTGGACTAGCAAAGTTTTAAGCAAAAAAAATAGTCTAAAAATTGTTAAAAAGACATTTATAGAATGAACAGCAAACGCCTATCTGGTGCCAAGCAACTGAGAAAACCATGACCCAATTGTCACAACAGATTATGTACTAATCTTTCAATTCACAGTCAATTTGTTGTCGCTGTTCGATTGTCAGTTCACGGCCGATTAGTTGCCATCAAACGTCGCAATAAAGTAATCGACCATTTAAACAAAATTAAAAAGAAGGTTACATTTTTGACGATACATCTAGTGACTAGACATCTAATTAGATCTTTTTTGTTTTGTTTTTTTAAATAGTTGTTTTTTGTTTGTTGTTAATTACACTATAATTTAGCGTATCTCCTGTCCTATCCCACACAATGGCCAATCTGTCTTTTGTTTGCAATTAGTTCATAGTTCATTGACGTCGTAAATTAATACAGCCAGTTTAGAAACATTTTGTTAGTTGTATCATCTAGATGACATAGCGATTGATGAAAAATGCATTGCAATGATCTTATACCATGAACAATGAAATTTGTCCACTGAAATGAACACGAACAAGACAGAAACGTAAAAACAGCTTTTTGCACACTTTTAATTTTTCGAAAACTCAAATTAAATAGGAATGTAGTCTTAAAATTTGAAGCGTCGCTCAATAAATAATAAAGGATATTTTTTTAAATGATGGAGAACGATAACATTTTTTATTATTTGTACTACATTTCTGAATCTGATTGCCACATTACGTAGTCAACGGCCAATTTCTTAAAGTTGGGACGTTTTAACGTGAGTTTCACCACATAAATTACGGGAAAATCGGTTTCTTCGAAGCATGTGAAAGCAAACAGAGCCCGACCGGCCATTTACGATTAAGCATACTTCCTTTATCGTAGACTAGCTGAATAGCTTCACTGGATAGGAGATCGAAATCGACAGCAATCTTGTTTCTTTTAGACAACAATTGCGATGTAACCATAAACAACAGCCTGGAGGAAGAAAACTTATTTTGAGACACCGAATTCGATGGTCATCTTTTTTTTAATATGTTCCCGTATTGAATAAAATTACTTTGACTATGCTTTTACCAGTCTCTGTATATGTCAAATATCAAAAGAATGAACAGCTTGTAAATATTCCGTCTTGTGAACAGGCTACATCATCATCACGGGTGTTTTGATCATCGCGAGACTGCTCGGCGAGTCTGCCGGGTGGAGGACTTCCTTGGGTTTCTCGATTCTGGGTGTGATCATGTTCACCGCGGCCGCTGCCGTCATTTTCTACGGTGAGTAACTTTATTCATGACACTCGGATGCTGATCTCCAAATATCTATGAGCTGATAAATTCCGAGTCCCCACAAACTCTACACACGATGTCAGACACATGTCGAAACATCTAATCGTTCCAAGTAATATTTTATGTATACTAATACACACTGTTCTTGGTGTACTCACTTATTTATAATATTTTGACACAAATACGCGATATTTAACTGTGGTATTAACACGCAATGGACGAACCTGCAAATTCACTGTTGCATGAATGTGCAGGTCCGTCCGGGTAATTACCACGACCTCGCAGAAGACCGGCGTAAAGTAGAAGTGTTAAACTTCTGGGTATCCTCTGGTGAGTGAGGTAGCCGGGGCCCTGTTTACTCGTATTTAAAGGTGGCAACGCTTCTGCAACTGTAAGGGTGTTGCAAGTGTCAATGGGCGACGGTTATCTCTTAACATCAGGTGAACCGCCAGCTCGTTTGACATTAGGCACATAAAAAAATATAAATATACTGATTATTATTAAATATTTGCATCATTTCTAATTTAGATATGGATTTTTTTCAAGTGAGAATGTGTTAAACGTGCTAGCATTTTACCTGATATTAAGTGATAATCGCCGCCTATTGACATTTGTAACACCCGTAGGGTTATATATAACTAGCTGCTGCCCGCAACTACGTCTGCGTAGAATAGGATGAAGGCGTAACATTCAGACAGTAAGACAGATATACCTAAAATATATATATATAAATTATAGCCTATATATGTCTTATAAGCTAAATTATTGTAAAGTTTCATTAAAATCCATTCAGTATTATTTGCGTGAAAGAGTAACAAACATCCATCCATACATACAAACTTTCGCCTTTATAATATTAGTAAGGACAGACAGACATGTTAAACTATGATGTTTTGTAACTTAAATCAACAAACTAAAATCAGTGTATAAGTTTGATTGAACTATTGTTAGGAAAGCTGGAATTTTTTTAACACATGCATAATAGGGGCTATATAAGAACAAAGTGACAACGTATCCATAGTAAAAAGGTTTACGATGTCTACACCTGATTATGGTATGAAAAACATTTAACTTCGAGGTACGGGGTTATTTAATTACTTGTGCTCCTTATACAGGATGTTTTAACAGCTGCTTTAACAGGAGCGACAACTTAAACTTTAATGGCGTACATGACCTCCAAATGTAATAAATATGTCATAAGGAACGTACTAATTTATTTGCTTAGTTAAATTTATTACCACCATGAATTGATGACTTTATTTCTGCATTAGAACATTTTAAACTATTTCGAAAATCAAATATCTAATTTTTATTATCTGAAGTCACATTTGAACCACCCCCATAATTTCACCTAGACAAAGTTGTTAAGCCTGCACTAAGCACTAAACTAGAATCCATAACCGTTATTTTTTTACAACCTTTACAGCTAACTCGATATCCATTTATTTCATTGGATAACACTAATAAACAGTTTCATATTAACATTATATCAGGAGATGATAAAAGATAAACAGTAGATTTCTATTATAACTGTAATCAGTTGCTTAATTTAAATGTATGCATAATTTTTTTTCGAATAGGACTTTGTAAGGAAATTCATAGCTAGTTATGTTATTATATCTCATCATAGCTAGTTATGAATTAGAACTAACAATAATTATTAATTCGCAATTAATAATTATTGTTGGTTCTAATTCATCTACGATTAAGGATTTTCCGTCTTCGAATTTTAATTAGCAAAATTGCGTTGGTGCATTTTAAACAAATTTCCGATATCAACCTAATTGCTTTATTTAACGGTATTTCCTGCGCATAATACTTCTTCTTTATTATAGTTAATGGAACTATACTGTAATGTTCTTTGTAGTTTGATATAAACTTAAACAAAAAAGAAAATAACTTTGATACAGATTATAACAAAATATATTTACAGATTGGCACAGATCCTACTACGCGAATCTCCGCCCGAACAAAGAGGCATACGACCTACTAATTTCATCTGGGGTCTTCTCCGTCATCAACGCCGCAGTATTCCTGGTTCACGCTTTCCTAACCTTCAGGAAAGAAGCAGACTACTAAAATAACCTAAAATATATTATTAAAGTATGCTACTTTAATATATAGTTTAGTTTAATATATTATTACGTTAGATATTTACGCATATGTATATCATTTTTATTTACTCCAAAGTAATAGTTATCGAGTGTTGTTAGGTATTCAAGTTATTTTAAGTTAAAAATAAATAGTTAAGGTACTTTTAAGAATTCGTTGTCCTCTTGCGTAGCTGAACATATTTTTTTATAGTAGTAACAATCAATCAGTTGTCCAGTGCAGCAGCTAAATAAAATATGTCATAATGTATGGTAAAAAAAATTCGGCCGAGGTAGTGCAACCTTTTTTTTAATAATAAAAATATTCACATTTAGGAAAGGTACGTCATAATGTAATTTAAAAATGTATTTTGAAAAACTTTTATAGTTTTGTTAATGGAAGAAAATGCAAAAAATGCTTGCTTTGATTTTTTAGTTATATGTAGCCTTTGTATTTTTTGTACTAAGACATTCCGTCAGCATGTATTTGATGAATGATGGAATTTAGTGGTATTGTCGTAATAACGAAATAGACCACCGTAATAAAAATATGCAACTTTTTATTATAAGCCACGATGCTTTAAGATAGTTTTATATTTTAATCTGTCCAATGACTTTTCAGTATTAAATAATTTTGGAAATTTTATTTAGAATCACTGCTTATTGTCTGCTATATTGTAATTATAATTTAACATTTTAGTTTAAGTGTATTGTGTTTAAAGGGACAACCAAAGCAGTAATCAGTATCCGTCCAACGATAGAATAAAAATACTTAGTTAACTTTTTTTATTTACTTCCAACATTTTGACATTAACGAAACATCTTTTTAGTGCTTATTAACTGTATATGCTTACTAACTTTTTAATTTAAAAAGATCTTTCCGATCAATTGCATAAAATTACCTATGAAATTTCAAGAAATCGGAACTACTTGTTAGCAATTATTTTGGCGTGTTATTTTTCCTTCTGTTAGAATATAAGGCTTGCTTCCACTACCTTATAACATTTCTTGATGGTTAAATAATTAAAACTAATAGGATATTTCTCATCATTATTATCATAGATTGCATATTTTAATTTTATTGGGCTTATTATTAAGTTTTTATACAATAAGGCGTTGATGTTGTTTAGTATAAGAAATAAGATAAGTATTTGAAATGCTATTTGCTGTTACCAAATGAAGATTGTATCGAAAAAATGTAACAAGTTAACAGCAGCATATTCCATATAAAATATATATCTACATATATAAATAAGATACAACGAAGAATATTCATGTATGCATTATTTTTAATTTTATATACACGCTCTTTTGATTAAGTTTAAGTGCTGCAAAATAGATTTATAGTAGTTAAAAAAAAAAACATAATCCGGCGCTAATGTTACCTTATTTTATGTGCAATTAAAAATAAATAAAAGGTACCCGCGTCATTATAAACGTTAAAAAATGTAAAACTATGTGCACCCTCATAATATTTTAACTTATAATAGACAATAATTAAACATAGAACATAATTGGGTTTTGTATATAATAAAGTGTTTATTCCATTAAATTATAATTAAACAAAATTCCACAGATGTTTCATTCATTTTTTAAATTATCTTAGCGTTGGAACAGAAAGTCTTTCCACTAACCATTTCTAAGTACTAACGCACCATGTAGGGTAAATTCTAAATTATTTAGAAATGTCATATAAACAAAACAACTTGCTGATCAAAAACTTATGACAGGAGAACTAGTTATTTAAAGCTTCTTAAATAAATAAAAAAAATGTCGATTGCTCACCAAGATGATACGCGAGACTATTGACATAATAAAAGCGTGCTTATTTCAATACAGAGGATGGTTGACAACTAAGTTAATTAATATGTTAACTTGGTTTATAGGCCTTACAAGGTATGCGAGACTCTTACTTCTGTAGTCAATACGACGATCGATCGAAAGTATTACAACAATTAACATCGAGATAAAAAATTTATTTAAATTTGTTATTACTTTTTGAAATAGATCGGAACAATTAAATGTATGAAAGTTGTGCCTTCTTCTTGACCGGATTATTGCTGTAGTGATGGCCTCTTGTTTTATTTCAGACAAGTTGGTATGCGAGCGGTCGATGTTAAGTAATTGCCGTCGCGGGCGGGGCGCATGTGCAACACCTGGCGGATTGCATATGCGGTGCCAAACTATAAGAATGGGTTCCCTTTTATCTCACTCACCAGGCGAATCGCTAACGAATGGTGATTCTACTTCAAGCAGGGCCGGATTTAGAGGTCTGGAGGTCTCGGGGCAATAAAGGAGTGGAGGCCCCTTGGCCCCAAATTATTTTACCGATTGCCTGATTGGAGTATATAGAGTTAGAGTATAACAAATATAGACCGATGATTTCTTTTAATATTCAATGTGCTCATATTTCTACAAAGTAGGGGAGACCGGGTAAGGTTGTCTCACGGGTTGGTTTGTCACAGCGGTCATAACAGAAAAGTTACGAAGAACGAATACGAAAGTTTATCGGCGTCAAAGAATCGCGAAGGCATCACCTTCCTCCCCACTTCACTTTGGTTCGCTCCGAAACAAACGTGCGTTTGTTTTTTTTTTTTTCACACCAAAAGTAATTTTGGTAAATGTAAATAACTTTAACTCCGGCGTAATTCAAATCAAATAAATTTTAAACGATAGAGAAAAATCACTTATGAATTTATCAAAAAGCAGAATTCGGCGGTCGCTTATAGTTTTCGAAAAAATAAATAATGAAATAGTGTGATTTTTACTATAGAAATCCGCCATTTTTTTGTTGTCAGTATGTTCTAACCTAATCTATCCGAGTCGGATTCGCTCTGTGTCGGTTCTGTGACGCATTGAATAAAAAAAAAAAAACGGAATATCGATACGTGTATGATGTCGCCCGCTTCCTATATTTATCATGTTGGCAGAACTGTGTATTGAGTTTTTGAAGTCAAACAAATAAAATGGTGGATTTCTTAGTACAAAAAACAAGTTTTAAATATTTTTTTCTCGAAAACTATAAGCGACCGCCGAATTCTGCTTGTTGATTAATTCATTAGAGATTTTTCTCTATCGTTTAAAATTTATTTGATTTGAATTACGCCGGAGTTAAAGTTATTTACATTTACCAAAATTACTTTTGGTGTGAAAAAAAAAAAAAAACAAACGCACGTTTGTTTCGGAGCGAACCAAAGTGAAGTGGGGAGGAAGATGATGCCTTCGCGAAGGTGAGGCTATAATAGTTACAAACGGTCAAACTTATTTATAACATAGGAAATGAAAACTTAATTTCGCATTATTAAAGCAATTAATAATTTTTATTAGTACACGAAGTTTCTCGCTATAAATTAATTTTCGTTCTTGGTGTACGAGATCAGAGGCAAAAAAAGGCATGTTTAATTTTCACAACGGCTGATCTAATTTTAATGAGAATTCAAAACATATATAGAGAAATTTTCAGACAGTTACACTGAGTTTTAAGCCGTAGGTATAAACAGATGCTAATATTTTATTTTGTTAATTTCTATTCTATAATCTCCTAATTCATGTTTTATTTTAAAGATGATATAAGTACATATCTCTTATCCTTTAAACGAGCAATTCTTGTATATATATATATATATATATATATATATATATATAATTGGAATCTCGGAAACGGCTCCAGCGATTTTCATGAAATTTAGTATGTGCGTAGATTCGGGGGCGAAAAATCGATCTGACTAGGTTTCATTTTTAGAAAATGTAGTTTTATCCCAGTTTTCAGGGAATTAAAAATATTATTCGAATACGACGGTAAAATTCACCGAAAAAAAAAATGTTATAATAGCTCGGTCGGTAAACGAGCGGTCGCTAACAAACAGCCATGAAACAGAAGGCCGTGGTCACAATCACCATCATTATTTTTTTTATTTTTATTAACACACGTTTTTTTTTTACTTTTTTTTCGATTCCAGATCATTGCTTTCTTTATCTTTTATTTTTTGTCGATTTGTTATTTTGTTCCTTTTTTTTAAAGTTCTTTCTTTTGTGAAAAACACCAGTTCATATTTTCTTATTATTACGTCGGTAAGATCGAAACATATTATGCATATTTCATTACTTAGTAATTTGTATCTAAATGTAATTTCCAAAATACACGATTTACCAAAAAAAAAAAAAAAAAAACACGAGCATAGCTCGGTCCTCCAGGTACTATTTAATTATACAACTATTATGTTTTACACATTTTTTTCTTCATAACTAGTGATATTTTTTGCTATACTATAAATTGCCTAATTACATACCCAATATTCAGGGTAAAACTATTAAAAAAACCGAGAAACCAATGCAATAATAAAACTTAAAAATTTTCGAGGAGTAATAAGTTAAATTAAATAATTCAATTTCCATTTCTACAAATGCACTTTCGGATAAAGACTATAACATAAATTAAAAATTGACATATTTCAACATGTAGTTACTAAAAAACGCCTTAAATAAAGTTATTATTTAAAAACTTCTTAATCATAATATTTTCTGGTACATGCTAGCTAGATATCTCATTACTGATTTTTAAGTTTATTCCACCTAAAATCATCAGTGACTTTATGTTTGTTTAGGTGTGAAACAATGCATAACTTTAATATAACCTAAAAACTATTGAGATCTGTAAACAACATCTCAAGCATGAATTCCGATTAAAATCGTAATAGCCTTACCTGCTCTGCCTTCGCCAGATATATCCAAAGCTTCCGCCAAGTTGAGAATTTCTTTTGATCACTAAAATTATATTGCATTTCCTTTGAAGCATATCGAGTGCTCAATGGTGAACGGTAATTGCAAAATTCAGAATTTTGTATCTCAACAGGAGCATCGATGGAGAACATTTTATTACTTTTTAACTATAAATGTCTAAAGAAAAATAAAAACAAATGAAAATATTGCAACCGGTTAATAATAACATCTGACAACCAAATGACAGACGCAATCACTGACACTGACAGTGGTCTAAATGAAATGAAAAGCTGGTAAAATACGACGCGGGAGAATTCAATTGCGATAACAAGGTTATCGCGGAGTAAACTGATGTAATTTTAAATGTACTTGTACTACAAAAATGTAGGGCATTAAATTTGCCAATAGAATAGTAAATAATTATTTGCGTTACACCTTGTCATTGAATTGCTTTATATAAACATAATGGAAACGAAAAATTGTGTTGTTGACTGCACATAATGTGTTATTTTT
Source organism: Iphiclides podalirius (assembly GCA_933534255.1). NCBI lineage: Eukaryota > Metazoa > Arthropoda > Insecta > Lepidoptera > Papilionidae > Iphiclides > Iphiclides podalirius. The sequence goes on along the minus strand of OW152822.1, from coordinate 2,008,973 downwards.
CTAGTACGTGGTTGATTAATAATTATAAACAATAATTAAGCAGTGCAGTTACAATACATTTAGATTAAGATTATTTGTTGTGTAAAACGGCTTGGTGACGAATATTGCTGATGCAATACATCTATTAGCTACTAACAATAATTTCATTCTATATTAGCGTCAGAAACAATGTTTACTGTGCGTCCTATACACCATTTTCAGGTATCATTATTACCTTTTAAAACCATCTTTAATTATTATTTCCCTCTTTATTCTCACTAATATTTGTAGCTAAATTTATGATCATTCTCAACCAAATAAGGAAGGAATTTTCACTATCAAATATTTTTTTTAATCTTCGTTTAATGTTGGGACTTGCATAAAAAAGTTCAGTCAACACACTTAACTATGAATTTCGGTGGTATGAAAAAAAAAAAAAGAAGTTTTGTTGTAAAGACACTTTATATACAATTTTTACCAGAATAAATTAACGGATAATAAACTTCAAGGGCTCTGGCTGTATTGCATTTTTGTAATAATCAATATTTATGTCTTAGAGACAGGATGAATTATAAATTATTTTGTTTAAGAATAATTTGTAAGCTATAAACATGTAATTTATAAAATACAACCATTCACAATATTAACAATATTTTGAAAACACATTTGTTTTAAGTATGTTAAGATAATAGTAAAAAAATTATTTATGTTTCTATACCTTGTTCAACTTTAATTAGACTATAACAGTCTTTTCAATATACCTTTATAAAGTTAGATTTTTGCCTTTTGTGTATAAAAATACTGCAAATCTATAAAAACAGACATATTTTTAGCCTGTGGTACAAAAATAACCATTAATTCTAAACTTTAGTCTTCAATGATTTCATCATCTTCTCTAACTTCATAGCTTTCTGCAGATCGCCATTAATTTTTAATTTGCCCATCATAAATGCAGTTGTTGGCTTCAATTTACCTGCAAATTCAAAAATATATTTGCATACACCTTTTATCAAATTTCGAATATTTAGTCCCTACAATTTAGCTCTAAGAAATCATTGGAATAGGAAATTAAAAGACAATCTCTTGTAAAAAATGCCAATTTCATGTGTTCTTTGTTTTATATTTAATAAATATGTACACACCAGCAAACATTTCTGCGAAATTAGTGCTGTCCATAGTCAAGGTTGCATCTGGGGGATTCTTTGGCTCCCCCTGACCACACGCTCCATCGCCATTCTTCAGATCTATGTGCCACACTCCTTCCTCTTTGCCTGTTAAATAATATTTATCATGTGTTAATGATTAATATACTGGCCTTAATATCGGCAAAGCAGATACCATAAGCTGAAGATGTTCATTATATTTACACCACAGTTTGACTTACTAAGAATAATAAAAGTTTTCCATACAGTTCCATGGACATAATTCACAATATATTTTTAGTTGATAAATAAATAAAGCAAATTATTTTACTGTAAACGATTTATTGTCCTAATAAAAAAAAAGGAAAGATTGTTACAAAAACCATGATATTTACAAAAACAGATTTACTCATTTAATATTAAGGGAACAAAGCAAGACAACATTATAACAAAGAACATATTACCAGAAAAAAATGTAAACATACCCTTAACATTGAACTGGTAGACAGCTTGAGTTTTTTTCACAAGTTCAGGTGTGATTACTTTGCTGATTGTGGTAAACAATTGTGGTATCTGACCTCCGGATTCAGTCTGCAACAGGCTTGTGTTAAAATTGTGATGTGTGATCATAATATGTTTAATAATTGATTGCCTAAAAAATATTCGTGATTTTACATAATTTCAAAATGTTTTCATGTGAAAAATGTAGCCTTCATTTAGGTAAGTTGTGAGTAGGGAGAAAAACATCTCAATCTTGTTGAATATTCTTTTAAAAGAACTGCTTTGACCTAAAAAGTTGATAAAAATCAATCCTTTTAAGTAAATTGTAATACAAGGTTTATAGTTGTATCTGCAAATTTTTAAGTAACCATGTTTCATTATATAAAAACTTCGGCACCATCTTATTATTTTCATAGGGCATTATATTATAAACTATAAATGAGTAAATAAGTTGAGTTTGTCATTGTTTAAATTATTGATGATATTTAAAGACAAATATTTCTGTGGTTTAGTTTTTTTTTACCAGCAAATAGATTGCGGATCTGATTGTTACTCAGCCTCGAATTGTTCATACCCTATTGCAACGATCAATGTAAGCCATAAATTATTAAGTTAAATACAAAGTTCCATCACCTATCATGCACAAGAAAATTAAAATTTTAATCAGACATCTTTCTTAAGATGATTATTAATTTGTGTACATAAAAAGACATTCACAAGGGTTAGTTGAAATAAAAGCTTTTAACGGAATAAGTGGTCAATGATAGAAAATTTATTGTTGCTTTGTTATCACACCTTTCTGACTTCTTCCTTGACATCCCCAGGTACATCCAGAAAGAAGTCTGGCAACAGATTCGCTATATTACCTGTAAACAAACACATTTTGATAGTGTCTCAAATTTTTCTTTTATTTATTATATCTCAAATTTTTAAGGCATTTCCCTAATTTATGTTTTAATTATTTATCATTTCAGAATTGAATATTTCATGTAAGCAAATATAAACATCATCTATGACCACTTATTCTGCATGTAAAATTCTTGTATTATAGCAATGCAGTGTTAACTTTATGCAATAGTTTTCATCTAAAAAATATGTCTTGATTTGAAGCTTTTAACTTTAAAATATTTTTTCTTTTAAAAGTTTTAGCTTATATGATTGAGTATACGATTACATGAACAAAATACCTCATATTATTTAATTATTATTAAAGTTTTAAAAATATCTTGTTCTGTTACCAAATCCCAAGAAGCATTCATGCTTATTTGTAATCTCATACAATTCCGTTTCTTAAATCCACACCAGAATTAAAATGATTTTTTTCCGACTTTCAACTGTATAGGGCGACACATATTACTGTATAGTCTATGCTAATACACCTTAAGGTGCTGTATCATTTACACTGGCTTATTAGAGACACCAAGGTGTAAATCTATCTAAGGACAGTTTTTTAAACCTTTTACTTCTATTACATATTTATACATATACATACTGTTTTTAACACATATTGACTCATATTATTCACTACTGTTCAAAGTTAAGGAACTTTCCATGCTACTTTTCACTTTCCATGACTGAACAAAATATTTTTTTTAAGTTGAAAGTTGATGTGTTACATTTTAATTTTATATTTTATGTCAATGTTATATTTTTATTTTAATAATCATCTAAATATGAAATTTCAAAATATGTATGAAAAGGAGAAAATATCATAAATATAATACAACAGTGTGTTGCTGAGACAGATTAAAAATAGTTTTTAATCAAATATTGAAAAAAAATTAAGTTACTCTACAAAATTTCGAAATCTATTATCCTTACTAATATTATAAACGCGAAAGTTTGTATGTATGGATGGATGTTTGTTACTCTTTCACGCAAATACTACTGAATGGATTTTAATGAAACTTTACAATAATATAGCTTATACATCAGAATAAGACATAGGCTATAATTTATATACATATTTTATGTATATCTGTCTTTCTGTCTGAATGTTACGCCTACAGCCTATTATACGCATACATAGTCGCGGGTAGCAGCTAGTACAATATATATCGTACAAAATTACTAATTGTTGTTTGTATGTTGTTAATGATATTGTGTGTCATGTGAAGATTACTTTTTCCTTGTGTAATTTTTCTACTCTTAGTGTTACCTACATTTTGGCAACACAGAATACAGCAAGAGCCGAATACTAAAGCAATACAAGTGATTAGTTGCCGCACATGACCAACCTTCTCTGCGTGATTGACAGTGGTTGTATGGTAACGTCTAATTGAAGCGGTGGTCACAGTCTGGTGGTGACCGATTGCAGCCGGATCGTCCAGGAATCCGTCCAGGAGTAGTTTATCCGCGTTCTCTATGATGATCATTTGCATTTAAAATGTTGCACCAACTACTCTCACATACCCATTTCGTTAATGAACTAAATCTCGCATTAATACATGAATGGATCCGTAATGGAATACGCCGTATTATTTTATTATTATTATGTTTTCATATCTGTAACATGAAAAATATAAAATCAATCAAATACTTTCAAAAATATACTCACTTGGATCACATGCGTATGGTGTCATGTCTTTTATTCCATGCTCTTTTAGAACGTCTTCGTCAATGGCGAAGTTTCCAGTGTACTTCTTTGGATCCCTGCACAAGAAAAATGACGTAAGTCATGGTTTTGGCCTTTAAAAGTTAAAGAAGCCCACACTTTGACGTTGTGAGTGTCTATTGGGCATATTTGTCACTTAGAATCAGTTGGCTAACCGCTTTATTAGTGGTTACCTCTTTGGAATGATAAAAAGAGCTTTAGAACTGAGAAGGCAATGCCACCCAAGCTATTAAAATCATTGCATTCCCTCAACTTCTAGTATTCTACATAAACAAAGTCACATGCAGTGGATTTTTTCCATTATCTAGGGATAGCGTAAACATACCCTTAACATTTCTATTTTCTTTATTGGAGAGGCAGCAACTAAGCAAGCAAAACAGTCCATGTAATGGTAAGAGGCCATCTCTACTTCTTTTGAATTATAGAACTTTCAATGCAATGTTTAAAATTTTAAATATAATAAAATTATTTAGGGTACTACTTACTGGCATAGCATTAAATAAGCGGCGTCTGAAACAATTTCTGGTTTACGACTGGTGGAGGTATCGCCTGTTAACATTTCTATGGCGGCCGTTGCAATAGCTGAAAACCAATGTTTAATCTGTTAAAATTTTATGACTACTTCCAAAATTCTTATTATGGTATTAATGCCTGTAGAACAGTTTTCTAAAAATTTTACTGTAGAAGACAAGTTTAACCATTTGATTGTAATAAATATAAATTACAAGTAGAAAATTATGGTCCTTATATAGTAAGAAACTCATCTAAAGTAAGATAAACTTATACTAAAATACATGATTTACCAAAAAAACCAAGCAAAGCTCGGTCCTCTGGGTACTAGTAGTTAAGCTTACAATCTGTTAAGCAAAAAAATTATTACAGCAGAAGCTGACGCGTGGCCCTACCACAGTTACAATCAGGAAATGTCAGAAAATAATGACAGAACTTTTAAATCAGAGCAAAACCTCATGAAGAACTTTTAAAGTATACTATTTCAAAAGTGGATTTATGACATCACAAGAAAGAATTTACTTTAATAAATAAAAGAAAATAAAACATACCAGTTTTAGGCCAGAGAGCATTAACTCCAATGTTCAAAGGTTTGAATTCTTCACTCATGCCAAGAACACACATGGACATTCCATATTTAGCCATTGTATATGCAACATGAATTGAAAACCTGAGAAAAAACAATTTAAATTGTTCAGATTTAATTAAAGCAGAAAAAATATAAAGTCAAAATATTCACAAATAGAAAGAAAATATAAATAAAAGCTTTTATGACTTACATAGTGCACAGTTATTGATTTCCATCTCTTACCTAGTTTACAGCTTGACTGCTCATTTTATAAACTCAGCAAATTACCAAAGCTTTAATATATTTAGCCGATGAAGCAATGAAATTGTGAAAAAATTACTTGTACTTTAACAACAGAAACTTAAGAAGAGAAGTAATAAGGTAAAGTATGCTTACCAGTAAGGGCTCATATTCAGTGGTGGTGATAGATTAAGGATGTGAGCATGGTCACTGTTCTTCAGTAACGGCAAGCATAGTTTGGACCTGAAAAATTACATGTGAAATGATTTTTCAAACAACGATTATACGGCAGCATTTGCGCCAGTGCTATTACCATTTTATTTTAATTTGATGACAAAGTAGGAAAAGAACGAAGCAATTGATAATTGTAAATTATTCAAAAAATACTGTTGCACATGTTATATTATTAGAGATTAGGTATAATAAAAATGTTTTAACTTGTTAAAGGAACAATAGTAAGACTTACGCCAAAAATGTTCCTCTTGTATTGATATTGTGCATGAGGTCGTATCTCTTCATGTCAGTCTGTGCTGTCCCTGTCAGTGAGATAGCTGATGCATTGTTTACGAGAATATCAATACCATTGAACTAAAATAAATGAGTAAGTAATGACATAAATTAAGTCTCACGGCATATAAGGTTCCAAGATTTGTAGCATGGGAAACGCAATGTAAGTAATTTTAAAAAATTTATTACAATGTATTCTCGGATTTGTATGAGAATTGTTTGTAATTGTTCGAAATGTCTAGAGTTTAAAAGTAAATGTTAAATAGTTTTATTTAATAATACACATTTTTTTCCATATATACAAACATTTTGTAACATAAAGGTTAAATAATAATTATCTTATATATGTTTAGATATATATATATGTTCTACCTTTTTCACAGCTTCATCAATAGCTGCCTGAACTTGTTTTTCCTCTCTTACATCTACAATACATGGTAATGCCTTTCCTCCAAGAGCTTCAACTGAAAAAATGTAACGATTGTTTTCTTTGATCATCAGCTCTATCAATATCAAACACTTCCAAGAATATTTTGAATTAAATTAGTAAAACTAGAGCATGATCACCATGGTATTTAATATAAATCTTACTAGATATAATAATATTGAACAATGTCATCGTGCAAAACATCAAAGGTCGAAACCCTAATATGTATAAAGTTCAAAGTCCACAGAAATGTTCAAAAAAGTAGTACATGTTTTTCACAATTTATACAAATTTTAATATAAGTTTACAAGTACTTATAAAAATAATTAATTATCTTACTTTCTTCTGCGGCTGTGTATATAGTGCCTGGCAATTTAGGATGTGGTTCAGCAGTTTTGGCGGCAATAACGACGTTTGCTCCATCTTTTGCTGCTTTCAAGGCGATCGCTTTCCCAATACCCCGAGACGCACCCGTAATAAAAAGGGTACGACCAGCCAATTTCCTAGTTAAATTATAATAAGAGAATTATTGAACTCTGTACGGTATGTTAACCCATTAATTTAATAACTTACCCAGTGTTCGCAACTAAACTCATTTTGATATATGTAGTTATTACATATACCGAAAGTTAAACTTTGTCACAGTACGTTATCGGGTTAAATTCAAAAAAATAAACTTTGGCCAATTGATAAATGACAATTATTCTAGTTAGTAATAATAATAACTAATAAGTAGCACAACAGTCATTTGTAACGCCAACGTCAAACTGTCAAAGCTAAGCCATAGACAAAATTATATTGACAAATATAATACTTTTAAACTAACTCGAAAGCTGACTATGGAGTAGGGCATTGAGAAATATGGATATTATCTTTATTATTGAAGTTTCAAAAAGTTAAACAAAATGATTACAACAATAGTTTGGTTTTTGTAGTCTACTTTGTTTGCTGTTAGGCCGGCACCTGCCTGTTAAATTAATCTAATCGCTCAAGTAATCTCCACATTCACCGGTCCCGATGAGATTTTCTCGTCTAGGGGAATAAATAGAGAACGTCGTGCATTGTAAGCTTTTTCCGTCTCGTCGATGGGTTTAACACACTTAGGAGAGTTTCTCCTCCATGCCAATGTAAAAAGTTTGAAAAGGATCAACATATAATTTGTTCCGGTTATACTCTTGGTGGAGACAAAGAGAATGTAATCACTACGTTTACGGGTGGAGATTCTTCCCTCGGGAAGAGAGAGTTTAAGGCATTCACAGTAATGTCAAAATAGTTGGCAAATAGAAACATTTAAATTTTTTATGAAATTGAAATACATGTTTAATAAAAAACGGAGGAACAGATTCGAATGAAATTTTGAATGGAGATATGATGGTTGGACACATACGGTGCATCTACTTTTCATTGTAGTATATTTTCGTAAATCACTCATTAAGGGATAAAATTAAGTAAATAATAAAACGGCGTGTGGATTGAAATACATTTATATTTGTGCATCACTTCATACTTCCACTCATTCTAATTTCTAATACATAACACCGCAAAAATAAGGGTGCATGCATAATATTAAAATATTCTAAATTTAGTATCTACTAATTTCATTATATTATCATCATAAGACATGTAGTTAGGCTTCATTACATAAAATAAGTAGCAATGTAGCCTAATTATGGCTCGAATCATAGACAAAATTTCGTTTTTTTTATATACCCTAACACATAATAATTTATCAGATGTTTGTACAATTCATATAACATACAATATGGTGTAGACTGAATATTTTGATTCATAGTAATAAGAGTATTCATTAAATTTAAAAATATTTGCAATATCTTACAAACCTTTGTTCTTTTTTTAAACCCACGGTGGAGTTTAAAGAAAATATTTTTCTATTGTCTAATTAGTGATTGTACTTATACAAAAATATTTTATTTTAGAAAACAATTTTTTTTTATTTATAACATAAAATATAAACCATGAACATAATTATGTCAATTTAAATTATGAAAATATTTAATTGTTTCATTTGATAAGACCACAGATTAATACTTTAATGATTTAATTAGTCGTAATTTGTGAGCCCTAAAACACATTGATTTTATTTTCAACACTTCTCTCGACACATAATTACATATTAATTTTATTTAAGAATGAAAGATTATTTTACAATAGCATCTTAATTAACTTTCTACTTCAAAGTAATTTTAAGCACTGTGAACATGAAAGAATTCATCTATGGTAAAAAAATATAAGCTTTACAATCAGCTTCCCCATCGCATATGTTCTCCATTTTTTATAAATTTCAAATTATAAATTAAGTCTTTCGTTCTTATTAAAAAAATGGGAAAAAAAATACAATTTTTTATCATAGAACTTCCATATTCGTGTATGATGTCTATGATTTTCATGTCTCATAATTACCTACCTAACATTAACTAAATAGCATATTGTTGTTTTATAAACATCTAAAGTTTTATCCCGTAATTTTTCTAAACTCGAAAACTATTCACATGTTTTCATTTACTAAATCGCGGTCGGACAAGCAGTGTACTGTTTATAGTGAAAAAAAAAGCACCATAAATTTTTACAAACATCCTCTAAAGTTACTCACAACTTTCAACTTATATATATTTAAAGCATCGACAAATAATCAAAATTGGCACCACAAAATAAAAATCTATTTTCGTTCAGCGCCACCTAATAATCAATAAATGTCGCCCATTAAAACTATTCGAAATTAATAAAAAGATCCATTGGCGTTATTTTAACCGTAAACGTGTTTTTGGACGTTCTTCTAAGGATGGGAGGAAATGTTTTATTATTAATGATATTATAAGCATGAATGCGTCGGCGGTTGACCACACAAGCGTGTTGTCTAACGCCTACGTCAATTTATTGAAAACTGCTTTATCGAACCGTTTATATGCAGTTTCATTGACGACATATATGGTCGAAAGGATAACTGTTTTATAAACTAGTTTATATGCTGCGCAAAACCTAAGCGCGCCTTAGAAGTTTATCCAACTCATCTAAAGATATCGGAGGGATGCAATGAAATAGTGTCCCGTTCTGTTTTGCTTGCGCTACACTCTGTACAGTAACGGACAGTATTTATATACATTATTTTATTCGATAATTATATTCTTCTTTTCTATTTTGGTGGTTTCTCGGAAATACGCCTTCAACAAACCATTTATACTATGCGACTGCATGATATATCAGGGTTTATATAAGGATTTATTTAATAGATATTATTTATTGTAAATGGATTACGCACATCGAAATCAGTAGTGACTTCTATCGGTGCGTTTAAGTTACGCGCGAACCGTACCGTACGGACGGTCGCGTTCGACTGTCAACAGGTCGATGACCCTCCGCGTGTCAAACAGTCTCGCGTCTTCGACTGTCAAGAGGTCATCGACCCCGTTTAAGTTTCGCGCGGTCTCGTATCTCGACTGTCAAGTGGTCGTCGACCCCGTGTAGATTTCGCGCCGTCCCGCGTCTCGACTGTCAAGCGGCCGTCGGCCCACCGCGCGCCCTATATGAAGGCGGGCTGTTTGGCCGAGTGCTGTATCGCGGCCAGCACGTCGTGCTTCAGCCGCACGTACAGCCTGCCCCTGCGCCAGGGGTTCTGCAGCTGCAGCGGGCGGAAGTCGTCGCGGAGGCACCGCTCGCGCGCGCCTATCACCGCCACCAGGCAGAAGTCGCGCAGCCGCTCCGGCCCGTACACCGGCCCCGGCCTGCCTTTCAGCACGGCCGCCATGTTGAGCTGCTTCACCACGAGGTCGATGACCTCGCGCGCGGTGGTGCGCGGCGTGACGTGCAGCTTGAGGGACGTCCCCGCCGCTAAGCCGGTCTCGTAGGCGGCGAACACCTGAAACGGCCGCCGCCGTTAGACAATGTTCGATCACGAAAACTAGAGTACCGTCGCAATAATTCTAAAAGAAATAAACACATGAGCATTTAAACGATGCCATTCTCTGCACTTTAAGATGAAATTTTAAGATTCGAAAAATGGAAGAAAATTTCTTCGTAGCTACGGGGATTTGGACCTCCTGGATACGTTCCAGAACCTCTAGCATTTATATAAAAGTTTAGCTTCTGTATGTTTGTGTCGAGAAAACTCAAAAACTAACCTGAGAGGATTGAACTATTTATTTACAACATAGTTATAAAACCGGATAGTGTTGTTCGAATACTCTTTCCAAGAAAATACTCTTTTCAAAAAAAGGGTGAAGTGAAACGTTGCTAGATTCGCCCAGTATGAATAAATCCCGCTCATCCCACTTAAAGCTCACTTACTAGCAAGTATCAACTAAGCGAAACCTTGGTCATCCTACTTAAAACCCACCTGGAGTATTCCCGCGTGGTCGGGCGTTCGCTGCTCCGTGGGCTTCACGTCTCCCGCGCTGCACTCTTCTGTCTTGGCTACTTTGCTGCACTCGAAGTCCTCGAGTCTCTCCAGCAGCGGCTGCCGTTTGATGCACAGGCTCGTCTTCTGCGTCAGCTCCTGGCCGGTGTCGGTGTAGTCGACGTCGGATTTGACGTTGGTCATGCTCTTCGAGGCGGTCACGCTGCAGGGCGAGCGGTTGGGCGAGGGGCGGGGCTTCAACGGGGCGGAGAGGCAGCTCTGGCTCTCGCTGTCGCTGGACAGGCTTTGGGCGGACTCGGAGGGGTTCTTCGCGGCCCTCACGCTGACCATGCTTCCCGGGTAGAACCCTTTGCCCGCCAGCAGCGGGCTGGACGTCGTCGAGGAGTTGTTCACGCTGTGCGGCCGCGGCTTCGGCTCGGCGGCGTCGCTCAGCACCAGCGTGTCCTCGCTCCTGGACGGCGGGAGGCGGTGGCCCGAGGGATCGAACTGGGGGTTGCCGCTCAAGCAGTTGCTGCTGGCGGCGCTCGACTGGGTGAACTGGGAGTCGCCGCTGCCCTTCCTGGCGCGGTTGGCCTCGGCGCTCAGGTACTGCGAGCTGAGGTCGAGCGTGGAGGCGGCGTGGCGCGGCCCGTGGCTCAGCTGCTGCTCAGACTTGCTGAGCTCCGGGTGCAGGTGGGCGTGGCCTCCGTTCCCGGCGGGGCCCGGCCACGAGCCCCTCCCGGGGGACGCCTTGGTGATCTTCCCGTCCCTCGACGGTATCTGCAGCAGGTCCACTTTCAGGTTCGAGTCAGGCGCTTCCGCTTCCGGGCTGGCGCGCGGAGGCGACGGGTTGCTCTCGAGCACGCGCTTCAGGAGCACCCCCGAGCTGGTGCCCGCTTTGTCCTTGTCCCTCGCGAAGCCAATGAGGTCCATTAGCCAGCGCTCCCCTTTCCACACGATGTTCAGGTTGTTCTGCAGGTCCTCTAGCTTCGCGAGCCTCTCCTTCGCGGTCTGAAGTTCGGTGCAAGAGAACGCCTCCCGGTGCGAGTGGGCGGCCAGCGCCACGTCCAGCTCCAGCACGCAGCTGAGCTTCGAGTATTTGTTCAGGATGCTCGTGTGGTACGTTTGCAGGTGGATCATCTCGAACGCCTGGATCGGGAGGCTGAGTAGGTCGCCTTTCTGCAGCAGTATCTCCTTCTGGCCGGGTACGGAGCACGCCTGTTCGGCAGGGGGGCAGACCATTATGAAACTGACGTCGTTGTTTAGCTCTATGACCTCGAGGTCGTATATCCGGTGGGCGTCGACCGTCTCAACGGGTATTTCCATCTCCTTGAAGAGCCTCCGAGCGGCGTTCGATATCTGGTCGAGGAACATTCCCTGAGATTCTGACGGCTTCTCGTCGGAGTTCAACGCGCTTATATTGTTTATCGTTTGCTGTTCCTCCGTCGATGCTCTGCCCGATTGACTGAGCAGGTAGTCCCATTCCTCCCTGTAAGCGACAGAGCGAAGGTCTTAATAGAAATCAGTAATCAAGTGCTATGTTACATTAGAGCACATGAATTTTTTCGCAGCAAACAAAATTTTACATAGTCATACTTCTAGATTGATACAACAAACGTTAGGACGTGAACTTAGTGTCGATGCTTTTACTTTGTATAATTTAGACGTAAAAACACAATGTAAATCTGATCAAAGAATAGCAAATTTTCACTGTGGCGGCGACGACTACCAGCTTCTGGTTACGTGAATGTGTCGGTTCTGCTACGGTATGAGGGTGGGTTTGCCCTAGTTCAAAAGTATCCGCACAGAACTTTTTCGAATATAACAATTGGGCAATAAGTTAACTTTACTCTATTTTCAAGTGAAATACTATAAAAAAAATGTACAATACGATCTGAAACGTCACATTTATCTATCATATATTTCATGATAAATCAAGAGGCAAAAAGTCCAACTTAATCAGATACCTACGGCCATAGCGTACTTGTGCTGGATAGACTTACGCGGAGACGTGTGGGTTCTCTCTCACTCTGGTGTGCGGGGGCACGTTGGGGGTGCGAGCGGGAGCGACGATGCGCACTACTTCGACGGACGACTGCAGCTTCAGGTAGCCGAGGTAGAGACCGCGGGGCAGCTGCACGCGCGACACCTGCCGGGGAATGGCGGTCGGTGACGTCATTGGGTGTGGGAATGGCGGTCGGTGACGTCATCAACTGTGACAGTGTGTTCGTCGGGCACGTCATCGACCGTGGAAATTGTGAGCATAAGATTTTCTTTTGAGTAATTTTTGCAGAATAAAAATATACTTGGCTTCGCACGGCAAGATGGACAAAGGTTACAAATTCGGCAAAAATGGTATGAACTCGAAATCTGCTTACTGGATCTACGAATAGTGAGGTGTTATCGCTAACGCTCGCCTTTAATTCGATATACTCGAGCAACCTGAGTTCGATCCCCGGTGCCGCGGCACCAATGAAGTGTTTAACTTTAAGTGCTGACTTATCACGTGCTCTGCGGTGAAGGAAAACATCGTGAGGAAACCTGCATATTTTCGAAATAATAACAAAAAAAATATATATATTTCGAAAATATGTGAAGTCCGCCAATCCGCAGTGGGGCCGCGTGGTGGACTATGCCCTGATACCCTCTGTATAGAGGAGGCCTTTGCCCAGCAGTGAGACATGTATAGGCTGTTTCTTTACTTTTTTTTTTAATTTTTGCAGTCGACAGTATGCGCCACCTTGATTTAACATTTGCGGCGTATTTATGTTTTGCGCGGTTTATACTTAAGTTTGATATTCTGTCATTTCTTTTTTCTTTTCTTTTCTTTTTCATACAATTGTGTACACCTACGACAGACACGTGACAGTTTTCTTTTGTTAGCTTTCAAATAAAAAGAGAATCATCAAAATCGTTTCACACATTTAAAAGTTCTTAGATAACAAACATAAAGAAAATACAGTCGAATTTAAAACTTTCTCCTTTATTGAAGTCGGTTAAAAATAATTTCTTGTATTTACGCGATTACACATTATAAATGAAACGGATTTAGCGTAGTTTTTATTATTTTTAATTTTAATTCCCGACGTTTCGAACCCTTTACAGCGTTCATGGTCACGGGACAGACTGTCCCGTGACCATGTACCGATAAATCCGTAAAATTAGTTTCGGTTAAAAATGTTATTATCGTGTTACTAAGAGCTAAATTTCAGTACTGCGCCAGCGCTGTATCCTATAGTGATGGGTTGCCCACCTGGTGGTAGGCGACCTGGTCGTGAACGGAGGCCATCAGCAGCTCGGCCATCGTGTTGTCGTCGCTGAGCACGCGCCGGCGGAGGCGGGCGGCGGGCGCCCAGCGCGAGTTGAGCGCGGACAGCGCCTTAGCGGAGCGGACGCCGCGCACGCACGACATCACCACCGTGCCGTGCGCGTCGCGCAGCGGCTTGTGGTACAGCTGCCCTGCGGGCGGACGGAGCGCGTCACTTTCGACAGCCCTACGCTGGGTCCCCGTACGGGCTGCCCGTTGCCAGCCCTGGGCCATGCCTCATTACAACGACGTGCCTGTTGCCACCCCTAAGCTATATGTCGATACAGTACGAACTTGATGGAGCGCGTCAATGGCCTATTGACATCTCTAAGCCACGTCTGCATGCGTCACTTTTGACAGCCCTAAGGTACTTCCCCATGAGGGCTGCCTATTGCCACCCCTATGCCAGGCTATGCCTTCATACAGTGCGGGCCGAACGGAGCGCGTCACTCGCCTTATGGAGATCCCTGGGCTACGTCTGCGTGCGTCACTTTTGACAGCCCTACGCTACGTCCACGTACGGGCTGCCTGTTGACACCCCTAGGCCACGCCTCCGTAGAGTGTGGACCGGACGGAGCATGTCACTGGCTTATTACAGCCCTGAGCCACGTCTGCGTGCGTCAATTTTGACAGCTCTAAGCTACTTCCCCATGCGGACTTCTTGTTTCCAACCCTACGTCTCTTTACAGTACGGGGCGAACGGAGGGCGTCACTGGCCAGGTAATGGCCCCGGGCCAAGTCTGCGGGCGTCAGTTTTGACAGCCCTAAGCTACGTTCCCATGCAGGCTGCATAATAAAGTTATTTTTCCCAAACACGAAAAGAATCTAAATTGTTATCATCTCTAGAAAGTCCCCATTATCGATATCTATATGCAACCTATCGCTTTTCAACACCCTTAAATAACTCAATTCGTTACTCGTAGAAAAAAGAATCATGGTATCCTCTGGGAGTATATCATTTTAACTATGACTTTGTCACATTTAGTACTTCGTCCAATCGGAAAGGTAAAACTTAAGCTTTTTAATTTCCTCAATTAAGACCTCAGTATGACGTTTGCTAATAAACTAATCTTATTGATTTTTTCGCCTGTTCAAGGTACCATGGAAACGGTACAGGCTCCACCGGTAAAGTCATTAAAAATAGTTTTATTTAACATTTGGCAATATTCGCGTAAACTAAAGAAATCATCACTGTATGATTAAGCTGGGCAACTGATTCGTTTAATATTCATCTTTGCGTTACAGAAAGTCCTTTTTGTTAAGCTCTCAATAAAGATTATTGCGTTCGCGTCAAGTTGTTGAGAGTACGCTATTCAATCGATAACAATCAAGATCAAGTGCAATTGTTATCGACATCGAGTGTTGACGATTCGACTCTACAAGTAGGAGCGGAGACGCTCACTGCTCTTTGATATTCAAGAACGGTGAACTGTGTTACCTATGCATATTCACATATACCTAAGTACCCCGTACACACATACCGAAATCGACCTACAGCGAAGTGCCCAGTGATTACGAAAGTTCACATGAATTATGCGATGCATTGTACGGTATTCCCGTGAAAGCACCGACGGTGTAACTTCAGGTATCGTGGGACAATCAAACCGGTATCGACTAACTGATCTCGCTCAATCGCCGTAGCGGCAGGTGGTTCCATTTAGAATAAGTTAATTTCAAGTATACTTTGTGTTTCTTGGCTATTAAATACTGTAAAGGACAAAATCGCCTTTTAAAAACTCCTACCCAACGGCCGAATACGTATCTACTGTCTAAATATTTTTTTTAATTGCCGAAGTGTTGACAAGCATTAACAAGTGGGACTCGGCTACCTCACTCAGCGGACGAAACGCGAAAGTGTACAGTTCCACTTCACGCCGCCCTTGTTTGCGGTACTGCACTTTCGCATTTCGTCTACTGAGTGTTGTACAGAAGAAGTCCACTCAAATCACTGTGTTAACAACAAAAAGACAGTGTTCACCCGTTGAGGTAGGTCCCTACTGTGGTAGGGCCACGCAACGGTGTTCTCTGTTGCACGAATGGGCAGGTCCGTCCGGGTAAGTACCGCGACCTCGCAGAAGATCGGCGTTGAGTGCGTTTCGTCTGGTGCGTGAGGCAGCAGGGGCCCACTTTATTGAATGGTGGCAACGCATCCGCAACCGTACCGGCGGTTATCACTTCAGGTCAACATCTCACATAAAAAAACCCACTGTAGGTGATATCACCACAATATTACTATTCGATTATATTACATACACGCTGACATTATTTTAATTAATTTTAATTTTATTTTTTCTACTCTTTATTATAAATTGTGACATTTAATTTAGAATTGACTGCAGCTGTGTTTTGTAAACTTTATATAAATAGTAAAGTTGATATCAGTAATATTTTGCATGCTATATAAAAATTAACATAACATGTGGTACAATATTATGATTTATAACACAATACAATATTATATTTATAAGCAAATAAGCAAATAAATGAATAAATGCTTTATTTCAAGCTGTACTGGATACCTCAGCCCTCCCACTGGGGAGACCGATGACGTGTAAGACTCGCGTGCACCCGGTGGATACAAATGGCAGTGTCGCTTAGTGACGTTCTAAGGGGAGGCCTTTGTTCAACAGTGGACGTGTTCCGCTTGATGATGATGATGATGATGAGACACCATTAGTTGAAGTACTGAGTGGATGCTAAATGCACCTTCTCACATAAAAAAAGAGATCGATATAGATTTGGAGTCCGGAAGGTTCTGGAATGATATATAGTTTAAACATTTACCCAGGTCCTGTATTCCGAGGGCGGACTGCATCTGAGCGGCGGCCGTGAGCAGTTTCAGCCTGAAGTGTATGGAGGAAGATGTGTGCTTCTCCATGTCGGAGCGGAGAGACTTGACGTCGTCCCATGCACAAGATACCTGCAACATAAAATTTTACGTCACGCGCGAGGAAAGTATTTTCTGGTTCGTACATTATTCATAACGATTAAAGGTCATATGAAAGTCATGCCCATAGGAAGGTCCAGCTAAATTATCGTGATTTCTTATCAAATTCCATTCTTCATTTTAGTGTGGCAGCGAAAAAGGTGGCGTATTTATTTGATAATAAGTCATTACTCGAGGTGAGTCGTGGACTCAAACAGGCTGAAATGATGATGATGATGAAGGCATGACTTCCATGGAGCCTACAGGCAGAAGTTCTTTTTTATGTGGGAAGATGGCAAGCGAGCAGGCAGTTCACCTGATGTTAATTGATAACCGCAGCCCGTGGACATTTGAAACAGTCGTGGGGCTGCAGATGGGTTGCCACCCTTCAATAAAGTGGGCCCGTGCTACCTCACTCACCAGACGAAACGCAAAGGTATAACACTTCCACTTCACGCCGGTCTTCTGTGAGGTAGTGTTACCTGGATGGCCCTGCCCATTCGTGCAACAGCGAAGACTGTTGCGTCGCCCTATCACGCTAGAAGTTTTTACAGCAGTAGTACGTTTTAAGTTATGTCTCAAAAATTGTATACACTTCTACATTGGCCCAATTGTGAACACTGCGCTCTTCATTCGAGCCATTCATTCATACAAGTGAATATTGCACCACCTACGTAGTATACGTTTCCTTTAAGCCATTGGTTGCCTGGAACAGATCGCTATGAAGCGATAAGGCCGCCAAATTGTACATTGCATAAATTTGTTGTTCTATTGTTACTTTTATGTATGTTCTTATTTGTGGTGGACAATAAAAGTGTATTCATTCATTCATTCATTCAAGTGAGGACGTCACGTGATCCAATCGAGGTCAACAGTATTTAGCGTTACCTTCATCAGCCAGTGGAAGTCTGTGTAGATGCAGGCTGGATAGGTTTCGTCCACTTCGATAACGGGCAGGAAGTCCTCGCTGGTGACCAGCACCTTGTCCTCGTGGTACACCACGCACGCCAGGTACACTCCCCTAAAGGGAAAAGGTCATTTGTAATGGATGAATCTTTAAAGAGCTTCGAGTTTTGGACTCTACGAGATCAAGGAAAAAGTCTTAAACTGGACACTGTCTTTGAAGTTATTCTTTTGGCGCGGTCGGAAAAAAATTGATAGTAAATTTTTCAGGATGCACACCGACACTCAAAAAGCGACATGATGAAGTCAGTTGCTATCATACTTGGTAGCCATGGTAATACCGTGAAATGCATTACCATCGCAACCAATAACAACTATTTGACATTTAGCAATAATAGCAAGTTATTAAAATAAATGTATAGCACTGGACAATTGGTTGAAATGATGATGATGATGATGATTATTAACCGTTAATTAATAAACCGTTATCTTCACGCTAAAGAAGTATAACTTATTATGTGCGTACATAAGCACACGAATACTTTTAACTTTAAACATTGTGTAGGAACTTCTTAGTTTTGTTACTATTTATCATTACGACTATCTGTGGGTCACACAAATGGTTGTTCCGTGTGGGGATCGAAGCCATGACCCCCTGCGCGTAAGTCTGGCACCCACTGCGCCTCGGAGTCGTCGAAGCGTCAGTTTGAAGCGTATACCTGCGCAGGTTCTTCTGGAACTTGCTGGCGGCTGTGAACAGCTGGCGTATGGTGGCGGTCTTCTTGCGGGGGGCGCGGGGCGGGGCGGGGGGGCGGAGTCGCGCCCCCGCCGCCGCCCTGCCCAGAGCCTCCAGCGCCTCGGCCGCCCCTCCCCCCGGCCCCCTGGCCACCCTGGCCCCCCTCCCGGACACGTCGCGCCAACCTGACGAACGGTCTAACTGGTTACGTGGAATCGATTGTGGGGTCCTTTGGGCTGATATGTTTTGTGATTGTGGTAGGACCACGCAACGTACGTCGCTGTCTCACGAGTGGGCAGGTCCGTCCGGGTAAGAATCGGAACCTCGCTTCTTTCGTCTGGTGAGTCAGGCAGCCGGTGCCCACTTTATTAAAACGCATGAATGCATGGTAACGCATGATGTAAACATAATTTTTTTTTATATATTATGCCTGGCAACACTATCGCGTTGGATTAGCCTCTAAAAGTCGTTGTGTGCGCGTTATAAATAAATAGTTTTCACTCGACCGCCCCGAAGAGGTCAATGATGGCTTACGGTTAGATGGATTTCTGGGTGTTTTTAGATTCATCTCAGATGAAAGGCTTTGAAGTCACCCGAGAGATGTTTGGATCCCGCGTGCTATTCAGAATTAGTTTTATTTTTTATTTTGTTGAAGTACGAGAACGGTTGATAAGTAAAGTTGGTTATCGGTGACGCATGATCTCATCAGAGATACCACTAGTTGAGCAACTTTAGCAGTATAAATAACACGCCTTTTTCAAATTTGTTTCATTCCTACTAAATCTCTGAAACGAAAGACATCACCGTATCGAACGAAACTGGAATTCAGAATTTATTTAACAAAAATTTTAAAAAAATATGTTCTGAACAATTGTCGTCGGTTCTTTGGCTTTCTGGGCTATATAAACTATAGTTAACAATGGGTTCGATTATTTAAAAACGGAAGATAGATCTGTGAAGAGAATTGTCACCCAGGCTGCCCAGTGACGGTAGTGATGCAAAAAATAAAAAGGTCGAAAATCTAGTAACGGCCGATCGCAGATTTAAATTGAATAATATAGCAGAAGGTCTACAAATTATCGAAGACCGAATCGGCGAAACGCACAAACAAATGCGTAAGAAAAAAATCAGTGCAGATTGGGTAACGTGAGTGGCTCACACCGCTCGACAAATAGCCACGATGGGCCAGTACCAAAGATATTTTGGAATTGTGTCTGTGATTTGGACAAACATTGTAACTAGATCTTAAGAGTCGATGAAACCTGGATTCGTCGATATGATTCCGAATACAAACAAGAGTCTACATTGTGGATAAAGAGAGGAAAGGCAGTAAGGTCCAGAATAATAAAAAGGAGGAAGGTAACCAAAGAAATTCAAAGTGTAATAGCTGGTGGTGATTTCAGATAGTACGTGAATTCTATTATATTGATTACTTGCTTAAATGGACTACTGGCCAGTCATCAATGGATCGGACACAATATGTTCGGCTTATGCCGTGTAATATCATCGCCAGGGAGTCCGCCGGACTTGTATACTCGTGCGTCTTAGGTTTCTCTTGGTTCTGATCATTTTTTCATTCTGATCAATTCAGAGATTTTAACCATCCTTTTGGCAACTTAAATAATATTTGAAAAGCCATTTGACAGCTGATTAGTGAACTATTACGATGATCAGTGTTTCAGAAACCGGGCGTCAGGGTATATACTACACGTAAAGACACGTGACTCGGAGATTTTACTTTATCCAGTAAAACACAGTGCTGTATCGAGATATAGGGCACAGGATTAGGATTCGAGAATCCTATTGGATATATTTCTATGTGTAATCTATTTGGAGTCCCAAAAAGCTGACCACCAACGTGTTGAGAGGATAGTCGATTTGTTCTCTAAAGGTGAATAGCTTAAATGTCACCCATTGTATTTGGACTTAAATTTAGGTTAGCTACTTTATCATCTTGATTATGAAACATATAGCGTGCTTCCTTTTCCTGTTAGAGTTGCAGTAATCTAATGGAATTTTAATTACAAGGACAGAACAGTTGTGCAAAAACTTTTTGTAAGATGTCACTGTTTTTATTCACGTTTAAAATATTAAAAATAAAACTAAGCATTTAGAGCTAACTTATTATTTCGTGTAAATACAATTAAAATAATTAATAATGGAGTTGGATAATTAGATAATATTGTGATAACTCCCCGTAGAAATAAAAAACACATTTACACAAATTAAGAATATACATTTAATTTCTTAAGCTTTTGTTGA